>CAMZMU010000044.1:36875787-38203414 GCA_947311845.1 Poa pratensis | reverse complement strand
CTCCAAGTGCAGAGTTGTAGTAAGTGGAAGACGTGTTTTCCCCACGAGGGTGACTCGAGGGTTTAATATCGAACTCTCGGGGAATCAGTAGTGAAGATTTATCTTCTTATCCTTCTTTTGGTTACCTACAAAACAAGGTTAATGTTTTGGTCCTCAACCTCACCTGTGGTTGTCAAGCACAAGGTGTAAGAATGATATCAAGATAATATGCAATGCAAACAAGAAATAAATATGCAATGGTGGTGATGAATGCAATGATGATAAATGATAAATGATATTTTTGGGTTTTTATGATGAATGCAAGATGAAAAGTATTTTTGTATTTTCGGATTTAATGATGGCAGAAAATGAAAAGTGGTAAGTGGTTGGAAAGGTGTTTCTTATGATTAAAAATGGACCGGGGTTCATGGTTTCACAAATGCACTCTCTCTTTTAATGGTGAGACAATGGAACACATAGAGTTACATATGAGATTGCAACACAGTTTGATAACAAGTTACTAATATATATGGGCATCACGTCCTAACATAGAGATCTTTTGGTTATTAATCTCTCTTATACTCCACCAAGATGCGAACTAAATCATAACACCTCAGTAATTAAGATAACTCAGAGTATAGCATTAAGTATCATGACATGAAGTGAAAATAAGAACATGCTAGATCTAGTCATGGAGTAGTGCAATGGTCACACCCACATCCCGGTAGCATGGTATTTTTGTTTATCCCTAGTGAGGCAACAAAGTAAGGTAAACACCCAAGTGGATCGCGATTTTCAGTTGTCACTTACCGCACTCACCACCCCCGTTACTCCAACTAATGCACACGTTCCCCCACACACGCTCTCATAAACATGCTTGATCATAACAAGTAGACAAGAACGGGGTACATAATATGCATCTATACTCATAACTGAAACAAACATTGCAATCTCAAACATATATTAACTCATAAAATCCACCACAAGGTATTACAAATGACCGTAATCATGTTCAGCAGCTCATACGGTACTAATTAGTGAAGCTCAAGAGAGGAGAGATACATAAGTTACTTCCACAAACCCATAGTCCAGAGGTGGACTACTCCCTCTTCATCATGGAGACGGGTGGAGATCGATGGAGAAGATGGAGACCACGCCGGCAGCGCCCCGCCGGAGTTTTCCCCCTCCAATCTGCAGCTCCTGATCTCGTTTTCGTGTTTCTGTGTTGGCGCGCTTCCGAAACGCGGGGACTTTTTTATAGGCGTTTTTAGGTCAAGACGAAGTCGGTGGAGAAAGATCGACGGCGGAGCCACGAGGCCCAAATGGTGGGCCCCACGCGGCCAGTACAGTGGCCGCGTGGGCCACCCCCTTTGGCCTCGGCCTCCGTTTGCTTGCTTCCTTCGCTCCAGTCTTCCCTTCCAAATATGACGCCTAAATTTCCATATTTTTGACGTTTGGGTCCCTGAAACATTAAAAGGAAAAAAGGGTTTTCTGCCTGCGCAGGGTTAATTCCATAAAAATAGGAAACAATATATTCCCAAAATCATTAAAAACATGATATAACCCTTATATGATGCAAATATGATTGGAATATGAATGAATAGTGCAAAGTTCATGTATGCATTTTACATGCATCAACATCCCCAAGCTTAACCATACTCGTCCTCGAGTATGAAGGTGATAAAACTAACATGGACTTTGCAATATACTAACAATGGATATCAAAGATGATTGCTATGCTACATATAGTCAAATGATTCATTCTTCAAAGGAGTAGCAATATGCAAATAGTTTATGAAGTGATATCAAGTATTCAAGCAAGGATGTTCAATGATAGTTCACAAAGTGTAACATAGAAGAAGTAATATGGACACATGTATGCATAATGATAAGTAGAACATCCTACAATGGTCATAGAGTGTAGATGAAAATCTGAATATAAGGTGGACACTTTGGAAAGATGTATATGTGAGTAGAGGTAAAGCATGCATAAGTTTCATCTAACTTCCAAACTCTTCTACTTAAGTTAATGATTGCAATGTAATTCTTGGTGTCAAGCTCTCATTCCCCTATCATAGCATCTTGAATGATTAAGTTTAAAGTGAAAGCAAATATGAGTAGTGTGCTTGATAAAGTAAAGGTTGATGTCTCATGCCCCTTGAATACAAGTACCTACACCATGTTACTCAACTTGGAAACAAAGCAAGTTCAAGTTAATCATTGTAAGTAATAATAGTATCATCAAGAGCGTCAACTGGGGTACCTCTTGTCCCAGGATATGGAACAAGCCCATATCAAAATGACAAGACAAACAAACAAATGAACAATCTCAACACCCTTTTTATTTACCATTGGAATAGCTTTTTATTATAAGGTGTATCACAGAAGGTTCACCATAGCATGTAAGTAAATTTCCACCATGAATGATGCATGGCTTAGATTAGCGGCCCAGGCGTCTCTCTAACCATTTTACAAACTCATTTAAACTACTTCATTTCCACCTTATTTCACCATGATAGCATCCATAACAAAAGTACATGATATCAACTAAATGAGATGAAGAGCATGTTGAAAGCTTGCATGTGACAGCACATATGGGCTAACTCCAACCTCGACATTTATCAAGCCACTAGCATAATTTTAATCACAATGGGTCATGTTTTATTTATGCAATAAAAAAATGTGCATCAAGTTCGTGAGAGCTATATAACCAACTTTTCCCATAACAATCAATAACATAAACATTTTCATTCAGAGGTATAGATAACACAAATATCATGATATACATACTCGGAATAGCATAAAGCAATAGGTAGATATGGTGGACTCACTGGAATAACTTTGGTTGAAGGTGTTGGAAACAAGTTTTTGCTTGTTGGAATTTTTGGGCTAGCAAAAGGGAGAAAGTTGACCATCTAGATGCATGCATGAGTGTCCATAGAACTAACTAATCCATGTTAAACCAAGTAAAATAACAATCAGCACAAAACATGAATAAGTGATAGCTCTTGAAAAAATTTGCAAATATTACTCATAAACAAGCTCATGAATCATGCAACTATATGTATCATTAAAAATCAACTCAAACATCCCTTTTCCCAATCTTATAAAAGCATCCAACATATTTCAACCCATATTTCCAGTAGCTCTCTCATATAAATGATAGTGTGGTGGTCTCACAAAATCAAACAAACAAAACAAACAAAAGACGCTCCAAGTTTATGCGATAAAGTGTTTCGATCGAAAAACAGAAGTTGGACGTGTGCAAACCGAGAGTGTGTAGGTCCAGTGGGGTTGTCTTCACATCCCCAAGCTTATGGTCTTCACCATCCTTGGATAGCTCTTGGTGCATCTCCTCCAATCCCTGTGAAAAAACTTCAAAACACCGTTTCTCCCATTTCTTTTCTGTGGGGTGCATTATAGTGATAAACAAATAGGTTTCTTGCTGCATATAATCCTTGAACAAAAATTCATATGAATGTCCAGAAAGTATAATGTTGTATGCCTACTCATAAACTCAATTGGATCAAAAAGATTCAACTTAAAAGCTCAAAGCATGCATCAAACAAAATGGGACAGAATCTGTCCAGAAAAACAGCAGCAGCAAAACGTATTTTTCTACCCTACCAAACTTTCTCGAAAAATTCCGAAAAATTCATGCATACAGAGGATGAAAAGTTGCAACTACAGTTCAAATATGAGCTCATTCGGAGTTACAGAATAAGAATTAAAAATCATACCGTGCACTGATTCGTGCAGGAATAAAATCTCCGAACGCTATAAGCAACTTTTCAAACCAAAAAGGGTAAAACTTGGCACTTTATTAAAAACTCCAGAACCTAAACTAAAAACAAGTCTCTTGTTACAGCAAGAGGACACAAAGAAAATCACACATAAAAATAACCGGGTTGCCTCCCGCAAAGCGCTTTCTTTATAGCCATATAGCTAGGCTTCTTACTTGTTGTTTATTGTGAAAGCTCATGAGGGAGCTTGAACTTTGATGTTCCCTCTTCCTTGGGAAGTGTTCCATGCACTTCTTGTGTGGAAACTGAAACTTCACATTCCCTTCCTTTGAATCAATGATAGCACCTGTGGTACGAAGAAAAGGTCTTCCAAGAATAATAGGACTAGAGGTTTTATTCCCCATATCCATGATTAGAAAATCCACAGGCACAAAAGTCATATGTAACTCTACCATAACATCACTTACTTTTCCCTAAAGCATGTTTAATAGAGTCATCAGCAAGTGCAAGTTCAATAGAGCATTTTTCAAGATTTTTCAATTCAAGCACTTCATATAGTTCTTTAGATACAGAGACACTAGATCCTAGATCAAGTATGGCATGGTGTGTCTCTTTTCCAATAGTTACTAGTACCTTAGGAATCCACATATCCCCAAGCTTAGGTGGTATCATAGCCTCTTGGTTGTACCTAGCAATCTTTTCTTTCAAGACATGATTAGCAATATAAGAACCAAAACCAGCTTGATTAGTGTTGATGGAAGGATCACTTGCAAATTTTTGTAAGATAGATATTAATTCATGCAAGCTACAATTTTCTAAGTCAAGCAAAGGATCCTTGACTTCACTAAGCATTTTAACTTCCTCAACTTCTCCTCTTTCATTACCCCAATAGATTCTTTAGCAACTCTCTCTTGCTCATGAATGTGTTCCCAAGACTTATTGATAACCTCTTGGCAATATTTAATTGTTTCCTCATGTTTTTGGGCTGTAATGATGCTCTTTAATGATGAGACTTCCTTAGTAAGCTGATCTACCCTTTCAAACAAAGCATCTTGTTTTTCAAACTTAGAGATAAATTCCTTATTAAGCTCTTTTGGTAGATATAAAAGATCTAATGGTGTTTTCCAAATCACTAGAGCATATTTATTTGGCACATATGGGGGTTTATTATAAGAGTTATAATTGTTGTTACCATACCCATTTTACCATAGTTCCTAATGAAGTTGACATCAATATTTTCAGAATTGTTACCAACTAGTTCTTGCAAAGGAACATTTTCAACACTAGGTTTATTAAGCAAAGCAAGAATAGTATCCATTTTAGATGACAAATCATTAGTTTCTCAATAGATTCACTTTCTTAGAAGGATTGGTGCCCTATCAGTATGCCATTGACTATAGTTTTGCAAAATGCTTTCCAATATATTTTTAGCTTCTACTATAGTCTTACTCATAAAAGCACCTCCAGCAGCAGAATCAAGTATGTTTCTAGACATGTAGTTTAAACCATTGTAGAAAGAGTGTAATATGGTCCATTCATTAACTCCATGTGAGGGACAAGTTCTAAGCATAAGTTTTATCCTATCCCAAGCCATAGCAACATGTTCATTTTCATTTTGCCTAAAAGAAAGGATGTTGTTTCTATTTTGCAAAATTTTAACAGGGGATATATTTCTTAATGAAAGCTTCTTTAGATCATCCCAAGAATTAATACTACCAGATGGCAAGAATGCAACCACTCTTTAGCTTTTCCTCTAAGTGAAAAAGGAAATAACTTCAGTTTTAGGATATCACTTTCCACATTTTTAAACTTTTGCATGTCACATATTTCAACAAAATCATGAAGATGCATAGAGGCATCCTCCATAGCACTACCACCAAATTGTTCCCTAGTTATCAAGTTTAACAAACAAGTTCTGAAAGTGCCCGTCCTCCACAAATCGCCTTGCTCCCGCGACGGCGCAGCAGCCCTCCTCTAGCTGCGCCGACGGCCGCTCCGCCCCGGCGCCCACCTTCCCGTCGCCACCTCTCGTGCCGGCAACCTCCTTCACTCCCCTTCTCTTGTAGTGGAGATGGCGTCCTTTTCTTCCAATCCTCGGCGGGAGGCAGCTGCAGGGCGAGCGGACCTGGCGCGTGTGCCTTCGAGCCCGGAGTCCGTGAATTCTAGGCGCCGGTGGTTTCGGGCCTGGGGCTGTCGGGGATTCCGACCAGTCGGTTCCTGAGACAGACCAGCAATGGAGGCGATGGCGGAGTCGGCAGCGGCGGTGGCTCCTCAAGGGCGCCCGATCCAGGATCGGCTGGCGTGGGTGCAGCCGAAGCGTCCAGAAAGACGATGTGGCGCAAAAGGAAGCAGATCCAGAGGCAGGCGGCGAGGACGGCTGTCTCTGGTGCGCAGGCCGGTGGATACCGAGATGCAAGGCGTTGCTTTAAGTGCCTACGTGATGGGCATCTCAAGTGGAGTGCAAGAACAAGGAGGTATGCGTTCGTTGTGGTGAGGAGGGACACGGATCTGGAGGATGCAAGAGGCCTCGGAGTCCGTTGCCCATGGAGGAGTTGCGTCGGCAAGTCATGCCAGGATCTCTCGGAGCTCTTCGCCTCCCACGAGGCAGACGCCGGAGCGGGTGCGGCGGCTGCAGGTGCGGCGGCGGCGCACGCGGCGCGACGTGCGCCTGCGGGAACACCTGCGCCTCCGGGGTGCATGGTGTGCCGGCTGCGAGGCCGGGGTCAGCGAGGAGTGGCCAGCGCTGGCGTGGCGAGCCCGTCGTGAGTTGAGGATGGAGAAGCGCCGCCGTGCATCATCCGCCGCACCCAGGGCATCAACAACCTGGAGCACCGCCTGCGGTATGCCATGGTGGCGTACGTGGGAGGCGCCAGGCCTGCAGTCTCATGCGAGCAGGTGGTGGAGGCGCTAGTCCTCATGCTGGTGTGCCTAGGAATGCATTCTCGGTGCATGAGTACTTGCCGGAGGACTTCCTGGTGGTCTTTGCAGCGCCGGAGTTTCCGTGTGCAAGTCTCAGCGAGGCCGTCACTGGCGCATGGTCACTTCATGCTCTTCTTCCGGCCATGGACCCGTCAGGCTCAAGCTAAGCGTGTGGCGATGCGCTCGAACGTCGTGATCGAGATGGAAGGCATCCCCCACATGCTTGGGAGAGAGACACGGCGGTGCAACTCCTGGGCACGTCGTGTGTGGTGGGGGAACTGGCGGCGGAGACGGCAAACCGCGGGAACCTGGGTCTGTTCAAACTGGCGGCTTGGACGCTTGACCCTGAGAAGATCCCGCCGTATCGGGAGCTATGGGTGCCGGAGCCAGACGTTGAGGTGGAGGAGACTGGCTTGGCGAGGCCGCAGTCGGCAGTGGAGGAGACTGACCTGGGATTACTCAAGTACAAGGTCCTGATCCATCTCTCTAGGGTGGATGAGTTCAACGTCCTGGATAGTGATAGGCGTGGGATGCCGGAGCAAGACAGCTTTGGCGGCGATGGTGAAGGATTCTGGACGTCGAGAAACCTCCATTGGTTGCCGGGTGTCCCAGATTGCCGTGGCGGCGGCGACGACGGCCATGGCGGCGCGGCGAGAGAGCTGGGTCGGTCGACTGGGCACCAGAGGCAGTTGGAGCGTGGGATAACCGTCGGATTGGCGCCTGCCACCGATGGAAGGCCAGATTTGCCAGTCAAAGGTCCTGGGGACCACGAGGCTGCCCCAAAGTGTGCTGGAGAGGGATCTGCTGCTTAAAGTTGCTTCGCGACAAGAGGGGCCAGTGTCTGTGCATACGGGGACGGTGCCTTTGCTACCAAGTCCTTCGTGTCCGCAGCTTGCCAACGGGCAGATGGACGTTGGCACGGTCCAGTTTGAATCAAGGCAGACGGATCAGGAGGTGCCAGCTGTGGGCACAGATGCACCTATCCAAGAAGTTGAACAGGAGTTGGTGCCGGTTGTTGGCGCTTCCATGGACCCAGTGGTGGCTGAGGTCAGTGAGCGCAGGGGAAGGAGCCAGTGGCGTGCCAACACGCTTCGAGCCCGTATCTGGAGGTGTGGACAGCTACTTTGAGGTACTCTTGTCGGGATCCGAAGATGGCCAAGCTCGAGCCAGGCGGTACAAGATAAGAGAACTGAAGTTTTGGCGCCAAACACCACGCCGCGCGCGAGCACGTTGTTGGCCAGGAAGCGAGGCCAGCTACTCCGCAGCCCACCTTGAGTGAGGAAACTGTGGAGCCGCTGGTATCCTTTGTTGGCCCAATAGCGCGATGCAGGGAATTCCGGTCCAGGAAAGATCCACGGAGGGATTCAGAGAGCAAATATCGTGGACGAGGCAGCGGCGTTGACCAAAATGCGCAAATTCTGCGCATCCATCCTCAGGAAGCTAGCACCGCCGCTTCTGCGTGAGATTGAGTCCTCCTCGGCGGCGTTGCGCTCGGAGGCAGAGCCCTTTACGCCCAGGCCACGCACACGGTCGGGTGCGGTTGCGGCGCCGCCGGTGCCAACCCCGCGACCTTCCAAGAAAGCTTCTGCGGCGGAAGCCACTCTGCTCAAGACCCTGGGGATTTCAACTCCAGACTTGGTGGTGGACGACGAAGCGCTGGGCCAGTTCCGCACGCTGTTTGACTCTCCAGTTCGAGAGCAACATCTTAGGGCCATGGCGGCGATCTTCGGGAAGAGCATGCCGAATCGTGTTGAGCTTGCAAATGGCATTGCTGGAGGTAATGTTGGAGCGGTGTTGGTGGAGTAGGTCTGTAGCTGCTGCTGGTGTTTTGCTCTGGTTTCTTTATGGATCAAAACCCAGAGATTTTAAGCTGGAATCCGCGGGGCCTGAATGACAAGGCTAAGCGTGATGCAGTTAGGGAGTTTGTTAGCTCGGTGCAGGTGAATTTGGTGTGTCTTCAGGAAACTAAAATGGCTGTAATAGATTCCTATGTGGTAATGCAATGTTGGGACCGTCTTTTGACGGATTTTCCATCTTACCGGCGCAAGATACAAGGGGGGGAATTCTTTTAGCTTGGGATTCCTCGGTGATCTCTGTTAGTCATGTGGTGTTTGATACTTTCTCTCTCACAGCAAAAGTGACAAATGCTAACAGAGTGGAGTGGTGGCTCACGGTGTTATATGGGCCACAAGCTAGGGAGGACAAATTTGATTTCCTCAGAGAGCTAGCTGAGCGCAGGGCTTTAATTCATGGAGCATGGCTGCTCATTGGGGACTTCAACATGATTTTACATGCGTCCGAGAAGAACAACTCGAATTTGGATAGAGGAATCATGTCCAGATTCAGAAATTTTGTGGGGCAGCAGGAACTCAAGGAGATTTATATGCATGGCAGGCTGTTCACCTGGAGTAATGGCAGGCAAACTCCAACGATGACTAGGATTGATCGAGCTTTGGCTTCAGTTGACTGGGATCTGCTCTTCCCGGACTGCTTGCTGCAGGCTCTGTCCTCCTCTGTCTCGGATCATGCGCCATTGCACCTCTCGCTGAATGCTGGCTTCTGACCTAAACATAGGTTCAAGTTTGAACATTTCTGGGCGAATTTGGAGGGATTCCAGGAGGCTGTGTTGGAGGCTTGGGTTTGTGATCCTCGCATCACAGACCCTTTCAAAAGGTTGGATGCACTGTTTAGAAACACTGCGGTGTATCTGCAAGCTTGGGGGCAGAAAACAGTGGGGAATGTGAAGTTAAAAATTGCAATGGCAAACACAATTATCTTTCGACTTGATGTGGCTCAGGAACATAGACAGCTGACATTAGAGGAACGATGGCTTTGGAGAACTCTGAAGCTTCTGGTGCTTGGTCTGTCCTCACTTGAATGCACTATTGCAAGACAGCGTTCGAGAATTAGGTGGCTTAGAGAGGGAGATGCGAACACGAAGTTGTTCCATGCGATGGCTAATGGACGCAGGGCCAAGAATTTCATACCTGCTGTCCGAGATGGAGAGATTACCCACACTGACCAAGCAGCTAAAGAAGGGGTATTCTTCAATGCCTACCATGCTCTGCTTGGCACGATCCAAAATCGAGAGCACACGTTGGACCTGAGGGAGCTAGGGTTGGAAGCTGTGGACCTACATGATCAAGATCAGCTATTTTCAGAGGAGGAGGTGTGGAACGTGATCCGAGAACTGCCATCTGACAGAGCTCCTGGACCAGATGGATTCATCGGGATCTTTTATCAGAAGGCGTGGGGGATTATCAAACAGGATGTGATGGCTGCTTTGCTGAAACTAGCCGTAGGAGATGGATGAGGGTTTGATAAACTCAATCGAGCTTACATCACACTTATACCCAAGAAACCGGATGCGGAGGCCGTTGGAGATTATAGGCCGATAAGTTTGGTTCACAGCTTCTCCAAATTGTTCTCTAAGCTTCTTGCAAACAGGCTAAGACCAAGGATGATGGACTTGGTGAGCTCCAATCAATCAGCTTTTATCAAAGGGAGATGCCTGCATGATAATTTCATGCTAGTAAGGCAGGTGGCAAGGAAGATTAACACAAGGAAATCCAAAGGGGTTTTTCTCAAGCTCGATATTTCAAGGGCTTTTGACTCTGTTTCTTGGGCATTCTTGATGGAAGTGTTGAGACAGAGGGGATTCAGCCAGGGTTGGCTTAAATGGATCACCATTTTGATGTCAACAGCAAATACCATGATCCTGGTGAATGGGGTGCCAGGGAAACGAATCAAGCATGTGCGAGGACTAAGGCAGGGAGATCCCATCTCTCCTCAACTTTTTGTCTTGATGATGGAAGTGCTCACTCTAATGGTGGTGAAAGCGGCAGAGGCGGACTTATTTGTTGATCTCCAAGGATGTTCCATGAAACAGAGAATTTCCATCTTTGTTGATGATGTTGCACTCTTTGTTAGACCGGTGGCACAAGATCTCTTGGTGACCAAGCAGATCCTGGAGCTGTTTGGAGAGGCCTCAGGATTAAAAATAAACTACAATAAATCGTCAGCAATTGTCATAAGAGGGGATGAGCAAGATAAACTGCTGGTCAAATCAATATTGGGCTGTGATTTAGGGACCTTCCCATGTCGGTATGTGGGCCTACAGTTGTCCACAGGACACCTCTCGAAGTCTGATTGGCAGCCTATCATTGATCGTGTGCTGACCTTCCTCCCACCTTGGCAAAAGGGGCTGATTGCAAGGTCTGGAAGACTGATGCTCATCAAGACAGTGATTGCTGCCAAACCTATACACCAAATGATCATTGCTGAAGCTCCAGATTGGGTCCTTGAAGAGCTGAACAGTGGGTTCAGAGCGTTTTTCTGGAAAGGAAAGGAGAAGGTGCATGGAGGGCAATGCCTAGTGGCTTGGCACTCTGTCTGCACACCACAAGTGCATGGTGGGCTGGGTATCAAAAACCTCCATCTGCAGGGCCTAGCTTTGAGAGTAAGATCGGAATGGCTGAAACGCACTGACTCGAACAAGCCATGGCAGGGGCTGCCAATGTGCAGAGATAAAGAAGCAGCAGAGGTGTTCAACAGCTTGGTAAATATTGTGGTGGGAGATGGTGCTAAGGTATTATTTTGGAGAGATAGATGGCTGAGAGGGGCAAAAGTAGAAGACATCGCACCGCTGGTGGTTATTGCAGTGAGCACAAGATGTGCAAATAGAAGAACTGTGAAAGAGGCCCTAAACAACAATAGATGGATTGAGGATATTTCTGGCAACCTCTCCTGGGAGGGCACTGAGCAGTGCTTCACACTGCTGGCTTATGTGTCGACAATATTAAGAGACTTGGACCAGCCAGATTCCTTCTCCTGGCCTTGGTCTAAGTCTGGCACCTACACGGCGAAATCAACATACAAGATGTTGTGCCATGGGAGGGTGGAGGTCAGCTGGGCTAATTGCATCTGGGGCAGCTGGGCACCGCTGAAATGTAATTTTTTTGCCTAGCTCGCCCTTCAGCACCGAATTTGGACATCTGGCCGGAGAATGCGACATGGTTTACAAGCAAACACTTCGGTATGCTTTACCTGTCTGCAGGAGGAGGACACAGCTGAGCACATCCTTGCTCAATGTGTTTACGCAAGACAGACTTGGCATGGATGTGTCCAAAAGATGGGTACTGCGCTGCCAATTCCAGACATAGATGACACCCTGGAGCATTGGTGGTTGAGGACAAGGAGGCTTGTTAGCAAAAGAAACAAAAAGGGCCTGGATACATTCATCATACTCGTAGCCTGGAGCTTGTGGAAACAGAGAAATGCAAGAGCCTTCAACAATGTGAGCAAACAGAGGTCAGTCCAGGGCCTAGTGCTACAGGTTTGGGAAGAATGGCAGCTATGGAAGAAGGCTAGGCCTGGTGGGAGTTTTGTAATAGCGCGAGAGTAGGCTTTAGAGTGGGTGGTGCGTGGTGTTGGTGACAAACGTTGAGTGCAGCGTTTTTTTGTCGCCATTGTTGTAACCTGGATGTTTTCTCCCTTCTATAAAAATAAGGTACGCCGAGGCGTACTCTCTAAAAAAAAAGTTTAACAAACTAGGACTCACTTCATAGCTATCAGCTTTAATCTCAGGTGTGGCAATAGCTCTAGAGATGAATTGATCATTAGGAGTGTTTGTGTAGTCACACAATTTAGTTCTTTCTCCCATTTTAGCAAGTTTTTTTGTATTTTTTTAATTTTATATGCAAAACTGAAAATAAAATGCGTCTCACAAACGCAAACCGAATTACAAAAGCAAGACAATGCAATGACAATGACAAAACAAATAATTTTGCTTTGAAGGTAAAGATGGATAAGATGATGCTCACGTAGGTGCAACCTCCCCAAGCTTAGGTGTTAGCACAAGTTGGTGATGTTGACTTTGTTGTGATGAATCTGGCACTAGAAAACAGGACTAGTGAAGGAGTTTCCTTGGATAAATCTTTTCAGCTATGATTCCCCGGCAACGGCGCCAGAAAATAGTCTTGATTTCTGGTGCGGAGTTGACGGGAAATATCTTGTAGGAAGTTGTTGGTCTCCCCGACAACGGCGCCAGAAAACAGTCTTGATACCCGTAGAAGTGATAGCCTTCAGTAGCTACCTGCAAGATAAAGTATACGGGGTTAGGTTGAGCCTCCAAGTGCAGAGTATGTAGTAAATGGAAGACGTGTTTTCCCAACGAGGGTGACTCGAGGGTTTAATATCGAACTCTCGGGGAATCAGTAGTGAAAGATCTATCTCCCTATCCTTCTTTTGGTCACCTACAAAACAAGGTTAATTGTTTTGGTCCTCAACCTCACCTGTGGTTGTCAAGCACAAGGTGTAGAATGATATCAAGATAAATATGCAATGCAAACAAGAAATAATATGCAATGGTGGTGGATGAATGTGCAAGGATGATGATAACAATGATAAATGATATTTTTGGGTTTTTTATGATGAATGCAAGATGGAAAAGTGTTTTTGTATTTTCGGATTTAATAATGGCAGAAAATGTAAAAGTGGTAAAAGTGGTTGGAAAGGTGTTTCTTATGATTAAAAATGGACCGGGGTTCATGGTTTCACAAATGCACACTCTCTTTTAATGGTGTGGCAGACAATGGACACATAGAGTTGACATATGAGATTGCAACACAAAGTTTGATATCAAGTTACTAATTATATGGGCATCACGTCCTAACATAGAGAACTTTTGGTTATTAATCTCTCTTATACTCCACCAAGATGCGAACTAAATCATAATACCTTAACAATTAAGATAAATCGGAGTATAGCTTTAAGTATCATGACATGAAATGAAAATAAGAACATGCTAGATCTAGTCATAGAGTAGTGGCGATGGTCACACCCACATCTCCGGTAGCATGGTATTTTTGTTTATCCCTAATGAGGCAACAAAGTAAGGTAAACACCCAAGTGGATCGCGATATTTCAGTTGTCAACTTACCGCACTCACCACCCCCCGTTACTCCAACTAATGCACACATCACCCCACACACGCCCTCATAAACATGCTTGATCATATCAAGTATATAAGAACAGGGTACATAATATGCATCTATACTCATAACTGAAACAAACATTGCAATCTCAAACATATATTAACTCACAAAAAGATCCACCACATAGGAATTACATATATGACCGTATCATGTTCAGCAGCTCATACGGTACTAATTAGTGAAGCTCAAAGAGAGGAGAGATACATATGTTACTTCCACAAACCCATAGTCCGGAGGTGGACTACTCCCTCTTCATGGTGGAGATGGTGGAGATGTCGATGGAGAAGATGGAGACCACGCCGGCAGCGCCCCGCCGGAGTTTTCCCCCTCCAATCTGCAGCTCCAGATCTTCGTTTTCGTGTTTCTGTGATATGGCGGCCCTTGTTTTCGAGAACGCCGTGGGACTTCTTTTATAGGCATTTTTAGGTCAAGACGAAGGCGGTGGAAGAAAGATCGACGGTGGCGGAGCTCCGAGGCCCAATTGGGTGGGCCCCACGCGGCCAGGTACAGTGGCCGTGTGGACCACCCCTTTTTGCCTTGCGGGCTCCGTTTGCTTGATTCCGTCGCTCCTACGTCTTCCTCCTTCCAAAATAATGACCTCTGTATTTTTCCATATTTTTCGGACGACGTTTGGGTCCCTGAAACATAAAAGGAAAAAAATAGGGTTTTCTGCCTGCGCAGGGTTAATTCCATAAAAATAGGAAACAATTATTTTATTTCCTAAAATCATTAAATAACAGTGGTATAACCCTTATATGATGCAAATATGATTGGAATATGAGTGATATAGTGTAAAGTTCATGTATGCATTTTACATGCATCAAGTACCATGGCAGAAGAAGCCACTAGACATGCAGCACTAGATGGGTTTGATGATGAAGAAGCTGCCCAGCAAGCCCATTTTGATTCCTTGACCACAGTTTTGGGTATGGGGAAGCTTGAGTTCCGTCGGATGAGGTCACAGCCATTCCTTGACTTGTCGTCCAACACCGATGATCCTAACTTTCCACGGAAAGAGCAGCAGTTGATTATGTATGGGATCTATGCAAGAATTGAGAAGCATGTAGTTTGTGAGCAAAAGGTTTTGAGTCTTGAGAACTTGAACAAGAAGCCATATTTTCAAGAGGCCGTGTGGATTGCTAGGAAGCTTGGTCTTGAGAGGCTCATCTCCCACGTTCATGAAGACTATGATATTAAGCTTGTTCATCAGTTCTTTGCCACTGTTGTTTTTGATAATGATGGAGATGTCACCACTAGTACAGAACGACACATCGGATACCCCTCTATGGAAACGGCAGGTGTTAGGCGACGGAGAATCGCGCTTTCCGCGCGGCTGGTGCGTACAAACCAGACCAGGCCCGCCTACATTGGCAACGGACCCTTTCCAATCTCCG
Organism: Poa pratensis; assembly: GCA_947311845.1. Classification (NCBI taxonomy): domain Eukaryota; kingdom Viridiplantae; phylum Streptophyta; class Magnoliopsida; order Poales; family Poaceae; genus Poa; species Poa pratensis. The sequence goes on along the minus strand of CAMZMU010000044.1, from coordinate 38,188,384 downwards.
TCACCTATTATATTGGCAACGGTTAATAAAATTGTCCGTTTCCAATATTTGCCTCTATGGTAACGGATAGAATTTTCCAACCGTTGAAAATGTTGATACGTGGAGGCTAGCGAATGGGCAGATGGGGAGGTGGGCGGAGCAGACCCGCGAGTATAAATGGCGAGAGGTACCAGCAGCGGTCTCTTTGAAACCCCAGTCCATCGCCTATAGTTATTCAAACTTCGCCAGATCCCCTCCGTCCAAATCCATGGCGAGAGGTACCAGCAGCGGTCGCGGCCGTGGACGAGGGCGAGGCCGTGGTAGGGGGCGCAGCGGCAATGCCATGCCGTCGGTGTCGCCCTCACCGTCCTCTGAAGACATGTCCCCGGCGAGAGGTACCATCAGTGGTCGCGGCCGTGGACGTGGGCGCGGCCGTGGACGAGGGCGCGGCCGTGGTAGGGGGCGCAGCCGCAATGCCACGCCGTCGGTGTCGCCCTCACCGTCCCCTGAAGACATGTCCCCGGAGCTGCGCGGATTCGAGTTCTTGGTTATCCTGTACAAGGGCATCGAGAGCCGCCTGAGGCTCCCGAGGGCGTTCGCAGAGAAGCTCCAAGGCATGGTGGCAGCTACCATGCATCTGAAGATGGAGGACTGCGAGAACGGCAGCTGGGCGGTGAAGACGGCCGTGAGTGCCGGGGGGAATTTGTACCTCGGCCAGGGATGGAAGTCATTCGCCCAAGCGTACAAGCTTGAGCAGGGGCACTTTTTGTGCTTCGAGTTCGACGGCGACAACGGGTTCTTCATCAAGATCTTCGATGGTACCTTATGCCGGAGGGACGCACTCGTGTACAGTGACGACGAGCCCGAGTCTTCATCAGCAGCTGCTAGTAGTAGCATTAGCTAGTAGTAGCATATATGTAATCGTTTACTTCATTATCAAGTCCGTATGTAGTAGCACTAGCTGCTAAGTGGTCTCTGCGTTCATATGTAATTTAGAGTACCTGTTAGTAAGTTTACTCTCTCGCTGGTGTAAAATCAATGGAAACGGTTATATAAAATGTCCGTTGCCAATGTGGCGCTTATATATACTGTCGGCTCGGTCTCATTATCACTCTCTCACTTGTCTCTCTTCCAACCCTAGCCGCCGCACACTGTGGCTTTCAACTCTCCTCACTCTCTCTAATGGCTTTCTCTGTCGTTGCTTCTAGATCCGGCCATCGCAGCCGCGGCTCTAGCCGCCGCGGCAGCACCGTTCTAGCGGCAGCCTTTCGTGAGGGGAAGGTCGATCTGGAGGCGGCCATGCGTCCGCTAATGATGCGGCAGCGCCACCATCTGACGCCCTCCTCCTCCGGTGATGCCCGGTTTCTTCTGAGCCAGGCCGATGTGGAGGAGGTCATTCATGAGGTGGTGGTGCAGCACCTCCGGCGGATCTACCAGCAGAAACCCATCTGGAGGAGGAAGTGGCCGATCTGGAGGAGGAAGTGGCCGATCTGGAGGAGGAAGTGGCCGATCTGGAGGTGGTGGAGGATCTGTAGGTGGTGTCTGATCTGGAGAAGAAGGAGGAGGTGGATGTCGACGAAGGAGAAGGAGGAGGAGGTGATTGCGTCGCAGCGCGCTGGTAGCATCTCAGCGCATCTGGCAGAGGCCTGCACCTCCTCTCCCGCCGGGTGAAAGGTATAAATCTTTCTGTGACCAGCTGTGATGCCGATGAACTAGGTTCTACGTATGAGCATTTCATCACATAAACAAATTCCTAGTGCAAATTCACACATACATATTCTGATAATTACAAACACTTATTGTTAAAGCACCAACTGTACAAACTAGTTAAACACCCACATCCAAAGCCTATTGCAATTCACCTAGGGCATTCTTGCACCTAGGGCAGAGCATTTCCTGCCATGTTGGACGTAGCCTGTCCTTCAAGGTTAGGATCTTGCGATACAACTCGTAGGTCACGTACCCATCTATTGCTGCGTAGTCGAGGTTAACTTTGTGCAGCGGCATCCACTCCCAAAAATCGTGCTGGTTGGATGGAACTCCTTCTTCATGTTGGCGTATGATTTGTCGATGAGGTCTGCCGCTAGATCACCCATTCCGTCCCTCTCGTCTCCACCCTTGATTTTGTATACGAGTTGGATGTCCACGTAGTACTCCGGTGGAATGTGGAAGCCGGCAGAAGAAAGCACCTTGCTGTCGTTGGTGATGTCCACGCTTGCGAAGGTGATATTCTTGCGTTCAAAGAATTTGCCCAACTCTGGACAATTCTTCTTGGACTTGCACCAGTGGAACACGAGGACATGCTGGCGCATGGCGAGTTGCAGGACAGACATGTGCCGACGATTACGGTTGTACTCGATGTCAAGGCCGATGAACCGATGCTTCTCCTCTGCTAGCCATTCCTCGTACTTGTCGAGGATCCGCTCCACGGTATGCTCCTCGTTCGTGTACACCACCTCCAGAACGGTGCCGTGGGTACGGACGGTAGTTGTCTCTGTTATTCTGTTGCGGTCGTCCATGGCGGGTGGGGGATTGGGGTGGAACGAGGAAGAAGAGAAGGAAGGAATGCGAACTGTCTGCCACCAAACAGAGCAGTTCCTGGATATTTGCCGTCGATCTTAGCAGTTTCTCGAAAATGGCAACCGAACAAAGCAGTTGCTGGAAAATAGCCACTGATTTTTTTAATATCCAGATGTATTTTGTACATTTCGCTAATAGTTTTTTTCTTTCACGCAGGAGTTTATTTCGGCAACACTGCATAAAAGTACCAATGTATCATTCCGAGAACCAGAAACCTTAAGGCAAGGAAATTTCGTGGATACTGGTCTTGGAGTGGGTACAGCGACGACCGAGAGCTCATAGAAGGTGAGCTCCAAGTCAAAGATGGAACGCTGGCTTAATTAAGCCAGCCTTCCATCTTGTTAGGTTAGTTGCTTATAGGTTTAGAGTTCATGATTGTAGTCAAAGTGTAATAGGTGATATTACATTATGCCAATGTGTGATAGATATGATTGTAGTCAAATTGTAAAAAACGGTGATATTATTGTATACCAATGTAATGATGGCATTTGTTCTATGTTATGAATTGAATAACGTTTTAGTGCATTGTGCAATCAGCCTTTCATGTATTATGGCATATAACCGAAATATGAGAAATGCTCAGTGCAAACGGGTGGATGGCAAACTCCGTATCTGATGAAGGAAAACTAAGAAAACGGAGGTCTGCGCACAACCGTTGCCAAATGGAGACCTCATCGGAAACGGTTTTTGGCCTCCGTTACCGATGAAGGCCTTCACATCAGTGACAGAGGCGGGGACACGGACCCTTTCTCCGTTGCCGAAGGGTTTTTTGGCCCGTTTCCGATGTGTCGTTCTGTACTAGTGCACCATGACTTGGATGACCGGTCCTCACAAGTGCACCTCCAACTTTGTGGAATTTGGAAGGTTTTTGGGATACACTAGTACAGAACGACACATCGGAAATGGGCCGAAAACCCCTTCGGCAACGGAGAAAGGGTCCGTGTCCCCGCCTCTGTCACTGATGTGAAGCCTCACAATGGCAATGGAGATTTTTATCGTTTGCAATAAGTTTAGCAACGGGCATAATATATAACCGTTGCCTTTAGTCTTTACATCAGATACGGAGATTAGTTTTTGACCGTTTGTAATGAGGGCTAAAGGAAACAAAAAAAAAGCCGGTGACACCTGCTGCACCATCGACGGAGCCCTGTGGTTTCTGCTTGACGGCCGCCGGTTCTTCACCTTCCTCTTCGCCCAGCTTCATTGCGTGGTCTTCTTCTACCTATTTAGTACTGCACAAAAGTCTTGCTCCTGGAGGCGCCGGCTTCAGTGGACCGTGTGGACGAAGCCCCGCTCCTACGTCTTCACGGCCGCCGCATAGTCTCCAGGTTTCCTCCTCGCCCTAAAGGAGATGAAAAAAATCAAAATGTAAGCTCCTTCATCTCTATACACAAGACATATGCTTCTTCATCGGCATTACAGAAAATATAGAACTAATTACAACTAGAACATAGCCTAAACAATGCCTCATATATAGGTAGATTGGACACACAAATTCCAGGGATGGAGCAAGCGAGCCAAGTAGGATGCACAAGATCGATGTGTATTTGTGCATATCACAAGGATCACTAGCGCCACCCCCGGATCACACGGTGTCACCTAATTTTAATCATCGGCATAACAGAAACAAAGCTAAAATCAGAGCAAATGCCTACTAAAAACAGAGCATATCCATGGATAAACAATTAGCTATTTACAACTAGAAAACAGCTAAAATCTATGTGTAAACAATGCCTACTAAAAACAGAGCATATCCATGGATAAACAATTAGCTACTTACAACTAGAAAACAGCTAAAATCTATGTGTAAACAATGCCTACTAAAAACAGAGCAAATCTATGGATAAACAATTAGCTACTTACAACTAGAAAACAGCTAAAATCTATGTGTAAACAATGCCTACTAAAAACAGAGCAAATCTATGGATAAACAATTAGCTACTTACAACTAGAAAACAGCTAAAATCTATGTGTAAACAATGCCTACTAAAAACAGAGCAAATCTATGGATAAACAATTAGCTACTTACAACTAGAAAACAGCTAAAATCTATGTGTAAACAATGCTTACTAAAAACAGAGCAAATCTATGGATAAACAATTAGCTACTTACAACTAGAAAACAGCTAAAATCTATGTGTAAATAATGCCTACTAAAACAGAGCAAATCTATGGATAAACAATTAGCTACTTACAACTAGAAAACAGCTAAAATCTATGTGTAAACAATGCCTACTAAAAACAGAGCAAATCTATGGATAAACAATTAGCTACTTACAACTAGAAAACAGCTAAAATCTATGTGTAAACAATGCCTACTAAAAACAGAGCAAATCTATGGATAAAACAATTAGCTACTTACAACTAGAAAACAACTAAAATCTATGTGTAAACAATGCCTACTAAAAACAGAGCAAATCTATGGATAAACAGCTATCCTACTAACTGGGGTCTTACATTAGGCGAGGCGGGCTCGCTTAGCGTCGCCGCCGGCGACGGAGCTAGCGCCGGCCTCCCCTGGCGGCGCCTTGCCCTCGCCGTGGACCAAAGAGAGGGCTATGGCGGCCCGGAGGTCAGACTGGTAGACCGCCTCCTCGGCGCGTTCGACCTGGGTCGACGCCTCGGAGAGGAGGACCGCCGCCTCCAGATCGGCCTCGCCCTGATGACGCTTGGCGTCCTCGCGCTCGAAATCGGCGCGGGAGAGTTGGCAAGCGATCTCCAGATCACGATCCTCCTCCTCCTCCTCTTCCTCTTCCTCTTCCTCCTCGTCGGAGGACGAGGACGAGGAGGAGGAGGAAGACGGATGACGGCCGGGGTACATCGCCTGGCGGATCTCGCGGTAGCTGCAATGGTGGCCAAATGAGCGGGTGCGGCCGGAGCCTTCGCCGTGCGGACGAGCGCCAAGGCTGCGGGACCGGCCCGCGGGGGACGGATCGGTGGCGGCCAGTTCCGCAAGCTCGTCCCGCAACACCAGCTGACGCTGCTGCTGCCTGAAGGCCCGGAGGGTGGGGCGGCCACGGCCGCGGCCGCGGTCACGGCCGCGATGGCCGGATCTACCAGCGCCGACGGTGGAAGCCATGCGAGAGAGTGGAGAGAGAGGAGACTGTGCGGCGGCTACGGTTGGAAGTGAGTGAGAGTGAGAGTGAAGGGCATAGTAGGTTCTTATAGGCCGGCTGTCGGGCTGCTTCTAATGGCAACGGAGATTACGAAACTGTCAGTGTGCGATGAGCACACATCGGTAACGGAGTTAAACCAAACTCCGTTGCCAACATATATTCCACTATTCATCCGTTGCCGATGTTGTGGGCCTGCTTTACGGCCTAGTGCGGGCACGCGGGGGATGTCGCGATTTACCGTCGCCTAACTCCTGCCGTTGCCATAGAGGGGTATCCGATGTGTCGTTCTGTACTAGTGCTATGAGTTCAAGGGGGCTACTACTCCAGTTGGGAAGAGGATGCATGTGGAAGGGGCCGCATACAACAAGCGTCGCTTCCGCCCTTTGTATTCTTTGGCATCATCTGTTGGCTCTAATCAAGACCTCCTCCCCACTTACAACATTTTCCTTCGCATGGTTCGGTTTAGCCTTGCTCCTCAAGCCGGAAATGTGGATGCTATTCGAGGAGGGCTTGTCAATCTCCTCTACCATGCTTACAAAGTTCAACAGGCCGGTCCAGATTGTGAAGGTAAAGAGATTGATGTCATGGATTTCATCAAGTGTGAGCTGCATTGGGCCATCTTTGAGCATAAGAATCCGTTATATGCACCCTATGTGATGAATCTCATCCTTAACAAGGCGCCTTCCGTCGATACATCTTGCCTCACCAAGCATCCCTAAGGCACTCTCCGCCAACTTAGCAAGCATTCCAAGCAACCGTCTTCCTCTCATGCACCTCCTTCACAATCTAGTGATGAGGAAGCGGCGACCGAGGCCCCAATGCCTAAAAGGAGAAGCAAGAATGCCGACCCTCCATCATATCTTCAAGGCAGAGCTGAAGTGAACAAGGAAGTGAGCAAGAGCTCTTGGTGGAAAAGAAAGCTGCTTTGCATGGATGTTGCTCTCCACCGGGAAAACCATGATACATATGTGAGAGAGAAGCACATTTTGGACAACCAAGGCATCATGATCAAGGAGTTGCGCAAGCTTAACAATGGTAGCATCACTCCTCCTCCTGAAGAAGACGAAGATGGAAATGCTATTCTCCTCCTCGTCCGCAGAGACTATCCCATATGAAGAATGGAACAAAGACTACTTTCCTTGGGCTGATTATGCGGATGTGACATCCATGCCATCTTCTTCTCGCAACACCGGCAAGGCTCCCATGAATCTTTCCGATGAAGACTACAATGAAGAAGGGGATGATGATGAGGAAGACGAAGACTCCGAGTGATCTCCATGGGTTTCGTTAGTTATGCTCTTTTCCCTTTTTGGCGTCTCGATGCCAAAGGGGGAGAAGTAGTTCTATTAGGTTCTCTCCATGGGATTTGCATGGGTTGGACACAAGCATGTGCTTTTATCATTTTTATTGCGCTTGTGTCTCTTTATGTTATTTGGAACTTATTTGCTTCTTATGTGTTGTGAACTATGGATGTTTATCTATGTGAGTGTAAGACATATGGATTTCTTATTATGTATGGTTGAGCCTACATTATTGTGCTATGGTCTATATGGATGTTTATCTACATTTATATGCACAAGGTATGGTTTTTATCTCTAGACTCAACCTATATTGTGATATGTCTTGTTTGTGAAATGTGTTGTTTCCATATCATGTTGCTATATATGTTTGGAACTTGTCTCTCTATATGTGTGCATTTGCATTCCAAAGCAATTGATTTATATGCACACATCTAGGGGGGTCTTTCCTTTTGTTAAACATGATATGGTCATGAAGTTTATTGCAAATCCTTGTGTTGTCATCTAACACCAAAAAGGGGGAGATTGAAAGAACATTTTGTATCCCTTAGTTTTTGTGTGTTAGTTAACAACACATGTGATAGTTTTAATCTGGTGTTAAGTAAATGCAGGTTATAATGTGTAAAACACATGTGCATCAACACCAAAAGAGAAAAGAAGAATCTGGAGCTTTCCAGGCCGGAGTATCCGGTTCCCAGGACCGGAGACTCCAGACTCAGGGGATTCTGGCCAAAGCGCTGAAAGGTGGTTCAGCCCCTGGTCCAGGCCAGAGTTTCCGGCCCCAGGGGCCCGGAGTATCCGCCCCAGGCCGGAATTTCCGGCCTCAGGGACCGGAGTCTCTACCTAAGCTTCAACTCGTCTGAAAGTGGTTCACCCCCTGGTGGGGGCTGAAGTATCCACCCCAGGCCGGAGTCTCCGGTCACTTGAACCGGAGTCTTTGGTGTGAAGCTGTCTGCAATGGCTATAATTTCTGGGAGGGGTATAAATACCCCTCCACCTACCTCTAGCCAGCTAGCTCACCTAGAATTGAAGACACCATTATTGCAAGCTCGAGAATCACTAGATCTCCCAATCCCTCCACCCAAACTCGTTGATCTTTGGAGGATTGAAGGAGAAGTCCCCGATCTACATCTTACCCCAAGCCGTTCTTCATTTTCCCCTCATTCACTTGAGGGACCATTGTTAGGGTTTACACTTGGAAAACCTAGCCCCGTTGTACTCACTTGATTGTCTTTGTGACAGATTGTAGCTGTTCGGGAGCCCCCAATCCATTTGTGGGTTGTGCCCGAATCGTTGTTGTAAGGGCTCCGGATTCCGCCTTGAAGGATTCCGACAGTGGAAGGTGAACCAATCCTTTGTGGTGCGGTTCATCGGAGAATAGGGTGAGCCTTCGTGGCGTTGAGGTTCGACCTTTGTGGTGCCTCACACCTCTCCAACGAGACGTACTCCCTTAACAAGGAGGAACTCGGGATTACATCCGTGTCTCCGTGTGCTTTCACTTCGGTTACTTCTATCCTTGTTTACCGCCTTTACTTTGTTTATTGTGCTTAGTTGCTAGCTTGTCATATAGGTAAATTCACCGTAGTTGCATATCTAGAGAATTTACCTTTTGTGTCAAGCCTAATTTTGAAAAGAACTAAAATTGGATTAGCACCTATTCACCCCCCTCTAGGTGTCATACCTATCCTTTCACTATGAACCTGAGAATGACAAGCAACCCCTTGGTCAATTGGAAGATGGTGTGCAAATCGACCCCCTCGACGGACTAGGCCTATTGGACATGAAATTTGGCCAGGCTTTTGCATCTTCCTTGGCCACGGCTTGGTTGATATGCCACAAATATGGATCTTTCCGAGACTCCACTATGACCACTCTTTGGTACGGCGCCAAATGCCTCCCCGGGCATGATTCATGGCATGCAGTTGGTCTTCTCAAGAAGCCCTTTCCCAATTGATTCGTCACCTCGACGAGAAAAAATTAGAATGGTCATAGCAAAGGTGGATAGCACGAGTTGCATACGTTCCCTTCAAAATTAGTATGAGCGGCTTATGGCCTTCACTGATCACGGGGCATCATGTACAACTCCTACCGCACGCAATCGTGTGGAGAACCTTTCTTTCGATGTGGCAGTCCTACATTGCTAATTTCCCCCAACCATAAGTGGACCGCTAGTAGGATCATCGCATGTATTTTCTAGGGCTTTGGAAGGAGAGAAACATGATGGTCTTCACGAATGTGGCATGAAACGTTACTATATGTGTTGCGACTTATCTGAGATCACTAGGTGGTCATGCCTTTACGGACGACCACCGGCGACGGAGAGGGCTAGTTGAGCCTTTTCCTTTTCTAGGATACGCCTTTGCGACCACTTGCGGTTTCTTTTAAATATTTTGTTTCGCTTCTAAGGGCTTTTCTTTGTTTCTATCACAGGATTATAAAACACAGGAGTAAAAGAAATTCAGAAAATTCACAGGGTTGGAGATGCTAAACATAGGAAACAAAACAGAAGAAAACTACTCCCTCCATCTCAAAATAAGTGTCTCAAGTTTGTCCAAAATTAGATGTATCTAGACATGTTTCATGTATAGATACATCCATTTTTTAAGCAAACTTTAGACACTTATTTTTGGACGGAGGGAGTACAAAAAATGCCAGTACGATGAAACGGTGAAAAAGCACATGAACATTGTCTTGCTCCTACGTAAATGGGTCTAAAAAGAGGTTAGATTTTATGGTGAAATTTCTATGAAATTGAGGTGTAGGAATGTAATCCATCTTTAGAGGTGTCATGCATTCCTTTGATCAAAAGGGTTTCCTTAGGACAAATAATCTTATGGATCGAATTCCTCGAAAAGTTGTGTAAAAAACTTTAAAAAAAACTTCATTCCAGTGGGCCAATGACAGAGTGCATGTCTTCACTCTCAAAAAAACTAGAGGATACCCCGCGCGTTGCTGCGGAAATTTGTGGTGGGTTTCTTAGTACTTAGTAGTACTCGCCCAACAAAATGTGAAATCCATTTTTGCGGGACATTAACTTGTCAATCGACTCAACACGATATTTGCATAATAGAAGAAATGGAAATATTCAGGAATAAAATCAAGAGAGATTTGAAATCAATGTTGACGAGGTGTGTCCTCAGCAATACCCATGGTAAGGTACCTAGGGCTAGAGTTATGAGGTAGAGAGCGCGTAGTGTATGTAGAATCGTCGGCTGACAAGCGGGATTTACCCAGGTTCAGGGCCCTCGACTGAGGTAACACCCTACTTCCTGCCTGTCTGTATTGATGATGGAATATGTTGCGGTTACTAGGGTCTAGCAAGGGTTTGATCTCTCTAGGGTTTGAGGGCTCTGGTGTTGCGTGTCCTTGATCGGCCACCCTCCCAGCAGTTATATAGGGGGCTGGGTCTCGGGTACGTAGCTGACTAGGCTTTACAGATAAGGAAACTACAACCGACTAAGCCTAACTTGGGAAGCAATCTTTGTCTTGGGCCTTCCATGCTGGGCTTCATCGGGCTGTTGATAATTGGGCTTTAGTCATTACGTGCACCAGGTACCCTCATGGTAGGGTACCCGTTTGGTATAACCTCGTCATTAGCCCCCGAGTGCTTGGCTGACTCGAAGAATCAGGCATGGACTCACTCGATAGTGCACGTCCTATGCTTATGCCTGTGCTTTATGCCTCACATCTAAATTTTGACTGAGATTTGTGTGTTTTGACAAAGGATTATAACTTAGTAGGCCTGGATTTACTCGGCGGATCAAAACCAGTTAACTGCTCATTTGGGCAAAACCTTACTAGCTTTCAATCAAATTCGAGTCCTCGGGCTCGAACCTGGAACATACTGGACAGATTCGACTCAGGTCGTTGAGGTCTTACTGAATCGCTCCGCAGTTATTTATTTGCTACCCAGCGCGTCCGCCAGGATTTTCATCATGTCTGCTGACACGGGAAATTTTTAAGTACTCGCACTACCGGAGTGGTCCTCAGCCGAGCTCGACTAAGCGGCGGGTCTTACCTTTGCACTTCTTGCATGCAGCATCTGAGTCACTTGCGACTGACACAACTCGGGTATCTTATGGAATATGCTCTTTTGCAGTTGTTTATTTTGCATTTTCGACTGAGTCGGATCTGTTCGTCGACTGCACTTCTTACTCTGAATCTATCGGGTGCGCGACAGCGCTCCCGATGGGAGTAGCCCCCGAGATTGTGCTTTATTACTTGTAATAGAGGATAATCTCAAATTCACTATATTCTGCGTACCTTAGTCGAAGAAATTTTTGATACGCTCCCGATGGGAGTACTATACTGTACTTGATAGAATGTCGAGTGTATAACATCATCTTAGTCGACAAACGTTGCCCATCTTTTGTTTTTGTTTTACTCGAACTGATTTTGCTTCACAAGATTACTTGACAAGTGATGTCATGCATGACGCTTGTAGCGTGCGCGCAGGATTTTGACAAGACATGTCTGTGTGGGCCTTTTGTCAGGATTTGACCACCGAGGACGCCGCTTCGGTTCCGATTTGACCGGACGTGGCGGAATTTTCGCCGCGTAATAATAACTTCCTCGTTTTACATGCATAGTGGGCAGAGTGGCCTGCGACGGTTGTTCTTCAATCACGCCACGTGTCTCACAGATCGTGCATGGACGGCCGAGATTGCTTTGCTCGTTTGTGGTAAATACAGATCTCTTCTCCGCAGATTTTTTTTTACCCTGCCATTTGCTTCCTCTGCTTTCGTCTTCCTCCTCGCGCCCCTTTCTTGCCGCCGTTCATCAGAACCACCGCTCCACCCACCATTCGCTATGGGGAAGCCTACGAAGCGTGGTGCTGCTGGAGCCGCGTCCGCCTCCACAGATGTGGTGGACAAGAAGAAGAAGGCTGCGGTTGTTGCCGCCGCCGATGCTGGCCTCCAGAAGAGTCCTGGAGATTGGATGCGGTCGACGATGACCAAGGCCGGCCTCCAGCAACTCCGGCAGAAAGGATTATTGACGCCGGAAGAAGAGCTGAAGGCCCGCGCACCCTCCAACAAGGAGGTATTCCCTGAACCCCGCTCTAATGAGCGTGTGTGTTTTGCGGAGTTTCTGCCTCGAGGTTTTTCGCTCCCCCTCCATGATTTTGTTCGTGGGTTGATGTACGCCTACGGCGTGCAAATCCATGACTTCACTCCCAATGGGATTTTGCACATTGCCGTTTTTATGGTTTTGTGCGAGTGTTTCCTAGGAGTGTCTCCCAGCTGGCCGCTTTGGAAGTCGATTTTCAAAGTGCGCCATAACTGCGGAGGTGGCCGCCCATTCCCCGTCGGTGGCCTGCTGATCCAGGTGCGGAGCGACGTCAACTACTTCAACCTCATGGCGGTCGACTCTGCTCAAGGATGGCGCAGTCGATGGTTTTATGTGCCAGTCGATCAAGCGGTTAGTCCCGCTTTTTCGATTCGCAAGCCTCTGCTGAAGACCAAGGCCTGGGACCATCCTCTTTCGACTGAGGAGATTGCGGAGGCGACGCCTCTTCTGACGCGGATTGGCAATATGCTCGGCACTGTCTCAGGTGTCCAACTCATTGGCACCTTTATCAAGCTGCGGGTATGTCCACTTCGTCTCCGGGCTCACCCGATGTGGCAATACGAAGGTCCCCTCGACGCCACCCGGATGAACCAGGAGGAGCTGTCGAAGGAAGAGTTGAGGATTATGTACTCGGCGAAATAGAGATTGTGAACAATCAACTGGACGGTAAGGATTGATATGTCTACATGATGCGTTAATTATTGCATCTCCGTTTTGCTTACTCGACCTGCTTCCTGCAGTTTTTGTGCAAAGCTTCAAAGAAGAAGAGGAGCGTGTCAATGAACGTTTGGACAACGTGACTGATAACCCAACTACAGACCGTCAGCATTTTTGGTTGGACAGATATCGCTCCTGCAAGCTTGCTACTCTGAAAGATCGAGTATTTCGCTGCGCCATCCTACTCGAGCGGTGCAGAGCAGCATTCTTGCACATCAACTACCACCTGTTTTCAACCGGGCCGCAACCACAAGGAATCCATGCCCTAGTTGATCTGTTTCAATCTGTCGACTCTATCTGGGATGCGATAACTCGAAAAGTTTTGCTTGGAGCAAATGCTGCTTTGGCTTATGTCCATAGCCGAAAACCAACTCTGCAGCTTCCTCCTCCTGCGATTGGCTCGCAGCTTGATCAGTTGTATTTAGATGGGACTGTAGACGCAGCCAATACGCTGGTGGAGCGCTTGTATAATCAGATCACTGGCTCGAACCTGCCTATGAAGGATGAGCCATGTAAATTTGATGCTTTTGTATAGTTGAATGTATAAAGATGTGCAGCCCCCTAGCCTGTTGAGCGGGGTATTTGTAAAAAATGCTTAGCTATGTAATTACCTAGCCCCCGAGCCTGTCGAGTGGGTGGTATAAAGTAACATTTTTTGAACTTATGTTTCTTCCAGCCCCCGAGCATGTCGAGTGGGGTGTATGAGATAAATAAGTTTTCTAACTTATGTACTTGCCAGCCCCCGAGCCTGTCGAGTGGGGTGTGTGAGATTAGCTTTGCCTTGGTTTGCTGGCAGTTGTTTTCTGCCTCTTGAGTAATCAAATTCTTCTTTTGTAACTTTTGTTACAATTTTTGTTTGAGACCCAGCCCCCGAGTACTTAGGGCATGGCTGAGTTTTTGTTGGCAAAATTAAGGCCCAGCCCCCGAGTACTCGGGTGGGGTATGATGTTGTTATGATTTGTGAGAAAGATTTTATGATCTTCAGGTATGGAGACATAAGAAAATATGCGAACAACTCATAGAGGAACATTCTTCTTTATTTCATATATAGACCAGCAGGCCGCCTCATTAAAAACCTTCCAGTCCCCTTAGGTACCCTGGTAAGGGAAAGAGTGCGTCTGAAACCTGCTGGCCGTTTGACATTGTGCTCTATTACATTTGTCTACTAGGAGTCTAAGCGTAGAAGCGACGCAAGTGCGCCACATTCCATGGGTTATTCGATATCTCTCCTGTCTTCGCGTGCTTCAGCCGATAGGCACCACCATCGATGACCTCCGTAATGATGAAGGATCCTTCCCATGGAGATGCAAGTTTGTGCACCTTCTTCTGCTTCAGTCGAAGTACCAGGTCTCCCACGATGAAGGACCTTGTACGCAGTCGACGACTGTGGTAGTTGCGAAGATCCTGCTGGTAGACAACTGTGCGAGCAAGCGCCGTATTGCGTGCTTCTTCGAGTAGATCGGCAGAGTCTTCGAGTGACTCGTTCGCGTCGTCCTCGTCGTATACTTCTACTCGGGGTGCGCTGAACTTTACTTCTGGTGGCAGTACTGCCTCTGCGCCATAGACCATAAAGAACGGTGTGAACTGGGTCGAGGCGTTCGGAGTTGTACGCAAACTCCATAGTACCGCTTGGAGCTCATTGACCCAGGCACCCGCAGCCCTTTTGAGTGGTACCATCAATCTTTTCTTGATGCCCGTGCATACAAGACCATTGGCCTTTTCGACTTTCCCGTTGGACTGTGGGTGCGCCACCGATGCGTAGTTGAGTGTGATATTCCACTCTTTGCAGAAGGAGCGAAATTCCTCGGCTGTGAAGTTTGTGCCGTTATCCGTGATGATGCTGTCTGGGACACCAAAGCGATACACGATGGATCTTATGAAATTGACTGCTGTAGCGGCAGTCGAGCTTGTGATGGGAACTGCTTCGATCCACTTTGTGAATTTGTCCACCGCCACCAGTAGATGAGTATGTCCTCCAGGCGAAGATTTTTTGAGTGGTCCGACCATATCGAGCCCCCATTGGGCGAAAGGCCACGCCAGTGGTATGGTTTTTAACGCCGATGCAGGTGCATGAGGTTTGGTGGCGAATTTTTGACACCCGATGCACCTTTTGACTATGTCTTCCGCGTCTTTGAGTGCTGTTGGCCAGTTAAACCCTGCTCGGAAGGCTTTGGCTACGAGTGATCGACTGCTGGCGTGATGCCCACAGGTACCTGCATGGATATCACGGAGTATTGCTTTGCCATCCTCGAAGTCGATGCATCTTTGAAACATACCTGAGACGCTACGTTTGTATAACTCACCGTTGATTATGGTGTATGCTTTGGATCGTCGAGTGACTCGCCGGGCGTGTGTTGTGTCTTCGGGTAGCTCGTCGCGGAGCATGTATGCCAAGAATGGTTGAGTCCATGCTGGTATCACCAGATCACCATGGCATAAGAGTACTTCGACTGGTGGATCATCTGTACTAGGTGTTTTACCCTTTGATGTAGCAGTCGAAGCGGGCGGAGGCCGCTGTGGTTTGATGGACCTGTGCTCGATGTGTTCTAAAAAGACACCTGGTGGAATTGGCACTTAGTTGAACCAATGTTGGCTAACCTGTCTGCTTCTTCGTTACTTTCTCGCCCAATGTGCCGCAGCTCGCATCCATCGAATCCACCCTCCAACGTGTTGTAGAGATCTCGATATGCGATCATGTTGTCAGCTATGGCATCACAAGCTTTCATCGTTTGCTGCACTACCAGGTTAGAATCACCATAGATCATTAGTCGAGTGCATCCTAGTGCTTGGGCCATTCGCATGCCGTGGATCATGCCTTCGTATTCTGCTTCGTTGTTGGACGGGAACTCGAAATCCATTTGCAAAACGTAGCAGAGTTTGTCGCCCTTGGGTGATATGAGTATGACGCCTGCGCTTGCGCCTTCGTTTTTCTTGGACCCATCAAAGTACATTGTCCAGGAGTTAGATACATCAGGAACTCAGTTGAGCTTCGATCCACTCGGTTGTGAAGTCAGGTAAGACTTGTGCTTTGATGGCCTTCGGGTGATCATACGTGATTCCTAGTGGCCCTAGCTCGATGAGCCACTTTGCTACTCGCCCAGTTGCGTCAGGATTTGTGAGAATGTCTCCAATTGCAGATTTGCTTATCACTGTTATCGGGTGCTCCGTGAAGTAGTGGCGCAACTTCCTGAAGGTCATGAAAACAGCGTATGCTAGCTTTTGAAAGTGCGGGTACCGCTGTTTGGACGCAGAGAGGACTTCGCTGACGTAGTAGACTGGCCTTTGCACACTTTGAGTTTTTCCATCCTCCATGCGCTTGACTACCAAGACCGTACTCACTACTCGATTGGTGGCTGAAACGTACAGGCACAATGGTTCTTTTTCTCTTGGTGCCGCCAGAATTGGAGGATTTGTGAGGAGTCGCTTGAGATCAACGAAAGCTGCTTCAGCTTCGTCCGTCCACTCAAACTTGTCTGCCTTCTTCATCAGTCGATAAAGTGCAATGCCTTTTCGCCTAGCTTGCTGATAAAGCGACTGAGTGTCGCAACTCGACCTGCTAGCTGCTGCACTTCGTAAAGCTTTGTAGGCCTTTGCATGGTGAGTATGGCCTGTATCTTCTCAGGATTTGCTTCTATTCCTCGTGCTGACACCAAGTAGCCCAAAAGTTCTCCGGCTGGGACGCCGAATGTACACTTATCTGGGTTGAGCTTGATGTTGTAGTTCTTGAGATTGTCGAAGGTTTCTCGCAGATCTGCGAGTAATGTGCCCTCCTCCTTCGACTTGATAACTATGTCGTCTACATATACTTCGACATTATGGCCAATTTGCTTCTTCAAGCAGTTTTGCATCATACGTTGGTACGTAGCACCTGCGTTCTTGAGCCCGAAGGGCATTGTGGTGTAACAGTATACTCCGAGTGGAGTTGTGAATGCTGTTTTTTCTTCGTCTTCGACTGTCATCCGTATCTGATGGTACTCCGAGTACACGTCCAGAAAGGATAGACGCGCACATCCTGCAGTGGAGTCGATGATCTGATCGATTCGCGGAAGTGGAAAGTGATCCTTGGGGCAACACTTGTTAAGCCCCGTAAAGTCTATGCACATCCAAAGAGCTGCTGTTTTCTTCTTCTCGATGAGCACAGGGTTGGCCACCCAATCTGACTTCTTGATTTCTCGAATAAAGTTTGCTTTGAGTAATCTGTCGACTTCCTTCTCTATAGCTTCTCTTTTGGGACCGGCTACACGACGTGTTGCTTGCTTAACTGGCCTTGCGCCTGGAGTAAGTTGAAGAGAGTGCTCGGCGAATTTCCTAGGAATACCTGGCATGTCGGCTGGACACCATGCAAATATATCCCAGTTCTCACGGAGAAATTCGACGAGCGCGCTTTCCTATGCGGGAGATAGGCTTGTGGACACCCTGACTGTCTTGGATGGATCAGTCAGGTGGACTTGGTGCTTCCTTATGTCATCCGTGGCGCTGAACGCCCTGTCGACTGCTTGCTTCTTGTGCTCAGGCATGAGTGTATGGTCATTGGTTATAGAAAGATCTTCAAAAGTTTGCTCCATACCGAACATCTCTGAGATCTTGCTGAAATCTCGGTCGCAAGCGTCGGACCTTTGGAAGTTCCCAGTGACTGTGATGACTCCCTTGGGTCCTGGCATCTTCAACTTGAGGTATGCGTAATGTGGTACTGCCATGAATCGGGCAAACGTTGGGCGTCCCAATATGGCGTGGTACTGTGACTTCCAGTCGACGACCTCGAACTCAATCGATTCTGTTCTGAAGTGGCTTGCATCACCAAATGTAACGTCGAGTTGTATTGTGCCTTCTGGGTCAACAGCTTTTCCTGGAACACTACCATGAAAAGTGTTTGTGGATTTGGGTAGATTTTCGACCGGCCTGTTCATCCTGCGTAGCGTGTCAGCGAAGATGATGTTGATGCCGCTACCTCCATCCATGAAGACTTTGGTCATGGTGTAGCCACCAATTGAGCGTCGAGTACTAGGGCTGCATGGCCTGGTCGATAAACTGACGGTGGGTGGTCCTCTCGCGTGAACGTTATTGGAATCTCGGATCCCCTTAGGTATTCTGGTACGGCTGGTGGCGCCATGACTGCCATGTTGACATGTCGAGTATGCAACTTCTGCTGCCTGTTGGAGGGACGCCCTTTTTGTATCATGTACATCTGTCCCTGAGGCTTCGGGTACTGATCTTCTGCTACTTGTGGTATGTGATGTATGGCTCCTGCGACCTGGCTCCCTGCACTGTGCTGTGGTGGAGGTAAGAGTGTCGGGACTGGTTGCGCCAGTGGTGCTGCAGCGGGGACTGGCTGGGCAGTCGAAGGTGTGACTCTTCTCATCTTCATCATGTAATCCATCGCCATTTGATCGAACTCTCTACAATTCCCCATGGTGTGATTGGAGATTAGCCTTCCATCGTCCCCTTTGAACAGGTGGAGTCTACAATAGTCGTCCATCTTCTCTTCGAATGTCCTTTCCGGCCTTGCGTCTGGGCGCCTACGCCACTCTGGCCTTCTGTAGTTGCCACGGTGATCGTCCGTTCGACTGTCGCGGCGGTCATCGTTTCGACTGTCACGGCGATTGTCATTTCGACTGTCGCGACGCTCTTCAGGTCGCCTATCATCTCTGGCATGATTGTCTTGCGGTTGAGTGAATCCTGCCGCCATGAACTTTACTCTATCATCGTCGTTGTAACGGCCTTTGCGTTTGCGCCTCCGATCATCTCTGTGACTGTCGCGGTGATCTCGACTGTCCCGACGATCTTCGCGGTCCCGCGGTGAGACTGGACGCTTAGCCCTTATGGAATCTTCTCCGTCTGCCCACTCGGTTGCTATTTTCATGAGCTCCGCCATTGATTTTGGCTTTTGGCGACCGAGTGCTTCTCTGAAATCCTCCCTGGGTGAAGACATCCATAGCTCTGTCTTCGGAGATTGTGCCTACCGAATTGCGGATTGCTGTCCATCACCTGATGTATGCTCTGAGCGTTTCATCTGACCTCTGTGTGCAAGCACTTAGCTCTACGAATGTTTTAGGCCGCTCACACAAAGGGTCGAAATACTTGATGAAGTCCTCCCGAAAGTGATCCCAAGAGTCGTATGATCCTTCAGGTAGTGCTTTGAGCCAGTCGCGGGCTGTGCCCTCAAGCATCAGCTGTATGTATTGCAACGCTGTTGTAGTCGTGCCGCGTTGACACACGACTGCTAGCTTGTAATCCTCGAGCCAGACTGATGGCACCTGTCTGCAGTTAAACTTTGGTGTTGTTGGCAACCCGAACTTTTTGGCATCCGGGCCTCACGGATGCGTCGAGTGAAGCATCTAGCTCCGTAGGGTCCTGTGTCTCGATTGTCACCTGAATCGCTGCTGTCTGATCTTCTGGATCTGCTCCGAGACCGATGGCGACCCGAATCTCTCCTTGCGCTGCTCCTGTGAGGGCTGCGACTGCGATGATCTCGCGATGTATGACGTGAGCGGCTCCTGCTGCGCTCTCTGCTTTTCCCTGTCTGTAGTCCTTTTGCTGCGAGTGCGAGCGCCTTTAACTGCTGTTGATGTGCTTCGGCTGCTGGGTCGCCTGCTGGAGGTGCAGTTGCTTTTAGGTAAGCTCCGATCGAGAGCAAAGCACCTTCGGCTGTCTTGGGTACCAGCACTCCTTCCGTGTCCAGCGTCATGAACGAGTGTTCTAGGTTGCGAGTGATTCCTGATCTTTCTACTTCTGGAAGATTTGCAAACCGAGATCGGTGCCTGGGCTCTGTCCCACCTGTGGAGCCGAGGGATAGCTGCCTCCTTCGCACACTCGAGATACTGGCTTGCTTTCTGCGTTCCTCGAGTGTTTCTCTGTACTGTTTTAGGCGCATCGTCTCTTGCCAGTTGAAGTAGTTGTAGGCCATCATCTCCTCTGGAGTCGCGTCTGCTGGCATCATTGTGCACTCCTTGGTGACTGATGGCTACGTGTTGGTGAACCCCAAGAGGAAGGTTATGATGTAGACAGCAGAAGTTTTCCCTTGAGAAATCTACCCAAGGTTATCAATCCAGTAGGACTTGACGATCTATCGGAAGGTTGTTGATGTTGACTCCCCCTGGCGCTAGGGAGCTTGCACCAACGTGGAATCTGCACAGACACAAACCAGAACTTTGCCCAACACGAAACAGAGAGGTTGTCAATCTCTCCGGTCTTGCAGAAACAAAGAGTTAAACGTATGGTGTGGAAAACAGCAGGAAAAACAGCAAGTAACAGGAAACAGATGATTGCAGCAGGTTGTGTAAACAGTATGAGGAAATTGGACCAGGGTCCACAGTTCACTAGTGGTGTCTCTCTCAGAACAGATAACTAGCATGTTGGGTAAACAAATTACAGCTGGGCAATTGACAAATAGAGAGGGCATAACAATGCAATACATGCCAAGATGTCTACTATGAAATCTAGTTGGGCATTACAACAAAGTACATAGACCGTTATTCCAACAGCATCTATGCCTAAATAATCCACCTTCAAGGCAGCATCCGCATCCTTTCAGTATTAAGTTGCTAACAACAGATTATTGCATGAAGTAAAGTGTGTAATGTAATCAATACAAGTGCCCTTGGACACTGCACCAATGTTTTATCCCTAGTAGCAACAGCACATCTACCATCTTAGACCTTTCTGTCACTGATCCAGATATCTAGAGACTGAACCCACTATCGAGCATAAATACCCCCTCTTGGAGTCACAAGCATCTACTTGGCCAAAGCATCTACTAGCAACGGAGAGCATGCAAGATCAAGAGCACATAGATAAACAACTTGAATAAACATGGTATCAATATTCATCGGATCCCAGCAAACACAACATCTAGCATTACAATAAGATGATCTTGATCATGTTAGGCAGCTCACAAGATCTAAACATGGAGGCACAAGGTAGAGAGACAACCATCTAGCTACTGCTATGGACCCGTAGTCCAGGGGTGGACTACTCACGCATCACTCCGGAGGCAGGCATGGTGATGTAGAGCCCTCCGGTGATGATCTCCCCTCCGGCAGGGTGCCGGGAAGAGCTTCAGAACTCCTCCGATCTGAGATTGACGATGACGGCCGCGACGGAACTTTTCGTGGAATATGATCGACCGTAATAGGGTTTTCGCGTCGCGGAGAATATATAGGCGAAGAGGCGGCGTCGGTGGCCGAGGGGGGCCACCACGCCATAGGGGGGCGCGGGCCCACCCTGGGCCGCGCCCTAGTGTGGCGTGGCCCCCTGGTGGGTCTGCTCCGACTCCCCTTTGGACTCCGTGATCTCCTCGTGATATTATTGACGATGTCTTTTGTTTCGTCCAATTCCGAGAATATTTCCTTAATAGATTTTCTGAAACCAAAAACAGCAGAAAACAGGGAACTGGCACTGTGGCATCTTGTTAATAGGTTAGTCCCAGAAAATGCATAAAAATGATATAAAGTGTAACCAAAACATGTAGCAATTGATATAATAACAGCATGGAACATCAAAAATTATAGATACGTTTGAGACGTATCAAGCATCCCCAAGCTTAGTTCCTGCTCGTCCTCGAGTAGGTAAACGATAAAAACAGATAATTTTTGAAGTGACATGCTACCAACACAATCTTTGATCAAATAACAATGTAATGCACATGATCTGAATGAAGTGATCCAAGCCAATGGTCTATAGTTTGCAAGCAAGTAAATAAAGAGTAAACATAAGTGATCACACAAGTGCAAACTTTCATGAATAATACTATAAAACATTTAGAGATATAATAGTCTAACATAATAGTTAGTTCACAGCAGCAATAATTCTCAACATGAAAGTGTTTGTATCAACACAAAGGAAGATAATAGCTTCAGCTTTTGCTTCAACTTTCAACATGTATATCATATAGATAATGTCAATGCAAAGAATATGATCAACCAAACACAAAGTTATGTAAAAACTGTTATACTGGAGTTGACAATGATGTTTGCTTAAGTAGACAGAAAGAAGTGGGAAAACTGACTCAACATAAAAGTAAAAGAATGGCCCTTCGCAGAGGGAAGCAGGGATTAACATCATGTGCTAGAGCTGTAGTTCCCGAAGGCATATAGAGAGCATAAAATATTGTTTTGTAAGGTAATGGTGTATACAGGTGTCAACAAATCAAATAGCAGGTACTTGTCATCTTCCATGGCTAACTAACTTTTAGAGCGGTTCCGAGAGTTTTTAGGACTGCACTTGTAACAAGCACTTATTGGTGACACTCCTCCCAACCATTTACTTTCCACAAACCATGGCTAACCGAATCCTCGGGTGCCCACCAACATTCACCATGGAGGAGTGTCTATTTATTTATTTATAGGGTGGACTAACCAGCTCTTTAATGCAAAATAAAAGGTGGAGAAGCAGATGAAGCTGCCAATCCTTGTAAATTAATTAGCATGGAAGATGACAAATCTCACTACTACGTCCTTATGAGCTTTTCAAGTAGTGACACAAAAAGGAAATGTAACAGTTTTGAGTAGTTAGTAGATAGCACATGAAGAAATTTACTTGGAATGGTGAAAACACCACATAATAGGTAGGTATGGTGGACACAGGTGGCATGGATTTGGCTCAAGGTTTTGGATGTACAAGAAGCATTCCCTCTTAGTACAGAGTTTAGGCTAGCAAGGTTATTATAAGCAAACATCATTATCAACTGGAATAGCAAGAGTGTACATAAAACACAAGGTTTGACGAACCATAGACTCCCACTGTCTTCCTTGTTAACACATAGCCTTCATCCAAAAATTATCTAGACTACTATGGACTTCCAATTATGCAACAGATTATTATAGCAGAAAATCCTTATAGTAGTTCTTCATTAATAGCCATTACTTACATGATGCACAAGCTTAAACATTAATTACTTGACAGCTCAAAACAATTGGCAAGCATCAAATTACTCAAGACAACGATCTAAAAAGATTCATGTAAGCATTTTATACCACTACCACATGCATAGCATTTTTCTGGTCCAACCAAACACCAATCAACTTATTTGACAACTCTCCAAACAGATATAAGTGAAGCAAGAGAGTACTTTCTTCAAAAGAAACTGAAAGCTCTAACAAGAGATACATGAAAAACTGAGAGCTAACAGCAATAACAGCAACTAGACAGGAATACTCAACAAGTATAAGTGAAGCACAAGAGTATTCTAATGAAAAAGTGGAGCGTGTCTCTCTCCCAAACATGAATACTAGGATCCAACAAGTATAGCACAGCAAACAAAACAAAACAAACTGAAAACAAAAACACACTGACGCTCCAAGGAAGAGTACACTAGTATGAAGCAATAAAAATATAGCACCATTAGAGATGACCTGATAATTTGTAGATGAAGAAGGGGATGCCTTGGGCATCCCCAAGCTTAGATGCTTGAGTCTTCTTGAAATATGCTGGGGAGGTAAGCCTCCCCAAGCTTAAGCTCTTCACTCTTCTTGATCATGTAATATCATTCTCCTCTATCAACACTTGAAAACTTCCTTCACACCAAAACTTAACAGCTTTTCTCATTAGCAGGTTAGTGCACTAAAAGATAATACTTCAAAGTTCTAGCAAAGACAAAACTCACAAGCCAACTATTTTAAACATTAGCCACTGTTACTAGGCTCAAGTGGGCACTTTTACACGAAAAGAAACCACTTAAAAACTTGTAAAAGAGAGAATGCAAAATAAAAGACAGAATCTGTCAAACCAGAACAGTCTGTAATGACGAATTTTTTCGAGGCACTTACGATGCTCAGATGAAAAACTTTTGAAATAATGAAAGTTGCGTAACATCATCAGGAACATGCACAAAAAGTTTCAGCATTTTTCGATTTTTTCTGATTTTCTACTGAATTAAACGGTGACGAACAGCAATCTGTCCCAATGCAGTCCCGAAAATAAAAACCAACTTTGCATTAGTAACTCTCCTTGGCACAACAAAACAGCAAATAAAAGATACAAAGGAGTTGCTACAGAGGTAAACAAGCATCCTTGACTCAAGAAAACAAAAATAAAACAGCAAATAAAAACATGGGTTATCTCCCAGAAGTGCTTTTCTTTAATGCCTTTGAGCTAGGCATGAAGAGATGCATCAAGTATTGTCAAGATCCAGATCATACAATGAAAGCTTAAAAGTCTTATCAACAATGCATTGTATGCTACTTATGCTAGTTTCAGAGTTCTCTTTTTCTTTTCTCTTAGGTACACTCTCTTCATCAAAAAGATTTTCAGGCACAATCCATCCAAAATTATTTTCTAAAGTGTCATGCAATGCCATCATTTTATAGGGGATTGGAATTTTCAGACCATTCTTAGCAAAAGGTTGATTAGAATATTTAGCTCTATTTTCCCTTCTTGTTCTAAGAATTTTCATAACATCAGTGTAGCAATCAAACATTTTATATTTAGCAAAGATCATTCTAGCTTCCTTAGCAACATCTCCCAATTCTTCATGCAAAGTTTCTAACACAAAGTCTTTCTTTTCACCATTTTTCATATCATGAAGTGCTAAAAACATGTGTTGCATTATAGGATGCATATTAACAAACCTAGCTTCTAGCATTTGAACAAGGGAAGCTATGGCAGTTTCATAATTAGGAGCAAGTTCAGCTATAGATTTCTTTTTAAAGTCATCAGACTTTCTCACAAAGTTCAGAAATTGCTCAATGTTGTTTTCCCCTATGACAGAGCCACTACCTACTTGTATGTTTATCATGGAAAATTCAGGTTTCAAGATAGGTAAAGCTGTGAACTCGAATTTGTTAAAGTCAGACCACTCAGTATTATCAGGATTACTCATTTTAGCAAGACTAAAACAAGCAACAGGGCAACTCGAAATTAAAAACTAGATGCAGGAATTTAATTTTTTTGGGTTTTTGATTTTTAACAGCAAGCAAAACAAAACTAAAACAAGACAAAAAACAAAGTAAAGAGATTGGAACTGAGAGACTCCCCTTTCCAATAGCCTCCAAGTCCCCGGCAACGGCGCCAGAAAACAGCTTGATGGCTACGTGTTGGTGAACCCCAAGAGGAAGGTTATGATGTAGACAGCAGAAGTTTTCCCTTGAGAAATCTACCCAAGGTTATCAATCCAGTAGGACTTGACGATCTATCGGAAGGTTGTTGATGTTGACTCCCCCTGGCGCTAGGGAGCTTGCACCAACGTGGAATCTGCACAGACACAAACCAGAACTTTGCCCAACACGAAACAGAGAGGTTGTCAATCTCTCCGGTCTTGCAGAAACAAAGAGTTAAACGTATGGTGTGGAAAACAGCAGGAAAAACAGCAAGTAACAGGAAACAGATGATTGCAGCAGGTTGTGTAAACAGTATGAGGAAATTGGACCAGGGTCCACAGTTCACTAGTGGTGTCTCTCTCAGAACAGATAACTAGCATGTTGGGTAAACAAATTACAGCTGGGCAATTGACAAATAGAGAGGGCATAACAATGCAATACATGCCAAGATGTCTACTATGAAATCTAGTTGGGCATTACAACAAAGTACATAGACCGTTATTCCAACAGCATCTATGCCTAAATAATCCACCTTCAAGGCAGCATCCGCATCCTTTCAGTATTAAGTTGCTAACAACAGATTATTGCATGAAGTAAAGTGTGTAATGTAATCAATACAAGTGCCCTTGGACACTGCACCAATGTTTTATCCCTAGTAGCAACAGCACATCTACCATCTTAGACCTTTCTGTCACTGATCCAGATATCTAGAGACTGAACCCACTATCGAGCATAAATACCCCCTCTTGGAGTCACAAGCATCTACTTGGCCAAAGCATCTACTAGCAACGGAGAGCATGCAAGATCAAGAGCACATAGATAAACAACTTGAATAAACATGGTATCAATATTCATCGGATCCCAGCAAACACAACATCTAGCATTACAATAAGATGATCTTGATCATGTTAGGCAGCTCACAAGATCTAAACATGGAGGCACAAGGTAGAGAGACAACCATCTAGCTACTGCTATGGACCCGTAGTCCAGGGGTGGACTACTCACGCATCACTCCGGAGGCAGGCATGGTGATGTAGAGCCCTCCGGTGATGATCTCCCCTCCGGCAGGGTGCCGGGAAGAGCTTCAGAACTCCTCCGATCTGAGATTGACGATGACGGCCGCGACGGAACTTTTCGTGGAATATGATCGACCGTAATAGGGTTTTCGCGTCGCGGAGAATATATAGGCGAAGAGGCGGCGTCGGTGGCCGAGGGGGGCCACCACGCCATAGGGGGGCGCGGGCCGCGCCCTAGTGTGGCGTGGCCCCCTGGTGGGTCTGCTCCGACTCCCCTTTGGACTCCGTGATCTCCTCGTGATATTATTGACGATGTCTTTTGTTTCGTCCAATTCCGAGAATATTTCCTTAATAGATTTTTGAAACCAAAAACAGCAGAAAACAGGGAACTGGCACTGTGGCATCTTGTTAATAGGTTAGTCCCAGAAAATGCATAAAAATGATATAAAGTATAACCAAAACATGTAGCAATTGATATAATATCAGTATGGAACATCAAAAATTATAGATACGTTTGAGACGTATCAGTGACTTTGTCCACTTTTGCCGCCATCTCGGGTGTGATAGTCAATGTTGAGACACCATCTGGTAAGGTGACCGTGCACAGGAAATCCGTAGGTCTTCGACTGGCTGCTGCTGCTGAGGCTTCTGCGCTGAACGCGACGCAGACTTGACGGGGTATGACTGGAGGACATGTGTATGTGCTGTCGATGCCAGTCATGGACTCAAACTCATCGTCCAAGCTCATGTCAGAGTTGTTGCTTTTGCTGATCTGGGCGTCGGTGTCGACGTATGTTTCGAGTGTCTGCTCAGGATTGTCTTCGTTGTTGGAGAGGAGCTCGTGATCTGCTTGGATCTCTGGGCCGCCGAAATCGGCGAGGCAAATGCTGTCGTTTGCACCTTCAGTTTGCATGTAGTCGAGAACCATGTCGAGTGATTCGCCGTGTTCGACTGTGCCAACTTGATAGGCGGACTGTACCTCATCATCGGGGATTTCCTGTGCCATGAGCTCGTTGAACTCTCAGGTTGACATAGATGAGGCTGGTGATCCAAGCGGCAAGATCGAATCGATCTGTGATGAGGCGGCTTCCATAGCTGCTGGTGATGCAATCGTAGTCGATGGAGCGTCGAGTGACTCAGCCGCGATCGGATCTGTCAAGTCCTGCACTCCAAACTTATCAACGAAAAAATTGTGCTTTCCAACAGTCAAATCCAAACCTGAGTTGAGGCTGGCAAAGGCCTCTTGAACTTCTGTCGAGTACGGTTTGATCCGTTTTGGCGATGCGATCTTTGAAGCTGGCGAGTGGTCGCCCGATGATCCGACGTTAGTCGAGCTTGCCGGCGAGTTGCCATTTGCGGATGTGGCCGGCGAGTTGCCGTTTGACGATGGAACCGGCGAAACTGTGAATCCAACACTACCTGTTCCCACAGACGGCGCCAATTGACGAGGTGTGTCCTCGGCAATACCCATGGTAAGGTACCTAGGGCTAGAGTTATGAGGTAGAGAACGCGTAGTGTAGGTAGAATCGTCGGTTGACAAGCGGGATTTACCCAGGTTCAGGGCCCTCGACTGAGGTAACACCCCTACTTCCTGCCTGTCTGTATTGATGATGGAATATGTTGCGGCTACCAGGGTCTAGCAAGGGTTTGATCTCGATAGGGTTTGAGGCCTCTGGTGTTGCGTGTCCTT
Organism: Poa pratensis; assembly: GCA_947311845.1. Taxonomy (NCBI): domain Eukaryota; kingdom Viridiplantae; phylum Streptophyta; class Magnoliopsida; order Poales; family Poaceae; genus Poa; species Poa pratensis. The sequence continues at coordinate 38,160,890 of CAMZMU010000044.1, read as the reverse complement.
GATCGGCCACCCTCCCAGCACTTATATAGGGGGCTGGGTCTCGGGTACGTAGCCGACTAGGCTTTACAGATAAGGAAACTACAACCGACTAAGCCTAACTTGGGAAGCAATCTTCGTCTTGGGCCTTCCTTGCTGGGCTTCATCGGGCTGTTGATAATTGGGCTTTAGTCATTACGTGCACCAGGTACTCTCATGGTAGGGTACCCGTTTGGTATAACCTCGTCAAATGTACACGGCTGATATGACCATTTCAAGGAATAAAATCAAGAGAGATTTGCAGGGTTACTTTTTGGTCAATAGCAGTTAGAAATCAATGTACACGGCTGATATGACCATTTCAAGGAGCTACGCTGGCCACTGTATAATTAAGCTAATTTTCTTGATCATCAATTACAATTAATATCAATCGTCCAAACATATACAAAAAAATGTATTGAACAAATTTTAGGTATCACTACATTGGCGGCGAACTCCATGAGGAACCCACAAATATGTTATATCAGCTGGATAACCTGCACATGGAGCAAAAAAATATATCATGTTTTGATAATAACCTCTCACAAAAGTAGTTCAACATTCGATGACACAATTTGTGATGAAAGAAATATTACTACTTGAGCTATCCGGATTATTTATCAGAAGATAGACATAAGTACATTTGTTGCTAAAGTTCATGCATGGTAGATCTACATGAGTCTTGGATAAACGAACATTTCAAGTGGCATGCATGGTTCCTATAGAATGTCATGCGGTAGTATTTTTGGGAAGACAGGCAGGAGCGCAAAGAATAAACAATGGTGATGCTAAGAAGTTGGAAAAAAGGTATTGGAGTTGCAAAATATATACCTTGGCCAGATTGTTTTTGTGATGATAAACTGGATGATAGCAAATACAACACTTTCCAACTTGATCGACCACAGGTGTTCTCATGTGGAAGGTACCTTGAAACTGGGTCCACATGATACATAGATATACAGAACAGATAAAGTCTGCAGAACCTCAATTCACACATTGAACTATCGGTGCAGAGTTTGTCCAATTATCTAGCACATCTCTAATAGGTTGGGGAGAAAGATAAACCTGATCTGATAACTGATCAAAGATGTGTCATGTGTGCCTTCTTATCTGTGATCCAGCTAGCAATCCATAGGGATGCAATGTAGATCTGAAAATGCTCTGATCATGCAAACAAAAAAACAGGAGGAGACACTCCTTGCTTATTTGCTGCAACTGAATTTACCATGAACATCAATTTCAGGAATATAACCTTCTTATTGGTGCTAGCTCGGTTACGGAAAACAAAGGGTGCAATTATCTGCAAATAAACTGGTCCTCAGATTTAATAATGCATGCAAATTTCCATCAAAACGGGGTAGATAAAGCGTACAGACAGGAAACATTGAAAAAATAATCAACATGCCAACAAAGTGGGATTGAGACCGGGCGATCTAAGACTAACATGCTACAGAGAGGGGATTCAAATGGGGATCAGCGGTCGAAGCGCTGGCGGATGGAAACGGCGTCCGCCAGCGGTATGCTGGTGGCTATAAGACTTTTCCTACTAGTGAACACATCATTTACGAGTTTTTGCTACGAGTGTTTACCCGTATCTAATGCCGAGACTAATCAGCAGATTGGATGAGTTATAAGGTAAATTCATGTATCTTTGTTGACTGTTGTGTTTGGTGAGTATGCAAGTACTAATGTCTTAGTTAGTTTATCGTTTGGGCCAACTGCCAAGGTACCTACCCTCTGGAAAAGGACTTCTCCAAACACTTTATGATCTTACAGTACCCTAGCTAACTCGATCGTAGTTGCTTTTTGGAAGCAAAGTAGGCCTCTGAGGTTGGCCGAATAAGTTGATCCAGTAAATAACAAGGACAAATAATCTTATGGATCGAATTCCTCGAAAAGTTGTGTAAAAAACTTTTAAAAAAAACTTCATTCCAGTGGGCCAATGACAGAGTGCATGTCTTTACTCTTAAAAAAATCCCATGACCCAATGAGCTTATACACACAGAAAACATTAGTAGTACTACCACGGATTGATTGAAATCCTCCAAAATGGTGTGAAATTTAGTCCAATCCAAAAGGCCCGACGAAGTCTCCGGAAAACGATAAAACACCGCGACCACTGACCTCCACCACTTTCCCTCCTCCTCCTCGGCCGTTTCGCGCCCAAACCCCAATCCGCCGCCCAAATGCCGCCGCCGCCGCCGCACGAGGCGTTCGCCGCCGACGACGACGGCGAGGCAGACGAGCGTAGGGAAGACGTCCGTATGCTCGCCGAGTTCCTCCGCCGTTTCCACCGTGAAGACCTCCGCCGCATCCTCCTCCACCCCGAGACCACGCTCCACTTCCCCCTCGTCATCGAGTGAGTACTCCCCCGTTCCCCTTCCGGTCCCCCGAACCCTAACCCCGTCTCCTCTCGCAGCTACGCGGAGCTCCTGGACTTCGACACTGGCTTGGGCCAGATGCTCTACTACAACCCCAGGGGCTTCCTCCCCCTCTTCGACGCCGCCGCTCAGCGCGCCCAGGTGAGCAGACCAACCTTCCGTACAACCCGCGTCTCGTTTTCTCTATCCTCGGTTCTCCGGAGAATTTTGGTCTTCGCAGAGTGAGGTGCTGAGCAATCCGAGAAAGAACGAGGCGTTGGGTACTCCGGATGAACTGGGTCTGAAGCCCGCCGGGGTGCAGAAGCAGTTCGTGCACGTGCGCGTCAACACCTGCGGGTCGCCACTTGAATTCCATGGTGCGTCTTTCCTGTTCGTCGAAATGCTTGCTAGACCGTATCACGGGTTCCCTGATCTGGCTAGGATTGTGTTATTTTTGCAGAATCGACGCCGAGCATTGGGAAGGTAAGGGTGAAGCATAGGGGGGTTCTTCTGACTCTGAAGGGAACTGTGATCAGGTCAGGTGGTGTGAAGATGATCGAGGGCGAGCGGAAGTATCAGTGCAGGAAATGCAACCACAGGTTCGTGATGCATGTTTCAGGACTTCATACTTAGTGTATACACTATACAAGTAATATTATTGGCCTGTAAAGCATGATTGTGAATCATATATTGTTGTAATCGGGTGATTTTGGATGGTGATATACTGAGTTAGCTGGTAATGTAGAGGCTTTTCTGTAGAAATTGAAGACAGTTTTTTCATGAACCAATGATTTTTCATACGCAATTAAGTAGCATCTTCTGTGCTGGGTTCCTATAAGCCAAGCTGGGAGAGTACTCTGTTAAGTGTAATCTGTCTGCGTTCAACGCTTAAGCTTCTCTTGTAATTGTATGTAGTTGAATGAGGGGCTTAACTTCCTTAAAGTGGTAGTATTGAATAATTGAGCGAGTTTTATTCAGCAATTGAATCAATTCGTTTCTTGCCTTTATAAGAATTTCAGATTCAGAATTTTACGCCTCCTTCACTTATGGTGATGTCCTCACTACTTCTTACAGAGCGTGTTGGAATGCCATGACCCTAAATTTTTATACGGACACACAAGACCTTAATTTATTTGCATCTTGAATAGGTTCACCTGCCACCCTGAGCTAGAGGTTGGGAATCGTATAACTCTTCCTGCATCTTGCCCGTCCAAGGTATTTGATTTCCTTAATTTTTGAAACAAAGGTAGATGGATTCTCTACCTTATGATTTTATCGAGTGAAAAAACGGTCTTTATATTTTCTGGTTCGAACTATATTTGTGCATGTCTGGTGGACACTTGTATTATATCGATGCACATTTTATGTACTGTTATTTTTCACCTACTGTATTTTTATAACTGTTTGACACCTTACTGAAACTTCTTTGGAAGTAACTACTAATAGTTTTGATACTCTTCCAGAGCTCACCACGTTGTCAAAGTGCTTCTTTCCAATTAATAGAAGATAGCATAACATGTCATGATTATCAAGAAATAAAGACCCAAGAAAGCGTGAAACTTCTGGATGTTGGGTCTATACCCCGTTCAGTGCTTGTGATTTTGATGGATGACCTTGTTGATGTTGTTAGAGCTGGAGGTAAGAAGCCTGTCTGGGATCATCCATTTATAGGATTATGTGAGAAGTTGTGTTTTGATGATTTTTTGAAAACAAAATCGTAGTAACCCAGGAGCTTAACCAGACAAGTTAGAAATTTTTATGCTAATTTCTCTTTTTTCCCAAGCTGAAAAGTGATGTGTTCCTTTTGTTAGAATTGCAACCTATATGGCCTCCGTTGTTGATTCAGCTTGCTGTTATGTGACTTTGATGTTCAGTCAAGCGTGTCCTTTTTTCGTTTACCGTTAGTGTGTTCTTTCTTCAGATGATGTCATTGTTACGGGTATATTATCTGCAAAGTGGTCTTCTGATGTTAAGGATGTCCGTTGCAACCTCGACCCTGTGTTTATTGCCAATTATGTGAGGTAATTGATAAGTAATACTTTTGTTCTTCTCCAACTTCAGCTCTAGTAAAGTAGTAATATTATTTTCCTTCCCATCTATGAAAATCTTTTATTAATGCACATTAATCAAATGATGGTTTTTAATATGTTTTTGAGCATGCTGTGAACCAATTACGGATATTGGTTTGTTGAAGCATTTTGTCATTACCTCGTGTGCTAGTTAAGAACTCGCAGGTACTCATAATTCATTCATTCTTCTCCAGACCGATCACAGTAATACCAGTAATCTATACTATCTTATATCTAGGTGATTTTTGGAATATCAGTTGATGTTTTGTTGCGCTAGCATATTGGGTTTGTGTTGAAAATCTGAAAAATCTACATGAAATAAATATGTTGATATCTACTTAATCATACGGTCTCATGCAAATGGAAACCTTCTCCACAGTTTATGACTGGGTCAATATTTCACTTCCATCCATTGCGCTGTAGTTTTATTTTGAAAATTTGAGAAATCGTTTGGTGTCACCATGAACAGCATTTGCCTAGCACTTCGTTGGGTTCTGAAATCTGAATAATGTCGGTGTCTTCTCCGTTGTGCTGGTTTTTACTAACGTCTTAAGTCTTTGTGCTGTGTTCTACAGGAGGACTAATGAGCTGAAGTCTGGAATAGATATCCCCGAGGAAGTTATCCAGGAGTTCGATATTTTCTGGGAAAAATACAGAGCTATTCCACTAAAAGGTGTTTTAGTTACTACTTTTTTATTTTTGTTGTCTAGATCACTGATTCAAATATGGCTGCCAAAAAACTCTGCCTCATTGTTAAATATCCAAACTAATTCTCAACTCACAACAGATTTCACACATATTTCTGCGAATTAAAGGTGAGCACGATATGTCCAGAAATTACCCAACTGAGATGCTATCATAGATGGTGTATTCCTAGTCTAAACCCATTATACTAACATATTCACTGGCATACTTCTGAGTTGCATAGTTCCAGTGGAAAGCTCTACCCTGTCCATGCCACTATAATTCCTGATCTTTAGTATCTCACATTACATCCTAGAGTTTTACTGTTCAGTCGGTACTATAAGTTTCATTTTGTTTCACTTTTGGTCAATAGGAAGAAATAAAATCTTGAAAGGCATTTGTCTGCAGATTTATGGATTATTCACAGTAAAGCTTGCAGGTATGGTACTTTCTGTCAGTAAGCTATACTTTTAGTGTTTCAGTGGTGCTTTAAGCCTTGTTGGGAATTCACCTGGATGTTTCTGGAATGAAGTCATTATTCTTTTTTAAGAATATCCGTCTCAAATACTGTTATAACATTGTAAATGCTCATAATACATTTAAATTTCAGTTGCTCTTACATTGATTGGTGGAGTGCAGCATGTTGATGCTTCTGGAACAAAAGTTCGTGGAGAACCACATATGCTTCTTGTTGGTGATCCAGGTATCTAATGGTCTATTGCCATATGATCAGTACATATGACATTAAAGTACGTCATATAAATTCCTCGAGATAAAAATACATCATGTATGGCATTAAAGTACAATACTTAACAGCGATTAAGCCTTTCTACTGTTCGAAATTACAAACATGCCCTAAAGCCTATAATTCCATGACAATAAATCTTGTATGCCACATCTAAGATTGCTAAATATATATTTTAAGCTACTGTACTTTGTTCGATTGAATTTCAGGTACTGGTAAATCCCAGTTTTTGAAGTTTGCTGCTAAATTAAGCAACCGTTCTGTGACCACGACTGGTCTTGGAAGCACTAGTGCTGGCTTGACTGTCACTGCTGTCAAGGATGGAGGTATCTATGTTTCACATCACATTCCCTGTCAGCGTTATACAACATTTTTGGTGTTTTTAGTTTGAAACTTAGTAGCATGTTTTGAACTTAATGATAGGTGAGTGGATGCTTGAGGCTGGTGCCCTTGTTCTGGCTGATGGAGGTTTATGCTGCATTGATGAATTTGATAGGTTAGACTGTCTCTCTCGCCAAATTGCTTCCTAGTACCTTTATTCGATAATGCAGTTAGTGGCCCTTGTTTTATCTGAAATTCAACAGATCCCAGTTCCTGATTTGTAATACAACTGGCCTGACATTGTGAAAATATTGTAATGGATCAAACCCTTGCATATTTACCTTGAAAAATACTAGCTGGATGGCCCGCGCAATTGCGCGGCTAGATGATTAACCACTTCACATGTTATAACTGCAAAATATGAGGCTTGGAAATAATTCGACTTAATTTATTCACGTGCGGACTTCTGCCCTTCAACCTGTATTGTTTTCCTAGAGCTCCATCAATTGATTGTTACTACCTAATCTCTGCTCCTAGCTTGTCAATCAATCGTAAGTATTATAATACCTCGAGTAGAATAATCTAATTTATGTTGCTACAATGAGAGCACGGACATGTACCAAGATATATGAGTTTAACTTTCATATATAGGATAAATTGACAAATCTATTTATTGAGCGTATAGAAACATGCTAGGAGCCTGGCTCTATTCCACATCCGCCTCTAGTATGGTGTATAATAAACAGAAATCAATTTAGTTAGCATCCAGCCAAATTATCGAAATTCTATTGTCATGACACAACCATAATTTAAGAAGGATCCATCATCTGTTGAAATGAAGAACAAATGACATATATAAACAAAAAGCTCCATTATTTTACATGATCTGAGAAACTTAAGCTTAATTTATTTGTTATTTCGTGCATATTTAGCAAGTAGCAGACAATTATGTTCTGCTACCAATAAGACCGGTAGTAGTTGTCATCCGTCCATCATTAAGGTTATTTCCGTCAAACAAATCAAGCAAAAATATCATTATTGGGAAAATTTATGGGGCCATTAGTGGAGTGATTCTAAAGTAACAGAACATGTAATATGTACAAAAATCACATATTTTACACCTAGGAAAACAACAATGAAGAAAACCTATACAGATAATAAGTATTTGCCTCTATTTAAGAAATACGGGTGATAAGGAGATCGGTATTCCTCTATTTACAAAATACGGTTGATAAGGAGATAAGTATTCATCCTCTGTAAGAAAAACAATACACATTGTTTCCAATTCTTGTGACTAACAGAACGACACCAATTTTGCATTGTAACTGGTAATTTTACGACTTACATCAGAGATCAAAACATGCATATATATATGTTTCAGATACCAATTAATCACTCACCTTCGCTTCACGCTACCATCTCATCCAAGACTATTTGATCTACCAGTTTGTTTGACCCACAGAGAGACTGCCCGCTGGGCTTCTTATGTTGTGCTGCTGTATTAAGTTGACAGACCGATTAATCTGCTTATGCTTCGATCAAAGTTGTGCATACCAATCAGTCATGGATGGCCTGGCATAATATAATTTTTTGGGTGGAGCACTCCCTAGCTAGCCGGCCGGCCGGCTGAAAAGTTACATCGTGTCGAAGAGCCTGGGCAGCTTTCCCTGTCCACCGTCAGCTAATCTTTGTAGGGTTGTGCTTGCAGACGTCCTCCATGTACATGCAGGTTTTATGATGTGTGTCTGGCTTCGATGACAGCCTCTTGTCGCTAGTCGTGACTGGCTACACGGCGCCTTCTTCTCTAGTGTCAACTACACCATATCTGTCTATACGGGCTTGTTTTGCTCATGCGGAGAGGCTACAGATCGGTACGTAATCCAGTGAACTTGATTTATGCATCCTCACCTCCGCTCAGCAACGTCAAGCTGCTATGTTGCCTTCTTTCCCAGTTTCATCTATGTATCAGCAGATCAGTATTGTCGGAAAATTTTCATGGCGTCGCTCATCGGAACCACTTGGCTGCACTCATAGGCGACTGAACTTTTATGCACGCGGTATATTTAACCGGAACCTGCACCAAAATCAGAATCGACTCCATGCAATGAATAGTCAGTTCATATAAAAGACGTCCGTGATCTGAAAATAATAGAGCTCATCTGCTGCAAACTGCGGTCTCATGGTCGATCACCAATTTCATCATCTACTGCCGTGGGCGTCCCACTTGCGAATTCGCCACACGGACTCGTTGAATAGCTTGAGGTAGATTCAAGTACTTTCCTCAGCATCCTTGGCTCGAGATCATCATCGATCCTTCCCTAGATCGAGCTAGGAAAGATTAATTAATCAATCATACCCTGCAACCTTGGAAATACTTTTATATTTTGGCTTCCTTATTGCTTATGCTGTCAAATTGAGCTGATCGATCGGAGGCGAGCGAGATCTACGCCGTCGCTTCAAGCTCATCTATCGGAGGCGTGCGGGATTGACGTTGTCGCTTTGAGCTGATCGATCGGAGGCGAGCGAGATCTACGCCGGCCGTCGCTTCAAAGCTCATCGATCGGAGGCTTTATGCTGGGCCGGGATGCTAGTACTTGTCCGTCACGGCAGAAGAGAACGTGTACTCTTGTATTTTAGGTAGAGTTAGAGTCCATAGCTCATACAAATTGCCGTGTGCATGTGCGGCATAGTTTATTTCCTTCCGAAGATACGATCCATGCTGTTCAATCTCGTCCATTGAGCCTTTTATGTGCTTGAACGTGGTAGGTATTATGGAACGTGACTCTTACTAATTCAACCTGACCTGAACTCATACACGTCACCTCTTTTTGCCGGCCAAGATCTCTTATACAGCGAGCGTCACATCATGCAAAAAAAATCACTTTAAATCTAGGCTGTCCTTTTTCCGTTGCTCAATGAGATTATTGTCCTGTGTTTTAATTATATAATAGATTATATGGGCACTAAAAATAAGATACCTGCATGCCACTTGATAATAGCTGCTATTCAAATCTCCAGTAACTTGATAACATTCTCTAACCACCACTTGTACCAAAAATTGTACCCAAACGTTTTCAATGTATGGCCAATACTCTTAGTCAATTCTTAGGAGTTCCATGATGCTCATCACAAACTTTTTAACCCTTCTGTACATGAATTCTCTCATTTTTGCTCATCACAAACACTTTTAACCCTCCTGTGCATGAATCCTCTCGTTTTTCACAGCTGAAATTCTGTAGTTCTATCATCATTTCAAAAGCCCTTGTGCATATTGAAATAAGGTAGTTTAGAAGGTGAATCTACCCCCGCAAAGCTAGTCCCATATGCCAGCTTCTCTACTCTCATGTTCATGTACAATACACACTTAACTATAATGTGGAGTCAGCAGTACAAGTAGCTTGGTCCAAGGATTAGGCCGCACACCAGGCTTGCCCAATGTGGGTGGGAGTAGAGCTAAACTTAGAGCTAAGCTTACTGTCTAAGCTTATTATTTCCTTAAATCATTTTGTTATCTCGAGAAAGGATCCTCTCTGGATCAGATTAGTTTATTTGTTAGGATTTGCAGTTTCTCTCTCTATATGTAAACAAGCTTGGCAGATGAAATAAAACCCCAGCCTCCCGTTGAGTGATGGCTACCAGCCCTAGTCCATGGACACACACAATTATCTCCCAGATAATATTCCTTTACATTTCAGTTGTTTTATCTGATGTGTTTTTCACGCTTTATGAATAGCTTTTTCTCTTTGGAGTGCTGCAAGGCATGATAGTATGTTATTAAATATTGCTCTTAACCTTCTGCTATTATCATGGCTATGTCTGCACGCCTCAAGTCTTATCTGATATATTCCTGTCCAACATTCTTATCAATAGTATGCGAGAGCATGACAGGACAACGATACATGAAGCCATGGAACAACAAACAATAAGCGTTGCGAAGGTAACATGCTTCTTTTACTCAAAACAATTACCATTTAATGAGCCATTCACACTCACTAGCATGCTCTATCAGTAAGCATTATTACTTCTTTGACTTTCAGGCTGGACTTGTGACAACACTCAACACGAGGACTACTGTATTTGGTGCCACTAACCCAAAAGGGCAATATGATTCGAATGAATGTACTGCACTTACATATCAAGCAGTATAGCCATCACAGTTTCAGGCATCGCGTATTTACTTCTTTAGTTCTCTACAATAGAAGCATAACATGTAATCAAGTATGGCATAAAAATACATTACCACCAGTCCACTACAATACAATAAATGCCTTTAACATCACATATCAGCACACTTCTAGGGTCAATAATTTGATGGTGCTATTTGCATGATGATATTTTGATTCTTGTGATCACTTTAGAAATTTGAAGTGTTTCCATAACCTTTAGAAAATCTTTTCATTCAGATTAGGATATTAGTTCAGCAAGGCATCAGAAGGCAAATGCATGCTTCTGGCCTGTCTGTGCTGACCATTGAAAAGTTCTTGGACAAGTCACAAGTGCCACTCTAGTCTGATCATTGTATCCATGCTTTTTCTTTTCAGCCTTATCGGTGAATACAACACTTTCAGGACCATTGTTGAGTAGATTTGATATAGTTCTTGTTCTCTTGGATAAAAAGAATCCTGACTTGGATAAGATAATTGCATCTCATATATTATCTCAGGTACATACCATTGCTTTTATTGAGTTTGCTCTCTTGTGTTGCGTCTTGTATAAGGTTACCCTTGTTTGGAAACATACAAGCAGCAATCACCATGCCGTTGTTTCCTTGACATGTTATAGATATCAAACAGGAGAAGATAATTCGTGGGAAGCTTAAAGATGACTTCCTACTATTCTAGTACATAATATATTGATTTTTGAAGCAGCAACATGAAGATTCATGAACATACATGTATATCATCTGCGGTTCCGCATAAGCCATATGCTAGGTGATCTATTCTTGCTTTGAATTATCACATACTAGTTAAATGCCCGTGCGTTGCAACGGGCTCTGAAGTTTCTTTATCACTCGGTCATTGCAACGACTTAAAATAAACAAATGTGTGTACAATTAAGAAATAATTCAGTTTGTATAATTTCAGCTCGCATGGAAAATTAACATGATCCGTAATTATAGAGTACATCACTACCCATCAGGTTCGGCCTCAAATGGTTGCATACCGCAAATCTATGTAACAAGCAAAACATGGTTTACCTGAATTCAGAAATTAAAATTAGCACATTGGAGGAATGTGAATCACTGACAAGACCCGAAGTGCACATTGCCGCAATCACTTGATGTGCGGACTAAACAATTCATGAGAGTTGAACAGGGGTGTGAAGAACATTCAGCACAGAAGAGGAGCTAGCTCTTTCCATGAATTAGCATTCAAGTCAGCCAGGCCATATATACCACGCATTATTCTACAAAAATGCACCGTCCAATCCGTCCATATGAACGCAGAGGGAGAAAGAATAGCCCAAAAATTTAATCACGAAGTACATGTCATTATGTCAATAGACTAATTATTGGTCCAAACAAATTAAATACACTTAATTATTTCGAAACATAGTGATGTAATACAATATATAGTTAGTTGGTTTCAGCTGGGGTTTTCGCCGAATAAATATAAAAGTAAGGTAATAGATGAATATAAACATATAATTTAATGCATGTGATATGTGTGGGTGCTCGAAAAATTAACAGCGAGTCGGGTGATGGACAGGGAATGCAATCAGTTAAGCTAGTTTGTGGTGTGGACGTGGAATGCGGCCGCGAGTTGAGGTTGAGGTAGGAGTAGCCTTGGCTCGCTGCCGCTGCTCGTGCGTTGTCCCTCCACAGCTGTGTCTTGGCGCGCACCATGTCGGAGGTGGCGAGTCAGAGGCACCGCCGCAGCTCGCCGGCGTCCAGGACCTCATCCTTGTCGCTCACGACATCCCTCACCCCGGTGCCCAGCTGCTCGCTCCATAAGCCACGCGTTAGTGCCCTGGTCCAACCACTGCCGCACGCCAGGCTCTCTAGCCTGTAGCCGTGGAGTTCCACCCACTGTGGGTGACGAAGCACCCCACGGCCGGGTGTGACAGCACTCAAGATGGCAGTTTTCCCCATGGAGCCGGGTACCCGTGGGTATATACCCGCTAAGAACCAGGTACGGGGGCAAATTGCCTCCATGGGGATAGCCTGGCGGGTACCCGATAGCTTAACGGGGCGGGCATGGGTGGCAAAATCGCCCCATGGAGGCTCCATGGATACCCGTTAAGTACTGACATGTGGGACATGCCTATATTTTTTAATTTGAATACACTCTACTCAAGGCCCATCACACCGGCCCACCCGATCTAAACCTAGCAACCACCCTCGTACATGACTCCACAGGAACGATTCCAACCTGCCAGACACCAGCGCCTCCCCTAGCGCTCGATGCGCCGCCGGCCGCCGCCTCCCCTTGCTCGGTTGCTCCCTCTCGTCTCGCTCGCTTGCTCGCTTCCCTTCTCTACGGTCTGCTCTCTCTCTCTCTGTCAACTCCCAGCAACCCAGTCCCTCGAGCGCCGCCGTGTACAGGAGCTCCTGCTCGCCGGCGAGCAACCAGCGTCGCCTCCGTGTTCCTCACCTCCGTCTCTCTTTCCCGCCTGAGCCACCGGCGACCTCATCTCCAGCCCTCCGGCGCCTCCTCTCCAGCCCTCCAGCGCCTCCTCTTCTCGGCCCTGGTCGCCGCCATGGCCTAGCTCGCCGGCGTCTAGGTCTCCATGGAGACCCGATGGGTGTCGGGTACCCGGCAATAACGGGGACGGGGGCCGTTTCGTCCCCGTTAGCTTCACGGGGACTGACGGGGACGGGGACTGGCGGGGATCGGGGCGGGGACGGTGGAGCTATACCCGGCCATCCCCGTACCTGTTGCCACCTTGAGACAGCACCTTCCACCGACCCGGCCGCCTGCTCGTCCAGTCACTCCAGGTGGCCTTTGCCGTCTTTCTTGAAGAGATCGCCGCTATCGGCCGCCGCCGGTCCAGCATGGGGCCGACAGGGACCAAGTCGAGGCCGTGCTGCCGCCTCTGGCTCCATGGCCTCGAACGTGTTGGCCAGCATGGTGGGTCTGTGCTCGCCGCAGGGTATCGAAGAGCTCGTGGGTTGCTACCGGTTAAAGAGAATATCTGAACAACTTGTAGAAACAGAAAACAAAATTGACCCTATTATACTCACGTAGTTCTGTATTGATGGATGCTGCCATATTGAGGATCAGACTCATGACAATGAATCAAGAATGTATGGCAGCGTTAGCAATGCCAAACTAATGGAAGCACACGAATTTCGAAGGACTTCAGTGTGCAGCCGATTAAAAAGTTATTTCCTATCATTAATCTGGTTCTCGCACGTATTGAAACTGATCTATCGATGGCTCCTGACCGCTTCGCACTGGTTAGTCTCACCCTTCCTTGACTCTATCTGATGCCACCCAACCGCTCGCCCGCGGCTCTCCGCGCAAGGAGGAAACATCCCCAAATCGCTAGCCGCCTAGCCCGTGTTCTTCCATGCGTTGACTCAATCAACTCACCGGGTTGTCCCTGCTGCTTACTAATCCGCTGGTGTCCAACACCCTAGCACCATGGACGGCCGGATCCGCACGTGCTCGCCATGAGCCGTGGTAGCGGCAGCGACACGGTCTGTGGAGGGACTCGGCGTGCGCCTGAAAGCTCCCCCGGCCGACGGCCTCCGCCTCTGCTTCGCCACCGCGCTTCTCCCTGTCCTCCCGCTGGCGGTGCCCGACCGACAGCCGACAGCCTCCGCCTCTCCTTCGCCATCACGCTTCTCCCTGCCCTCCCGGGCGGTGCCCGACCTACGACCTCCCTATCCTCTTCCTCTTCCAGCAAACGTTGTCTCTGTACTCCCACATCTGGTGACCGTCGGGAATAGTTGGGGATTGGGGAGTATCCGGCGTGGAGCTCGCAGAGCTTGTGGAGCCACTCTCTCGATCTGTTTGAGGAGCCTAGATCAATAGAGCAGGCGACCGCGACCATTCTCTCGATCTGTTTGAGGATTGTGGAGCACCTCTCTATCTATTTCTTTCACGCATTAGTTGTCACACATAGCCGCGGCGGATCAAGGGATCGGGGCGAAAGTGCAGCAGAGACCCATTCCACCGGCCCGTCCTCTGCTCAGGAGCCGAGCGAGGCAGCCCGACCCCCACGTCCCGCGGCACTGAGACGGACATGAGGAGGAACCGCGTTCGTTTGGGGGGAGGGAAAAAAAGAAAAGGAACGAACCGATAAAATGGCATAAGTGGGTAATAATTGATTTGGTGTGAGGGTAAAATAGGCAATGTAAAAAACGTACCAACACCTCCTCAAGCCATATTATATAATAGAGATTATATATCTTGAACTCTTGGTACTCTACAACAATTGCTAGGTTAGGAAGACTGACCAATTGGAGTAATCAGCATTTCCTTAATAAACCACAATAGTGTCTGCATACTGCCACAAGGATATTGTTAGTGCTGAATCTGTGTCAATTTGTTATCGATTTATCTTGGCTGGTACTATGACAACCTAAAATGTTAAAGCAAGAAAAGTGTATATTTTTTGTTATCGATTTATCTTGGCTGATATTTAAGGTAAAGCACACAGCTCATCTCTTGCACCGTTAGCTCGCCAGATTGATGCTTTTTTCATCTTTGATGTGCGCGATTCAGTTACTTGCCATCAGGTTCTGGGTCATTATTCTAGAATGGGTGTACAGAGTTTATAAATATTGTTCCACTATTAATTAAGATTACCTAATCGACATTATGGTCTTGTCAAATTCCGATCAAGCTGCACATTTTTGGAAGAATTTTTTGTATAGCTACACAACATATTGCGATTTCCCTTAACTATTTATTATACCTACTCATTTTTGTCTCTCATCGCCAAATTTATGAGTGTACAACATCAACATGTATTGAGTTCGCTTCAAATTGACATTCTTAACGGAACATGATTTGTGGAGGAGCCGTGAAGCAAGGTCTAACTGTGTTTGCTCATTTGTGCGTTTTTGACATGGACAGAAGCCTCAAAACAATGCCAGAGTCCTGCGAGGATGCCTCTCCCCGCTCCCAACCCCCAACCCTAGACTAGCGCCCACCAGCCCTGCCGCCGTCGATCCCCGCCGGTAGCCCTCCTCCCCAATCCCAGCCACCCCTCCCTCCCCACCATGGCCTCCTCCAGCACACCCTCTCACTCCGGCGATCAGCGCTGGGGAGGATCGGATGGTGAGTCATCTGTGCGCTCGTACAGCGAGGCTACGCGTACTCCCCCGACTCCCCGCCGTGACACTCCGGCTGCGCCGCCGCCACCCCTTGGCCCGGCGACGAAGACGGCGACCCACATCCTGATCTCATCCCGGCTAGGGCCTCGATTGGAAGTTCACCGGGTTTCCCGCGAGCCCGCGGTGGACGCGGAAGGTTTCCAACAACCTCGCCGCAAGTACCGCCGCCGCCCTTGCCACGCTCCTGCCCCGAGCCTGCCGCAGCCACCGCGCAGTCCTTCGCCGGAGGAGCTCGCAGGACTGTGCTTCCGATGCCTTGATCACCGCCACCGTGTCCGTGATTGCACCAGCGATATCCGATGCCGCCGCTGTCTCATCTCCGGCCACGACTCCCGCGGCTGTGAGGCGTTCCACAGAAACGCTGGCCGCACAGCCCCTGCTGCCTCCCCATGCGCCACGCCACCTCCGCCCCCACCTCCAACTCCGGCAGCGCCGATGCCCGCAGCTGAACCAGCGCGAATCATCGTGTCGCGCACCGTCGAGATGGAGGCCGCGGAAGAGGTGCTCACCCGCGCGATGGTGGCCACCATTACGGGAACCAGGCCGCGTGTCTCCGCTGATGACGTCGCGGAGATGTTGTTCCGGCTGTTCGACTTTGCGGACGGCGACTTCACTGTCCACCTCCACCACCCAGAGGATTTCCTGATTCTCTTCAACACCCGCGCTTCCATGGATCGCATGAATGGAGATCACCTGGTCAGCTGTCCACGCTTCACCCTCTCCATGTGCCATTGGTGCAAGTTGGCTCATGCAGGCTTGGGTGGGTTTGAACACCACGTTGAGCTTGAGCTCCGTGGCATCCCCGCCCATGCCTGGCATCTAGCAACGGCGGAACACATCCTGGGTGCAACTGTTTGGATCGAAAGCCTCCATCCTCGTACCCGTTCCCGCGCCGATCTCGCCACGTTCCGGCTGGCTGGACGCACACATGATCCTGCCGCCATTCCTCGTGAAGCTACCTTGGAGATCGTGGAACAGCTGCCAGGCCGCCATGCCTCGCCCACGCCATCTGTTCGGACCCTAACCTACCCCATTCATATCGCCCTTGCCCGCGCTGAGCTCGACCTCCATGCTCGCCGTCCGCAAGGTGCAGATCCTGGGGCTGATGATGGTCCTGATGACGAGGTGGATGACGCACGCGATGCCGGCAGTGGGAACAAAGCCAGACGGACACAGCAGCGCCGCCGCGGACGCAAACGCCGTCGCACTGCCCCTGCCTCTCATGGGAAAGCTGACGGCACGATGATGGATGCCCTCGATGGCGCTCTATCCCAGGAAGCAAGCGTGCAGATGGCGTGGCCGTCGCCGCTGGCTGGACGGACACCCGTTCCACTGAGACGCCACCGACAAGCTCCAGGCAGACTGACGTCAGAAGCATGCAGCCCTGGCCCGCCACGCAGCCAGAACCTCATCAACCTCGTCGCAAGGCTAGGAGAGGGAAGCGTGGTGGAGTTAAAAAGCGCGCTCGAATTGCAGCTGCCCTTGCAAAGGCTGCCGCTGCCGCCGCCGGTGTTGCTGATCCCAGGACACCCGAGCCTTCAATTCAGATGGATTTGCATGCGACATTGACTGCTGAAGACGCCAGCTCCACTCAGGTCGATGAACCAATCACCTCCACCACTCAGGTGTCGCCGACCCTGCAGACAGACAGCAGCTCGTCCTCAACCAATCGAGATGCGGCCAGGGACACGGACAGCCTGGACACGACAAGCTTTGTTCCTGACTCGCAAGTGGAACAACACACCAGTAACGAGGATGATACTACGTCGAGGCAAAGCAAGACTGCACCTGATGATGATGGTCCTGACGTTGACTTGGAGCTAGGCCATACACAAGTGGAGCCTCTCAATGAGCAGATTCGCATCCTACAAAGGCCCAGCACGCCGGAACGGCCACCTCCGGCCACATCAAGCATAGAGCCCATCACTGCGACTCAGCCAACTACTCCGGGCACGATTGCATCCGCCGCCGTGACAGGCGCGCCAACTCCGGTCCGTGATCCTGCGCGCTTCGCCTCCCCACCAGTCACATTACGGCGTCAGCGTCAACGCTCCCAGCCCGTCGCACCTTGCCTGACACTGGGCGAGTTTTTGGCAGCGGCAACAAAGCCGCTAAGCTCTGTGCTCCCTACGCCCAGACGCAAACAACGCCAACAGCCGCTGAATTTCACCGCGCCGCGTCGTGGACGATCAGCTACCGCCACAGCTGCAGCTACCGCCACCCCTTCTGCCACCGCTTGTGCCAAACCTGCTGGTAGGCCAACTGCGGAGAGGCGTGCGCAGGTCCAGCTTCTACGCAACCTTGGCATTGTCGGCGTGGATCAGGTGATCTCTGCAGAAGCTATGAAAGCCTACGACGGGATGTTCACCACGCCCATCCCCATTGAAGTCCTGCGCGCAAGGCCGCCGCTCTGATCGACCGTGAGCTCCCAGATGATCCGTCTATCGCGCCTATCACTACTGTGATCGCGGGAAGTGAGGCTGAGGCCTGTGCTTGATCTGTCGAACATGTTCTTCATGGATCACGGCCTAAAGATTGTTATTTGGAATGTGCGCAGACTCAATTCTCGCGCTAGACGCATCGCGATACGCTTGCTGATTCTAACTACGGGAGCATCCATAATCTGCTTCCAGGAAACAAAGATGAAGGCGATCTACCTGTCAACTATCCTTGAAGCACTTGGCTCGGATTATGATGACTATGTGTACTTGCCAGCCATTGGCACGCGTGGTGGCATCTTACTAGCGTGGAAGAGTAGAGAGGTGACGATCAACAGTCAGACATTCACGACAAACACACTGATTGCCCGGGTGTCGACACCATCTAGCGCCAACACCCCTTGGTGGCTCACTGTTGTCTACGGCCCGCAGCAAGATGATGACAAGGTCGCGTTCCTCCAGGAACTTCGCGACACACGGGCCAATTGCCCTGGGCCATGGATGATATGCGGTGATTTCAACTTGATTTACCGTGACGAGGATAAGAACAATGGGAACCTTAATCGACGGATGATGGGCCGCTTTCGGCGCGTCATTAACGATTTGGCTCTCAAAGAAGTCTACCTCAACGGTCGACGCTATACATGGTCCAATGAGCAAAACCCGCCGACGTTGGTTCTCCTAGATCGTGTTCTCTGCACCACGGATTGGGAGGAACAACACGGCGAAGCACACCTCCATTGCCTCGCCTCTGTTGTCTCAGACCACAGCCCGCCACTAGTACAGAACGACACATCGGATACCCCTCTATGGCAACGGCACGAATTAGGCGACAGAAAATCGAGCGTTTTGCGCGAAAAATGCGTCCCGCGCGGGCTATCCGCGACACATCGGAAACGGTTAAATATATTTAACCGTTTCCAATACACTAGGCTACGGTTGAAAACTTAGCTCCGTATCCAAATTATCTCGGCCCAATAGGCCTGTTTGGAAGGTCCAATAAATACTCGCGAAGTCGCGAACCCTAAAGCAGTCCACGCACACAACCCCATCCGCGTTTCTCTATCTCCTCGCCCTCTGCGGCAGAGCCGCTCTTCTTCCCCAATCTGCTCCACTAGGCCGATGGCCACGATGCAGCCAGCAGCAGCTGGAGCAGCCCCTCTACCACGCCGACCTGGCCATAGACAAGGCGCTGGTCACCCGCGACAAGGACAAGGCCAGGGGCGGAACTTCAGCCCGGCATGCCCGGGCAGCTGCCCGGGCTTGGCTTCGTCGGCCCCTGCATCATTAGTCGTTAATTAGTGTCATTCTGGCTAGTTGCCCGGGCAGCAATACTCCAATCGACAAGGCCTTTTTGCCCTTTTCCCATTTTCTTGGCCAGCTCAACGTAATAATAACAAGGCAAATACCAAGCGCACGAGAAGCTGGCCCACGTAAGAACAGAAGTTACAGAAGTCAGCCCAGTTCGATCGTTCTGCCATTCGCCTCCTCGACTCCTCGTACAAGACGCCGACGCGCACACAGGCGACGGCGGCCATGATCTTGACGATTCCGCTACAACCTTCAGCTTGCAGATTAGGACAGTGACCAGCTGCGCTCGCTCGCTCGCTTCCTCGCCGTCGGACCGCAGCGTCAAGTTGTGATCTCCCGGGCTGAATTTAGTCTACAAATTGTGGAAAAAGGTTTGTTCATCTACAACTATAGTTGACTCCAAGTTAAATATTTTATGCCCTCGATGCCCCCTTTGGAGAAGACGAGATTTGGCAAGCGGTGAAGCGCCTACCGGGGCGGAAATCGCCCGGGCCTGATGGCTTCACGGCGGAATTCCTCCGCTCCTGCTGGCCGGTCGTGAAGGACTTCGTGGATGCTTTTCAGCAGCTTTACGAGCTCCGTGGGCGTGGTTTCAGCCGCCTCAACCAGGCGTTGCTCACGCTGATTCCGAAACGTGCCGACGCGGCCACTCTCAGTGACTACAGGCCAATCAGCCTAATTCACCCGGTGGCCAAGATCTTCGCCAAGGTGCTCTCCCTCCGCCTCGCGCCACGCCTCAACGACCTCGTCAGTCCCATCCAGAACGCGTTCATCCCTGGCCGCAGTTTACACGACAACTTTGTGCTCGTGCGACAGTCTGCGCGACTACTACACCAACTGGGTGCACCTCGAGTGTTGCTGAAGCTGGACTTGGCGAAGGCCTTCGATTCGGTCTCATGGCCGTTCCTATACGAGGTGCTACGACGATACGGGTTCAGTGACAGGTTTCTCGGGTGGCTTGCCGTGTTACACTCATCGGCAAACACACGATTCCTCCTGAATGGCGTGCCGGGACCACCAATTTGGCATCGCCGCGGACTCCGCCAGGACGACCCGCTGTCACCGTAGCTTTTCGTGCTCGCCGTGGACACGCTGGGGCGCTTATTCCGTCGTGCGATCGAGCTCAACGTCCTCCAGCAGCTACACCCGCGCCGTGATATCCCCGTCATCTCGCTCTATGCCGATGACGTGATCTTGTTCTGCCACTCGTCACCAGAGGATACACTGGCTGTGAGAGAAATCTTGCAGCTCTTTGGACGCGCATCTGGCTTGCGTGTCAACTTCCAGAAGAGCACCGCCACGCTGATCAGATGTGACGCCGACGCGGCGGCGCCCGCCATCGCCAACCTGGGTTGCCCCCTAATTGATCTCCCGATCACCTACATATCCCACTGACGATACGACGACCCACCGCTGCCCAGCTGCAATTTGTGGTGGAGAAAACGGCCGGGAAGCTACCCACTTGGAAGGCTCAGCTAATGGATCGCGCCGGGCGCCTTGCTTTTGTCAAAGCGATCTTGAGCGCGATTCCCATACACCAGCTGCTCGTACTCGCGCCGCCAAAGAAGATCCTCAAGCTTCTAGAGAAGATTCAGAGAGGATTCGTTTGGGCTGCACGCGCTGACGCCAATGGCGGCCACTACCACGTCAATTGGCGGAGAGTCTGCCGCCCCACCCAGCTTGGCGGGCTGGGAGTTCGGGACCTACAGCGCACTGGCCTCGCCTTGCGCATCCGCTGGCTTTGGTTCAGCAAGATGGACGACAGCAGAGCATGGAGTGGACTTGACCTCCAGTTCACGCAAGAGGAACATGCCTTCTTCTTTGCGTCCACGGTCACAATTCTGGGCAATGGACAGCGAGCGCGCTTCTGGGAAGATCGATGGCTTCATGGGCACGCCATATCTGAAATCGCGCCCCAGCTTTACGCCGTGATCAACAAACGACGGCGCAAGTCCAGGACGGTGGCAGACGGCCTACTCGACCACAGTTGGGCGACGGACATACAAGGCACATTGGACATTCATGAAATCGGGCAATACTTGATGTTGTGGCACGCGATCGAGCGCGTCGTCCTCACAACCGAGCCTGATCGCCTACATTGGCGGCTGACTGCGACAGGCACTTACACCGCCAAGTCAGCCTACCTCGCCACCTTCAACGGCTCGACCTCCTGCCCGGCATAGAAGCTAACTTGGAAGGCATGGGCACCACCGCGCGTGAAGTTCTTCCATTGGCTCGCCAATCTTGGGCGTTGCTGGACAGCTGACCGGCTCGCTCGCCGGGGACTGCCACACCCTCCTTGCTGCCCGCTTTGCGACCAGGCACCGGAAACAATCCAACACCTGCTCTTGGGATGCTCCTTCTCCAAGCAGGTGTGGTTTGCGATCCTATCATGGCTTCGTCTCACATGCCATGTACCTGATGGCGAGGAAAACCTGACGGAATGGTGGAACAAGGCACGTCAGAGCACGGCGAAGCAGATGCACAAAGGGCTTGCTTCCGCGGCGCTGTTGATTCCTTGGATGACGTGGAAACATCGCAATGACTGCGTGTTCAACGCTGCAACCCCATCAACCGACGTCTTGGTGACCAAGATCAAGGAGGAAGCTGCACTTTGGGCTAGAGCCGGTGCTTTGGGTCTGCGCGCCATTCTCCCAAACACTTGGGATGTACACTGATGTTTTTGTTTTGTTTTCCGCGGAACTGAACCTCTTAGGAGGTAGTACCAACTCTCTCTTTCCAATGTAAAGAAACGCAAAAGTCTTTTGCGTTTCCTCTAAAAAGAAGCCTCAAAACACATGTAGTAAACATTTCTTACTGCTCTTTTGAGGAATATGAATTAAGATGATGCCTTCCCATCCAAAATGCAAGAAGCTGACTCTTTGAGATAAGGCTACTTAACTGAATCAACGTCAGTCTCGTTTGTTGAGTGCTAAATTTGAACATGTATACAATATTTAATTGTACCCGTTGGTTTGTACATCTCTGGATATAATTGTGCAAGAGAAAGTCATGTTACTTATTTCGAATCAACCGTCGTCTCCTTAACCTTTTCTTTTGTGAATATACTTATCTTCGAATATGCGTTGCTAGTTCTTGCTGGTGGATCTACGCTACATCAGAGTATCAGACCTTACTAGTTGGACTTTGGGTAATACTACTTCCAACTTCCAAGGCCATCCCCAAGGACCTTACTAGTTGGACTAGAAAGTTTAACTTGAACCGAGTCTGGCGGTTTTCTGTATGCTTAACTTAAGAGCAACATTTATTATACGTAGGAGACTTGGAGGGGGCTTGCGAGTGCTACCGGGGTAGTGGTAGGCGCTTAAAAACCCGTGGGTTGGTTCACTAATCACCAGTGCAAATCTGCCTATCGACATTGGCCCAACACTTACAAAATACTCCATCCGTTCCAAATTAATTGTAACAGATTAGGAAAAAGATTACATAGATGTGACGTAAAAAAATCATGACAGAATTAATCCAAAGTATATATATCCAGCTAACGCGCCAACCACAACAAAAGCAAATGCCAGTTTCCCTCTCTCACAAGAAACCTCTGTCCCGCAACAAACGATTGACACAATGACCTGATCGAGATGGCATGCAACCTACTCACGTACAGGCACTGCCACCACCCTGGCCTCGACCGGCCTAGAAGAGTCCCGCGGCCACAAGCCCGGCAATGCCCAGGCCAGCGAGCGCCGTGGCCCTGAGCCCGGTGGCGCCTGACTCTGTCTGCTTGGCCGGCGGTGCGAGCACGGTGACCGGGTCTTGGGCGTGGCGCCGCCGGTGCTAGTCGAAGGGGACTCCGGGGTCGTGTCCGGCGTGGTGTCGTGGCTGTCCGGGGTCGGGGACGCCTTGGGCGCCGGGGAGGCCTTGAGAGGCGGCGACGCCGCGGTGGCGGCGACCACGTTGAGTTTCTTGTCGCTGGCCTAGGTGGTGTCGCCCGCGCCGATGGTCCAGCCGGATTTGTCGACGTACACCGCCGACACCGTCGACGCGTAGCTCGCCAGCAGGAGCAGCGCCGCCAAGGCCAGACTGGAAGCCATCGCAGCAGCCAAAGCTCAACCAAGCAACCGAGTGGGAAATGATCGACAATGCAGCAATATCAGACCACGACTGCGTTTCTAAGTTGGGATCAATCGATCAAGGTGCAGAGGATTGGAAGCTTGGTCGGCTCTTATATAGACTGGCAATGGCAACGCGACGAACGGTATGTACGCCGCGGCCGCTGAGAGTTGGTGAAGTGGCTTCCGTTGACCGGTCCCGTGCCCTTTTCCAACGCCCCGCGAGTCCCCGACGCGTAGACACGAAATGCATTAGAAACGACTCTACTCCAGCTAAGCTAGCTACCACTTTCGCTAGAACAACATACTTTTGGAGAGGAAAAAACACATGTTTTTCGTGACCGCCAAGCTTGCCGGAGTACAAATTAATGCTTAACTCATTACTTTGTGTCTGTTGCGACATCTTTCTCATGATGAACCACTAGCAGGGAAAAGCCTACCGCTGGCGGACGGAATTGGCCTACTGCTGACGGGCGGGCGCACGCCAGCGATCATTACGCCAGTGGTAAATTTATACCGCTGGCGGGCGGCCGTCCGCCAGCGGTAAGGCTCGTTACCGCTGGTGGGCACAACTGCGGCCCGCCAGCGTTAGATTGGACAGCGCTGGCGTGTAGCCGCGGCCGCCAGCGCTAAGCTACCTCGGCCGCCAGCGGTACTTCTGGCTGGTTGGAGTTCTGGGAGCGTTGTCCGCCAGCGGTACGCCTCTGTGTCCGCCAGCGGTATATTTTCGTGGTATTTTTTGTTTTTTTTTAAATAATGTATTCCATCAGTATATCAATATAAATACAGTATATTCAGGTACAACCGACCAAAATGACAATAATACCACATATAGATGACCAAATTGTGATACACAAATACATAAGTTCATTATCACATGCATTACAAACCATAGTATAGTACCAAAATAAGAACCACAATGTGATACACAAATACATAAGTTGTCATACACAAATGCATCACATAAATGATAGAGAACCACAATGTTTAATAGAGGGTGTGATCGATGAAGTTGGTGTTTCGATCATCAGGTTGTTGTTGCTCTCTTTCAGTGGCTTCAAGTCCTCTCGGCGTTGACAACTTCCCCACTTCTTCATTTGTAAGTATACACAAAAGGCAAATAAAAATGTTAGCTAGGCAACTAAATTGTTCACATGTCGTGCAGAAATAAACAAAGTATACACAAAATAAACTAAGCCAACTAGGAAGAATGTCTCATATAATAGATTGGACACACAAATTCAGGGATGGTGTGAGCGAGCCAGTATGATGCAGAAGATATGTTTTCTTGCATTATAGGGCTCACTCACAACACCCCTGAATAACATAGTGTCACCTCATTTCAATTATCGGCATTGTAAGACTTAGACAAAACAAGATTCAAAAAAATATTATGCCTCATACTTAGAATATTATTGGAAGCACACAAGGAATTCCGATAACCTTGTTGAACCAAGTAGGAGGCACAAAACTTGTATGTGTGCATGATACAAGGTTCAACAAACTATCAGAATTCATGTAGCGTGCCACGTCATTTTAATCATCGGCATTGTAAAAGAATGAAGTATTATTGGAAGACTTAGACAAAACAAGATTCAAAAAAAATTATGCCTCATACTTCGAATATTATTGGAAGCACACAAGGAATTCTGATAACCTTGTTGAACCAAGTAGGAGGCACAGAACTTGTATGTGTGCATGATACAAGGTTCAACAAACTATCAGAATTCATGTAGTGCGCCACATCATTTTAATCATCGGCATTGTAAAGAATGAAGTATTATTGGAAGACTTAGACAAAACAAGATTCAAAAAAATATTATGCCTCATACTTCGAATATTATTGGAAGCACACAAGGAATTCTGATAACCTTGTTGAACCAAGTAGGAGGCACATAACTTGTATGTGTGCATGATACAAGGTTCAACAAACTATCAGAATTCATGTAGTGCGCCACATCATTTTAATCATCGGCATTGTAAAGGAATGAAGTATTATTGGAAGACTATAGCTAGGCAATTTAAGAGAGATGGTGTAAACTAGAGCTAGGCAATTTAATTTAACAAGAGTACTAAATCGACAACACACCTTTCACTTCTGGCTCATCGTGGTCGGCCTTGACATTGGCTTAGGCGGGAACGGTTCAGAACCATTCAAAGAGTTGAATGGCCTGTCGTCACACTGTTGTGCTATGCGATTTTGTATATCGACATTAGATGGGCATGCACCTTGGTAGTAGAACAACCCGGGTGGCTCGCACGACAAACATCCGTGAAGATTATTGAAGCAAACCTCTTCTGGATTAGAGCAAACTTTTCCGTGATATCAGCATCAGTGGATTTCGCCATGTCTTTGCACCATTTATCCATAGCAACTGGAAATTCTAGTTTTCGGTGATTCCGTACGAACTGCTCCATCAGATAGATGACATACCAGGCCTCCGTCGGACTGCCATGCGCCTTTTGATGCAGGGTAGATCCACTTTGTGGATGAATGACACTTGCCTCGCTTAAGGTTTAATCTTCTTACGATGCCTTCATTTTGATAGCAGTAACCGTTGAGAGCATCATCGAGAACACTACCGATGTGCTTGTAGTCTTTCTTCTCTTCACTACCCGCATCGAGATAGAAGGCCTTCGACTCTTTAGGGTACAGAACGATGAGGGTGCCGTCTTGGTTCCTGCACAAAACAATGAAAAGAGACCATCATTCTCACTTATGCAAAATTAACGATAAAACGTACGAAAATATGTTATATATGGCGGCTAGGTAATGACTTACTTGGGAAAGTAAGGCATGAGAAAGATGTTCTTGGTAGTATTTGCAATGAAGATATCTTCGATGAACTTTGTCACGCGTGTCCTACCCACCGTGGTGTTCACATAGCAGTCGGACATGTAGTAGGGGTCGATTATCATGATGTCTCCGGCCGACTTATCATTAAGGAGCCGGTGCGCCATACTTAGCGCAAACAGGCGGACCATGGATCGGTGGAGTGCTTTCATGTGGTACATGTCAAAGATGTCATCAAATCTGACAAAGAGCGTGTCTCCGGGGTTTTCATGGAGAAAGCCCATAAGCCTTGGTACCTTTGCTATGAAAACCGGGTATACGTGACGTGCTTCCCTGAGAAGTTTGCTCTCACAATAGAGAACCTGTCATGTAGCGCCTTCATCTCCCCAGACAAACAACAGGACCACTTCGGCGGCAGGATCGGTTTAGCCATCACATGAGTAGTATGCCAATCGGGGATGGTTATCCTGTCCTGAACTCGGCGCAACTTCAACTTAGATCCCTCCACTGGCTGGCTCATGGACTCTTCAACGCCATGTTTCTTCCTTTTTTTCGACGCCATCTTCTTAGGGTGCTTAGCTATCGTCTCTTGGAGCACATCATTGAGTGTGCCCTGGCTGAGACCGTCAGACTGCTGATGATGAGCTTCAGGCAATGGTTGAGAACAGAATAGACGCTTTGTGATATTATGTTTCTCAGGGAGAGTAGGCGCCACAGGACTATTCATCATCAGATCACGGTCAGGTTGATCAAGAGGACTGACATCGTCCAAATACGCCAGGTAGGCATTGGGGTCTTCATCATTAGCGTTCATCTCCTCTATCGCGGATCAGCTGGTGGAGTGGCCTTTCCTTGGCCAGGCGGCGTCGACCCGGGAGGGTCCAAACGAATTAGCGCTTTTGGCCATAGCAGGGAAAAATCAAACATTGCTCTAGGCTTAACTCACTTTCGGCTTCGAGGGGTTGAGTTGGAGGATCCAAAAAACCACAACCCTGGAACACCCGAGCCAATGAAACCTTATAACATTCATCAGGAATAGGCCGCTTGAGATGGGTGCGGATAGTGGTGTCTCGACGGTTGCTTTGGCCACTTCCTTCAGCTCACCGTCCACAAATAGGAGCAAAGTGCATCTTGTATGGTCGGCCTGTTCACCGTTCACAAGTAAGGCGTTAGATAGGGTGTCATGCAAGAATGAAGTAATATATAACATGGTTAAAAATTACCGTGAGGGCGTTGAGCTCGTCTAATGGCGACGGACCGGGGACGGCCCCCGGCGTGCAAGAGATGGAAGGGCTGCTACGCTCCGCGGAGCCATGTACGTATCTGTCGGGATTAGGGTTGGCGGGTGGCGTTTGTTCGTCTCTGTCAGGATTAGGGTTGGCAAGTGGAACATTGTTGGAGTTGTTGCTACCTATTATGCTGTGTGGTAAGCTGGGAACGGGCCTAGGTCCTTTTTGCCCCCCTCAATCCAACTCCCAAACGACTCATATATGGTCGGAAGGATGGCAGCCACGGCCTTTGTCACTGCGCTGTCGATGTTGGCCTGCATGGAACTAGCCCTCCTATCACTTCGCTCCTCCTTGGACTCCGGGTAGTAATTCGACCGTTTGCGACCGACTCCGGCCCCGATCACCCGGCCACGATGCGGCGGAAGTGCACCTCCTTATTCTTTCTCTTGTTTAGCGCCCTGTGGAAAGAGGTGTCCCACGGGGCCTTCGTCACAGACGATGAGTCGCTTTGAGAAAGTTGTTCTTCTATCAGAATTTCCTTCTCAAGTTCCTTGACTGTCGCGTTCAAGGCAAGGTGCCCTGGATTCTTGGGGTCTTCCCTGTAATGGGATCTGATATATCGTCTCGCCATCGGGTCTTTGATCTTGGCATAGGGGTCTGGCCCTTTCCTTTCTCTGTCCTGCTTTTCCCAAACAGGGCCAGCCCCGTCGTATCCACGACATCCGAGATTGTGGGGACCTAAATTCTTCCCATGCATATCTTTCCCCCACCGGATAGCGCCTTTGTTGAAGCTAGGCCTTGTTTTTCCTTGAAAATGTTGTAGTCTTCTTCAGAAATGGAGGGCCAGTTGGCGTTGATCTTTGCGTAATCATCACCAGCAAGAACGGCCTTTCTCACTTCTGATCTCCAAGTTGAAAAGGCTTTGCTGAACTTGCCGAGAGCGAATGTGTTTACGATATTGCTTCATATCATCGTTGTTGTAGTCTTTCGGGAAACAGTACGATGCGTGCAACTTGGAGATAAGGTGTGTGGCCACATGTGAGTTCTCTTTATCCCTTATGTTCTCCTGGTTGATGTTGCCGAAGTCCCGCACAATGCATCCCAAGGCTAAGCCGTACCCTTTTGCATATTTGTCTGGCTCCGTAGGAATCCCATCTGGGTTCACCTCAGTAAATGTTAGTCAACCGCTAGGGAGCTTGTTTCGGCGCCTTGGCTTACGTTGACGCTTTGATCCGCCAGCAGATGTGGTCTCGTTACCACTTTCTTCGACAGCAGATGTGGTCTCGGGGCCACCTCCACCGCAGTAGAATTGGTCTCGTGGCCACCTTCGCCGCTAGCAGTAGTGGTCTCATGGCCACCTCCGCTGCCAGCAGATGTGCTCTCTTCGCCACCTCCGCCGTCACCAGATGTGGTCTCTTCATCACCTCCGACGTCACGAGATGTGGTCCGGCATCGGAATTGTTCTCCACCACCCTATCATCGTCGACATCATCGTCGACATCCATCTCGGCGGCGATTGACTTCCGAACCATCTTCAAATAACTATCATCTGACTCCTTGTTGACTCCACCTCGAGAAGTCCCGGCCTCCATATTGTTAGCCATCTGCGCGCACACACAATAAATCGTAGTTAGTAAAACAACACTATATAAGGAAATATTCACTTGGATGGTGATGAAAAATTCGGGTACTCCATATGTCATAATTTTAGCAAGTCATGCCAAATTTCACGAAAAAATTCGGCATGACCTTTGCTAAAATTATGGAATATGGAGTACCCGAATTTGCGAGAATGGAAATTAATCAACATTCCGGCAATCTCAAGGGTCTCTAGGGTACCAGCAAACATTTCATACATAGCCACAAGGCCACCACCGCAAGCACAATAAATTCACATTTCATACATAGTCGCAGCCATCACCACCAAAATATTCACATCGACACACATATATCATCTTCAAGACAGTTAAAAAATACCAACTTCGGAGGCTTACAAAATTATATAATCTTGATCATATTTACAATGTACCTTCATGGATCTCATGCACTACGATTATTACTTCATGATAAAGCACAAAATATTTTTTTTGAAAACTTGTAACACCTTAATTCAAGTCAGTTTTCAAGATATGTTTAAACAGTGACCATATTTAACACTTAGCAAAATTTCTGAAAATTTTCATCTCAATTCATGTACTACAAATTTCCTAGCAGCACTAACAACAACTAGCATCTATTAGCAACTATCAACATCACGAATCTATCAACTATCAACATAAAATTGGAGTTGGCATTTCGGCAAACACCTTCGGTGCAGCCCGTTGGAGGGGAGGGAGAGGAGGGAGACGGGCAACACCTCGGGAAAGGAAGGGAGGGGGACGTCGATGGCGGTGTGGAGCAGCTCGGGCACGGACGGGCGGCTGCAGACGAGCGCGCCGGCGTGGACGGTGGCGACGGCGAGCAGAGGGCGCGGGTGGGTGCACGCGCGGCGAGCAGATGGGCGCGGTGAGCAGCGGTAGGGCGGGAGGGGCAGGGGAGAGGCCGAGCGCGGCGTGGTCGCCGGCAGCGGCGGCCGGGCGCAGCGTGGCGTGGAGGCGTGGGTGGCGGTGGCGTCGAGAGCAGGGCGGCGACGCGGTGGGGAATTTTGGATAGAACGAGCACGAGTGGGGATTTTGGATGGAAGAGGCGGCAAACCTCGGGCGGGGGCCACATGTAAGTGGCCAAAACATACCGCTGGCAGACGGCTTGTTCCGTCCGCCAGCGGTAAGGTCTGTTATTTTTATTTTCTGTTTTTCTATTTTTCGTTTATTATTTCAAAAACTTTTTGTCTCCCGCGCCGTCGTGTGCTTTCACACCTTTCGTCTCCTGCGCCGTCGTGCGCGCTTTAATTTGGAAGATGATCGGTCGCCGCCGTTTTAATTGTGCATTGGAAGATGATCGGTCGCCGCCGTTTTAATTGTGCATTGGAAGATGATCAGCCGCCGCCGTTTTGATTGCTGCCCGGCCGCTGGCCTCCCTCTCTACCCACCGGCCTCCCTCTCCACCCTATATAAAAGGCCACTAATCCATGGCCTAAAGCACACACAAATCTCTCTCTCTAATCCTCTCTCTACTATTTCCAATGGATCAGCCACTCGCGCGCGTTCCATGGCCTCGGCCTCGGTCTCGGTTGTACTACTTCATCAAGGAGGATATGCGCTTCAAGGTATGGGTCACCCTCCGTGCATCACGCGTGGAGAGGTGGATCCGCGACGTGAAGAAGTTCTATCTCGACGCCGCACCGATCAAGTGTGTTGGACTCGACTGCGAGTTCACCGACGCTCTCCCGGGTCCACAGAACAATCTTCCACCCGAGAAACAGCAGCGCGCCGCCGTCCTTCAACTCTCGGTGGCGACCGAGACTCTTGTCTTCCAGATCTGCTGGGCTGATCGGAAGCCGCAACTCCTCGTGCATTTCTTAGGTGACAAGACCATCAAGTTCTACGGCGTGGCTATCCACAGTGACTTGCGGATGCTGCGCTGCTACGGAATTGTAATTCCGTCTGCGGTCGACCTCCAGAGGGATAGGCGGAACCCAACCGGCAATCCTACTCTAAGTCTCGTTGCTCTCTCCAATGCTATCATTGGGACAAAACTGGAGAACAAGAACAACAAGAAGAAGAAGGACAAGAACGACGACGACGAAGAAGACCTCTGGATTCGCGGATGGGGCAACGTGCCATTGAGCTACGAGCAAGTCGAGTATGCCGCTCTTGACGCTCGCCTCGGCTTCGAGATTGCGCGGAAGTGGGATAGTCTACGTGGCTATAATACCAATGGCGATCGTCTTAATGTCGTTGATGAGTAGTCTATATAGCGAGATCGATGTGTGTGTGCCGTTGTGTCTTCTCTCATATGTATCCGGTTACCTAAATATTAAGGATCGAAATATTTGGATTTCCTATCATGCATTTTTCCGATCGATCAAATTCATCATAAATATTAATTATTTTAATTTTGAATTTCAATTTACCGGTATAAAGATATGGAAACCAGGAAGCCGGGAAAACGTGAAATCGGCGGAAGCCGGGAAGCGGGGAAACCGTGAAGCCGCGAAACTGGGAAGAATTAACCGTGAAGCCGGGAAACCATTGTCAGTGTACTAGTTGCTATATGAAATGATAAACTTGTTTTTCGACAAAAGTTTCACAAACATTATTCACAAAAAGCACTATCATGTATAGAAACAACTACAAAGGTTTCAATTCGAATCAACCAAGTTATGTCAAGTCTCAACGCATAGTTTGTGATAAAGTGCTCATATTCGACACATAGGTGTGTCTTGATATAGAAAGCAATGGTTCCGAAGGGAATTTACATATTATTTCCATAAATAGCATTTTCGTAGTTATTTGGATTACTGGCTAAGTTAGCGCTGGCGGACGTTTTAGTGTGCCCGCCAGCGGTACTCAACTGACCGCTGGCGGACGATTTAGTCCGCCCGCCAGCGGTACTGTCCCTTTTTTTTCCCGCTGAGCTCAGCCGACGCAACTACCGCTGGCGGGCACTATAGGGCGTCCGCCAGCGGTACATTTGGTACTTCTGGCTGGCACGTATTCTGTACGCCAGCGGTAGTTTGCCCCGCCCCATCCCAAATTTCTGCGCCTACCGCTAGCGGGCAAGGATTGCGTCCGCCAGCGGTACGTCCAGAACCAGTGGCGGACACGAAAAACCGCCCGCCAGCGGTCGAAGCGCTGGCGGACGGAAACGGCGTCCACCAGCGGTATGCTGGTGGCTATAAGACTTTTCCTTCTAGTGAACGCGGGTCGTAGGCAGTGGCGGAGGACCCCTACGGGCAAGGCAGGGCGCCCGCCCTACCTTAATCCCGTGCAAATACAAATGTATACGTATGCATACGCTTGCTTCTGGCTGGAAAATCGCTAGAAAGACGCCATGTTTAAGAGTTCGCCCCACCTTAATTCTTGTCCGTCCTCCGCCACTGGTCGTAGGCATCATATTCTCGCGATCGACGTGAAGAAAGATAAGACAATTGGTGGTTGGCATTGTCACCAAGAAGAACATCATTTGCAAGTTTTTGCTACGAGTGTTTACCCGTATCTAATGTGTTTACCCGTATCTAATGCCGAGACTAATCAGCAGATTGGATGAGTTATAAGGTAAATTCATGTATCTTTGTTGACTGTTGTGTTTGGTGAGTATGCAAGTACTAATGTCTTGGTTAGTTTATCGTTTGGGCCAACTGCCAAGGTACCTATCCTCTGGAAAAGGACTTCTCCAAACATTTTATGATCTTACAGTACCCTAGCCAACTCGATCGTAGTTGCTTTTTGGAAGCAAAGTCGGCCTTTGAGGTTGGCCGAATTAGTTGATCCAGTAAATGGCAAGGACAAATAATCTTATGGATCGAATTCCTCGAAAAAATAGTGTAAAAAACTTTTGAAAAAACTTCATTCCAGTGGGCCAATAACAGAGTGCATGTCTTTACTCTTGAAAAAATCCCATGACCCAATGAGCCTATACACAGAAAATATTACCAAGGATTGATCGAAATCCTCCAAAACTGGTGTGAAATTCAGTCCAATCCAGAAGGCCCGAAGTCTCCGAAAAACAATAAAACACCGTGACCCCCCTCTCCCCCGTGTGAACACTGACCTCCACCACTTTCCCTCCTCCTCCTCGGCCGTTTCGCGCCCAAGCCCCAATCCGCCGCCCAAATGCCGCCGCCGCAGGAGGCGTTCGTCGCCGCCGACGACGGCGATTCATCCAAGCTCTCGGAACACGAGGTCCGCAAGCTCGCCGTGTTCCTCGGCAAATTCCACCTCGACGACCTCCGCCGCATCCTCCTCCACCCCGACACCGCGCTCCACTTCCCTCTCGTCATCGAGTGAGCACCCTCCCCCACCTCCTTCCCCTTATGCTCCCTCGAACCCTAACCCCGCCTCCTCGCGCAGCTACGCGGAGCTCCTGGAGTTCGACACTGGTTTGGGCCAAAAACTGTACAACAACCCCAGAAGCTTCCTCCCCGGCTTCGACGACGCCGCTCAACGCGCCCAGGTGAGCAGACTAACCTGCTGTACGACCCGCGTTCGTCCATCCCCGCGTTTTCTTCAGAGCATTTTGGTCTTCGCAGAGTGAGGCGCTGAGCAATCCGAGAAAGAACGAGGCGTTGGGCAGTCCGGATGAACTGGGTCTGAAGCCCGCCGGGGTGCAGAAGCAGTTCGTGCACGTCCGCGTCAACACCTGCGGGTCGCCACTTGAATTCCATGGTGCGCTCACGCATGCAACTTTCCTGTTTGTCGAAATGCTTGCGAGACTGTAAGGTGATTGTTCTCGGGTTTCCTGATTTGGCTAGGATGGTGTCATTTTTGCAGAATCGACGCCGAGCATTGGGAAAGTAAGGGTGAAGCATAGGGGGTTCTTCTGACTTTGAAGGGGACTGTGATCAGGTCAGGTGGTGTGAAGATGATCGAGGGCGAGCGGGAGTATCAGTGCAGGAAATGCAACCACAGGTTCGTGATGCATGTTCAGGACGTCATACTTACTGTATACCGACTACTAGTATTGGCTGAAATTGAGACCCTTGCGTCTGAAAGTAGTATTGGCAGAGACATAATTGTGAACTGCATATAAGTGTAATTTAGCAATTCAGATTATGATCCACTGACTAAGGTGGTTAGGCAGAGGCTTTTCGCAAGAAACCATATAAAGTATCTTTATCTTCCTGAACTGAAGTCGATAGCCGTTTTCATGTGTAACTAAATACTCGTAGTTGTGCTGGCAAGATTATCATTTTCTATTTCAATGCTGGGAGACACTACCCTATTCGGTGTCTTAAGCTTGCAAACCGAACGCTGGGTAAGCAAGTTTGCAATCAGAGTTCAAGCTTCTCTTTTTTATGTAGCTGAAAAGCATGCAGTGTGAGAGGCTTAAGTGCTTAACTAAAGAAGTAGCATAGTTTTTAAGAATTGAGTGAGATGCATTCAGAAACTGAATTGATTCCTTGCTGGCCTGACTGAGAACTTCAGATATAGAAATTTGTGCCTCCTTAACATGCGGCGATCTCCTTAATACTTCTTACAAAGCATGTTGAATGTCATGATCATACATTATGGCATAGATACACCAGTCCTTAAGTTACTTGTATATTGAATAGGTTCCGCTGCTATCCTGAGCTAGAGGCTGGAAATCGTATAACTCTTCCTGCATCTTGCCCATCCAAGGTATTGCATTTCCTTGTTTCTTTTTGAAATGAAGGTAGAGTATGGCCAATGCACATGTCGTCTATTTTTCCTTTTTACCTGTTCACATTTTATAGTTGTTTGACACTGTACACCATCTTCTGTGGAAGTATCTACTAATAGTTTAGCTATTCATCCAGAGTTCAAAAGGCTGCCAAAGTGCTTCTTTCCAATTAATTGAAGATAGCATAACCTGTCATGATTATCAAGAAGTGAAAATCCAAGAAAGTGTACAACTTATGGATGTTGGGTCTATACCCCGTTCAATGCCCGTCATTTTGATGGATGACCTTGTTGATATTGTTAAAGCTGGAGGTAAGTAGCCTCTATGGGCTCATCCATTTATACGATTCTGTCAGAAGTTGTGTTTTGATAATCTTGAAAAGAAAATCACAGTGCTTAGTCTTTACATAAGGACTTAAACAGATGATTCAGTATTCTTATGTTGATTTCTCAGACGACGTCATTGTTACTGGTGTATTGACTGCAAAGTGGTCCTCTGATGTTAAGGATGTGCGTTGCAACCTTGATCCTATGTTCATTGCCAATTACGCGAGGTAATTGATAAGTTGTACTATGGTTCCTATTCAACTTCAGCTTTGGTAAAGTAGTGATTGTAATTTCCTTCCTATTTCGTGATCTTTGATTTATGCACATTAATCAATATGGTTTTAATATTTTCGAGCTTGTCATAGATTAAGTAGATGCTTACTCTTTGAAGAATTTTTTCATTAGATAGCATGCTAATTAAGAACCTGCAAGTACTCATTCACTTTTCTCCAGATCGATCAAAGCAATACCAATAAGCGTTAATATGTTATTGACTTATCGCCACCCTAGAAAACCTGTAGAATCGCTGTTGATGTTCTGTCGTGCTAGTATATTGAGTTTGTGTTGAAAAATGGAAAGCTTTTCACGTAATAGATATGTCAATGTCTACATGATCATATGTTCTTATGTGATGGAAAGCCTTCCTCTACAGTTTGTGATGCGAGTAGACGATTTATTTCACTTCCACTCATTGCACTGTAGTTTCTTTTTGGATCATCTACAGAACTATTTGGATGCCATCATGGTTAACTTCTATTCAGCACTTTCGGGTTGCTGAGTCGTGAAGTTTGAACAATGCTAGTACCTTCTCTAGTGCTGATTTTATTAATGGGTTATGTTATGTCTGTGTTTGTGTTCTACAGGAGAACTAATGAGCTGAAGTCAGGTATAGACATCCCTGAGGAAATTATTAAGGACTTCAATATTTTCTGGGAAGAGCACAGAGATACTCCACTAAAAGGTGCTTAAACTGTCTAGATCTTTCCGTCTGTTTAGAGGAGCTCCAGAGAGCCAGTCCACTAGAAAGGAGGCATTGGTAGACACCAATCCTCTATAACATTAATGTAAGATTCACCAAGCAATTCTATATTCATGGCCTAAACCCAGTGTGCTATCATTCAAGCATTACAATTTGCACAAATGCATGCCAGTTTGAAATTATAGCTGGCATGCTTCTAGTTATCAAGCTTCAGGTGGAAAACTCTCCCTTCCTTGCCAGCTACCCTGACTTTCCATATCTCAAATAGCATCCTAGAGTTTTTTCATTGCCATTTAATCGCTGATATAATTTACATATTTTTCCTTTTTGGTACATAGGAAGAAATGAAATCTTGAAAGGCATTTGTCCTCAGATTTATGGGCTATTCACGGTAAAGCTTGCAGGTACGCTACTTTCTGTCAGTAAAAGCTGGTGTTTTAGCCTTGTCTGGAAGGAATTCATTAACTATTTTTGCTTAAGCATTTCTGTGTCAATGCTGTTATAACATTTTATTATTCGTGATATATTTAATTTTCAGTTGCTCTGACACTGATTGGCGGAGTGCAGCATGTTGATGCTTCTGGAACAAAGGTTCGTGGTGAACCACATATGCTTCTCGTTGGTGATCCAGGTACTAATGTTTGTTATCACATGTTTTACTGAGATATGATCATTATACGACACTGAAAATGTGTATATGGACAGAAGGGTTCAGTTTTCTACAAGATTTTTGTTTGTACTCACCCCCCTGCCGCCTGCCCCTCCAATAGTACATATTGAAATTTTCACGTTAATAAGCACTTCGACATTTCACAGTAATAGCTGAATGCCCTCCCATTGCTAGTTTGCTACATAAATAAAAAATATCATTTAGCATGTCAGTGCCCATCATGACCACAAAAACTGATTTTGAGTTAAGAAAAAATGAAGCAACTTACAAATAGCAGAACTGTAAAAGTAATCATATGGTATATTTTTGCAAACCATAAAACGACATGTTAAGAGATCTTGGAGAGATGGCCCACCAGTTATAAAGAAGGCGGAGAGTAGATGGGATGGCAGATGAATCGTCACCACCAATTCAAATACTAGATACACTCTAAAAGCTTTGACAGTGGTACAAATATAAATACGTCCTAAAATCTACAAGATTGCAATGGTTACTCTTCCACACCACATGCAGGATTGTGAATATACATTTGATGTAACTGTATAGTGCTTCTTTGAAATCCAGGTACCGGTAAATCCCAGTTTTTGAAGTTTGCTGCTAAATTGAGCAACCGTTCTGTGATTACAACTGGTCTTGGAAGTACCAGTGCTGGTTTGACTGTCACTGCTGTCAAGGATGGAGGTATTTATGCTCTACTGTTTGACATCACCATTCCTTGTCAGCATTATGAATTATTTTGGCGTCATCTTCATTTGACATTAATAATTGTTTTGTTGGTTCCATTATTGTTTTGAATTTAATGATAGGTGAGTGGATGCTTGAGGCTGGTGCCCTTGTTCTTGCTGATGGTGGTTTATGCTGTATAGATGAATTTGATAGGTTTGACTGTTTATTTCTGCAATCTCTACCTGGTACCTATATTCGCCTATGTAATCAGTGGCTCTTGTTTTATCTAAAAGAGATCCAGTCCCCGATCTGTCATACAACTGTCCTGACATTGTTAAAATATTGGAATGAATTATTACGAGAAGTTATGTCATATATGAGATTCACTGATACATCAGATTCATGTATATTTAGCTTAGATGTTCTCATCTGGACAACAAAAATAAGACACCTGCACTTCACTTGATAAAAGCTTCTGCTGTTCGAATCTCCTGTAACTAGATAATAACCTCATCCACTTTTCCAACAAAAACTGTATCCAAAAGTTTCCACTGTTCTTTGTACTCTTAGAATTAATTCTTAGGAGCTTCATAATGGTCAATACAAACACTTTTGACTCTTCCGTCCTGTATATGAATTCTCTCACTTCACAACTGAAACGCCATAGCTCTGGCCTCATTTCAAAGTTTGATATCTAAGTTTGTTGCCGGTGGGAGTACAGATAGTTTGATATCTAAGTTTGTTGTTTTATTAAATCAGTTTGTTATCCCGAGAAAGGATCTCCTCTGGATTATACTAGTTCCTTTGTTTGGATTTAATGCCTCTATATGAAGACGCTTAGCCTATGAAATAAAGCAAGCAAGAATATTTGTCGATCTATGTCCCTTTCTTTCTTTCTTTCTTCTACCTGCCCCGCCTCCCATCAAGCTACTATGATCTCCCATATAAATATGCATGCACATTTCAGTGGTTTTATCGGATGTATTTTTCATGGTAAATGCATATCTTTCCTTATTGGAGTGTTGCCAGACATGATATTGGTAATATCTGTAAACCTCAATGCCTTATCTGACATGTTTCCTGTCTAACATTGTCATCAATAGTATGCGAGAGCATGACAGGACAACAATACATGAAGCCATGGAACAACAAACAATAAGCGTTGCGAAGGTACCATGCCTTTTTACTCAAAATGATTGTCTTTTAATTAGTCATTCACGCTCACCACCCGTGCACTTTGATCAAGCATTATCATTTTCTTATCTTTCAGGCTGGACTGGTGACAACACTCAGTACGAGGACTACTGTCTTTGGTGCTACTAATCCCAAGGGACAATATGATTCTGATGAATGTACTGCACTTACACTCAAATAGTATAGCCATGCAACTTTAAAAAGTAAAAGAACTTAGGACAGTATTTCAGGCTTCACGTATTTTTTTCTTTGAGAAAACGCAAAGGACCTTTGCATTTCATTTCATTGAAAAGATAGAGTTTAATTGCAATCCTCCTAGGAGGCAAATTGACTTTTTCAGTTCTCAACGATGACATCTTAACGTGTAAATTTCTGTCAAGTTTGCAACTCAATCAAAGAGTGGCATAATAACTACACAATGATGTCATAAATGCCTTCAAAACCACACATTAGCGCTAGTACAGTTAATAATTTGAAGGTGCAATTGGTATAATGATACTTTTATTGCAATTTATTTAGATTCATTTGAATGACATCCATAAACTTTTGAAATTCTTTTTAATCTACATTAGGATATTTGTTTAGCAAGGCATCAGAAAGCGATGCATGCTTCTGAGCTGTTCGCCTATTGCAAAGGTCTCAACAAGTGTTCATCCAATCTGATCATTGTATCCATGCTTTTCCTTTTCAGCTTTATCCGTGAATACAACACTGTCAGGACCATTGTTGAGTAGATT
The DNA here is from genome assembly GCA_947311845.1 of Poa pratensis. NCBI lineage: Eukaryota > Viridiplantae > Streptophyta > Magnoliopsida > Poales > Poaceae > Poa > Poa pratensis. Next base: position 38,121,754 of record CAMZMU010000044.1, on the reverse strand, counting down.
TGATATAGTTCTTGTTCTCTTGGATAGAAAGAATCCTGATTTGGATGAAATAATTTCATCTCATATATTAGCCCAGGTATTCATTGCTTTTATGTTGAGCTTCCTCTCTTTTGTTGAGCTTACCCTTGTTTGGAAAGATGGAAAATGGCCAAATTATTTGTCTTCATTGCACAGTCCTAACATATATAAGTTTCGGGCTTCCTAGGCCTTGTTAGTTATTTACTCTACGCATATACATTAGCAATACCAATAACAACTCTATGTGGATGCAAATAATATAGCAGAATGTCATTCTGGAATAAACTGCTATATTAAGCACTTCTTTTTTTAAATTATGCAGAGCACTAAAGCAGAGAAAGAAAAGACAAGTGATCCTGGCGTAAAGAGCACCCTCCCTTCAGGCATAAAAGAGTGGACACTTCCCTTTTTAAGAAGGTAGATAGCCAACATGTTGAGACTAGAGACTTGTGCTCTGAAATACGAGTACATGTCTTTCATTATGATCTATTGAGTTACTTTTTTGCCTGAGTAAGTTCTACTCTATTTCAGACCATGTGTGATGAGCAGCTGAAATGTTTAAGCTTATTTGTCTTGTTTGATAGTGCACATTACTGCTAGGACTGTTTTTGTCATTGTCAATATGTTTAATGAGGCTTCATTATTCTAAAACCCAGGTATATTCACTATGTAAAACAGCGGTTTAAACCTGTGCTGACAAAGGAAGCAGAAAGAGTTATCTCAGGCTATTATCAGCTACAAAGGAGATCTGCAACACAGAATGCTGGTTAGCAAATCATTTATTTTTCCTTAAAGAGAGTTCTGCAGCCTCTTAGAAGCAGTATTTTGTGCAGCGAGGACAACTGTGCGTATGCTTGAGAGTCTGATAAGGCTAGCGCAAGGCATGTTCGGTCATCTTCAGTGGACCTTTTCCCCTCTCAGATATGTTTTCTGACTCATATATTGCCTCATTCTTACAGTTCTATATTTTCTGTTGTAGCACATGCAAGATTAATGTTCAGAAATGAGGTTACACAACTTGATGCTATTTCTGCGATCTTATGCATTGAGTCATCCATGACAATATCTGCAATCATAGATGGTTCTGGAAATGCTCTGAACTCCAATTTTCAAGAGAACCCTGATCAGGAGTGTATCCAAGCAAATGATTTAGAACTGTATTTATTCAAGTATATCAAAGATTTAAGTGACAATTGTTTGCTGTGCGCACCAGAGTTCTTGCCTATATCTTGGTACGACCTTTAGGGTAAACTAGGATATACTCTTTCCATTAATATGTCAATTCAATGTCGAACAGCCTATTTTGTGCTGTTGGTTGGCTCATTGCCATTTGAAATACTTATATCATGATATGCACATGTATAGATTATTTTTTGAAGTTTACGTTTATAGATTATGTAAACATACAAGCAGTGATTGTCTGCCTTGACGTGTTATAGATATCGAACAGGAGAAGATAATTCGTGGGAAGCTTGACAAGGAGTTCCTGCTATTCTAGTACTTAATATATTATTTCTGATACAGCAACATGAAGATTGATGAACATGCATGTACATCTCCAGTTCTGCATGAACCATATGCTAAGGTGATCTACTCTTGCTTTGAATTATCAACTCTTATGTATCTTTGACTATTGGTACTCAGCCACAGGTTCCAGGATAGGAAGATTGACCAATTAGAGTAATAGCATTTCTTAAATAAACTAGCAACAGTATCTGTATACTGCCACAAGGATATTGTCAATGCTGAATCTGTGTCAATTTGTTCGATTTTTCTTGGCTTGCAGTACGGCAACCTAAAAAATTAAAGTAAGAAAAGCCGTTCTAGGAAAACATTAAGCTAAAGCACACAGCTCATCTCTTGCATCATTACCTCGTCTGATTGATGCTCAGTCTTTGTCTTTGATATGTGAGATTCAGTAACTTGCCATCAGTGACTGAGCCAGAATTCTAGAATGGGTGTTCAGAGTTCATAAATGTTGTTCCACTATTTAATTAAGGTTAAGTAATAGACATTGTATAGTCTTGTTAAGTTCCGATCGAGCTGCACATTTCTTGGAAAAGTTTTATAGCTACACTTTTCCCTTAACGAAATATTATACCTATTGCACTTATTTTTGTGTCTCCTTTCCAAATTAATGAGTGCACATGTATTGTCTTTGCTTCAAATTGACATTCCTAACGATACAGGATTTGTGGTGGAACCTTGAAGCAAGGTCTACCTGTGTCTGCTCATTGTGCGTTTTGGCATGGGAAGTAGACCGGAAAAACATGTAGCTAACATTTCTTACCACTGATGAGGAATACGCATTAAGATGGTATCTTCCCATCCAAATTGCAAGAGACTTGAGTCGTTGAAATGAGGCTGCTTAACTGAATGAGCGCCAGACTCGCTTGTTGAGTGTTAAATTTGAAGATGTAAACATTATTTTATCTTACCTTTGTAAATCTCTGGCAATTAACTAGTGCTGACACATGTACGGATGTACCTGGGCAAAAGAAAGTCATGTTATTTATCTTAGGATCAACCGTCTCGTTAACCTTTTCCTTTTGTGGATATACGTTTGCCACTCTTTGTTCGGTGAACCGTAACATGCGTCGCTAGTTCTTTCTGGTGGAGCTACACTATTAGAGTATCAGACGATTAGCAAACCAACCTGTGGTTGGATTGTTAATAGGGTGGTTGTATACTCAGCCCACCAGAGTTTAAATTCCAAGTTTGACATGTGTGTTGCATTTAGGCGGAATATTCTTTTAGTGGGAGGCAACGTTTACGTCGACAACGAGGCGCCCGTGGTGACTTCGTCAATCTCAAGACTCGATCCGTCATCTCAGTATTTTGGAGTTGCTCATAGGGTTAGAGTGTGCGTGCGTGCGTTCATAGGGATGAGTGTATGCGTGTGTGTGAGCGTCTGCGTATGTACTGTGTTTCTCAAAACAAAACAAAAAGTATCAGACGATTAGCTAGACAGAGTTTGGGTAACAGTAGTTCCAAGGCCGTCCCTAAGGACTTCGGCAGTTCTTATTTTTGGCCGGGGTTCCATTTGGGCGATTATGATTCATGTCCGGCAGAAAGTGGGAAGTTTTACTTGAACCGAGTGTTTTTCTTTAATATAGTCAATTTGGAGGAACATTTTGTGGTTGTTGAGAAACACGGTACAGACAACACTTACATACATCCACACGGTCACCCTATGAACTTCTGAGGGCTTGGAGGCACTGATTATCGGGGTTCGAGTGGTGGGCGCTTGAAAAAATCGGTTCACTAATCACAAGGGAAATCTGCCTATAGACAATAGTCCGACACTTACAAAGTAGCCAAAAGAACCATTACACAGATGTGATGTAAAAAAGTATCATAACACAGAATTAATGAAAATATATCCAACTGCCGCGCCAACCACAACAAAAGCTAGTTCCCTCTCGCAAAAGAAACCTCTCTTCCTCAACAAAAGATTGACACGATGAGCTGATCGAGATGACATGCAACCTACTCACGTACGGCACTGCCTCCACCCTGGCCTTCGTCCCTAGAAGAGTACCGAAGCCACAAGCCCTGCAAGGCCCAGGCCAGCGAGCGCCGTGGCCCTGAGCCCGGTGGCGCCCGACTCTGTCTGCTTGGCGGGCGGCGCGAGCACGGTCACCGGGGTCTTGGGTGTGGCGCCGCCGGTGCTGGTCGACGGGGACTCCGGGGTCGTGTCCGGCGTGGTGTCGGGGCTGTCCGGGGTCGGGGAGGCCTTGGGCGCCGGGGAGGCCTTGGGAGGCGGGGAGGCGGCGGTGGCGGCGGCGACGTTGACGACGAGCTTCATGCCGTTGCTGCAGTGCCCGGTGATGCCGCAGATGAAGTAGTGCTTCCCCGCGGTCTTGAGCGCGACGGTGCTCGTGCCGCTGCCGCCGTCGTTGCTGAGCGCGTTGGCGGCCGAGCACGACGCGTAGTCGGCCGCGCTCACCTCCGCCACGTTGTGCGCCCCGCCGGCGTAGTTGAACACTGCAGATTTGCCCCCTCCGTGCATGAGTAAACGCAAGTGGGCGACAGACTAACTGCTAGGAAAGGTGACTGACAGAGTGACAGGTCGGTGGCAGTAAGTGCTAACCGAGTGAATCGCCGACTTTGAGTTTCTTGCCGCTGGCCCAGGTGGTGTAGTCCGCGCCGGTCGTCCAGCCGGAGGTGTCGCCGACGGTGTACTTCGCCGCCGACGCGGTCGACGCGCCGCTCGCGATAAGGAGCAGCGCCGCCAAGGCCAGACTCGCGCCACCAGCTGAACCCATCGCAGCACAGCCAAGCTCAAAGCCAACCAACCGAATGGGAAACGAGAATGCAGCAGTGTCAGACGGCGAAATGCGTTTGTCAGTTGAGATCGATGTGGAGTGCAGAGGATTGCAGGCCAGGGCGGCCCTTATATACACGCGGCGCTGGCGATGGTATGTACGCCGCGGCCGCTGAGAGTTGGTGAAGTGGCTTCCGTTGGAGTTGGTTGGGAGCAGGAACCACCGGTCCCGTGCCCTTTTCCAACACCTCCGCGAGCCTCCGACGCCTAGACACGAAATGCCTTAGAAAAGACTCTACTCCAGCTAGCTAATTAAGTACCACTGTTCGCTGGAACAATAGACAATAATACGCAAACCTTTTGGATAGGGGAAAACACATGTTTTCCGTGATGAAAAAGTTTGCCGGCGTACCAGTTAATGCTTAACTCATTACTTTGTTTCTGTTGCGCCATCTTTCTCAAATCCATGGAGATCGATCTCAAATCCGGTTGGTGATCACGTACCTACCATGAGACGATTAGGTTTGCTCTGTGTCCGGTGCAGGTAGAGCTGCTAAGTACTTTTGTTTGTTGGTACCCTTTTGCTCGCTTTGTCAAAGTATCACATGCAGTTGAGTGAGCCTCATCTCATTTTGTAGTCTTCATTCAGGCTTCAGTCACTTTGCCCATTTGCATTGAGAATTTTGGTCGGAGATGAAGAATTCGTTAGTACATTTGGCCACAAAGAAATCTGATACACAGCCCATGGAGTGTGCCCCCTTGGTGTATGTCTAAATTGACGAAGACACGTCTCAATTCACGAATCTTATAAAAATCTACGGCTCTACCACCTCACCAAAAGAGGTTCACTATTCCGCATACCACAAAGACTCCTCAGGTTATGATAACAAAATGCAATCTTCACGTGCAGCATACGCAAGGGACGGGTCCTCGACAATTCATTGGTATTCGGCTGAATACTAAATACACGTTTTTTGGTAAAACAATAATATGTACTGTATTGTGTAGTCCAACATACTCCAATATTAGTCGAGCCATCAAATATTGAATAGGATGAAGCCGTAAAGTAGTTGATTAACTCTTACGAAGATGACTTGAGTTCAATACCTTGTCTCTACAGTTTTACCTTCTATTTTGTTTTTAAATTTGTAGGTGTATTATATATTTATACTCGTTTCTTTTCTTTCACATGCTTATAATTGAACAATACTACATACAAAAATATATTTTGTTATTTCATCTCTCTCTGCCTCTCTTTGCCTCTCTCTCTCTCTCTCTCTCTCTCTCTCTCTCTCTCTCTCTCTAGGTTGAGATATTTGGACATATAATTTGAAAATATATGCTAAAATTATGTCTTTATGACTAAATGCATTTCGTACAAGGTGGAATTATGCAATTAGTATATATGCTACAACATTGGTTGTATATTTTGTATTGAAAAGTAAAATTGTATTATTGATTTTTAAGAACTCCTCGTCTCAAAACATGATCTTTGTTGAATTTTTCATTTTAAAACATATTTCTTTAATACTAAAATTCTTGTCCGTCCACTCGCATGTGCATGACTTGCTTTTTAAAGAGTAGAGTTTCGAAAATTAAGGGTGTAACTAGGTGATGCCTCGATCAACTATACATACACTTTGGCTAGTAAGTACGCTCGTTTGGTAGGGTGCAGCAGTTTCTCGTTTCCTTGGGGGCATACCCTGGAGGGCAGGGCCACGGAAAAACGGCCATGAGCCATGTTGTTGCCCTAGTTTGGTAGCCCGCAGCTAGGTTAGTCGCATCAGATGAGTAAACAAAACCACCTTGTTTGGGTTCGATGCAGTCTTTGCTTTTGGGCTGAGCTGGAACGAGGGCACAATGTTTGGTTGCGTGCAAGCAGCCCGCTACGGTTACCATAGTTCAAACATGGTGAGATTACCATGCTATGATCATACAACTGATCATACTCTAAAACAGAAGGAGTTTCACAATCACCACAACCAGGACGATGATGATGAAGTCCTTGATTCTACTACCTACCACCTGATTACCCACATCGGCTACTACCTCATTACCCACCACCTAAGCTATCATTTGATGTTCTATCACCTCATCAGCTACTACCTCATTGTTGTTCAAATAGTTCAAGTAGTTCTCCTGAGCCTCTTGCAAAGTTTCGAACCCCTGATAGTTGTTGTTGGAGAACCCTATCACTTGTTCATGGCAGCTCTGCCAGGAATTGTACACTCCTGGACGCCTTCCTCTGTACACAACGTACCAGTTCATCTGCAAACAACACAAAGATCAACATAAACAGAAGAACATCATCACAAGTCACATGATCAACATTAGAACAAGCATGAGAATGTGTCTCTAACATAAAACTACTCCAGCATGCATGATACTTACAAAAGTAGGATCACGAGTTCATCCTACAACTATGGTGTTAAACCTACCACCACATCAAAAAGTGGGTGTCATCCTACCACCACCATCACCAGCAAGTTCACAATCATCTGAGGGGTTAGTATATACCACCTCATCAAAATATACATGCCATACGACAAGTTTGTAAGCCCTAGCTAAGCCAAAATATACACCATCATCATCATCACTTCATCTTCATCATGCTTCTGCTGCTACCACCCCTCACCAGCACCACAGTGCAATCTCAGTCGGTGTAGTACTTGCCCAGGAAAGACCTGAGCCAGAGGGTCCTGTGCTGCTCTGCCATGCCGACGAAGTTGACACCCTGTGCCTTGTGGTCGACGAGGTGGCCGAGAGCCACCATCAGAGCCTCCTCAGTGAACCCAACAGAGTCCATGACAACATTGTACAGGTCAGGGTGCATGTCCGTCGGCTTGCTTTCCCTGATGGCCTAGACAACCTCCTTGACAGCTTCTGTCATGCTGGCAAAGGCTTGGATCACTTCCTCACCGAGGGCACCTCTCTTCCTCTTCACTCCATGGGTGTGGCTGGGTACATCTCCCTTCCTGGGCGGAGGACCATCGAGGATCACGGTGTCGGACTCCTGCGTGTCGGCATCCTCCGGCAGAGGCGTGCCAAGGGGAGTACCTGAGCCCATGGCAAACTTGCCAGTGGCCAAACCAAAGGAGAAGATCGTTTGCATCTGTGGGTAGTTCAGAATAGGCTTGTTAAGAAACTCAGTGTCCTTGGGGTGATCCTACGATTGGAATATGAGTGTGTTAGAAGGGATTGTTAGTACTAGTTTCAGGAGAACATATTGTTAGTACACAGATTGCTCACCATGATGTGGCCCGTGTAGTGTGCATCTTCGAGGATGATGGTGTGGGTCTCCTCGCACCACTGAGCACCGCTCAAATCTCTGAGCTTGCTCACATGCACCCACCTCAGCCTCCACATCCTCAGGTGGTGATACGTCTCAAACGTATCTATAATTTCTGATGTTCCATGTTGATATTATACCAATTGTAACATGTTTTATATACACTTCATAGCATTTTTATGCATTTTCTGGGACTAACCTATTAACAAGATGCCACAGTGCCAGTTCCTGTTTTCTGCTGTTTTTGTATTCCAGAAAAGCTAGTCTGGAAATATTCTCGGAATTGGACGAAACTTGGACAGGACCTCCTATTTTTCCAACACGTACACGGAGTCCAAAGGAGAGACGGAGGGGGCCGCGAGCCAGCCACACCATGGGGGGCGCGGCCCCCCTCTGCCGCGCCGTGGGGTGGTGTGGGCCCCACGGGCGTCTCCAGCCGCCGCCCTTTCGCCTATATAATCTTCCCGACGCGAAAACCCTAAATACCCAGCCATTATCCACGAAAAGTTCAGAGACGCCGCCGCCGTCAACCCTAGCTCGGGAGGGTTCAGAAGCTCTTCCCGGCACCCTGCCGGAGAGGGGAATCATCACCGGAGGGCTCTACATCACCATGCCTGCCTCCGGAGTGATGCGTGAGTAGTTCATCCTTGGACTACGGGTCCATAGCAGTAGCTAGATGGTTGTCTCTCCACTTTATGCTATCATGTTTAGATCTTGTGAGCTGCCTATCATGATCAAGATCATCTTATTGTAATGCTACATGTTGTGTTTGCTGGGATCCGATGAATATTGAATACTATGTCAAGTTGATTATCAATCTATCTTATATGTTATTTATGATCTTGCATGCTTTCCGTTACTAGTAGATGCTTTGGCCAAGTAGATGCTTGTAACTCCAAGAGTGAGTATTTATGCTAGATAGTGGGTTCATGCCTCCGGTAATCTGGGAGAGTGACAACAACTTCTAAGATTGTGGATGTGCTGTTGCCACTAGGGATAAAATAACCGATGCTTAGCTTAAGGGTGCGCCGTTAGGTCTAATGCATTTGTTTACATTACGCACATTACTTAATGCGATTATCCGTTGCTTGCAACTTAATACCAACGGGGAACTCGGTATGACAACCTGGAGGTGGATTATTAGTCATAGACGCTGTTGGATAACGGTCTATGTATTTTGTCGTAATGCCCACATGAATATCATAGTAATCATCATGTCATATATATGCATTGTCATGCGCTCAATATTTTGTCAATTGCCCAGCTGTAATTTGTTCACCCAGCATGTTAGTTATCTTTTATGGAGAGACACCACTAGTGAACTGTGGACCCCGGTCCATTCTTTTACACTGATAATACAACCAACTGCAAACATTGTTCCTTTTCATTCTCTGCAATTTACTACTGTTTTCCACACCATACGTTTAATCCTTTGTTTTCAGCAAGCCGGTGAGATTGACAACCTCACTGTTTCGTTGGGGCAAAGTAGTTTGATTGTGTTGTGTGCAGGTTCCACGTCAGCGCGCCACTGACAACCTTCAGAAGTGATTTCTTGCTCCTACTGGTTCGATTAAACCTTGGTTTCATACTGAGGAAACTGCTGCTACACTGCTTCATACCTTCCTCTTGGGGTCTCCCAACGAACGTGTGATCCACGTCATCAAGCATTTTTCTGGCGCCGTTGCCGGGGAGCAAGAGGATTTCTGCAAGGGGAGTTTCACGCTTCCAATCTCTTTACTTTGTTATTGTCTTGCTTAGTTTATTTTTATCTAGTCTTGTTTGCTTTATTTATCAAAAACAAAAAAAATTAGTTACTTATTTTCGAATTGTTATTTTTCAGTCTTGTTATCATGTCTAGCTCTGCTCCTTTTTCCGTAGTGCCACCTGTGGGAGAAATTATTACCTTTAGACAAAAAGTGGGGAATCCTTTAGGAATGCCTGGGAGAGAATTTTGGAATTGCACAAGAAGGTGCAACATAAGATGGATTTGAGAGTTCTTATAAAATTTTTCTACTATGGTTTATTTTCTGTTTATCAACATGCTCTAGATACCATGGTAGGGGAAACCTTTTCTGAGTTTGATACAATGAAAGCTCATAATATTTTGAGTGGTTTGTCAATTTTCCCAATGGTGGACGAAACTGGGATATTCACTAAGCTAGATAAAATAGAAAAGTCAATTGATAATTTAACTCTGAGCCATAATCTTAAAGAACAACCTTTAGTTGAGCTAAAAAATGATTGGGAACCATTCATTGAGATTAATATTGGTAATGAAAAGTTTCGTGCCTACTGTGACCTTGGTTCAACAATGTCCATCATGCCTAAAATGGTTTATGATCTATTAAAATTTGATAATATGGTTGATTACCCTGTTTTTCATTTTCATGCTGATGGAACAATCACAAGAAGCATAGGGATTATTAATGATATTATGGTCACTGTTCAAAATAAGACCATCCCTGTGAATTTCATGATCCTTGCAAAATCTCCCAACCATATTGTTTTAGGGAGATCCTTTTTAAAGAGTAATGGGGGTTTTATCAATGCAAAGTATGGGTTTATGAAATTTAATACTCCTATCAATCGGAGGTTCTTCTTCCCGATCAAAAAAGATGACCCCACCGAAAGGTTGGGAGATTTTAATGTCTTTGGAAACACTTGATTCTTACTTTCTGCGCCTAGCTGAAAGGCGTTAAAGAAAAGCGCTTATGGGAGACAACCCATTATTTTATTTCTGCAATTTTTCTTTTCTTTTTGAGTCAAGGAGTTGTTTACTTCTGTAACAATTCCTTTGTATCTTTATTTTATCGCATTGTTGTGCCAAGTAGCCTCTAATAGGAAGATGATGCTAGATTTGGATTTCTGCGCAGGAACAGATTTCTGCTGTTCACCGTTTTACTTCTGTAAAATCACAGAAAAATTATTTAAATCTGCAAATTTTTGTGCGTGATCCTCAGATATGTACGCATCTTTCGTTAGTTTTGTTTTTCGATCTGAGCAACGTAAGTGCCTCGAAAAAATTCGTCTTTACAGACTGTTCTGTTTAGACAGATTCTGTCTTTTATTTTTCGCATTCTCTCTTTTACTAGTGTTGAGTGGAATTCTTTTTTAGGGTGAAGAGCTTCACATAACATCAGTGGCAGTAGTTAATGTTAAAAGTAACGGTCATGTTTGTGTCCTTATAGAACATGTGAGTTTTTGATTGTGCACTAACCCTCTAATGAGAATTACTCTGAGTTTGGTGTGGCGGAAGTTTTCAAGGGTCAAGAGAGAAGGATGATATAATGTGATCAAGAAGAGTGAAGAGCTTAAGCTTGGGGATGCTCCCATGGATCACCCCAGCATATTTCAAGAAGACTCAAGCGTCTAAGCTTGGGGATGCCCAAGGCATCCCCTTCTTCATCAGCAACTTATCAGGTCATCTCTAGTGAAACTATATTTTAATTCTTTCACATCATATGTGCTTTACTTGGAGCGTCTGTGTGCTTTTATTTTCAGTATTTTATTTTTCTTATGGTCAACTTGATTGGACCCTAGCATTCTTGATTGGGAGAGAGACACGCTCCGCTTTTTCATATGAATACTCCTATTCTTCACTTATACTTGTTGAGTATTCTTATCTAGCTATTGCTATGCTTTTAGCTCCTGTTTTGCATGCATCTCTTATTCAGAGCTGTTAGTTCTTTTAAAGAAAGTACTCTCTTGCTTCACTTATAATTGTTTGGAGAGTTTATGTTGAAATAAATTGATTGGTGTTTGGTTGGAACAGAAAATGTTGCATGTGGTAGATGGTATAATGGAAAAAGCTTACATATTCTTGTAGATCACTGTATTGGATAATTTGATACTTGTCAATTGTTTTGAGTTATCAAGTAGTTCATGTTTAAGCTTTTGTATCATGTAGTTAAAACCTATTAATGAAGAACTACCGTAAAGCTCGTTGAAATTTGGTTTGCATGATTGGTATCTCTAAGGTCTAGATATTTTCTAGTAAAAGGGTTTGGTTAACAAGGAAGACATTGTAGAGTCTTATAATGCTTGCAATATGTTTTCATATAAGTCTTGCTGTGTCGGTTGATATCCTAAGTGTTGGCATGGCAATTATTAACACAATAGAGATGACATCCATGCAACACGCTATTCATATCAAAAGCACTCATATCTAACGAAGAAGTTTTTCTTGATAACTCTTCACACCCCAAAAATAATGTAAGTTCATCATGCTGATTAGGAGTGATCATGTTATCACAAAAGTCTCTCGCAGTATCCTTATTAGAACATGAGCATTGGAATTCGAAATGACCCTCTTTATAGCAAAGTTCACAAATAAAAGGATAGAGGGCACACACTTTTTCAGCAAAATCACTTAGAGCCTTGTACCACGTTCTATTTTTTTCATTCTTATGATGGATACAATATTCTTCTTCGATTTGATTCTTTTCACAAGGTCTAAGTGCTCCACAAAAATTAACATGCTTATAAGAAATAGTATTTTCAGAAGTTTGAGCATGTTTATTACAATCATTAATAACAATTTCATTTTTCATGCAAGTGTCTTTAAAAGGTTCATGATACATGTCCCAATTTTCTTTAGGAACATTAATATGAGAAGCAAAGGCTCTACAATAATCAACAATAATTTGAGGATCAAGACCATATTTAGCACTAAGCAATTGAAAACTAGCAGTTTCAACGAAAGACTTAATGCAATCATACTCATAGTTTATACCTGATTCTTTACCTTTGTCGTTCTCCCAATCTTCAGTATTGCTTTGAATTGTTTCAATAAGATCCCACTTAGCTTCAACCTTCTTACTTGTGAAAGAACCCTCTGAACAGGCATCTAGATAATCCTTGCAATGACCTGAAAGCCTTGCATAAAAATTAGTAACAATTATTTCCTCAGGAAGCCCATGGTCAAGACAGTTGAGTATTAATATTTTCAGTCTCCCCCAAGCTTGAGCAATGCTTTCTCCATCACGAGGACAAAAATTATAAATGTAATTCCTATCTAAATGCCTTTCATAAGGGGGATAAAATTTAGAGTAAAAGAGAGATTCAAGCTCCTTCCACTCCGAATGATGAGGATCATCCAGTAGCTCATACCACTCCTTTGCTTTGTCCTTAAGTGACAATGGAAATAATTTCTTCATGGCACTTTCTCTTGATAACCCTGCAACCTTAAACAACTCACAAAGTTCTGTAAGTTTCAACAAGTGATCACGTGGATGGACTATTCCATCCCCTACATAACGTTCATCCATAACCTTTTCAACAATTTCCATAGGTATTTCAAAAGGAATACGTTCAGTAGGTGGATTTAAAATATCACAAGCATCATTAGAATTATCACATATGGGAGACAAAGTATTATCAAAGCAAATTTTCTCCTCCAAAGCTGGGGAACTAAAAAGATCATTTTCATAAAAACTAGGTTCCCCAAGCTTAGACTTTTCCATAGCATTAGCAATAATGGTGTTCAAAGAATTCATGCTAATAACATTGCTATTACTATTATGCAAACAAACTTCCATAGGTTTTTTAATTTTCTCTTCAAACACATCATGTCCCAACTCAAGAAAATTTCATAAAGCTCTTTATTTTTGTTGTTGTTTTCCATTAAGCCTAACTAGTGAAATAAAAACAAGAAACAAAAAGATATAATTGCAGAATCTAAAGGAAATAGCTTCGAGCACTCACACGTCAGCAATAGTGCTAGAAAATAGCTAAGTAGCTGGAGGATGTGAGTACCTTTTACCTTACCTCCCCGGCAACGGCGCCAGAAAATAGCTTGATGTCTACGCACGCTTCTGTTCTTGTAGACAGTGTTGGGCCTCCAAGTGCAGAGGTTTGTAGGACAGCAGCAAGTTTCTCTTAAGTGAATCACCCAAGGTTTATCGAATTCAGGGAGATAGAGGTCAAAGATATCCCTCTCAAGCAACCCTGCAATTAAGATACAAGAAGTCTCTTGTGTCCCCAACACACCCAATACACTTGTCAGGTGTATAGGTGCACTAGTTCGGCGAAGAGATATTAAAATGCAAGTGGTATGGATGATTATAAGTGGTAATTGCAATCTGAAATAAAAATGGCAGCAAGCCAACATGAGACAAAATGAGAGTAAACGGTGTTTCAATGCTTGGAAATAAGGCCTAGGGATCATACTTTCACTAGTGGACACTCTCAACAATAATAATATAATTGAATACATAGATATTTCCTCTTCACTATGCTACTCTGAATTATTCTCTCGTTGGATAACGAACACCAATCCACTGCGTAGGGCTATAAAAGAACACCTTAAAGTCGCATTCCACATCTAGGGAACCCCACACTGTCAACTTGAGCGCCCTAAGATAGTACTAGACAAACACCACAATTTCATAGAGACATCCAACACAAATAATAACTCATGATAAGTATTCCTATAATCTTTAGCCTAAGAGCCACACACGGTGCGCACACTGTCAACTTCGCACCGTGGGACAAAGGTGACTCCGGAGTTTACATTAATAAAACCACTCAAGTAGCATATAAGATAATGAAGAGTAACATCTATGGATTCAACTAGATTACAAAGCTCATGATCACATAAAGATCACACAATGGGAGAGAGAAATAAACCACATAGCTACCGGTAGAGCCCTCAGCCCCGATGAAGAACTACTCCCTCCTCATCATGGGAGGCAGCAACGGCGATGAAGATGGCGGTGGCGTCGATGGAGATGGCTCCGGGGGCAATTCCCCGTCCCAGCAAGGTGCCGAAACAGAGACTTCTGTCCCCCGAATTAGGGTTTTTGGTGGCGGTGGAGCTACGGAACTCTTCTGGAGAAATCGTCGATTCTTTTAGGGTTTGCACCGTGGAGGCAATATATAGTCCAAAGGGCGTCGCGAGGAGGTGCCCGAGGCGGCCACACCACACCACGGCGCGTCCCACCTCTGGCCGCGCGGGGCCATGGTGTGGGGGCTGTGGGCCTCCGCTGGAATTGCCCTTCTGGCTCCGTGGGTCTTCTGACGAAATAGAATTTCTGTAATTTTTCTGGATTTTTCCGAGCACTTTGGTTTTCGGGCCTTTTCTGCAATACACAGACATAATAAACAGAAACTGGCACTGTGGCATCTTGTTAATAGGTTAGTCCAATAAATACATAAAAATGTTATGAAGTGTATATAAAACATGTAACAATTGGTACAATATCAACATGGAACATCAGAAATTATAGATACGTTTGAGACGTATCAAGCATCCACAAGTACAGAACTAACATCAAATCTAACAGATCTACCCAACCTAGCACGTTAGCTACAAGGATAGATCATAGATACAACATCAAAGACCACTAACAGAGCTCAGATCTAGAACATCCTACACATATGAACCCTAGAAAGCAAGGTTTCGTCACGTACATCCATCGCTGGAGATGTCAGAAGATGAGCGGTATCCGAGTCGAGGAGGGTGCCGCCGCGTAGTACCCAGCCGCTCCGCTGCTGCCTGCCAGTGAAGAGTAAGCCGCCGCCGCTTACCTGGGAGATCAGACCGGACACCTCGAGTGGATGAAAATGGTGAGCTTCGTGAAAGCGGTGAGAGTAGAGAGTGTATATAGGGGAGGGTTTTGGGCGGGAGGTGACACAAACTCTCCCGCCGAGATTTTCGCTGCACCGTGGGAGCTCCCGCCATCTCCTAATCGCACGAGCTCGGCGCAGGGCGGATGGGGAATCTGCATGAGGGAAGAGAAACGAGCCTGGCTCCCTGGAAACGGCCGATTCGGCCGTTCCTATGGGGCCTGGCCCGAGGGTGCTTTAAACTTCGCGCTGGCCAGGCCGAACGCCTCTTGCGGGCTACCAAACAGCGAACTCTTGCAGCTGGCGGGCCTGGCTGGGCTGGTTGTAGCCTACCAAACGCGCCCTAAAACTTATGTTAAGTCCTACCGATCATCTTGACAGTTTGCACAAGAGATTTGAGCATGCAACCAGGTGAGCAAAGCATTGAAATAAAGGGCAGTTCTTTTGGCACAAAAAAAAACACTTTACCCGCTAAACTTTTCCTAGGGTTCTACTCCCTCCGTCCAAAAATAAGTGTCTCAAGTTTGCCCAAAAGTGGATGTATCTATACATAAAACATGTCTAGATACATTCACTCTTGTGCAAATTTGAGACACTTATTTTGGGACGGAGGGAGTAGCTTATTAGGAAAACCTCACCAATTGACCATTTTTGACCACCATGACTCTCTTTTTTCCTAGTCAGCGGTGTCATGTAAACAATTTTCTCGCTCCTATATATATGTCTTGTTAGTTCTTCTCCCTCGCCGTTTTGAAACTTAACCAACAGGTTTCTCTCAGACCTATTGTTAATCGAGCTTAACATTTTGGTAATTTTTGGTTTATATAAAATAATATTTCCTCCAATTTGAATTTTCAAGAAAAACCCTCAATTTTGTACCAAGTTTTTTAGAAACCCTAGTAAAAGAATAACCAAATTTCAAAAATAGAGAAATTTTAGCTAATTTTAACATTAGGTTTGAGATAAAATGCTTAGCTAGGTTTGAAGCTCAAAATTCAAGTTCCACACATACAATTGGGAAAAATCCCGGTGAATCAAATAAATTTAACCTACTGATGTGGTAAATTTTTAGACCGAATTGACATACGGTTCCGGAGAAACATGTTGATTCATTTTAGTACGGAGCATAAAAATAGACGACATGGCTGGAAGGAGGGGGAAAATAATTGATATGTCACCACACTGACCAGGACAAAAAAAACAGGCCAAAGTGGTAAAAGCCGTTTATTTGAGTAGAGGGGGGGGGGGGGGGGGGGGTACATTGTCATTTGAGCTCCTGGATAAGTTTTTTTTAAGGCCTCTGAAACGGTACAGCTGTAGTATCTGAACTTACATGCAAACTCACACCCCACGCACACACTCAACAGCACACACACCACAAGCACGTAAGCTAAGACCTGCAGACTACACCCATGCGTTTTGAGACTACTGCCGCTGTGGCACGAACGCATGCCGAACGAGGCGCCGGAAAGTGAGGCCCCCAGATATTCGCTCCCGTAGGAGTCGAACCCTGGAGGGGCGGGACACACACACACACACACACACACACACACACACACACACACACACACCCACACCCGCACGCACACGCACGCACGCACACGCACGCCCGCACACGCACGCCCGCACACGCACACGCACACGCACGCCCGCACACGCACACGCACACGCACACACACACGCACACACACACCCACACGCACACCCACACGCACGCACACACACACACGCACACACACACACACGCACACGCACACGCACACGCACACGCACACACACACACACGCACGCACGCACGCACGCACGCACGCACACACACACAAGAATCGTTCTGTCGTTTCTTATCGTGTGCCTGTTAGTGGAAACTTTCGACGTCGTAACAGCAATTGTTCACCTCTAATAAACCGATTGCATTTTCTCATGGTTCAAATGCACTCAACCAGCTAAGCGTTCAGTTATTAAGTTTCACCCTGTTTCTAGATCCGTGGATCGATCGCGCTGCGCCGGGAATCCGGGTCCACGTGCGAGGTTTTGACTTTGAGGGCCGGCCCGGGTGAGCGGTGAACTGAGCTGGCGAGTGACCGATCGACGGCTAGAGTGCTAGACCAGGTCGCACGGGTTAACTTTTAGGAGCGATGGCCATGTTGCTTGCTTGTAGCTTTGCAGCACCACCGGTCGGGCCATACGTGCGTCAGAACCCAAGCTCCAAACGCTCATGTTAGGTCGCGTCGACAACCAAGGGCATCGGGTCTGAGCAGATGACAAAGAGTTCATGGAACTCATACTGTAGGGTCGCGCGCAAAGCCATGAGTCCAGATAAATAGGGTATGTACCTTCTACGGAAATGGTTGCCCAGCCGGATCTCATGTTTTAAGGGTTTGAAGGGATCTCCAAAATTTAGATCCCTCCTTCCTCTCGCAAGTCATGCGAGGGCGTCCTCTCAAGTATTTTAGAATTTTATTGCTAGAGTTTTAAATTTACCAAAAAAACTAGACGATAAATAGATGACCGGTAAAATTGATTAATCGGGTGATAAGCCATTAATTTGTAATCTGAAACCAACCGAGCAGTAAACCATAGAGGTTTGCTCCTAGTATTACTGTAGCCAGTGAAACCAACCGAGCAGTAAACCATAGAGGTTTGCTCCTAGTATTACTGTAGCCAGTGCCTTGCATGTGCAACGCTCCGATCAGGGAACAGTTCAATGAGGCCGTACCTAGCATTGATCTGAAACTGACAGTCACTAATATAATTAGAAAAACGGCAGTTCAAAAGACGCGAAGCGTTTTTTCGCGGGCGATAAAAAAGGCGATCTAGGTTTCGATCGTCGCCGCCGCCGGCGGCAGTTTTGTCCGGTGCATTGACTGGCACCGTTGGTTTGTCCCCGTCTAAGGGTTTTTCCTTCCTCCCGTCGTATGCTTAGGCGGTGAGTTTTCCGTTCCTGTTTGGAGTTTTTTCGAGTTGAGAGAGGCAGCGTGATCTGCTCTTGTTTGATCTCTTGGAAATTTCCTAAGGGCTTGGCCGTAGATTTGGCTGTGCTTGGCGACGTGATCTGCAGCAAGGCTAACGATCTGTAGGTCGTTTTGGGATCAGTTGATTGTTTGTGCGAGAAGACGATCAGCATCGGCGGGCTCCAAAGAGGAGTTTCGATGTGTCTGATGGATTCCTTCATCTGGAACTGCCGGGGAGGGGGGAACCGCCGGACAGTTCATGAGACACAGTTCTTGTGCCAAAAGTATAACCCCGGCCTCGTGTTTCTTTGTGAAACGAGGCAATCGGAAGAGCGGATGAAGTTAATGTGTGCTCGTCTTGGTTTGAAGGGTTTTGAAGTTGTTGGTAGTGATGGCCGCAGCGGCGGAATTGCTCTATATTGGCATGAATCGCTTTTGGTGGAGGTGCTGGGGAAAGGCAGCAGGTTTATCGATGTCTGCGTGAGAGACGGACCTAATGCTGAACCCTGGAGGGCCACGTTTGTGTACGGTGAACCACGAGTGGAAAATCGTCATCTTATGTGGGAGTTGTTGAGTGATCTGAGCACTGTCTCGCAAATTCCATGGATGGTTGCAGGGGACTTCAATGAAGCAATGTGGCAGCATGAGCACTGCTCGCAACGTGCTAGGCCGGAAGGACAAATGAGTGCGTTTAGGGAAGCTCTTCAGGCCTGTGAACTTACCGACATCGGTTTTAAAGGCTTCCCATACACCTTTGATAATCGGCAACAGGTGATCGGAATGTGAAAGTGCGGCTTGATCGTGTTTGTGCAACTATGGATTGGAGGGATCGCTTCCCAATGGCAGAAGTTGAACACCTGGTTTCTTCTAGATCAGATCATGTTCCATTACTGCTTCGGCTCGGGCACCGGGATGGGATACCACCTAAACGGTGTATGCGGTATGAGTTAATGTGGGAGAGGGATTCCACATTTCCGGAAGTGATCTCTAATGTTTGGGGAAATGTCAGAAGAGAAGGTGATCTCGGAGAAGTGGCTTGCTCTCTTAAACAAGTTATGTCAGAACTGCATGAGTGGAGCAAAAAGAAATTTGGGCATGTACAACGTGAGCTTGAGGAGCTGAGGGTGGAGCTGTCTACGTTGAACCAAGCAAATGCTGATTGTGAGGTCATACGTAGGAAAATGGAGAGGATGGATGAATTGTTATACCGCGAGGAAATGATGTGGCTCCAGAGAAGTAGAATTTCATGGCTGAAGGAAGGGGATAGAAATACAAAATATTTCCACCAAAAGGCAGTGTGGCGAGCCAGGAAAAATCATATCAGAAACTTAAGAAGAGATGACGGTTCGGTGTGCACCACCCCATCGGAGATGGAAAGAATGGCTTCCTCATATTTCAAGGAGCTGTATACAAAAGACCTGACCTTGAATCCCAATGTAATTCTGAACCTGTTGGAGGGGAGGGTAACAGAGGAGATGAATGAAATGCTTACAAAAGATTTTTCGGATGAGGAAATCAGTGATGCCCTTTTCCAAATAGGTCCACTGAAAGCGCCGGGTTCTGATGGTCTGCCGGCGCGTTTCTATCAAAGAAACTGGGCTATCCTAAAGGTGGATATAATCAAGGCGATAAAATGTTTCTTTGCGACGGGAGAGATGCCACATGGAGTAAATGACACGGTTATTGTTCTCATCCCCAAGAATAATCAACCGGAATGCATGAAGGATTTTAGGCCGATTTCACTGTGTAATGTGCTTTACAAAATTGCATCTAAATGTATGGTGAATCGGATGCGGCTCATACTTGATGAACTAATATCTGAATGTCAAAGTGCCTTCGTCCCGGGGAGGCTTATAACTGATAACGCCATAGTAGCGTTCGAAGTGCTACATCATATACAACAAGAGCGAAATCCAGAGAAGGCAAGCTGTGCATACAAATTGGATCTGTCCAAGGCGTATGATCGGGTGGACTGGACGTTTCTTGAGCAAGCAATGCTAAAAATTGGATTTTCAGCGACATGGGTTCGGTGGATCATGCAATGTGTAACCACAGTGCGGTTTGTTGTCAGGTTCAATGGAAAACTGTTGGACTGGTTTTATCCATCAAGAGGACTGAGGCAAGGTGATCCACTGTCACCTTTCTTATTTCTCTTTGTCGCTGACTCGCTGTCAAGTTTAATACAAGAGGCTGTTCGAAATAGGGGCTTAAAACCGGTGATCCTATGTCGGTCCGCGCCTGCTATCTCGCACCTGCTGTTTGCAGATGATACACTTATGTTTTTGAAAGCGACAGAGGAACAAGCTAATCTGGTCAAGGATATTCTAGAGAGGTATGCACATGGTACATGACAACTTTTAAACCCTGATAAATGTAGTGTCTTCGTTGGTGAAGCTTGCTCCATGGAGGCACAAGAGAGAGAGTTCGGGCTATTTTGCATGTGCATTCACCCAATTCGAGAATAAATATTTGGGTTTACCTGTACCTGAGGGACGCATGCACCGGGTGAGATTACAAACACTCCTGGAACGTCTCTGCAAAAGGTTGGTTGACTGGGGAGATAAGATGATGTCGGTGGCTGCAAAAGAAACCTTGATCAAGGCAATTGCGCAAGCCATTCCGACATATATTATGGGCGTCTTTAAGTTGCCCATGTCGGTATGTGATGAGCTCACAAAGCTGATTAGAAGCTATTGGTGGGAGGTTGAAGATGGGAAGCATAAGACTCACTGGGTTGCATGGGAAACAATGATACGCCCAAAGAACCGTGGGGGTTTAGGCTTCCGAGATATGAGGGTCTTTAATCAAGCTCTGCTTGCTAGGCAAGCTTGGAGATTGTTGGTTAGACCGGAGAGTCTCTGCGCTCGCCTCCTAAAAGCAAAGTACTATAAAAGTGGGAGCTTATTGGATACTGTGTTTCCTGTGAGTGCATCAACGGTGTGGAAGGGTATTGAATATGGTCTGGAATTACTGAAAAAGGTGTCATTTGGCGGATTGGAAATGGAGAACATGTGAAGATCTGGAGGGACCCGTGGATTCCAAGGGCTGCAGGTTCTCGCAAACCGTTATCACAAAGAGGTAATTGTCGGTTGACAAGAGTTGCACAATTACTCCGAGTGGATGGTTCGTGGAATGAGGAGCTACTGAATGAACATATGATCCCAGCGGATGTAGATGAAATTCTGAAGATAAGAGTGTCCCCTAGACTTGTTGAAGATTTCGTGGCCTGGGATTTATAGAAGAATGGTAATTTTACAGTCTGGAGTGCGTATCACCTTGGTGTGGATGAAAAGCTAAAACCACAAGGAGGTGTTTCTACTAGCTCTCGACCAAACGGTGACATGCCTGTTTGGAAGATGTTTTGGAAAATTAAAGTACCACAAAAAGTCAAAATCTGTGCTTGGAAGATGCTCGTTGGAGGCCTGCCAACGAGAGAAACAAAAAAGCACAGACATATGGACGTGGATAGTGTGTGCCAGAGATGTGGGTGTACTGAAGTGGATGGTTTCCATGCCGTTGTTTTCTGTCCAAGAGCAGCGGCGCTGTGGGACGCTATGAAAGATATCTGGGGCATACCTGGGAAGGAGGAGATAGTCCACACTAGTCCAGAATGGCTGTTTGACCTCCTGGTAACCTTGGACGAAGATACAAGGGTACGTGTCCTTATGATCATATGGAGAAATTGGCATAACCGCAATGAGGTTATTCATGGGAAGAAGGAAGCACCGCTAGAAGATTCTAGACTATTTCTTCAGAGCTATGTTCAGTCCTTATTGCACATTGAAGCAAAAGATGGGAAGGACTTGATAAAAGGGAAATCTGTAATTAATGGGGGTGTTCGCAAGAAGGGCAGGGGAAGCAGTTCAAAGGATTCAGAGGAGATTAACTGGCCAAAACCACCGGATGATTGGTTAGCGGTCTCAGTTGATGGCTCTTATGATTCTGAAACAGGGGAGGCAGGGACAGCTGCTGTTATTCGGGATGCTAACTGAGACTTGTGTTGGCACACTGCAAATTTTATAGGCACTGCCGGGACGCCCTAGAGGCTGAAGCACTCGCTTTTCGAGAAGGAATTGGAGTTGCTTTAGAGTATACAGCGCAGTCTTTGGTTGTTCAAACCGACTGTGCTAATCTCGCAAAGGTAGTGAAGGAAGGGACGATGAACAGATCACACATTGGACACCTGTTTGATGACATCAAGGAGAGGATGGAGGGAGGAAGGGAGCTTGTTATAGATGTGATTAAAAGAACAAACAATAGGGTTGCAGATCGTCTAGCTTATCTATCGAGAGCTGAGCATCAAACCGATTTGTGGTTGCAGGATGCTCCTGACGCTCTAACCGAATTTCTGGCTGCTGATTGTAATCCTATTTCTGATTAATAAAGCTCCCAATTTATCGCAAAAAAAAAAAAAACTGACAGTCGCTGTTCCTAGCTAACTATTTTTCGTGTTTTCGGAGCGATAGCTAAGTTGCTTGCTTCCTTACAGCTTTGCACCACCGGCCGTACGTCCTCTAGATCTTCACTGTCTGAAATCACATACGTATATACTGTATCTCTGAATCTCTGAACTCTGATCTGTCTATTTAGTGCCTTGCGTGTGTTCTGTCCAGCCACACGAACGCCAAGCACGCCTCCCGGAAGTCCAACCCATGCACCGGCACGACGACGACGACCCAGCCCCGCCCCCTAGACGGCTGGACGGCAGCGCACGGCGCCAAGGAATTCCATCCCAGCGCCCCAAACCCAACAAATCTGACGCCGGCACCCCCACCAGACGCCACGACGAGACCCGTTCCGGTCGCTACATCGCTCGCGGTTGCTTCACTCGTCCGTTTTAATACAAACCTCTGCGCGCGCCCGCGATCCCTCCCAAGAAATGCGCCATGCCGACGCCTCGCCGCCATGCGCCGCTGCTCGCCGCGCTGCTCCTGGTCCTCCTCCACGCGGCCGGCGCGGCGGATGCCCAAACGGTCGAGCCGTGGGACAGGGGCAACGGCGGGATCACGGCGCCCGGCGCGAGGCAGCCGCCCAGCTTCAGCGCGCCGATGGTGGTGCTCCTGGTGGCGCTCATCGCCACCTTCTTCTTCATCGGCTTCTTCTCCATCTACATCCGCCGCTGCGGCCGCGGAGACCCCCCCCGCCCGCTCCATCCCGGCCGCGGCCCTGCTCGCGCTGTCGCGGCAGGACCAGAGTCAGCAGAACCAGCAGGACAGGCAGCGTGGGCTCGACCCGGACGTGCTCGCCTCGTTCCCCACCATGACCTACGCCGAGGCGAGGGCGCTCCGGGAGGACGGTGGCGGCAAGGGTGGTGGGGACGCGGTGGTGCTGGAGTGCGCCGTGTGCCTGAGCGAGTTCGAGGACGAGGAGCGGCTCCGGCTCCTCCCTGAGTGCAGCCACGCGTTTCACCCGGACTGCATCGGGGAGTGGCTCGCCGGCCACGTCACATGTCCCGTCTGCCGACGCAGCCTCGTCGTCCCGGAGGAGAAGCCGGAAGAAGCGAGCGGCTCCGCGGATGAGGAGCGGCCGGAGGCGGTGGTCATCGACGTGAACCAGGAAAGCGACGGCGAGGAGAGGAGAATGGAGGCGGCGGAGCTGGAGCGGATCGGGAGCCTGCGCCGCGCGGTGCGGTCGCGGTCGGGCCGGCCTTTCTCGCGCGCGCACTCCACGGGCCACTCCCTCTCCGCGCGGCTCGACGGCGACCTCGAGCGGTTCACGCTGCGCCTGCCGGAGCAGGTGCGCAGGGAGATGGTCTCCGAGAGCCTGCGCCGCACGGTGGGCGGCGCCCGGAGCGCTCGGATCGGAAGGTCCGATCGGTGGCCGTCGTTCATCGCCAGGACGTTCTCCTCCAGGGTGCCGTTCTGGGCGGCGTCGAGGAGGGCGCCGGAGGCGGCCGGAGCGCCGACGCCCGCGAGCGTTCGTGAAAAGACGGTGGATTTGTCTTCGAGTTCGTCCAAGGGGAGTGTGCGCTTCGACTGCCTCGGCGGCGGAGTCGCGGGCACCAGGGTCGGCGTCGACAGCGAGGACGAGCCGGAGGAGGAGAAGGCGATCGTCCGGCGAGTCTGAACTGAAGCGGGATTCCTTCAGTCTCGATCGGTGCGCTGTCCACTTCCTGCTTGGAATCGTAGGATCAAACGTCAACGCGCGGCACGTAATATTAATTGGCGGATCGACAACAGAATCAATGCGCGATGAGGATTTGAAAATGAGATCTTCGCGGCGAGGATGAGGGCTCGGCGTCACGGCCTACGTAAGTACGTCCTCGCCAACGCCATGTGATCTTCGACGAAGCAGCTCATGCACGCATGTGTTGAAATTTGGTCCCGACTGGCGACTAAGGACTACTCTCTACTTTTCAATTTCTTTGCATCAACTATTTTTTAGGACATTGGCAGCGTCGTAGAAAATGTTCAAAGATTCAGTTTTTCTTTGCCGTTGAATAAACGGGAGCATGCGTTTTGCGTATTCCTATCTCAGCTTGTCGGTGCCGTGTATATGCCTGCCACATGGTTAATTAACAACCCATCCTCATCAGTTTGTGATGAACCTGGCTAGAGTCCTAGACGCGATGTTGTTCATTTTCTTTTCACGGTTGTTCAAATCGATTGCAGTTGAACACTGAATTCAAATTTCATGTCTTGGAATTGGAATGCTTGGTTTACACAAACTCTTGTGCAGCTCCACGCCCATTTGTTGACGTGGTGTAGTAAGGACGTTGAGTTGGCTCGATTAAACACAAGGACTCCTACGGTCTGGAAAAATAATAAACGGAGCTTGATTGTTTATCAGGTTTTATTTGCTAATCATGTATACCACATGATAATAATAAACGGAGCTAGGAAGAAGACTTGCAATGGCTTGCTTCTAGAGGCAGACAAGCAGAGACAGATCTGGTTTGATTGACTTGCACGTGTAAACACAGGCAACGAGAGAAAACATCAGGAATCAAACACTTGAATGCTTCGGTCTACAGATATGAGTCAGAGAT
Source organism: Poa pratensis (assembly GCA_947311845.1). NCBI lineage: Eukaryota > Viridiplantae > Streptophyta > Magnoliopsida > Poales > Poaceae > Poa > Poa pratensis. Next base: position 38,096,675 of record CAMZMU010000044.1, on the reverse strand, counting down.
TTGCAATTGCTTACGGAGATCAAAACCAGCTAAGCTCAATTACGTACGCATGAACTTTATGTGTATAGCCTACAGTTGGATTTGAATTAAGCGGTTAGGTCAGGTGTTGGAGTCGAGCACTGTAACCTGTGTCGGTGGTAGCCAAAAGAGACTTGACGAAAGTTAGGTTAGACATAAGATCTATTTCAAGAACGGTCTACCCGTGGCAGGGGTGCCACACCGGCGTGGCGTGTGTGATCTGATGTGTCTGTACACCGATGCGGGCTTGTTGTCGACGGAACTTTGCTAGTACATGGGAGGAGCGCCCGTTAAGCATGCCCCACAGATGTAAGCGTTGATCGCTCAACTACGTTACCAAACGTCGTTTCTCCCATCTACTTTCTGCAATGGTCTAACTGCGTAGATTTATAACTAAACTAAGGTATTTTTATTAGATGTTGATCCCTAGCCAAAGATAGATGACAAATATACACCATTTTGCATGGTACAACATTTGCTGGATAAACCTCATGGTATCTTCCTCTGTTTGCTGCACCAAGAGTGAAGGTGTTGCTCACACCTCCACACACTGGGCTCGCTTGATTCATAGAATTGCCAAAAGATTTGCGTAGGATTGAAATGCTTTCTTTTAAATCATTGAAAACTCATAGAAAAGATCTCATAGGAATCTTATAGTGCACACTTCATAGGAAAATAACATGAAATCTAATCTCATGGAAAAAATTCACCACAATCAAAGGAAATTTCTCATCCCATTGAATTCAATTAGACATGCCATCCCACTTCTATGAGTTTCCCGTTCCTACACTTTCCCTATCCTTCGAATCAAAGGAGCCCTGAAGAGTGAAGAGAGGGTTTAGGGTTGCAGCAGGAGAGAACAAAGTAGCACCTCTCGACAACATGATAGCCTGCTGGGCTCATCCTGGATAGTACTAACACAAAGCAGAAGGACTAAACGTCCTCTTTACCAACCGTCAGAGCCTCTTCGGCCGCGACCCCAACAACCCTCTCAATAGAGCTACTAGGGATCAGACAAAAAAATATCACCCTGTAGAGCACTCAATATTAAAAAATTTACCTATAAAACCAGTATTGTGTCCGGCACTCCCACCCTATCCCTAAGCATTGGAAGTAATTAGCAGCACGGACATAAACTCCATGCCAGACACAAAAGAACCATAGACCCCACATGTCAGCCTCTCATAACACAAAGCTCGATGGCGCGAGGAACCACTATGTTGCTCCGGTAGTGCCTCCTGCTGCGCACAGACAGGTACCTCTTGTTGAGCGTCGGAAGAAGAAGACGAGAAAGCTGGTGATGGAGCGTACGATACATAATCGCAACTCCTAGGGGCGTGTTTGGTTGCTCGCACCCAAAAAGGGCCTCCCGTCTCCGTGGCTCACTTGGGCCTGGCTCAGGTGAAACGCGGCCTGAGCCATGTTCTGCAACCCGTTTGGTTGCCAACAATGTCCTGACCAGGCCCGTTCGGCTGCGTGCAAAATTTTAACCACGCGTTGTTTGGTTGCATGAGTTGTTTCACAGAGCTAATTTCATGGTGTTTGGTTACATGCAACTGCCATGATGTGGTTACCTTGTTGCCTGAGTGGTGAACATACCAACAATACCAACAACAATGTTCACGTAATCAGGCTTGAACTAAATATGCCCTTGCTAGTCAGCAAAATAGATGGTGCATCACAAATTCAGCATAACAAGTGCTGGTGATGCACCTCATCATTGAGGAGGGGTTAGTATACCGCCTCGCATCACAAGTTCATCATCTGAGGGGTTTAGTAAACCGCCTCGCAAAATATACAAATCTGGCATCAGTTTTAGGATGTTCTACATACTATGATACTAGGGGATGTAATAGAGGGCATAACAGCAAGCACATTAGCATCAACAGCATCAACATCCCATCGCCCGGAAGAGGCTGCGATAGTAGGTGTAGTACCACTTCTTCCTCTCTACCTCGGACCCGGCAAGATAGGTGGCACGCTCCTATTCATGATCCATGAGGTAGCTAAGAAGAAGGTGGAGCGTGTTGAACGCAAGAGGATTCTGCACACGCGGTCTGCCGAAGATGATCTTCATCTGGTCATAGTTCTCAATTGGCGTGTTGATGAAGCACTCGTCCTTGGGGTTAGCCTGAAATGATGGAACTGTTATCCCAGGACACGTCAAGTAGAGAGTTAGAAGAACTGAACAATCTGTATTGCGGAAACTTACAGTGACATGCTTGAGGAATGCCGTATCGTCCATGTAGAACTGTTGGACTCCTCACGCCATTCCACTCCTCCAATTTGTGCCAGATTGCGGAGATATGTCCACCTGTACCTCCACTTCCTGAGATGATTGTACAACTGGGTGGTGCTCACCATGGCGCCGCAGAAAAGGAGAACATCTTTGCAAATGCTCTCCGAACTCTTGTCTTTGATGCCCATGTCGAGATCGAGCCCACCCTTGACGAGCTCGGCCATCCTAGTGAGAACGAAGGTGGACAATGCAGATGGCCACTGCATAGGCACGTTCTTACACCTTTGCAGTGTGAGGAACCCATGCGGCGCCTTTGCCCTTTGCGGTTCCAAATCAGGCGCCGGTACGTACCGCAAAGACTTCGCGGGCAATGGCAGCACAGACGTGGCGGAAAGATCAGGGTCCTAGAAGATCATAGAACACATATGAAGCGCATAGAGGTAACCATCATGTGGCAACTACATCAAAGATCTACCGCATCAAGAGCTAAGCATGAACTACAAGATCACTGAAGCAAAGATCTACCACATCAAGAGCTAAGCATGAACTACAAGATCAATGAAGCACCGCATCATGAGGTACTACCACATACTAGCATATACGACCATATACTACTCAGATCTACCAGATACTAGCACATACTACTCAGATATACCATATACTAAAAATACTACCAGATCTAGGGTAGAAATGGAGGAGGACTTACACTGAAGCTGCGGACAGCCGGGGAAGGAACAGACGAGGAGGAGGAGAACATCTCGGAGAAGAGGATGAAGGCCAGCACTGACCACCGTAGGAGTAACCGCCGCTCGGCTGTGAAAACCTGCGAAAGAGAGAGCTCGAAGGGGGGGGGGAAATGGTGATGGAGGGGGTGAAATAGGCAAGCGAAATTGCTGGGCGGTGACCGAAATTTGTCCCGCCGCTTTTTCGCCTGTGCGCGAGGTCGCGCCATCTCCGAGGTTGCACGAGCTCGGCTCGCGTTCCCCTTCCCTGCACGAGGAACAAAGCAGTTGAGGGTGGCTCAGTGGAAACGGCCGATTCGGCCGTTCCTATCGGGCCTGGCCCGAGGCTGCTTTAAGGTTCGTGCGGTGCAGAAATGCGAGCCAGCCCAGGGAACCAAATGGCCGAAATTTGCACCCCCAGGGCCTGGTTGGGGACTCGGTGGGCTACCAAACACGCCCTAGACCTCGCAAGCATCTTTGGCCCGAGCCTTGCACCGAGGCTCATGTACACGAGCAGATCGAACATGGCCGCTGCCCCCGCACGTGGTGACCAAGTTGCCTGATGTCGTTGGCCTCGAGCCCGCGACAAGCTCGAGGAGGTGTTGGTGTCGAGCTCTAGTAGGCGTTGGCCTACTCCTCTGCTAGCACGCTCGTGGTACTGGCTCGATCTAGAGGCACACTTGACACTCCACCCGTGGTTCCAGCTCGGCCTGGAGGAGCAACCGCACCGCCGCGCATCATGGAGGAGCACCACATGGAGAACATTTCATATTTTGTCCTGCACTTATGTACGACCCTCCAAATAGGTGTCCAGACAACTGTCGGACACCTATTGGGAAAACTGTTCAAAAATATCGGCCGATATGCCAATAAATCGGTCGGTTGATCGCTTATCGGGGCCAGACCGATAAGATAAGTGAATATCGCTGGCATTTACCGGTCTCGCCGATATATTGGTTGTCACTGTTATATCGCCAATATACACCGATATATCACCGACATTCATCAGTAAATATGTGAGACCCAAACGACTTAGGTCCATTTTTATTTTGATTGAGTTTTTGGAGTCTTGATGCCTTCTATTTGTTTAGATGAGTACTTCCGGTAAATCGGGTTGCTTAAGAGGGATACATATGACATGGCTTACGAGTTTGCCATGTTGATTGGTCGTGATGATACGAAAACCTGAGATTTTTTTTTAAAACAATTGCCTATAAATAGTTGACCCATAAAATTGATAAACCGGCCGATAAGCCCGGCCGATTTATTTCTTATCTTGTATCGATAAGTTAACAAGAAGCGATATCCCGAATACGTATTGGGGCTACAATTAGAGATGCTCATAATGGGCTTTGTCGCCTATATGTCAACCATCATCGACCTCTCATTGATGATCTAGAAAAATCATCATGGGCGCACTAGTGGCAAGGGGACAGTTGCCCGGTTGAGGATATATATTGGTCACTCCTATTTCACGGCAGCGAAAAATTGGGTAAATACCTCCTATCATGGTGCAATACTCTCAAATCGGTCGTACGCTTGGACAAGCGTCGATTTATGCTCATTGTATCAAATTGTCCCAACATCTCCTATATAATCTCGACTAATGTAATACCATGGATATTTATAACTAGTTTAGTAAAAATACAGGCTAGAAAATACTCTCTCCGTTTCTTAATATAAGGTGTGTAAGTTTTTGAGAAAAAATTCAAAATGTAAGGTGTATTGCGATTTATAGACAATTTTACCCATCAAAAAACGAGTCACAATCTGGAATGGAGGAATTTGACGGACTGTTTTCAGTTTGTGGCTAATAGAGACTACTTTCTCGGACACGGCGATTTGGCTCTAGGGTCTATATGCACCCATTGTGTAAAAAAAAATTAGTTTTTTTTTCAAAATGTCAAAAAATTTCAGGAAAAAATCCGGATGTACATTAGAACATTATGTGTTAGCACAAAAAATGGCATGGTGAAAAAACATTTTGTGTGAGCTGTACAAAAAAGACAAAAATCTGACACGTACAAACACATTTCCGTGCGTCCGAATTTGTCTTTTTTGCACAGGTTGCAAAAAATATTTTTTCTTCCCGTAACTTTTTGTGCTAACATAATACATCTTGAACTACATGCGAAATTTTTATTTTGAATTTTTTGACATTTTGATAAATGTTTTTTGGGTAGTAGGTGCATCTGCACCTACAACCCGTTATGAATATCCGCTACTTTCTCTCAATTATTTTCAGAAAAAATTAGTCCACCGCATGCAAAATACTGGCGTCTTAATATCTGTGCCAAAACCTTAGACACCTTATATTAAGGAACGGTTATATTTTTGCTAGATTAACCAATACTATTGGTGAGATCACGCCGAATAGGGAGCAATGTAGATTGAACACGGGTAATGGCTATATCCATATATGTGTGAACTATTGATTGTCATGCATTGCATGCATTTCATACATGCATAAGAAACTTGAACTCGAGTAAATCCAAAACCATCGCACATTATGAAACAAACAAAAAAAGAATAAAGAAGCGAGCCTATCTCACTTTTGTTTTTGAATTTTAGCCTATCTCACGTGGTTAGGGAAGTGGAGGTACAACCCAACCATCAGATTCAAATCCTCACGGACTCAAATTTGGGTTCTTATTGTTTCAAAAAAAAACTGTAGGAGCTTCCCCTACTGCATTCCTTTCAAAAAACAAAAAGCAAAACGATAATAACGCAAGTGAATAAAAGTGTCACTACTTAATTACTGCTTTTGTCGGTTGAGTGTTAAATGTTTGGGAAATATGCAACTTGAGAACTCGAAGGTAAATCACTTTTAGTTGTGAGGATCGAGCATGTGCATGTCTGCTCGAGAACATGATGTTCCTTAAATTATTATTTTACATAGGATAATATTTTATAAAAATGTATTCTTCCAATAAAGGTGATTCCGTCGGTATAATTCCGCCTAACTCGCAAGGTCAAATGGGATACCGGCTAAGGAACTATAATAATTTATTTTAGAAGAATCTACACGAATAATCCATTTAATAGGAAAATTACCTAGGAGAAATCAAATTCGTATGAGTGCACATTTTGTTCGTGCGTTAAATATTCACACCATATTCTAGTGTTTCAATTATCTTGTTCAGTGCTCATACGCCGTCTATGGGAATATTACACCATTCACTTGCCATGAAGATTAACTGCCTAATGTGCTAGGCGCCTGGTCCTTTGTGTTTTTACGAGAGCCTATCCCCACCGTCGGCAAAAACTACCATGGCAGCTGTCAGGCAGGGTAGCAGCCACGGCACCAACCTAGGACACCTGTAGAAGTTCAAGGGTGAGAGGAACCGGTGAAATACTGAGTAGAGATGTTGTGCTCCCGACCTCCCGTACACCAGTGATCCTGGGCTTTTAAAAAAAATAGAAAAATATATTTATAAGTTTCAAAAAATATGAAACAAATTCCGAATGTAGTAGTACAGATTTTTTTGATCACTCCAAATACTTTGTATTTTGAGCTATACAAAAATGACAAATTATTGATCTAAATATGCCTATTTTCAAATCTCTAAGTTTTACCAGATTTTGTTATTTTTGTATAGCCCATAATATAAAGTATTTCAACTGAAATTTTGCAGGTTTATGGGATACACCATTGGCTACACCCATGATTTTTTTCAGAATTTTTGGAAACTCAAAAATATAATTTTCCAATTATTTTAAATGGAGGGAGCACTGGAGCTCGGGAGCAAATAACACTTTCCGCGAATGTACAGATTCGCCAAAAAACAATTTCAAATACTTTGTATTTTTAACTGCACAAAAATGACAAAAGAGTGTATCTGAGTATGCCTATTTTCAAATCTCTAAATTTATTAGATTTTTTTATTTTTGTGTAGCTCAAAATATCATGTATTTGAAGCTGATATTTTGCACGTTTGTACTACATACATTATTTTTTATGATTTTTTTGAATTCATAATTTTTTTTTGATTTTTTAAAAGAGCAGGATCACTATGCTCGGGAGAAAAAACACTTTTCCGTGAAATACTTCTCTACTGTAGCTTCCCAGCAAAACCAATAGAGGCCGACGCCATGGCGGTGACCTAGGAGATAAAGTAACAGGGGTTGGAAGGAGGAAGCCATCTAGCTGCAGGCAAGAAGGAGAAGCGGGGATGCTACTGTAGAATCGAAATTTCATAGGGACCAAAGCCATCCCCAACCAGTTTGAGACATTCCCAAATCTCCAACCTGTCAGGTAAGAACTTGACTTTAGGACACCAAGAATCTGAATAAAAGGATTTCTACTAAACTTGTGTACTGATATGATGCATAAATATGAAAGTACAACATAGAGATTTCGATGGAAAAGGGGGACACCAGCTTAGACTAATCATCAAGGGGTGAGGCACCATTTTGTTTCAGTTCTTGTCAGATTCAGAGCTCAACAACCCGTGTGCTTAAATATGCACTGTTTCTCAGATTATAGAACCATCTTTTGGTAACTAAAAGCAAGTGAATCATCTGCTCTTGTCTAGTGTAATTCCAGGTAGAGTGGTTTTAATTAATTAAGAACAATTGTAGTTTTCTAACTTTCAGCAAGAGTCTGTTAGCTCAGTAGTTTCAGTTTCAAGTGACAATTTAAGTGAGCTTCTGTTCTGCAGTCTAATGAAATGCCAAAGTAAGATTCTTTTAAATGGCTCCTACTAACCAGTACCAGTGTGGTGTGCTAAGATCAGTTGAGCACATGTATACTGGAAGTCTGTTTCTTCATCTAACACCATGTCCTGTAGTATATATACGCATGTACTGATTCATCTCTGTAAATACACAAAACATTTGCTCCAGAAAGTTGTGTCCTATATATAGTGTCATGCTTGCATTGTAAAGTAGGAGTGCATGTAAGAGCTAAAACTTTAGATTTATGATGTTTCCTCGCAGCAGTCTGTAGCAGAGTACATCTCTGAATTTACAAACATCCGGGCGCACCTTCTAATTTAAATATGTGTGTTGTCCCGTTGTCCGAGTATAGCTGATTGCCTGATTGTCCGAATTTGGGCAGAGAGAGTCAAGGCATTGTTAGATCAGGATCTGGGAGGCATGGATTTGAATCATTTGGTCAACTAGATGGCGTGACATTAGGATCTACATGGATGCTATTCTTAAGAGATCAGCTTTTTTTTTTTGCGAGGAAGAGGAAGAGGACGACTACAAAGATGCAGCGATCTTACAGAAAAGCCCAGAAACGAAAGAAATTACACAAAGCACCTTCTGGACTCCGACCTCGCCTGCATCCATGGCGAGAGAGAGACGCGCCGCTGCCGCTGCTCGCACACACTCCAAGGATTGACGAACCAGCTCCCTGGCAACCGGGAAGTCTCCACTCACCGCCCCCGAAGGGGTAACGCCGTGGATCTTCAGCTCCGCCGCGCAACATCCCGTCGTCGTCTTCCGAACCATCAACATCCAGATCCGCCACCGCACGGAATCTGGCCGGGAGAAGCCACGCAGCACGAATCCGCCGATTCGCGAGTGTGGAGGAAGCAGGTGCACCACCGCGGAGCTCCACCGAGCACCACCGTCGAGGGAGCCGCACACCTGTAACAGAAGAACACGCCGGCGCCCGGAGCTCCTCCACACCGCCGCCAGCGCCAAACCCAGCAAACCCTACCATATATACACCCGTGAGACGTGGATCCCCCGCCCCCCGCCGCCGAAGCGGCCGGCGGGGGGCGAGAGATCCGGCGAATCGACGAGGAAGAGGTGGATCGGACGGGTGGATCTAAAAATCGCCTCTCCTGCTACAGTGGAGGGAGAGAGGAGACGTCCTTGGTCGTCCTTTGTTTCTTAAGAGATCAGCTGACCATCCGTACCACAACTACACTATACCTGACCATTAATTTCAGAAAAAGGAACCGGTTTCCAGTAACAAAGATCTCATTTAACTTGAACCTTTATTTAGAGAACAACACTGCTACTGTAGCAGGTACTTATAGCGGAATTTGGTTTCATGAAACCTTCAAGCCAAGTTTAATTTGTTATTCAGCTCTATTTTAACAGGCTAGCCTCATGTTTGGCATGAACTAGCTTATACCTGATCTAATTTAGATGGGACCATTCCACTGAATTCAAATGACCATCATATATCTGACCTTGCTTCGCTGGTTCAGATTTATTTTTGTGGCAATGAACAAATATCGCAAGCGTCGCAAGTCTTCAGTGAGGCGTAGGAGGTAGCAAGCCAGGTCCTGTACTCGCATTTGTAGCTCCAGTTTATCAATAATAGCAATTTTGCTCGACTGTGCAATACAAGATCATCAAACTAGCATTATAACCTGACCAATATAACATATATACTCTTTTTCTAAAAATATGCTTGGTTTAGTCACAGTAGTTAAGTCCCAGGTTATTCCATCTACCTAGCTGTAGCATTTAGGTGACCAATTAGGTAACCAAAATATCAGTCCTGGTCACTCTAGTACATGAGGGAGGTAGATGAATTGATTTATGCACATCTCATGTTTGAAGAAAGCAGATCAGCTTGTTACGACAGTGATATTGTCCCGCTGGGTCATAGGGATTGCGAGCCGAAGACAACGAACCGCCAATGGTCGTCCTACAAAAGTAGGAAGCAACTATCAAGTCACTTGAAGCACTAGTATCTCCACTACTTATAAAATAGCAAACTTGAATTCCCTTAAAGCCACACAACTTATTATACACGGGGTTATCAGAGACCTCCGATCCAGTCTGTCACTCCAATCAATCTCCACTACTTATAAAAGAGCAAACTTGAATTTCCCTAAAGCCACACAACTTATTGTACACGGGGTTACCAGAGGCCTCCGATCCAGTCTGTCACTCCAATCCACACAACTTATTGTACACGGGGTTACCAGAGGCCTCCGATTCAGTCTGTCACTCCAATCAACGACTAAGATTTCATTTTCCTGCCTGGCAGAGGAAACTCTGCCAAAATGTTTTCGCTCCGCGTCCCCCACGATCCCACGATCTGATTCCAGAAATTACGGCAACAGTTTCCTTCCGTGGAGCGGCGTTGCTGCTTCTGGCCACCAAAGGTCATCCGCCTGATCCAATCGAGGCGGAGCCACCCGGATTGACGGGACGTCGACCTCATGTTCAACCTCGAGAACATGCCGGAGCTCCGCGCCGCCGACTACCCGTACCCCTCTACCGTGCTGCCGCTCTTCCGGTACTGCAAGGGGCGGCAACGACCACGCCGAAGAGGACGACGGTGGATGTGAGGAGCCGGCGGCGGCGGCGGATGGAACTGGCAACGAGGGTGGAGAACTGGAGATGAGGGAGGCGGCGGGGAAGGAGGAGGTGGGCGAGGAGCGCGGGTTCGAGGAAGCGCTGCTGAGGGAGCACGCCGTGTCGACGGACATGGGCAGCCTCGACTGGAGGCGGATGAAGATCCCGCCCGTGCTCACCTCCGTGTGCGGGATTGGGATCCTCTGCCTCCGTGCGCAGCTCCCGCCTCTTGAAGCTCGTGCAACCCATGAAGGTACTCCCACATATTTGAATTCAGTATCCTATACACTTAAACTGGGAACTTTTAGATTCAGGGTAAGGAAAACAAATCCGATGTAGTTTAGTTTTCTCTGAAAGAATCAGTGGCCTGTACTTACTTCTTCTCTAACTAGCCTCGATCTGTTTATTTGTCTTCTAATTTTCTAGGGAGAAAGGAAAATATTTGGCATCTAAAGTTGAACATCAATCTGAATTTGTGGAGATTGATACAATCAACACGCTAAGGTTGGAGGAAGCGCTACATGGTATGCAGATATGTTACCGAATACTCCAGACAAAGCTAGAACTGAATTGTATGCAGATCTGTCACTTCTGACCTTTTTCCTTTGATGGATATTAGCTGTAATATTCTTGGTTCCCGCTGCTGGTAATGGCTGATTGACAGTCCATCTACATGATGTTAGCATGAGCTATATTATTCAGTACTAATAATAACTCAAGTAAGAAGCAGATTTGAGTGAACGGCATGGCCTCTATGTTGCATACTCTTTACTAAAAACTGATCACGGTTCTGTTCTGTTCGACACGAAGTATTAGGAGAATATATCAGGTTAATGTCATTCTCCATTGCTGACATATTCATTTGTTTCATCTCTGTTCCTTATTCTTGGTTTTGTTCAGACTTTGTTGCTGATGATGCAAGTGAGTGTGAGACTGATATTTGAGCATGGCTTCAGTTTTGTGGCTTTGTACTTAGATAGTAGGTTTCTTGTCTGGCCCATGTATCTATGCTATGGAGCATTTTACAATTTTTCAGGAGCTTTTTACAAGCTTCTTCAATAGGATTCTGATTAAAATCTGTAAGCTATTTTAATTAAATTGGATTGTTACTTAATGACACCTTTTCAAAATGTAATATTTTGAAATTAAAAATATTTTATTTCATGCTTATGAGAATAATGCCGTGCTTGCCTCCACCGTGGGGCGCCTGGTCAGGGTGTGGCAGGTGCGCAGCCGCGGCCCGGCGCCTGCGACTCCAGTCGAGACCGTTGAGCCTGCCCCAGAGTTTTTCAAGCAAGGTCTATACCATTTTGCTCTCCAGTTCGTGGATTAATCTGTCCAAGGATTGGTCGGCCTGTTTAACTGGTGATTGCAGTCAAAAAATTACTAGAACTCAAGTAGCAGCAATGGTCACATATATGACAACTTGTTTGATTCTGTTTGGTGTTACTTGGATTAACCTTCAACGCTATGTCGAGGGCATTAGGATATACATGTGGAACAGCCAAGGGATTAAGAGGACGATGAATCTGTCCGTAGATCTTTGGGGCGACACGTACACACTTATTGTTAGCCTGGTTGTTTAGCTTCTATTATGAAATCCATATTATTTCCATAAATAGTGTGTGGCACTGTATGTTCAGAGTGAATTATGGACAAAAACGTTAACTAGATTGCTCTTTTATAAATATTAATGGAGAAAAGTTCAGGTACTCAACTGGATGCACATGCATATTTTTTATTTCTGAAGAACATGCACCAATCTCTACTGGGATGCACATATATCATTCTTGGTAAGATGATTGATCCCTCTATTTTCTGTTGTAGGTATTCTACACAAAGAAATTGCAACTCAGATTTGCGCTAAGCTGGTCTGGTAAAGCATAGTAAGAAGGATGATAATACGTAGGAGTCACATACTCACATATAAAGCATTGATGCAGGAAATGTGGAAGCTTATGCATACCTAAGTTATCTTGGATCATCGTTGAATGAGAACGGCCAAGTATATTTCAATATCAACGGCGAGAATTTGCAAGGCAAGCTCATTTCAGAGTTAAGGCTATCTTTATGAGCATCTGTCTGTACATATAAAGCACGTGTGGTAGTTTAGTTCAACTTCGGTCCACCTTTTCCATAGGATTTCTATCATGTAAGCATATTTCTATATGTAAAGCACCAAGTCACCCTTTGGTATTTCCTTGGACACAAAACTGCATTCAAATGTATGTGCTGCTCACCAGCTTTTTAGTACGGTTCAGGCAGACTTATATCTGGAGAGTTCGTGTGCAAGCAGAGCAGAGCCTGATTAACATGCAGATTGATTGCTTTTCCATGTGCTAACGCAAACATTAAATAGACCTCGCGTACATTACCGACCATGGAGGCACACGCAATTCTTGCTCATCCAGATTTGCAAGATGAGATTAGCTGAAATGATACTCTAATGAACTAGGCATACAATCTGGTACTGATTGTAGCAATTTCTGTGCATGTAATTATTTAATTGGTGAATGATTCACCTTCACCCGACTTGTAGCATATATATGATCTATGAAAGTTCCTGGAAGTTGTTTGCGGTGTCTATGTATGTTTTATATTTGTAATAAAATAGTTGTTTCATGAAATGATGTTCTGGTTGATTGCTGTTGTAACCAATGTTGGGCTGCCCTAATGTGCAAAATTCAGTGGTTCGATTTGTCACCACGACATGTCAAATACTACGTGCATTGCACGTGCACGTCAACTAGTGGACTCAAAGTATTGTTTGTCCATAGAAGCAACCTACTCCTCGGAAATCCATATCGGGTCAAAAAATAATTTTTCTAATATCAAAAAATTCAAAATAAAAATTTCTGATATAATTCAAGACATTTTATGTTAGCACAAAAAATTCACGAAGAAGATATATTTTTGTGACCTTGCAAAAAAAGACAAATCCGGACGCTCCAAAATGACTTTGTATGAGAGTTTTTTTTATCTTTTTTACACGGGTCACAAAAAATTTCTTTTCTGCGCGAAACCTTTTTGCTCACACAAAATATTCTGATGTAAATCTCTTTTTTTAGAATTTTTGCCATTTTGAAAAAAATTAAAAATGTTTTACACAACGGTCAACGGGTGCATCTCACCTGTGACTCAAAACGACGTGTCCCCCGCTCTGTCCATTTAAGGGACAATTTGACCATGGAAACCAATTTTTGGTACATTAAAGTTGAGAGCACAGATTAGCACATTTGTGTTTCTTGGATGGAAAACCATATTCTGTTGAAGCGTGAGAACTCATGCCAAGAAGCGATTCCAGACCATGATTGTTTTTGAACGAAATTCCCAGTTATATGTTAAATATCTATTAAATCGAAGCAAGTTCAATTTACCGTAGAAATTGATTCGCCGGTCGACACTCGACACAAGCATAATAATTTCTAAAGACAGAACAAAACATCTACTTTTTTTGAAAACATGAGGCAAAAGTTTTGCCCGTTCCATTGATTATCTGTCCTGTTAATTACGGAACATGTGCTAATGATGTCAAAGCAAATTCTAGTCGCACTGCAAGCATGGTACAATAACAAAGCAAAAAATGTTTATAATACTACCTATAAGGAAGTCAGCAAGAAAGTTCTTTTTTTTTTCAAGAAGCAAAAAACGAGAATCTGGTGCCTTAAAATCTGTAAATTGTTTCCTAAAACAACGTACGAGTTGTTCAAACAGGACATTATTAAGTCCACGTCAATATCTCTCACGTAATTGGCTTCAACATTTGACTTAATTTACAAGAGCAGTTACGGAAACTCGACAGAGCATCCGATGGGAACTAAATATCCGGGTCAAATGATTTTCCAAAAAAAATATACGCCATAAAACTCTCTGCTGTGTCAACTCAAACACAATCCGGTTTGTCTCCCCATTTTTTTTCGCACGATGGAATCGGAACCCGATAGGTGATATTTACCAAATAACCGTCCCACGCAGTTATATTCTCAAGTCAGGGACTTTTGGTCCTCCGGCTTCGTCTCCGCTTCGTTGGAGGCCTCTGCGTCGCCATCGAGAAGCTTGTGAGGTTCGTCAGGCGCTCTCTTCCTTCTTTGCTCCTCCGGCCGGCCGTGGTGGCGAGGGGAGGAGTTGCTGGGGGTCGGCGATCTGGTTTTGGTGCTGGTGGTGCTGGTCTTCTTCGACGGGTTCGCTCTGGCCGGCCGTGGCGGCGAGGGGAGGGGCCGTCTGGAGGTTGTTTGGTCTGGTTCGAGGGTTGCCTGGACGGCGTGAAGCTGAAGCTCAATTCGGCGTTGGTTCTTGCTGGGGAGGGCTGCAGAGTTGGGGAGGAAGGTGGCTGCTGCTTCGGGTGTGCCTGCTCTGCTGGTGCTCGTCGGAGCTGGGGCTGGAGAAGAGGTGGCCTTGTTGTGCTCGTTCATTGCGTCATGATCCCGTTGCTTGCTTCGGGTGGTTTTTGCAGCTTTCAACATGGTTGGAGGTCTTCTCTTTTCTAGTTTTGGGTGGTGTTGTTCTCGGTGGTTCTGCAGCTTTTGTTCGTGTTTTGCTGCTGGATTGCTGCTCTGGTTTCCGTCGGTGTAGTGTTCGTGTGTTCTGGCTTGTAATTTCGATCTTTGGATGAATACATGGATGCTCTCAGGCTTCAAAAAAATAATATTCTCAATATTATTTTCTAGGAGTAGAGAATACTCTGGAGGAGTCAGGCCGCCGCTCACGCTTGCCAATCCCTAGAGTTCCGACGACGACGGCCGAGGCAGGAGCCTCGACGATGCCGCCAGCGCCAGGAGCAGAAGGAGGAAGAGGAGTCCCGCATGGCTGCACCAAGCAGGGCCACCCGCCGGCGACCGGCCACCGCCGCGACGAGGACACCGTGCCCCGTCCCACGCCGTTGCTCCCCGCCAAGCCTCTTGTCACTTACCAGGTGCCCCTTCTTCCGATTTTCGATTCATTGAAGAAATCGACCGGGAACCATGGACGGATACACTGCTGTGCAAGGGGTCAATTTTTTCATACTAGTGAAAGGTCCCAGACGCTGGTCATTTTCCTGCTACCATGGTATCCCATTGGGCGGTGACTCGTAGTATCCTCAATTTCACAACATGTAATCTAGGTATCTAATTGTTCATTCCCAGTTCAAATAATAAACTTGTTCAATTTCCTGGCCCATTCAACGACTCAAACAGAATGTATGTGTAAACCATAGTATCCACGCCATAGGACAGAGGCACACATCATATGATTGTGCTGTAATTTGTAATTTTTCTTTGTCGCCTTGTAATTTCCTTAACATTTTTTGTATCGTAGTTTTTTTTATTTTCACTACATTTGTAATTATACGTTTATGCTTATTATTTTGGACCACTATTCTTTAGTATTTTGTACTGAATAAAATTTGAACACCCAAAGTTGGAATCCTCGATCAATCCCTGCCGGGAACCTAACCGAACCGTCTCTTCCGTTTGCAGAGGAGGAGGAAGAGGCAGAAGGAGCAGCGGCAGGCGGTGACGAGCATCCCCGAGGGCCCCCTCATGACGATCTTGTCTCTGCTGCCGTACAGGTCCCTCTGCCGCTTTAAATGCGTGTCCAAAGAGTGGCGCACCCTCTGCTCTGACCCGGGCATCGGCAAGAACTTGCTGAAGATGCAGTCCGGTTTCTTCCACAACCACATATCTGACGGCAAGCTCCGTTTCCACAATTTGAATGGATGTGGCCCTCCTCTGGTCGACCCTGCTCTACCCTATTTGCACGGCTACGAGCGCTTCAGGGTTCAACATTGCAGCAACGGTGTTCTCCTCTGCAAATGCTGGAAACCTGGTCCCGAGGGAGACGAGATCATCGATCTTGTTGTGTGCAATCCTACAACTCACGTGTGGATTGTGCTGCCTCCCGTGGAGGTGCCGCACAAAGAGGAATATGAGGAAGAGGAAGAGGAAGAGGAGGAAGATGAAGATGAAGATGAAGAGAAAGAGGAAGAGGAAGAGGCGGAGGAGGAGGAAGATGAAGATGAAGAGGAAGAGGAAGAGGAAGAGGATGGGGATGGTGACCTTGAGTATTTCGAGCCGGTGGAGGCCTACCTTGGATTCGACCCAGCGTTTCCGACTTTCTTTGTGGTGCTTGTGCTGCTGAGAGGTTGTCTAGATGACGTGGCGATCTACACGTCGGAAACTAGACAATGGATCCGGAGAGGGTGGAGATATGGAGTTAATCCTGTTGCTACTGCAGATTGTGTCTTCCTCAATGGCTATAGATGACCGATGAAGAAAAAATAGTCGCAGTAGACACAAAGGGCAAGGTTTGGAACACCATTCCTATTCCTAGAGACATGGATCCTAGCAATGGCCGTGCTTCAACTTCATTAATGGGGCGGTCTCAGGGACTCTTGCATACTTGGTATATAGATCCTGAGGAGTACCAACTCTCCGTGTGGGTGCTTGAGGATAATAAATGGACCTCAAAGCATAGTGTTGACGTTCTGGATCTGTTTGAGAAGATAGGTAAGTGTTGGTTCGAGGTGATTGCGATTCATCCAGAACGGAATTTGATTTTCATTACTGACAACGAGATGAGTACTATATCGTACAATATGGATAAACGAGAAGTGCATGAATTCTGCAACACTGGAGAATTTCTGGGCGGTCTACCGTATATTCCCTTTTTTGCGGAGTGATCTATGAAAGTCGCTGCAGCTTCATGTATTTGCATTCCGAATTCCTAGGCGGTCTACCTTATATTCCCTTTTTGTGGCTTTTGAACAACGTTGGTTAGTCGAGAAAATTTTGTAATGACAACATTCCAGTGAGTAATGCTTAGTTGTGTGAATGTACCTAGTGACCTAATTTATGTCTAGTAGTAATTACTGTGGTCACTTGTTATCCGTTCATGTGGGGTAAATGTGTGCGTACTTGTCTATGTTTAAAACTTTTTACATTTCTGCTCTTTACTCCATTTAGTTCATGCAAATATATCTCTACTATCGCGTTTCCCCGTCGACTGCCACAATCCTCCACCACATGTCTTGGGGGCATGGAGATCCGACGTCCTCCCCAGATAGCGAGCAAGAGCAGCAGCACGGAGGCGTGGCTCGATGCATGGAGACATGGATCCGATCGTGCTCACGACGCCTCCCACTCACCACATCGACCTCACCCCTCTCACCACCGAGCCCACCAAATGTCGGATGACTGCAGCGCCGGCGAGCATCTTAGTGATGACCACAAGTGGGAGATCGCCGTCTGGTTTCTCTCCAATGCCCCCGCCGGCGAGATCACTGCATCGCCAACACCTCGTCTCCCTCGAGCTCCCGGCCACAGCGGCGATGTGAGTATCTCTCTCTTCCGACCGAGCTACGTTTTTGTTAGACTACAAAGACCGAGGCTACCTGTAAGGTCGATTTCTTTGAAGGAGGATTTATTTATGTTCACAGTAGTTCACAAAATACTAGTTAAGACTCCACAACCTGGCCATTGTACTTGATATATCTTTTCAAATATGCACACTTTGAAATTTGGCATCTGCGAGCGTGGTCTTGCATAGGGATAGCGGCACTATTGACATCAAGGATAGAATCGTGGAACATGCTTCTTGGATTAACAAGATTTGTCAGGGGACCAAGATTACGGAAGGACTTCATGAGACTGTTAAGTACTTTTGATATATAACCATGCCTTCAGTATAACTGGGAGCAACCTCTGAAGATTATTTCTTTTTGTGCCAAGGAACTGGGTATTTAGTGAGTAATGTCTAGACCAGGTACCGGTGAGTGGTGTGTTTGTGACATGAGGTGATTTTTCGGAGCATCGTTCTAATATATGTGAGTGCGGATGGTGCAGTAATTTCAGAAGAGTTTACAAAGTATCTTTTGATACGCTACTCTGGAACCTGGATAGCATAGGAGAACGCATTAGAAAAAAATTAAATGTACTTGATATTGAAAATTACCTGCTACTGGACCTGTATTATTCTGTGATATACTATGGGCATCGGGACACGTGCACTCATGATTATTGATCTGGTAATATCTCTTAGCAGAAAGTACACAAACAATGTTAGTATATTTCTGCTAACGACCTTCTTGATTCGAAGTACAAGTTTATTGGTCTGCAAATATTTGGCAACCTACATATATGAAAACATAATGATTTGTTTTCTGTACATGTGTTTAGAGGTACCCATAGAAGTAGAGCAGTTACCTTTTACACCACTTTTTACATTCCTTTTTCCACACCACCAATCAATCATCATAATTTTTATTATTTTCTTTAGCAATCACATCGTAACTGACCTACCATCTGGAGCTAAATGTAAATTCTTGATAAATAGATGACTTATTATTATCCATAGATTCTGAATATAATGCGCACAGGCATTTTGCTATCCTTATTTATGACTTATTATTATCCATAGATTCTGAATATAACGCGCACTGTTTTTATGCATGTGTAAATCTTAAAATGGTTAGTTTCCTTTATGAAACCTGTATGGCTGCATGCCCTTCCATTGATGGTGTCTCGACGGGGCTTCGTCACCGGTCGCGCGCTCGTCTCTCGGCTGCAGATCCTCGGAGCTGCGGCGCGAGTTCCCCCATGCCGGAGGCCGAGTAGCGGCGGCTCCGGCCCAGTTGAAGTTTCAAGCTGATGTGGTTGGCTTCGTCGATGCCAGAGGTGGCGCAGGGTGGAGGATCTTCGGACCCGAGGAGCGTCGACTTCCCGTCCGTGCAGGGGGACCTCCTGATCCAAGGCCAGAGGGGAGGTGGTGCGGCGGCGCGCCGGCGCAACGTCCTGTTCGTCATCCATGGCGTCGAGGTCCAGAGGGACTTTATTGTAATTTGTTTCTTTGCTCTGGACTGATCTGTAAGATCCGTGGTTAATGTATATCAGCTTTCGCAAAAAAAAAAAAAAAAAACATGGAGCTTTTTTAGATTAGGAAATATGTAGCTTAACTGACATAGGAATAATTATCTCTGTATTTTGTTCAGCTGAAGAGAACAAAATGGTTAAATTTGGCTATTCGTCACTACATCTCATGCACCCGCGCGTTCTGAGTTTTTTCTTTTGATTTAGCTGTCCATGAAACCATGAACCATATTACCTACTTGAATTCTGACTTAACTGCTAACTTTCAAGGTTATTATCTAACTAAATCTATGTTTAGAAGCATCTTTAGATTTTGTTGTACATGATGTAGCTTACATAATGTTCTCGCGAGCTAACTACATTCTGAAGTCCGAAGTGTGTATTGGGTGCATTTGACATCTTTCCATCTGTTAATTGCCACCCAAAGGTTCCGACTTCTGAGTGGCTCCTTTCTGAGACCAGGAAAGTTTAGTAGGGGAAAAAAAAATTCAAACCTAAGTCTAATTGGGCATGGTTTCTAAATCATGCAAGGTCTCACTACAGTCTAGTTGCTAATTTGTTACTAGAAGCTCCTTTGAAAAAATTATAACCACATAAGATAAGTTATGTTCTTCCTTTTTTTTTTTGCTAATTGTTTGGCAGTAACGGGAAAAGTTGAAACAGTTCTATTCCATAGTAAATGAGAAATTCTAACTTTTCATGCTAGTGTAGAGCATGGTGTATGAATCATTTCTGAAAGCGACGTTTACATTATGACAGATTTTGAAATTTCGTTGGAATCAGAAATAATTTTCACATAATTGATGAGTATAAAATAAGCGATGGCATCTCTGTTGCTGTTTTCTTGGTTGATGGTTTTGGTTGATCTTACTGTTAGACCAACAATATGGTATGAGATGGGTTCTCTTGGCGGCAGTTTCGGCTTGTGAGACGCAAAAAAACGCAAGGGATTTGAGGAGGTGGATTTGCACAGAAAGGACATTGCGATGTTCAAAGCTTAGTGATTAGTAGGGTAGCAGTTTAACGTTCCGGATACCATGTCCTGACTATAATTGCGTATATGTATGTTTCAAACTTGCACAAAGTACTAATGGCTAGATAATGCTCTCTTGCTTTAGATTGGTGACAAATATGCTACATATCAAATGGTGGCAATGGTTCTGTCAGTTTCGGTGTGGTTCCATTGAGTGGCAATGGGTCTGTCAGTTGTGGTGTAGTTCCATTGAGTTAACACATATTCCGGTGAGTTAAACACATTGTTAGTATATCTGTATTAATGTAAAGGCATATCTCAGATGTAAAGGAACAAACACTGATTTTCTGCTATCATATTTTGTATTTGATGTTCGTTCAGTTCAGAGTTCAGACTCACTTTTGCTACTTTACCCATTTGCACATAATCTGACATGAGCTGCAGGAATCATTGTTCAATATGAGGCTGGCTGTAGAAGAGAGTAGAATATTAAGGCCAAGATCAAGTACTTATATATTGAATTTATTCTTATTTCAAGAGATCCTGAGCTACTTGTACTAAAGCTAGACCAGTGATCATAGAGCTATTATATTTATTCTATATGAAATTAGGACATTTCGGTTTCAAAAGAAGTAGAATAACCTACAAATTACTTTCTTACTAAAGGACAAAACTGTCACAAGTGTCGTATGCACTGCCAATACGGCTGATATGCTGTCTTTGTGTGAATGCTTGTCTGCAGAAACAAGAAGCATAGAGGAAGAGGTAGCAAGATAAGAGAACTCCGGGATAATTCTGAATTTTCAAGGCCCTTAATACAGGTGCTTATTATTTTGATTTGCTCAAGGTGATCATGTACTTTCTTCTAGAGTACCACGAAGCTCCTAACATGTGCCTATTGTTTGGAATTAATTCTTGAACATGATGCGATCATTAATATGTTTATATGAGCAATTGGATATCAGAGACTCCAAGTTCTGTCACAAACAGCTAGGCTAGCGTAATCAAATTGGTATCTTGCTAAAAGGACTTCTGAAGTCAGAGAACCAAAATAGCATCGAACCTCTAGGAGTGCTGCTCTCGATAAACATGGACTTGGAGTTACTTGGTCTACAATCATTAGGTTATGCACATTTTCATTGACTGGTCAGTGAGTTTTTTTAATCTATTTGTCAACTCTTAGGTTTTTTAGTTATCCTTCTAACTGATGACACAAGTGTGTCCTTGCTTGTGCATACATTTATCAGGTGCAATCACGAGCTGGGGTTATTATCTTTGAAGTAAGGGGGCTGTTAGCGCAAGCTAATCTGCAGTGAATCTCATCGTTGCCTTCTCAGACCCTCGAGCTGCCAAGGGCGGTGAGCAGACATCACAACGGTTTGCTCAGTTTGCCGAGAAGCTCCTAAAAATCCACCAACTTAGCCGCAACCAGAAACCAACATGGTATATTATCTGCTAAACCCTTGCACCTCAGCTTGTATGGCAGCATCGAAGAATCCACCAAAGAACAAGACATCGCCACGTCTCCAAACAAGAAGTCGCCTGAAGCACCGGGAACCAGCGACAGACCATATGAATGCTGCTCATACGACAACTCTCAAATTGTATCATCATGGGTTGTTTGCAACAGCAGAGTGATATACATAGCACCCGGATGCTGTTGTCACTACACCACGACACTACATCCCCAACTGCAAAATCGGTAGGGAAAACGGCTTTTACCGACCGAAAGTCGGTCGGGGATCAGTATTGCCGACCGACCTTGTCGGTCACCGTAAGCCCAGTCGGGAAAACCCTTTCCCGACCGACATTTTTTTGCCGACTGACTGTTGGAAGGCTATTGGAAAGCTTTCCCACCGAATTTTTCTTTCCCGACCAACGTTTCTTTGCCGACCGACACGTGGACGGGATTATCTTTGCCGACCGACTTCTCGTCAGCCTAGCCATGGACCTTTCCCGACCAACAGTTCGACGTTGTTTGTTTTGCCGACCAACAATCAGACGGTATTTTGTTTTACAGGATAAAATTTAATTTAGCATCCACCTTATTACCATGGCAATAACATCAAACACATAAATTAATTAAGTTGCAATAATGAGCAAGAACCAAACAATATATATGCTCAGAAGTGCATTCCAACTTGAATTTAGCATCCACGAGTATAGAACATTGTGGCCATTACACCAAATAGGTTTTACACAACATAATGGCTCATAATCGCATGTCCAACGATTCATGATGCTCCATTACACCATCAAGTTGATAATACACAGTAGATAGGTTTAGAAAACGATAGCTATAAAACACTACATAACCAGTTGCAAATCGCCAGCTTCAGGTTCCTCGTCCTGTTGAGTCTCTCTCCTACAAAGGGTAAGCAAGTACATTACTTTCATGCATTCATAGAGACATGAATACTTGACACTTCATAGTTCATCAGGACATGCAACTGTAGTTGAACTATACTAGAATTTTCTGTCCATGTCTGCAATAGATTGCTAGCATGCATGTGTTCCAAGTAATATCACATATATTTAAGTTGGTGATGCAAACTACATTCTGTAAGTTCAGAGACAGAACTTTGCTACAAACTGGTGTGACAAAACATCATGAATGTAATCTTATGGGTCAGTTTTGGCCAATACTTGTGCATCAGGAATATTCTTCAGTTTACATACGCAAGCAAGGATCACAACAGGTGCAGATTACAAGTAGTGAGTGAACAAAATACCTCTGAGGACAGGACTCGACATTTGGCATATAACACTAGTTCAAACATGAATCAAATCAGTGTATATCTCTAGTTTTTCCTAAAGTGGAGACAAGTGTTATACCTTGTTGATCAGAACATTGACAATTGGATTTTGTTGATGGCAATCGCCTCAGGCATTATGTACTTGAGCTGCGAAGGATTGCCTTAGGTAAACCTCCTGCAGACAAAATTATGATAATTGGAGATCAGATTATGAAAACCAAACACAACAGCAAGCAAATCATCTGACTAGTTTATCAGAACGGGCTAGTACCGGTCAGATAGATTTGACATCAAAAAAGAATAAAAATCAAGAGCATCTATGCAGAAGAATATACAATTGGCACGGAGAAAGCAGGAGAGCTATGAGGCCAACACAGCTCAGTGCAAGACGAACAACAGCTTTGAGGTTTCAGTTGCAAGACGGACACAGTTGCAAGACGAACAACAACTTCAGATATGACTTTTATTCATGAATTAAATTCGAGCTACTTCTGTGAAATGAACTTACTGAACTCAAATTCTGAATAAAGTTGATGCTAGCTTATTTGATGTGATGTAGCCAGGCTGAATCGTAACAATTTACGTAAGGCACAGAGGCAGAGCTCAGCCATGCATACTTATCTTTACATATTTGGAGTTAATGTAAACCACAAGCAGATTATATGAAGCATTTTGGCATGTACAATCCGTGTTGTAGATTAAAATTCCCGGGAAAGATTTGACTCATAAGTACCTGCACCAACGTTGTGTCCATCTGCACAATTTGCCACTTTGTGGTGCTGCTGCAATATGGGACGTCTCAGCTTCTCCCAGCCTGAACGCCCCAATGATCTGTTGCTCCATGTGCTACTCTAGCATCGCACCCAACTACCACTGCTGGAAGAAGCTCAGCTCACCTAATTAGCCTGCAGAAATGAACTCATGCAAAGTCAGCCCATCGTAGAAAAACACTATCGTCTTATTCTTTTTGAATGCTCCTTCCGCCACTCTTGCAGAAAATTTGTGAATTTGATTAGGACATCTGTTTAGAATTGATGCAAGATGGTGCTACCAGGTGGCATGGCTCTCTGTTTACTGAATTTTAAGTCATAAGAGCATGATGCATAGGAAGACAAGAAATAAAAAGTTCTTTGAAGGTGTTAAGTAGACATGTCAAGACTGGTTTAGACTCCTGAAATACGAGCTCACTTTACTTGGGAACTAGACATAAAGGTAGAAAATATCGGCGTTCATAATTTCCAAATTATATCTTGCTTATTGTAATGAATGGTTGATTCTCATTGTCACTGTCATTAGATGCATGATAGTAGCAAGCAAAAACAGACCTAGCAAGACAACATTTGATCAAACCGATAGTGGACAAATCCTAGATTCCATACATAAGGGGGACTTTCTTTTCTTCAAAGGAGTCAATGCAAGCTTATAATTACTCAAGAAAAGGAACAATTAGATATACAAAAATGGATGAGCATTCGTCCACAAAGAACATGATACCAGGATAAAAACAAATTAGAATCATTAAGGAACTAGGTTGGAAAGGCTACACATTTATAGACGTGAAGTTATGTATTTCCCTTCTTGCTTTTATACAGTAAGTGTACACTGGGCTTATAGCTGTCTATTTGCACAAAACAACCACATCAAACTTGAAAAATAATACAAACCAATCATCCTAGCATATCACCGAGATCGTGCATGAACATATACATGTACTAAATTGCATTGCACATCAGTACTAGCTATATGTTAGAATTTGAAGTTACCACGCTCAGCCAGCAACTGACCAATGATATCAATTAGGTGAAGTTATAAATAAACAGAAAGTTTTTTATGTTTATATAATGCTGCATCATAACTCCTCCAATCAATATGTTCTTATCATGTACAGAAGTGTGCACCCCTGACAATTGAGCATTTAATAAAAAGAACGCAGAATAGTAAGTACCAGGACGAAGTAAATGGCACAGTATCCAAACCTGAGCATGTTAGACATCAAGAAGTGTCCATTATCATCAACTGTAGGAATGAAGCTTACTCTATCTGGAGGATGAAAAAACAAATCATGTATCAGTCAGATCCAGTAGCTCATACAATCATACTTCATATGATGGAAAAATAGTGATGTTCTTGGAGCTTTGAGCAAAGAACTACTTACATCATCAAGATAAAAAGTGATCACAAGTTGAGGTGCAGGTCAAATGAGGTACAGAATTAAGTCTGATAAACAACCATACATTTCAAATTTCCAGGATGAGTTGCAAGCAAGATAAATGAATGATATCCCTGATCAGTAGTAATACATGCCACCGCACATGGACCACTTAATAATCTCCTCTGTAAAAAAGATACTAGTAGTTTAGTGTGACACTAGATAAAGAGGAACATAAGCAGGAGCTTTATTTTTGCTGCATACTACAATACTCCAATTGCAATATAGAGCGAATGCTAAGACATTAAAAAGCTTTGTGTAGAACTGTAGATATGCACTGAAATACACTAGTTGCTCCTATGACTTATGGTGGGGATGCTAGACAGATATATGACGTGGATCGGGAGATAGCGTACAAGCGACAACAAGAGAAAATAGCTTAAGGCTTGCACTATATTAATGTAACCAGTTCATTTTCCAGTGTCCTTACAAAAATAGTTCATTATCATGTGAAAACTAGCTTATTGCGATACTAGGAGCAGAGGAAACAAACTGGAGCTTTTATGCTGGTCACATACCAGTGATGGGATTTGAAATATAACTCGAAAACTAAAAAGAATACAACCACAGCCACATGGTTTCAGTTTAGTCTTGTATTAGTGAAATTGATTGTTGGTGAAAATGACTAGTAGAGGCAAGATGAAGTGAAGCACAAGTGTGGACTGTTAGCTAATCTAGTCACAAATCATGGCATCACGTACAATAAGTGCTAAATTTCAGTTCAATCTCGTGTGTTATCAGGAGAAAATCCAAATTTGCCTAGCAAAATTTCTTCACTTCCCAAAGCACCAACTCCTATCGTTTGGCAAGAGGGAGACGAGCGTCTGCACTGACCAAGCATGCATAGAAACGCAACAGGTCGGAGAGACTGACGAGATTACCTAGCTAGTAGATGGTGCTTCATCTAGGCAGCAGCTGCGGAGCAAGTACCCGTTCACGGGACCTCTACCTCCTGGAAGTACAGGTGCAGCTAGTCGTGTCGTCCTACAGCCAGCAGCAGCATCGTGACCAGAGTCCAGAGGGATCTCTGCCGAGTCGCCACAGGTGCCGGAGCAGAAGACGGTGGTGGAGCGGCGGTCGTGCTGCTCGACCGACCGACGGTCGAGCCCGGGCTTCCTCTTTGTGCTGCTCTAGAAAGAAACAAAAATTGCAGTGAGTTTTGGATTTGGATTTGAGGCAGAGCACGAGCGCATACCTTGAGGTCGGCCCGCTGTGTAGACGGCCGCCGACTCCCCGCTAGGGTTCCGCTGACGGCGAGGGGAGCGGCGGAATAGGGACGGACTATCTCGCGAAAGACGCGGGGAAGGAGGTCGGGCGCCCTGCCGCCGCCGGATCTCGCGCGCTGGCGAGCGAGCCATCCGCGACGGCGTGGTTCCTGGGCAACTGGCGCCGCCTCACCAGCATCCGCGGACGCGCCGCCATGGATGCCAAAGGTCGAGCTTGGGCTAGGGTTTGCGGTGGAGGCGCGGATCGGAGGTTCCACGCCGCGGAATCGGGAGAGAGGTAGGAGGACGTGCCTGGGCGGTGGTCTGCAGCGCGAGGTATCGCCGGATTTGACCGGTTTCGGCCGGCGGCGGCCGCGGCTGCAAACGGGATCGGGGTAGTGGGAGGCGTCGGTGGGAGCAGAGAAGAGAGAGGGGATAAGGATTAAGAGGTCTGCGCGGCCGCGGGCGAAAAAAAAGGAGTTGCGTGTTTGGGCAAAAAAATTGGCGCTTAGATTTTCGCTGGGCGCGCGCACGAGGCCACCAAGTTAACTACAGCTAGTCGGTCGGGATTATTCACCGACCAACAGTTTGACACCTATAAGCGGATTCCCGACCGATAGTTGGATACTAAATTTATTTGCATTCCCAACCGACAATCAGTCGACGTATAAAGGTATTGCCGACCGACAGTCTGATAGTACTTTTCCCGACCGACTGTCTGTCGCCAAACCTGACTTTTCCCGACCCACGTCGGTAGGGAATGTGGTGTCGTGGTGTAGTGTGTGCCAGGATATATCTGATCGATGTAAAATGATGGCTTGCCATATTGGACAATAAACACATCGCATGGCGGAGGAGACCATTTCTGAATTGATCCCTGGTTCTCACGCCTTGCGGTTTTAGTCGGGCTGAAATCATTCATAAGGATAAAGTCATCATATGCTTTGATCTTCCTATCACACACCGAACAGGGCGAAGCAGGGCCTCCCCATTTCTTATAGTACATATCTATTTTCCCATTTATACCAAATAGATATAGCGAACGCTACCATGTCCATGTGAGTTCTGAAGCATCAGATATCCAGTCCAATAGCCATTGTCGCATGTTTCTGAAAAAAATTCAGCTTCAGTCCAATACCATAGAACTTTTCAGTTCATCCCATATTACTTTGACATAATAGCAGTGGAAAAAACAATACCCACTGTTTCATTTCTGTTGCAGCAAAAGCAGTCATACCTTGTGGTGATCGATTGATCAAAGATGAAGTTGGTCGCCTGTAGGCAGGCATGTAGGCAGGCAGTTGTGGGTCATCCTCCAAAGCACAATTAATTTTCATCATGTTTGGGCACTGGATTCTCCATAGTTTTCTCCATATATATATTTTTTTGCGGTGACCATAGTTTTCTCCATATCTTCCCAGTGTTTCATGTGTTCAAGCTGATCCCTTTCCAGCAGAGCTTCTGTCTATCCAAAAAGTTAGTGTTCTTGCCCAGCTGTATGCAGATCTAACAGAACAGACTCCCAGTTTTTGTATATGGCCATTGGCCAAGAAGCAAAATCACCACAGGTATCCTTATTCGCGGCAGGATTAGAATTCACATACTGGGCCTCCTGGCCTTCAAAATTCCGGGCCTTCACCGTGGGCCTGGCTTCGTTTTCTGGAGAGCTCCGGTGGAATCTCTGGGTTCGACTCCACCCTCCTCCTCCCCCTCCCCACGCCGCCCTCTCCTCTCTCGGCGCCCCGGCAGACGAAGCTCTCCCCTCCTCCCCGCCGCTCTTCATTTTGGCGCGCATAGTGCGCGCCGTGCGCCGCCGTGGATGGGCCGGTTCGGGTGGCTCCGGCTCGCGTCGAGGTCCCTCATGCTCCGCTCCGGCGAGGTAACGCGAGCTCGCTGCTACCTTCCCCACTCCCCTGTTTCGGTCAGGTTTTTCTTTTGGAGTACTTCATTTCGAGTTCTGCGTGCAGGTGTCTGCGCAGAGGAGCATATGGAGCCGGGCGTCTACACGTAATTTCCTTCCACCTCATGTCTTGCAATTGATCTCGTGTTGGTTACACGCTGGGAGTTACAAACCTCCAATAATCGTCTTTTTGATGGGATATAACTGTTAGTTTCGTCCATCAAATGGCACGACTCTGTTGGGATAGACAGTAGAGTAGACACAATTTATTTTCCTGTTCAACCTGGACTCAGACAAACAACACTTGCAAATCCATGTCGACCTTGGATAGATTCACAACCATGTTTGTCGGCACAAAACACGTGTTAGGGAATGAGCAGCAGCTGACGCGAGAAAGAAATTTGCAATAGAGGCACCTATCATGGGCCACAGTTACTCATTCGGTGATTTAACACCTTCCTGCTCACTTGGTAAAATATTGTGCAAATAGACAATCTAATGAATCTTTGGGATGTGTCGTCATGTAATTACTGTATGATTCGGAGGTGTGGCTTTTCATTGTTCATATCAAAATCATAGCAGATGTTAAAGATTTCTACATTAGGTTTGGTGACCAGTGAACTGCATCTTGTGGAATAGCTTTGTCGTGCCTTTTCTTAGAGAAAATAAGAACTAAAACAGTGCAATCATTAGCCAGAGACGTGCATGGGGGAAGGAGGGGACGTAGGTTGGCCACTACTAAGTAGCAGGCAGAAGAGTGGGCAACGAAGAAAAGAAAAGCAGCCCGACCTCTTGCCTGGTTGGATGCAATTGCTTGCTGATGTTTTTGAATAGGAGGCATTGATCAAAGCAAGATTTTTTGTTTTATGTATCATAAACGCTAAAAGTGTATCCAGCAGCTTGAAATTGGAGGAAACCTAGACATCTCAACGGTCAGCCAAAGATCAACTATATAGGTGATATGAGATGATGTGGCCTTTACCACGTAGCAGCGAAATTATGTTATTGTGAGCTAGCCGCTTAGTTATGGTGGACAAGTTGCTGATCTTGATTTGTCCTGTACACTGATGTGGATGAGTATGTTTAACTTATGATTGAGGCAAATTTTATATGGTAATTATACCAAATAAATGGTTTCCCCTCCACAAAATGAGTTGCTGATATATGCCATGGTTTGATGCAAATTTAAATCAAAATATGCATTTACTAGTTACTCTATGAGTCTATCATTTCAAATATCTAATATTGTTGATCTTGTTTATTTCGTTAATCCTTATTCATCTCCTTGTATTATTTGTTTTATCTGGATAATGTGCACAGCTTGCAGCTCTAGTGGCACATATATGGCTGATAGATGCTATGGTCGATCCATGTTGGCATCATCTGTATTGAGAAGGTTCTTTCATTCTACAGGTTGCTATTCTTCTCTTACATGAATGAAATTTAATATGACAATATCTTGTTATTATCATCAATTTGTTGCAACCATATTTGCAAATAAAACATTTCTGGGTGCATCTGTAAGGTCAACTTTGTTCGATGGAGAAGGACTACTACAAAATTCTTGGTGTTCCTAAAGATGCCTCACAGGATGACATAAAGAAGGCTTTTCATTCTGTGAGTATTCATCCCAGTTCAGAAATCTAACTAGGCTTGCTCACTGTTTGTTTAACATGGCCATGCGGGGAAGTTACTATCCGTTTGAAAAGCCGTAATCTCGTCCTGTTAGCTTCAGAAAAAAAGCAGTACTTGCTTTCACCTATTTGTGTGAAGTATCATTATGAAATGTTTCTGGGGTATATGTTGTTGATAACTCAAACAATCTATCCGGCAATTGAAAACATATTTTGTTCTTGTGCATATATGTTAGCACTTTTGGACCAACCTGGGATTAGGATAATATGAACTAGATTTACTGAACAGTAAATCCAGGACTTAGGTTTACGTTGCCAGATATATTATGGAGACAACTGTCTTTATTAAGGAGACAACTGTCTTCTGACCTGTGTTAACTATACGCATTCACATTCGGAAGGAAAAAAATTCCTGCAAAAGAACATGTGCATATGCTTACGTAATTGAAATATTTACAGTTTTCTGCTTCTAAACTTCCAATTACTTTTTGGTAGCTTGCGAAGAAGCACCATCCAGACACAAATAGGGGAAATACTGCTGCAAAAAGGACGTTTCAGGAAGTAAGAGACGCATACGAGGCAAGTAAGTTACCACCATGCGTTTAGCTTTTATGTTGATTATTATGCCCAATTAACAGTGTCATATGTTGGTACTGTTGGCTCTAGACTTTGCGGGATCCTTCAAAGAGACAGCAATATGATATGGTAATAATTGTTCTTTATCTTCTTTTTATGATTTATTTGGCATTTTTAGTAGTAATTTTTTGCTTATTTATGAAGATGCAACATTTCAGCTTCCAAAATCTACTATTTTATAATCGCCCTATGAATCGTTACTTCTCAAGCTCTGTAAATTTGCAATTTGACGTGTGATTCATCCTGTACTGTGCTGGTTAAGTTTATGTTATGCTGTAACACTGCAGCTATTCTCTAGAGGCTCAGATGAAAATTCCACAAGGGGTAGGGAAGATTTTGATGGATCCTATCAAGATCCATTTTCAGAATTCAACAAACAGAACAATGATCCTTTTGCAGAGTTCTACAGACAAAATAATGGTCCTTTCTCTAGTAAATTTTATAAAATATTCTCTGAGGTAATACTCTGTTGCACTCCATACCCATCACTCCTTTTACTTTTACTCCAACCCTTCACATTAGATTACCACTAATTTTCTATGTTTTCAGGTTTTCGAGCATGATGTAGATGTACATGCCAGTGACATCGAGGTTCATTCTTCGGAAAATTCTTCTTTCATGTCTAAATGTCTTTGGTCATGAACTTATTTCAACTCTTGACTTAGTAGGTAGAGTTGAATCTATCTTTTGACGAAGCTGCTAAAGGATGTACGAAGCAAGTTCCCTTCAGTGCAAAGAATCTTTGCTACTCATGTGGTGAGTACACATTTATGCTACCTATTTCTATTCTTATTTATATTATATCTGTTGTCTGCAACAATTTTGTAGATATTTGTGGAGCAATGATTTTGCTTGAACAGACCTAATTGTGAACTTTTTGCTATTATATTTTGACATTTTCCCGAACCTATGTTTTATGTACTTCATCTCTCGGTAGTTTTCTTAGTATCAAGTATGTTTAAATAGGCACCTATTGCTGAGCCACTGCTAGTTCTGTTGTTTTATTTAGCTTAATCAAATGGAAGGTCATATTCCATTAGGTTGCCATGGTTCACATTTCAGTTCTAAGTCATGTGATATAAAATAATAATGGTCTCGTTGATACCCTTTACTCTTTCCAAAGCATGTTTAGATGGCAGTTGTATGTGAATTCAACCACACATTCAATGAACTGTGAGATAGGTAGGTTTGTATGTGCTTTCTGCCCTCCGTTTGAACAATATATTACGGAGGTATCTAAATAAATTTGTACTTCAGTAATCAGCAGTAACCAATTTATGACCATTTCCTAGCGTGGAAAATAACGGTGAACTACTGTTACCCCATGTATGTGGTGTAATCCCCATGCCGATGATCGATAAGATCTTTTTATTGGACATATATAGGACTAGAATGCTAATGTTGGTGATGGCTTGCTTAATGATGTAACGTTATAAACTTATAATCAGATAATATTAAAACAGCAATAAATGTTTGACTTAAAGCTACTTAGGTATAGGATTATGCTCCCGCTTGATCTCATGCTGATCTTCTTTTTAGAAAAGCTCCCTCATATATATTTTAATGTAGATGGGAGAGGTTACTTGGCAAATGCAAGAAAATATGTTTGTCCTTCGTGTAAAGGTGTAGGAAAAGTAAGTATTGTCTTCAACGTTAAAAGCTTCCTTGCTAATATTGATGGTGGAGATTCGTTCTAAACTATGCACCGGTGGTTTGTGCAGGTTAGTATGTATCCATTCACATCCGTATGTACTTCTTGCAGAGGCTTTGGGAAAGTAATTAAGGTATCGGTCCCTGCGAGTAGCATATATAATCTGTCTATTTTTAGAAGGGGAGCCTTGGCGCAGCGGTAAAAGCTGCTGCCTTGTGACCATGAGGTCACGGGTTCAAGTCCTGGAAACAGCCTCTTGCAGAAATGCAGGGAAAGGCTGCGTACTATAGACCCAAAGTGGTCGGACCCTTCCCCGGACCCTGCGCAAGCGGGAGCTACTGCACCGGGGCTGCCCCTATTTTTAGTCTTATCTCACATGTGATGATTTTCGCAGGATTACTGCCTGACATGCAAAGGTTCAGGGGTGATAGATGGTATGAAATATGCAAACGTGATCATTCCAGCAGGTGATCATAATTTTGAACTATTTTTGAATTACTTGCCAAAATGTTACAGTGTTAGACTATTCTGGAGTTATGTCCATTGGAGGCGGAGCTATCACATACTTTTTTTAATGTTTCTACCAAAATCTGGATATGTCAATGTAGTGCACTCATATGTTGTTGCACATTAGTTCTTCGTGAAACTTGACTTTCATAGTTAGCTCGCTAAGCTATATTCAAGAAACATGTAAAACCTGCTAACCTTGGCAGGCTGTTATCTCTTATCCATCCTATTCTTAGGTTTTACTTTTTGCCATTAAGAAGGATATTGCTTCATGGTTGTTTACAGCTACTGCATGTTTCTTTCACTTAAACTTTTTTGTTAGACTGTGAACGTTCTTTTTCTCTTGACTTAACCAAAGATTTATTTCCGTAGGAGTTGATTCTGGTGATACAATTCATGTACGGGAGGCCGGAAATAGTGGTGGACATGGAGCCTTACCTGGAAGTCTATATATTAAGCTTCGAGTGAGAATACTGTCATGCATGCTTTTCCTTAATTTGTATATTCACTTATTTGTTCCGTAAATACTGAGGTTCATTGGTTAACTACTTCACATGTTTCCAAAACTTAGTTAATTGTTGTCAGATATAATTCATTAGTGCTAGAAGTGCCAAAACATCAGGTTTTAGAAGCAAATTTTTTTTTTTCATGAAAAGTATTCATAACATTTGACATTCTGACCTATTTGGCTGTATTAAAACAAATCATAAAGCATTTGATTGATTAAACTTGTGATCGGTAGTTATGCGACTTTGTTTGTTTGAAGATAGTAAGGCGTAATTTTTTCCCATTGAGTTGCCTGTAATATCAGAAAATATGTGTTAGCTGAAATGAATGTAGGTCAGTACTAAGGTAGGTGTATAACTTTCGCATTTCAGCATTTCTGTCAGACCACTCTTACAGCGTTCCTTCTATGGGACCCACAAATACTACTGGTTGATATCTCGCTAGGTGTTCCATTATGTAGCGGGAGCCATATCTTCGGTGCTAATATTGCTAGGTGTGCCTAGTGCGGCACTCTGTAGCACATTGGCTTTTACTTAATATCAAAGATCAGGTTAGCCTCCTTAAGTAGTCTTTATTAGTAGGTACCTCCATAACTCGGTGCTAATATTGCTAGGTGTGCCTAGTGCGGCACTCTGTAGCACATTGGCTTTTACTTAATATCAAAGATCAGGTTAGCCTCCTTAAGTAGTCTTTATTAGTAGGTACCTCCATAACGTGCACCAGTTGCTTTTGGTTTGTCAAAGCATATGAATGCTGGGGCATTTATGACCAGTATAATGAATTTTCGTTGTGTTGTGGAATCCTCATCTTTATGCATGTTTGATGCTACTGGGTTTGATATGCCTCTCTATAAGGGTGTGGTTTTGTCGTGACTATGCGTGTGTGTGTTGCATTGAGATTTGAGATCATATGCAATGCACTGTTACTTATGATGCGAGCGTGTTGCATTGAGGTTTGGTGTATGTACTGAATTACTGATGAGTTAAAATTCTTTGTACAACTGTGGTGCTACCTGGTGCAATGCACTGCTCTTTTATCTCAAGCAATCCTACTTTTAATTCTTCCATGAACCATGTCTACCATAGGTAGAAAGTGATCCAGTGTTTGTTCGAGACGGTGCTGATGTACATGTGGAACAAAAGATAAGCTTCACACAGGTAGTAGCAAATATTTTCCAGGAACTTTTTTCATACTTATGTCCTACTATTTTACTCCCCTATGGAGTAAGCTTTTGAAGAAATATATCTCAAAAACTGTTTTCCCACTCCTACATTGTGTAACTTCATTTCCATTTCCATAGATTATAGCTTATGCCAAGATTGGTTCTTATAATTAATTCTAATTTCTTATTCAGTATTTTTTTTAGTCTAATCAGTAAAACACTAAAACGGATTGTGATTTTATCTTCAAACCTTCTGGTTCCACCATTAATACTTGGAGGGAATCGCACCATTGGTCACATAACTTATAGAATTTTATTTATCGAAGGCTGCTACTTGTGGATGTGGAGCCTGTACAAAAGAGTAGCAGCCTTCGAGAAATGCTGCACTGATGAACCTAGAGATGTGGATGAATCAGATACGATAATTTGTTAATGTTAGGGATTAGGAGACCTCATTATCATGACTATTAGCTGTCAAAGTTATAAAGCTGCCACTGTTGGATCAATTTGCATTTGTCGATGTGTGTGGACTCCGGACATTGAATTTCTGTTGTTAATTGGTGCATTAGTGTTGGATTTTTACTGATTATTTACCTTTGTTGCGTAGGCAATGCTTGGTGGAAAAATTGAAGTGCCCACTTTAGATGGTAAAACAGAAGTTAAGGTAAATACTTGGTGGAAAAATGACATGCATGTATTGCTACTGTGAAAATTTCAAAAGCACTTGAAACTTCTGCCATTATAGTACAAACTTGTGCCATTATAGTATCTTGTATTCTGTGAGAGCTTAATTAGTCGGTTAGTCTCCATGTTTCGAATTTCAGTGCTTACTAGAGTGGATCCTTTTTCTAGTTAGAATGCCTGGGCCTGGTATAGCTGGTTCTTTCTTGGAGAAGCTTGTGGCCATCTATTTGTTGGACGGGCAGGCTGTCAAGTTCTACAAATGTCTCTTCTCCCTCTATTTATTGTCTCGCTTAGTTGACATTTGGTGTAATTTTGCTCAGATACCCAAAGGAGTACAACCAGGGCAAATTGTAATTTTAAGGGGAAAAGGTACGTTATGCAAATAAATTACTCCCTCCGTTCCAATGAATAAGGCTTATATTTTTTTGAAAAAGTCAAGCTAAGTAAACTTTGACCAAACTTTTTGAAGAAATTATCAACAAATATAATATTATATGGATATCATGTGAAAATATATTTCATGATGCATCTAACCATGTTTATTTTGTATTGTACATGTTCGTAATTTCTTCAAAAAACTTGGTCAAACTTCACATAGTTTGACTTTTCAAAAATAATATAGGCCTTATTCATTGGAACGGAGGTAGTAATAAATTTTAAGATCTATGTTTGCTCCGATCGAGTGCTAATGATATTCGTGTAATCAGGATTGCCAAACCTGGCAGGATATTCGGGGGACCAACATGTACGATTCAGAATACATTTTCCCTCGTAAGTTGCTTGTATCCCCAGTCCCCCCTTTTTTTTGGTGCGCAACTGAGTTTCTTAAATTGGTTTATGCATTATCCTATTTCATATGGTGCTATTCCACTTCCTTTGATCTTGTATTTCTCCATGAAGTGAAAATGGTTATGTTCGATTCCCTTTCAAGTTTTAACTGCCATTCCACGAGAATGGCTTTGCTAATATATTCAGAAAACTTTAACCATTTCAAGCAATGCATATTGGATACATTAGATATTCTTTAGAATTGATTATTGGAACATGAGGTCAAACTAGTAAGAAGATTAGGTTAGACTGGCGAGTTTAACTTGCTAGTACTTAGTTTGACGCCTTACTGCATTTTCAAATGATTAATGATGTTAGGTTCTGTGAGAGCCATGCCATTACTGAGCCTGACCCAGTTATCAACTCTTCACACTGTTAATGGTGTTAGGTTTTGTGACACACGTGACATTACTGGGACTAGCCCAATTATGAACTCTTCAGTGGAACTATCGTAGAGTGAATATGTTAGTAGATTATTCACATTTCCCTAACAGCTGATGCTTTTGGTGAACCTGGTCGACACTTGAAACTACAGGAAATAAAGAATAACTAAAACTTGGAACTCTCCTGGTCTTTTATCTAAAAAAAGTCTTCCAAAGGTGGAAGTGGAAATACTAGAGGTTCAGTAAATAATGTTTGAAGTCAGTAAGTATGGTAGTATACATCTAGTGCTCTGCATATTCATAGCATGTATCATTCTACAGGCAGTCCACTGGTTATTGAGCTACGATAGTTTAATGTTGACTACTAGGCACAACTTTCATCAGCACTTGACGCTCAGTTTGGTTATTGCTAAGTGCACTTTCAGTCACTCTATGGTTTTACTAGCACTCTTGCTTTTGTGTTTAGTTTATGCTAAAGCTTAAGTTTTCAGTTTGGTGCATTTAAAGGCGCTAATCCTTTGCTTTTCCGTGGAGTATTCTTATGCTAAAACATAAGTGATCACTACATCCCTATTCAGTTTTATTTAAGACAATTTGAATTTCTTATCTGCAGGAAGGTTAGCGAACATCAGCGTGCACTGTTGGAAGAATTTGCAGTAGAGGAAGCCATTAAAGAACAGAATTCTTTTGCAGCAGGAAACTGGTAATCAACTGCCTCACCATTTATATGAATCATCTTTGGCCATCATGGGAACGACCAGGCATATAATGAAAACTGCACGTTTATTAATTTCAATGCACTGCTCGATGTGTTAGACTTTACCTTATTTCGATCGCTGTAGCCTGGTAGGCCTGGTGCGCAAGCAAAGTTTTCATCTGTCCCACAACATTCTTCATTGACATCTGTTCTGTTTTCTAGCCCGCATCATATGGTAGTAATAAAGATGAAATTTCAAACAGGATTTACGAGCAGCTATCTACTGGTTAATACTTACAGGTTGGAGCTAATTGCTGAAAATATGAAGAGCCAAACTTTCATGCTCGGGCTTGGGTTCGTCATACTGATTTATCTGATGCTGAGGCACTGAGCAAAGTGATGAAAGCTGCATTTCGTCAGGGCTGTGCGGTTGACATCAAACAGTAGAAGCTGCTCCTTGACATAAAAAACTGAACAGGAGTATCTGGCCAAGATTCTTTTTGGCCACGAGAATTCACAATTTTTGGGGTCGCGAGAAGTGGATTGCTGGTTCCTATGGAATAGAACAGACATGCAAAATAATTTATGAGCTCTCTTTTTTCTTTGCGGGAAATGATTTATGAGTTCTTCACACAGTCAAATCACAAAAGTTATGTGGAGTTTGTTGTTGACGCTTCATTAAATTGCTAGATTGTTGGAGCATTCCTTGCTAGTATAGGTGAGAATGGCTACATTGAGCCGATAGTAATATTTTCCACGACATCTTTGGTGGAACCGTCTTGATTTCTTGTTGCATTCTCTCCTTTTCTGACTTGTAGTCTGGGACACTGTTGGCATTTTACGCGTGGTCTTTGCCGAGTGCTGGTGACGTGGCACTAAACAACCTCCACATCTAGTGTCATCCGTTAGAGGACAATCTGCGAGAACTAACGACAAACTGTGGCGCCTCTAACAGGGCACTCAAACACCAACGACACAAACAGTATCCGTTAGACGTGCAGAGGGGACACATGTCCTCCATTTTTCCTATTGTTTTCGAGTTTGCCTAGTTCCCCACTCGGCCACTCGGTATACATCGTGGGTTTGCTGAGTGCCACTAAAAATACACTCGGCAATCAAGCGTCTCAAAAGTGTCATACCAAGCGTCTTAAGAGTGACATACTTTACCGAGTGTAATTTCATAGCATTTAGCATTCCGAACGTTGTTGCCGGGTGCTCGGTAATTTGCACTCTGCCAACCTATAGGCACTTGGTAACGTACCGGTATTTGGTAGTGACGATTTTATTCTGGATGACCCGTGTCCTTAGGGGCGCGTTTGGTGGCTTGCAGCCACTCTTGTGCCCCGCCGGACTAGGCTGCGCAGGACTGGTCTGGCGAGACCAACCTGTAGGCCATGTTGTGCGTGTTGTTTGGCAGCTGCATCGCACTGCGAGTATAGATTGTGCACATTGTTTTGTAGCCAGCAGCGTCCCAGAAAAGGAAGCAGCGATGCAAAGTAAGGTGTTTGGTTGCCTCCGACCTCGATTGTGCTCGCCCCTTGTTGCTAATGGTGAGCTTACCATACTACATAGATGGTAATACCAGTTTATCGAGTCCTAGCTACTACGAATGGCAGTTCATCAGTACATCCCTAACTACTACGAATGACAGTTCATGAAATAGCATTACAGTCTAGAGGTAAATAGGAAAGGTTCGGCACGGATGATAATTAGGGAAGTGGCAGGGGAATCAGTTCTTCTTCATCTTCTCTTCTTCTTCTCGTCGCTGTGCTGAAGCTCATATCCTGGCGGCACCTCTATCATCCCACATTGCCTGAGCCCACTCCATCCTTTTGGCCTTCCAAGCTTCATTATCTCCTAGGGGGACACCATGGCCACCCAGATGTTGATCGTCAGGCGTCACATGTTCCTTAGAGGGGAAATGTTCATCTATCCCCCACCCTAAGATCCAATTGTGAAGAATGCAACATGCAAGAACTAGTTTTACTTGGGTCTCGAAAGGGTGGAATGGCTTCTGATCAAGGATCTTGAATTGTTCTTCAGTGCAGCAAATGCTCTTTCTATGGTGACTCTAAGGCTAGAGTGACGGAGATTTAACAATTCCTTGGCATTCTGCGGACCATTCCTTGAACATAACTCGTTTAGATGGTACCTAGTCTTTCGGAACGGTGGCAGAATTCCAGGCCGACATGCATATCTAGCATCTCCAAGGTAGAACTTAGCTTCAGGCATGCTGATCCCATCAGATCTGGACAAGTTGTCAGCTAGAATTGTTGCATCATGTGCTGATCCCTCCCAACCAGCAAGCACATATGTGAACATCATGTCGAAATCAACAGCAGCAAGGACATTCTGGCTTGTGTAATGCTTCCTTCCTCTGTATGCTGCAGACTGTGATCTCGGCACTCTAGCAGTACATATACGATGGCAATGCATCTTGTCATGAAAGAACAAACACATGAACATACAGATGAACAAACACATGAACATACAGATGAACAAAAAACACAATGTAGTGCTAACCTGGAAATATGGAAACCATCTGTAGTTGTTGCTGATCTTGGATGGTGTTTGAGCTTTAGGTGGCTTGATCATCTCCTGTCTGAGCTCTCCAATGACAAACAAGACTTGCTTAAAGTAACGGGAGATAGTCTCACATGACCTTCTAAATGTGTTGTGGATCACTCTAAACCTTTTATTATGACCCACAACATGAAGGAACATGCAAACTTGCTCTTCGACGGATGTGTGGATGCTATCCTCCAACAGGCCGCCATCTCTGAACCTTTTGACAAGTTCAAAGAAGGGGGCTATGCCCATCCGAAACATTTGCATAGCCTCCACATCGTTAGTATTGTAGATGTAGTTCAGATTATCTATCCTCTCTTGATCCCGGGCGAACATAGGACCGTACTGGACTAGAGGGTACGGCATTGCGCCTAACTACGATCTTGCGAACGAGTACGATCCATGCCTGCACGACAGCTATGAGAGCAGCTGTCTGCTTGATCAGAGCCAACCCATCGTCTTAAATGTACAGATCTACAATTAGTACCGGATGTTGTTCAACTAAAACCACTGCCAGTTCGGAGAGACGAAGTGTCTTACCGTCGCCATTGGAGAAGATGAACAGTAGTTGGTGTCAAGCTCCCTCCTGCCGGCCTTCGAGACAACTGGCGCGGATCCGGTGCAGGAGAAAAGGGGAGACGAAGCTGCTGCGGAAGAACACGCTCTCGAGCTCCTCCTGCCGCCGGGAGACGCCGTCGACGATACGGTGGCGGAGAGGATCGACACGAGCCGCAGTGAAGATCCAGGGTGAGGAATTTTTGGGTCCTCTATGGCGGGCGTGACCAAATAGAGGTGGAGGTGAGAGTATGTGGGGGCGCGAAAGGGGTCGGAGATTCGGCATCTCCCGCCATCTCCCGCGCTCCGCCCACGCGCACGCCGTCGTCGAATTTTGCAGCCGCCAGACCTGACTCCACGGGCACGCTCGATTCGAGCGTGCCTACTGGGCCTGGCTCAGTGCTGCATCAATGAGCGTGCGAGCCACAACGCGGCCCTGCTGCGACCAACCAAACAGTTCAGTTTTGCAGCTGGCAGACCTGTTTGGAGGTGCTGCAGGCCACCAAACGCGCCCTAGAGGGTTGTATCGCTATGTAGCAGTAGAACTTCTCAAAGACCCGTATATATTGTACTCTGAAACTTCTCAAAGACCCGTATATATGACAATTTAAGATAAGAGGTACTTGGTCATAGCTAGGTTAGCAGTAGGCCAGTAGCTAGCACTCAGCTCTGCTCGTGACAAACGCATCATGGATGGATCGACGCGGTAGACCAAAGTCAAAATTAAATTAAACCGCGTGGCAACATGCGCATGAAAAAAGCAAGGACCCGCGGATCAAGTTGCAGGATTTTTTTGCAATTCACTCCATTTTGCAGGGTCAACATACATACCATGAGCTAACCCACTACTACCTCATACGCATGCCAGCACGAGCCACATTGTTAAATAGCAGTAGCACGTAAAAAAAGGAGATATGTATAATTAAATTTGACTATTGTCTAACAAGTTGCCTCGAATGAAATTAAATTGAAAATTCTAGCGAAGTTATGATGCAGCCCAAAACAAAATAATATACGGATGAGGACATGTATATGTGGACCGGAAATACAAAACTTGTACATTTTGTTTGACCTAATATATATCTCCAAGTTGATCCATCGGTCCAGCTCATACGTACATATCCTAACTTGAGTACATATGCCTCCAAAGGCGGAGGCTGCAGACACTAAAACAAAACCATCTTAATACAGTACTATTTTGTATAGTTCAAGGGAGCTAGGCTGTAGCCAAATACAAAATAAATTACGAAAAAAGAACATATTAACCGCAATTGTGATGGTTTTTATACCTTTGCCCCAATTATTTTTTTTTTTTTTTTTGCATTTTATCCATTTAGCAAGGTCAACATAGAGTTTTTTTTACCTGAGAGGAAGGTCAACATAGTTACCATGAGTTAACCCACTACTACCCATGGTTACATGCTACTACCTCATATGCATGCCATCAGGAGGCACATTATCAAATAGTAGTAGCACATAAAGAAGGGAGACATGTACAATTAAATTTGATATATAATATAATGATTTGCCTCAAATGAATTTAAATTGAAAATTCTAACGACGTTGTGATGCGGCCAAAAACAGGATAAACTACAGGATATATATACTGGAAATAAATTGTCAGAACTTGTACATTATCTTTGGCATAATATATATCTCCAAACTGATCGACCGGTCCAGATCATAGGATATATTACCCAACTTCAGCCTCCAAAGGCGGAGGCTGCAACAGTAAAACAACATTATTAATATTATTTCGTATAGCTCAATCGAACTATGCTGCAGCCAAATCAAGATAAATTACAAAAAAAAACATGTTTGCTTGACATAATTCTGTTTTTTTCTTTGCATTTTGATTTTAGTCTATTTTGCAGGGTCAACCATGAGCTAACCCACGACTACATCATATGCATGCCAGCACGAGCCACATTGTCAAGTAGTAGTAGCACATAAAGAAGAGAGACATGTATAATTAACTTTGACACATAATATAACGAGTTGCCTCGACTGAAATATAACTAGAAATTCTAACGAAGTTATGATGTACTCAAAAAATGGATAAAATACAGATGACATTTACATATATATGGACATGAAATAATTTGTCAAAACTTGTACATTATGTTTGACCTAATATGTATATCCAAGCTGATCGATCGGTCCAGCTCATACGTACATATCCTAGCTTGAGTACATATACACCTCCAAAAGGCGCGCGGAGGCTGCAGCCACTAAAACCAGACCATTTTAATTCTATTTTGTGTAGTTTGAGCGAGGTAGGCGGCTAGGCTGTTACTTCAAGTGGATATAAGTAAGCAGGTATGTATTTGTATGTGTCTGCGTTTAGTTGAGCTGTCACCTTCTAAGAATGTAACGATCATGTAATTGTCGGGAAAAAAGCTAAAACAAATGAAAGAACGTGGTCGTCGATCCTTAGCTAGTTAGCTAGCTAGAGAAGGGAGGGAGGGAGGGAGTGAGAGTTGACAATTTTTTTGAAACGGGTGAGAGTTGACAATGAGCTAGCTCGATATATAGCAGACACGCCACGGAAGCGTCGTCGATGCAGACGCAACATATGTTAAAGACTAAGTAACTAAGCTAGTCGTCTCCTCGATCGATCTCGAGCACAACTTCGAGGGAAAGGCATAACATGCTTGTCCTAATATCTACGACTCTGCGTTTGAGCGAGGTAGGCGGCTAGGCTGTTACTTCAAGTGGATATAAGTAAGCAGGTATGTATTTGTATGTGTCTGCGTTTAGTTGAGCTGTCACCTTCTAAGAATGTAACGATCATGTAATTGTCGGGAAAAAAGCTAAAACAAATGAAAGAACGTGGTCGTCGATCCTTAGCTAGTTAGCTAGCTAGAGAAGGGAGGGAGGGAGGGAGTGAGAGTTGACAATTTTTTTGAAACGGGTGAGAGTTGACAATGAGCTAGCTCGATATATAGCAGACACGCCACGGAAGCGTCGTCGATGCAGACGCAACATATGTTAAAGACTAAGTAACTAAGCTAGTCGTCTCCTCGATCGATCTCGAGCACAACTTCGAGGGAAAGGCATAACATGCTTGTCCTAATATCTAAATATAATCGAACCGGCCAACACTGTAGATTACTTGTCCAATGTTATATTTTTACAAGAAGACCCGGACTTATAAGTAGAGTCGTAGACTAATTTCACTTGCCAGTTGATCATGTCGATGCATGAAAGAAGTCAAGCTTTAGGCTTATAAGTACCCACCCTTTGCCATCAACTGAAACCACAACCAGTACATGATCACATAGCGCTAGTTTGCATACACACCTGTCTCCTGTGTACACAGACGGTACCGTGCACAAGGAAAGGCGGCCATGAAGTGCCTTGTGCTTATCGGCCTTGCGGTGGTGGTGGCGCTCGCCGTCGGTGCAGGCGCCGTCCATCATCCTGTGGTGCCGGCGGTATTCGTGCTGGGGGATTCGACGGTGGACGTCGGGAACAACAACTACCTGCCAGGGAAGGACGTGCCCAGGGCCGACAAGCCCTACTACGGCATCGACTTCCCCGGCGGCCCGAGGCCCACCGGACGTTTCAGCAACGGCTACAACATCGCCGACTTCATCGGTACTCTCACATATATGTGTATCGACGGACCAAGTAGTGTTCAAGACTACATATGATGATCATGCATGCACCTGTTCATGGTTACAGCTAAGAACCTGGGGTTCGAGAGAAGCCCTGTGGCCTATCTGGAGCTCAAATCACGCAATTATCTCATCCTCAGCGCCCTGACGAGAGGTGTAAGCTACGCTTCTGCAGGAGCTGGGATCCTTGACTCAACGGTGAGTGTGGCTCAACACATGACTTGTTGCAACACATGGCTCGACAGGAGTTCGAACAATGTGTCTAGTTCGTCGTAGTTGTTGTAATTACAGTTTAGTAGCTAACCACATGACTTATTGCAGAACGCCGGGAACAATATTCCTCTATCGAAGCAGGTGCGTTACTTCGCGTTAACCAAGACGGAGATGGAGGCCGCTTGGGGCACCCGCAGGGTCTCCAAGCTCCTAGCCAAGTCCTTCTTCCTCATGAGCATCGGCGGCAACGACCTGTTCCGGACCAAGCCCACATCCCCGGCCGAAGTTGCCGCGGTCTATGCCAACCTCATCTCCAACTACTCTGCCGCCATCACCGTATAACCACCATTCTCCAGCCATACATTAATTTTGTCTAAACTTGTGATATCAATCCTTCTTCTTATTTATGTGTGTAGGATCTGCATGGGCTGGGGGCGAGGAAGTTCGGCATCATCAACATGTTCCCACTCGGGTGCGTGCCAAGGGTCCGCGTGCTGAACGCTACAGCGGCGTGCAATGACGCCCTGAACCGCTACGCCGCCGGGTTCGCCGCCGTGCTGAAGTCGGGGCTTGCGGACCTCGAGCCGAAGCTCTCCGGTTTCGCCTACTCCCTCGCCGACTCCTTCGCCGCACAGGCCACACTCACCACCTCGCAGTCAGGTACGTGATGTAAGATACCAGAAGCTGTTTGGGATTTGAGCCAAAACCGTGATGATTCTGCCGCCGATTTTTTTAAAAAAATTCTACAACTCTCGCATTTTTCATTCAACTGCTGTAAAATATGTATTGACTTCGCGTGATTTCTTAGGGGTCATGACCACCGACAGCGCATGCTGCGGGAGCGGGAGGCTGGGTGCAGAGGGCCCATGCACGATAAACTCCACGTTGTGCGGCAACCGAGATGCGTACGCGTTCTGGGACTCGGTCCATTCCACCCAGCGAGTCGCGGAGCTCGGGGCCCAAGGAGCGTTCGATGGTCCGGCCCAGCTTACCACGCCCATCAGTTTCAAGCAATTGGCTTACAAGAGACATTGATTCTTTTCCCTCAAACACAAGATGTCGATTCCCTTGAAGAAAATATATACTGATTTACAGTACATTGCCTTGTCTGTTG
The DNA here is from genome assembly GCA_947311845.1 of Poa pratensis. NCBI lineage: Eukaryota > Viridiplantae > Streptophyta > Magnoliopsida > Poales > Poaceae > Poa > Poa pratensis. Next base: position 38,051,782 of record CAMZMU010000044.1, on the reverse strand, counting down.
TAGTGTTATTGTTTTGTTGTTCGGGTATCAATAAAGCTGAGCTCCTCTACCGCACCACGTTGTTTTATTTTCTTGAATTTATCTTCATCCCCTTGTTTGATTAATTCATTGATCTTTACATGTACATTGTTCATTCTTCGATTAATCCGTATTTATTTATTTATGAGCTTTTTCACAAATTTACATTATTTTGGTGTCTAACTCTGAAAAACACAAAACCCCTATTTTCATATTTGGACTTTCAGAAATTATCTAGAGGTCAATTATTGTGCCGATTGTTACCATGTCAATATTTTCAGATAACGAAAACCACGAGACGAAACCGGTTATCAGAAGCCACCCAAGGATCTAGATATCCTCCAAGGCATGGCCCATTAGCCTAGCAGTGCCAGGGGAGATATATGGCTACTCGGGCGTCCGATTAACCTCAATCAAACGCTCAATACGTTGTTTTGATCTAAAATTGTCTACATATGTATATTAGTTTTCGCTACTTCACAAGAGAGACGGCACTACGAAGCGGAAGCCAGAAACAGAGGATAGAGAAATGCCATCGTCAAAAATCTGAGGGGAAAATGCTATAGTATCCTCTCCCCGTCGCATCTCCAACCGCTATAAGAAAATTCGGATTTTACCATGTTTGGCCCCGACGTCCATTATAGATGCGCAACATCTACCATGTTTTTATCAGGATTTTTTGGCTTCGTCGTAGATTTGCGTGAAGGTTTGAATGTCCCAAGAGTCTACAGCGGATTGTCGCAAGGATGGTCCATGTGTGGCCCAATGCGTGGTAGATGTCCAGGATAGTCGTGTCACATGATTTATCAACTGAAAAGATGCTAGATGATTGTCAAGCATAATTATTTGCTATTTGATCCACATCATCAGACCACCGCTATCTCTTTTATCATCACTGTAATGTAGAGCTACCTTATAATTCGTATGCTTTTGTCGTGTAACTATAGTATGGAGCTACCTTATGATTTGTATGATTTTGGTTGTGGAATTATAATGTGGAAGTATTCTTTATATACTTGGAATACAATGGATGAACACATGCAGTATTAAAATATTTGAAACCCAACACGAGACGTGTTGACACATCATATTGTCAAATATCACATGATATACAACCAGCTCATCATAGTATCATAATTATTTATACCACTGCAATCATTTATATTAGCATGTTATTAATTAGGAGTGCTAAATATATTTGGTTCCATACAATTGAGAAGATTCAGCTAACCTAAAATTATATACTCTTGTGTGTACATACTCCCATGTTCAATATACCTCATAGACGAATGTATTATACCTCTTTATCACTTTCAACATATCTCGTTAATTATTCTAATATACCCTAACATAAGTAGTAGGAAAAAATCATCGAAGGTCTTAGAACTTTTTTTTTTGCGGGTAAAGCAGGAACTTTATTAATCAGATAGGGTTACACAACGATCTAGTTCAAGCAACTGAATAATTTCTTCAGGAACCGATCCAAAGTTCAGAACGGTATTCCACTCTAGCAAGATTTGCTAGGTGGTGGCTAACCCTAACCTGACTACGTTCCACCTTTACAAAAGAACACTCTCTAATACCAGAAAATAAGTACTTATTGTCCGAAACTAAATTAACTTGAGAGGAGCGATCCACTGCCGTAGATGTGAGCTTCGAAATTAATTGGGCGCAATCTGTCTCAACTCTGATCGGAAGCTGTGACTGGGAGAGTGATAGTTGTATGCCTTCAGCACATGCTCTTAATTCGGCTTCTAGTGGATTCTCACAGTCTTGTAGAAAACGGCAAGACGTGGAGATCGTCAGTCCATCTGCATCCCGAAGAACTATGCCCAGTCCACCTGATTGATCTGTATCACGGTATGAACCGTCAATAGCGAGGGACACCCACCAAGCTGGTGGTTTAATCCAAGGTTTATTAGTGGATGCACTCACACTTGGCTGCAGGATACTTGTGCTGATCAAAGCTATTGGTTGCTTCCCTTTCAATACCTCCTCCACGGTATGACAACAAACTTCTTGTACTAGTCTTCTGTATCCTTCAAGGAACCGCTTAGAACTCTCAATAGTGGGTAAGGACTTGTCATGAGTAACTTCGTTCCGTGCATGCCATGCACGCCAGGCCACAAGCAGGGTGGCGTCGAGCATCTCAACGGGAAGTTGCGCAACTACTGACTTGAACCAGTGGTGTGGTGTAGTTTAAAGCAAGCTGTCAGTTGGCAGCACCCAAGACCGACGCATAGCCACCCAGAGATTGTGTGCATGAGGACATTCATAGAGGGCATGGGCGACATCTTCAACAGCCGCTTCACAGATGTTACACTGGCCTGTCACACGCATATTACGTTTCAACTTATTGTCCTCGGTGGCTAAGCAATTAGACGCTGCCTTCCAAGCAAACATTTTAACCTTCGGAGGTACTGCTGATTGCCAAATCTTCTTCCAGCAAGGATCTGCACCATCAGGACATCCACTAGAGGCTCCAAAATTTTGCTGATCAGAGAGATCATTAAGCCCCAGTTTGTCCGCACTACGTACGGAGAAAATTCCGGATTTTTCAGGCTGCCATGCCAACACATCCTCCTCCAATCGATGTGATGGTTTAATCCTCAAGATAATGTCTGCATCAATCGGCAAGAAGGTTTCCCGGACTAGCTCAGTTTTCCACTGTCCGTTATCGTCAATAAGCTCAGAGACACGCCGCACACGATGGTTACGTCGCGGAGTCAGAACTTTACAGTATGAGGGTCTTGGAACCCAACTGTCACGCCATACTTGAATGTGACGACCATTGCCGACCCGCCAGATCATTCCTTTTTTCAATAATTCCAGGCCATGTGATATGGCTGACCAAGTCGAGGAGGGATTCCCAGTGAAAACCGTATCAATAAGTTCACCGTTAGGGTAATAACGTGCCTTACGAACGCGTGCAACAAGACTATTTGGAAACTCCAACAGCCACCAAGCCTGTCGTGCCTAGAGTGCTTGATTGAAAACCCATGATAAAGGTGGGAATTGACTGAGCAACTGACTTAATAAGTATCTCACATGCACTTTGAGCCAAGAGACTATCACCCCACTCGATGAGCCTCTTACTCAGCCTAGACTGCAAATTAATGAATTTCCCCTTACGCATACGCCCATCAGGTGTAGGTAACCCAAGATATTTAGCTTCAAATACCTGTTGTTCAACTTGCAGAATAGAACGAATATCCTCCCGAACAACTACGGGACATAATTTGCTGAATAAGATGGAGCATTTGGCGGGGTTAATAAGTTGACCCGTACTAGCAGCATATGAATCCAGTATACTCCTCACATGTGTGGCCTCCTCCTGATTAGCCCTAAATAATAGTAGTGTATCATCTGCAAAAAGAAGGTGAGAAATTCCTGGAGCCCTTCGGCACACTTTAATTGGAGAGATCCTGTTAGCTTCCACCTCATGCCTCAAGAGAGTAGATAAACCATCCGCCACAAACAGGAAGAGAAAAGGGGAAAGAGGATCCCCCTGCCGAAGGCCTCGAGTTGGAGAGAATGCTTCCAATAGAGTTCCATTGAATTTGACAGAATATATCACCGTGGTAACACAAGACATGATCCACTGTACCCATCGATGAGAGAACCCCATTTTATGCATTGTATTCTCTAAAAATGGCCAATCAACCCTGTCATAGGCTTTAATCTAAATCAAGCTTATACGAACAAAAGAAGGAATCGGGGGAAGTACCATGCTCCATATAATGCATACATTCGAATGCAAGCGAAGCATTGTCCGTAATGAGACGTCCAGGAATAAATGCACTTTGATTTTCAGAAATAATATCCCCAAGAATAGGACGAAGTCTATTGACTAGACATTTTGACACCACCTTGTACAAAACATTGCAAAGACCAATCGGCCGGAAATCCTTAAGCTCCAATGGATTATCAATCTTCGGTATTAGAACTATAGAAGTATCATTAACCCCCTCTGGCATAACTCCTCTTTCAAAAAAGTGTTTCACCGCACATATAACATCATCGCGCATGAGCTCCCAATTCCGCTAATAGAAACGAGCCGGAAAGCCATCTGGACCAGGAGCTTTAATAGGGCCGATCTGAAATAAAGCATCACTAATTTATGTATTACAAAAATCCTTGCACAGCTCCGTATTCATCTCCTCTGTAATCTGCTCCGGGGTCAAGCTAATAAGGCCCAAACAATTTAAAGAAGGGTCTATAAGGATTGAAAATATGAAACTGCCATACGCTGCATCACGAAGCTTTGCTATTTTATTTTTCCTTGCTCTCCAAATAACACGGTGGTGAAAAAACTTTGTATTCCTATCACCTTCCTTCAACCATTCAATTCGTGAGCGCTGCAGCCATAGCATCTCCTCACGATATAAAATCTCGTTCATCCGATCAGAAACCACACGAATTTCGTCCCTTGAAGCATTAGCAGATTGTAGCTGAGACAATTGCTCACGCAGCTGAGCAATTTCACGTGTGACGTTTCCAAATTTGGCCTTCCCCCATGCATGCAACCTTTTCATCACTTTACCTAGGCCTCTGTTTATTGCACCAAGATCAGGTAATGGCCCCATACCACGCCATTCCTTATCAATAAGCTCCTTGAGCGCAGGTTCTCGCTCCCAATAAATTTCATACTGTAAGCAGCATTTAGCCGGTTCTTTTACTCGCACCTCCTTTGTAATCTCCAACAGGACCGGGCAATGATCGGAACAGGGGGACACGAGGTGTGTTACTGACGACGCAGAATAGATATCACGCCAACTATCATCAGCAAGTGCCCGATCCAATCGCACCCTGACGTTCCGAGGGGCAGCTCGCTTATTATCATATGTGTGCGGCAGTCCCGAGAAACCAAGGTCCTTCAGTTCACACACTTGCACGCAATCTCGAAAGGCAGCCATCTGCGACTCAGAGCGGGGTGTCAAGGAAAAGTGCTCATACTGCCATAAAACTTCATTAAAATCGCCTACAAGGACCCACGGGAGGGGTGAAGAGGCCAGCCTTCTCTGAGTTGCTGAAAAAGACCCTAGCCTCCCGGGTCGCTTGTGGCGACTCCAGAGGCGCCGCCACTGCCACCACAAAGCACCTCCCCCGCCGCCCCAGCCAGCTCGCTGCCGCCAGAGGAGGCCGTCCGTCGGCGGACGGTGGCGGCGAGGCGTGCCCCGCATCTTTTTTTCTTTTGCCCTTGAGTCCTCTTCCTCCGCCATGCTCTCGGATCTGGCGGCACATCTAAGGCTGCCGCAGTTTCCGTCAGAAGGTTGTCGGCCTCCCGATTGGATCGGCTACGCACTACGGGAATGCGTCAAAACGCCGACGGCCGGCTGGTACGCCGACGGCCAAATGTTGGGGCCGTCGGCGTACAAGCCGTGCTAGGGCATCCGCGCAACAGGCCGTCGGCGTACCAGTGGCCGTCGGCGTAGCCACATCGGGCCCGACGGCCGCCGTCGGCGTACCCGTGGCCGTCGGCGTACCCAATCCCGCCGTGACGGAGCGGAGCCGACGTTTCCGCTGATATAATACGCCGACGGCATGTTCCTTTTTTATTTATTTCTCTATATAAAATTTATTTATTTATTTCTCTATATAATATTTAATGTAGGTATAATTTATATATAAATTAGACTATATAATTTCCCTCACAATTTCGGTATCCCACCCGCATAAAATAACGGTTTGAGTTTTCCGGAACCCGACCCTACAACATATACATGTAAAATAAATAAACACCTGTGCCGACGCTCTGGGGCCCCGCTTCGGCGAAACCCTGAATCCGCTGGAAAAACCCTAACGTTTTCGTCTACCCCCATAGACGTGCGTCGAAAGGGGGTAGGCCAGTGGACTTTTTTGCTTGGTTGTGTTAGGTTAGGCCATAGGAAGGTGAGAAACCAAGGTCTACCCCAAATCAACACAAGATTCCATCCGGTTCGCCCGAAAGGGAAGTTTTCACCTCTAAGTGCAGAAACTCAGTAGAGAGAAAGTGATGCCGGTGAACCCGCTCACATCCCGGAGTGGGAACTTGGACATCCACAGCACCCAACACACTTGTATACACATGGTATGGCAAAACCTAGGTTTGGGTGGGGTTCCGACACTCTGGGGCCCCGCTTTGGCGAAACTCTGAATCCGCTGGAAAAACCCTAACGTTTTCGTCTACCCCCATAGACGTGCGTCGAAAGGGGTAGGCCAGTGGACTTTTTTACTTGGTTGTGTTAGGTTAGGCCATAGGAAGGTGTTTCTTTCGAGCGCTTGTGAGCCGTTGGATTAGCGGTGTGTGTTTCTTTTCAGGGCTTGTGAGCTGTAGTATGCCCAATCAGGATGAAGCACACGGATCGTGTGCTTCCTTCCAGCGCTTGTGAGCCGTTGGATCAGCGGTGTGTTTCTTTTGAGCGCTTGGGAACCGTTGGATCAGCGGTGTGTGTTTCTTTTCAGGGCTTGTGAGCTGTAGTATGCCCAATCAGGAAGAAGCACACGGATCGTGTGCTTCCTTCCAGCGCTTGTGAGCCGTTGGATCAGCGGTGTGTTTCTTTCGAGCGCTTGTGAGCCGTTGGATCAGCGGTGTGTGTTTCTTTTCAGGGCTTGTGAGCTGTAGTATGCCCAATCAGGAAGAAGCACACGGATCGTGTGCTTCCTTCCAGCGCTTGTGAGCCGTTGGATCAGCGGTGTGTTTCTTTTGAGCGCTTCTGAGCCGTCGGATCAGCACTATCACGACCACTTCGTAAGCCATGCGACCCTATATATAGCCCACCTCCTCAGACAGGTTACTCACTCACACAAAACATTCCAGCGTCATTCGGAGAGGCATCTTTGGGCAACCAGCGGCAAGACGTCTCTGATGACCTGCGACCGTTCCAAACGGTTGCAGATCATCAGAGATGTCTTGTCGGACGGTTGTAGATCATCAGAGACGTCTTACCGCTGCTTGGATCGAAGTGGCGCTCAAACACAAAACATTCGGGTGTATGACGAGGATTTGATATGCAGGCACTCACGAGCCACCGTTCCCTCGGTCGGATCCAAGCAGCGGCAAGAATCTCTGATGATTAGCAACATTCTCAACACTTGTTCCGACGGTTGCAAATCATCAGAGACGTCTTGCCGCTCCGTGGATCGAAGGCCGATCTGCCGTCTCACGACCACGCGATGATTTGCCGATTTGCCGGTCAGAGTGGCCACTGGAGAAGGTAGGCAACTTCGAAGGGCAAGGGTGCTGCGTCATCGAAGGGCAATGGCACCGAGGAAACTGACGAGGAAGGACACATCCGGCTACCCGATTTGTAATTTCTATATTTTTGGCCTGATTAGTCTAAAATACAATGTGAATCTGACTACACTTTTTATTTATTATTCATGTAGCAATGCAGATTCAGTTGCATTAATCGGAAAACCCTGATGATGAAAAAATAGAAAATAATAGAAGAATTGAAAAAAAAATAAAAAATAAAGAATAATTGATTTCTTTGAAAAAAAATTAAGCAAAACCATACGCCGACGGCTTTGCCGTCGGCGTAGGCCTGAATGGCTAAGCCAAATCGGCCCGAATGGCTTCGCGCGCCACGAAATCCCCAAATCCCCCAAATCACGAAATCCCTAAATCCCCGGCCCCGCCGCCGGCCGCCCCACCCCGTACGCCACCCACCGCGCCGCCCCACCTCGTGATTGCAGCCGCTGCCGCTCCTCTGCTCGCCCCACCCCGTACGCCACCCGCCGTCGCCATGAAGCCCGAGGCGCAGAGCACGTCGCCGGCGTGATACCGCGCGCCTCCTTCCTCCCCTTCGCGCTTACAGCTGCCCCGCGACCTCCTCTTCCTCCTCGACGCCGCAGACGGACAATGCACCTCCCCGACGCGCCGCACGTCCGAGTTCTTCCCCGACACCGTGCGCTCGCCTCCGGCCTCCACAAGCCACCTCCTCTCCCTCACAACCCTAGCCCCGCGTCGGAGGATCACAACGGCCTCATCTCAACCTCCGCTCCATCGTTTGAGGATCTCTCCACTCCGCTGTTGCGCGTGTGCGTCTGGTATTGTTTCCTCTCTCTTCTCCTTCCTCTTGTGCATGATTGTTTTAACTGAAGTTCCTTGTGCCTGGAGTGTTGCTTGTTCGATTTGTTAAGCCCAGGAGTAGCAGTAGCTTGAACCAAATGAGTAGCCTGAATTGATGGAGTAACATGTTAACTGAAAATCCAGTAGCATGCTTGTGCTTGTACTACTGCCACTGCTTGCCCGTAGCAAATTTTTGAGCAATTCCTTGCTTAAATAAGATTAATATGAGTAGTGCAGTAGCTCTTGTGTAGTATTTTTTGTGATATAAACTATTCGACTATAAGGCAATTTTGTTGTTAATCATAGTCATTCAGATGAAATGGTGGAAATCTGTGCTGAAAGAAATTTAACTTGAGTGTTAACTATTGTCTATTTTGCTTAAGTTTTGTTTTGGTAACACAATTACCATACGAGATTTTTCAACATGCTTATTAATTGTTTACCCTTTCTCAATGCAGGTGATTGACCAAGATGAGCCAAGGCAAGGAATCCTCGGCCTCCTTGTTGAAGAAATTGAAAGTTACTAAAAGTGGAAGAGCAACTGTTCCGAACCCGCGTTACCTGTCTGACAGTGGTGAGAGTAGAGGTGATGCAATTCTTAATTGGATCATGTCTTTATGCTTAATTGTTCACCCTTTCTCAATGCAGGTGAGGGTGGAGATGCTGGAGGAGGGGGAGGTGCCGATGCTCCACTTCCTCCGAGGGGACGAGGTGCAGGACGAGGACGAGGACGAGGTGTAGGACGAGGGCGAGGGCGAGGTGAGGGAGGACGAGGGCGAGGTGGGGGCGACGTGTCTTCGGACATACCCTCTGCTTCTGTCGACGAGGGTTCGGAGGAGACGGGCCCTCCACGGACGGGGGCGGGCCCCTCCACGGACTTGGAGGCGGGGCCCTCCGGGCGGCGGAAGCCGCCAAAGCTTCGAGGGGAATCCCAGGTCCCTGATGAGGACAAGGAACCTGCTACCGAGGAGGAGAAGATCCTCATTACGCCTAATGGGAAAGAGTAAGTGACTATATATACTAATTTTGAACATGGTAACTTCATTGTGGTCAGGACAATTTGACATGTACTAATGTTTAATTATTGTGCAGCAACTGGATACATCCTGCGGGAAGCCGTGTGCCTAACACCCTTGTTGGAGCTTTGATTAGGAAGTTTTGGCCGGGCTTGTACAGTACCGTCCCCAACGGCGCGACGAAGCTAGCCACCCGTTGGGTAGACTATCAGGCCGCCAATTACGCGACCGGCGGGAAATGTTCTGACGCCGTGATCAACAAGTTTTGGGTAAGTTGAACTTTTCGAATTTCGTTCATACTTGATGTCCCCACCATGCTCTCACAATTTTTTTTTGTGCATGATTAAAGAAGTTCTATAGGGTACTTCCTGAGCAGCGGGGCGATGCGGACAAGACTTTGGAGGGGGCTTGTATGAAGTTGACACGACAGCAGTTCTACAATGCAAAGCATACCATGATCAATCATTTCAGTACTGAGACGTTAGGCAAGACGGCGGTGAAGCATGAGATTGTGGAGAACCCACCTGAGGTGTCCGTAGATGACTACATGGCGGTAAGTAGATTGTTAATGAGATTACATGTTGCTGCTAAGTTGCAATTGCATTATCCGTTCTTCACATGAGTATTGTTTTTTCAGTTTAAGCCCTCATGGGCCTATGGCAAGGATGACGCGTGGAGGGCGTTGGTGTCTAGGTGGGCTGGGGAGGACCCCGCGTTCAAGGCCTTGAGCGAGCGAAACAAGTTAAACCGCGGGAGCGGGGGGACACATCGTGCGGGTGCCCGCAACCATGATCGCTTCAAGGCAAAGCTGGTATATATATACATGAAACAATCTTCATTTATTTCCCCTCATGTTCCTACTTGATACGCATGACACTTCTTTGGCATTGCAGGAGGCCGATTCGGGGAGCCTCTTACGCACATGCAAGCATGGGAGAGGATGAAGATGAAGAAGCCCAATTTTTCTGAGCCTCAGCCCTCGCAGCCCGATTACTTCGGCACTGCCAAGGAGGGGCTAAAGGCATACGTCGAGACGTTCAAGGTATAAATCCGGAGGTGGACAACCCTCTTGAGCATGACATCGACGAGAGAGCGGTGGTCCTTGCCGGGAACGGTTGGGAGCATGGCCGTCCTCTCATGCTTAGTGCGGTACTCACGCGTACTCTGAGTTGGGCCTCTCGCGTGTCAAGGCTACCCTCACCGCCGACGACCCTCCCGTCCTGCCTCGTCGGCCTTCCCGAGCTCGCCCCGATGTAAGTTTTTCTCAATTTCATTCTCTTTCCGACATTCGTTCCTAGCTAAGTGGCTAAGTTGACGAGATGCGTTCCCTTTTAAAACTGTAGGCTGATTTCGAGGCGGCCTTCGATGCCGCTTACGCGAGCTATGAGAGAGAGTATCAGTTGTGGGTACAGAAGAGCCAGGAGTATGAAGAGTGGGCAGAGTTGAGGGATGCTGTAAGTTTCAACTTTTATATTTGCAAAATATGACAAGTCCCATTTCCTCAGTTTGAACCTTCTTTTTCTACAACTCCTGACATCTAAACTATCTTGTAGGCTGACGAGAAGTTTCATGCCACTGGAGAGCGGTCGCAGCTGCCTACGCGTCCACCTAGGCCGGGGATCATGCCCGTCGGCCCAACGAGGGAGTCGGTCGCTCGCACATACAAGCCAGCGACTCCGGTAAGTTATTTGCCAAACAAGTTGTTACCGCCATGCTGTGCTTTCCAAGTTGCTAACTTGGACTCAAAACATGTAGGGATCGGGATACTCGAGGACTGCACCCTTTGGTCGTGCTTCCGCCTCGCCGACTTCGACGCGCGCGCTCGTGGAGCATGGCACTGGTGGTGCCTCGCCGAGTTCGTCGCGTGAGACCACACCGTCCCGTGCCTCGCCGGATTCCTTGTGTGGTTCGACTGGCCCACGCGGTCGGTCGCCTATTCTCACGCTGTCAGAAATGGATACCTCGGGCTCTCGGGAGGTGTAGGATGTGTTCGGGTGAAGCGTGTGTGAATTCGAACTATGTTTGTGTCATTTTTGAGTTTGGATGAATTTGAATCATGTTTGTGTCATTTGGATATGTATGTGATGTTTTATTTGATGTTTCTGTGATGTTTTATAATTTGTGCAATTTTAATTGTATTTAAAATGCGCGAGAAACCAGCAGCAAAAAGTTTCAGAAACTGAAAATATGGTCTAACATACGCCGACGGCATTAGGATGCTGTGGGGACGCACAGGATGGCGCCACGTCGATGCTGGAGGACCATATGGTCATACCTACGCCGACGGCATTGCCGTCGGCGTCAGACTCCTCCCAGACGCACCAGATCAGCACACGTGGCAGCCTAGGCCGACGGCACTGCCGTCGGCGTATAGGTGGAGCAGACGGAGACGTTCGACGTCCGTTTTGTGGGTCCCACTGCGGCGTCGCCGACGGCGACGGATACGCCGACGGCAGTTTTCATACGCCGACAGCGTCCTACGCCGACGCCGATACGCCGACGGCGATCTTTGCTACGCCGACGGCGGGCCGCCGTCGGCGTTTTGACGGTTTCCTGTAGTGACGTCTTATGCGTGGCTAGTTCCTTCGCAGGCTTGCATGCTCAACTGGATTCCATCTGGGTCATGCACATGCACGAGGAGGGTGCCTAGGCATGCATCTGGAGAAGATCGGCAAGGCTGCATCCACGCAAGCACATCATGCCTAACATGCAAAATTGCATGCGGCTGATGCGAGTGTGGATCTCCGGACGCGCTCGCTACAAGGTGAAGATCTGCCGGTCCTCTTTGATCTGGACGAAGTGACGGGTTCCGGAAGACTTCGCCGGCGATCTCGCATGGACATTTATGTCTAAAGATTGCTTGATCGGATGGGATTCGGTTGCGTTGGAGGGAGTGACGCAAAGCTCTGCTTTTGTTGCCATCATGGACAAACTATGGTGAAGTCATAGGCGGAGAATGTCATGAAAGCCGAGATTGGAGGACTAGTAATCGTGATTGGAGCCTTTGCGGCGATGAGGAACTGGCTTGGAGCTTCAGGAATTGTAGATAGAAATTCCCTTATGGTCTAATTCCGAGCGATAGTAAATACCAGGACTTAGCAATATTTGATTGATCACAATTCGGTATATCTATTATATAATTAAAACACAGGACAATAAACGGCCAAGATTGATCAATTTACAGCCGTAGCTTATCAACGGTGAAGATTAATCAGTCGGACATATGTCCAATTGCTAGCCGCCGCATTAATTAATTAGATCGTGTTGGTCCTGGACTATTTGCAATCGACCAGCTATTGAATTTTCTAGGGTAACGAGTATACGGTCGAGCGGGGATGCACGCCGTTGTCTGCGCCGCCGGCCGCTGCTCTCCGCGGGGATCGATGCGTCTCTCTGTGTTGATCTTCGGGGATGCACGCCGTTGTCTGCGCCGCCGGCCGCTGCTCTCCACGGGATCGATGCGTCTCTCTGTGTAGATCTTCACTGATGGAAGATGTGTAGCACCTACAATCAATCAGGCAGTCGGTCCTCCAAGAAACATAGAAATCTGAGAGAGTATGAACAGATGCCGATTTGTTTGACGCATCGCCCGCGGGAGAAGCCATCAAAGTAAGTAATCACCATGTACGTTGTGCAATCAATGAACCAATGTTTGTCTGTTCGATACCTTATCCAGTTGACGTTGGCTGTTCCCATGTGCACCGGATCCAGTTCACGCAGCTCAGAATAATTTGTTTAGTGGAATTCCAATCTTCTGCAAATCTCCGCCTGCATCAATTCCGGACAAGGCTCCGTCATATGATCCACCGGGACAATCTTCCGCAGTTCATCTAAACGGGGATAAAGTGCATGAAGCCATGAACAGAGGTATAGTCCAACATACATCAATTTCTGCTGGCAAGGATGACGATCAGATTGATTCATGTAGCCGGCGTTCATAACGGTGGTCATATTCATGCTCAAGATGGCAGCGCAGCTGTGAGAGTGCGGTCGAGGCATACGAGCATGGTCGCCGAAGACGTCGACACTTTTAGCCGTTGTGGTCTAGACATCGGAGCATGGTCGCCAAAGACGTCGCCTGACTGTTGCGCCGATGCTCTGCAATTCCACATAGCTGCAGCTTGCAGGTTTGATCGTCTAGCCCAAGCTTCGGTTTTCAGTTTACTGATTCTCACTAAATACTCCTACACTGCAATGTACGTATTCTTAAAATAGTTGTATGAGGAGGAGCAGGAACCACCATTTTAAGCATATGGATTCAGAGTAGAACCAACTATTATTTTCAATCTATTCAAGGTACGTGACCTGATTGTCTGAATCTCAATGCAGCTGTAAGGTCTTGCTTCCTGACTGAATGTCTTCGGGCAACACTGAACATATTGGCTTTTGAAGGAATATAAGACCCCGACTGCAAAATAGTATTTTCACTCTATTCAAGGTACATTCCATAATTGTCTGAATATCAATACGACTCTAAGTTCTTGCTTCCTGACTGAATTTCTGCATGGAAGTGCAACTCTGTAGGTTTTATTTAAGCTAATATTGAATTCAGGCATAGTACTTAAAAAGTTAAAACTGCTGATGCTGTGCTGTACATTTTTTTGACTAATGAAAACAAAAGCTATGTTGTTTCATCGAAAATATATAGCTGGTGATGCTAATTTATTTTATAAAATTTAGGTGATAAAAAAGTCCAGCATGCCATTGTTTTTCATTTTTTGCATTTATACTTGATTTCTGTAGGACTGATCGATGGAGGCCAAACTACGCTCCCTGCTAATGGCTCCGCAACTATATATTTTTAATGCACTTATCATGGCTTCCACAGGTTTGCTCGATTCAGCTATTTAGAGGTTATAAAACATCAATGGTGCAGATTAATCAATGTTATCTAGGGACAAAAGAACCAGCCCGGTGCATCATGTCGATATGCATGTAGCCTACTTTTGCTAGGATCATTTCCTTGGCGTCCGACATACTACTTCAGAGATTGTTTGTTAGAATAGAATATTGATAAATTGATAAATAGAAGTAATAAGAAAGCTTGATGCTAATCAGTTGACGGAAGTGAGAAATACCTAGGGTCACTGCTGATAATAACTGTATTGGAAATCCATACCCGAGGGTCTAATAGTTCATCGACATGTAATTTAAGAAGTTTGGTGTCTTCACTAGGTTTTGATATCATCCGATCAAATCAAAAAACTGTATTTTGATATTATTAGAATTCGCAAAAATAATTTACTACAACCTATAGGCTATTTCAACAATTGTGAAAATTTTCAACTCACACTTCAATAAATTTTGATCGTTCAATATTAAAACACCTTGAGTAGTATGTGTACGCATATGAACTTAAGTCCACCGGCGATCTCGACTCAATGGCCGTGGAGGCATCGTGTGATCGGTACATGTTTATAGACAGGGACCTGCCGGGCGTGCATTTCCTCATGCCACGCCGTAACATCACTAAGGGCACGATCTGCCTCAGTCCACTTCAACTGGCCAGGAATTCAGGATATATATACGTCCATTGATGTTAAGGTATGTAACCATCGATCAAATGTTATTTGCTGTTTCTGTATTTGTAACATACATGCAAACTTTGATCGTGTAAGATTACATCAGCTAGAGTAGTGTACGTGTATGCATATGAACTGAAGTTTCTGTGTTGAGCGCGTAGAGACAATGCCGTCCCAACAGCTAGAGTAGTATGTGCATGCAGATGAACTGAAGTATATTTGTTTGGTGCGCCAGACTGCCGTAGAGAAATGCCGTCCCATGCAGGAATCCATACGGGAGCAAAACTGAGTGCACTATCTATTTGAAAGATCAAGTTCAGGTACAAAAACTACTTCTTTTGTCTGTTTTAGTTCTAATTATTTTTTCAGAGTACAGAAGTAAAACTTCTGGTGTGAAGCATTTTAGATCAATCATGCTTTTACGCAAATCAAACTTTTATGTGATTGCATGGCCAGTCTTTTTACGATTATTTTAGATCTTACTCCCCTTAACGCTATACTTTGACCAATATAGTATGTGCTGCTCCATTCAGCCCTAATAATTCAATTCATCTGAAATAGGTTAATATGCCATGTTGTTTCTCTTATTGTTTTTTCGTTCTGAATATTGAGGCATCGGTATGGTACCACAACCTCCAATCAAGGATATTTAGGGACCATCTTTTTTTTTACTTTTGATAGAACACTCATCAGTCAATACATTCTTACATACCCTCCTGCAGGTTAAAGAACAAAAGTTAATTTATGCCTCTATGTAAGCAAGTTCCTTCCTTGCTAAAATGCAACATACAATCATCTCCATGCAGGCAACCAACCATTGCTATTGTTCTTTGTTGGTCGGGTGCAGAGCAAATGAAGGACTCTAAAGATGAAGGGCGAACAAGCAAGTGATTACTCGATTTGACATGAGAGGGGATCTGGTTTCAACGAGGCATGTTGCCCATCAACATCTAGCCTTTAGTCACTTACGTCACGATTTGGACCAAGATCTCCATCAGGATATCCAATGGTGATTTACCAGGGTTCTGCCGCAAAGTCACGTTCTTATGCTGTATCGTACTAGCTAGCCGCGTGCCTGCCTGCATGCTTTCTTCAGAAATATGCATTATGCATCTGTGCAACCACTTATACATACCGTAACATGCATTATTCTTATAGAATTTCATCTGGTAGAAAAGGAGCACATACTGGACCGAGAAGAAGATGTCCTGTCAAACAACACGTCTACACTTAATAGATGGAAATGTGGAGATACCTTTTATAATAGAAAGCTCAGAAGATCCCTAAAATATGTATTTAATATTCCAAAGATGTGAAGAAAAATATTAATTTTTTTTTTAACTCTATTCACATCTATATTTGTCCTTTTCGGTTTTCTAAATTGAGTTCAACTTTCAAGTGTATCAGTCTGTTCCATAATATAAGCCATTTTGTCTAGCTAAAACAGCTAGCCAAGACGGCTTATATATTGGAACGGAGGGAGTAGATTTGTTATGGCTGTACATATAAGAAGATCGATGTGTGTTATCAACTTTTTAAGCACTGTTGTACAAAAAAATTATATTTTCAAAAAAGGATTTCACATATCCTGTGTTCTTAGTTAAGGAGTGATAGTATCAGTATCCAAGTCGTCCAATCAAAATACATCATCCTTCCACCATCTAGCCAATACCCGAGTTGTCATAAGACGTACATTTAAACATATGTTAATCGGTTGACAAATGTGAGGAATACGCTGGGCCACTATATGAATGAAGGAGTATGTAGAACAGATGCAAGTGCTTTTGTGTAAAAGTAGTTTAATATCTGCGGCGAAGAAATGCCTTTCTTATGGAGTAGTCAAAGAGTAGGGTTTATTTAACAACGATATATGCTTCATTGAAGATGGAAGACACCAAAACAAGTTTAGTTGCAAGATCTCAAAGAGTGAAGAACTACAAAATAACCATATTTTCAAATCAACATGTTAAGAGTAAAAAGGTTAACTCTTTTCCTTATGGAAGGAGATATTGAGAGACTTAAATATTTTAGTCAAAGTTTCGGTACACATCTAGCCGCGCAATTTGCGCGGGCCACCCAGCTAGTTCCATTTATAATAAAGGTTCCTAAGGAATTCATTATAGGAATGTTTCCAATAGAAATGGTTTGCTTTTGCACATTGAAACCGAAAATTAATCTCGCGGATACATATAATATGGAAGAATAGGTGAGTGATTCATACGCAGCATCCCTTTCTTTTATCGAGGGTTCTAGCAATTGATATCCTTTCGCAAATAATTGAAATGCAATTTCGTGATCTGGATCTTTAATTGTTGGAAACTTGTCAAGTTCTTCTGCCAGGGCTTGATTAATGAACCTACAAAATCACTCGAATTGGATCTGACTAAATCCGGGTATTGTGGACATTCCCTCGTTTCCATTCCGGAGCATCTTAATCTTAAGTTTCCTGTTTATCAAAGAAAAATTCCATTATCAGCTCATTCTTCATCAATCCCTACGGATCGATCTAGCAATCATGGAATCCATATTCTGTTTACTGAATCACATGAAATTCTAGGGAACTCCACATACGTATTTCATATATGTATTTCATACATATGAATAGAGACAATTTTGACGAAAGTTCGAGTTTGCCAGGGGTACAAATGGAATGACAATGAATTGATAAAACATTCCTAGAAAAAAAATTCTGCCACTTATACTTTCATGATATTCTAATCAGATTGGATGGCAAAGATTTCTCATTTTATCTCCTTTCTATTAATGTAATAAAGCCATAATTTAATATAATAAATACACTAGAAAGTTTGAGAAAGTTTGACTTTACTTCGATTTATAATAGCGCGCTTACTTTAATTTCAAAAAAGAATTTGAGGGTACAATAGTGCCTAAGGCCCCTGTCTTAACTTTCAGGGTGAAAATCCAAGGTCGGGACTTAATTGACTGTGCCTGGTAATGGACTTGTTAAAGACATTGTTTTGAGATCGGAGACTATCTCCAGGGTGAAAACCCAAGATTCGATCGGGCGACGACGGCGCTTCTGCACTGTTTCCTTCTTGAAGGCGTTGCTTTTAAAGAATTGGACATCATGTGTTATCTTGGTGGTGGTTGTGCTGCTGCTGCAAGGACTGTAACTCTGTAGCGGGACTTTTCTTTTTTGCTTCTTCTTCTTATGGTTTTCGGCTATGTGCATCCGTAATAACCTTGGTTATTGCGTTATTGTAGAGGCTGTGTGTAATTGGTCTCTCCACGATATTAATATATACTCTTTATCTAAAAAAAGTTGCGCCCAAAAACGATGTCTATTTTCTGTTCTCGGTTCTCCATACACAAATGTCATGTGAACCAATGGATCATCGGGAGCAATGTGTACATAAGCGTCAATGAACCGATCATTAGCATCCTTAATATGGACATACACACTTTCATGCCAAAAAAGAGCAAGACCTCCACTCAAACCACGAGAGTCCACTCCAACAAAACCCCGAAGGCCCAAACGACCTCGCAGACGACGAACACGTTCAGAATTTTGACGGGTTTCACACAAGAAGATCATCTGGAAACGGTGCGTCCTTTGGAGAACACACAAATCACGAACTGTCGGAGAGTTTCCAATGCCCCGACAATTCCAGCCACAACACTTCATTGCTAGCAGCAGATGAATTAACCAGACGAACGGACCACGCTGCACCTGGGAACCTTCAACCAGATCGGAACCTGAAGGCAAAACTGGAACAGCCTTCAACAAGAATGAAATCTGAAACGCAAAACTCACCGATGGATGGGATCCACGGGAGGAAAAACCAAACTCACCGATGGATGGGATCCACGGGAGGAAGAAGACCCTTGACGGGGACAAGTAGCACAATGCCTAGACAAGCATCGGAGGACGCGGCCGGCAGCTGCCGGCAACGATAAAGCCCTAGGTCGCCCTCATAATCGCCAGCGCGAGAGAAAAACGATTCACTAGGATCTTGAAGGTCTTAGAACTTTTAATATACCATTTTTACTTACATAAAAACATTTCATGTGCAAATAATACAAAATATATAGACCTGCATGAAATTTTTTATTGAACTTACTTTGGAGTATCTGAAATGAAATACACTGAAAATGATAAAGAGGTACAATCGATTCATCTATTGAATGTGGTAGCGAAAAAATATTTAACGGGTATAGCGAAAAAATGGCATGATGAGAACTTATAATTCCCATAACTATTTTAGATGGCGGGATCAAAATGAGGGATTAATTCTCCACGGGTTAACCCGTGGAAACGGACCCCATTGTCATCCCTAATCCGGACAGACTAGGATGCGCGTGGTCCCCTAGGCTGAGAGCCTGAGACTAGATCACACGCGGCGAGATGATCTCTCCTTATCCGGATCCAACCTAGCCAAATTCGAACGGATATGGCTCTCCCTCTCAACCGAGTCAGTCACAGTCACACACATTTGGATCCTCTACAATGCTTTGCTTCGCCGAGGACAAGTGCAGCTTCCCACGTGCCAACCGTCGTCATGAACAAGGCAATTAAACATCTTGCCAGACATATCAAACATGGTTAGGCCATGCGCAAGTGCAAGGTCAATGTTGGCAAGCACAAGAACCATGTGCAAGTGCAAGGTTGATGTTGGAAAGTAGCAGAAAAAACGTGAGCTGCAAAAAATTAACCAAGCTGTAACAGAAACAAGAAATGGAAATGGTTAGTTTTTCCGCTGATTGCAACGCATCACCGTGTGCATGTCGAGGCATGCAGGCTCCAGATGATAGGCGCCAACGTACCAGTCAGTAGTGCCGGTGGAGATCATATCCACAGGAGAAACTTTACAATTCACTTTGGAAATTTATGATTTGAAATTTGTGCTCCTTCTCCGATAAATAGGTGCCCCTAGACCTGCAACGGCGAGCAGGCAGACGCCACCCACAATCCAAGAGCTAGCAGTAGCTACCCAAGAAACTTCATTCTGAAAACTCTCTCCTTTCCTAGTGCACTGCAGCTAGCGTCCGGAAGTCTCCAAGAACAAGAAGGCGATTGACCCGAGGTTCGAATTCGTCATCGAGAGCGAGCGAGCGAGCAATGGCGTCGACGTGCTTCTTCGCCCGCGTCTCCCTCCCAGCGCTCCTCCTCCTCCTCACCCAGCCCCCACCCCACGCCCACGCCATCGCCTGCAGGTAAGCTGCACAACGAACCAAATCCTCTCCATTCCGATCTGCTGCACCTCTGTCATCTCCGTCGTCAACAATGCTCTGTCTGAATCGCACGCAGGCTGCGGCAGGGCGCCGCGAGAAGCTCTCATGGCGTCGTGGCGGCGGCAGCCAGGAGGAGGACGCTCGGCTCCGTCAGGTGAGTACGGTACAGTACGAGTGAGCGAATGATCTATAGGCCGGGTGCCCTGCCTGGTCAGTCAAGCGGACGTCGAAGGACGGCGTTCAGTAATTCACACTCGTCTTCTTTTCTTCTTGTGCAGATACGGCACCGGCGCGGCGTTGCGCGAGGAGGAGGTGGCGGTGCCGCCGTCGGTGCCCGTGCGCGTCGCCCACGAGCTGCAGCTGGCCGGCCACCGCTACCTCGACGTCAGGTATACATACATAATCAACTTACATACAGACCACACAATCAACCACCTCCATGCTCTGCCCCTGCACTCTCTGTACTTTTAAGTGTCAACTGACAGAAAAATTCAGTTCACACCCATAGCCATAGAACCGTAAACTGTGCGATTCTGTTCGCCCCAATTGAAAATGGCTAATTCGATTGGTCCTATCTCCGCAGAACCGAGGGTGAGTTCGGCGGCGGGCATCCAGCAGGAGCTGTGAACATCCCCTACATGCACAGCACCGGCTCAGGTAAATGAACCAACCTTTTCAGTGAAGCTCTTGTGATCATGGTGAAAAAAATACACATATGACGTGTTATTGGTGAATTAAAAGCCATATTAGTTAATTTTCCGTTCCAGTTCAAAGGTATTGTTGGTCGAGTGGTTTTAGAATCTGATCTGCACTGACAAATCAGGGTAAGCATCTGCCGAGTAAATGGCACTGGCGGTCACACAACTCGTCCGCTATCTGCACTTAAGTCACACAACTGGAAAACGGGATTTTTTGGTCACACAACTGGACTTTTGGTGCACGCAGGTCACAAACCCCACATGTCAGTCCGTTTTCCGTTGCAGGAGTGCTGACATGGGCACGTAATTTTGCAGAAAACCCCCTGTATTTTTGGACATTTCGCAAAAACCCAGGTTTTTTTGCGAAATGTCCAAAAATACAGGGGGTTTTCTGCAAAATTACAGGGGTTTTTGCGAAATGCCCAAAAATACAGGGGGTTTTCTGCAAAATTACGTGTCCAGGTCAGCACTCCTGCAACGGAAAACGGACTGACATGTGGGGTTTGTGACCTGCGTGCACCAAAAGTTCAGTTGTGTGACCAAAAAATCTCGTTTTCCAGTTGTGTGACTTAAGTGCACATAACGGACGAGTTGTGTGACCGCCAGTGCCATTTACTCGCATCTGCCATATGGTCCAGCGCTGCATGGGTGCATCTTAAGCATAGTTTTAAATAGCCGGATATAGCTCGCCTATAGCTTTTTGAGCATCTCACGGCTAAACGAATCCATTTAGAATTTCCGGCTATAGCCCCATATAGCTTTTTGAGCATCTCACGGCTAAATGAATCCATTTAGAATTTCCGGCTATAGCCCCATTTAGCTCCGATTTAGCCCGGCTATAACTCTTTTTGAGGGTCGGGGCTATTTTCTATAGCCGGCTATTTCTTAAGTCTCAACTTGCCTTCTTTTGAAGCTGAACATAAACGATAGTCTTCATCTGCTTGAATTATGAGTGCCTTTTCTCCATCAACTTGCAACATTTAAACCAGAATGAAGTGGCTTCTCGGCCCTGCGGATGGCCGTCACCGGATAATAAGTATATAATATACTTACCTTCTGACCATTATCACAAACATTTTAAAGACGAACAGAACATACGTGCATATAGATACATAAAATGTTACCAAACCCATTTCAGAAATGCATATTTTTTGTTTATCACTGGATTCAACTCATCCTTTCCCGTGTGCAGGGATGTCGAGAAACTCGCACTTTGTCGAGCAAGTGTCGGCGATCTTCGGAAGGGACGCCGAGATCATCATCGTACGTCTGCCACTGATCCTCAACACACCTCATTTCTTTTTTCCCTTTTGAGTCGTATCCTTCTCATATTCAGAAGACTTCCACCTGTAAATGAATTTTCAGGGATGCCAGAGTGGCAGAAGGTCTCTCATGGCAGCAGCCGAACTCTGCTCCGCTGTAAGCGCACCAATGGCCATCTATCTCAGCAACGATGCTGTTTCACAAGCCTGCTATCTCTGACACGTGAAGGTTTCTCTTGTTCGTGCAACCTTTTTCAGGGATTCACTGCCGTGACCGACATCGCCGGAGGGTTCTCTGCTTGGAGGGAGAACGGGCTGCCGATCAGCCGGTGACAGCGCCGGCCGGCTTCTCTTCATGTTTCTCAAACATTGTAATCTGTTTAGTAGGCTCTTCTGTCTGCTATTCCAAGGTTGTTACAGCATGGTCGTCTTGATCTCGGGTTCAAGACACCACAGTATTACAGTGAATAAATGGGGTTGAAAGGAAAAAATGTTAAACATCAGAGGACACACTCATTTCTTCTTTATTGTAGAATGAAAAAAAAAACTTCAGGTGGGGATTAACTCCCCCGGTGAAAATTCAAAAAAAAAAAAAAAATAGAAGAAAAACGAAAACTTCAACATCACATTCTTCATCAGCACCGCATTTGCCGGTTATTATTACTATTACTTATGGATCTACCTACGCTTACAAATTTTCGCAGGCATGTAGAAACTACAAAGCCAAACCAGTTTTTAAGCAGGCTAGAACACTATCGAGCTCCCAACTCTGGACGTGTATGGTGGCGCACTGTAGTGCAGTATCGCCATTTTTATCATGGTAATGTTGGTACACACAGGAGCAGTGTGTTATCAATCGTGGGCACTGAATATGAATAGTAATGTATACAACTCCAACATGCCTCGTGACATAAAAATGCAGATAAGTCATACTACTACGTTGGCAGTTCATCGACGGCCCTTCCCAAAAGCAAAGAACACTGTTCCTTCAGAAAAGGAAAACTAGGATGAAGAAGCAAAGCACAACAATCCTCCTCTTTCTCTGCTTTTGGAGTCTATAAAAATACTACTTTTCTAAGAAGCAAAGCACGCTCGATAAGTTCTCCCACGAAAATTTCTGAAGGAATAGTATTCTTTGCTACCTGAGTGGTCAAAAATTGCTGAAGAATGTTAGGGAAATGCTAGATATTTGTAGTAGCTTAACAGAACAGGAGAAAATAACAAAAAAACTTTCGAAAGGGTGGAAAACTGAGGGAGAATCTTTGGGACATATTTTTACTCTTTGGGACCTTGCTGCTATTAATCCGTGAATTGATTCATAGTAAGAAAAACATTCGACAACAGGCACTTGCCACGCAAACTCGCTTAGCCAGCAGCACGCCAGCACCTCATGAGTCTCCATTTACCATCAAAATGACCACAAATTCAGCCCAAGTATGCCACCAGGCCCTGGGTTTCTACCAGCAAGCACCCTACACGGTCACAGTTATATGTTGATGATAAAACGCATTCGAGATGGACAGCACCAGTGTTTTCCCATATATCATCATCATCATTACAACATGGGGAGTGCAAAGAACAAGAACAAACACTTCAGACACGTATACAAGCTCGTGAATGTACCGAACCTAAAGCTCCAAGGGGGGACCGCACGAAGGGTCTGTCTTGAACAGTAGACGCTCGGAAGCGAAGATATCGATTGAAGAACCCAAGATCCCTGAAGAACAGGTTTGAAGTAACTGGAACTTCTGTTGATATCTACAGCTGCAACTCACGAGCACTATCCATGGCTTCTTGAAGACTGGTTACGGCTTTGTCATACATCAGAAAACCCATGAACCAGAACTCGTGACCTTCAACTGACACGACCTGGATATACTTCTCGGCAGAGTTCACTTTGCTCACTGAAGGATTCGCTGTCCTTAGCTGATGCAGAGGAATGACCACCTGGTTTTTGGCAAGAGAGATCAACATTTCAGTATTAAGGGTGTAACCTGAGCATAGAACAGTAATTAAACATCAAACCACATCAAGCTACCAGTGTGGAAAAAAGAAGCATCTAGTAACAGAATCAAACCACATCAAGCTACCAGTGTGGAATCGAATAATATCCTATTTATTTTCTTCCCCGACAATAAAAATCAAAGGTCGCTAAGTAATATTATCTCTGAACCAATGGCATTTTTGCCACTTTATGTGATAAGCTACACTTATGAAATGCAAAAACAACAGTCCTCAGACTTCGCATCTAGCAACAGAATATGTAAAAAGATTATAAAATAAAGAGATAACGGACATGATTGATTTCAAAATCTAATTCATAGATAGATGGTACGAATTACTTCAGTAGCCAATAACCCTTACCTTGTAGTAACTCCATTCAGTTTTATTTCCAGCTTTGTAAGAAAGAGGGTTGTCACTGCAGAATGCAATTTTAGCTGTAGAAATGTACATAACTCCCATGACAGGACCAGCAGATGTTGATAAATAGCACGCATAAGATATTTTCAGCTGCTCGTCCGGAAGAATCTCGAATGTCTGCCTAAATATTTTCTCATAACCACCTTCCGCTAAGACTTTAGTTCCTTGAGCAAGGCGTCCCATAGCAGCTTCAGTAAAACTAGGTCCAGTCTTGACTGTTAAGAAAAAAAGGTCATATTATCAGACATATAAAATGTTACCAATGAGTTAGAAGGTATTAAACTTATCCTACTGGCTCTATGTTCTGCTAATCCATACAAGTGTATATTATTTAGTTAATACAAGATCCTGCGGAACATTGGGTTGGCTATGTACAGAAGGCAAGAGATTCTGCAAAGTACCTAACTTCGCCATTCTATATATCAAGCTAACTATCTGAAACAAGTACAATGGAAGGTTATTCAAGGAGCATCTTCAGTTGGAAGCGTCATTTGATTGTTTAGAAGGTATTGCGGCTCATGCGCCAAATATAAACCCGACTCTGTGAATTCTTTGAATATTCTCTTTGGAATATATCCATGTACAGATAAAATGTTGGTTCCATGACATATTGAATTAAAAATGTATCATTGGTTCTCCGAAACTAGGTGTTTACACAGAACTGAACGGTTTTCAGCTAACTGAAGTGCACATCTGATGTCACCATGCCACAGATTATCCTAAAGTAATATCTATTTGTCCTAAGGAATTTGCGCAAATTGCAAGAAACAAAATGCTACACGTGTATATGCCAATTTGCGTAGATGAACTGAGTCGTTAGATCTTTAATAGTTATCTGTTTTGACCATTTTATCGACAAACATCATGGTGCAGAAGACTAGAACCAATGGCGTGAACTGGATAAATAGAGGAAGGGACCAAAAACTTCTTCCTCCGCATTAATGATTAAGCATTCTAGATACTGGAAATTTACTATAGTTACTGAATTAACAGGAAGATGAAGAAGGGCGTCAGTAGAATTATAGGTTCAGTTTCTCCCTTAGACAAACACCAAGGTTACTATCAACCTGGTCTCAAATTTTCAAAATTAGAGGTCTTCAAGTACAAACTAAATTGGCACACAAAATCTATGGCAGGATCTAAAACAGCTACTCGTAGTTGTTTAACCCCAGGCCCCTAGCCAAAGGGTTGATGCCTAAAATTAAGAGAAAAACAAGTGTCAATATGCCATGTTACTCCTAAAGTGATTCGCATTGCTCCTAAGGCATATGCTAATTGCAGGGAACAACATTCTACATGCAGATGCTGACTTACATTGGTGAATTGTTGGTTAAATCTCTAATAATTAATGCTGCTGTGACTATTCCACATCAGAAACATCACAAAGTAGATAAACAGAACACACAAAAGGTGACTTCTTCTGCATGAGTACTACAGACATTGCAAGAAGGTTGTCAGTAGCATTATAAGTTTTTGGGAAATTGATCACAAGTTAAAAGCTGTAAGAACCAGTGAACTCAAAAGACATGCAAAACATGTAAAGCAGGCATGGTGAAGCTACACCTAATGTTCAGGTACTCTTTCCACGGGCAAAAGATACTTATCCTGCTGCCCGAGCTATTCCAATCTCCACAGATTCTTCAATTCAAATAATCTCTAAGTCCTAAGGTTTTACTACTTTATTCGTTTCATCCTTAAAAAGCTAAAAGCCTAGAACCTTGGCCCACGGCACCGCAATCCCTCCACTCAAGAAACGAACCTTACGAACAATCAAACGAAGAAACAACGATTCCCTAGGAAACAACACAACACAACACAGCGGGGGGTTAGCTAGGGAGCTGAGATCTCACAGTGCTGCCACGTGTCGCGGCTGAGGCTCTCGACCATCTTGGTCGTCTCCCCCATCGACTTCCCCACCTCGACAGCGTGTCCTTCATCGCCTCCACCGCGCCTGCACACGGAGAGAGACAGTCAGAGCCACGAGCTTGGACGAGGAGGCGGCGCGAAACCGGACGGATCAGCGGGTTTGTTGGTTGTTACCCTTGGAGGAGGAGGCGGCAGGCCCGCGCGAGACGTACTGGCTGGCCTCCGCGGCGGCGGCGGCCGGCACGTGGGTCGGCGACTCCGACGTCAGCTTCTCGCTCCACGAGACGGACTTGGGCTGCCCCTGCGGCTGCAACTGGACCGACGCCAGTGCGGGCGGATCGGCCGCCTCGGGAGCCGGTGCCGGTGCCGGTGCCGGCGTAGGGGAGGGATCGGAGGGTGGCGGCGGCTGAGGGGGCTCGGATGGGGGCGCGGCGGGGGAGTCGACGGGCGGCCGCATCTCGGCGGCCGGCTGCATCTGGAGACTTCCTTGGAGTGAGGGAGGAAGAGGAAATGCGTTGGGCGTTTGGGTTCGAGGTGAGACTCCTCGTTCTGTGTTACAGGTGTAGTATCTGAACTCCTACACCAACTCAACACTACACACACCACACTCACGCACACCCCTAGTGCACAAGCCTAGATCCTATAACTATAGGCACAGCACGCCAGTTTACCCAGTGTCCCGAAGGACGTTAGTCGTATGGAGCGTACAAGTGTGAGGAGATTTATTAAAGACGAGACATCCCAAGAAATTCGCCCACCAATTTACCTAGTGTCCCGAAAGACGTTAGTCGTATGGAGCGCACAAGTGTATGAGGAGATTTATTAAAGACGAGACATCCCAAGAAATTCGCCCACCATGGCACTCGAACCTGGGATGGGTTGTGTGGCCACTGCCAACCACAACCATCGAGCCACAGCTCGTTCTCGTTTGGGTTCGAGGTGGGGAGGTTGGGCAGTAGTGGTGGGGGTCAAACTCTCACTTTCTCTTGGGGAGAAGTCGCAGCACGCACGCGAGCAACGGGTAACTGAGATTCTGCTCGGCTCGTATTGGAAAGTCGACTAACCATAAAAATTGGCCCAATTGTCTGATGGGCCTTGCCACCTCATATTTCTGGTGAAATATATCCTGGGGGGATTTTGCTACAGTCGGCCTTACAAGCCAGGACGGCCCTTTTGTAGGCCTCAGGGGCCGAAATAGAAGGCTGAAAAAATTAGTCTTTTTATGTACTGCGGAGATTCGTGCTCCTGAGATCAAGTGATCTCACTATTTTCAAAAAATCAAAATTATATTTAAATTTTTTTAAAGTATGAAAAAATCATGCATATTCTTAATGATATATCCTATAAGCGTGCAAAATCTCAATACAAAATACTTTGCGTTTTGAGCTACACAAAAATGATAAATGTACATATCTGAGTAAATCGAACAATGTATAGTTTCAAACTCCAACTTTTGTTTTTTTGTGTAGCTCATAATACAACAATTTTACAATGTGATTTTGCACGCTTATAGTATTTTAAATTTGATGATCATTGACAACACGCTAAGTGTTTTTAGATTTTTCTAAAACATTTAAATATATTTTGAATTTTATAAAATCGTGGAATTACTGTAGCTCGGGAGCCAAAATGGCTTTCCGTTTATGTTTTTGTAACTTTTATATCCCACAAAAAAATCTTTAATTTTTTAGGTGCTCCCCTTTTTAAAATACAAGGGCATTGAGTGATGTGCTTAATAGTGTTGACGACTAACTATATGTAGGTTAGAGATGTTTGTAATGCCAGCTCACCAAACGTTATGTCAAATTTTGATATGTTGTTGGTCGGTCGTGGTGACTTCAGCAATCAAATTTGATGATTAGAGCCTATACTTCAATAGTTGATTTTGTTAACCACTCTTAGTATTAAGACTCGAGCCTATACTTCTTTTTTTTTAAACGAGGCAAAAGCTTTGCCTATTTCATTAATTAAGAAGGGTTTAAATTACAACTATCGCAAGCCGAAGCTTGTACAAGGTTTTACTCTCACGGCATTATGTTATTCAAATGCTTTGCCCCGGCCGCACTTCATAGAGCGGCACTTTTCCTAATACTATGTAGTACCGACGAAGGCATAGAGGCCACCTTTCGGAATACTCTTGCATTTCTTTCATTCCAAATCTCTCAAGCGGTGAGTAGGATCAAGGAGGAAAGACCACGCCGCCGACGCCCATTGGTTCCCGAGAGGAAGCACCACCAATCTTTGACCGTGGTGTAGGCACTCCATTGCGAGGTGTCGAAGTCCACAAGGCCAAGCCACTCTTGAAGGCCACGCCAAATCCGAAGAGAGTATCTACACTTGAAAATGAGATGTGCCGCGGTCTCCGGTTCCCGCTTGCAAAGTTGGCAAAGACCGCAATTTTGCAAACCTCTTCTCTCAAGTCGATCCGCCGTCCACACTTTATTTTGGAGGATTAGCCACGCGAAGAACTTGCACTTTGGGGGGGGGGGCAATTTTCCCAAATCGTCGGCACCATGTGAGAGGTAGTCGGAGTCTCAAATTGCGCCAAGTACGCCGAGGAGGATGTGTAGATACCGTTGGTGGTGGGCTTCCAAGTAAGAATGTCCGATGAGTCGGCGACGAGGTGCACATCTTGGAGCTTACTCCAAAGGGTGTAGAACTCGGAGATATGGTCAACCGTGATTCCCCCACCAATGTTGATGTTCCGTATCCAAAACTCCCCCTCCAATGCCTTCTCAACCGAGTTGTTTTTTTAGAGAGCGCAAAAAGGGAGGGCGCAATGATCTTGGGTCGGGCGCCATCTAGCCATGGGGAGTTCCAAAACATGGCCTTCTTTCCATCTCCAATTTCCACGGTGGTGAGGGAATGGAAGAGCTCCATGTCCTTATCATTGCAAGGCCGGCCCAAACCCACCCATGGTCTCTCCGGCTCCGTCCACTCAAGCCAAGGCCACCGTAGTCGGAGAGCCGTTCCAAACTTGTCCAAGTCAATAATCCCTAGGGCTCCCATGTTTTTCGGCCTACAAACATCACTGTATTTTACTTTGCATTTTCCACCGGACGTTTTGTCCAAGTCAATAATCCCTAGGCCTCCCAAAGGAATGCATGCGCCCTCAATCTTTAGCATTGACTTTATGGTGCTTTTAGGGGGAGCCAAAGCGGCGTGAGGGTAGATAGCTTGGGAGGTGGTAACGGATTTGACGAGGGCCGCTCTCCCGGCGGCTTTGACGAATTTTCCTTAACCAATAGGGAGCTTGGCTCCCATCTACCTTTGGAATGGTGTGATCGCTCCACCACGAAAGAGTAACAATGCAAGATTTGCATCTGTACCGAATGACCTTGTCTGTCAGACTGTCACCTAGATATTGTGTGGAGCGGCTATTCTGTTTCTCGCAGCCCGTGACATGGAGTATGGCTAAAGCCTCAGCGCCACATTGTCTTTGCCAATTGGCACGAAGGAGGGATAGTCGGTCACTAGGAAGTAAGGAAACACAGATGTGTCGTTGCCGGACTGCATGGAAAGGCGGAAGTGATCTCGCAACGATGTTGGCCGGTGTACGATCGATCCGATGTGACCCCACATGTCCGGTCCATCCTCAAACATAGCTCTTTCCACTGCATGATGCAGCAAAGAGATGTCAACAAGTCCAAATCCTGGCGGGGGTCCGGGACCCGGAGCGATCTATCTGCATGCAAATAGTCAGTCAGTCAGCATTCAGTAACCACCAGTACCACACTGTCCGATCCCCGTCGTCGATCGATAGATATCCAGGGCATCAAAATTAGCCGGCCAAAGGACGGCGAGAAAAGGACAGGGAGCACGAACCCATCTCATTTATTCCGCGGCACAAGGTCTCCAGGCTGAGATCAGCTAGCGGCGCAGGCTGCTCGATCGGCAGGTTGCACGATGCGTGAAACTGAGCGCCGCGCCGGCCAGGGCCAGCGCATGCACAGTAGTCGCACGTAGACGTACTCTTGGCCGGCCGGTGACCCGGTGGTCGGTCGTCGCCGCGTGGGAATGATATGCTTAATAAATGAACTGTCTAGATACATCCATGTGTGGACAAATGGAAGTCAATTAATTTGGAACGGAGGGAGAGTACGTACAGCCGTAGACGGTGGAGTTAAGTACGTAGGCGAAGACGGGGGCCACGTATGGGCACGGACTTCACCGGTAGTCGCCCTAGCTAGTACTCCTAGCAGTGTTGCTGAGCAGTGAGCAAAGCTGCCATTTTCTTCTTCTAGAGGGCATGTACGCGGATCTTGACCGGAAGTATAGAGCAGGAGGTGTGTCTTTGACCGTCGGCAGCAGCTAGCCACGTGTCCAAGGCGGGGGCGGCTAGAGTGCTGCTACGTAAATGGATTGATCCGTGCTGCAGAGGCATAGAAGCTAGCCTGGAACCATGGGTCGCAGTAGGTTAATCGCTCACCGTTGCATAATTGCATTGCATTAGGAATGAGAACGAGCGTGCTAGCGTGAGCCGACAATAGGGCACGGGCACGGGCGGGCGGGCGGGCGCGTGCGTGAGCTGACGTACGGCCGGCCGTCGACCCATCGGCGCCTCTCTCTGCTCCACGCAAGTGTCGCGCGTCGGCCCGTACGTGTCCGCGAGGCGAGACACGGGTTCGAACCGGCCGGGGCCGCCGAGAGGCGTGCGCGGGCGGGATCGCTGGTGAACCCTTCGTGTCCAATCTCATCTCGTACTACTGTATCTTATCCTTGGGTGATCTGGTGCTTGTCTTTCTAACAACAAAAGTCGCCCGATATCCCTCCCGAGAGCAGCTGGTCGCTCTGGGATGATTCCTACCTCTGCCTGTCGCTCTGAAAGGGAAGCTGAGCTGCTGCGAGGCGCACACGTGAATTCCTGTGATGCAGAATTACCGGTGCACACGTCTTGGACAAAGAGCGTCAACATTGTTTCCAGCTAATGATTAATATTACTCCCTCCGTACGCGTCAACATTTGGAGTAGATGAAATACAACAAATCGATCGAACGAACAGAAACACAGACGAAGGCCATTTCCGCAAAGAAGCGGCTTGGTCTGAAACAGATTGAGACATAATGCGGCTGTTTGTCGTACGGCTAAAAGTCCCATACCAACGTACTTGAAGTTGTAATTGTAGTTTGAGCTTTTCTATCTTCATATTTCGCCATAAATCTAGTAATAAGCTGCGGGAGACAAAACCGGGACAAACTGAAGTAATTCCAAAGTTCTCTAAGTTCAACAAGAGATTCGCCTATCCTAGTACGGAGTACTCCCTCCGTTCGGATTTAATTGACACACATTTGGTTACACACGAATGTATCTTAGACATCAAACAAGTATAGATACATCCATATTTAAACAAAACCAAGTCAATTAATTTGAAACGGAGAGAGTAGGTGAGAGCGTCGTTGACCACAGTATGGCCAAAGACATACCCCTTGCAAAGACCGATTGCTATACCGCAACTTCGTTCCGAAAACCTAAAATAGAGCCTGTTCTACACGATGCCCTTTAAAAAAAATTGAAATCGACATTTTTAGTTTCCAAAAATCGAGAAAAAATCCCGGATGCAGATATTGTCGAGATCTACAGTGGTGCAAATTTTCAACTCCAAATTCGTGTGTTTTGGGCTGCACAAAAAAGACTTCGCGATTTTTTCAAAAAAAATTGCTCCATGTAGCCCGGGTTCCAAAAATCCACTCTCAACTTCATTCCCACATTGTTCTTTAGGAGCACACACAAAAAACAAGAAGCACCACACGAGTGTTTTTGGGACCAAAACACCACAACACACTACTAGGGAAAAGGCATTCTGTGGCGCACCCACTTTGCCTTTCTGTGGCGCATGGTGGGTGCGCCACAGAATTGTCGCCACAAAAATGTGAATTATGTGGCGCACCTGGGAGTGCGCCACAAAAATCCCAACATTCTGTGGCGCACCACGGTCCATGCGCCACAAAAAATGTGCACCCTTTCTGTGGCGCACGCCTGTTCGTGCGCCACAGAAATCCCAACATTCTGTGGCGCACCACAGTCCATGCGCCACAAAAAATGTGCACCCTTTCTGTGGCGCACGCCTGTTCGTGCGCCACAGAATAGTTTTTTGTGGCGCATACCCTATTTGGTTCGCCACAAAATGCCTGTATATAGAAAGGCAGTTTCCTAGTAGTGACATCTCGAGTGTCGGCTATGAAGACCACACGATGATGAGAATAAAGTCGCATTACATTTTTCCATGCTAATCTCGATAGATTGAGCGTGATTTGATACCATTCATTTGCATAAGTATGGAAATTTTGTGATAGATAGATTTTCTCTGAAATGAATGTCATTCTGTTGGTCGTGATAATCACGTATTCTTATGATGATTTTTTTTACGATAACAAAATCATTAAGGAGTGAGACAGGGTGAAGCAATATACTCCCTCCGTCCCAAATTAACTGTCTTAGATTTGTCAAAAAGTAGATGTATCTAGACATGAAACAAGTATAGGTACATTCACTTTTGTACAACTTTGAGACACTTATTTTGGGACGGAGGAGTAACTTATTTTCGGATGTCCATACTTCAATCACTGAGATTTTTTCCAACTACAAGCAAGGAAACACAGGCTCAAATACATGACAAATTCGTGCTAGTACCCTGATCCTAAGCGTACATCTAGAATTGATACAGTCTAAGAATAAATCTACAAATCCGTACATTTGTTTCTTAGATGCGTGCATAAATTCAAAACAAATTGCTGCGATGCAACCTCCTAAGAGTTTATGAAATTCCAATCACCCTTTTTGTTAAATCGTGTTTCGGTAAATTTTGTGATGATTCCATCATTTTTTTGTTTTATATTTGTTAAATTTTATCTTTGTATTTGCTTTCGGGATTGTATTTGTTACAACTACATAGTCTACACTTGTTTTGTGCATAAACATTTATCCATCTCGCTCTGCGATTTTCTGGAAGCACGGCACCTACTCACACTGGTGTGGTCACCGGTGCCATGGCAACACGATGATTGATGATTTTGTACGCCCGGCTGTCTACGGAAGGAAGGAGAGACCCGCAACGGAAGCCACGTCACGAACGGTGCCTGCTTGTGGTCACAGCGCCAGGCACACACATGCACGTACAGAGCCACTCAGACACGTACAACTGCGGTACACGCTGTAAGGTGGGCCCTATCGTACTACCGTGGGGTGGTCCCGCGTTTTGGTTTGTGGCTCGTGCGCGGAGCCAAAACGGAGCGCGCCTGTTTTTAAAGATCAGCTTTCTGTAAGCTAAGTTTTTTATACTACTCCGTAACTTTTTTTCATCAAGCAACAAAGGTACTCTCTCCGTACTAAATGTAATCATTTTAGCATTTTTTGGTCCATATGTATCTAAACATGTTTTAGTCGAATCTTGTACTAAAACACGTCTATATACATGGACAAAAAAAAACCAAAAAATCTTACGTTGAGGAACGAACGGAGGAAGTGCATACAAGTACTCCTACGTCTACGTGGTGCCCGTGGCACTGCTCTTTGCGAAAATTCACTTCCTCCCCCCGTCCACCTCGCTTCTCCGATCTATAATCATTATTTAATCCATTTGCAGTCTCACATGAGCACTACACCCCCACCCTTCTACGATCCCCCAACCACTACCACCACGGCACCACCACCACCTCGATCCCATCAGGCCATCACCCGCTCCTCCTCCTCCTCCCCCGCCTCCGGCATGAGCGAGGCGGCGGAGGAGGCGGACTCGCCGCCGATGCACATGTCCGAGGACTCCTCCACCTCCTCCTCCCCCAACCGGTGGACGCCGGATCTGCGGGGCGGCGGGCCGCGCTCCGCAGCCCCTCCCGACCAGGTCCTGGAGAACGTGCTGGAGAGCGTGCTCGAGTTCCTCACAGCGCCGCGCGACCGGAACGCGGCCTCGCTCGTCTGCCGCTCCTGGTACCGCGCCGAGGCGCAGACCCGCCGCGACCTCTTCATCGGCAACTGCTACGCCGTCTCGCCGGCGCGCGCCGTGCAGCGCTTCGGAGGCGGCGGCGTGCGCGCCGTCGTGCTCAAGGGGAAGCCGCGCTTCGCGGACTTCAGCCTCATCCCGCCGGGTGGGGCGCACACGTGCAGCCCTGGGTGAGGCGCTGGGCCCCGCCTTCCCGCGCCTCGAGCGCATCTGCCTCAAGCGGATGACCGTCACCGACGACGACCTCGCACTCATCGCGCGCTCCTTCCCGCTCTTCAAGGAGCTGTCCCTCGTGTGCTGTGACGGCTTCAGCACCCTGGGCCTTGCCGTCATAGCTGAGCGCTGCCGGTATGACCCCAACCTCTTTCCGTCTGCGTTACACATGTCTTGCTGGAAATGCATTCCGGTCGCCTTAACAGCTTGATTGGATCACTGAGTAAATTTGAATGCCACTACCGGAGGGTGAACTTGAATGCTACCGGAGTAAACTTGCAGTGTTTATTGCTATACATTTGTGCGTTGATGCTCCCATGAGCTCAGAATATAGCTTGACGTGCTAAGTTTGATGCATATTCGTATTAATACATCGGAACCTGTGTGTGCGATGTTTAGCAGCTCTCTTAATACATTTGCAATTTATTCCAGTTAAGGCAAAACAACATGACTTTATTGAGTTAGTGCTCCCAAGGAGTGTATTGCAGTTTATAGCAAAACGTTAAGGAATCCTGGCTAGCAAACTCCCTCTGTTTGTAGTAGACAATTTAGTAATTCCGTTACATTTGTCATGGTCCAGTTATAGCTTAATGCTCATGTACTTCGGCAACTCCTAGATTTGGACGTCTCCAGATGTGCATGTTTTTCTTACTTTGCTTAAGTGATTAGTAGGAACGAGTGTGGCGGTCTCATGGCTTGATGACATGTACTTACTTTGTAGGCATCTGAGAGTTCTGGAACTAATCGAGAACTCTGTGGAGGATGAGGAGGACGGACTAGTGGATTGGATCTCCAAGTTCCCGGTGTCAAACACATCGATGGAGTCCCTCATGTTTGACTGCGTTGGTGTCCCATTCAACTTTGAGGCCCTGGAGGCCCTTGTTGCACGCTCGCCCTCTCTTCGTCGGCTGCGTGTGAACCACCATGTTTCTGTGGAGCAGCTCAGCCGTCTCATGGCACGGGCTCCACAGCTCACGCACCTTGGCACCGGGGCCTTCCGGCCTGAGGGTCCACCAGGTGGGGTCATGTCGATGTCTGAACTCGCACCCTGTTTTGCTGCCTCCAGGTCTATTGCCTGCCTCTCAGGTTTCAGGGAGGTCAGTCCAGAATATCTTCCAGCAATCTACCCGGTGTGTGGTAATCTCACGTCCCTGAACTTTAGCTTTGCAAGCATCAGTGCTGAGGATCTCACACCAGTCATTCGCCAATGCCACAAACTTCGGACATTCTGGGTAGGTCCATATTCTTTGCTTCCATGGTAGTTTATGTGTTATTAGTTTGTCTCATTTGAACTAAACCGCATGTTGTTCAGGTACTTGATACTGTGGGTGATGAAGGCCTCCGGGCTGTGGCCGAGACATGCTCAGATCTTCGTGAGCTGCGAGTATTTCCGCTGGATGCCACTGAGGACTCTGATGGGTCTGTGTCTGATGTTGGTCTTCAGGCTATTTCAGAAGGCTGCCCGAAGCTTGAATCCATACTCTATTTCTGCCAGCGGATGACAAATGCTGCAGTCGTTGCTATGTCTAACAACTGCCCTGACCTTGTGGTGTTCCGCCTTTGCATTATGGGTCGCCACCGCCCTGATCGGATCACTGGGGAGCCCATGGATGATGGCTTTGGCGCCATAGTGATGAACTGCAAGAAACTTACTAGGCTCTCTGTCTCTGGTCTTCTCACTGATAAGGCATTTACATACATTGGTAAATACGGCAAACTGATAAAGACTCTGTCTCTTGCCTTCTCGGGGAACAGTGACCTGTCACTTCAGTATTTGTTTGAGGGATGCTCCAGCTTACAGAAGCTTGAGGTCAGAGATAGCCCTTTCGGCGATAGGGGATTGCTTTCCGGTCTCCAGAATTACTACAATATGAGGTTCCTGTGGATGAATACATGCAGGCTAACCATGTCGGGTTGTAGAGAGGTAGCTCAGCAGATGCCTAACTTGGTGGTTGAAGTAATCGGGGACCCGGACCAGGAGGATGAAATGGAAACAGAGACTGTCGAGAAGCTGTACCTGTACCGATCACTAGCAGGGCCAAGGAGTGATGTGCCTAAATTTGTGAAAATTT
Organism: Poa pratensis; assembly: GCA_947311845.1. Taxonomy (NCBI): domain Eukaryota; kingdom Viridiplantae; phylum Streptophyta; class Magnoliopsida; order Poales; family Poaceae; genus Poa; species Poa pratensis. The sequence continues at coordinate 38,015,509 of CAMZMU010000044.1, read as the reverse complement.
TGTAGTCATCTTTTATTTTGTTGGAGTTGGGCTATTGATTTGATCGTGCTCGTGTTGTTCCTGATCGATCAAGTTAATTGGTGTAGTCCTTATCAAGTTAACTGGAGCCAGTGGATGGGGGTTTCCTGCGGATGGTTTTCATGATTTCGCACGGAACAAAAGATATATCATTCAGTGGACTGAAGCACCAAATATCATTCAAGGTAACATTCACTGAAGTTCGCTATGTGAGAGAGTTCAAGACATGGAAATCATAATTCACTTCTGCTAATTCATTCCAGTATTGCCGCATATATGAGGAGCAGGGCCTGATTGCACTTAGACCCAATGTAGCAGGGGTTAGATGGTTATTGCACCCCTCAAGCGTCAGCCATGGTCCCTTTGGTGACTTTTGTTCTATTTATCTATTTTTCACACGAAGGAACGCCTATGCCAATGTGGCTGCTCTGTCATCTACTTCATGCGTTATAGGTGATGCCAGTATCAGCTATGGTAAAAGTTTCTCCTTTGTCTGTACTTTGTAGCCTCCAGATGTTATTTTGGTAGAGACTTTTGTAGGTTGTATCCCTTACATTCCACCTCATTTCATCAGCTATTAACTAGAGAACTACTACTGGAGGACTTGAAATTTTATCAGCAATTTTGTTCCTTTGTCCTCTACTATTCTGCGAGTCTCATTTCCATTCACATGGTTGTCTTGAATCTTGACTAGTACAGCAATAGCATATCACTGTTGCGGTGTTGCAATGAATGCTCAAGCCTTGTTTGTCACTTGCCTTTTGCCATCATGCTCACATGCCCTACCACTGATTTGATCTTACGTACAACCCATCGTTAACTAGAGTTCACATGGCTGTGCCCTGTGGTTGGCTCCCCATCTGCTCTCGTTATTGTAGTATTTTCTCTTGTGATCCACCATAGTTTTCTCGCTGAAGCTGCCTTGTCGCCGCCACTAACTCGGAATCTCTCCGTCGTGATGGAGGCGCAGGTAGTTTAAGCAGCACGCACCTGCCCGGCGGTTGGCGGCATGTGCCGCTGCCTCCTGGGGTCATCGATCTAGCATCGCCACTGTTTTTCTATGGTTACGAACTGCTGCATCTGGGTGACCACCGCTTGGATCTGGATAGTTGTTTGAGATGAGATGAGATGAGATCCTGAGCTTTGTGCTATTGTTAATGTCCCAAACCATGTGCCGTGCTCGCCCAGCCTGGCCTTTGTTTGCTTGCGAAGCGGTAGCGGAGCGAATCAGGTGAGGCTGCTACAGGAAGAGCCAAACCGCTACCGAACAATCATCTGCGTCCAGACATTTTGGCCAAAGTAGAGTGCCAAACAAGAGAGCGCTTTTCCCGCGTGGTGATCCATGGGCGATCGAATAGCCGCCTGCACGAGCGAGCTAGACCAAGGAGTAGGTTTTGGTACATGTGCGTGCTGGGCTGCTGGCACATCGGCGTCGCCATCTCGAAAGGTGATGGGACGCGCGTAGGATCCGGGCTTTCGAATCTGCTGCAGTATTAAGGTCTCGTCTTTTCTCACGAGGGCTTGAAGCCTTGAAGGTGCTCTGAAGGATGTAAATGGGATGGACATGGGATGCCCGCCTCCCGTGTATTTTGTCCCGACGGGGTAAACGGGATTAATGGGATTTCAGCATTTTTATGTAGCAGGACCCGTGGGTCCCGTTGGACCAGTCAACATCGTCTTGATCGAGAACTTCTCCAGATCGATCTTTGACCTCGCTCGTTCACCAGCAGACCAGCTCACCGGCCGCCGCTGCCTCGCAGTCTCCCCGCACAGCCATCTTGCATTCTTCCCGCCACCATGCCGCCAGATTTTTCCCGTAGCCGCCGCCTCCTTGGATTCCCCTGCCCCGTCCCCGGATTTCCCTGCTCGCTGCCATGGACTGCTTCTCCAGCTCGCCGTTAAAGGTGCGCGCCGGCTTGGACGGAGGGATGAGCTTCTCCCGGCGCGGGCTGCTCACGTTGCTCTGCTCCCGCGCCTCTCCGTCTGTGCGTCGATGACCCTGTCCGCCACCTCCCTGCCCTTGTGGCCGAACACGAGAGGCTTGGCGGTGTGGAGCTCGAGGCCATCGGGCAGGCTGCGCTTGCGGCCGTCGACGCGATCCATGATGCAGAAGCTCTTCTTGCGCTGCATCTAGCCCACACCCTCGTCGGAGAGCAGCGGCGATGACGACATCGCGGCCGTGGCGGCGGCAGGCGGCGTCAGCAAGGGGATGTCGGACGGCCCGCGCTGTCGGAATGAGCGGGCCTCTGGGCGCCAGCATCGGGCGCTACTCCTCGGTCACCACCACCGGCGGGCACGGGGAAGACGCCGAGCAGCTGGGCGGCGACCGCGCCGACGGACGACGGTGACAACCTCGGCGTACGCGGTACGACTGATACAGTCGGGATGCAATCGGGCTAGGTGGGTTTAGCCCATTAAACCCGTACGGGATAAATGGGGATATTTGGGTAATTTTAGCTGGGATGGGACACGGGATTGGTGGCATGCCCATCCCACCTGAAATCTTCCTCTGCACTAGCGGTACTGCATAGTTGCAGGCTAGCAGCGTGGCCAATGATGGCTTTATCGTACATAGGGTTCGGTGGTGGTACAAGCCAAAGCTTGCGCCCGGTTTGGCCATCCGTCACCGTCAGGGACCTGTTGTGGAAAGATACCGTACCAACTTTCTTCATAACATTGCTGTCCACAAAAAAATGAATCTTTCTTCACAAGATCCCTAGAAGTCGTTTATCTTGGGCCCTAAAAGTTGGCCTTCGTTCTCAACCCACTATAATCATCATGATATTTGTAACTTAAACTTTTTATTTCTAAGGTTTTAAGAAAATGAAAAAATATCGTACACATAGTGGATCACGTAGGAGCACCCGCATGTGAAATAATATGACCATCTATGGTATGCTATGTACAAAGTGTAATTCACTTAAAGATCGCTCTCCAGTCTCCACTTGCGAAGATTGGCCTCACGTTTAGGAATATTTTTGCATTTTAAGTCTTCCAAATAGACCATTCCCATAGAATTATCTCTTTTTTGATTGTCAGCAGGACAACTGCTAAATTAATTGATTAGAAAGGAGTGTAGCAAGTTCCATGGTGTAAATAAACTAGAGAAAAACGTGGTTTAGCAAAGGCTAGGCTACGAAAAAGGGCGAGAAAAACAAGCTCAACCCAGGTCAAATGAGATAGAAGCTCCGCCATGTTCCAAATAACAACCTCCTCTCTAATTTTATCTAGCACAACGTCAACTGAAAGCTCCTCGTGTCGAACGATCCGCCTATTTCGCTAATTCCAGATTTCTCACGCCCCAAGCATCACAAGCGATTGCCCCCTTTGATTGACCAAGGCCCAAGCCGGTCTAGCCACAATTTGACTGAAGGCACACTAGTCCAGGAGTCCGGATTTAGCATGGGTAGGTTAAGGCCTGGTCGCAGGCGACGACCAGATCCGACGTGACCATGTGCACTCAACGAGCAAATGTATGGTTATGTCGTCATCAATGGGAAGAACATTAGCAATCAGGGTGTTAAAATCACGAAATTCCTCATAGGAAGTAGCACACATGGGTAGATGAAAGAAATCTAAAGAGAATCATGAAGGGAAGCCCTGCTATATGAAATGTCAAGTAAAAGTGCATATGAAGCAAGATGAGCATAAGCCACTTTAAGATCCTGATAAGTCCATTGGCCATGCCATAGCAGAACTGAACCACCATGTTGGAAGTGACAAACAGCCATAGAGTTGTAGATAGGTAAGAGTTTCAGACAGTTCCCTCCAACAGAAATAGCAGTCATTTAACGTTGCTGGGGTTAAAGCTGAGGCATAAGACTAGCCATAGTGGGGAGTATCATACACTAGTATCATGCATATGATACTAGTCTATGTTACTACTTCCTAGTGGATAGTAACATATATGTGGTATCATATAGTAGTGTATTTATTAACTTATACACTCATTTTTTTTGGAATCCGTTATGTTACGGTATCTACCTATGATACTAATATGATCTCTCTCATCATTAATTACAGCGACACGTCATCCTTTTGCCAATGGCATGCATGATACTACTTATGTTACTCCCACTATGGCTAGTCGCCTCTTCATCCAACGGCTCGCACAACTCCTCCATGACGTTTTTCTAAAAAGGCCCCTAACTAATCCAGAGCTTGCTCCGCAATCCACGCTTTAACGAAGAAGTGGACCTATTCGCAAATTGTGTAAAACACAGGGACCTCCGTGCAAAATAGACGCACAACTCCCCCTCCCTCTCTCTCTCTCCCCGTGCGAGCCGGGGATCGCCGGCGACGCCGCCGCGCTCCGCCGCCGCTCCGCCGCCGCTCCGGTCCTCACCCTTCAAATCGGAGTATGCAGAAAGCTCCGCCGCTACGCCCTCCATATCTTCGACGCGGATCGCGCCCCAACACGCCGCCGGCGCGCCGGAATAGCCGCCGCCGCGACCGCTGCCCTCCGCCGCCTCCGCGCGTCACCGGCGCCGCTCCGGCGACCCAAAATGGGCGGCGCCGCCACCTGCGGGTAGAGCGCGACGAGGCGCGTCCAGCGTGCCCACGCGCGGGTCGTGGCTAGCCGTGGCGCGCCGGCGGCGAGCTCAGCGCCGCCGCGGCCAGATCTGGCCACTATGACGTCAGCGCGACGTCATAGTGGGCACCACACGTCAGATTTTTTCTTTTTTCTTCCTTTTCTGAAAAAAATAGCCCACCTTATTTAAATAATTCTGAAAAATTTCTAAATGATGTAAAACCAACAATTTTAAATATGTCCACCAGAAAAACAAAATAAATATATGAAAGCGGCCACATAAAAAAATGATGAATAATTAAGACATGCGATTGAAATTCAAATTTGAATATTTGAAAATTTTAAGTGCCTTCCAAATTGTCATTTCCTAGATAAATTTCTAAATGATGTAAAACCAACAATTTAAAATATGTCCACCAGAAAACATAATAAATATATGAAAGCGCCACAAAAAAAAATGATGACTAATTAAGACATGCGATTGAAATTCAAATTTGAACATTTGAAAATTTGAAGCGCCTTCCAAAATGTTCATTTCCTAAATGCTAAAAGAATTCAAGTATGGATAAATTCCAAGTTTGAACAGTTTTCCGAAATCTGAGCAATCTTCAAGCATAGGTCCACCCTATTTAACCAATGAGACGTGCGATAAAAATTCAAATTTGAATATTCCAAAATCTTAGGTGCCTTCCAAATTTGTTCATTTTCGTAAACGCTAAAAAGAATTCAAATATGGATAAATTCTCAATTTGAACAATTTTCCGAAATCTGAACAATCTTCAGGCATAAGCCCACTCTATTTAACCAATTTCTTTAACACATAAAAAACGTCGCCAATTCATGACATTTGATCAAATTCGCAATTCAAGATTTCAAATTTTTACGTGCCTTCCAAACCTTAGCATTTAAAAAACGTAAAAAAGAATCACGACGAATGGCTTCTCACTATTAACAATTTAAAAAATTCATCTACTTAATGTAAACTTTTTAAAAAAAATTCAATACATTTAAATTTAAACAACTTTTGACTGCAGACATTTCCAAAATTAATTTTTTGACGCCACGGTATTTACAAACGTGACATCATCTACTTAATACAAACTTTTCTAAAAATTTCAATTCATTTAAATCTAAACAACTTCTGACTGCAGACATTTTCAATTTGACGCCACGGTATTTACAAACGTGACAAATATACCAACATGCACATAAAAAAAAAGTTCACTACTTATGCCATAAATTTGCTAAATGTTTGCAACTGCGAGAGAATATATCAACATGCACATTTTTAGTTGGTGAATATTTGAAGAAAAAACAAATGCACTCAAATACATTTCCTCTGTGTGTGGTCCAATTTAACAAATACAAGTGCCCATAATTGTGTGTGGTCCAATTTAACAAGTGTCACACACGTATTTCCTCTGATTATGGACTCTAATTGACCATCTCAATTAAGCAAAATATTGGCATAAAACTAAATTAACTTTCTCTAAATATGAAATTGAGATGCAATTCCTCAAATTATATATTCCCTTTACTATATGCTCATACAATGCACAACTTTTGATTACAAAGCTAAATTAATAATTTACACCAACGTACAACATAATAATACATTCAAATTTGCCAAGTATTCGAAGCTACCGTAGCATAAAAAAATGGTCAGGATTTGGACATAACTAAAATACATTTTCTCTAATTACAATTAAGAATTCATGGCAACGTAGACACATATTTAAATACTTCAATTTGCTAAATATTTCGATACTATCTAAACTATATAACAAATGCTCCAAAAAAACAACACTAATTATGTATGTCAAAACACATAACATATTTACACGATTCAAAATAGTCAATATTTGGATGAAATATAGACAAACTTTCCCCATTTGTTAGCACGAATCCAAAAAATATACAATACCACTACCTACATACTTAACTTAAATATTATTTCAAAAAAAGAAGCACATTCCAACATTTCAAATTGCTAAAATATTTGATGTACCCCAAAATATATCAACATGTTCGACAAATTTTTTTGATACTTCCTAATGCCAAAATACAAACAAACTTAAACAATTCAAATTGCCTAATATTTGTATACATTCTAGGTGTACTTCATCTAATTATGAATTAAAATTTAATAAATGCTCGCAAAATACATTTCCTCTGATTATACTATGCAATCAAAAAGAAAAGAAAAAGGTACCAACCATTATTTGCACTACTTATAGCATAATGCAAACGTATTTCAAGATTTCAATTCAGCAATATTTGAGGAAAATCCAAATTAATTCCCTCCAAATTATGGACAGACTTTAATATATGTCCACATAATGTATTCCATTTGATTATGCAATTCAATTAAATTTTCAAGTCAAAATGAAAACTTATTATACCTTCCCAAATGTTTAATAATCTACAATTAGTAATTTTGCTGAAATCTCTCTAACTATGAACGTAAAATTAAAACATGCTTCGTGCACTAAATGTTTGCATGAAATAAAAATCCATTTCCTCAAATTATGGATTGAATTTAACAAAATTTCTTACAATGCATTTCCTCAAACTATGGAGTTAACTTAAATATTTCGATATTTACGACAAACTACAAAGATACTTCACTATTTCAAATTATGGAATTAAATTAATTCAACGAATGCTTTTTATTTACAATAATGCACATTTTACTTCACTATTTCGCTATTTGCTGCTACATAGCTAGGTGAATCTTCACTCAAAAGAAAAAAGGTAGGTTAAGCAAACTTAATGGAACAAGCAGTGCGTGCTGTAAAAAAAGAGTGCATTGATATTGTCGGCTCTGTTGATATGGATGACTTTGTTGCTGATCCAGGGCTTCAGAAGCCAACAAAAGATTTTGACCCCAACATTAGGATGAAGCTAAGAGAACATATTTGATTATAAGGGTCCGTATCAACCAACGGGGTATAATGTATACAAGATAAAATGCATTTTTTAATTTATTTGAGCCATCAATAAAAAGAAACTACGGTGATGACACATTGACCAAAAAGATTTTATTAATTGGAGAAAATGGGAACTACTCATGTTGGGAAAATTGATGACATAAAAACAGGGCGAGAAAGTTTGAGAAAGGCATGAGGGAAACATGTTCAAGATCTACAATGATTTATAAAATTCCTGATTTTGTTGCACAATAGGTATCTAAAATGAGGATTTTACGAAAAACCTTTATCATTTTAAGTTTTATGTTCTAAGAAACTACAAAGTTTTTTTTTCTATATTGTAGGTCCAATGTGTTGTTCATTTACAATGTTTCAATATCATATTTTTTATTTGGAAGAAACGATAAAGATAAGTTTCTATAAAACTAAACCACGGATCTTGATGCAACAGTGGACGTTTTAGGGTTAAAAAAATCACTCTTGAAAAAAATGCCATCTGGGGAAGGAAGCAGTTCCACACATTCGTTTAACTTAGTTACCGACGATGTCTATATTTTGACGAAGACTATCCTTTATGTCCCATGATATTTGCTACATATATACTACATTGATGGAGTGACTAGTTCTCAATAGATAGAAAATTAAATTAATTCTCAGTCAGTTTCAGTCCACTTGGAACTCAAATGCATCAGAGATAACGATGCAAATCTAATGGTCAAAAAATATTTTACTCGGTTGCAGCCCACGTGCAACTCACTTGATGCACAAATCGTAATGCAAATCTAATATGGTCTTGCAGCAACAAGGTCTAAGCTCGTTTTAAACCAGTAATTAGAAAAACCGTAATTGATACTACTAGCTAATGCCATGAGACGCATCTCTAACCACTAATCTAGCAAATGCTAATGCTACGTTCGGATGTCTATATTGAGGCTGGATATTGGATATTCGCGAGGCTCCCGTCCCGAATATACGAAATCGTGGTGTTTAGATGTACTCCATATTCAACTGTGGTATTCGCACACGATATCGAGGGACGGCTCCGCAGGGGAAAAAAGTGAAGAGCGAATGTCGAGCCCCTTACCTCGACATCGTTGGATATTCGGCTCAGACGCTGCCCTCGCTCGCTCCTTTCTTCCCCGTACGCGCTCGCGCCCGACCTAAAAGCAGCGCTCGCGCCGGACCAAAGCAGCGGCGGCGGCGCAGCTGGTACGGGCCTCCGTCCGCATCTCCTCTCCTTCCCGTCCCCCTCCTGTTCCTCTTCCCGGCGGCCGGCAGGGACGGATTTTCCCGGCCTTTCTAATCTCCCTATTATCGGCGGCCGGCAGGGACGGATTCTTTGGAGGAGCGGGCCTCTTCCCGGCCTTTCTAATCTCCCTATTATTTGCTTGCAGGACGGATTGTTTGGAGGAGCTACGGCGGCCGGCGCACTTGTTTCCGGCGCTGCAGCTTCGCTGTGAGGTACGGATCGATCTTCTTCCCCTCTTCCTCTCTTGCAGCTTCGCTGCTGTAGTTGTATGGATGCTTCGCTCCTGTACTTGTTTCCGGCCGGCAGCGACTTGTCCTGTAGTTGTATGGATGCTTGCTATGGATGCGCTCCCCTCTTGCAGCTTCGCTCCTGTACTTGTTTCCGGCCGGCAGGGACTTGTCCTGTAGTTGTATGGATGCTTGCTATGGATGCGCTGCTGTAGTTGTACTGAAATTTGTTTGGATGCTTGCTATGGATGCGCTCCCGTAGTTCTACTGATGTTTGTTTGGATGCAGTGCTGAAATTTCGAAGTGCTTGTTGCTATGTATTGTTTGTGTGATGTGCTGAATTTTTGTAGAGCAAAATTCTTTCTCAGAGTGGATTTGGCTGGGATTGGGACAAGAATGTGTTACAAATGGACAGCGAAGAAGTGTGGGATAGATATGTGGAGGTATGTGACATGTCTCTAGCTCATTCTAATTTTTTGTAACTCGGCAATGTAACTCATGTTTGTACGTGCTTTCAGGCTAATGAAAAGGCAGCTACTTACAAGAACAAGGTAATCCACAACTGGAATGAGATATGTACTATCTACTCAAAAGATCATGCGACCGGTCAAGGTGCTAGGACTGGTGCGGAAACTGAAACTGAGACTCAAACTATACCACCAACACAAGAGAAAGAGACCAATGATATCTCTCCTGAATGTGCTGGACCATCAAAGAAGCCACGTATGGGTGAAGCAATTATGTGCATGCTTGGAGATATGAAGATGTCTTGGAGTGATGCAATGAAGTCGACGGAGCCATTACAGATGCCCCAGGTTACTCCTCCTTCTGTGATACTTGCTGCACTTGGTGACATACCAGAGTTGTCTCAATCTGACAAACTGAGAGCTTATGGGAAGCTAATCCTTAGCGAGCGTTTATTTCATGCACTTATGGAGCTCCCCGTGGAGTTGAGGAAGGAATGGCTGCTGATGTTGCCTTGAGGGCTTGTCATTTGTGATTGCTATGTAAGAACTTGTCATATTGCGTATGAGACTTTGTACTTTGCTTGTTTGAGACTTCGTTAAAATGGTTGTTTATGATGGATTATGCATTGAATTTGATATAATATTGTTGTTGAAATATTGGAGAATTTTACGTATTTGTCTAGCTGTTGTTTGTACCATAATATGTGGTTGTTTTGCATATTTTGTCATGAATATAACAATACAATTATCAATGTCTCGAAAAACTGCTTTTATAACATCCAAACAACATTTGATATTCAAACTCAATATCTTGTCTAGCTCTGAATATCTAACACATCCAAACAAAAATATTGACATTCAAACTCAATATCAATATCTCATGATATTGATATTCAACTCAATATCAATATGGAGCTCCCAATGCGAACATCCGAACGGAGCATAATAGATTTTGTACTGAATATTGCTGTCATCGGAAATATCTCGCTGGAAAGGGAGAAAACACCTTGTAAATGTCAGTAGTGAGGATTGAGCCTGACAAATGCAGCGACGAGGTCTGACCCTACATGATACATGAGTAACATTTCTCTTATGTACATATGAGAACAAAAATCCATACCAGAACAAAAATCCATACCGAAGCAAATAATAATAGTCTAACCCAAACTAGATAAAGAATTCACATTTACCGGCAGCACATGCAGGTAGGATCCTCATACTATTTGATATGTAGCATGGATCGTAGTAGTTCGTCGAGAAGGAATTCATGCATACCCAAACTAGCAAACTGAAGCATAGAGAAACTAAAATTCAGCAACAAAAAGAAAAGACGAACAAGGTAGTAAACACCAGCAGTGTAGTAATAATGTTAATAATTTATTATTGGTCTGAAAATTGCATGTGCTTCTCCAATCTCCAGTAATGAAAATTACTGAACATGAACATGTTCTATATGGAACATCTATGAAGAGTAGTTTCCCACTTAATGGAACTTATTTTCAAGTTAACGAGGTACGCGTCATCTTTCTTTTTTTCTCAATAATAGGCCGAAGAAAAGGTGCTAGCCATGAACATTGTCTCTCTACATATTTGAATTTCAAAAATTTCTGAATTATTCATGTAGGTATTTGCTGACCACAAATCTAGCCACCATCCCATACATGTTATAAATGGAGCAACTATGGGAATTGGAAAGAGAATGGTACACTTTGGGATATTATTCATGTGATGTATGTTGGTACATTTGAATATGCTAGGCACCCAAAGTATACCATTCGTCTTTCCAATTCCCATAGTTGTTCCTTTTAACATGTATATGGGATGGTGGTGGCTAGATTCGTGGTCAGCAAATAACTATATTAATAATTTACAAAATTCTGAAATTCAGCTCTGTAGAGAGACGATGTCCTTGGCCAGCAGCTTTTGTTCGGCATATTCTTGAGAAAGAAAAGATGAGGCGTAACTCGTTAACTTGAAAATATGTTCCATTAAGCGGGAAACTACCCTTCATAGCTGTTTGACATGGAACATGTTCATGTTCAATAAGTTGTCATTAGTGGAGCTTGGGGAAGCACATGCAATTTTCAGACCAACAATAAATTATTAACAATATTACTATACCGATGGTGTTTACTACTCCCTCCGTTCTGAAATATAAGTCGTTTTAGGTTTCACGCACAACTTCCGACACGTACAACTTTCCCGTTTTACCCTCCCGCAGACACGCACGCGAACCCACCGCTCACGTCTCGCACACTCGCGTCCACTCGCTCTTCCTCTTCCTCTCGCTCTCGTCCTTCCTCTCGCTCCCCGGCCTCCCTTCTCCCTCTCACAGGGCCGGCCCTGAGCAGTCTGGGGCCCGGTGCGAGACAGAAAAATGGGGCCCCAATACACCGTCTCCCCCCAATCCCCTTTGCCAGCGCCGCCTTGTGCAACACCGTCCAGCAGCAGTGCCGGCCAGTTCCCCTCCTCACTTTCTTCTACGGTAGACAGGCGGGAGAGACTCGAATACGGCCAGGCAGGAGAAGATCGAATGAAGAAGAACGAAAAGACCTAGCGAGATTTATAGAAGGGGATTAGGAAGTACTAACCGTTGCAGATTGTTGGTTAAATCCGGGATCTCCTCTTCCATTTTTTCCGCCCAAACAGCTAGAAATCGCAACAGGAGAGCAAGACCCCATTGTCGCTGTGATTGGGGAGGAAGGAAAAATGGAGAACGAGGAGTCGAGGAGGCCAGAGGCGAGGAAGCGAGCCGTCGAGGCGCTCGTCAATGCTCGGGTCGTCGATAGATGCGATTCACTTTTTTAACTAGCAAAACTGCTGATTGTTGCACTTGGTCAAGCTGGGCTGTGATTGGGCCTATCTACATGTACGTATACAATATCTAGTTGGGGGCCCCTGGCAGGTGAGGCCCTGTGCGGCCGCACAGGCCGCACCTGCTCCGGGCCGGCCCTGCCCTCTCACCGTCGCTGTCGCAGTCCGCCCACGCTCCCTCTCGCTCTCCGGCTATCCACCGCCCCGCCGCCTCCCCCCACCGCTCCCCACCGCCCCTTTCTCCCCACCACAGCGTTATCTCTCCAACAGCTCGCACCTCGCGTGCGCCACAAATTTATTGGCCAAAGACTGCATTTTTTCGCCGACGATGAGCTTTTCAGCGGCGGCGGCGCTCGATCTACATGCTCTAGCGCTGGATCTGGCGAAGGAGGTGCTGGATGTGGAGTAGCGCCCGAGCGGCGGACCTGGAGCGGCGCTGGAGTAGCCGAGCGGCAGACCTGGAGTGGTGCTGACCAAGCTCGGAGAGGTGGCCTTGCATATGCCCCCGGAGAAGTAGCCGGAAGCAGCAGCTTCCCTCAGGTCGCTCGCCATGCCTCAGGCGGGCACCACCACGAGCGCGAGTAGGAGGAGGGCTACCTCTCGTGTCTTCCCTCGACGCTGCTGGTCCGAGAAGAACGAGCGGTGGAGGGAGAGGAGGGGCGCCGGGCCACTGCTGGTACGGAAGCTGCCGGCAAGGAGGGGCTGTGGCGCTGCTCGATCTGGATCGATGGAGTTGAGAGAGAGAGCATCTTGGCTGCGAAAAAAATGGAGGAGGGTGGTGTCAAGTGATTGCGTGCGTCAGGTGATTTTCCTCCCTCTTTTCCTCTTGCCTCTCGTCTTGCTTGATCTGGAGAGGAACTGGATTTGCTATCTTGATCTGGAGTACGATTTGCTAGCTTGTGTTACTCAGTAGCAGACTAGCAGTAGGCTTGATCTTGTGTTTCTCCTGCAGTACTAGGAGTAGAGTATAGTACACTGAACTTGCTTGAGTAGCAGCAGTAGCTTGTGCAGTGCTTGAGCACAATTAATTAAAGATGCACACAACACTGCTTGCTTGTGGAGTGCTTGTCCTGAAACATGCACTGGTTGTTGTTGGCACTGATTATTGCCATCTGATAACGCATGTGGTTGTAGCAAGAAATGTGGTATGTACTGTCAAAATGCTTTAACTGAATTTTATCGGAACATTTGTTAGCAGTAGAACCAAGAAGTTTCGCAAGTTTAGTACTGAATTTCTCAACTACTCCATGAAATTGTGTACTGAATCCACTAAATTGGAGAAGTGAATTTGTTTACTCCATCACGAAAATACTGTACTTGCTTATGATGCGTATTGCTCCTTTTTCATTTGTCAATTGCAAACAAGCAGTTGTGTTGGAGTATGTACTGAAGGAGTACAAATGCTTGGATTTTTGCATGCTTTGTTTGAATTTCTGTCGAAAATCGCATGCTTGTTTGAATGGTGGAGTATGGAGTAACTGGTTTGGATGCTGAAACTTGCAAAATGCTTGATTAAATTTTGTGCTTATACTATTCCTGCACTAGTGTACTTAAAATTCAGGTTTCAGTCCCTATTTTCCAGTTACTCAATGCTTCATTATTTCGTTGATGTACAGAGTGGCAGTTCGTAAGGTTCCATTATGCATTTTCCTCAATTGATTGTTCTCATGTTTGTAGGAGGAGCTGATGAGGGTGCAAACAACTATGAAATCTGAGCAGCTCGGAGAGGTATTTTTTCATCCCATAGCTGCTGTCCTATCAATGGTTGTCAGCTTGATGTGAATTTGAATTATGGGAGTAAAGTAACAGGACATAGACTGGATTTTCTATTTGCTTTGCAATCTTGGTGCCGTGCCAATGTTGTTTCGCAAAACACATGCCAAATGCAACTTAGTGCCCAGCTCAGCCTAGTGTAGTTTTCATGAAGTTGAAAATAACTGACTGTCTACCTGCAATCACAACTCCGGCATTGTTGTCAACATCCATGCCATCCTCTGGTTCGACCTCATGATCTACATTCATGCCATTCTCTTCTTCTGGTTCATGTAAGGGAATTGAGAACTGAAAATTAGATCTCTGAAATATATGCAAGTTTATGTGCTCAAGTACTGATGTAATTAAAACTTGTAAGAAAACTTGTATGCTTGCAGTAGAATTCACAAGACACTACTTCTATACCTGCATTATGACCATCTACTGGATTTTCTTTTGAGCACATTTTCTTCAAGGATTTCTTCTTCTGGTATTTCAGGAGGACTGAAATTTAGGTCCGGCAAAACCATTGCTAGTGGTGCTTCTGCTCTGCTCTTTCTGCTAATGTTGAGGTGCTGCTGATGAGGTGACACTGCTGCTGTTTGCTGACAGAGGTGAGCTGCTGCTGTAGAGTTTCTGCTGCTGTTTGCTGTAGAGTTTCTGCTGACAGAGTTGCTACTCCTTTTCCTATTGCAGGGGCGAGGATGTTGGGGGCGGGAAGGAAAGGGGCTAGGAGCTGGGCGAGGATGTTGGGGCGGCCACCTCTCAGGTGATTTCTCCCGCCGGCGCCGTTGGTCCTGGCTGCAGATGCGCGCCTGGAGATGGCGACGTGGAGGTGCTCGCCCACGAGGAAGAAGCCCAGGCGAGCAACTCCTCCTAGTTGGTGCTCTGCTACTGCTGGGTGGGGCGGGAGGAAGCAGCGGAGAGAGTAGCTGGCGAGGAAGAACAACGCTGGGCGCTGGGCGTGATCTTGACGGCGCTAGGAGCACGATCCTGGAGAGCTGGACGCGCGCGAGGAAGAAGACCAGGAGAGGAACAAGCCCAGGCGAGGAACTCCTCCTCGCGCGCGATCCTGGAGAGCTGGCGAGGGCGAGGATCTGCTGGCGAGGGCGTGGATCGGCGAGCGACGGCGAGGATCGGCGATTCAAATTTTGAATCCAGTTTTCTTGGCTAATGACTGGTTCGCTACTTGGGGGGGCATGAGATGTTATTTTAGCGAACAATTGAGGGTAAAAATGACTTTTGGGCGTTTTTCACCTGGTCGGAACAAATGTTAGAACGACTTATATTTCAAAACGGAGGGAGTAGCTTACTAACAATATTCTTTTGCATGTATATAATGGCTAGGGAACTCAAACGTTGATGCTATTCTTCTTCTTTAGTGGCTATGTAGGAAAGGAAGGAGTTCCACACATCCCTAACTTAGTTCCCGACGATGGCTATATTTGGACGAAGACTATCCTTTATGTCCCATGATCATTGCTACATGCTTACGTTGATGGAATAACTAGTTCCTAATCGACATAATATTAGCTAATTCACAGTCGGATACAATCCACTTGCAACTCACATGCAACACAAATAACGACGCAAATGTAATGGTCAGAAATATTTTTACTCACTTGCAACCACTTAAAGTTACAACTCATATGATGCATAAATCACGATGCAAATCTAATGATCTGGTAGGCAACCAGGTCTAAGCTATTTCTACACCGATAACTAGCAAAACCCTACATTAATACTAATACTAGCTAATGCCATGGGACGCATCTCTAACCACTAACCTAACACAATGCCAATAGATTTTGTTTACTGAATATTGCTTTAATCGAAAATATTTCATGGGAAAGGGAGAAAAATACCTTGTAAATATCAGGAGTGAGGATTGAGCGTGACAAAAACAGCGACGAGGTCTGACCATACATGAGTAACATCTCTCTTATGTACACATATGAGAACAAAATCGAGACTGAAGCAATAATAATAGTCTAACCCAAACTAGATGAAGAATTCACATTTACCGGCAGCACATGCAGACAGATTCCTCATACTATTTTATATGTAGCATCGATCGTAGTAGTTCGTCCAGAATGAATTCATCCATACCCAAACGAGCAAACTGAAGCATGCATATAAAGAAACTAAAATTCAGGAAGAAAAATATAAGGCAAACAGGTAGTAGCAAAGTATGGATCAATATGTTGCTCGTAAGGACGATCAGTCCTCCTTCCCTTTTTTCACCTGAGCCATGAATTGATCGAGGTCGAAGGGGTCGTCGCCCTGCTCCGGTTCGTCGAGCTCGACCGGCCTCTCCCTTTTGCCGGCCGCCCTCGCCGGAGCCTTGGCCGAGAGCCCCTCGTTTGTCTTGGTAACCTTCGGCAGCTGCTCACGTGCATCGGCGCCGAGGGTTTTAGAGACGCTGCGCTTTGCCTCGGGCAGCCTATCGCCTGTATCCTTTCCTACGCTCACTGGCGGCGGCGCCGGAGGAGCAGCAGCAGCAGCACGGCCGGCCCTCTCTCTGCGCGCCCTGGCGGCGAGCTGTCGAATCTTTTGCTCCCGCAGCTCCATCAACCTGGCCCTCGACTCCTTATCCTTAGACGCCGCTCTCGTCCGCACAGCCTCCCTGGCCTTCAACTCCGCGGCGTACAGCGACTCGGACAACCTGGCGAAGTTGCGGTTGATGAGGCTCATCCGGTCCTCCTCCGACACCCCCGCCAGCCGCAAGTCGAGGGCGACCGTGTACCCCTTGGGGTTCTTCCAGTCGTTCCGCGACGGCGGCCGAGGCGGCGAGCTCATGACGGGTGACGGCGGCGACCGGCCCGTCAACCGCCTTCTCCTGAACTTGGGCGGCGCGAGGGCGTCCAGCGGCGTCTCCGGCGACCCGAAGAACGACACACTCCTCGACGTTACCGAGTCGAACATAGCGGAGTCGCCAGATGGATCGGGAACACGCGTCTGCGGCCGGGCGTCCGTGGCGGCGAGGCCGGCCCGCTGCCGAGAGGCTTCCATCGGCGCGGTGCCGGCGTCGACCTCGACGTCCGCCATGTGGTTGTCGTCGTCGCCGGGGGCGGAGCAGGGCTTCATCGAATCAGGTTCCATGGTGGCGAAACTAGGGCTTGGTAATTTTTCCCGGGTAGAAACTACTAGAAAGTACGCACGCGGAGAAGGATCCCCGCGGAGAATAACACGGGAACCGATTCGATCGGCTTCTGATTTCTCTATCTCACGTAGGTGAAACCGACTCGGACACGATGGATCCATCAAGTCATTGGGCCGCGAACTTGGCGCGTGGGGCGTCCCAGGTGAGGCCTAGCACCAACAAGTCATTGGGCTCCGTATGGCCATTTCAGCAGGCTGCGTTTCCCTAAAAAACAAAAAAAAAAAAAGGAGCAGGCTGCGTCCCAGGGGTGAGCCCCGGATTTTACACATACAAAAAAAAAAGGTCGTTTCTTCACAAAACTCTGCGCGTCGCTGCTACCATGTGAAAATAATTTTATGAGACCTGGTTTACAAATTCATCCCTGTGACCAACTCTAGCAATTGAAACGTGCGTGCGTGCCAGTTTAGATCTAAAAAATAGACAACCAAATTTTGTATTTTCTGTCTCTCCTGGACACGTGTCAATTGCAAGAGTTGATCCACGGGGATGAATTTGTAGACCAGGTCCCATAAGATTATTTTCCACTACCGTGTATCTCTAAGGTGGGCCTTCCCCCCCCCCCCCCCCCCCCCGTCCCTTGCGCTTAAAAAAAAGTTTTTTTTCGTTATGGGACTAGATGCTCTCGCAATTCAAAACATTATGTCTGCACTGTTCTTCTTGTTCTAGTTGGGACGAGGATGAGCCTAGAACATAGAGGGGCATTATTTTTTAGCTTGAAATTGAATGAACGTGTTTTTGTTTCTGACAATGCTCATGTGGAGCATATTGTAGAATCTGATGTGCCTCAATATGTGTAGAATGCTTGCATCTATTTAGGTATGTAATGATAAGGATGTGGTATTCTTGATTCGTTCGGCAACTTTCTGTCCGCAACCAACAACGTCAAGCCGGCTCTAGAGGAGCGGCAGCGCGCCATCGACACGGTCTGTAGGTTGAAGACGAAGGGCATTCAAGAATCTCGATGTAATTTTCGTTTTTTTGAGATGTTCTTACTATTTGGTGTGTTTCTTTTAATGCGAGTCGTCCTTTTCGCAAAAAATAAAGGGTCATAAATGGAAATGGATTTTCTACAACCTATATCTCGACCGTCCGTTCAAGTGATTGAACGGCCAAGACTTGGACCGATTGAACGGCCAGATTTAGCGTTGAATGCGTTGAATGTTCAACACATTCAACGCCAAATCTCGGCCGATCAATCGCGGCACGGACGGTCGAGATTGAGATTGTGCGCCGTATAGGTTGTAGAAGCTTATAACCGGTCATAGACATCACGCTATTATACGACTGACGTTTAAGGTAAATTACGAAGATGATAGAAATGCCGACGTATACATAACCAAGCCAAACGATGGCATAGCCATCACAGGTGCAGTCCAAAAATGGTTAGAACACACTCATTACACGAACAAACTCAACAAAACAGAGACACAGCCATCACGCAGATATTGCTACCAAAGCTTAATCTACACTCCAAAAAAAAAAAAAGTAGTGCCAGAAACACGGGCGATACACAGCGCCGCAAAAACCATACCCCTCATAGCCTCGATAAACACTCCAACTGCTGCACGCAACAGAGCAATCTAACAAAATGGCGGCCTTGTTCTGCGTCGACACCGCCGTCGGCAGCCTCCGCATCCCGCGCCGCTGCATATCGCCGCGCAACGCCGTTCTCACCGCGCCGGTCGCCGCCCCGCGCCGCAGCCTTCCAGCTCGAGGTCTCTCTCATCGTTCGTCGGAGAGCAGAACAGGACGCGCTCACGCTCATCGGTTTTACTGTCCAACCTTACCTGAGTCTTGCGGTGCCAGCTGCGCTGCGCCGGCACGGACGTGAGGGCCGCCGAGAAGCCGGACTCCTCGGCCGCGTCGGCAGTGAAGGAGGCTGAGGCTGTGCCGTTGCCGCCGTTCGAAGAGAGCTTGGTGGCGGTGGGCAGCGTCAGTGAGGAGGCGGCCGCCAACAAGGTAACCTCCCTGTTTTGCACGCGACTTGTTTGGTGTATTGCGTCCGAGGTACCGTGTGGCTATGTATTAGATAGAGTGTGAGTGTGAGGAGAGCTTGCTGAGTTGATGGAGTTTTTCCTTTTTTTGCGAGTATAGAAATTTTATTAATCAGGAGTATCATCCTGATTTCATTGCAAGCCTTATAACCTCTGGCCCAGAACTGAGGTTCCCACCTGAAGCTTTTAGCTAACAGTTGCAGAAGTATATAGGATGACTATTAAGAAGGGCTCCTATACGGAAAGTGCTTTGTGCTCCCAAACTCCAGTGCTCTCTCCGTTTAAAAAATTCAAAAATGATATTTATGTGTTTCAGAAAAATCTGAAAATAAATCTGGATGTAACCAATGGGGTATCCCACAACCGTGCAAAATTTTGAGTTCAAATACTTCATATTATGGGCTACACAAAAATGACAAGATCTGAAAAATTTAGAGATTTGAAATATGCATATACTCGATCCACACTTTGTCATTTTTGTTTAGCTTAAAATATATAGTATTTAAATTTAATATTTTGCAGGTTAGTGGGATACACCATTGGCTACATCCAATTTTTTTGAAACTTACAAATATCATTTTCGATTTTTTTAAACGAGAGAGCACTGGAGCTCGGAGCCAAAAATCTCCACTGGCTCCTATATGTTTATAATGCACAACCGGATTGCCATTCTCAATGCGGGGTTCTTGTAGAAATGTATGCCCATATGGCATTCCAAATGGGAAAAACAACTGAACCGGTCACAAATGGCACATTAGATTGCCATGCTCAGATGGCCGAACATCCCAATTTGGTATGAGGTTGGCAAAATTTCATCTAGAACATAAGCTGGACAGTCATGCGGGAAGCTCTGGTTCTTGTACTGTTTTTATGTGTTCTTTGTGCTACCTAGAATTGAGAATGCTCTAATCAGTCAGCCTACCAAATGTTCAGAATTGTTGATGAACTTAATACATTGATTAGTTCTGAAACCCACATTGCGAAAAAAAAAAAATCTGAAACTCACTCGTGTGTACAGTATCGAGAAATATACTGGACTGCATATCGTTTACAGATAGCATGGTTTGTTACTTTATTTCCTCTACAGGGACATGCGGCTGAGTTCTAATTTTTCTAATGGGTTTTTCTTGTTTGCTTGGTGTGTTCCAGTTCGGCTTCAAGGAGGCGTCTACTTATGTCATATATGGCACCGGTGCTTTCTTTACTGGATGGATTTTGTCTGCTCTTGTATCTGGAATTGAGTCCATTCCTTTGGTCAGTACTCACCAGATCTTTATGCGAATGTACATTTTATCTACCATCACAGAACTTTAACTGACTGCGATCCTGTCCTCAGCTCCCAAGGATACTGGAGATTGTAGGCCTCGGATACACAGTTTGGTTCTTCTCACGGTATCTTCTTTTCAAGGTGTGTCTCTAATTGCTTCGTAGGTGTTGTTTTATTATCATGTGCTCTACTTTATTTAACGCCTTGC
This sequence comes from Poa pratensis, assembly GCA_947311845.1. Taxonomy (NCBI): domain Eukaryota; kingdom Viridiplantae; phylum Streptophyta; class Magnoliopsida; order Poales; family Poaceae; genus Poa; species Poa pratensis. Next base: position 37,994,889 of record CAMZMU010000044.1, on the reverse strand, counting down.
CGTGTATTTGCCGCTCAGCAGGAAAACCGGGATGAATTGTTTGCCAAAGCTTATGATCTCAAACTGAAAATCATTGGTCCCAGTGATGCATGATCAAAGTGTTTGCATGTGGCTGGGCTTCAGTGCAAACTTGCTCCTTTTGGAAAAAAATACTTTAAATTATGCATTTCGAAAGTATATTACTGAATTACAATGCATGTGATTTTTAATGCTCGTACTGTTTTGAACTATTCGGTGAAGAACTAATGTGTGTCAGGTCTAGTGTACTCCGTATGTGACAACCGGTGTACTTTGGTTTGTTTTAAAGAAGTCCTTTGATTCAAAGGAAATTTCATCAGAATTTTGATGGATTTCGATCTGTAGGAGTTTTTCCTCTACACATCATTTGATTCATAGGATTTGAAAATTGGGAATTATTTCCAAGGACTGCACTGCAATATATTTTGGAGAAAAATTAATCTAATCAAACATATACATGGGTCATCGATTTTGGGGTCGAGTATTTTATGCTTCAACGGCATCACGAGATCGCGCCATACCAATACAAAAATCAACTCACTGCAACCCATGAAACTGTATCAATGCACGGACATAGTTGTTAGTAACCCTAAAAGCCAAAAGACTAACAGGATGATACTGCTACCGGCTTAAGTTTTTTTACAAGATCAAGCATGCAACAAAGTGCCCAAAGCAACAAGATACACAAATTAAATTCTCTAAATCTTGGGTGCTGGGGCAGATGGAGGTAGATGCGTGTCTAAGAAGATATTCTTAAGGAGCACATGCGTTTCGTCTAATAGTTACCATTAGTCAGCACTTTGACGAAAAGATTAGAGTTTTGAATCCACACAACATGTTTTCGGGAAGATAGGCTCAATAGTAAGCTTGTTGTGAATGTTTCGAAGAGCTTAGTATCGGGCCGCAAGATAAACTCCTAGTTTGGCCTGACAACTACTGCAAAATACTACTCCCTCCATATCATAATGTAATATGTTTTAGTTATTTCAATACGGATTATACACGGAGCAAAATGAGTGAAGTCAGACACTAAAATATGTCTAGATATATCCATATATTGTTTGTATTGGACGACTTAAAACATCTTATATTATGGTACAGAGGGATCAAATACTTTGGCGAAAGAGGCAGGAGTTCCACAAGGTTCGTAGCATCTCTCGGTCTCAAACGCACATAAACTGGTCAAGGGCATGGACGGATCTGCTATGGTTCATGGGTGTGCAGTTGAACACCCAAAATTTTCTGCAAAAAAAAAAACCATATGTATAATTTATAGGAACATATGTATGCTAGTGGTAATTATCAGCACCTATAGGTACGTTTTCTCGTCCAAATGGGGTCAAACTTCCAATTAGCAAAGAAATGGCTGGTGTTTACGGCCCAACAAGCTTTTAGCCCAACCACAACCGAGCCGAGCAGTCGAAGCTCGAGACGCACCTAGCGATCCATGAATCCAGCGAGTCGGCGGCGGGGATGGATGATGGAGAGCGTGGAAATTATTGTGTGGCCGTAGCGAGTCGGATGGCGCCGGGCCAAGTAGAGAAGAGCAGGCATGAAGACGTCGGCGGGGATGGATAATGGAGATCGTGGAAATTATCATATGGCCGTATAGTTTTATGAAATTATTTTACAAGTTTCTGAAATATTGTTGTTACAATGGTCAATTTGTACTTTTATTGGCGCAAAGGCATGGACCATTTTCACATTTTCAATTTTATGTTTCCGTTGGTTGAAATTTGAACACCCAAAATTAAATTCCTAGATCCGTCCCTGGTCAAGGGCACAATTGAAAAAGATATGAGCAATATCCTCCGGTTGCCCACACATAACATAACTCCCCATATGAGAGGCCTAAGTGTTTTGAATTTGATGGCTATAGGATTTAATATGACATGGAACTTTAATACCGAATTGTTTTTTCTATATTTTGTTTGACTATCCCGCGAATAAAAGAAATCCGAAGAATACTTGAGCTTACGCTTTACGAATCAATAAAACAGAGTGGGAACCGTCGATATGCAAGCAGGCCACCTATTACTATCGTCCCGTTTGGTCACTGGTTGAGGATTTTTGATCGCTTGCCAAATTTTATACTCCTACTAGTTTGAAATTTGATTTTTCCCACATTGATCACCACATGTTAGTGACACAGGCCGGATGCGGCAAATGAAAGTGGCAAAATAAAGTGTGTGCTGTTCTGAAGTTGCAACGGCCGAGACTCCCCTGTCCCCTTCACCGCCGGCCATGAAACCCCCGCCACTGCCCACGCCCGCCAAAGCCCTGCCGCCGCTCCCGTGGATCTCCCCACTCCAGTACCGCAGCCCCACCCGCGCCACGCCGCGCTCCCCACCACCCCCTCCCCCTGCCCCGCCCACCTCACCTTCACCGCGCCACGTCGACCACCCGGACCTCGCGCGCCTCATCGCCTCGTCCCAGTCCGGCCAGCGCGCGCTCGACCTCTTCAACGCCGCCGCCGAGCAGCGCGGCTTCTCGCACACCGCCGCCACCTTCTCCGCGCTGCTCATCCGCCTCGCGCGCGCGCGGCTCCCGTCCGCGGCCGCCGCCGTCCTCCGCCGCGCCGCCTCCGCGCCCTGCCGGTTCCTCGAGCCGCACTTCCTGCCGCTCCTCCGACTCCTCCCGCCCGACCACGCCCTAGCGCTCCTCCGCCTCCTCCCCTCGCTGCTCCGCCGCCCCCGCGTCCCGCACAAGCTCTCGCCGTCTGCCTCGACCGCCTCGTCTCCTCCCGCTGCCCCGGCGTCCTCGCCGACCTCATCGCCGACCTGCGCGACCCCAGGAACAAGTACCTCCCCACCCCCAACACCTGCGTCTACAACATCCTCATCAAGCACTATGTCAAACCGGCGACCTCGAGACCGCCTTCAGGGTGCTCAACGAAATGCGTCAGTATACCTGTGCCGATGTGAGGCCAAACCTGGTCACCTATTCAACCCTGATCGGTGGGCTGTGCCGCGCGGGTAAGATGAAGGAAGCGTTTGAACTGTTCGAGGAGATGATCGAGAAAGACCGCATCGTGCCAGACCGGCTCACGTACAATGTGATAATCGACGGATTCTGCCGGCTAGGCAACTGGAAGGCGCGGGCGATCTTCGAGTTTATGAGGAAGAACGAGTGCGAGCCGAACGCTTGCAACTACGCCACTCTCATGAATGTGCACTGTAGGAAAGGGGAGGTGGACGATGCAAAGCTGGTGTTTGAGGAGATGCGGAGTGCTGGGGTGGAGCCGGACGCTGTCAGCTACACGGCGCTGATCGGGTGCCATTGCAGGCATGGGAGTGTCGACGAGGGGATCGATCTTGTGATGGAGATGAGGGAGAAGGGATGTAAGGCTGATGTTGTCACATACAACTTGCTGATTGAGGGGCTGTGCAAAGATGGGCGGATGGTAGAAGCGATGGACTTGCTTGGGAGGGTGCCCTTGGAAGGGGTACAGTTGAACTTCGCAAGCTATCGGATTGTGATGAATACTCTATGCTCGCTCGGAGAGATGGAGAAGGCCGTTGGCTTGCTGGGACTGATGCTCGGACGAGGATTTTTACCACACTATGCAGCCTCAAACACCTGTTGATTGGTCTGTGTGATGTTGGCCGTGTGGCAGACGCCACAGCCGCATTGAATGGATTGGTCAAAGTTGGCTTCAAGCCAGATGCTTGTTGTTGGGCAAAGCTGATCGAGGCTGTGTGCCGGGACAGAAAGCTTAGGAGATCTGTTGAGCTTCTGGATGTCTTGACTACGAAAAGTGAGCAAGTGAACTCGGCACCCAGCATGGGTTTCTTTGGCTTATCTTTACCTGAAGGGTGGGAACAAGTCAGGTAATGAAGATCGCTCAACGGTGGAGTGATAAAACATTGAAGAAATCACTTCCACATAAGATGATCAGGCACGAGCAATTGACAAACAAGATGCAGTCCAGGAATAACTCAAGGTCCGTGTGATCTGCAACAAGACCTTGCTTGCAGTCCAACACAACAAGGCTGGCAACCTGAGCCAATTTGTGAGCATAGTCCACAAGCATTCTGAGTTGGGGGACATTTGAAGGTAGGAACGGAGCATTGCTTACTTTTCCCCGTATTAAAATAACTTGCATAGTCAATGGTCTGAGGAAACTGAAGATGGAATAACCATGTGGAAGAGTGGTGCTCATTTTCGTGGTGTGTCTTCTGGACACATATATATATTACTGGCTTACTGCTGACCAATGGTCAGATCAATGAAACCAACTTCATGAATTGCACCCGTATCTCATTCTCCTTTATCATTCTTTTGCTGTTGTTATGTGCACTCGTCAATGAGACTCCTATCATCCATGATATCTAATTGTAGTTATTTGCTTCAGCACACCTGTTTTAGAAAGGAAATAATAATGATGCAGATATGATGTATATGCAGTTCCTTGGACAGCTTAATCTTGTTCGTTTTGGGAACTAAATTCTCATTAACACACTAGCTACTCATAGTCAGATGCGGATTTGTGGCACCCGAGCAGCACTGCTCCTGTTATCTTGTCCGTTGTTGTTTGCTTCAAGATTCGGGTGCTTGGCGATTTTCGTGTGAATACAGAAGTTGGAAATGTCTGTAATTTTCGTGTGTACGGGGTGGATACGAGCGAGCGATGTACAGTATCTGTGCCAGACAATAAATATTTTCCTGAGATTTTTAATGCTAGGGCCACGGTCGTCCAAGGTGGAACTGTGCCCATTTACTGCCGTACTGTGCTTGTACGTGCAGCATGGTAACCTGATGCAGGCTCCCAGTGGACGAATGGAAGAGGGGGAGAAACAAATCTGCGTCTCCTAGGTCAAGAGCTGGAGGCAGATCAATGGGCGCTGCCGGCGGTTCTTCTTCGTGCGCCATGGATATGGCCGACCACACCCGGTGAGTTCTTCTTCCTCTGACCATTGCGTTCTCATCCAAACAATCACGCTCTGTGACGCAGGCAATCACATCTGAATTTGTACCCTTTTCTTCAGGAATGAAGAGTGGAGGAGATGTTCTGCGGAAGATTTCTTAGATCTCAATGCAAATCCTCCCGAAATTTCGCTGGTACCAGCCGGTATCTCTCCGCTGATTCCTTCAGGGATTTCTCCAGCGACAGTTTCGTTGGTGGCGACTTGACGATGGTGCTACAGAAGCTGTCGCACAAGCAGAGAAGGAAAATGGAGATTTTTCAGAGACAGAGATCGAGAAGAGCGAGACTCCAATGACCCGCACCTGGACAAAAAGTAACGTTTTGAACTCGCGTCATCGATGGACTACGTCTCGATAAAACACATGGACGCTGCTAATTTCTTCCTTGCTAATGTCAGCATATGACACAATAGATGTAGTTATGCAAATTGGATAGACAACAAAATGTATGTTTAGTTGTTTTGTACTTAGATGCATGTATCATCTGCTCAGCTATGTCCAATCTTCTCCGTTCTGGAATTAATCTGTTAGTTATCGTATGAAAACTTTAGTCATGTCAGTGTTATGATTTTCGGGTTACCTTATTGGTAAGAATTCAGTTGGCGTCTGCATGTTCTCCGATATGGCTATCCAGTTTCTAGCAGACCAACAGTGTCTGTTTCATGTTAAATATATTGTCGTTTGACATGGCACGTTGAAACCAGACCAGAATTCTAATATGACTGAAATTATATGTGAAAAACAAATAGCATGCTTTGTCTAACGTAGAGTAAACCTTGGTAGATGTACCCTGCACGAACTATGTGCCATGCTACAGCAGCAGTTAGTGTTGTGTAGTACCAGAGGATGCGACACATGGTCAGGATAGTGGCCCCTCACCATATTGTAAAATTCAGTCTATTATGCTTGTGTCGTTGTATACAGTTGGAAATCGTAGCTAACGTTTTCTTACGTGCCAGGGTGCGTATTGGGAAGGAGCCGCCGGTCCGTGTGAATTGTGCAGGCCATAAGTCTGCCCTAGAATTGTCTATCCTGGTTTTGCTAATAAGAGAGTGAGTCTGTTGTGCTTCCGTAGATTGGTACATCCTTTGACTCTTTGCAAGAAGCATACATCTTCTAGTTGGGTTTGAGTACGATATGGGAAGAGCCGCTTGAATGTACAGCAGTGAAATGCATGCAGGAACTGGTGTGTGGATGTTCAGTAAGTATCAATACCCATTACGGACAAATGCAAACCAGTTTATCTGTCTCTTGTTATCTGTATCTATGAAACGTAACATCTGACATAACATCATTTGTACAGGGCAAACCTACAAAGCAGAATATTCGTCTTTCAATTGCGAGTGCCCTGCCCTGATTCAGCTGCTTCGAAGTGAAGATAGTGGCTGGTATGTTGCTGAACACCGGGATGACCACAATCACCGTTTGTCCATTACATGTGGTGAGAAGCTGCACTGGCAGTCACACAGGCATATGGATCCATATACTAAGGAGTTGGTGAAGCAGCTCCGTGAAAACAACATAAACCTTAGCAAAGTGTACAACATAATTGGAAGTTTTTTCAGATCAAATGAAAACGTGCCTTTCACCAAGCGATCCAGAAGACACTTTGTGGAAGGCTGAACCAGGAACAGTCTGGTGACGACATTAAGAAAACAATAGATGTTCAAAGAGTTACAGGTCACTGACCCCGGATTCACATACACAGTTCAGGTAGATCCGTAGATGATGAGACCGGGTGAAAACCTTGATGTGGACCAATGGAAGAATCATAGAATAGTATCAGTACTTTGGGGATGTGATCACCTTCGACTCCACATACAGGACAAACCGTATGACATGCCCTTTGGTCTTTTTGTGGTGTTAACATTTAACAACCACTTTCAAGTATACTGTTGGATGGTGTGCTTGTCCGAGATGAAACAGCAGATACTTTTAAATGGGTTTTCGAAGAGTTTGTTCGGATGATGGGTGGGAAGCCTCCTGTAACAATCCTAACAGGTATGTTACTAGTTCGTTCGGATAATTTGTTAACTTGTGTGTATGGTGGAACCCGTTACTAGTGTAATATCGTCTGTATGCCAAAAAATGACCCCCTTGTTAATTATCGCAGACCAAGCAAGATCCATGGAGATCAGCAGCTGTATTGCCAGGCACGACACACAGATGGTGTAAGTGGCACGTGCTAAAGAAAGCAAAAGAGCACCTCGGGTCGCTGTACGGGAAGAAAATGACTTCAGGGCTGAGTTTCATAAGCTAGTGCACCATATGTTGAGGACCGAAGAATTTGAGGAGGGGTGGTCTGCTTTGATACAGAAATACGGTCTGCTGCACCACCCGTATCTGACACAGATATACGAGGTGAGGCACAAATGGGCCAGACCTTACTCCCGTGGGAAGTTCTGCGCAAAAATGACAAGTACACAAAGAAGCGAGAGTGCAAATCACATGTTGAAAGTATACGTGCCTCCAGCATGTAGCATGCACTTGTTTGTCCGACAGTACGAGAAGCTCCAGTTCGACCGGGATTCAGAAGAGAGCTACCAGGAGAGGAGGACATCGTCGGCAAATTCTTTTAAGATAAAAAAATATATCAGTGAGTTTTACGCACTTCATAATCTAATATTCAATTACGCGTGTAAAATGCAGTGTGGAGTTGTTCTAAAAGTGAACCATACCATTGAGAGACATGCAGGGAAGATATATACCAGAAACATGTTTGATCAGTTTGGCATGAATCTGTTCGAGTCTGCGTACTACGAAGTAGAAGAGGTTGAGGTTGGGAGGAGGTACCTGACAAGGCATGTGAACAGTGCCACCCGAGATAAGTGGTGCAAGGTTGTTTTTGAGGTAACTGTAGAAGACGACCGCGCTTTACATGCGTATGTGGCAACTTCGAGCACACTGGGATGTTATGCTGCCATAGTCTGAAGGTAAAAGATTTTTCTTTGCTTCCTGTTGGTTATATGACCTGTATGATGTAGTCTACAATATCAACGAGTCAAATGTCTGAGCTAGTTGATCCCATTGTTCAGGTAGTGATGTACTTGGGAGTTGACAAGATCCCCTCTCATCATGTACTGAAAAGGTGGACGATTGATGCCAGGGATATTCTACCCAGCAACCTACTACATTACCAGAAGGACCGATCTGCGCTGAAATCGTTCTCAGTGAGGCACTCCAGGTTGTATCTCACAGCACGGGTGTGATTTCGGCACCGGACAGGAATAGAAGTGCTGGTCGGCCAATGCAAGTAGAGAGAAAGCTCCGTATGAGGACAGTTTAAAAAGATCAAGGTTCTGCTCGATATGCCGTGAGAAGGGTCACAAGAAGACCACATGTCCAATGAGAGGAGGTGCGCCGAAGAAGGAACGGAAGCTATCCCGCTGCTCAAATTGTGGTCTGACTGGACATAGAAGGGATACATGTGGGACGGCGGTACAACCAAATTTAGGTCTTTATGAAAAACGCAGCACAGAGAAGTTGCCATACATTAGTAACCCCCACAGCAAATCAGCCATAGTTTGTTAGAGAGATTGATTATTTGTATCTGTAGTTGCAACAGTGGAAAAGTAAAGAGCAGAGGGTATAGAAAAATGTTAGTGGGTTTTAGGTGGTTGGGGAGTTGTCACATATATTTCTAGCCTTTGTGGTATTGTATGTCAGATGCTGATATAGATATAACAGTAGCCGTCTTGAATTTTATGGTTGGTTAGGTTAGTGTCCCCGCAGCCCAGATTTTGGAATTTGAATCCTTGGTTGCATGATAGTGCGATCATGAGTCTTGTCATGAGGTTGCAGATGCAAAGTGCCAGGATGAGACGGAGAGTCCATGGTGCTGATGGTTGAGACATTGTGGCTGCAACTTGCTGAACACAAGAGATGCAGTATGCCGTGGATTTTTCGTCGTTGAAGAGGCTGCGAAGATGGGTAATGTCTTTTGTAGATAACGTCTCTGCCGGCCGTTAGAGCTGCTAGCTCGCCGGCTTGCTCTGAAAGCCAACTCGCTACACCGGCCGTCCACACATTTTGGTAGGTTTGGGGTAGTTGGCGCTTGGGTCACAAACTTTTTTTTCCATGGTAATACGATTCTCATTAATAAATAAAATACGAGATACAAAGTATGTATACATCGATCTTACAAATCTGGAAAGATAGGATAAACCTACGTGACAAACCAACGCCTATCCATCTTCTTCGGCACCACCGTAGCAGCCACCAAAGAAAAAATAGACAGATCACCTCTTCACCCGAGCTCGACGCGGCTCCATCGCTGATCATCAGCTTTTCGGACCTCCAAATAGTTTGCCATAGGACAAACCATTGCCGTTGAAAGAATCAGACCGGGGCAGCACGACCCCGGACACGCCATCGAACTTCAGCACTGGCACCCCCGCACGACAACGTCGGAGAAGGGAACCAGAACCGTCAGCCTCCAACCACGAACGCAGCACAAGATGCACCATCTTCCAGCTGTCACCAGTGCAGACCACTGTCTGCACGTACTCTGGACGAATCTTCTCTGCTCCACCATGGCACTGGAGACAACGCCGCAGCAACGGGGACAGAACAGGAGGAAAAACCCATCTGATGGAGTCATCGCCGCCGCCTCGTCGACACCATCCATGGACCCTACAGCCACTGATCTGAAAGATCGGCAAGCACACAATGCCACCAATTCCGAGACGCTGCCATGAAGGACAACGCCGGTGTGGGAGTAGAGTTGAGGCAGATTTATTGCCCGGGCGCCGCTCCCACCACCCAACGACGCACCATGCCAGAACCTTCCTAACCCTAACTACCATGCAAAAACGGGGGTCCCCCTCCCTCCTGCCGCCGGAGCGGCAAGCAAAAAGAGAGGGGACCAGCTCTTCCGCCGGTGGAGTTTGGTGGAACAAAGCGTCGCCTCCTGATCGCCTGAGCGGCGGCTAGGTTAGGGACGAGCAAACCTGTCAATGGCAATATATAGCGGTCACTTGGGTCAAAAACTGCTCCTCTTACATATGGCACAGAATCTAACTGCAATCTGTGGACCCGATCGGCTGTATATCAATTTTAATACAACAATAACGAGCAGAAATACAAGAAAGATTGGTACAGGAGTATACGCTGCAGCCATCGGAGTTTTATTTGGGTGGGTAGAAGGGTTCCATCGGTTTGGGCGCCAGTATTCCTAGGTTTTCGGGTACAAGTTCTAAAAAGGCTAGTATATACACAAACAGTGGCGGAGCCAGGAATTGAGACGAGGGGGGGCGGACAAATAAGGTCTAAAAAATTTAAGCCATAAAAACAAGTCTATTCAACAAAATAAAAGGTCCATGAAGATTCAAATATTTATAACTCATAAATTACATTACCAATGACATGCAATGCCTAAGAAGAAGTTTAAACTACTAACATGGACTCAAGTTGTAGTTGTGCTAGCAAGATGGAACTTCCGAGGTAGATGACCTCGACGATTCTCTAAGGCATGAAAACGTAGCATAATCTTCTTGTCATCAATTTTTTCAAATATTTCTTTCTCAACATAGCAAACCATCTAATCATTGAGCCAATCATCACCAATCTTGTTTCGAAGATCTGTCTTTACAATTTTCATGGCCGAGAAAAACCTCTCAACTGATGTTGTTGCAACCGGCAATGTCAAAGCAAGTGTAATGAGGCGGTAGACCAATGGAAAGATCAAATGTTGTCTAGTTTGAACCAACTTGAGAGCAAGACCACCCAGAGTATCACATGAGTTTCTAAAATGGAAACACTCTTGTAATGAGGCGGTAGACCAATGGAAAGATCAAGTGTAATAGCATATGACACACTCTGTTTTTGGTTTCTAAAATGTTCACAATATTTTCTTGCATTGTTGTGAACGTTGTTTGTTCCACCTACATGAGTTCTGAAATGTTCGGGACCTTTCCTCCAATTTTTAAACCCCGATAGTGTGAAAGCATCATGTCCAAAATGTAAACTAATGCTTGGAGGCTTAAAAAGAAAGCAATAGAAACAATATGCAGCATCTTTCTCCACACTATAATCTAACCAATCAAATTTGGCATACCATGTTGCTATGAATGATCGATATTCCGCCCCAACTTTTGTCTTGGGAAACTGATGGCCAATCAACCGACTCGGACCTCTCAACAATATGCCCTTCTCATTTTTCCCTAATATCCTGAGTACCATATTCTTCAATTGGTCTTCGAATTCCAGGATCGGCAACAACATTTGCTAGATCAAAAACTTCATGAACAATAGCTTCTGGAGTGTTCTGTAAAGTGACATAAAAATTTGACAACAATCAGTACTTGACAACAATCTACAACAAAATTGATCAAAAATGAAATCGGCAAACGAGGGAGAAATAACCTGCTCTTCCCTCCCTGCCGCTGCTGGTCGTTCTCGTGTCGTCGCCTGCAATTTTGAGTAGATACTACGGTTGCCGCCGTTGCCGCTGTCAGCGCTGCAGCTTCCTCTGGATTATCCAACTCAAATGCCTCGACATCTGCAAGAACAACTTCCCAATCCAGCTCCTCCTCTCCGTCCATCACCGGCGCACGGCGGCAGTGCAGCTCGCGCCGGAGTCAGGGGGACTGGGCGAGGCGAGGGGAATCGAGCAGGCAGGAGCAGAGCGGAAGAGCGGGGGAGCGAACGGACCGGGGGCGCGCCGCGGTGGCCGGCTGCGGACGAGAAGGGAGCAGCGAGGAGCAGCCGGTGGTGGATTGACTAGGACTGCAGGAGCAGAGTGGAGCGAGCTGGGACTGGAGATTGGGGAATTGCGAGGGCAGGGAACGACCTAGCGACCGAGCGAGCGAGTCGCGCGTCCACCGAGCGAGCGAGTCTGGTCGACCCTTGGCGAGCGAGCAGTTTACTATTTTTTTATCCCTCCCGTTCAGTATCTGTAGCGTATCTGCATACATATTGGCGCCATATATATAGGTAAAAAAATTGCTCCAGGTGAGAGGGGGGGGGGGGGGGGGGGGGGGGGGGGGGGACGGTCGCCCTGCTCGCCCTGGTGGCGCCGCCACACAAATACAAACAATATTCATCTATTATTATATAAAGCAACCTGAGGTTCCACAAATTATCTCGCGCAACACATACTCAATCACATCTTGATGTCTTTTCTAGTTTTCTTACATCACAAAGGGCCGGAGAGCTAGACGCTGAAGTCGACGTTACAGATTGCGCAGCGGTTGTTCAGATGCTTGACCTGCTCTTTCACGCAGCCGGGGTGGAAGAGGTGGCGGCATCCTAGCTCCGCCACCTCCTCCCCGGCGGTGAAATCATCCAGGCATATGGCGCAGGTGGAGTACGCGCTCTCCGCCACGTACTCCACCCCGCCTGGCGGATATTATACCTCGATGTGGATTCTGACTCTAGCCATCCTCACCCTGGCCTGGACGCAGCGGACCACCCACCGTCCGAGGAAAAATAGTCCGGCGAGACCCAGTGTTCCCGCGATGATCTCCCTATGATTTCGAAGTCCGTGAGGAGCGATTTTTTCGTTGGAGTGTTGGGGTCCCAGGGACGAGTCTGCGAGGAGAGAAGTGTTATGCCTATTTTTTCAAACTAGACGTGTTTGATCCATAATACATTAATACTACACAATAATGCAAAAAAAGGGGGCAAAATTGACTCGAAATCGCGTCCTAATAGGAGAGGATATAAAGTCACAATGTCTGGGAAAGTGGTTGATCTATGTCAGTACACCAACTATGCTCCGTTGAGGTGGAGCTATGCACAATTCAGGGGGGCGCCCCCCCCCCCCCCCCCCCCCCCCCCGCTCAAGAAAAAATTATGAACTATTAATAATAAACAAACCGATCAAACTATCATGTCAACCAATTGAAACAGGGCGACTATGCTAACACAGTTCTCATCGACCAAATCGAGTCATCCAAACAGCCACACATGACCATCATTCCACTTTCGCCTTGACTATCTATGACTGAACTCGGCTCCCAATTTCCATCCACGATAAAAAACTAATAATAACACAAAGTATATATTCGCCTAGGGTCAAGTTTTTCTAGACCGATCTAGGATAAAAACAAGGCCAACGACACGATGATCATCATTCAGGAGAAGTACTTGCACAGAAGGAAACGACGAACGGCGCCGAGGCTAGAGTCCCCTCCCGTTCCCAGCTGGATAAAAGGAAACGACGGGCGTCGATGCGTATCTTTGAGTCCACGTCGTGGCCGTCTCCTCGAACAAAGCCCTAGTCTTTCCTATACTGACGAGCGACGTCGTGGCGTACGGGGAGGTCTGGCATGGGTCATAGAGGACAGAGACGATAGACAGGAGGACCTTGCTGTTCGTCTGCACCGGGCTCCAGGTGCTCTTGAAGTTGTTCAGGAAGATCTCCCCCTCGGTGTCGATGTTCAAGAGGTAGACAATATGAAAAATGTGGACAAGTGTACAACACATAATTTGAAAATTAATAGATTGTAAATGTTATGCAATTGAATGTGAAAAGGAGAAAAGGGCATAATTCGTGCCAAAATGTAGAGCCACTTTGTAGGCGTGCATAATATAACATATGACATGATATGCTATAAATGTTTTATGTCATTTCGAATGAAAATTGATGTTTTGTTCAATTAGATGCATGTTTGTGTGAACCATGTGGTTTGAAATGATCAATCATTCCATTCGAGCATGTGTAATTACAGGTTTTCCATTCGCTTAAACAACTCATCTATGTTCATGAATAAAATTGTATACCTTGTGAGCCATTGTCGATGAAATTAGAACCATTCTTTTAACCAAACAATTCAAACAAGCTTAATACAACATTTAATGGATATAATAAACATTTTCATGTCATTTGGAAAGAAATTGATTTTTTAGATAATATGCATGTTTGTGTAAACCATGCATTTTCAAATGATCTCAATCATGTCATTTGACCATGTGGCATGCTCCATTCCCCTTGACACTAGAAAAAATATTGTCTTTTTGCCACGCTCGACTTTCAAGGTAGAAAGCCCGTTTTTCCTGACTAAAGGGCTTTCACAACGACATCGGTACTGTGGGAGATGTTGCGTCGCAGATTTATTAACCACGCTCTGGGGTTATCATGGTAGATGGTTCCGTCATCAACCACGAACATGCATCCTGTTATATGACGTGGCATTACAAAATGGAACAGGTGATGTGGCAGTTATGATGGGCCGACCCATTAAGTGGAACAGACCGACTGGCACATTTATAAATAACAGGCTGGCACATCTGCTATTAGCAGGCCGATCCATTAGTATTATTAGGCCGGCCCATTGGGGTTAGCAGGGCGGCCCATTTAGCGATAGCATTGCAACCCATTTAGTGCCAGTGCGTCGGCCCATTAGGATTATCATGCCAACTCGTTTTAGGGTTGGCAGGCCGACCCATTTTAGGGTTGACATGACGTCCCATTAGGTTTTGCAGGCCGGCCAGTTTAGTGTTAGCAGGCGGCCCATTTAGTTCTAGCATGCCAACCCACTTAAGGTTAGCTGGTCGGCCCATTGGAGGGCACCTGGCCAGCCCATTTGGCCCACCTAGTGAACTCATTATGCGGCCCACTAATCATCGAACTGTATCGGCAGCCCAAAAACATACAACACACTGAATGGCTAAATAAATTTTGAAACCCCAATTAATTATTACAAATATCTACGGATTAATACATTCTAGTTTATCAAGCAGCACGGTTTCGACGGAAAGTTTTTTTTAAAGAATACTAGGAAACATGCTCGTGCGTTGCAACGGGAGAGAGAAATCTACGTCATGTAGGAACAAGCCATTTTCAGGTGTGGAGAAAAATTGGTAAGTAGACACAATATGTCACGATGCCATTACCTTATGATGCATCGGCTGAGCCGTGGTTTACAGAGATGTATATGTAGACCAACTACATGAATAATAAATCGTAGACACCATCCCAATAGTAAACTTACATGCATCCATGTAAACTTGTTTTTCGCGCTATGATATAATAATTCATACGTTTGAAAATCATGAAATTCACACTTTGTGTTTTAGCAGGATTGTGTTGTTGTTTAACTAAGAGAAGTTTTCAGATCCTATTGGTAACACTGAGAACCTATCGTAAGTATAAAAATATAATATGTGTAGTTCCACATAGAGAAAGCCATATTTCTACCCAAGGAGATTAAAACGAGAATAAGCAAAGATCAATTGACGTCAAATGAAAGAAGCGCAATACAAAATACAAATTTATATTATCCGACTTATTTTGATCATCATATGGGAAATTAAATTTACAACATTGCGGACCTTCCACCAACGTTCTGCCAGGGTATTAGAGATGTTCAAATAATCTGGAGTACTTGCCTAGAAAGTGCCGTCAACAACATCAAACCGTTTTGGTAAGCTGAGCAGCTGCTCTGCAATTCCGCCACAGTTCTTTGAGTAATTGAGTTTGCAGTCTGGCCGCCGCCAGCCGGGAAAGCATGCAATCAATATTGGTATACCCTACTTCTCTGCCGCACGAATCATGCTAGATAAATTCATTTACTATACTAAAAACGGATGCTGGACTGCGTGCTGAGAACTTGTAAAAGATAGTAAACCTGCTATATGTTTTGTCAAATAGTCGTAGATGCTGGATATTTAGATCGGATTCCAGCGTCCATGGAACATATGTCGAGGACGGCATGAAGAAAAATCCTAGCGACGCAATGGATGAGGAAGAACGCCGGTGGTAGGAGACGACGGACAATGCGCAGGCGTAGAGGGACGGCCAAGGCAGGCTAGGATGTGCTTTTGTTTCTTCGTGGAAATCATGTGAGTCCACCAAAACAAAGGCCTGCGCGTGGACGTTCACCTCCGGCAGCGCGTCCACGGCAACTTTCGTGCCGTGCTTTCGTAATCTTGCGAGCTAATCCTGCGCCCATGACCAGCTGAAGGCCGTCGGCACCTGTGATAACGCGCGTCAACGCTGGCACTGTGAACGACCTCGGGTGCGTCGACAGCCGGAATTAAATTGAGAGTGCATCTCATCGCCGTTGTGGAAGCAGCTGCTAATGTCATCACTCATCAGGTCTTTGCCACCACCACGGTCCTCGCCATTGCAGGCCACCGGCGGACACTCGCCGATCCGTTCCAGGTGCCGCTTTTCTGCTCGGGCTGTATCCAGGGGCCATGTCGGCGTGCGTGGAAGCAGGACGGCACGCGCTGGCCGGGCGGCGGCACTGCAGCGGGGCCGGCATCCGCCGGTAAGGAAGAGGAGTCGGCACGCGGGAGCAGAGGTATCGATGGTGTTGGCGTCGGTCGCCGTTAACGTCCGCCATCGTTTTCGGCGCGACAGCTACTCATGCGAAATCTCGTTGTGTGCTTCGCCGTTGACCTCGGCTATTCCTCCCATGGCCCGTCTGCTGCTTCCACGGCTGCGTGCCCTGCTTCGACCCTATCGGATGACGTATTTATGGGAAGAATTCCATCTTGAGTTAGAGTCCAGATCGAGAGGGGCGACGGCTCGACACACGAAAAAATTGAACGTGATCGTGAGGGACGACGTAGGAAACCAAATGAAAAAACGATGCGACGTACGATGCTCGAATTCGGGTTGAAGAAAAAATCGAACCGGTATATGACTTATGGGTGGCAGTGGTGAGTAATTGTTGCAAACTTTAGGGGTATTTTCAACGACGTACGAGAAGAAGTCTTAATGCTTTTATTATTAGGTATAGATTACAACAAGTCATTAATAAGAACAAAATCTACGAGGCTAGGCTAGACATGGTCATGATTCTCTTGGCTTCATCGATTTCATGTCTATATATATCAATGGTATTGATCAAATCAGGTGTTCTCTTCCTCAACTTCTTTGTTACAGATTGAAGGGCGGCAACATTGTTTCTTTCTACTTTCAGTAGAGTACTAATATATGCATCACCCGCAGGTATTTATTCGGGTGGCCTGGTAAGCAGGTCTGGTTCAGCATTATTCTCGAAGGTGTCTCCGAAGAATTTTGGATCAGCCACTCGGAAGCCATCCTTTTTTTAACCGCAGTCTGAAAAAAGTCAAAAATAAGCAACAAGCTTCTCTATGAAACATGTAAATGTACACATAGGAAGAAAGAAACAACTTAAAATAAGATGAGCAACACTAAAATAATAAACATGTCTAAGAAAGGTGCTAACGACAGTGGGACTCCCGCAGGTAATAAGAAGCTCAAAAATGATATAAAGACAGAATATAGCATCGTTTTAAATAATGTGTTATTAAACACATGACATTTCAACAACAAGAATACAGATCAATGCAAGAATCATATACCATGTATGAATCACATGTTATTAATTCTATAACAGTCAGATAGAATTTCATAAGTTGCTGGTGTTTTAATCATTGGCCAACAGTTGACAAAAGCAAAACCAATACCATCAGGTAAAGGGAAAGACCCACTGTATACGTTTTACCTGAAGAGGGGAACTTCCACATAGGATGATCAGGCATAACCAGATGACAAACAAGATGCAGTCCAGGGAATAACCCAAGGGTCGCGTGATCTGCAACAAGGCGTTGTTCGCAGTCCAACTTCAACAAGGCTGGTGAGCCAATTTGTGAGGAGAGTCCACGACCACTCTGAGGTTGGGGGACATTTGGAGGTGGGCACAGAGCATTGCTTACTTCGATGCTTTCTTTCGGTGGAGACTTTTTGATCCCGGGCACCAGTGCACCCTCCAGTTTAAAATATTCGAAAACCATATTTATAAGCTACAAAACATTCTGAAAAAAATTCCACGTGTAGCCAATGATATATCCCATAACCATGAATTTTTTTTAGATTGAAATACTTTGTATTGTGGGCTACACCAAAATAACAAATCTGGTAAAACTTAGAGATTTGAAAATATACATTCTCAGATCTACACATTTGTCATTTTTGTGTAGCTCAGAATACAAAGTTTTTGAAGTTGAAATTTTGCACGTAAGTGAGATATATCATTGGCTACACGTGGAATTTTTTTCAGAATTTTTTGAAGCTTATAAATATGGTTTTCAAATTTTTTAAACTAGAGGGTGCGCTGGTGCCCGGGATCAAAACCCACTTTCCGGCTTTCGTGCCCATATTAAAATAATTTGCATGGTCACTCGACCGAGGAAACTGAAGATTGAATAACCATGTGGAAGAGTGGTGCTCATTTCCCCGGTGTCTTCTGCTCACCTCAGATAGATTTACCTGGCTTACTGCTGACCAATGGTCAGATCACTGAAACCAACTTCATGAATTGCACCCGTCTCTCATTATCCTTTATCATTATTTTGCTGTTATTCTGTGCATTTCTCAATGAGACTCTTTATCATCCATGATATCTAATTGTAGTTATTTGCTTCAGTATACCTGTTTTAGAAAGGAAATAATAATGATGCAGATATAATTTATATGTTTGAGAATTATTCTTGGACATCTTAATCTTGTTTTGTTTTGGGAACTCAAATTCTCATGAACACAGTAGCTACTCATAGTCTCTCGTTTATCATTACATCCTGCCTTGATTTGTAACAACAACACACGCCACAATTCACACGCACAACCGAGTCATGCATAAATATATCACGCACCACAGATACACCACATGACCCATATAAATGTAACAATTGATAACTTAGAAGCAAGCATAATAAATGATTTTCAGCCAGCAGCGGCAGCAGCAGAAGAAGAAGGCGGCATGCAGAAGAAGAAGGTCGACCACAACACGGCGCGGCTGGTCAGTCGCGGCAGACCGAGCTCTTGGGCTTGACGATGAACTTCATCTGGCCAGCGGTGCAGTGGATGCCGCCGCGCTCGCCGCAGACGAAGTAGTGTATCTTGCGCTTCTTGAGGACGAACTCGAAGCCGGAGCCGGCGCCCTGCATCACGCCGGCCACCAGCTTGGACGCGTTGAGGTTGCACGACTGGTAGTCGGCCAGGTTCCGCATCATGTACACGCTGTGCGCGTGCGTCGTCGGCGTTCGGCGGGTCGTACCTGAACACTGCAGATGCACACCCATCCAAAGACAGTCAGTATATTTCAGGATTCTGCAGTTCATGTCTCAAGATCTACTGTCTGGTCAATACTCGTGTGGCCTGAAGTGAAAGCCATTTAGGCAGGGCTGTTCGATACAGAAGTGGCGGTGTCTGTGACTGTTAGGTAGTACATGAGTTTTAGAAGGCAAATATGGCAAAATACAAAGTGCTTTTAGAAGGCCACCCGGCCGGCAGCAAAAGCCACACCACCAAGACTGAACTGAAGCAAAGGGTCAAAGAAAGCAAGCAGAGCACCGAAGCACGTACCGAGGCTGTCGTTCTGGAAGAAGGGTCCCTTCTTGACGACCCAGTCGGTGTAGTTGTACCCCCACGTCCACCGCGCCGCGTCGCCGACGACGAACTGCGCTGCCCGGCACGCCTCCGGGACAAGGACCAGCAGCACGAGCACCGCCGCCGTCACCATGGCTCCGCCCCTCACCTCCATCGATCTCAACAAACAACCGCTCTACAACAGTTAAGTGCTACTCAGTCCCTGGCTACAGAATGCTTCGCAGCTTCAGTTTTGTTTGTGATGAACATGGCATGGCGCGGGTAGGTATAAATAGGAGCAGATCAGTAGTGGCTGAGGGCAGGGCTGGAGTGAGCGTGATGATGGTTCAAAGTTGACTTGCGCCGACCCGGGTCGACAGAGGCCTCGATGAGTCGCTGTTTAGTTCTCAGATCACACGGTTAAAGCAGGTTGGTCGTAACGTTGGTGCATGGTCATTAGCCACGGATCCATGATTACCGTGGAGGATTAAGGGGGCAGTAGACATGATGACTGTGGATGAGGATTAGGGTGGCGCGAGATGAGTGTGATTGGTCGAGTAGTACGTACTTTTGTGTGTTAACTTGAAAGCAGGGTAGAGTGCGCGCGCGGCAGTCACATACGTTAATACTCCACTTACATGCGTGCTTCATGCTGATTCAGTGTTACTTTTGAGAGTAAGTGCTTGATTTGTACACGCAGTTGATTAACAAATGAGCTGGAGTGCTGCCCTATTGGTATTGGTTGAGCAATGCATGGCACGAACAAGTACCTTGTGTTCCACAAACCGCCGTCAAACCGACCTTGCTAGCACTACACTTACTTAACTAAGGGATCAGCTTGTCGTCAACATGGCGCCAATTCCTCGCCGTCCCGCGCACGATCTGACCACTTGCTGGGACTAGTAACTGTATCTTCTTTTCAGAATCGGGACTAACCTTCGCTCGCCGGGTGAACGATCGCTTACCTTTCAATCGTTAACATGCTTGTGGTGCATTTTAACCTTGGAATTCAGTCAGGGAAGACAAGATTAAAAGATGGGCGGCTTAGTGATCATTTTAGTCGCATAAACGGACACTGGTTTGGCTCTTTCGGGGCCGACTATTTGGAAAGCTTAAGCATATATTCCCTCCGTTCCAAATTAATTGACTTCCATCCAAATGTGGACGTATCTATACTTGTAACATGTCCAGATACATCCACATGTGGGCAAATAGAAGTTAGAAGTCAATTAATTTGGAACGGAGGGAGTACACAGTTATCACTGTGTGTCCACTTATGTGCAGTTGATGGCATATCCATATGAGGAATGCTTTAGGATTACATGATTTTCTAATTCTAGGTGTTTACTTGCAGTTTCCTCTTTTCCACAAGGCTCTGCATATTGCCTAATGACAGAAAACTTGCCTCATCTGGTGGAGCCAGTGTAACTACTTAATTCATGAGTGTCTCTCTAGTATGTTCGTAAATCCACGTCTCGTAAAAGCAGAATTTTCAAAGGCGAGTACTGTGTATGTTTAATCCCAAATCATACATCTAAATGGCTTGAAACTTTCACACAATATAAATGGAACATTTATGATTTATTAGAATTTTTAAAATATTTCTAAAAAAATTGACGAAAATTTGGATCGATCTGGTGCGTCGGATTTTAAATGGATGTCTGATATGGGGTAAGTCACCGTGAGACTTTGTCTCATCAAGTCACTGAACCTCAGTCCTATTAGATCATAATATGGTTTGTGAATCAATGCTATTTTTTTTCTGCAGTCGCTTCTGCGCAAGAGTCTATAGAGTAATAAGTTCATCATGTCAAACTCACAGCCACAGTTCAATGCAGCATATATAGTCTTCTCGGTGTGCACGGCTTTTGTGTGCCCACGTGTTTTCGTTCTTTTCTAATTACCCCAAAACAAGATATATGTGACGCAAATGTGCACAAAATACATGCGGCCCAACCATCCCAATGGAGAATCTCATAATTCAATTAAGGGAATGATTTTGATGGTATGAGTAAGTTAATGCAGTGCACAAGCCGCAAGATGTGAATGGAGAATGTGTCACGTACTCGCATGCTGTAGAACGTCAATGGAGTACGCGTGCAGGCTTCGTACAACCTGGCTCTGGTTCCAGGCCTTCTTTTAAATGATGAATGACCTTTTTGTATACCCTAAAACAAGAGTGTGTACCAGAGAAAGCGTGAAGAAAAGATCATAGTGGGCAAGGAAAATATTATATTTAAGAAATTTGGTGCAAACCAAATCCTACTTTATTACTCCCTCCGTTCTAAAATAGATAACTTCCATTTGTCCAAAAGTTGATATATCTAGACATGTTTGTACAAATTGAAGTCATCTATTTTGGAACGGAGGGAGTACTAATTTAAGTCCTCACTTTTTGCCAAAATATAGTGTATATTAGATTTTACCCATGTAAAACTTTGACCAAGTTTATATAATAATATCAGTATCTGGAATACCAGAATTCATCGTGCAGTATATTTTCATATGGAATACATTTGGTATTGTAGATAGAGATAATTTTCTCAATAACTTGGTCAAAGTTAGTGAAATTTGACTTTTGTACTCCCTCCGTTCCAAATTAATTGACTTCCATTTGTATACACATGGATGTATCTAGACATGTTACACGTATAGATACATCCACATGTGGACTAATGGAAGTCAATTAATTTGGAACGGAGGGAGTAGAAGCCAATGTGCACTACCATTGGAATGCATAGTCCCCGCAGAGTGGTGTTTTGGCTCTTGGTGCATATGCACCTTTTATTTAAAATATATTTTAGATGCATTTAGAAATTTAAAAAAAATTAAAAAAATATTCGCGCATATATCTTAACATGCTATATGTTCACAGAGTCGTTTCACGAAAAACCGATATTTTTTGTGCTTTTTGTAAAAAAGACAAAATTTGGTGCTAAAATAGGGCTTTTCACGAGACTTTTTTTTGCCATTTTTACACAGGGCACAAAACATATCGGTTTTCGATGAAAGGACATTCTGAACACATAGAATGTGAAGAGTGTGAACACATAGAATGTGAAGAGATATGTTAGGACCCCGGATTAATTATCCGAGATACTCGTTATGTTTCCTGCAACAATCCCATGATCAGTGAGTTGTTGCACATAACTTGATTTGGTATCACAGAACACCCACATATACCGAGTAAATATACTTACGTGATTGAAGTCATAAGCTTCCACAGGTTCTTGCAGCGGAATCACCAATCAACGTGGAGCCCAAGTCAATCGCCTTAACCCTACAGGCAGCTGACTGGGAAGCGCCCTAGTTCGCAAGGACGTCAGTGAACTCCTCTTCTTCGAACTGTTTCTTCTTCCACAATCTGGCTAAGACAATAGCCAGGGACGAAACCAATATGAGTACATTTGATTGTACTCGCAAACTACCCCAACTTGAGTATGCACTATTTTAGTTTTATTTTTATTTCAAAGACTTTTATTATTGAAAAACATCTTTATATCTTTATTGAAAAACATCTCTATATATTTATTTAAAAAGGTAAGAAGAAGTTTATAACTATCCTTTAAGAAATCATTATTTTAGTTGTTTCTCAAAAACTCCTCCTTTTTCCCGACCATAACTCATTATGGTCCAATTAACTTCAACAACCTCATACTAACTCATTAGTATAGGTATGTAACAGCATCTCCCCTTCAATTTCATTTTAAACTTAAACACCTTTCAAAACTTGCCCAAAACTTGCACATGGTCTTAGCAGTTCTTCCCAACTGTCCATATCCGAGGACTCGGCTATTCGAATAGTTTTACCCTCTGCAGAGGTAGTACGCTTTTCCCACACCCATCCGGTCACTCATCGTGTCAGCCACGTCCCGCCATACCAGAGGTATGCGAAGTTGAGTTCCCGGCCATAGCCTGTCCTTTGCTCATGCTAGTATAGGATCCTACCGCTACGAAACCGGTTCCATCGACACTTAAATCCATGCCCGTCGGAAACTAAGTGTGAGGACTTCGTAGTTCTGCCCGGCGGACCCAAGGGAGCCCTTCAATCCTCTTCCTCCAATACGTTCATACCGGCTTCCGGTAGACTTCACTGAAGAGGACCCAGGTCAGGGGCAGGTCACCAAACCATCCCCTCATGGAACGAGGTCATCCTCGTTGTTGAGGCATCCAGTACTAACACGAGCAAATTATATGACTACGCCCTTGCCCATATGTGGGTAAATGTGGTCGCACAGGTTATTGGTTGTTCGGTAAGTACCAGGACACAATGTGCATTTTTTCAGAAACATCACCATTCACCACTTCTCAATTTCATCACCGACATCTCGGCATACCATAATTCATCCAAGGATTTTCAAAGGAGTTTTGAATAAACAATGTTTTTCCCATCCTATAGTTTTATTTAAACAAACTGATATTCTACATAGAGTGGCAAAATAGTTTTTCATAAACTTTTGAAAAGGTTTTCACAATCATTTCCAATTCTCATAGCAAAATTCTTTTAACCAAAACTTGGGTGGTTCGTCATCCCACCAAAAGATTTTTCAGAAGGCTTTGAGTAAAACAAATTCATTTAGAAATCACTGTATACCACTAACACCTCTATATCGGGTGTCTCAACAATATACTTGTATTTTGGAAAAGGTTTTTCAAAATCATAGCTTTGTGGCAACACCACATAATCATTTATGCTACTTATAAGTAACACAGGTAAATCAAAATAGATGTATATAGATGCAAGCTCAGTGAAGTAGCTTGCCTGGCTTCGGCATAACGTCCTTGGTCTTCTTCTTACTGATTAAGAAATAAACTCCGATTCTCCTCCAATAAATCCTCTCCAAGACCACTCCGGTATCGGTATTATCTAGCGTCGCAAACAGGGAATAACAACACTTAATACACCAAACGAAACCACAAGTGTTGCACAAACAGAAGATAACCACAAGCATCAAACTAATTGTTTAAGAAACAGACTAGGGTCTACGCTTACAAGGGTCTCTTACAAACCAGTGGTCTAGCATTTCTACACAAGCTAGGGCCAAACAGTAGGGAGCAAGGGATGACATGCTACAATATCAGTAGCTAGGAAATGCTACTGATATTCAACATCAATTTTGAAATTCATGCACACAAATGATTTTATTTGCAAACAACTCCTGAGAGTTAGGAAATCCTAGGAATAACCATACTAGGGACATTATTCCCCAATGAAAACCAGTAACACTAACTTCTTCTTAGCATGTGATCAAACCAGTAGCAATATGGCATGCTACTGATGATCTAGCAATGCTATCTAAAATAATGTCACACTAAGGGACTTCTACTAAAACCAGTCCTATTAACCAGGAAAATCTAGGAGGATACTACTCTGGTACTATTAACACTAGATGACTAAATGCAATACTAAACTTTTTCCAAAGTGCTAAAATACAGAGCTAACACACTCCTAGTAACTAGTATCACACTTATACACGCTAGAAAACACAAAAGAGACACTAGCACACCCTATATAGTTGAATAAAACTATAAACATTCATTGGCAGAAAAGCATACCACCTAGTTATTTACACCTAAAATAAACTATAGCTCTAAAAATCACACCAAGCTAGGATTAGGTACTCCTAATCATACAGAAGCTCACACAAGTGGATTCACACCAAAAATCATCACCAAATAATTTACAAAAAACCCTAAATGGCTCTCTGGTCATTTACCAAAGTGGATGCCATTTTATTTAGGAAGCTCATTTGCATGAGAGGCAAATTTCTACTGCTAGGTATCACTCAGACCTTTCCAAAACAGTTGAGTTTGCATCAATAGCTATCATAGAAAAATAGCTATTGAGTTTTTGGTAAAAAGTAGTAGTTCTGGCTCACATTTAATTTCTCCAAAACTACTCATCCAAAAGTGTTTCTACCACTTGGATCTGGCTGGGAAAATGCTAAGGTACCTCCCTGATTTTTGGTTTGGTCAACAAAGCACTTAAACTATTTTGAAACTATTTAAACTAAAGGTCCAGAAACAGTTCTAGAAGTAAAAGGATAAGCAACCTGAAAAAAAAAGAAGAACGGGCTGGATCTGCTGGATTTGGGCCGTGTCGTGCGGGAAGAAACCCAGCTCGCGGCCCACGAGCTTGAACGAAGCGGTACGGGCCGCTTCCTTCTTCCTCGACACGAGCAGGGCACGGACGCGGCGCTGCCGGAGCGCGGCGACAATGGCGACGGCGGCTCCGACGTCCTGAAAAGAAATGGGGATGTCTATGAGAGAGAACATGGCAAGGGGAGCACGTGTGCACAAAAATGGCGGAGAAAGGTGGCCTGTGCCCACCGCGAGCTTCCCCGCATGTCCGCGGCCGGAGAAGAAGAGAATCGGGACGGCGACAGCGATCCCGTGCTTCCCTCTTCGATTCCTCGCGCAGAGAGGGGGAGTAGGGCACGGCGAAGCCGCTGGTGGTCGGGGATTGGATTGGGGAGCTCTCTATGGCCGGCGATGCGCGACGGCAACTTCGGCCGTGGTTCACTTCGTGGAGGCAAAAGTGAGGGAGGGAGTGAGGGGAGGAAATGAGTGAGGGGGTGAGGGAGCAGAGGGGTGCGTGCTTCTTATCATCTCCTTCTCAGCAAGGAGGGACGAGCCACGGCGTTGACGAAGAGGAGAGCACGGCATCGACGGGTGCGCAACACGGCGTCCGTGCCGTGCCGCGTTGCTGCAGCAGGGGAGAAGTGACAAGGGAGAGCAGAGGAGGCAGCGTGCAGCGCTTCATCGCTTCCTCCAGGGCGTGGCGTGCGTCAGGCGAGGCAAGGAGAGCACGGCGTCGACGGTGGAGGGAGCAGAGCGTCGGTGGCGTGCGGCGTTGCTGCGACAGAGGGTCAACTGAGGTTTTGCAAAACGCCCCCTAACTCTTTTTTCCTCTCACGGACAGGTCCTCGGATAAAAATCCTTTATTTCCTTTTTGAAACCAGTAGGGTTTCCAGAATTTATTTGAGGGGTTTAAACATTTTACAAAATTTAGAGAAAATTTATGCAGCCTCCCATATAGAAAAGGAAGCTACACAAAAATTGGTTTTACAAAATAAAATGTTTTGCTCCATTTTTGTTCATAGGATTTAAATAAACCATTTTTGGAAATTAATAATTTGGTACCCCTTTAATAATTCAAAACCAGTGGTAAAATAGTGTGTAGAACCTTTGGAGCTTTCTTGACAAATATGATACTTCAAATAAGTTTTATTTTCATAGAGAAAACATTTGTTTTGAGGAAATAGAGAAAATGGGAGGGAATTTATTTATGAAGATCATTTTAACTCATGACCTTCATTTCTTTAAAAGAAGGGAGGGGTTTGTTTTTAAATCAACAAGTAGGTTTACTAGAGGAGGGAGTGATATGAAATGGAGAGAAGTATCATTTCATCTCCCTTTCTAGAATTTTGATAAAGAAAGTATATTGGTTTTCATAAAAATAGAGGAATAGGTAAAGAGGGAGTTTTATTGAAATCATCTCCCTAAGTTTTAGGAGTTTAACTTGGGGTGCATAATTGTAGAGGATGTGTTCCTCTTCAAGTCACACTCCAAATTTGGTGGCCAAGGGTGTCCTAATTTTGTAATAACCCCACTGAGGAATTATCCTCACCAGAAAATCACACACAACAGCAAAATCACAGCAATAGCAATAGCACCAAAATACCTACAACACAACAATATCCACAACTCAAACAAGACCACACACTTCAAACTACAAGGATAAATCACACACCTTTTTCCATAACTAACAATGCTATTTTGTAAAAATGGTCACACTCAATTATGACAAGAGGTTGTTTAAGGGATATATCAACCCATAACTTAATAGTTTTCAAAAAGATTTGAAAAGGGGAAAATATGTGAGGTAATATATTTCCCACTAGTATTTCTTTTAAACAGAGTTGAAATATTGGGGTTTATAAAGATAGGAATTTTGAATTTGTCAAGGTTGAAGAAAGGATAGGAGATCACAGACAGTTCTCCATATTTTATAAACATGAAATTTTGGAAATACTTTCACTGCCTCAATTTAAAGGGTATTTTATTTGTTGCTAGAACCAAATCATTTGTTGAAATAAACTTTTGGCCAACATAAGAATGGGAAAGACATATGGAATATATTCTTGTCATAACATGGTCACCAGTGTTGTAAATATATTTTTACCTAGGTTGGGTTCTTGAGTTGACAAACACAAGTCAACAATCACAAACACCAAGTTACACAAGGTCAACCAGAACAAAATAAGGGAAAAACACAATCAGTTGTGAAATAATTCAAAAGTTTTTGTTGGTTCTGAAATTTGGGTCTTGTTTACTCTGGTTATAAATTTGGGATGTTACAAGATATCCGTGAAATTTTATTTCAGACTTTTTTGACATTTTGAAATATGTTTTTTCAAATACCGGGTGCATATGCACACCCGGGTGCCAAAATGAATTTCCGCCTCCTAAGCATATCTTCCTAATCTAATACCCAGCTTGCAAAAATAGGCCAACCTACGTGACAAAAGACGACCTATTTATTTTGCTAAACACACATTTAAGCACTCACATTGTTACATGCTCTAAAGAGAAGAGGAGGGGTCTCATCTAGTGTATCTACTGCCAAAAAAAGGGGAAAGCTAGAAATACAAGAAAAAACACAAAATACCCATAACCTGACATCTCAAATCAATATGGATCCAAAAAAAAACGCAGAATCATGCCAAAACGCCCCTGAGAAGCCAGAATCATGTCAAAGCGCAGGTTGTGAGCCAGTGCAAACCCCGACGAAGAAAGATAAACATCTCAAAGGCACCGGGATCACCTGCGGCGTTTGGCAGCGAGCATATGTGGCAGACAAAAGGTACACAGAGAGAGATAATTACAAAAGCAAACGGTGCACAATGAGCATAAAAACTGTCAGGCTTGACCACGATGCGACCAAACAAGAGAAAAAATGTCTATTGGGTGGCATGCATGCCTTGCTGCAATGTCTGACAAATGCACCGCTCAGTTCAGTGTCTCAGGTTTTTCTCCGACAGCATTCACCACAACTGTAGTAAAAAAGACAAAAGCTCACACCCCCCAGGCCCCCACTATTTTCCCCTGTATCTAGATTGGGAAGAATCTGCAATCGTTGCTAGGCAGTTCCCCTTGGTCTACCTGAAACACAAATCATCCTTTAAATTTTTCTTCAAGGCATCCTTCAAATGGTGTGCATCAACAAAACTAGGACCTTTTCCACGGACAGTTCTAGTATGTATCCAAGATTAAGCTACCAAAAGTTCTGCCAGGGGGGAGAAACTGCGGATCAATTGTCATCCTGCAAAAGAAGGAAGAAATAAGCGGGAAATCCGTAATTACGGGTAGTAGGTGCAGATGCACCCACTACACGAAAAACAATTTTTAAAATGTCAAAAGATTCAAAATAAAAATTTCGCATATAGTCCAAGACATTTTATGTTAGCACAAAAAGTTACGTGAAGAGAAAATATTTTTTGTGACCTGTGCAAAAAAGACAAATCCGGACGCACCAAAATGTCTTTATACGAGTCATTTTTTTGTCTTTTTTCACAGGTCATAAAAAATGTTTTTTCACCACCCCAATTTTTGTACTAACACATAATGTTCTAATGTACATCCGAATTTTTTCTGTAATTTTTTGACATTTTGAGAAAAAACTAAAAAAATTTACGTAATAGGTGTATCTACGCCTATGAGCCAAATCGCCGCATCCGAAATAAGTGCATTAGCATCCA
The DNA here is from genome assembly GCA_947311845.1 of Poa pratensis. Lineage (NCBI taxonomy): Eukaryota > Viridiplantae > Streptophyta > Magnoliopsida > Poales > Poaceae > Poa > Poa pratensis. The sequence continues at coordinate 37,965,900 of CAMZMU010000044.1, read as the reverse complement.
CAAAGAAGAAATAACTAAAAATGGTGGTAATTCAAAATTACTTTGTTGTTATCCTGTGATTTTCCTGAAGATTGGAACATCCTAGCAAATGACTTCCGCTCCTTATCTAACCTGTTGGCAACCTGTGATAATTTCCAGATAATTTGTAACGATGAACATATATATCCAGAAACCAGGTTCGTCACCAAATCAAATCAAGACCGACCTTCTTCTTTGCAGCAGCCAACTCCCGTTTAATGCCTCCTGCAGGTTGTCCAAACAGACTCAGTTAGATAAGCATCAAATGCTAGGCGAAGGAGTGGCAATGAAGAGGAAAGAGACGACAAACCATCACTCGGCTCCAAATCCAACGCATTCTGGAAGCTCTCCACCGCTGCATCAATGTCATTAAGTGCCATGTGTGCCTGCAGATCGCATTCAAACTATCAGAATCTAGTTACATATATACAAACAGGTGGCAGGCTGCCAGAAACATAATATGTCGTACAGGTATGCTGCTATTGTTGAATGTAATACATTTGTACAAGGTACGTGATACATTTTTCAGCTCAAATGCACATACTTAGGAAATCAATATTCACATACATGAAGTGTCGGAAACGAGAGCAACACAAAGAAAATCAAATCTCAAGGATTTTACTTTTCAGAATGTTAGAATGAGTAGCTACTAATTGCTTCTGAATGAACAATTTCTCGGATGTAGCTAAAGTCCCAAGGTTCTAAGTTGAGATTCTGGTTGCTTTAAGGTCACGAAAAAGACACAGCCGAGAACAACACAAAGAAAATCAAATCTCCAGGATTTTACTTTTCAGAATGTTAGAATGGAAGACAACTAATTTGGAACGGAGAGAGTAATTGCTTCTGAATGAACAATTTCTCGGATGTAGCTAAGTCCCAAGGTTCTAAGTTGAGATTCTGGTTGCTTTAAGGTCACGAAAAAGACACAGTAAATATCATGGGAAGTTGGGAACTATCCTTCAGGTTTTTAGTATTATATAAATAATAAAAACATGTCCAGAGGATAAGTTAACTCTAAAAAAGATAAAAACATACTAGTACTAGAAGGTACTAACAGTCACTACAAACCATACCACAATGTTCTCACTAAGGACTTCATTACTAAGAAATACTAAAGGTGCTACGTGATGTCTCTTCATAAGCTTTCATGTAGTTAAGGCTTCAAAAAAAAATAGTTAAGGCTTATAAGAGATGCAGGGCACGTTCTTTTGGTTAATGGTTAGGTTACACATGTAGGACAGTTGACCTATCGACCGCTAAGAGTTAAAGTGTGTGTATCTGTAGGCTATAGCGAAACAGCTTATGAGGTCTAAGAAAGATATGGCACCAGTACAGCTAGTTATTTAAAACATTAATCAGCTAGATAAAAGAGAGCATATAACACATCTCAAGTCTTTTTATAAATTTCGGCATAAATTTTCTATATATTGTCTTAGATGAAGAGGGAAAACATTGTTAAGCACGTCAAATAAGATGAGCCCTTAGAAATGTGAAAAATGTAACAATTCAAGCAAAGGAAATACTGATATGAGACTGATTTCAAGTGATATGGGAGGACGACAGAAACAAAAGTACGCATACACTTGCAAACAACTTGTAGTTTGGAGCAAAGCATAATGAAGAGCTTATAACCACTATACTAAGGTCAATACCAACCTGCCCTTGTCGGAAAAAAGCCTTAGCATTGCCGTCCGTTTCACGCAGTGCAAAATCCGCATCCAACAAAGCACCCTTCAAATCTCCCAACTTCATTTTGCATGCCTAACGAAATTATCTCAGATTCAGGAAACAAGTAACATTAATGTAGTAGCGTGTGAAATCTTAGATTGCATACTATCATCATCGCAGTTAAAAGAACAGCAAATATGCATCCAGCAACGAAGTAATTAGACTGGAAAAATAAAACTTACAGAGCTATTCGTTAGTATTATGGACTTGGTCTTCCGTATTGCTGTGCTCTTCTCTGCATATCAAGACATGTTCATTTTACTTACAAGTGTCATGTGACAAGCTTTATGATCAGTGTGTACGATGAGACAGAATTACTGAACAGTTCTAGTGGAAACAGTATAATTTACCTTCGTCTATCTCTTCTTTCTCCCAGCAAACATCCAAGTAACGCAGAGCTTTCCTGTACTTCCGCAGGGCTGTCTTGTAATCTTGTTTCTGTAGAAATTAGAGGCACTAGCTTTAGCTTTAGGAAACCAGAAAGGAAATACAACATTACATATGTGCAAACAAGATTTGGTCAGAAATGTAATAATGAAAAATCCAGGAAACAAGCGCAAGTGTCACGACTACGATGCAAAGTTGCATATATGACACAGGATATGCATGACACGGAAAGTTGAGGACTTTTTTCTAAAGCTGAAGTCTGACTACAGGTACATTTATACCTCTTTAGTTAGCATTGCAGCAAACCAAAAAGAATTAAATAGGAGAATGAGAGCTCCAATTAGCCGCTAGATAAGTCCAAATGCAGTAGATCATAGTGGATGTCTGTATCGCTAGAAAGTAGAGTACAAATGCTACCTACATAAACTCCAGGGTATTTCGTAGAGTCGTGACTATAATGCTATGAGACCTCAAATATTAGCCGCCAAGCACAAATACAGTAGATGAAGGTGGATATTCATATTCTAGGAAGTGGAAGGTACAAAAGCTAACTACCAAGACTCCACGGTCTTCTGTAGAGTATTTGCGGATTTCACAGTGGTTGATCTCAGCAGTCCAAATTCAAACTAGTAGTTAAGGTTGCTAATTCTTAATCCTATTTAAAAGATGCATGGGTAAGAATAGTATCAGCAATTGCAATACCATTGTTTATAAAATTTAGCACAGATCTGAGGTAAAAGGGGAGACAAATATAATCTGTAGTTCGCAAATGTTGAATCAATGGTCAGAGTCATCATAGACAATATCATCATCAAGACATAAAAGAACAAGACCTAGGGGAACTAAATTTCTTTTTCGTTAAGATGATAGGAACCCAAATCTGAGCTGGAGAGGACTTGGATCTGGGTGTGGGGGTGTGCACCCACAATTCCCACAAACTGAGCTAGTCTCAGTTCCTACATAAAACAGGAATTTCATTTGTACATCAGGTAGGCGATTCAACCACTAAACACTGACAGTGTACGGCTGAGAAAACATGAATGCCCCCATAGTACTTGAGCAAGTTGCAAACATCTAAGGGCTTAAGTTACTTATGCCCAATATGATGCTATACATTTAACCTGTCAGGAAATACTGTCGCTATATTGATGTTTATCTCTCTTTTTTTACTCTGAAGTTACTTCATACACTGATTTGGTGCCCACGGAACCAATGAAATACCACTGGTACAAATAAAGCAGGGTAGAGCTTAGATAGGACAGAAGTTACCTTGAAGTTATCATTCCCAAAAGCCTTGGCAGACTCCACAGCATCCATCCACCATGAAATCTCTGCATGCTTCTCATCGAGGTCATTTGGCCAGTCAGGATACATGTCACCATCATTGAAAAAGTCCACAACTCCATCATCAGCACCTTCAGGGAGTTCTCCACAATCAGAAATCATGGCCTCAGCCGTGGGACGGTCAGCTTCTCCGACAGGAATATGCTCACACGAGCGAACCACCCCCATTCCCTTTATTACTCTCCCAAAAACTACATGCTTCCCATCTAAATGAGGTGTTCGGGTGGTAGTGATAAAAAACTGAGATCCATTTGTGTCTGGACCAGAATTAGCCATGGATAATATTCCTTTCCTCTCATGCTTTAAAATGAAGTTCTCATCCTCAAACTTCAAACCATAAATTGACTCCCCTCCTGTTCCATCACCAGCAGTAAAATCTCCACCTTGTACCATAAAACCTTTGATAACGCGATGAAAGAACGATCCCTGCAAGAATAGCAATTATCAACGATCTGTTTTTTGTTGCGGTGAGGAACTGGCAAGAGAATCAGTGCAATATACATAATTGCCATCAAACTTTCACCTTGTATTTTTGTGGCTAAAATTTGGAAACTAGAATGAACAAAACCAATTCAACACAAAAGGAACACTAATCAATTCCCATTCTTGTACTGAGTATTAGTTTGGTACTTAAGTCCAATAGGGGAAAATGAATTGTCAATAACTTTAGAGCAAGGATTACGAGTCGCTCGACAAGTCGTGACTAGTTGAGCGGCTTGTCTACCTATCGACTCGACAAGTTCAAGTTATCGATCCACAAGTTAACTTGTCTACGACTAATCGTGACAAGCCCATGTAGGTGAGTCGAGCGACAAGAAAAAGGCCCATCCCGTGAAACCTAACTACCCCTCTAGGCCTCCAGACACAACTATAGGAAATAGATATGGCGTTCCCCACGCCCAGCCGCCTCTTCCTGGGCACTCTTCCCTGGCCGCCGCCTCCATACCTGGCTGTCCACCCCGGCCGCTGAACAAATTTTCAGTATTTACAGCTCGACTACATATCCACAAGTCTATGACTAGTCACGACTGATGGTGGGTGACTTTGTACATTATGAGTCGCTCTTTAAGATGGTGGGTGACTTTGTCAAGAAACACTACCACTCAATGTAAAAATGGAAATAAAAGATTAATCAATTGGTGAGTTCCCAATGCCTAAAACCTAACAATACCTATCATGCACGTTGGGAGTCCTCAGGCATCACTGTTCTCATTGGCATGATTTCACTCAGGTTGATCAGCTCAGCAGCAAACTGCACAACACCAGATGCGAAAAGCCAAGCCGATACCCAAATACTAAGCACGTGTTAAGCTCCTCGTGTACGGAGTAACAAACAATTCTTGTCCTTGGCTTCATGTGAAAACAGTGAGCAAACAAAAATCAAAAGGTGTGGCAAAGCAAATCTTGGTGCAGTGCTGACTTTTGTCTCTTCTGACAGGCTACAAGGCCAGCTATGCAATGAATTGTTTCTTTATGCACACAAAATCTTCCAGACTTCTCACAAACATACATCCTCCATTGGTCTGTGGTCTCTGGTGTATTTTTGTTGGAAATAAAGAACTGCGGTCCTTTGCAACAAGCTGGCCCGTGAATGGAATGCTTTTGTGATAAAAGTACCGCATACTACTGCAAACAGAACTGTAGTTCCTCGGGAGCACAAGAGCGTGCCTCTAATCACAACACACTTGCCGGGTATACTGCATTGTACGGCTGATAGGAGCATATCATTGCCTATTCCAAAATTGATTTAGGAGTACTGTATCATCGCAAAGCGAACGTTCCACCTTTTAATTGATTTAGGAGTACTGTATCATCGCAAAGCGAACGTTCAACCTTTTAATAAAAGGGAAAAGGAGTGTCCGTTCACAGATCTGACAAGCAAGTGACAGAAAACAAAAGCTATCACGGGATGGTACTTGATATGTTAATATGTGTATGGTGCAGATTTAGAATGAAGTCAAAAGGGAGGGGTCCCTTATTAGCAGTAGCAGAACTAGAGATAGCAGCGTATAGAGTTAACTGCACATCAAAGGACACGATTTGACATCACAGCGAAAGTAGTGGTACTTCTGAATAGTGTGGAAAAAACAAAGAGAGAAAAAAAGAGAGGAAGGTTAGCACATAGGCTGAGCAACATCCAGCCAGGCGACCTTTATCAATAGGAGCGGCTATCTAAGCACACGGGCAGCAAATCGCTCGAGACAAAACCGAATGTTTCCAACTCCTATGAATTAACAGGAGGTAGAACTGAGGGAATTGATGCGCAGGAAAGAGGAGAGGGGACACTGCATCAAACAAATCTTTAACGATTCCAGTATTTTGCGAAATCCGCGTCAAAACGCATCAGAAACACCACCTCTCTCTCGACAAGCCAACGGGAGAGCTACCAAATCGCGCTAAAACACAGACGTTCGTAAGCAGCAGGATGATATGCGCGAAATACTCCCAAATCGCTCGGACGCTTAGCTCAACCGCACCAAATTACATATTACAACCCCCAAATCCCTGTGCAACAGCACTGCCGAGGGGAACCACCAAAACAGAGCAGAAGCAGAGGGGCTACGGCGCTCCTCCAGCGAGTCGGTACTAACCTTGAAGTGGAGCGGCTTGCCGGAGGCGGCGCCGACGCCCTTCTCGCCGGTGCAGAGCGCGCGGAAGTTCTCGGCGGTCCGGGGCACCACGTTCGCGTACAGCTCAATCACGATCCTGCCCTCCATCTCGCCGCCGATGGTGACGTCCATGAACACCCTCGGGTTTTTCACCTCCGCCGCCACCGCCGGTACAGCCGGCGCCACGGCCTCGCCTCCGCCGTCCATTGCGCTGAGGCCTCGAGATCGAACCCTGGTCTGAGCGGAGCTTGTCGAGGGTGCGGCGGAAGTGGAGGTGGTGGTGGTGCTGGCCGGTTACCTTGGGAGACTAACGGCGAGAAGCGCGTGTGGGTGGGCCGGCGGGGGGTTGTGGGGGCGGAACTAGGGTAAAGTTTTCGGTCCCGGAGATTTATCGGTAGGTGTGGGTTTATCCGGTCGTCGCTGCGAAGAGCTCGTGGCTTTGCCGATTAGTGGGGGCGGGCACGAGCCCGGCCCGGTGCATCCAATTTCTCTCGTCATTTTTTTTCAGAACTTATCAAAACAAATTGAGAAAAGTACTTGATGTTTGCAGTTAAGAAGTACTCTGTGCACAATATATTTTTCTTTTTCAGAAAGGTATAACATGTATCTATCCAGCTATAAATTACATTCTCATGGGACTTGTTATTTGCACAAACATTTTCTTTAGCACCTAACTGTGACAAGGTTTGTCAGACTCGTGATCATATCATTTTAAGTTTGTGACCACGACCATAATTTGTTGATTATACGATATTAATACCATTAGTAATGATAGTACAATTTTTTATCTTATCATACAAGTCAGTCTGATCTCAAATCTCCGATATTGAAAACTTTGAGCGACACTCTATGTGCAATTCATATATCCACATGTAGACCTATTGAACTGATGGAATAGCCGATCCACCATTCGATTTGATTAAAATGCCTAGACGACATATTTCAACACTTTGTATCACGTATAGTCTCCTCTTAGACGTGGGATCAAGGTAAGGCCGTAACTATATAAATTAACAGTGTGATGGCCGAAACTCAAATTTGCGACCTTCTGGTTCTAATATCATGTTGAATTCATGTGCTAGATAACTTAACTAAAAGTCTGAACTAATGGGAAAGGAAAAGGACATGGACCATAATTCAACATATAGCCCGAGCTCATATATACCATGTCTTTTTCATCCCTCTTGATGTATATATCAATTGTGTTTCGACGATTTGGAGGATAATTTGTCCTATCATAGCTATGTACCCCACGAACAAGACACGCTCACCTTTGTCCTTTTGAATGGATGGAACAATCAATTCACCCAGAAATTTGAACCGTTGGAAATGGCTACCAATAGTTCTCCTAGCGTTTAGGGCTCTATTGCATCTGATAACATATTGAATTGATGCACTAGTCAAATCAACAACAAAAAATCAGAATTGATGAAAATGGATAGCCATATATTTCAACATCAATACTACTAACATATTTACAAACGCGACATTTGTATGACATGTCTTTTTTTCACCCCTCATGATTTATCTCGGTTGTTGTTCTATGTTTTGGAGAGCTGTTTGTCGTATCATAGCTATGTACCCTCCGACCAACACACATACACCCCTGAACGTAACACACACTTTTCGCAGAAAAAAAAGGAACATAACACACATCCACGAACGTAAATCCAAGCACTCTGATCTTAACTGAAGAAAAATGAGGAGCCCTTTAGAATGAAGGGTTTTTACACAAAGTTTGGAGAATTCCGGTCCATATGACTTTTTCCTAAGAAAATCTTTTGCATCAAAGGAATGATAGCTCTAAAATGCGTATGAATTGCATTCGTACACCTCAATCTCATATGAATTCAAACATCCACTGCAATCTTTTTTTTCAAACTCGTTCCCGTAGGATCGATGCATTTTCCCTTTCAGTCCATCCAAATGACTATTCCCGTGGTTTTCCTCTGTTTTACATTTCTCTGTGTTGTGTCCTCAATCCCATCAAATTTCTAAGTTTTTCCTGTTATCGTGTTTTGTAATCTTGTGTTGCAAAGAAAAAGCCTTGCGCAGGATTGCTGTCAGAAAAAAATTGATCAAAAGCACGAGAAAACTCCAAACGGGCTAGGACGCCATCGATCGCACTGGTACAGTGTCGTATATCCTTGACTGCAGAACGGCGTCCTAGCCCGGCTCCTCCGCTAGCTTAGCTGGGTCCCCGCAAGCCATGCCACCATCGATCGTTTGGTCGTTCCCATGACTTTCTCCCTGTCCGCCTCTGTTTCTCGGACGCTGTGATTTGGCATCACGCTGTTCTTCTCCCAAGCCTTTCGCGCCACCACCACCTGCTCATGGTCATGGCTCCTTCCCCAAATCTGGGTCTCCCCCACGTCCGGTCGCTGTCCCGTCACCTGGCGGAGGTGCGCGCGCCGCGCGGCGGGCGAATGATGATGGCCCGCGCCAGACGTGGACGGCACACGGCGGTCGGCGGGCAATCCATCCGCCGCACGGACCGGGGCCCCCTAGCTTGCACAGCCACAGCGCCACCCTCGGCTCGGCGCGTAGACCATTGTTGCTGGTCAGAGCACTGGCCTGTCTGTCAGTTTCTTGGTTCTTGGACCGCCGAGCAGTCTCCATCGCATGCCCGGCCGCCGCCCGGGTACAGTCGCGCGCTGGTGTCGGCAATTTGGACACTGTTGACCTCTGGACGAAACTATAACACAAAATAAATCTCCGGTGAAACTATTTCACGCATCTAACCCTTTTGGGTAGCGCCTAACGATTAGACTTTACACTACACTGTGTAGCGCGTTACGATCAAGCTTTACACATCCGGATGTGTAGCGCCCGAGCCTAAGGCGCTATACTCCTGGCTGTTTTCAGACTTCATTAGAAAACGTACTCCTAAGTAGATATGCGAATCGAGGAGACGGGATGGTCACAGGGGTGCGTGAGAGGTGGCTAGGTCGTAGGTTCGAGTCCCCCCGATTGCACATTTTTTCGTTTTTCACTTTTTTTTTGACAGAGCTCGAGAAGTGTTTTTTCGGCCACCAAAATCGAATAAAAATGAAATGTTTTTTCCTTTTTACGTTTTTAAATTAGTTTTTAATTTTGAACATTTTAAATCTTAATAAATTTCAAATCTCAACGTTTTTGAAAATCCGAACGTTTTGTGAATTTGATTTTTTTGAATTCAGACATTTTCAAAATCTGAGCGTTTTTTAGTTCGAACAAATTTCAAATGTGAATTATTTTAAATCGTACAATTTTTGAAATTTGTATTTTTTGAACTGTTTTCAAATCAAACATTTTTTTAAATTTGAATATATTTTTACATCTGAAAAATTTAAAATTGAAATATTTTTCAAAATTCTGAACGTTTTTTAAATGCGAACAATTTTCAATTGTGAACTTTTTTAATTTGATCAATTTTCGAAATTTTGAATACTTTTTAAGTTTGAATAATTTTCAAATCTGAACATCTTTTGAAATGTTAACATTTTTCAAACATTTTTAAAATTGATTTTTTTTCAAAAATTTTAATATTTTCAAAACTGAATTTTTTTCAACTGTGAACATTTTAATAATTTTATTTTTTTCAAAAACTGAACTTTTTCAACGCTATCTGATCTCTCGAGCTCTGTAAAAAAAGTGAAAAACGAAAAAATGTGCACTCGGGGGACTCGAACCACGACCTAGCCACCTCACACGCACCCCTGTGACCATCTCGCCTACTCGATTTGCATATCTACTTAGGAGTACGTTTTCTAATGAAGTCTGAAAACAGACATGCGTATAGCGGCTTAGGCTCGGGCGCTACACATCCGGATGTGTAAAGCCTGATCGTAAGGCGCTACACAGTGTAGTGTAAAGACTGATCGTTAGGCGCTACCCAAAAGAGTTAGATGCGTGAAATAATTTCGTCGGAGGTTCATTTTGTATTATAGTTTTGCCTCGAGGTCAACAGTGTCCAAATTGCGGTGTCCTCCTGCAATTATTAGGGGCAGGTTGGATTTTGGACCTGTGTAGGCAGCGCTGGTGCAGCGTCAGGTGTCGTAGTCGAGCGCAGTTTTTTTTTGCGAAGTGAAACAACCAGAAGCTGACCAAGCTTCACAGAAAGGTCCAGGAAACAAAGAAAATTACATCGAGGTCCTCCCGAACCCCAGCTTCGTCTTCGTCGCGCAGGACGACACGCCGGCGAAACCGCCGCTACTCCACCACGCTTTGCCTGAACTGGACGGAGCCCCCATGCGGCCAGGAAGGCGACGCTCCTCGGTGCCGAAGCACCTCCACCCAGCGCTCCGGACGACGTCGCTGGCTTGGTCAACTCGAGCTGCATCCACAAGAACTTCAAAAGCCGGAGCCACCTCCACTTGAACTCCGGCGCGGGGACGAGACGCAGCACACCTCCAAGGAGACGCGAGCGTCGCGAGGACGGCAGATCTGCCGCTGGGCTCCACCGGAACACCTGCAACGAAGGAGAGGACCACCGCCACCAAAAGCCACTCCGGCCGCGCCACCCACTCCACAGCGCCGCCGGCTAGCACCCTACTGCTTCCTACGCTATATACACGCCGGGATCCGGCGATTCCCCAGCCTCCCGCCGCCGAAGCGGCAGCCGGAGGTGGGGAATCGACCGAATCGCCGGCGGCGAGGTGGGAGCAGGAGGAGAACCAGAAAATCGCCTCTCAGTTACTGTAGAGGAGAGAGGGGAACGGTCAGGCTCGTTCTATCCACATCGCACTAGTAGTCGAGCGCAGTTATCACGGTGGCCCGCCGGAGAGCTCCGTGCGGGTCTACAGACCTGTGCAACCTCGCCATGTTCGCTTGATTTGAAGATTCTGAACAAAAATGAGCTCTCTCGATTTGAAGAGATTTCGTGATTTTTTTTTTATTTTAAAAAACTTCCAATAAACCAGGAGCACAGCAGAATCGCTGGCTACCAGACCAGATACAAAGTCTGGAGCATGTGAGTATTTTCTTGCAAAGTTGATGGAAACTAACAGCGCGAGATGTTTTTTTTAGGGGTCACTGTTCGAGGTGTGCACCAGGCCGTCCAGGCGCGCCGGTAGACTGCGTTGGTGGGCTCTCGGCACGGGCCAGAGTGCCCACGAGGTCACCAAAATCCGGCCTCTAAAAAGTGGCGATGCGGGTGTGCCACGGCCCAATCTCACCACGCCGGTCGGCGTAGGCACGACACCATGGGTAATCCGGGAGCCCCTATGCTACGCCCTTATGCTACGCCCTTAGCACTGGTTGGCCCCGATTCGCCCACTGCCAGCTTGGAGCGATCGTTCCCTGGGCTAGTCCCATTTACCGCCTCAGTTCGCCCCGCTGTTGGATTTACTCTTTTTTTTGGTTTCTGCTGAGCAGGTTACTGAAAATGGTTCTGGTTTTGTTGTTAAGGAATTTTGAAAAACATATTCACGAATTTAAATATTTTTGTGAGTTCGAAAACTGTTTTGAAATTTAAAAAATGTTAATGTTGTGAATTTGAAAAATGTTCATGAATTTAAATATGGTTCACGAAAAAATGACAAGAATTTAAAAAATAGTTCACAAAAAATGTACATGAACTTGAAATGGTTCACGAAAAAGACATGAATTTGAAAATGGTTCAACGAAAAATATTCGGGAATTAAAAAATGGTTCACGAAAAAAGGCATGAATTTGAAAAAGTTCACGAAAAATGTTCGTGAATTTGAAAATGGTTCATGAAAAAATGTTCACGAATTTAAAAATGGTTCGCAAAAAAGACATGAATTTGAAAATGGTTCACGAAAAAATGTTCGTGAATCTAAAAATAGTTCACCAAAAAAGATATGAATTTAAAATGGTTCACAAAAAAATGTTCGTGAATTTAAAAATGGTTCACGAAAAAGACATCAATTTGAAAATGGTTCACAAAAAAATGTTCGTGAATTTAAAAATAGTTCACCAAAAAAGATATGAATTTAAAAATGGTTCACGAAAAAAGACATGAATTTGAAAATGGTTCACGAAAAAATGTTCTTGAATTAAAAAATAGTTCACGAAAAAAGACAGGAATTTTAAAATGGTTCACGAAAAAATGTTCGTGAATTAGAAAATGGTTCACAAAAAAATGTTCGTGTGTTTGAAAATAGTTCATTAAAAATGTTCTTCAATTATAAAATGGTTCACGAAAAATGTTCATAAATTTGAAAATAGTTAACGAAAAAATGTTCATGAATTTGAAGTGGTTGGTTTGAATTAAATGTTCATGAATTAAAAATGTCCTGAATTTTAAAAACTTCACGAATTTTAAAAAGAATATGTTGATGAATTTTTTTAAAAAGTGAATAAAAAGGAAAATGCACTGAAAAACGGAAGAAAAACTTGAAAACTGGACAAAACAGCAAATACATGTTGAAAGAAAAAAACAAGAAAAACCGCTCAGGAACCTTGTAGAAAGTTTAGAAAATCGGAAAGAGGAAGAAGTAAACCGAAACAACGAACGATACATGGGCCGGCCCAAGAGTAGCATCGGGATAGCGAGCAGTACAGCAGAGGGTGTGCGTTTTGGTGATAACCTGTGCTAGAGCCGTAGAATAGGTTTTCCCGGGTAATCCCTATACAACGCACCTTGCGTCCATTAGGGATGCAACGCGTAGCCCTCCAGCCATTTAGTTCGGGCCAACCCAGGCAGCTTTTCTAGGTTGGTTTTGGGAAGCTTCCGGTGTTGTTTTTTTACAAAAAATTCCTTTCGGGTTTTTTGTATTCGTTTTATTCTTTCGTCATTATTTTACGTTTCCCTTTTAATATTTATTTCTATTTTTATTCTCATGTTTTCATTTCCTTTCATTCTTGTTTTTATAAATCTCTATGAACAGTTTTGTAAATCTCGTGAACATTATTTTGAACAGTCGGAGCATATCTTTGAACTCGCGGACAATTTTTTATAGCGGTGCAAACTTTTTTATGAACTCACAAAAAAAAGCAGGATCATTTTTTTTTCGAATTTGCGGACAAGTTTTTGAACTATGCGACTAATTTTGTAAATCTCGTGAACATTATTTTAAACAGTCAATATATTTCTTTGAACTCGTGAATAATTTATAACAATGCAAACATATTTCTATGAACTCGTGAACGTTTTTTACGAAAAAAAAAATCTTTGAACAATATATGTATATTTTTCTAAACTTCGTGAATATTATTTTTATATCAACTTTAAGAACAAAAAAATAGTACTAATAAAAAAGACATGCGAAAAGTAATGGAAAATATGTTTGCAAAATTTCTTTTTAAATATATTGTGTTTTTTGAATGACCGAATAAAAACGATTGAAAACGAACCAAAATGGAAAACCAGAAGAAATGAAAAACTACCAGGAAAAAAACTCGTTGTAAGCTATTTCTGCCGCTAGCTGGAAATGGGCCGGCCCATGCCTCCCTGTACATCGCGCCGTTGTTTTGACGCAATAAGCGTCGTATAGGAGCTCCCAGCACCATGGCACTTCAGACAGTTTGATCAGTGGCGATTACCCGAAGAGACACGGTGAGAGAGAATATTGCCACCTTTTTTATGTTGTGCAATGCAAACAACGTTTTCCAAGTGTTTAACGATTTAGTAAATGTTAATTAACTAGTAAATACATATTCAATACTAGTTAACGTCCCACACATGTAAAGATAACATGTAGTATGATAATTCACGTGTATAGAAAAAGATAGCCACATAATATCCCATAAATAATAAGATCCAAACTTTTTTTAATGTAATTCGATAAAATTTATAATTTGACATCATCTGTATGTAAATCAATAACTATTGGCAATATATGTGTAGAAAGCAACAATCCAACAATTATCTCTCGTTCAATAAAGATTCACTTTGCTACCTTGGAGACGGCTTCATGTAATAGCTTCCGTACAGTACAAACTCACGGTTATCCCATTGCATTTCACCTCTGCCATGTCGCTGACTCGTGTTGTCATTTGCGACAACGCGTAACCAAACCGTCATTTTTTTTGGCCTCAGCACCTCCACCTCTATGCGTTTCTATGGTACCAAAAGAAGTAGTAAGATGTTTATCAAAATGTCATTCAGTTGTATGAACACACAACCCGAATCGATGTTATATAGTTAACTTTTATGAACAAACCATTATAGTTAACTTTATCTCTAGCAACTGCTCTTTTGAGGGAAGTGTCGTTGTCATGAATATAAACCAGCATAACCAAATTGCGATTTACTTAAGCCCTCTCTTTTTTGGCCTCTACGTACCAACATAACCAAATTGTCATATCCTCGACCCTTCTCCATAGAGGGAAATCGCGTGTAAACCTTCCATACCTCTCAATACTCCTCATAACACATCCATCACCATCAGCTAGATCGAGATTTCTTGGAGATCGTCCTGGGTACCAAGACAAAGTAGAATCCGCCCCAAACAAGAGTAGGGTTGTTAACGGACGTTGTTTCCCAGCAGGGGCGGAGACAGGGGGGGGCTAGCAGGGGTCAGACCCCCCCCCCCCCCCCCCCCCAACGATCGGCCCCCCCTGACATTTGTAGGCAACACTAGCACCTGTATTTCAGTAGCTGTTAAGGTTAATTTTTCATCAGTACGCGGCCATTAGTACAGGCTGTAGTCTAAATCTGTAAAAACACATTGACTGGATGGCCCAAGCCCATAAACAATGCGCAGAATGGCCTACTACACTCGGCCCTCACTATGAACTAAATGGATCTCTACCAGCTAGACGATGGGATCGATTCATAACCACTTTTCAAGGCTCACGAGCCAACCATCCACTGCCGGCGGCTGCCGCTAGGGCACAGCCGGAACCACCGGCTGACTGGCCATAGTCTCACATACCTCATCAAGTGTCCGCCCCGGTGACAGCATGGTTGCCGCGCACAAATCGTCTTTGCACGGCGCCTCGTTCTGATTCTCCTACCACACGGCGCAGCTCACATGAGGCGTGCAAGACCTAGGTATGGTATGTTAGTATACTTGTACAAACTACTCCTCCTAGTTAGTATTTTTGTTAAATCGATTACAATTTGCATGCTCTTTAGCATGTTTTTCGTAGATTGTTAGATTAATAGCTGTAGTTAGATTTACGAGCTTCCGGTGATCAATTGGAAGTCTAATTGCTCAAAAAAAAGTTCTCACTAATTGAGGAGACACGTTGATTTCAGTATTGTTGATATATACAAACTCAGGTTTAAAATACCATAACACCCAGAGAAAATGCGGATCAAGTTTGAACCCAAAAAATACAACATCTCTACTGTTGTGTGGTCGTAGTGTTCTTCGCCCCCCCTATACTCAAATCCTGGCTCCGCCCCTGCTTCCCAGAATTCGATCTTGTATACCCAAGTGCTACCCAAAATCTGCCAAGCTCGGCGCTACTCAACAAATATTGTTGGAAAAAATATAACAGACACACAGGAACCAATCTCTCATTTAAATAAGTTTGCCACCCTTTTCTATTCCTCTCAGTCCACCCCAAACACAAAATATCACAAAAATAAGTTTATTTTGAGACACGTTTACTATCTATTTACATTATATGTTAATAGAATAAAGGAAAAACAATAAAAAATATGAAGGTGTCATGGTGTAGTTGGCTATCACATCAGTCTACCACACCTGAAGGTCTACGAATAACCCGGGCGACAATATTAGTTTCTTCTGGTTTCAACATTTTTCTTGTTTAGCCAATGCATCAATGTGAACCATACTGCATACACAGTACTGCAGAAGTCCCAGATTCAGGCGGTTCAACAGAAATATTATTCCTGTGTACTCATCATACCGCAGGTACATACTTCGCACGAATGATACATGAGGCAACAGGCAAGTGCGACGAAACAGTACACACAACTACGCTACAAGTTCAGTGAAGACCCAAGCAGGGGACTGGGAGCGGGGGACAACTGCACCATACGCATGCAGACATAAACGATGACGACTCGGGTTAAACTGATCTGGCTTCTACTATGGGATCATTCCAGCCAGTCTGTCTTGGGAGTCTGCATAACATTGAGCACTCTCTCTACCAAGGCAACTCCGTCATCTCATCATGGTGGTCTCTTCGTGATCCTTACTTCCAAGGCAACCTGTACATGTTTGAAGTTAGACCATGGAACTGATCCATCCCCAGTTATTTTTTTTTTAGAAAAGGGGCAGTCCCAGCCTCAGTTATAACTGATCCATCCCCAGTTATAAGAACTAAGAACAGAAACATTATGCATATAATTTCCTTGTGTTCTGTGTATAGAAACGCATTTGGGGACTTCACCAATGGTCAGGGATCAACACAATGAGCTTAATGTTTGTTGAAACTTAACAGACCAGAACAAAAATCTCTAGAAAGTTTTCGAGGAAACTCACCCTAGTTTCAGGGACATATCAGAACCATCATCATTGTCCGTCATCACTGATTCAGATGAATGAACATCTTCAGCGACAACATTTTCAGTATCGGCAACGGCCATCATGCCGGCCGTTGGCACCTGAGGCATCTACATCCAAGCACACGAACAGAATAAAAATCTGTGTTCCGCCACCACCCCAAGTCACACTTTTCTATTTTAGCTCTTAAGATTAATCATGCGGACTACAAATGCATCTAAGATCTTATTACTTGGTTTCTCATGCGCATGTTCTCCTCTGCAAGCTGTGTGCCCTACAAGGAAAAAAAATGCATTATGAAATGTCTCTCTTGAACAAGTACACGGAAAATGTTCTCTATACCACGAAAACACCATTCTGCAGCTGAATGGTAAAAAAAAACGAAATATGCAATCTAGGAACTACTCCATTGCTTGCATTATGGATAAACAGTCTTCCTCTAATTAAATAACTCAAAAGCACAGAAAAGCCTTCCTACATCCGAAGACCCACAGGTAGGAACCGCTGATAATATTTCCATCCGTTATTGGATAATAATAACATGCTCATGTGTAACACAAGTTCTACTTTCCTGGCAAGAAAAAGAGGCTCTACTTTGACTCCACAAATAATTGTCTATTTACCTCTCTTGTTTAGCAGATCATACAGTGCTAACTTTTAGGTATTGATTTGCTGTGCACAACATGCACATATCTGCTCTTATGAACCTCCAACTCTCTAGTACTACAAACAGCATGTATCACTATCCGTCTTGCTTGGACTATATATATCGGAATTAGCCAACGGAATTTAACTAATGGGCCTGGTAGTAATAATCCATCTCATGTGGCATCTATATATATTGAGGCTACGTGAGACTCTGAGAGTGACAAACATAGTACCCAAGGCTATTGGTACACCGGCTTAGATATGCTCATATAAAAATGATTCGCTTAAAAGTTAAAACTATTTTGTACATTATTAGCTTCTTAACATTTCCAATCATTAATTTCCTAGAGAGCTACACTAATGCAAGCAAGTACCCATTTTACTCAGTTCATAACATGTATATCTGAGAAAAAATAACTTAAACGAATAAATAACTAAGTAGTATTCAGAACTCAAGATCTACTAATTTCATAACTTGCTGTACAGGGTCCAAATAAGGATCTGTGTGCTGCTCCCTGTTTCTAAAATCAAAGTCTGGAGAAGCAACAGAGTTCATTCATTCCTCACCCTTTGTTGGAGGTCACTGAGTTGTTGCATGAACTGCCGGTCCTGCAGAAACATATGCCATGTGAAACCATTGACATTGTGCCTACAACCCAAACCAAGCTTAAGCAAACAAAACAGAGGCACTCTACCTTTGTAGAAAGCACCCTGTGCAGTCCTGTTTCAAGATTCTTTTCCATCTGCTGCAATTCCCCAACACTCAGTCCCCCAAGTTCCTCACCTCTCATGTGTCTATAATGTATAACATGACACTAAGCGTTAATAATATGTCCTTTTTGTAGTAAACAAGTTTACATAATCACACAAAGCCAGGATGGAACAGAACATAACCTTAGGTGAAGACTTGCTTCTGCAAGTTGTTCATTCAAACTGTTAATCTTACTGTGCTCTAACTGAAAAGAAGAAAATTCAGTGATCGTTAGCACATTAATTAAGAACAACAGATATACAGTTTCTTATGACATTTGTGCAAAGTTAGATTGGAATCCCGAAAGTAATAATTAAATTATGAGACAATCAATTTCATCTAAGTGGAAAGCTGACGATTTCTTACAAGGTGTACATTTTATTCGAAAAATATATTTTCATGCAATAATGGACTGAAACTAGTAAGAAAATTTCGAAACAATTGCAGTTGGGGCAGGACCTGGCTAGTGGGCAAGAAAAGGCTCAGACCTGATCTCTCATTTTTATCTCGTGTTCACCATGAAATTAGGTGCCAATTAAGATTTTTTTTATTAGTTCTATTTTTACTTATGATTGACAAAGGACATCAATTCTTACTCAGTAGACAACTAGAACTAAGTGTATCAAGTTCATATTACTCTTTCGCAACAAAATTATTTTTATTGTATGTGGGCTCACAAGGTTCTCCTTATACATGTTTCCCTTTCATTATTTGTTAATAAAATAATATTTTATTATCTAGATTCTACAAAATAGACTACTATACATACATTCAAATCAATTGCAGGCTGCTGATCTGACTTCCCCAAGTTCTTAGAATGAGTACTGTACTTGTCAATGACCTCAGTCATACTGTTTCACCAAAACAAAATCATATCAGTATAAGCACAAAGCTACAGTTCTCAGAAAATTAATCATGAAAATTAAAAAATTAAAACATATGCAAAAGTGTTCAAGGTATAACAACCAAACATATGTAATATTTTAGAGGCATATCATATTAGTTTGACACATACATAAAAAAAGAATAACCTGCAAATCACATACAGTAGCAAATATCCGAGGACAAGTACCCTTTAGTTAGTTTGAACTGGTAACCTGATCCTTCTGTTGTCTTATTTCAAATGCTTCTAAATAAAAATATAAATCCTTAACTTCACTCTATTCATTGTTAGAGGGCAGTTTAGTTTTCTCTGCAGGTTCCTTCCTATTAGAGGGAGCACTAGCTAATCCAACATTTTTCTGCAAATACAGCTCTCATAATTCTGCCACAATGGCTGGCCCCTAAGATTAGGTGCAAATTAATTTCTTTCCATTATTTCTTATCATGCCACATTACGCTCCCTAGAGGTGAACTTCCCTTCCTTCAAGCCAATCGCAGGAATCCCAAATGCTCAACCTTTCCCCTTTCCGTGGTCCCATCTTCTTCGTCATGGCCAACCGAAAATCCATAGTGACCATACGCATTTTCTTCTAATGAAGAAATATGCTACATGGATACATGGATAAGAGAGGAAAATGGGACATGAGTGGTTAAGCGTGGGATACCATGGGCGCAGGAGTTGGCACTCGAGCGCATCAGTGCAGCACGAGGACCCAAGTGATTAAGCGCATGTCTCAAGAGATGCAAGCGATTCCGCTCATTTCATCACATCATGCAAACAAGCAATTAACTAGAATATGTTGCTTGGTCAAGTGGTGAAGTTGACCGATACACTCTTGCTCTTTGCAAAAAAAATTAGGTGCTCTATGGAAATGGAGGGGGTACTATTTAAAACTAACAATTCGCCGCATGTATACATCATTGATTTATTGTCCTTTGTGTAAGTTTGAAGGAAACCAAGCAGGTATATTCACTAAGATAAAAGTTCTTTGCAGAACAAGTTCCCACTATTAGGATACAGATATTAATCAAAATTGGTGCACAACAATAGATTGCATGCAAATTAAGGTGTTAAACTAAAAAAAAATGGATCATCGATCCCAGGATCATTATGCATGACATAGAATACCCAATAAGAATTTTAGTTTCTAAAAGGTATAGTTGAACTCATTTTGAGGTAGGTATCATTCTACAAATGGAGCAAGTATCAATTGTTCAATCCTAAACATGAAATTCCAGCCCGGAAAAAGAGATCGGCTTGGAGGTTACCATGAATATTATCTACGATAAGCCAACAAATATGTAGCATCGTATGTGTAAGCTATATATAGATGCAAGTGTTTGTATCTAATTTAAGTAAAACATGCATTGCTAGCATGGTTTACAAAGCGTCCGCTTCAGGACGCCTAGGCGACGCTTAGGCGTCAAAGCGCCCCCCCTCCGCTTTGGAAAAATGACCGCTTTGGGCGCTTTAAGCGCCAAAGCGCCCGCTTAGGCGTCGCTTAAGCGCCAAAGCGCCCCCCCATCGCTTTGAGGACGCTTCACGCTTTGTAAACCATGATTGCTAGACATATCTATGCCTTACGAATGTTAGTTAAGGTATGGAAAGTAAAGTCATCAGAAATATTAGTGAAAGATTTATATAAAATATATGGTTATAATTTCTTCATGATTCATATGATAGTTAAGTATTTGATCTGCACCCGAATAATACGAATTTCAGTGTTCTATGATTACACAAATTTTATGCAAGCGACTTGTGTTACAAATAATGAAATATAGCACAATGTGGGGGAAGACTTCCACCCGTCAATCAATATTCCCTTTCGAGATCATACCCAAAACCATGAATGATATGAGTTAAGTTCAGTATGCATAGGATGTAGCCATGTAGCATACTAGCATGTAAGCTTATGCACATTTGGAGTATCAAATGTTATCTCACGCAAACAAATCCCAACCATGCATTATAAGACCCCAACAGCAGAACACTGACAAATATACTTTCTGACCGACATCATAACACCCAATAATTAATACATATATATAGGACAACCTGAAAGGCCTAAAAGAAATACGTCAAAATAACATAGTACCGTGCCACACGGATTAGTTTCTAATCAGCACTAGAAAACTCTTAACCCGACAAGAACAAATTTTATAGTACTGCCGGCACCTTGATCTGCAAGCTGTACTAATAATCAATCATTTCCCCTTGGAGTATCAAAATAACATAGTACCGTGCCACATGGATTAGTTCCTAATCACCACTGGAAAACTCTTAACCCGACAAGAACAAATTTTATAGTACTGCCGGCACCTTGAACTGCAAGCTGTACTAATAATCAATCATTTCCCCTTTGGTTATGATTGCGCAACACATGCAAGGGCCGGCCACGTATCCTCTTGGTACGTACCTGAAATGTTATTCTTCTCTGGGAGGTCGATAATGGCAAGCACCCAAAGCCCAAAAATGTCACCCAATAGAAATGCCTAGCTACCCTAGAACTAGCTAGCACTGCCACTGGAGTAGTGTACTACAATGTCTACGGCTGCACAGAACACGAAACCTGAGGGCACGTACGCATACGGTATGATGCCACGACATGAAATCACAGGTACCGAGGTACATACGGCTGCCAGAGACGCCGGCCGGCCGGCCGGCCGCACCGCTGGCCGATCCAGATTCCAGGGAGCTGGAAAGGCTATTTTTTACTGACGCAAGAGAAGAGGCGGCCGGCCGGAGCAGCCAAGTAACCGGACACTAGCGTGTTCCCGCACAAAACAAGCGAGAACGGATCGATCAAGGGAGAGTCGGAGATAGATCGATCTGGTTACTGTGCGGAACTCCTACAGTGAAAAAATTCCCCATTCTCAGGAGAGCGTGAACAGTGTCCCAAATTGGCAGAAAACGTTGGAAGGCTGCGAGGATAGCTGTGCCGCATGTAGAATCTGGGGTGTTGTGATCCGCGGCATCATGTGATATCGCGGCCAAATCCAAACCCTAGAGATGAAGCTAGAGAGCCCTCAGGGAGCCTAGCTAGGCAGGGCAAAGGATCCAGAGAATCCGCATCGAGCCGCGGCCGGACGGACGCGAGAAGAGTAGCAGACAGATCTAGTCTAGGCAAAGAAGGCGAGAGAACGAAAAAACATTTGCATATGCGAGCGAGATGGGATGATGAGGCGAGGAGGACGAAGGGACGCGTGCCTGGAGCTGGCGAACTGTGAGAGCTTGCCGGTGGAGGAGAAGACGACGAGCGCGACGTCGGCGTCGCAGAGCACGGCGAGCTCCTCGGCCTTCTTGAACAGCCCGCGCCTCCGCTTGGAGAAGGTCACCTGCCGCGCCGCCGCGCTCTCTATCCGCCGTATCTCCCGCGCCATCTCGCCGCCGGCCGACACTCGCCGCGCAAGAACGAGCAAATCAGCGAGTAGTACTAGATTTGGACTGCGCTGCCCCGTGTCTGTGGGCGTGTGGGTGTGCGCCTAGGCCTGGTATATAAACGGCGAGTCGTCAATGGGAGTGGCAGCGACGGGAAAGGAGCGATAGACGGAGGCGCTCCCCATTGGCGACCCAAACAGTAAAGCAGATGGAGGAATAAAGAAACACAAAGAAAGCGGAAAATATCCACTTGGCAGCACCGCACCGGTCCTTGTTTATGGCCCGGAAAATATCATGGCGTCGACGAGCGGGTCCTGATATGGAAAGGCCGCGCGCGAGGTTGGCGAACAGTACTGGCCGTGACAGGGCGAGCGCCGCCGGGATTCCCTGTTCCGGCGCCGCCCGTGTAGCTGCGCCTGTGCTGCGCTGTCCGGCGACGCGCGGCAGCTGGCCGTGCCGGGACTCAGTCAGGTGGCCCCCTCGATGATTAACTAAATTAAACCATCGACGACGACGACGACGGGCCGGGGGAAAACTTGGCTTTCTCGGCCGCTGGTGGCGCTAATCGCGTTCCTGTCGGCCGATCGGGACGTGGAGTGAGACGCGTCGTGCAGAATACACCAGGCCGTACGACGAGAGAGTGACCTCCGTGGATTCCTGGTCATGGCCTCGTGCGTGCAGGGGCTCTCCGTGCGGGGATCCTGTGTGTGTGTGTCTGTGTGACTGTGTCGCCTCGTGCTCGCTGTGCTGTGGGGGCATTTCAACCGGCACCGGTGCAATGGAGATTCTGAAGAAAAAAACCCGAGCGGCACCCCCATTTGCCGAGATCGAATGAAAAACTATCGGGCACCCGTGTCAAACTACATAGTTGAGGGGTCTGCTAGGCGACAAACCCTCCGACAAGCGAGTCCCACATGTCATATACACGAGTTCGGTCAGCCGTGACTAATGGCAACATGCAGTAGGCCGGTCGGCGCGTAATGGCGGTCACTTCGTCTGGTTCCCAAGGTGACGCAACACGACGGTGTTGCGCCTTCCCCGAGCATCACATTAACGCCGGCACCAGGCGACGCGGCAGCGTTACGGCTTCCCCCGTGTAGTATTAACATCAGCGCCACCATCCCTCGGTGTACCCAACAGTGTATAAGAAGGTCTCCCCCTTGCTGCTCGTCTTCATTTTGCTCGCCTCCATCTCTCTCTCCCATTCCCTTCCATCGCCGGTCACACACGCGCACCACTGCGCTATGGATGTGTATAGCGGTTGGCTCTCCTCGCACAAGGCCACCAAGTTCACCGAAAACGACAGCCTCACGGCGCTGAAGACGACGGTGCCGAAAGGCTTTGCCATTAGTTTGGGTGGGGTTCCCGTGCCGCAAGCCACATGCTTCAACGTCGAATGTGAGATCCACCGCCACAAGTAGAAGTCGCTAAAGATGCTGATAATATTCACATGATCTGACCTATTGTGCTTATTAACGTTGGTTTCAAGTTCGTCGCTAAAGCGTGAAAGCGGTGGCATCCAGGGTCTCTCCTATTGATCACCGCACCATTAGAGCATCATTAGGGGTTGGTTCATCTTGGAGAGAATCCTTTCATTCCAAGAAATTGTTCACGAGGTTAAGATCCATAAACAAAAAGGGACTTTCTTTAAGATCGACTTTGAAAAGGCGTACAACCGGGTGAGCTAGGAGTTCCTCCGGGAAGCCATTCTTCGGAAAGGCTTTGACCTTGCGTCCGTTCACCGTGCTACGTCCTTGGTCTCGGGGTGGGGGGGGGGAACAAATTTAGTTAATTGGAGAGATGGGCCCATTTTTTTCCATTGCACGTGGTGTCAGACAAGGTGATCCACTTGGCCTATTCTCTTGGACTTTGAAGTTGACTCCCTTGCGGTCATCCTTGATAAAGCTTGTCCTACAGGTCATATCAGAGGAGTTGTTACTCACCTGTTCCAAGGGAGGGGGGGTCTCCTATCTTTAGTATGATGATGACACAATCATCACAATTGAGCCCGAAGCCAGCATTGTGAACCTCATATTCCTTCTCATGTGCTTCGAGAAAAATGTCGGGCCTTAAAATCACCTTCAACAATAGTGAAGTCAAGGTCATGGAGGAGACCAACAAGGAGCGGTCCATCACTGTGCTCATTTGCACTATGGGCTCTTTTCATATCTCTTATCTTATCTAGTTTGGCCCCTGAGTGAATCTAGGATCACGACGGCCAATTGGGAACTTTTGTCTAACCGGTGGTTGGGTCTGGAGTGGATCTGTGGCAGGGGAGGCATCAGTCTTCGGCGGCTAGGCTGTCCTCACTAACATCTGCTCTCTCCAGCCTTCCTATGTTTTCCATGGGCTTGTTCCTCCTTGGGGATGGTGTCCATGAGATAATGTACTTAAAACTCTCATGGGTTCACGATTACCCTCACCTTGCGGCTATTTGGAAAATATCAATTCCGCCTAAAATTGGGTAGGGGTGCCTTCCCTCGGGAGACCAAATTGTCAAACGGCATGGGCCTAACCAGGGGCTTGTGCCCTTTGTGGGGACTTTGAGGATGTCGATCACATCTTCTTTGATTGCTACCTTGACAGATTTGGAGTTGTGCTAGGGAGCGGCTCCAGGTGGAATGGAACCCTACTTCCTTTGGGGATTTCTTTCGCCCTTCTCGCATGTCTCGGGTCAACGTAGGCACATAGTTTGGATTGCCTTCGCTGCTCAATGTTGGGCGATGTGGCTTGCGAGAAATAAAACTTCAATTGAATGGATCATTCCTAAGCATCTGTGAAAGGATCGAGTAGGTTGACTAGAGGGGGGGGGGTGAATAGGCAACTACAAATTTTCTTTTTCTTTTAATCAAATTAGGGAATTGCTCAAATATAAGTTCTCTAGATATGCAACTAGGTGAACAATCCTATATGATGAGCAATAAACTAGCAAGCAAGATATACTAAACAAGTTAAGCTAGCAATACAAGTAAAGGAAGGGTAAGAGATAACCACACGGTGACGAGGAGATGATTCCCGAAGTTCACTTCCCAATGGAAGCTACGTCTTCGTTGGAGCGGCGCGGGGTCACAAGTGAGCCCCGAATAGCCTTGATATGGCACACCGTATCTCCCTCGTGTTATCCTCCAATGAGGAGTTCCACGAGCCACTATATGATGCCCTCGAGGTCGGCAACAAACCTTTACAAGGATGAGGCACACTCCACAACCGAATTGGAGGCTCTCACCAAATTCCCGCGGCTCCCAAAGCCACAAGAATCACAAGGCCGGGGCACGTCTCCACAACTCAATTGGAGGCTCCCGGCTAGTCCCCGCGGCTCCCAAAGCCACAAGAACGACCAACGACTTCTAGGGTTCCAATGAACCCAAGACTTACAAGTTCCTCACAAGGAATGGATATGGAATTCAAATCGCTTTGGTGGAAGGGTAGATCTAGCTAAACTCCCCAAGTCCTAGAAGGACAAGGTGTTTGAGTGGGTAGGGAGAGAGATCTACTAGTTTCAAGCTTTCAACAATGGTGGGGAAGATATTTCTGGTCGTGGTACCCTTCTCAAGGTAGGAGAAGGTCCTTATATAGTGTTCCACCATTTCTAGCCGTTGCAGGCCATTGCAGACCGTTGCAGACAGGTGGGTCGGATAATCCGATTCAAATGAGTATCGGATTATCCGACACCACCGGATAATCCGAGCCAAGACAGAATCGGATATTCCGATTCTCTTCAGTGCTGTTTTCCTTTCGCTCCTTAGCCAATTTCCAGCATCTCTTGAACATCAGATAATCCGATATTTTCCAGCATCGGATAATCCGAATCTCTTCAGTGCTGATTTTCTTCTGGTCCTTAGCCAAATTCCAGCAAACTCTTGAACATCGGATAATCCGATATCTTCCAGCATCGGATAATCCGAATCTCTTCAGTGCTGTTTTTCTTCTGGTCCTTAGCCAAATTCCAGCAAACTCTTGAACATCGGATAATCCGATATCTTCCAGCATCGGATAATCCGATTGACATCAGTGCTGGATTTCTTCAACTCCTTAGCCAAATTCTAGCTCTTTTCAACAACCTTTCTGGATTAGATGCAAAGATGTTTTACTCACCTAAAAACCTGCATCACTTGATTTACATGTTAAATCATCACTAGTGTTGTTGCCTAACACACAAAACACAAGGGATTTAGGAAGTGTCCTTTCAATCTGGCTAATCTCTTATTTCACATGATTCTTCTCTTGCGACAGTGGTGGTCAGCGGTGAAGATGAGGGATATGGAAGTTTTGACACTTGTAAGTTGTAGGCTCAAGGCTCTCAACGCGTCTCTCTGGACATCGCAAAAGTAGTTGTTTCCCCGGCTGGCTAGCTAGTTCAACGCGTTTATCTTTGCAGTATCATCCTTGTTGGACTTCCTATGTGTTATCGAAATCGTTTTTCATGCTGATGTGGCGTGATGTGTGGACTGTACCGAATTTATGCTCTTTCGGGATTTATTAGTTTAAAGTCAGGCTCCGCTTGAGCCTTTCGTGTGAGACAGAAACTTCGGCTATGGTTGAAACCCCTACTAGCCCATGTTTTTTCGAGAGAAATGAGAGGCGGTGCTCAAACCGTCCGGACATAAGCCTTATGTGTTCCACCGCCAGATAACAACATCCACAAGCGGACACGGTTCTGATCAGTGCCCTGTTGCAGCGTCCAGAGCGTCCTCAAGGCGCAGCCCCTATTGTGCCGGACATGTATGCATCCAAAACGGACGAGCCTGGAGCGACCCGGAACCGCCGGAGCCGCGGCTGGCCGCGGCGGAGGCGGTGGAGGCGAGCAAGAATTCTTAACGGGGTGGTTCGGGGTGCAGGTGCGGTGGGGAGCTCGCCGGAGTGGGGGGGGGGGGCTTTAGAGGGAAGCCGGGGGCGGCGGCGGACCGGCGGTGGGCGGCGGTTGGAGGAGGGCGGGGCGCCGAGGCGGCGCGGGAGCGGCGCCGGGCGCGGGTGGCGGCAGCAGGCGGCCTGGCCGGCGTCGTCGGCGGGGGGAATCGAGGTGATTTGCCGGAATCGAGCACTGGGAAGAAGACGCGTTGTTTGGGCCGGCCCACAATCCCCTCGCGTTGAGGCGACGCCTCTTCGATCCGTCGCGTTGAGGCGATGTAAAGCACCTCCCGCGGAGCTGCGCGTCTCGCGTCCAAGCGACGCTACGAGCGTCCTATAGGGACACCCGTTAGTAGACCTTTTCCAAAAACGATTTCCGTGTTAGACCGTGAGATACACCATCTAAACATCCCACTCTTGACCATGTGGAGCATCTCGCCTAGTTCGCTAAGATAGCCCCTAGTTTTTTTTTTTTAGAAACACAGTACAATCCAAGCGCTCATATACACGTGCATACACTCACCCCCTATGAATGCACACACGCACACCGGACCCTTATGAGCACCTCCGAGAAATTGAGCCGGCGGATCAGGTCTTGAGATTGACGAAGTCACCACGGGCGCCTCGCTGTCGATGGGAACGTCGCCTCCCACTGAAGAATATTCCGCCTAAATGAGAAACACCAGCGTCAAACCTGGGGTTTGAACTCTGGTGGGCTGGGGGTACAACCACCCTCCTAACCATCTTGCCACAGGCAAGTTCTCAAGATAGCCCTCTAGTTGCCTACCAACTCGTCGGATTCTGGCTCGACATATAATCCAATTTAAACTGAACTAGGGCAATTACTCCTCCTAAGAGAGCTTAAACTTGGGTGTTAAGTGATATCTCGTGACCCGAGCTTGGGACCCGAGAGACCTCCATGACAAACAAATCTCGTATAAGTACAACACCATTGTGAGGTTCCGGCGTGATAATCCGCATGCTGGCCGTGAGGAACGAAATCCTTCAAGACAACTTTGAAATCCTTGTTCATGATAGTTGCAGCAATGTTCCAAGAGCTCCTCCATATGCATCATGAAATCCCTGATCGGACAAGTCACGTTCAACTTAAAATGGACTCACGTAAAAAACCAGTAGTTGTATCTTCTCATTTTCTTCCAAATTTATTGACTTGTGTGAAAAATGTTTAAATTATTTAGTTGTGAACTATTTCATGTGTTCCTATTAATTAGATGTATAGAATGGCAAAAAATGATAAAATGACGATAATAGAAAAAACGGACAAAGGGGACCAAATGCGTCTTGGGTGCCATGGCAAGCAAACACCGTACATGGGCCGGCCGAAATGGACACATTTCGTGTCCGTTTTGGATCGGCCAGCCCTAACCGAGTCCGGAAAAGATGTGTGTCCAAAGGAGAAAATGAGAGAGAAGATGAGAAAAAAATGATTCTTAGCACACAAAAGCGTCCCCTAGATTTTTTGGGGCTTTATTCAGAAGTCACTGTCACAGAAAAGCGGATATAACGCCTAGCGCACAGAGACGATCCCGTGAGAGTGTCCGCCCTATTCTTCTACAGTCCACCCGCCATGGCTACACGGCTGATCGGCCAATCAGGCCGCGGCAGCGAGCTGTGTAGCACCTCCCTCTCACAGTCGCGGCACAGCGAGCAAGAGGTGACACACATCACAGAGAAGCCCCTGCACCCACGACCACGAGTCCATCTCAGCGGTCACTCGCCCGTCGTACGTCCTGTTGTTTTCTCCACGACGCGTCCCAATCAACCAACAGGAACGGGATTAATTAGCACCACCAGTCCCGCGAAAGCTAAGTTTTCCTGTCTTCATCGGTTGCCTAATTTTGTCAGTTTTCCTGTCTTCATCGGTTGCCTAATTTTGTCAAACCATGACTTCTCGAATATAGCCCAAAAAAGACCTAGGGGAATCCCTCAAAAAAAAAAAAAACTAGGCGGGGAAGCTTTTGTGCGCTGAGAATCATTTTTCTCATCTTCTTTGAAATCTTTTTCTTCTTTCGACGTGCACCCAGAGATACAAATGGCTCACCATTAGGATACTCTCGGTCCTACTTAGTTCAAACATATTTAAAAGTGACGTGATTGTGATATTTTAGTTCATTTGTTTCAACTAAGCAGGGTTGGATTTGGAAGTGGACATGTAACAAACGTTTTCAGTGTGAAATCTTTGTACAGTACAAGAGAACCTGTGCAGCAATGGGGTGGACATATCTTTTAGGCACACTAGGTAAATGTGGCGCGTATATTGATATTTTTTTGGTAGAAGTTAAATTATGGTGGAATCAAATTTATATGGATCAACAGAAATGTATTTAATCGTTAAAAAGTTGTGAGAAAGAGTAGTGATATTTTTGGTAGAAGTTAAATTATGTCGAAAGCAAATGTATGTGCAACAACAAAAATGCATTTATGCGTAGAACGTGAAAACATGAATCTTTTTAGTGTATTTTTTGTGTGTAAAAATTATGGGAATTCATTAAGTTTGAAGTTTTTTTTTAATATATCGTTTGCATTATTATGGCCTGTTTGGGGGGGAAAAATCATTGTTCATTATAGTAAACGCAAGTAGAAGCTGTAAATAGTATCGCACGTTGGGATGACGTGGATGTTTTTTGGCTGTTGGATGGAGCGGATCGAACGGACGTGTTTACGGAGTGACGTGGCTCAGCAGAGTGGGAGTGGTTTTTTCCAACTTGTGAAAATGTATATGTTCCGAAGTTATTCGAATTTAAATATGTTGTATTTCATTTTTTTTAATAGTTTTAAGTTGTGCTTATTTTTTGAATTATGTTTACGTTTATTAATGATCAGATTTGGAGGGCTTATAAATTTTTGGAATATTCAAATATGGTCTGCGATCGTATGTAGTATAAAGCAAGCGTTAGATAGATACACAAACAGCTAGCATTTTTTTCCTGACCGTTTGGATATTAATCGAAAACATTTTTTTCCCATAAATAACTAACATTTATTTTTTTGACCATTTTGATATGTTATTACTCGAAAACATTTTTTTTTACATAAATAGGTAACATTTATTTTTTTTGACCATTTTGATATGTTATGTATATTTTTCTGTTGGGTAAATTCAGAATTATTGTTTTTTTTGTAATTTTTTTTGTTGTACAGAAATTTAAATAAATATGATTTAAATTTGTTAAATATGCATGAAATCGATATAAGTAGATAGATTACATTTTTTCACATTTTTTTGATTTTTGTATACTTTTTTGTTGTATGGGAATTTAAATAAACATGGTTCAAATTTGTTAAATATGCATGAAATTGATATAAGTAGGCAGATTACATTTTTTTTCTTTTTGCACATTTTGGTATATTAATTACATTTTTTTTCTGGTTTTAAATAAATTAGTTATGGTTTTCCAAAGTTTGAATCAAATTCTGGAATTTTTTGGAAATTATTAAACTACTGACAACCGGGCCCACTGTCAGGGATTTAATATTTATCAAAATCAGTTTCAAAAATGTTGTATCCATGACAGATGGGGCCCATGATGATGTCATCCAATGACGTCATCAATGGCCGCCGTGTTCTTCCCCGTGCGGCGACGTCGAACATGGCGGCGTCATTTGGGGGCGAGGGAGGCGGCGCGGCGTAGCGCGGTCGACGCGGCGCATCGCGGGGAACAGATGCACGGCGGCGCTGGGCAGGGCGATGTCGGGAAGGCGGCGAATCGGGGGGGCGACGGCGGCGGACGAACACGGCGAAGGAGGCCACGGCGCGGGCGCCTCCGAAGTTCCCGGCCTGCGATCTTCGTCGAGGACGGAGAGGGAAGCGAGGCCGTCCCACGGGTGCACTTCGATCTGGACGGGAGGGCCTGCAGCGGCGGGACGGCGCGGCGGCGGCGGTGGGAGCTCCGGCCGCGCGCGGGGAAAGAGAGAGAAGAGAGGGGCGAGTTCTGTGGTGTTTTTTCAAGGAAGTCCCTGAGTTTTCGCAAAATGACAGATAGGTCCCTCCTGTGGCTGGAACGTCAGATCCACGATGGACTGCGGGTTCATTTTGTAAATTGCGAGGGGTTTTTTGCGAAAGCGTCACGGACGTCTTCAGCGGACCGTCCGATCGCCGAGCGACGGCCGGGATCGAGCACTGTAGAACACTGTAGATTTCTACAGAAACTATTGTAGCATCTACAGTAAAATGGCCGCGGAGAGGCCGCGATTTCGCCCATCTTTAATATATAGTATCATGCGGAAGGCAAAATTTTCATTGAACATTAAAGTCTGGTTGTGGCAGATTTGGCATAATGCCATAGGTTCTAAAAACAATATGATGAAAAGAAAATGGACTAGGAATACGAAATATACTGTTGAAAATATAAGCAATTTTGCATATGATTTAATTCGCGAAAATAGTAAACAAATCATGACTAGAATAATAGGAATGAAACTAATCATGCAATCTACTAAAACAGTAGATAAACCGAACGAATCTAGAGCAACTATTACAAGCAGAAACTCTAGCAAAATTTCAAACTGGAAGATGAAGAGCACGTACGATGCAGCAGCTGTGGAGCCGCTGGCGTCACCCATGTCATCGATGAAGAGGTTGGCGATGTCGGGGAAGAAGTCGTCGTTGGGGAAGAACTCGATGCCAGTAGTCACGCGAGTGTGCTCCCCAAAAACCTGATCGCCCCTCTCCCGTACAGGATCACAAGAGGCGGGGTTCCGGAGGCTACTGTCCCTTCTGTCGGTGCACGCCGGAAAACGGGATGGAGAAGACTTGGAAGACGGCGGCGCAAGGTTCTGGAACTGGAACGGTGAGAGACCATGTGTTGCGTGTTTTGCGGCTAGGGTTTTTCCTCTGCATATATAGTGCGGGTCGGGTAGGACGTGGGCGCAGCCCACGATCGAGTCGGCATCGGCTCGGCTCATTCCCGCAACCCGCGGCGTGCCGTGACGAGACGAGCGAGCGGCGGCGGAGGAGGAGGAGGAGTGCGCACGAGAGAGCCTTGTGTTCGCACAAGCTTACCAAGTAGCACAACACTTCACTATATAAGGTGGTGCAACTCTCTCCAACTAGTAACGTGGGACTAAAATTTAGTACCACTCCACACACAGCCACTACATGAATGGGCCAAGGAGAATTTCAGAATTTTAGTTGGGCTTTGGGCTGGCCCAAGTACAAGTCCACAAAATTCCAACATATACCAGTTTTGTTCGATACATCACATGTTGTTCACTTGCTCTGTGGCGAAATTAGTTGGGAGCACAATGGCAAATGCCATTGGGAGCGAGTGAGAGGCCAGGATCGTGCTCTCAGTTCTTCTATTGGATTTCTCGATATGTTGATGCCAATAGGAATGTGCAGATTGCACGCATTGCCTCCATTTGCTGTGGCGCTCATAGATGGCACCCCCAATTCTAGCCGGTGGGAATTCACTAATAATGATGGATGCTACACTGTCAAGTCCGCATACAAAATACAATTTGAAGGAATTATTTCTACCACTCTCAGTGCCACGGTTTGGAAACCTTGGGCACCTCCGAAATGTAACTTTTTCACATGACTTGCGATGCAAAATAGGATATGTACGGCGGATAGGCTTCAGTGGAGAGGATGGCCAAATTTTGGAAATTGTCCCCCTTTGCAATCAAGTTCAAGAATCGGCGGGTCACCTCGTTTAGAAATGCCGGTTCACAACACTGCATATGGAAGGAGATTCTAACTTGGTGTGGGTGCAATGACGACGTCCTTCCGGCGCTTTGGTCTAACGAGGCGAATGTGGGCGAGTGGTGGACTAAATTCGTCCTCGGCCGGGGGTTGGCTAGGAAGGCGATGTCCTCCTTCATCATGTTGATCTATTGGGAGTATTGGGAGATTTGGAAGGAACGTAACGCTAGAGTTTTTAGACATGTTGCCTCGTCGGCCTTTGTGGTGGTTTAGCGTATTAAATATGAGGCGAGGGCTTGGGCTTTGGCCGGGGCTAAGTTCTTGAGTAATGTACTGTCGGGAGAGTGAGCTTCTATTTAAAGTCCTAGGGCTTGTCCTAGGCAATAAACTCTAAAATTTTCTTCTTAAATAGTAATGAAAATGGAAAATAATTTGCCTTGTTTTTTATAAAATAGAGCTTGCTTTAAAGGGAAGCTGATAAAATCTCATGTTGAACTGATTAGTTATTCTTGTGTATTTTTAAAATATTGGACCGGTTTGATGAACGAACAGGAGCAGGGGGGTTGATGCGTGCAGGAGCGGATGCGCTGCTGAATCTGGCGATTGCTTCTTCCTCTCAGGTTGCAAGAAGGGACTGAACTATTTTCTTCTCTTTTCAACTCGATTAATTAGGCGGGATCTTCTCTGCGCGCTAGCGTTATATCCGCTTTTCTGTGACAGTGACTTCTGGAATAAAGCCCGAAAAACCTAGGGGACGCTTTTGTGTGCTAAGAGACATTTGTTCTCATCTTCTCTTTGAAATCTCCTTTTCTCCGTTGGATAGGCATCTTCTCTGAACTAGGTTAGGGCACCGGATATTCACGACGGCTCAGGGGTCTAGATGCTCCCATTACTGAATTTTTTTTTGTTTTTTTTCAGAATGTCAAAAAATTCCAAAAAAAATTCCGGATGTACATTACAGCGTGATGTGTTAGCACAAAAATTGGCATGGTGAAAAAACCTTTTTAGCAACCTGTACAAAAAAGACAAAATTCTGACACGTACATATACGTTTTGGTATGTCCGAATTTGTCTTTTTTGTACAGGTTGCAAAAAAAGTTTTTTCACCATGCCAATTTTTGTGCTGACTTGAAATGTGTTGGACTACATGCAAATTTTTTTTTTTTGAATTTTTTTATATTTGGAAAAAAAAAATTTGGTAGTGGGTGCAGCTGCACCCACTACCCAAATCGCCGTGTCCGTTAGGGCACGTTCTTGTGTGCTAGGCGTTACACATACTGTTTCTCTACAAAATCGGTTGATCGACGTGTAACTTTCACTACTGAAATGGGGTAGTTGTCGAGTGAAACGAGATATATTTATCGCACACTCGCCAACTACACCATGTGGTCGAGCACAGCCGAAAAACTACTCGGCACAAAAGGGCATTCAAGTAAATAACATGCATTTGAAGTGTTTTTTTTTGTGTCGCACTCGGTAAATAGAAGTAGGTATGTCGAGTGTCAACCTTGGCGCTTGGAAAAATACATTGGGGCTCCGCAACAATAGTTGCACGTGTCCCTCGTGACCGCCTCCGACATAAATCGGAACGGTGTTGTTAGGTTTGCCAAGTGATGTAACGGAGGCAGTCAGCAAAACCTTCTTCCGTTAGTTGTAGACGAGTGTCCATTTGACTATGCACTTGGCAAATAGTTATTTAAAATGATTTTTATTTCTATTTCTATTGTAAATTTTATTTTAAGTCGTTTTTCTTACTAAGCCATATTCTTGTTTGTCGCCTTTTCTCCACCTTTTTCCCTCCCTTATTCCCCAACCATTTTCTCCCAACCATTGTTTTTCCTGTCGGTATTTTCATGCCAAGGATACATACCTATTGTATAGGTCTAGGGTTTAGATATAGAGGATATAGATCTACGTCTTAATTCATGGTTTAGGGTTCAATGAATAAGGTGTAACTATGGGTTAGGTTTTAAGGTCTAGGATTTAAATTCATAGTTTTGATCTATGGTTTAGGTTTAGTGATAAAGGGTATAGATATTCTAAGAGGGCAGTGTAGACCATCTTGAAGTCAGCCTCATGATTCTTCACAACTACCAATATTTAGAATCATGAGGGTACATTTCAGACATCAATTGTGCTATATGTGGTCAGCCTAAGAGGGCAGTGTAGACCATCTTGAAGAAAGTCAAAAAAATTGTTCTGATGTCCAAAGGTCATTGTCAATGTGATTTCACTTGTAGGTTTAATTATGAGCCATCGATGGAACAATCCTGAACAAGGACTTTGAGGTCGATTTGATCTCAGACGCAAAATTTGCATGCATCTGGTCCAGGGCTTTCGTTCTTCCCCACGGTCAGCATGAGGATTGTCACGTCCGAACCTCACAACGGTGTTGTATTTGTACGAGATTTGTTTGGTCATGGAAGTCGGTCGGGTCACAAGGTATCACTTGACACCCAAGTTCAAGATCTCTTACAAGTAATAGTTCTACTTTAGTTCAGACTGGATTATATCTCGAGCAAGAGTACAACTACCAATATACCGCGAGGAATTCGACGAGTTCGTAGGCAACTAGAGGCTATGTTAGCGAACTAGACGAGTTTCTCAAGATGGTCGAGGGTGTGGTCCCCTCCGCATAGGAGCCAAATTTTGGATTGTGTATCTCATGGTCTACTTGCAAGCATGCAAAGTGTGAAATCTACTTCGGCTCCGGGTGCATATGCATCCGGTATTTAGAAAACACATTTAAAATGTCAAAATTTTGAAATAAAATTTTAAGGATATATGTTCACGTTCAATGTGTTCAGAAAATCGTTTGGCAAAAAAAAACGATATTTTTTTAAGCCAATGTAATAAAGACAAAAATAAAGTTTCGGGGAAAGTCTTATTTTATCACCATTTTTTCTACACGACCCACAAAAAATGTTGTTTTTTCATGAAGATGTATCTGATATTTTTTTTACGGATATATATTCACATTCAATGTGTTCATAAAATCTTTTCACGAAAAAACGTATTTTTTTACGCCAATGTAATAAAGACAAAAGGGAACTCTCGTGAAAAGTCTTATTTTTATCACCAAAATTTGTTATTTTACACAACCCACAAAAAATATCGGTCATGAAAATAATTTGTGAAGATCTATGAGCACACATTTTTTGACATTGCAAAATGTGTTAAAAATCCATTTTAAATAAAGGGTGCATAGGCACCTCCGAGTCAAAACGCCTGTCTACAAAGTTTTCTTCTGAAAAACAGTGTGGCTAACCTCGTGTGGGCTGTCAGGGCATACATGGGCCCTTTAGGCCCATATGTGGTATATATGATACAGACAAACGAGAGAGCCCACCGTCAAGAACCATTAAATCATGTTCATTCTTTTCTTTTCCCCCATTTCTTATACCAATATATAACGTGCCTAACCATCACGCAAGAACACTGGCCTAGACTGTCAAAAAAAAAGTACACTGGCCCAGACATAGGTGCCGACAAATAGAAAACTAAGTTAAACAAGCAATGTCATTACCCATAAAACCACACGATTATTAAGCTAGTTGTTTGGTAATCGTGGGAGCTAGCCAATAACATGATTACATTAGCCGATTTGGCAACGTGAAATAACATTATCTTTTACGAAAGAACATAGCTAATCCTTCTCGGGTCAAACATTGAGTAGAGCGAGCGCTACAAGATCTTAAAGTAAGTTTCTCAGGATGCAGCTTAAATAAGTATCATGGATTAACTCAAAGTGCGCATCCAGAAAACTGTTTGTGCCTTCCGGTTCAGGACTCACAAAACTCTACTCTGAATTTGCAATACATGATACAATGTTATCGTGTCAGTTAGTTTACTTGATCGACACTAAAATCTCTCATTGGAATCTTGGTCTTTTTGCTGGCCCTTGATCAATAATAGGGTCAACTGCGGGAGGCAATGCCTCTGAGGCCAGCAGATCATCCGGCGCTTTCTCTTCTGATGCAGATGGTGGGACATAGCCCTCCGGATAGGGTGGAGGGGGAGGAGCAGGAGGCAGCTGCAAAGAAATAAGGCCGAAGTTTGAGACTAATAAACGATTGACAAAAAAGTTGCTGAACACACTATGGGTAAATTAAAGCTACCATCACCAAGGTCCATGTACTAACAGCAAGCAAGTTTTGTTATCTAGGAGTAGAAGTTAATACTACCTTCTTTTGCAAAGCCTTGAGGATGTGATCAACTCGTCTCAACTCCTTCAAGTCAATTGCTTCCTTCTGGGTCTTCGATTCAGAAGCTGCTGCATCAGACTCTGTTTCCGCTGTAAAAGAAAAACAGAGATACCAGTGATGCTAGTTTTGCTTATTAAATCATGGTAACGAAGAAAACATAACATGAATGGAAGAAACAAGTATCATAAAACATGTTAGTTGAAATGCAGTAGCAACAGTTTCCTGCAAGTGATCTTGCAAGACTAATGCCCACCATAGTTATTAAGGATTATCAAAATGTCAACGTGAGGAGTCTTATCATCAAATATCAATTCTAATTTGAAATTTGTCTCAAGCTAGACCTCAGAAACAAATGACATGAACTCCGTACAAATGAAACAGTGTGCCGTTTCACACGGGCCCAAAGTTATCCGTGATAACTTCTAATCCACAAATAACTAAAAATAAGTATCTTTCAATGGTTAAGCATTTATATTCCAATAACATCAAAATAGTAGTAAATACAGACAAACTGACAAGCAAAACGATAAATATGAAAAATATAATCTGTCCCATGCTTGGGGCTTTATACTCTCGCAGAAAACCAACATTAAAGGAGAAGTAGATACAGGCAAACTGACAAGGAAAAATATAAATATGAAAATATAATCTGTCCCATGCTTGGGGCTTTATTAGGATTTACTAAATATTTTGCAACATCTTCATCTTAAAATTGCAAGGGTTCTACACCTACGTCTCAAAATCTTGTTTCAAATCCTAATATAGGTTTTTTACTTTGCCCATTTGACCCAAATTTTTGTCTTTGTGCTACTGGCCGCTAAGGACACCACTATGAGCCACTCGAAGATACCAAGATAGCTGCACGTGTAAACACATAATATAAAGCAGCCACATACTGCCCAGTCCTCGCTGCGGTTGGCTAACCATGCTATAGAAACCAGTTTCACCAGAATTGTGGCAACCCCGCAGGGTACCAGGTTTCTGAAATTGGTGGATTTTGGAGAATGTCATTGCCGTTTTAATCAAGGCTAAAATTGAAGGTTGGCTGAGAAACATAATAGATATGAACATGGCGGAGTCCATGAAATAGAAAAGGGACTGGTTTCCTGGTAAGCACCGATATTTGGATATTCAGAAAATCTGAACCACCTCCTAGCCGGAATTTAGATAACGGAGTAAGCAAATCTTTGATCGGAAATCTAATTTGGGTACTTGAAATTAATTTATCCATGGAAATCTATCAAGAAAATAAAAGGAAGTGGGATTCTTTTCTGTACCCAGAGAAATGAGGGATCGAATTCGGCAGCGCTAAAAAAAGAAAATTGAGATGATTTCAGAGTTACCATCTTTAAGGGGGACCTGTTGGTTCTGAAACTAGCTACTTGGTATAAATCCCAATTTTTCTAGAAAATGTTTGTGATTCAGTTTTTATGAACCTAATAATGAATCAATTGACTGCATTTATCCTGACCAAGCCAGTATTTCAATTTTTCGATCACATGACAAACCACAATGCATAAGACTAGCTGGATGTCCATACAAGTATTTAACTGGCAAACATTATACTACATTACCCAATACCATGGATAAGAGTGTTTAGTCGTGTGGAGACATAGTAAAAAAACGAGGTAAGAATCAGGAAAGATGTGAAGACCATACCATTACCAATCTTCTCCAATTTTGAGCAAGCTGTAGCAAATGCTTTCGATATATGATGCATAGTCCTACTCTGAAATGTTACACGAATAGCCAAAGGAGGTCACAAGCAAGCAATCTAAAACTCTGCAATTAGATTGGCAGAATGACAAAACTCAGCAATTGAGTCATATTGTCATTGGTGCCTGTCAGTGGACTACAAAACTTCATTGCAAAATTCCTGGAAAAACAAGCTAAGAGAGTCGGGAGCCTTACTATGCGGGAGGCAAAAACGCTGCCAAGCTGGGGCGCCTGGTAGATGGAGCCGTCGAGGATGTAGTAGGCGAGCAGGTGCTCAACCTTCTCAGAGTTGGACCTCCTCTGCTTGCGCATCACGAACAGGTGCGGCTCCATCACCTCGCTCAGCACGTACTCCATCCCGGTCATCTTCCTGCGACCACCAAGCAGAACAGAGGACCGCTGAGCGAGAGAGACGGAGGAGGAATTGGGAAGGGGGGCTAGGGTTTTACATGAGCTGGGACATGTCGAGGGGGTGGATTTGGCGCGAGCGGAGGGACTCGTTGTTGCAGGTGATGTCGTAGAAGGGGGAGAGGGCGAAGTAGTCGAAGACGAGGTTGCGGTCCAGCGGGTAGGTGTTGAGCCACAGCTGGTCGCGGAAGCAGATCCCCGTCATGTCGGTGCCCGGTGGGGGCGGGAGCGCGGCCGCGCCGTCGGCCGGGGGCGGTGCGGGGAACGGCGTCGCCGCCATCGCCGACGAGGATGCGCTGCTGTCGTACGGGGAAGTAATTCACCAGATCGAACGGGCGGCTGACGGCGGCGGCGAGTTTAGAAGGCCGCGGTGGCGGCGATGGGAGGAGGAGGACACACTGTAGAGCAGCACGTTTGAGGGATTTCGATCTTTTGTCCCACCTTTGTTGGCAGCTATGATTCGGAGTGCCTACTTTCAAGTTTCAATGCATTTTGGTGGTTTGTCCACAACTTTCTTTGTTTTTTGATCTTTCGTTTTTTCTCTCTAACTGACGAACATTATGTTTTTAACTTGGCAGCTGTGTTGTGTGATGTTTGATTGTTGACAAACGGTCACGATCCGCCTCGCTTTCACCACACATCGAGATCCAACTCACCACCCATTGTCTTCCCGACTCATTCAACCCTATCTCCCTGTGTACTTACGACAACCCTTATTGTGCCCTATCGTTTGTCTTCCCGTCTTCCCCAAGCTCTGGTGATGCCCTCCATGTTCATGACCACATGAGTATGTCGGTGGACTTGGCTCCACCTAGGAGTGCAAGGGTCCATTGTCGGCTGTTGAGGTGAGGGCTCAACTAGCTAGGTAGCCCGGTTGACGGTTTAAGTAGAGTGACGCTCCCAACACCCCCACAATGTCGATTTTCCCCGTGATCCAGTAAGCTACTTCTTGATTTTTTGTTGATCTGTATTTCCTTTTGGATTGCTAGTTGGCTGACCCTTGCCAACGAGTGTTCTTATCGGCCATGGCGAGGTTTGGCTCCCACGCCCCGCTCCCTGGTGAAAAAGTATGGTGCATCCATGTGGGGTTTTGTTAATTATGAAAATCCATATGGACTAGTGGTTGCATTAATTAAGTTATACTTGTAGAGTTGGTCTACATGCAATGCTTGTAAACCATATGTTGGTTTCAAGGTTAAAACAATAAGATTATGTGATGACCAAGATGTTTAAGGTGTGATCCGAAAATGATCATGATAGTTTTGAGCATATTGAAAAGAGGATTTTGTGAACTTTCATATTTACCTTCGAGACTTCATTATAATAAAGAAAGAATAAAAAAAATAAGGTTTACAAATATAAGGTGACCCAACTTGAGGAGATCAAGATTGTCATCATCTAACTCAAGTGGATCGCAAAACAAAAATTTATGATATTGATAGGTTCTTTATTTTACTGGTCTCCTGATGCTAGTTGGGAGACCGAGTTATAAGATAGATAAACGTACTATTAAGAGGGGCTCTCGAGAGAGTAGCTTGGTCGTATCGTTCGTATAGAGCTCAAACTTTTACATATATGGCATCATATTTCTTGGTTATTATGCGTCTTTTATCTATATTAGGTTTTGTTTCTTGTTGTGCTCTTCATGACAAGTCCAAGTTAAGCGAAAATGGATTTCGTATGAAAAACTAAAGGTCAGTGGTTGGCTTCACGCCGGTTCTGTAGGAATACTATTTTGTTTCTCGACACAAACTAAATTATTTTGAGCTTGCAGGTGAAGGGGACACGTGTCAGCTTTTAGCACACTTGCATTAACACTGACGAAATAGGCCGTAACCCCGCTATATTAATATAGCAACCACCCGATACAACCAACGAGAGACACGGCTGGGGCGACAGCCAACACACACCCAAAGAAAAGGCAAGGAAAAGAAAAAAGAGAAAACGACATAGGTGGATCAACTAAGCGATGAAGACCCGTAATCGCCGCGCCCTCTCCGAAGAATAACCACCACGCTCCTAGCTCTGCATCGACGAGTACCAAGCAGCACCTTCAAGAAGGAGAGTCACGCTGCTGCCGGACCAGTGCACTGGTCCTAGGGTTTCCCCCGGCACAGAGGGAAGCGGATGAAAGGTAACCACGACGCCCTTCAACAAGGGGAGATGTCACCCGAAGGTGGCACCGCGTCGGTGTCAGACGAGCTGATAAGGATTTCTCCCGAAAACCCCATCCACAACCACGACGATCCGTAGCACAGGAGCCCCGCGAGGACGAGCCTCAACACCACCAGACTAGCCGCCCACCAGCATGCGCCAACACGAAGAACATACAATTATTCAGTATATGCGCGGCACACGGCCCGTCAATTTTGATCTTAAAATTCAGAAATTTCTCTCAGCAGTTTTTGTTTGGTTTCAGCTGTTTACAATACTCATTCACATGAAACTAATACAGATGGACAAATATGATATATATACACCCGGAAAAAAAATCATATATGATATGATGTACACACTATAATTACATCCAAGCACATTGTAAACACAAGTGGGCATTATTTCACCACAGATCACATTTCATACACGAACGCAAAGGCATGGTATTATAAGTAATCGAGCTTACACGGTAACCACGTTAGCCATGGAACAAACGCATGGCAGTACCTTGTAATCAGCGACCGCGGCAGCCGTAGATGGCCTGGCAGCCGCCGCCGGTGTACGGCCGGCCGCGGGCGGGGCAGGAGCCGTAGCACGCCGCCTTGTTCGCCCGCAGCCCTCCGTAGCCGACGTACTGTGGGCTGTAGAGCACCCTCCTATGCGGGTACGCCGCCTCCTCCTCGCCCTCCGCGAAGCCCACGACGTCTTCCTCGACGCTGCCTCGCAGCGCAGCGTGCACCGGCATCGCGTGGGTGCCGGCGACGCCGCGGCTCACGATCAGTGCTGCGGCAATGGAGACGACGAGGAGTAGTCGCGCTTGCAGCTTCATCGTGTGTTTGTTTCGAGTAGTGTGTTCCTGTGGCTTGTGTGATCTTGTAGTATCACCAAGTGTAACGGCATTAATTCGTTCTGCTGATACGTCTATTCCAGAGGGAGGAGATGGGTCTGAGACTCTGAATACAGGTGGTTGAGGGGAGGTCCAACAGGAACAGCACGCCGAACTCTGCATCGGCGTCAGCCTGGTGTGATCTATCAATGCTTATTAAAAGCTAATTTTTTTAAAATAATACGCAAAATTTATTTAATTAGGAAAATAATACGTGTTTTTTTTTATTTTCAAAAATATTACCCAGTCGTGTTGGCCGAAAACGATTGGTACTAATCGTCCTGGCCAAA
Source organism: Poa pratensis (assembly GCA_947311845.1). Classification (NCBI taxonomy): domain Eukaryota; kingdom Viridiplantae; phylum Streptophyta; class Magnoliopsida; order Poales; family Poaceae; genus Poa; species Poa pratensis. Next base: position 37,923,612 of record CAMZMU010000044.1, on the reverse strand, counting down.
GACGATTAGTCCTACTCGTCCTTGGCGAAGACGACTACCTGATGAACAGTAGACCAGTCGATGAACAGTTCGCGATTCATGTCCAGCTTCCAAAATTTGCTGATTTTGTCTTTTTTCCCGAGCCCAAAATATAATGTGTTTTGCAGTGAATTTTTGCACGATCGTAGTACATACGAGTTAGCTACATCCATATTTTTTGTTGAATTTTTTGGAAAAGTTTTTAAAAATGTGAACAGTACAATCGCACCTATCGTCTTCGTCCAGGACGATTAGTACTAATCGTCTTCGGCCAGGACGACTGTGTAATATTTTTGAAAAAAAAAAATGCGTATTATTTCTTGAAATAACTAAAAAATGTATTATTTAAAAAAATTAGCTTATTAAAAGGCCGCTCGCGAAGAAAATGGATTATTGGAAAGTGGCATGAAGGGTCATATCGATTCTCAAGAGGCAAAAGTTGGCGTGGTCGGTGTGTTAATTTTCTTTGATGTTATCAGTGGCATTTGAAGTCGAGGAATTGGATGGGTTTGTTCCTCTGAATCCGAAATTGCAAAGCTTCTAAACCCTATAAGACTTCATCTTCTGTTCTCGAGAGTGAATATTTCGCAACTAGTTGTGTCCGCAAACATTATCAAATGTCTTACTTTTTGGTTTTCAAAAAATACGAGACAAATCATGGATATTAGTTATGTTGTTTCTCGTGCACCCACACATTTGTATCCCAAAATATGACCATATGTGTCCTGTATGAAAAAGAAGATATAAGTGAATAATATCATGTACTATTCACACATCATTTGTGTTTTTGTGTGCAGGTCACATATTGTCAAATTTTTGGATGGAAATTCATGGATGCACGAGAAACAACATAATCACGTTCACGATTTATTTCACTTTTTAAAAAACTTGGAAGTGCGACATGCGAAATGGGGTGCGGACACAACTAGTTGCAAAATTTAGTTTCCTGCAACACTCTGGGCACAGACAAGACAAAGTATCAAGAATGACTTAGGTCGAAACCTTTTCACGAGCATTAAAGGAGCCTAGCAGACGAATAAACACAAAAAGATGTATGCTTAATAAACAGGGCCCAAAAAATATAATAAAGTGGAGATATTTCAGAACACTTAAGGAGACTTTTAGCCATTGCGGCTTAGAATCTTCCTAGGGTTGACTTCTATGCATCGGTATGATACCATGAACCTCATACGTTTGCCTGATTATATCCCAAACACGCACTTTGTCGGGTTGAGCATGATGATTTTGTACTTACTAAGATTACCGAATGTTTGGGTGATGTCTGACCACAGATCCACTCGCATCTTTGATTTCACCACTAGTTTATCAATGTATACCTCCATGTTCTCGCCAATATGGCCCAGAAAGTTTCCTTCATACTCTGTTGGTACATACAATCGGGACCCACACAATCCGCGTCATTAAGACCGAAAAGGCATGGTCTTATAGAAGTAAGTCCCAAAATGTGTGATGAAACTATGTCTTCTTTTTAAGATCGCATTCATGAGGCACAAGCATTGCGAACACGAGGTAGAGTCCACGATCCGATAAATTCAGGGAAAGGGGAAAGAGTCTTCCGGGCAAGCTTTGTTCACTTTTGTGTAATCCACAGTTCCACACACATGCGTAGTTGCTCGTTCTCTTTTTCTACTCACATTGGGTTCGCGATCCAAAAGGAGCATAGAATCGGAACTTGCTCCGTCAATTTTGATCTTATAATTCAGAATTTTCTCTTAGCTAGCAGTTCTTTTTGTTACAGCTGTTCACTCGGAAACTAATAAGATAGATCACATATGACACACCCGAATAAAAAAAAATCATATATGACCTGTTGTGCCCTTGAATTCCATCCAAACACATTGCAAACACAAGGACGAAGCATTATTCCACCACACATCACATCACGTTCAAGAACGCAAAGAGAGCTACTCACTCCGTTTATAAAAAGATGTCACAAATTTGTTTAAACATCCATGTATCTAGACATAATTTAGTGTGTAGATACATGCATATTTGGAAAAAGTTGAAACATCCTTTTATGGACGGAGTGAGTACAACAAATCGAGCATACACACGCGTTCATCTCCCCGCATCTTCTGGCACGGGAGGAAAACACATTATCTGTGGCGCACAAGCTTGAGATTATCTGTGGCGCACGCACAAGCTGGTGCGATAACATTTCACGTATAAGTCTTTTTCTACTAGTGTGTTGTACGCTTGAATTCCAGCAAAACACATTGCAATCGCAAGAACGAAGCATTATTCCACCACACATCACATCACGTCCAAGAACGCAGATAGCTATAACAGATCGAGCTTACATGTACGGTAACCACGTTTTATCTCGCCCCATCTTCTCGCACAGGAGGAAAACATTTCCGGAAATACCTTGTACTCAACGGCCGCGGCAGCCGTAGATGGCTTGGCAGCCGCTTCCGCTGTAGGGCTGCCCGCGGCCGGGGCAGGAGCCGTAGCACGCCGCCTTGTTCGCCTGCAGCCCTCCGTAGCCGACGTACTGTGGGCTGTAGAGCACCCTCCTCTTCGGGTACGCCGCCTCCTCCTCCTCAAGCTCCGCGAAGACCACGTCGTCCTCGACGCTGCCTCGCAGCGCGGCATCGTCCGGCATCGCGTGGGTGCTGGCGACGACGCCGCGGCTCACGATCAGTGCTGCGGCGACGGAGGCGAAGAGGAGCAGTCGCGCTTGCAGCTTCATCGTGTGTTTTTGATTAAGTGGTGTGTGCCTGTGTGGCCTATGGGATGTAGTACTATCATGTATTGAGGGAGGAGATGGGTCATGGGTCCGAATGGAGGTGGTTGAGGGTGCCCAACTCTGCATGTGATGCTAGACGACGACAGCGTCCCATCTGGCCGGGTCTCTGTCCGCCGGCATAATTGATAAATTTGACCCTTTTCTAAACTTTTACACAAAATGAATTGGATATGAAAAAATTCACCATCTAACTCTTTTTAATGGCGCCCGGTCTTGGCACATCACGGTACATAGTATGACGCACTGGGTAGGGTGCCATGGTACAATACATGTTTGTGGCAGCCAGAGGTGTTACAGTTACATGAGCATAGCGCCCTAGCTAGCCCGGAGTCGTGCAATGTAGCATGGCGCCCTACCCCGGGGCGTCGGGCAAAAAAGTCAGATTCTAAATTTTTGAAAATCTGGTCCATTTTGTACTAAAAAAAAATGTTAGATGCATCAATTTTGCCGCCGCGATCTATCAATGCTTATTAAAAGGTCCTCCCAAAGAAAAAAAATATTGGAAGGCAGTGAGAAGGGTCATCGATTCTCCACAAGGCAAAAGATAGCGTGGTATAACTAGACTGGATAAGATTTCTCAAAGATATATGCGGCCGAGAGCATCTCCACCGGCATTTCTGAAATTGTGTCCGACAAATTTTAAATTGTGTCCGATTTGAGATGCCGGACACACTGATGCATAATCTTCTGAAATAAATGTTTCAGCCATTGGTGCCTGTAATCGTAAAAGACGGTTTTTTGGGCACATGCCCTCTAACGATGACTTCCTATACTAGTGTATGCGCGGCACTTGCTCCGTCAATTATGATCTTAATAATTCAGAATTTTCTCTTAGCATCAGTTCTTTTGTTTTAGCTCTTTACTCGGAAACTAATACTGTAAGATTGATCACAAACGACATACCCGAGAAAAACAAAACATATATGACCTGTTATACGCTTGAATTTCCATCCAAACACGTTGCAATCACAAGGACGTACGAAGCATTATTGCACCACACATCACATTACACGGTTATTAAAAACCACGTTTATACATCTCCCCCATCTTCTGCCACGTACGGGAGGAAAACATTTTCGGAAATACCACCTTGTGCTCAACGGCCGCGGCAGCCATATTTGCGCTGGCAGCCGCCTCCGGTGTAGGCGCCCCCGCGGCCCGGGCAGGAGCCGGGGCACGCCGCCTGGTTCGCCCGCAGACTACTGTAGCCTCCCGACCCGGCGAGCATCCTCCTCTGCGGGTACGCCGCCTCCTCCTCGAGCTCCGCGAAGCCCGCGACGTCGTCCTCGACGCTCCCTCGCAGCGCGGCGTGCGCGGGCATCGCCGCGTGGGTGCCGCCGGCGACGACGACGACGACGCAGCGGCTCACGATGAGCGCCGCGGCGATGGTGGCCAAGATGAGCAGCCGCGCTTGCAGCTTCATCGATCGCGTGTCTTGTTGTTTTCAAGTGGTGCGTGGCTGTCGGAACTCGGACGTGGTGTCCAGCTAGCGCTTCTGGTACAAGGGTTCGATCATGGCCATTGATGAGTTATAACAGGCAGCGTTGATGATTCGTTCCGCTGCCATGTCTCTATTCCAGAGGGAGGAGATGGGTCCGAACCGAATGGCGGTGGTTGAGGGACGTTCCAACAGCGACTGCACGCCTAACTCTGCTGCATGTGATGCTAGACGACGACGATGAAGACGACGGCAGCATCTGGTGAAGCCTGTCCGTCCGGCGTGATCAAGCAATGCTTATCCCCAGGTCGCTCACAAAGCAAAATGCAATCTCGTCCAATTGTCAAACTTGATTCCTCTGATGCACGGAAGTAGGAAATGAATACATGTGAAGAGTGAGAAACTACAGAATTAACTAAGCGTCTCTCGCGAGTGTTTGGATTTTTTACTAGTGTTAAGTTCTTTCGATTTTATGTGTGGCATTGCCAAGCTAAGGAAATGGATGGGTTTGTTCCTCTGAATACAAAACTGCGAAGCTTCTAAACCCTATATGAGTTGGATTCATCTGAAATTGCTTTCAGTAAGAGATGTACTGACCATGTGGACTAGGGCATTTCACTTCATAAAGGTCTATTAAAAATGTCAAGTTGTACTAATGCTAAGGCCTGCAATTCAAATATATTCAAGAAGTGATCTAAGTGGTGAAAGAATACTTACAAACACTCAAAATATCGTATTTTTTTTGCTAAAAATGGCCTCTAAGCGAAACTAATCTCAATGCTGGCCTCTCCACAAAACTATTTTCAAATCAGGCCCCTTGGGTCAGCCGAACTTGTACATGTAGGCTCCATTCTATATGGCGCCGACCCCCTGTTTCAAATTTTTTAAGTCCTTAGGAAAATTCTAAGACTTTCTGGATGGCGCCGAACTGGACAAGTTCGGCTCCATCCTATTTAGCGCCAATCTCAAGAGGCCAGATTTGAAAATAGTTTTGATAAGAGGCCACACATGCGTTTAGTTGCCCAAAAGGGCCAGATTTGTCATAAAATACTCAAAATACCTGAAGCATAGTACAAGTCATACGCATAGATCAGGTAAAGTGGTCAAATGGTGTGTGAGAGATATTTCCATGCTACTGTTCAATTTCCTTGTCAAACTGTCAAATCAATCTCTTTCAGAAGTACTCCCTCCGTTCCAAATTACTTGTCATCCATTTGTCAAAAAGTAGATGTATCTATACTTGTAACATGACTAGATACATCCACTTTTTAGCAAATGGATGACAAGTAATTTGGAACGGAGGGAGTAATAGTAAGTGGCCAAATGCATGACAGCCAAAAATTGTTTTAACATTACAAGGACATCCATGAACTACAACAACCTTGAATTCTGAATCATTGACCATCCAGAGGGTGGCAAGCAGAGAGACAAGGTGAAAAAATGTTACAGCATAGGGCTTGCTCATGTTGTAAACAGAGAAGGTTACAAGGGATGCCTTCGAATGGCATCCATATACAACAATATATATTACTCTACTACTGAACTAACACTATGATCTGACATCCTTGAAAACGCCACCTCTCTCCATCTCCGCGACAATTTCTTTCAAGGCAGGTACTTTGCTAGCTAGAGTTCTGTACAGTCTAGAATACCTGGCTCTTGTACCATCGGCGATCGTGCCAGAGCAAGCAAGCTGACTGCTTCCGGCAATTGCTCAAACACACCTTTTATTTCCTCAAAGCCCATCTCTGCGAGAACAGATGGTTTAGGAACAACACGGATGACCTCACCGCCTTTAGGTTCCTGAACTCGTTGGTCAGCCTTGATGACCAGTTCGCAGCTCGAATTTGCTCCACATTTTATGATGAAAGGTGCTGTTGTCCCCGTGTTGAACTGAAGCACGTTCCACTGCGAAACTTCGCTCTCTCCCAGCGTGTTGAAATTCGAGCTAGGGTCAGTGGCAGGATCATCGGGATCTTCTTGCAGTGACTGCAGATATACATGTTAGTCTTGCATTAGCTAAAGTTGAAGGTATATAGGTGAGATTTTGTTGTTTCGGCTTTGTCATGCCAAGTGAGCTATAAGCTATTAAAAGAAGAAGAAAAGGCAATCAGCTTATTGTGTGTCTTAAAAATTCATTACTTCCACCAATCAGCTGGGATTTGACACGAGACATTGCAAAATATAAGGTAGTGCCAAATCCTAGTGTCTGTACTCAAACTGGAAGAGAGTGGTGATTAGTTAACATATTTAAAGTTGAAAATAAATTTTGCATCTGGAAGATACTAGAGTGACAATTAGAAGAGCTCACTAAACCTCTTCTTACAATGGTGACCTAGGATGTAGGAAAAACTAGCTCGCTGAGAAACAGAACCCTTTGTCATTTTATCATAGCCCATTTCCATATGAGGGTGGTAATAATTCTCTTTCTTTCAGGGCAAAGATTCTGAGATACTATGTACATACCTCTACAGCGCTCCGTGCCTCCACGATCTGCTTCTGAGCACATGGATGATCAATGTCAAGAAGCGAAGGCATCTGTGCCAAGAGGTCATCCAACGATTCTAGCAATGCTTTCTTTTTCGATGTTCGCAATGGTCTTGCAGAGCTTTGTTTAATTACTTCCTGAAGTCCAAAAGTGAACAATCATGGTGTTAGTAAACATGCTTCTCAATAAAACATAAAGGCAAGACAAATAGACATGAACGGATAGCAACAGACCTTGACTTGCTTTAAAATGTTGTCTAAAGATATAAGAGATGCTAATCGTGCATCTTCAGCAGCAGTTGGAGGATTTCGTATAGGTGAGCCACCTTCGTCTTTGGTTAACAAGGCTGTATCAGTACGCATTTGTTGCATGATCTGGTAAGAGTATGGCACAGTTAAGTGTACGAAGCTATGAAAAGAGTGCAGATATATAATTGTGTCATACATCAGTGTGAATCCCACGGACTTGCACTAGCAATCATATGGCTCTCCAAGTTAACGAGTACAAATTTCACATTAACATTGAACTATTAGGAGGTATAGAGAGACGTATTCCATCACCAAAGTTTGAACCACAGATCACATGTTTATGCTCTTAATTTTATATGATTAAGAGCATATATTCGGGAAATCTATCAAATTCAACACATAGAAAGTAAAAATTTGTGAGGAAGATATAGGCACCTTTCTTCTTTTATGATCGACAGACTCCAGAGCAGAGCGTAGCTTACTGACATGAACAGGATCGTCAGCCTCCTCTGTTGCCAATGTGCCAGCTATGTCCTGCAATACTATGAAGCATAAGAGACAATTGTACTGAAATTATTAAAAGAGAACGAGGCAGGTAAATAAAACCTTCAAATGTTGTAGCTGTGATGTGTAAACACGCTTGGCGTACTCAGATAACAGCTGGCCTAAAGCATCAGTGCTTGGGGGCTGTGCTGTACCAAGACCAGCCATCCATCCATCCATAATAGCAGTAGATAACAATTCAAGCTGCCCTGTAGTTCCTCCAGTAACATCTCCACCAGTTACAGATAGGAAGTCAAAGTTTTCTGCAAGCCATGCTCGGATTTGACGTTGTAATTCACCAGCTGGTGTGTGAACAAAGAGTGCAGCTAAGGCCTTGTTTCCAATTGCAAAAGCCTTCGCTTCCTCAGTAATTTCCCGAAGCTTTCCTCCAGTGACATGTTGTCTCCAAATCTCCTGTAATGTCGCAATAGTACAAAATACTCAATGCTAGCAGGTACCAAAATAGGCCATCCACCAAGAAGCATGCAAAAGATGTCTAGCCATTCACATCAGGCAGTGGTACCAATATATCAGCAACAAGTCCTAGCCTGACTGCCTGGCACATTAACATCACTGTGATGACCTAAAACCTGTACTGAAGCAACCATGCCAGCAATAAAGCATAGGAATCCATCAGAGGCGAACTCGTACTAAAGGTAACTAGAGAGATGTCCGGATGAAATTAATATAATGGTAAAACACAAGCCATTTTCAGTGGGAAAGGTATTGCTAACAATGTGCAACAAATATGCCTCAAAAAACAATATGCAATACATAAGGGAAACAAGACCTACCTCCTCGATCCCACGAAGCTTCAGAACAATCGAAGAGAACTTTGATTTCTTTTCCTGTTTAATGTTAACCTTAAACCCGTGTACATTATCATCAATTAAGGCAATTCGACCGTGATCATGGTGGTAACCGGGAGACCTGCCAGGACTACTTCCCCGGCTAGAACTTCTGCTCCGACCAGTATTTGATTTCTCCAAAAAGCGTTCAATCGGAGAAACCTTTATGAAGGAACAAAATACCCTAACAACATTAGTGCAAGGGTGGGGCATCTTCTTAGCTTTAAATAACAGATAAAAGCAAGACATCGACATCACACCTTGATGGACTGAAGTTCTGGAGACCTAGCAAGCAAAGATCTAATGTATAATATCCTGACCCTTGAAACTAGCATGGTATCCATAACTTTTCTTGGTTCCATTTTGCGAATGAACGAGAAGACGGCATCTCGGATCTCAGCAAGTATCTCATGCTCCCTAGCAGCACCTGCTTTGATAACTGCAGCCAATACCTGCAAGCATATCATAATTACATAGTGCTCATGCAAGGTAAGATTTTAACTATGACATGAATACCATGGAATTGCAAATATACTAGGGCTTGACATATACTACTGTAGCCTATAAACAGTAAAAATGCTGAATGGTTCTAACTTCATATGTAGTGCTCATATCAAGAACTGTATAAAATAGACATCACATGACTCCTTCCCACTTAAACAAGACACCACAGAGCACCTCGAATTTTCTAGATATCCCCACTGATAAATCACCTAACAACCAAATGAGCATATGATGGAACAAGATGTTCACTATGGGTCATAGCTTTGGTACAAGGCAGGTGGTAATAATAAAACAACAATGAATGGAATATGCGAAACCAGCTTAACAAGAGAACAAAGTCTTCCAAGTCCAGTACAGACACTTTCTGTCAGATTAGCAAAACTAACCAGCATCAAAAGCTTATTTGCACCATCAGCTATTGCAGCTAATCCCTCAAGGTGGTTAGGATCGAAATCCGCCAGTGCAGATGTAAGGTACTCCCCAGCAGGTGTAGTTTTTGCCAACTCATTGCTTGATTTCACGATAGCTCCACTGTTCCCAGTTTTGTCTTGAGAGACTGTTGATGGAAATACATCTGGTGATTGAGTTCTGGAACTGTTGGTCCTGCGAATACAGTTGTAAGTTGAACACTATTGGCTGTGGCAAAAATATTTATATTGAAATAATGAGATTGACTGATTGTATGTGTATGCGCAGTAGTATTTTACCTGCCTATATCCCTTCCCTGAGCATTGGTAGTTTGGTTTGAAGATTGACTTGGGGCCTATGGACAAAAAGTTACAGCATGAGAACATCATAGAAAAAATTACAAATACATTTTTTGTAAAACTATTTGCAAGTAGTTACTGACAAAACATGAAATTAAATGCCATCGCAATCAGTGTTTATAAAAAGAAAGCTTCTTGGCACAGCTCACTTTGACAGAGTACACTGAAAAATACTGACACCAAGAAAAGAATAGTACGGTTAAAACAACACACATTTGCCAGTGTTGAATTTCGCTTTTGCTACATTGAACAAACTGTATCTTATAGAGGCTAATTGGGAAAACAGATATGCAGTCAACAAATCATATTAATCGGAACTGAAAGGGGGAAAAAAGAGAAGAGGCAATAGGCTAACTAATATACACACAAATGTTCCTGGATCATTCAAAGATAGATGGATAGAAAAATCATCAGTCTTAGCGGAGCATCACTTGCAGGTTTAATAAAGTAGAATTTTAGTTGCTTTACTTAATATAAGTTAACGGCAAGGTAGCTCGACAGTTGCTTCAACACTCTGGCACAGACAAGACAATGTACCAGAAATGACTTACCATATGACCTTTTCACAAGCAGTAAACGAGTCCAACAGATAGACTAAAATAAAAAAGACCTAAGCTTAATAAACAACAATAGAATAAGTGAAGATATTCGAGAACACCTGAGGAGAGCTTCCTAATCCCGATTTCTCTGTAAGTCTGTCGAAGAGCTTCTCATTCTCCTCATGCAGTTTCTACATATATCAAGGCAAATGTTCCGAAAATAAAAAATTCAGGCACAGAAATGGTCACGGGTTCGTAGAAAACTGAGATACGTAATGAAGAAACCACAAAAGGAATTCATTCAAATCATAGTGAAAGAGAACCAGAACAAGTGCCCACGCACAGAATTTGTCTTAGCTAAAACATAAAAAAAATAGAAGATACATACACAATCATAACAAGAATCTCCATACGAACAGTAGTAAAAGGGAACTACAGGTCGAACCACCAAACTTGTTACGAAAATAATACTCCCTCCGATCCATATTAGTGGGCATAGATTTGTCTAAATTCATATGTATCTAGTTAAGTATTTAGACTAGATACATGTGTATCTAGACAAAGTTGTGCCCACTAATATGGATCGGAGGTAGTATTACAAAATAATTATAATACTCCCTCCGATCCATATTAGTGGGCACAACTTTGTCTAGATACACATGTATCTAGTCTAAATACTTAACTAGATACATATGAATTTAGACAAAGGTATGCCCACTAATATGGATCGGAGGGAGTAAATGGAACAGGAGGCACATAGGTCTCTTCTAAAATTATTGTGGAACATCAGCCAGTAAATGATCAACAATAGAGCTGAAAGCATTAAGCTACCAGGTCTCCTAATCTGAGAAACCAGGCCAATGGTAAATAAGTATGCTTTACAACTGTTATACTGTACAATGTAGCTTTATTATGGACAGAACGTGAAACGCAACCAACCAACAGTGTCCTAAGACATTGCCCTGCTTCTGTATTTGCACATTGTCCAGGTAGGATAGAAACTTCTAAGCTCAATGCAAATGCATTTAAAATCGAACGCATATAGTGAGTGCGCTCATCGCTCACACAAGAATCGGTTCGACCAATAAAATTTTGCATAATTGGTTGCTGTCTGTGGTGGAAATGAACTGGTCAGAAGTCTAGAGACCACTAATTAGTCAAACACTCAAACTTTGAAGCTAATTATTGTCTAGAGACCATGGGTGGTAGTTGCGCATAAGGTGCCCACCGTTGGATAGAGTTCACAAGTGCTCCCTTGATGAATTGTTGCTAGAAACAGCCGTTTGTGCATGTGACGGCTTTTGTTCCCATCTGTTTTTAGCGTTAGACGCTACCCTGCCGCTCGCACCCGTATGCTATTTCAATGGTAAAACAAGAACGGTGGTGGCTGGCTTCGCCGTATCAGGCTCCATGCCCGTCTAGTTTTTCGTTTGAATACAAAACCTTGTCTACACGGCCACCGGGTGCCTTGTTTCGAATACATCGTCAGCCACCCGCCCGCGGGATTGCAGAAGCTATGTTATTTCTCTCCAATTCACTGAAAAAACCATGCGGGAAAGTCTAGCTGTCACATTGAGTTCCCACGCCTTTTTCTACCAGCCAGAGCCTTGTCTGCGTTAGAAATAATCTTGACATATCTATGCATAAAGTTTCTAGCTTAGTCAGGAAGTATCTAGATTATGTAGGAGTCCTAGTAGAAGTAAAAGTCTGCAGTTCTGTAGTAGTTTCTAGAGAACAGTAACTGACCTACTGTTCAGTGAACAGTAACCGCCCTAGCAAGGCTATATAAGGATGTACCCCTTTGTATGAGAACTAAGCTTGTAAAGCCTCAAGCATATGTATGATATATAGAGCATAGTGTGTGTGTCTGGAGGAGGGCTTACAAGTTTGGTATCAAGAAAGATGCTGAAGCTTTGGGGTGTTTTGAATGCGGCCGTGGATCCAAATTCAGATGGCCACGTGAAAGATGCTGAAGCTTTGGGGTGTTTTGAATGCGGCGTGGCCATCTGAATTTGGATCCACTCAAGCAAGGATGTCGTTATCCAGTCCAGCTGGTGAATGGTTTCGCGCCACGGCTAAGCGAAACGTCTAAAGGAGAGGGATCAGAGAGAGAAAGCGGAATATATGATGTGTTGTCGTGCTCTCGGTGTGACGGTATCATGCTTTGTCGTTGGGTTTTGAAGCGTCTAAGAAACGACCGTGTGCTCCCTTTATGCGATCGGATGGTTGGATGTTGGTGCGTTGCTACCCACCATGGTAGCCCACTATTTCCCTTATTGTTAATTACATAAGCATATACTTCAAGCAAAATCCTCACATAATACATAGAGATGAAAGATAAACACATGAAGTATTAATACCTCGATAAGGGCATCCCTCTTTGCTAACTCATCTTCAAGCCTTTTGGTCACTGATGAGGAATCGGCAGTTGATTCCATCATCTTTGGGGTTGAAATGACCGAAGCCGATTCAGACCCAACTGTTGATTTAGCCTCACTAGAGTTCAGAGCCTCATTAAGCTGAGACTCAATGGACTTAAGTTTTGCCTGTAAATTGTAGGAACAAAATAAGCATGCAAACTCAAGAGGGTATTCAAAAATGTAAGCCGACACACTACAGTAGTTAATTAAAGCTCCAAACTTTCCAGCAGACGGGTAAAGAGTAAAAGTTGGGTAGCTACACACTACTCTTGAACAGTGAGAAAAATAATCTGGTCACGGTCGCATTTTCTAATCACAAATTGAATTAGAATTCGTCCCTAATAGCCAAATGAGGACAGAAAACAACAAAGAAATTAGATGCCAAGTTATGGTACATGTACAAAAATGTAAAATTCAAATGGGCAAAACAGAATGTTAGCAAATTGATATATGGTATTAGAGCTGTAATGAGTCTAGAAAATACCATTATACATGGGTGTAATGCTAAAAAAAGTGCATTATAGGCATCAATGTTAAGTAAGCACGTATTTATATGGCTGCATTGTACGAAGCAGCTACCATTTGGATGCGACATGTCCAGCATGCGACACACCAAATAGAAATGCACCAACATTCTTGCAGGTTATTTTGCTTTACATATTTACATTATCACAACTATACATGGAGCAAAGAACACTAGTCAGAATTACTGAACCACTGACTAAACAAAATTAGAAATGTCTGGCTTTTTGGTAGTGCAGTGGACAGAGAAAGAACTTCATTGCTGATTACAATAGCACTAATCAAGAGAAAAAATGGAAAACAAAGCTGTGATAATTTGAACAAGACTCTGCTTAGTCAAACTCGAAAAATAGAATGCTATAAAATAACAAATGGCTTAACATTTAACCTGTAGAGATTGAACTGTTAAGTCGCGTTCACGTATCTTCATTTTTTGCTCTTGTTCAACTTCCAGGAGACGAGAGATCTGGTCCCTTAGCTGATTATTCTGTTCTTTCTCAATCTTATGTTTGTCCGTGAGCATCAAATTTTCAGCCTGTAATAAATAGCAAGACAACTAAAATGTCAATTACCTTCAATATTTAATATGGGACTGCAGGTTAAGTATCCCAAACATTACAAAGTGAACAAAAGTTAGGAGTTAGGACTTGGGATATCCTAGAGTTACATTCAAATGACATATAAATTACTAATGAGAACACGAACGCATCATAAGCATAACAGGTGCAAGACCGACGATGAACAAATGTAGCTTTTCCAGCAACTAGAATAAGATCTCACTAGAGGTAAATACACGTTAGGCTTCACCTACTACAACTATTAAATGCTTAAACTCATTGTTAACATGAATTTGAAATTAATTGATCCCAAGAGGAAACTAGATCCCCCCCCCCCCCCCCCCCCCCCCCCCCCCGCCCGCCCCCCTTTTTTTTGTTTCTGAATGGAAGTTATGTCACAATAGCCAAGTACCCACATTTGACTATTTTTTTTATGACAAGCTATTAGAAGTTACAAAATATATATAATGGCATCCAAGTACCTCTGATGACAAACTTACTACTAATATAATTGAAAAGCTAAATATTTTGTGTACATTAGTGTTGATGATATAAGTGTTCAATTTGCAAGCTTTAAGTGACATCTACAGAGATGAAATACTATCCAAACGACAGGGGCCTCAGTAACAGAATTGTCTGATCTCATAATTGATTGTGCCGTATTTATCTGGGATTAGTTTGATTCAGAACAATGGTATGGGTCAAATATTTTCAATAATACTAACCTTCAGATCATTTTCTAGTGTAGAAGAAGCTCCCGATGCCTTCTCAACTTCGTTTAGTAGCAGTGTGCATTGGTCGTTAGCCTCTTTGAGAGAAAGTTTTAACCCCAAAACTTCTTGCCTCAAGTCTGAAACCTCCTTTTCTTTCTCAAGCAATTCTTTACGTGAATCATTCGCCTAAAGTTAAAATAGAAATATGGTTACAAAAAGTAATGGAAGTATGGAACCATGCAAATATCGATCAAATCCATACCACATCTTTCCATTTCTTGATTGTATCACGATTTCCAAGGCTCAGTTCAGCATTTCTTGCTCTGGAAGAAAAACTGAGTGTGGATAAAGTTCTTGACACATATGAAGCACTTGGACTTACATGCACAACCAACAAAATCTTTGAGCTGCTTCCTGCACAAACGAATGAATGTACAACTAAGAATGGCAGGAGGTGAAAGCTAGCTTAGGCCATGCACAGTGCAAGGTGTCTATGGGAACAATTAGGGAAAATAAAAATAATAATAAAATGTGTAGAATTTGCATAAGAGCCCGTGCCTCCAATGCTGATCGCTACCGTATGAATGCTTGCAAGATTAAAGGAGAAATGGTAGCGCCGATCTCTCCAACGCCAGGAACGCAAGCGCCCATACGAACAGAAAGAAACAAACCGTGATATTAGCTGGAAACTAGCGCCCCATCTGGTGTAGGGCGTCAAAGGAAATTGCGAGAATTTTTTTTTTTTTACTATAAGCGGCAACGCACGCAATAATCCTTGGATCGATCGGGAATCAGCGAAACGGTCAAGAAAAAGATCCTAGCGTCGCTCCTAAGCGCCTGCGTTGTACATGGCCTTATAGTCTTACTGTTTCCTGCTATAGGACACCATTTGCCCTTTAGCCTGTTAAATATACATGGACCCTACAGAAACAATTGGAGTATCTACTCACAATTTTCCTAGTTATAACCATATGCATGGTACATGGTATTTATTTTTAGGGTAACCGCATGTATCATTAATCACAAATAAGGTGAATACAAGCACACAAGCGGAACCGACCAGGGTCGAGAGACAACACGTGTCCACAGAACTTGGCAGAAAAACCTCCAAGAAAAAGAAAATCTAAATGAGTCCTCTGGTAATCCTGCAACTGCCATTGCTGCCACAAACCATCGCCGGACTCGTAGAAGAGCCATAGCCCAGAAGGGCATTGTGAGTCGATGAAGAAGCCCGCCCTCAGCCAGGGCTCTGTCGCTATAGTGCGTTGACCGGGGATCATCCCCATTCTCCACAAGTCCTGGAGCCACCGTCAATCGTCGACATTGTCGAGGACGAGCACTAGATCCGCCGCCGTCAATCCTCAAGTCCAGATCTGGAACTGCCATCCTTTCTCACCCACCAGTAACGCCGCCCAGGATGAGAGTCACCGGCCGAAGACCTAAACCCGTCAATCAGAAGGGTCGATAGTAGAAAGAGCCCACCGGCCCCTCAACGCCGCCATAGCAGAAACAGCGCCATCCCACAGACAAAGCCTGCCCTATCTATTGCCAGAGCCAAAGCACCAGGGTCCCCACCACCTCCAATCGCCGGAGGAGGCAGAGACCGGCGGCGCTGCCCATCCCGACGCCTGTGTGGCCGAAAGTTGTGCTAGTGGAGCAATCGGGTCCGGCGAAGAGCATGGTAATTGCATTGTTGTGTATACAAGCTAATGTTTTAATCCTCTCATGCTGATTTCACATATATTATCATTTCTTCATTGAAACGAATGGGTAACATATAGTTTGCTTCCTACGAAACAGGTGCAAATTGCAATTAGGGGAACAAGAAAATTTTCTATTGGAAGTTAAGATGGTGAGGGTCTAGTATGGCCTCACATCCTTTCAAACTACCGAGTAAAACTCAGTACAGAAGCAAAAATGGAGAGTGTAAAACAGACCTCCCTTGGTAATAATTATAGTTCATCTTTTCCAAAAATTTCGGACTTAAATTTCTGTAATTAGTCCCTTTTATTCTTATCATGTGGATCTAATTTGTACACTATGAGGCATGACAGACAGATTTTGCACATACAATCAAAAAAATGATTAAGATTTCTTATGTGGAGAGTACAGAAGCAAAGGATTGGATGGATACACCCTTCATTAGCACTTGGCTGAAACCAACCAGGAACAGACTCCTTCTTAGCAGTTATGCCAAAGATCATAAATAAGTAATAGCCTTACAGGGAAAGAAACTATTTACCAAGAGAGTCAGCTAAGATTTGTGTAAGTCTTGAATTCCCAGACAGAACAGGCTCCTTCTTTGCACTTAATGAGGCCAAAGCATCACCCAACCTATCCATAACAAAATCCAGAGTAATTTTAAATAATAAGGTCAATCAAAAATGCATTAACAAGAAAAGTGTGCAACACTGAAAGGTGGCATATCACGGTACAATGAATACAGCGCTGAATCAAATCACCAATGAGGCACTGTGCAAAATAGACAGAAAAGAGAAACATGGTTGCAAATCAAGCTACTTACGCAGAAAGTGACTTTGAGACATGCAAACAGTCTGTTACATCATCTCTATTGGCATCTTCTTCGAGAAGGCATTCGCTTGCTGGCAGATCGACTAGAGAAAGCTTGCTGTATAGATGTTCTCCTGTTACACAATTTCTGTAGTGTATATGGATGGTAATGATCCTGAAAAGAAAAGGAGATTCTTGTAGTACTCTACTGAAAAGGTACTGATACGAATGAAAATAAAAATTGACAGAATTAATCAAAATAGTGGTTTGGGGAAAGTATCTGTACTTTTCACAGTTCCAATGACAAGAGCAGGAGCAACAATAGAAAAATCATTTTATGTTTCTCTAAATGAATGAATCCAGAACAGCAGCGAATCTTTTCGTCTTCAAATAGGCACTAATGAAGATTAAAGTATTCATAACCTAAGGTTCAGCTAGTGAGAACCAGAAAAAGATTTAGCATGTTCAAATATTTACATGCAGCATTGCATGCTAAAGAAAAGATATTTGATCTACAAAACATCAATGTTATGGGGGATGGTTGGAGGGAGACAATAGCACTAGTTCACATACAGGTGGGATACCATGGCCTTCATCGAATTTACAGACTGGTTTTGAAGTGCTGTCTTTAGGGCTTCAGAAAAATCCAATGGATTTTCAACCTTCTCCTGCACAAGTTCCACAGAGGATTCTTGCACACCCATGCGAACTTTTGGGATTGTGCTTCTAGATTCTGACAGCAGATCCCGAACCTGTATGGAAAGAACAGACACGGTGATGCTGCGATGATGCCGACTATACAAAGAAACTACAGTCATATTAACTTGACACAGAACAATGACCAAATGATCATTGCAAAATCCATTAATCCACTAACAAACATGTATTGGCACCTGATCATTGTAGAGTTCACAGGCGGTAAAATAGAAGTTGAAATGTGAGGTGGATGTAGTATCTAAGTTTGAAAGATCAAACAGCTCCTCAAAGCAGCGCAGATATAAACCACGATCATGGCTAGATCCTTCCTGAAAAGAAAGCATGAAAAGATTAGTTATAAAGTGTTGCATGTACGAATTTGAACAAACATCAGTCAATAGCATAGCAAAATTGCAAGCTTCTACTTCTTGTTCAACAGTAACCGGGCTCAATAGATCAGATCTTATCAAATAACACAGTAATTCTGAAACGCCGGGTGTTACCCCTTAAGTCACTAAAATATTACAGTTAGCCAATAAAGGTATATAAGTACTCCATAATTCTTGTTGTGGTTTTAGTTCAATTTATGAAACAGAGGGAGTATTTCAGAAGTGCCGCTGCATTTCTTTGTGAAGTGATTAACACTCATCATTCTAGTGGCTCTCAATTGTCAATACATGAGTTGCGGATTTATCTTTATTAAGAGACATGAGTTATATGATTGACTAAGACATATGGTATGCTAATGTTATTATGAAAAGTTGATAATTATACTTTGACTATTGCACCGTGTAAGACTTCATAATGCATAATCCTTTTCAGGTAAATCATGTTAGGCTTCATTGTTGAAGTACTATGCAATGTGCTATGGGCATAGAGTGAAGACATCTGCCATACCAAGATCTCACAGTTTTTACATTATACTTCAGGAAACAATTCAGACATGGCAACATCCAAACATGGTAGGTTCAAAACGAATGCTAAACCTAAGCAGTGCAACCTAAAAACTCTGCAACTTAGAATGTACAAGTTCATTGAAAAATATTATAAACACATCAGAGTAGATGAAGACCAGTGTATGTGTCTTTCCAGAGCGGCTTTGACCATAGGCGAATATGGCAATATTGTACCCATCCAAGGCAGATTGCACAAACGGTTGAACATCGTGAAAAAGTTCACCTTGGAAACATTTGAGTGACATAATCAGTGTAAGAATAAAAGATATATAGTCAAGGATTTGCGCGATCTAGCACTTATTAGTTCTGCCTACATGGCCCACCATCCACAGGGGAGAATGTGGAACCACATCAATCTTACCTTGCCCAATGTGGGGTCCATATACCCTGTCGAACTCATAATCTTTCTTGGGGTTGGTTAAAGACTCATCTCCAGTGTTTACACGGATAGTAAAATCATCTGGAAACTCAACCGCTGATGGACCCTCATCTTCAAATAATGGTCTGCTACGGCAGAACACTTTGACATTGCCTACAAGATGTTCTTAATTATGACTGATGCTAAGAAAGACTCCATCCACAAAGATGAGTCGTGTGTAGGCAGGCAATACAGAAGATAGTACAGTACCTTTCAAGGTCAGCAAGTCGTTGAAAAGCCTTTTCTTCTCATTCATCAAAGGAGTGATTCTAGTTTCAGTTTCAAGTGCAGCTTCATCTACAACAGCAAAAGATGTAATCTCAGGTATTAATGGAAATAATATTAAACATTGATGTGTAACATAACAGAGCAAGTTGCAGGCCTGCGCACACGAAGAGGCATGATTCTCTATTTTTGAAATATTTAAGGTTTGTGATTGGTAAAAAAGTGCCCTTAGAACATGAGATGATCCAGCAAAACCAAAGTCGGGCGTTCTGTTGTTTTACTCAACATCATCTTATGGGTTAATCAAATTACCTATTGATAATTTCAGCCACACAATTATATAATGTACTTAACTACTTAAGCGACTTATATGCCCTATTCACTATAGTTGCAGCATATGCCAGCAAACTTATAACCATCTCCTGTCGCAGCTATTTCAAAACAGAGCATGAGTATGTGAATATGACAGTTGCAGATAAACCACTTCATATTACAAACATGGAAACATCGTATTACAGCACTATATGCCAATAAACTAAATTTACTTCAAGTGTATAACTTATTCTAGTGTCTTCAAAACACAATACCGACTACTGGGAAAACTACTATCAAGATTAACATTAACATGGCAAAAAGGACAAGGGAAACATAAATAAATGGAAGTTATCGATGGTTAAGCAGGATTCTCTCATCAACACGTGGGAAGCAAGGTTAATACTAAACTGAAAGACATTGGGTGAGATATTTAGCTTACCTAGTTTTCGAGTTCTGTCTGCAAGAAATCCAAGATAGCGAGTGACACGGCCCAGTTTTGCATTAGAATACTCAAGGAGGTCACTAGCTTCTTGTCTAAGTTCCAAGCAGTCCTCTCTAGCAAGCTGAAAGTGAAATTTATAAATGAAGAATTTCACAGATGACTAAATACCAACACAAACAGAAACAAGGAAAACCAGCATGGATTCAATACATAAATTATCATCCACATCAAATCGTGTTGACGTGACATAATCATCCTAACTCTGGTATTTGCAAGAATTAACAAGAATATTACGCTGGCATATTTTCATCTGAACGCAATACAAAGCGCCAGCAACATATCCAGGTCAAGTTTCCTTGCTCTTTTACACTCCTCATTCCTAGTGAACAGATAACTACATCACTTCGAATGCCACGCAACGCAAGCACAGTTTCAAACTAAATAAATCGTAACAGTCATCTTGCTAGAGTTTGCGACACCGTTAACAGCAACAAACTGGCACTCCGTACTGTATACCTACCTATGGTCACCTCAACTGAAGGCGCCCAAATTATGTTCGCACACCAAGCAGATTTCAAAGTTACAAACTATGAATGCAGCTAAACTGCTAGACCCGCTAGAGAACCTTCACCCAGCAAATGAAGCAGAAGGGGTGTCGAATCAAAGTGGATACGTGGCCCGAATAGCAGAGATTTTTATTATCTTAAAACATATTCGCTCAAAACCGATGCGAAACGCACGGCAACATCCTACTCCAACGGCGCCGCCAACCAGAGCGGCGGACCAGCTTCATATCCATAGCCCCGACAAAATAGAGCTAGAAGTCTAGAACCAGGCTACACCACAAGCAACGCTAAAACCAGAGGCAACCAGCACCCACCTGGACGCTGTCGGCGAGCTGGTCGAGGCGGTCTTCGACGGGCATGAAGCCGAGCACGCGGGGCGGGCCCTCGGAGGAGCGGCCCGCCATGGCGGTGGGCGGCGCGCGGGGCATGGCGGTGGGCGGCGCCAGCGGCATCGCGGGAGCAGCAGCAGCCGGCTGCTGCGGCGGCTGGAAGGACGGGACGTCCCAGGACCAGCCCCGCGCGCGTCCGCCATTGGCGGCTGGAAACCCTAGATCGAGGGCGGGGCGGGCGCCTGGGGTTTTGGGCGCCGCGGCGGGGCGGAGGGAGGAGAACGAGCCGGTGGTGGTGGACGGAGGAGGGGGCGCCGCGCCTCTATGGCTCTATCTATCGCTTGGAGGGGGAGAGAGGACAGGGGCCAGAGATTTTCCTTTTCGCATTTCGCTCGGCTGTTTTGTTCTCCTTGTTCGGGGGCCGGGTCGCGGCGATGGGGAGCTTTTTGGCATCGGTTTTTGTTCTTGCTTGGCCTTGGCCTTGGCTCGGATGTGGTTTGAATTCGCTCGATGGGGCCACGGACGTGGGTAAATGCTCGGCGTACCCGACGAGAAAACGAGAGGAGTACTCTCCATTTATGGGTGGAGGTGACCAAACGCACGGGAGCTGTTTAACTCGACTTTGAGGAACCTGCGTGGAGTTAAATGAAACCGTGGGTACCAGCTACTCGTACTACTACGAAGGAAGAAAGAACCCGCGGAAGACGTCTTCCAAATATTCAAAAATACAGGGAGTATTAGTACTACCTCCGATCCATATTAATGGGCTCAACTTTATCTAGATACGGATGTATCTAGTTAAGTGTTTAGACTAGATGCATCCATATCTAGACAATGTTGAGTCCATTAATATGGATCGGAGGGAGTATTAGAAATGACACTTTGTTTTGGTTTGCACGGGTGAATAAGCTAGCATTGCTCCCGCACGTTAGGGGTATCTTGGTTTTCCTTTTTTTCTTTTAATAATTTGGATTTGTGCGTCATCGATGTCTCGAGTTATTGAGTTGTTGTAGAAACCAGGTGGACTTGCGTCTTTTTGAAATTAATATACTATGTACCTTTATCGAAAGAGAAAACAAAGGCGTTTGCTAGAATTATACTACAATGGTCCATCCATTTCCGAAAAAAAAACTATAATTTGGTGGTCAAAGGGATCAAAAGAATTTGTCCTGGAGACATTGTATGCTAGCCCACTATGTATGCTCACTTTCATATAGGAAAAAATCAATGTCCCGTGGACAAAGACCAGACGGTCAAATTGTGGACGCGTAAATCACCAGAAAATAATATTATGGTCATGTGAAGGAATTATGCATGTTAAATGGAGTGTCAACTTTCGCAAAAAAAAATGGAGTGTCAACTTTCCAAGTCAAGAAACAAAATTATGATTTTCATGGTATGAAGGAATTTAGTCTGGCTTGAAATAATAAATTAAACAAAAGAACACCTTGTGGCATGTGAGCTGAAAGAGCATGGTGCCCCATGTGTGGTTTTGGTAATTAATGACAATCCTTATGGACTAATATTTGCATTGATATATCCTTAGATCTTGTCCATAGGAAAATGTTGGAGTTCATCTGTTGGACTCTAGAAGATTATAAGATGACCAAGATCCTATTAAAGAATTTATATGAAGAATGGTCATGTGTAGAGTTGAGCATATTACAAGCATGTCTTGAAGAATATGATTGGCATGGATATTCATGTTCACCCTTAAGACATCATCTTTGTGAAGAGAGAAGGAAAGATACAAGTTGATCAAGGCTAAGTGCAAAGAGTGGATTCAAGTGATCAACACATAAAGCTACATGTTGTACCATGTGAGATCTTGTGATCCAATGGTATGGTAAGCAATTGTCGATATAGCTTTGTGAACTAACCCATATATATGTGTGTGGAGTATCTATGTGGGGTTAGCTATCTTCCCATGGGCATGCATCAAAGGAAGATTCCATATAGCCCATGGCGGATGACGTCAAGCGGTGGTCGTCATCAAGATAATGGTCAAGTGAAGATGTTCCTAAAAGCGGCTCTCTCATAAGTATGGGGGAGCAATTCACAAGTCTTCATCAAGCGAAGAGCAATCAAGAAAGGTGATCCAACTTGAGGTGATCAAGATCGTCATCATCTAGCTCAAGTGGATTGCGCAAGGCAAAGGTATGACCTTGATAGGTTTCTATTTTACCGGTCTCATGCCGTTAGTAAGAGACCGGATTATAGGATAGATGCCACACTTTCAAGGGGGGCTCTCGAATGAGTAACTTGATCGTATCGTTCGGAGAGAGCTCAAACCTTTGCATACTTGGCATCATCTTTCTTGATTCTTATTTGGCTTTTCTCCATGTGTGATTTTAGAGCTTGTCATGATCTTCACGGCAAGCTCAAGTTTATCGAAAACGGATTTCATAAGAAAAACTTATTGCGTTTTTTGTGTTGAAGGTTTTACCGGTTGTTCTATTTTCGAGAGGTCTAACCTTTCCACATTTGGTTTTATGATTCATTGTTGGACTATGATATTTCTCTTTATAATCTTGAAGAGCTCGTTATTGTGATTCCAACGAGCCAAAGATCATCAAAAACGGAGTCCGGATGCAAAAGATATTGTCGTTTTGGTATTTGGTGTTCTGCTGTTTTACACGGGGCGGTAGTACCTCCGCGGTACCGCCCGAGGTACCGCCGGGGCTAACAGAGGCCCGTTTTCAGCGGTACCGGAAGCGGTAGTACCGCCGGGGCGGTAGTACCGCTGCCCGGGGCGGTAGTACCGCTATCTGGAGCCCGTTTTCAGCCTGTTTTAGTGTTCTAACTTCCCAGGGGGGCGGTAGTACCGCCCCGGCGCGATTCTGCACCCAACGGTTGAATCTTGGGGTGACCTATTTAAGGGGCCTTCTTCCCCAATGGTTCCCCAACCTTTCTTGCAAGTTTTGCCCTCCATTGTTGACCTCCAAAAGCTTGCTTTCTCTCAATCCTTCCAATGATTCTTGCTCATTCTTGAGGGAAACAAGAGAGGAGATCTAGATCTACATCTCCACCAATCAATCTCTCCTCTAAGTGAGGGGAGCATATTGGATCTAGATCTTGGGATTCATTTGTTGCTTCCTTGCTCTTCCTCCCATCTTTCTCCATAGAATTAGTTTCTTTGGTGGAATTTGAGAGTGAAGAGCTTTGAGCACTTCTTGTGTTCTTCCCATTGCATTAGGTGCATCGGTTTGAGTTCTCCACGGTGATTCGTGGAGGTGAAGTTTGAGAAGCTCATTACTCTTTGTGGTTCTCGTTGCCTCGTGGGTTAGTTGTAACCCTAGGAGGCCTTTGTGAGTTTCGGAGCTTTTATCTTGTTGCTAAGCTCCGGGATATTGTTGGGAGGCTCCAACTCATTGTGGAGTTCCTCAACCTTGGTGTATCGGTTTGGTCAACGCCTTCAAGTCGACCTCATAGTGGAACGAGCCAATCCCTCACGGGTGAAGCTCACGGAGAATAGGGTGAGCACATCGATGCTATTGGAGTGCCTAGGAGGCTCCACACCCCTCCAACGTAGACGTACTTCCATTGGGAAGGAACTACGGGAAACATCTCCTTGTGTCCACTTTGCGGTTACTTCTATACCCAAACATTTACTTATGCATTTACCTTTGTGATAGCCATCGATGAAGTTATCTATATTGCTATCACTTAGTTGTTAATCTTGCTTAGCATAAGTTGTTGGTGCACATAGGTGAACCTAGCTTGTTTAGGTTTTGTGCTTGATAAATTAAACGCTAGCTTTATTCCGCATTTATTCAAGCCTAAACCGTAATTATTTTAAAACGCCTATTCACCCCCCCTCTAGGCGACATCCTCGATCTTTCATGAGCCTCTTCAAGATCTAGGTTATTCGAAATATTAGTCTCGCAAGGATCCCCACTGGAAGTCGGTGTGTCTACTTGGAGTACAAGTCAAAGACCTTAGTCGTAGCCGAATAAGAATTCGACCCGGAACAGACTCCGGATAGATCTGTGAACCCTAGTTGGCCGTGTAGGGAGATCCCTAGAGGGTACGTTCTCAAGCCTTACGCTATTCGAGTTGGAGCCATCCAAAATTTCCGCTCATCTGCCATTGGAGCACCTTGTAACCTCATATATTGAGATCAATATAATATAACAGGAGTAGGTCTTTACTGCTATCGAAAGGGGCTGAATATGGGTAACTCGCTGTGTCAAAACTCCCTCCAGATTCTCCCATGTGTCCTAACTCCACACCTTCGATTATCCACCACCATATGGCTAGCCGTGAAAACTCCACGACAATTGGCGCGCACAATGGGGCCAGCGACAAGCTGAGTCGCCTTCCTCAGGGATCTCAGCCCACGATCAAGAAGGCGCAGTCGGATGCTTCATCAACATCGACTGCTTCAACTTTGTCATGGGTTGCGAGTCTTTCAAACCGGCGCTCGTCCCCATGACTCATGGGGTTGTCGTGGCGCGTACTCCACCGCACCAGGTGGATATGTCTCAATGTGAACCTTGACTCTTGTCGATCTCACTCTAGCCCGGACGTAGCGGAGCAGCTACCGTCCCATAAAAAATAGTGTTGTGAGCCCTATTGTTCCCCTGATGATGCCCCCGATTATGGCGACGCCCGTAAGGTTGGATCTGTCCGTCGATGTGTTGGAGTCCCTGAGATGCATCTGTGAGGAGTGAAGGAAACATCTCTAATGTTATGCCTATTTTTATTCATGATATGTTTTCATATTAACTCTGATAATTCTACCTAACAAATCTTTAAATCCTCACTATTTTACATATAGTTCTAAATTTCGTGTGATAGAGTTTATATTTACCTCAGATATTATACTCTGATGAAAACAATGTGCTATCTTGGTCGCTATCAGCTAGGACTCTAACTCAGCAACGTTAATTTGAGTAGTACATTGATGCATCCAACATAATTTAAGTACAATCCAGTAGTGGAACTATGCACAACTTGCGCGGGAGGGGAGGGGGGGGGGGGCACCGTCCCTAGCCTAATTTTTTTACCTTAATTACCTTGTAGAATCTAGTTTTAGCTACGAGAAAATGGGAAAATGACCCCCACCCCGTCTATGTCTTACGCACAAAAAAAATACAAATAATAAGTATTACATAACACAGTTAGTTCATCAAATACCATGTTGAAGTTCCACACAAATCATATCACAAACACTCATACAACATAGAGTTCATCACATACGAATTTTGTGTCTTTGATTACATCACAGAGGCACAACTACACACCACCGAATTCTATGTTGCATATGGTACACCGGGTGTTCAAGTATTTTATTTGGTCTTTCACACAACCGGGGTGGAAGAGGTGGCGGCATCCCAGCTCCGCCACCTCCTCCCCGGCGGTGAAGTCGTCGAGGCATATCGCTAAGGTGGAGTACACGCTCTCCGCCGCGTACTCCACCCCGTCAGGTGGATATGCCTCAATGCGAACCTTGACTCTTGCCGATCTCACTATGGCTTCAACGTAGCGGAGCAGCCACCATCCCATAAAAAATAGTGCCGCGAGCCCTATTGTTCCCCGATGATGCCCCCGATGATGGCGACACCCGTAAGGTTGGATTTGTCCGTGAACGTGTTGGGCTCCTTGAGACACATCTATGAGGAGCGAAAGAAACATCTCTAATGTTATGCCTATTTTTAATAATTCTACGTAGCTAATCTTTAAATCCCCACTATAAAAATTTAGATTAAATAATACTCCTTCGGCGATTCCCAGGCTCTAGTATCGCCCGGTTGGACTGTTCATTTTCACAAGGATTGTTTTTCAAAATATAAATATTAATGGACTATGGATGGAGTCTATTTTACATATAATTCTGAATTTCGTGTGATAGAGTTAATATTTACTTCAGATGTTATACTATGATGAAAACAATGTTCTATCTTGGTCGCTGTCAGCTAGGACTTCAACTCAACAACATTAATTTGAGTAGTACATTGATGCATCCAACATAATTCAAGTACAATCCAGTGGTGGGCCTATGCATAACTCGTGCGGGGTGGGGGGCACCGCCCCCAGCCTAATTTTGAAAATGGGAAAATGACCCCCCCACCCCAGTTATGTCTTACATACAAATAAAATACAAATAATAAGTATTACATAACACAGTTAGTTCATCAATTATTACACAAATAGTTCATGCTCTCCACACAAATCAAATCACAAACACACATACAACATAGAGTTCATCACATACGAATTTTATGTCTTTGATTACATCACAAAGGCACAACTACACACCACCGAATTCTATCTTGCATATGGCACACAGGGTGTTCAAGTACTTTATTTGGTCTTTCACACAACCGGGGTGGAAAAGGTGGCGACATCCCAGCTCTGCCACCTCCTCCACGACGGTGAAGTCGTCGAGGCATATTGCGAAGGTGGAGTAGCGTTCTCCGCAGCGTACTCCACCCCTCTATGTGGATATGCCTCAATGTGAACCTTGATTCTTGCCGATCTCACTCTTGCCCAGACGTAGCGGAGTAGCCACCATCCCATAAAAATAGTGTCGTGAGCCCTATTGTTCCCCCAATGATGCCCCGATGATTGTGAGGTCCGTAAGGTTGGATTTATCTGTCGACGT
Source organism: Poa pratensis (assembly GCA_947311845.1). Taxonomy (NCBI): domain Eukaryota; kingdom Viridiplantae; phylum Streptophyta; class Magnoliopsida; order Poales; family Poaceae; genus Poa; species Poa pratensis. The sequence continues at coordinate 37,896,172 of CAMZMU010000044.1, read as the reverse complement.
GTTGGGTTCCTAGAGACGCATCTGTGAGGAGCAAACGATACATCTCTAATGTTATGCCGATTTTTATTCATGATATGTTTTCATATTAACTCTAATAATTCTACGTAACTAATCTCCACTATTAAAATTTAGATTAAACAATACTCCTTGGGCGATTCCCACGCTTTGGTATAGCCCGGTTGGATTGTTAATTTTCATAAGGATTGTTTTTCAAAATATACATATTAATGGACTATGGATGGTGTCTATTCATATTTACCTCAGATATTATACTATGATGAAAACAATGTGCTATCTTGGTCGCTATCAGTTAGGACTCTAACTCGGCAACATTAATTTGAGTAGTACATTGATGCATCCAACATTATTTAAGTACAATCTAGTGGTGGACCTATGCACAACTCACGCGGGAGGGGGGCACCGCCTTCAGCCTAATTTTTTTTACCTTAATTACCTTGTAGCTAGGAGAAAATGGGAAAATGACCCCCCCCCCCCCTAGCTATGTTTTACAAATAATAAGTATTACATAACACAATAGCTCATCAATTATTACACAAAAATAGTTCATGCTCAAGTTCCACAAATCAACTCACAAACACTCATACAACATAGAGTTCATCACATAAGAATTTGGTGTGTTTGATTACATCACAAAAGGAACAAATAGACACCAAAATCTATGTTGCATACAACACAACGGGTGTTCAAGTATTTTTTTTACCTGAATTACATTGTAGAATCTAGTTTTACCTAGAAGAAAATGGGCAAATGACCACCCCCCAGCCATGTCTTACACATTTACAAAGAGCGGACCCTAGTGATTCTTGTCTAGCAACACCACTGGTCAAACTATGATGAGTTTTAAAAAAAATTGATCTCACTCTTTCTCTATGGTTCAGACTTAATGATAAGCAGGGGACCGGAAACATCTTCCATTTAAAAGAACAAATGAACTTGTAGAGATAGTGTTACCGAATAGTTGTAGTGGCAGTTTTTGAATTTTTTTAAAACCTGATTTCAAAGTTTCAAAATATCCTGGAAAATATACCTCGATGTAGTCAACTATATACATTATGAGTTATGAGCCCAATGGCACCGCCCCTAGCCTAGTTCGTTACCTTAATTATGATGTATAATCTAGGTTTAGCTAGGAGAAAAATGGGCAAATAACCTCCCCAGCCTGCCCGTTTTACACATTTACAAAAACCAGCCCATAGTGATTCTTGTCTAGCTCCACCAGTGGTCAAACTATGATGAATTTTATAGATCTCACTCTTCTCTACGGCTCAGACGTAATGATAAGTAGAGGAGGGAAACAAATTCCATTTCCATAAATATTTTGTTCGGAATTGAACAAATAAAGAAAATAAAAAAAGGAATTCACGGGGATAGTGTTACCGAATGGCCGTAATGGCAACCAGGTTACAGGTAGCCCGTTTTTGAATTTTTTTTAAAACCATGTCCAAGTTTCAAAAAAAAAAAAACTGGATGTAGTTAACTTTGTACACTATGAGTGTGCGACTTTTTCAATATTAATAACATCGTACTTTGGGCTCAGTAAAATAAGACAAACAGAACAAATTTTACAAGATTCGAATTTTACTGTTCACAACCCAGATCTGCATATTTGTCATTTTTGCTGAGGCTAAAATACATGGTATTTCGTATTTAAAATTTTACACCCTGGTCGAACAAAGTATTGACTACGTGAACTTTTGGAACTTTTCAAAAAAGAGCTAACCGGAGGCCGGGAGCCATATCGCCGCACCCATTGATAATTTTGTGTCACTCAACTTTCCAAACAATTCCAAGAGCCACCGATATGAGATTGGCCATGCAAACGAACCGAAGCAGATACGAATCCTGTCCGTTTTGCCGTCGGGCGGTTGGAGTTGCCCTTGCTTCTCCACAAATATTGAATTCGACAAACTTGCCACAGCAACCGGAGCAGCCTCCTGAAGTGCACAAGCTGAATTCTGAATTGTGATGAAGCAGCCTATGGGAACGGCGATTAGAGATTCAGTTTCCAGCTGAAGACGAGAGCAGATGCAGCCGAGGACGCCCGCCCTCCTACGCGCGGTCTCGGGACGCCCCGGCGTCCGCGAAGAGCAGGCACTCCACTGCCTCGCCTGCAAGCTGGGCCTCGCCTCCGACGTCGTGCTGGCCACCGCCTTGCTCGCCCGCTACGGCAAGCGCGGCCTCCTGGCCGACGCCCAGACGCTGTTCGACGAAATGCCGCGCAGGGACGGGGTCGCCTTCAACGCCATGCTTGCCGCGCTCGGCGCCTCCGGGAGAACGGCCGACGCCCAGAGGCTGTTCGACCGAATGCCGGAAGAAGCAGACAGGACCCCCGCGTCGTGGAACACGGTGCTGACTTGCTACTGCAGAGCCGGCGACCTCGCCTCTGCCAAGGAGGTCTTCGAGGCGAGCCTCCGCGCGAACATGAGCAGCGTCGTGTCCTGGAACGCGATGATTGACGGGTACTGCAAAGTTGGGCGGATGGACGCTGCCCAGGAGCTGTTCGACCGTATGGGCTCTTCGCCGCGGGACATCGTGACGTGGAACACGATGATGGCCGGGTATCTTCACCGGGGAGACCCTGCTGCCACCATTGCGATTTTCCGCCAGCTGATGCAGCAGCAAGATTATCAGCAGACGCCGAGACCCACTGCGGTCACCATGACCACCGTGGTGAAGGCCTGCACGCAGGTGGCGGACTTTGCGTTGGGCCAGGCGGTCCATCTCTCTGTCCGGCAGCTGAGGATAATACCCGATGTCGTGCTGAGCAACGCCCTCATGAACATGTACTTCAAGTGCGGGAGCGTGGACCACGCGCTGGAAGTCTTCAGCACCATGCCTGGCGCTCCGAACATCTTCTGCTGGAACACGGTGATCGCGGGCCTAGGCAGGAACGGCCGTGGCGAGGACGCCGTCAGGGCGTTCCGCGACATGGTTGACACGAGCAGGAAGAGGAGAACCGAGGCCAGGCCGGACGCGGTGACGTTCGTGGCGCTCCTGTCAGCATGCAGCCACTCCGGTCTGGTGACCGAGGGCCGGGAGCTCTTCACCGAGATGCTGCCGGTGCACGGCGTGGCTCCCAGGCCGGAGCACTACGGGTGCATGGTGGACCTTCTGTGCCGAGCGGGGTTACTGGGCGACGCCGTGCGACTCGTGCGGACGATGCCCGTCCGGCCCAACGCCAAGGTCCTGGGGTGTCTCCTGCTGCACGCGCGCAGCTCGGGGGAGGACGGCGTCAGGGTGAGCGAGTGGGCGGCGAAGCGGATCGCGGAGCTGGACATCCGCGACGGCGCGGCTTACGGCCTGTCCAACATGTATGCGTCCCTGCAGAGGTGGGATCACGTCGAGAAGCACCGGAGGAAGCTGGTGAACGGCAAGGTGGCGGCCGTGGCTAACGGGAAGGAGGCTGGCCGGACTAGCTACGATCTAGCTGATTAAAGAGAAGAGGAATGCGGCAGCAGTGACTAGCTACGTCTGCAGTGACGTTGGCACTGAATCTTCCAGTGTCTTCTTTCCATCGCCGTGGTGATACCTGCTGATGAATCAGAATCAACACCAGACTACTGACGGGAATGACACCACAGGATTTTTGATTGGTGTGCAAAGGAACACGAGTTATATGGCCACGTACAATGTATCTGGCCATTGTTGCGTGGTTCAGACAAGGATGACGCAGAGGGTGACCGCATCGTGGAAATGGGAACAGACTGATCGGTCAATTCAGACGCCCGTCCAGTTGGAAAAGAGGCGCGCGCGCGTCATGCCACACCGGAGAGGTCCACACCAACACCTATAAATTCAGCCAGGCCCTCCGCCGATTCAGCCACACAGCACAGGCAAACAGAACAGAGCTCAGAAGCAAGAAACAGAGCAAAGTTCAGTGATACCTCTGCAACTACCAGGCGAGAGTAGACAAGATGGTGGCGAAGGAGGCTATCCCGCTGCTGACGCCGTACAAAATGGGGCGCTTCGACCTCTCCCACCGTGTGGTGATGGCGCCGCTGACGCGGTGCCGCTCCTATGGCAGCGTGCCGCAGCCGCACGCGGCGCTCTACTACTCGCAGCGGGCGACCAAGGGCGGCCTGCTCATCTCCGAGGCCACGGACGTCTCCGTCACCGCCAAGGGGTACCCTGAGACCCCCGGCATCTGGACGCAGGAGCAGGTGGAAGCCTGGAAACCCATCGTCGACGCCGTCCACCGCAAGGGCGCCCTGTTCTTCTGCCAAATTTGGCATGTCGGGAGGGTCTCCACAAACGGTAAGCTTAAAATCCATGCTATCTAACTTTGCGTTTGTGAACTGTACAGTGAAAGTTTATCTGATTCTACGATTGATTAGTGGTTACTAATCCTGCTTTATGTTTATGCCGTATAAACAAAACAGATTTTCAGCCGGGCAGGCAGGCGCCGATCTCCAGCACAGACAAGCAAATAACGACCGACGCTGAGGCCGGCATAGCATACTCCAAGCCCCGCCGGCTTGAGATAGATGAGATCCCCGCGATCGTCGACGACGTTAGACGCGCCGCTCGGAACGCCATCGAGGCGGGTTTCGACGGCGTGGAGATCCACGGCGCGCACGGGTATCTCTTGGAGCAGTTCATGAAAGACAGCTCCAACGACCGCACCGACGAGTACGGTGGCAGCCTCGAGAACCGATGCCGCTTTGCGGTGGAGGTGATTGATGCTGTTGTTGACGAGGTCGGCGCGGATCGCGTGGGCATAAGGCTGTCTCCGTTTGTGGACTTCATGGATTGCTACGACTCCGACCCGCATGCGCTCGGCGCGTACATGGTGCAGGAACTGAACAGGCACCAGGGGTTCCTCTACTGCCACATGGTTGAACCTCGGATGGCCATCGTGGATGGCCGCAGGCAGATACCTCATGGGCTCCTGCCCTTCAGGAAAGCGTTCAACGGCACTTTCATTGCCGCCGGCGGGTATAACCGGGAGGAAGGCAACAAGGTGGTCGCTGACGGTATGCCGATCTCGTCGCCTATGGGAGGCTCTTTCTGGCTAATCCGGACTTGCCAAAGAGATTCGAGCTAGACGCTCCATTGAACGAGTACGACCGGTCCACCTTCTACACGCAAGATCCCGTCGTTGGTTACACGGACTATCCTTTTCTTGACGGCTCAATTGCTGAGTAGTTCGTCCACTTGATTTCGATTAATAATCTGCTTTATGTACTGATATGTATGTGCATAGGCATATGCATTGTATCCTTTCCTTTCCACCATTCATTATTGCTTGCCATCTAATGACAATATGTATCCAATATATCTTAATCAAGTGATACAAGTTTGGAATTTGTCTTACATACCCCCGAATGGGTCTCTTTATCTAGCTATCAGTTGATGACTAAGAACACCATATGTCTCAGATGATCGTTCGTTATGGCCATTCAAATTAAATCCTGTTTAATGTCTATTTTTTTAGCGACTTTTTCATGTCTCTTTTTTTTAGGGCTTTTCATGTCTCTTGTGTATCATGTTTGTATTCTACCGGGCCATGTTGCCTGGGTGTGGGCTTGTGTATACCCGTAGAGTTTATGTCCATGTAATTATTTGTTTTGAGAAAGGGTGCTCAGTTCCCACACACCATAGCCCCAAAATACCCCCCAAAAAAAAACTTAGACCGTGCTTGGTTCGCAATCTGATTGATCATAACAACAGAGACCCTCTTAGGCAGGTCGCATCTATACTTACTGAATGTTTAGGGTAGCAAAACACCAAATAAATGATATCAATAGCATTGATTTGTAGTTCCCACGTAACAATGTACATCATTGCTTGAGGATTATAAACTCATCCTAAATTTTACAATATATGCATATCAAAGAATATTAATTATTGTATACTAGATATGATATGAGAAAATTAAAGTCTCTCTCAAATATTTTATGCACTTCAATGGGTTCTCGAGATAATATCTAATCACCTAAATTTGTTGTGCATTTAGTGTGTTGCTTTCGCAACAAGAGAAAAATCATCGCCATAAATGAAGCCCACACATATGCATATATATAATAATTAATAATAAATATTTTCACTTGCACAAAATTAATTATAATAGATAGAGCATATATTTACTTATGTTTTTTATAATTCATATTACCACAGATCACCTACCATCGATTCATATCATAAATTTTATGTGATAATAAACCATCTCGGCCTATATATACGCACACAGTTATGTTCCTTAGAACCAAAACAAACAAAAACATTCCTTAGGATTATTTCCTTTAACTTGCACACCATATCTTCATAGAATAGGAGAGGGACGATTCTTGTTGTGAAATGCCACAAGCTAGGAGCCTTTCCCAGATTCTTGTATTGTTGGTTGTCTATTCATATCAAAGTACGGCAATATCGTGGTCGCATGATACATATGCTGGGAATGATATACAAACGAGACAATTGTCATTCTGGAATAGTGGCCGGGTACTCACAAAGGCTAGCGACGAGAGTGCAATTGACCATGTAAGTTTAAGTTCTCTATTTCATTGATAGAGTTCATGCATCACATTTAAATGCAGATGCTGTATATACCTGGTAATGACTCGAATAGAACATTGCCTATAAGATCTTGTATAAGATTTGTATCCCGTGTGGTAACACCAGAATGTACGAAGCAAACACTTTATAAGTGATCTGAATGGCTCCACGACATGTCGACTCACCCAGATATCCGTTAAAAAAAAAAGGAGCAGCAGCCAGCAGCAGCGCCTTGATCAATCCGGAGTAGGCCCCCGCATGTCACGTAGCCAAGACCATGCACTCAACGTTCTGTTTAAATTCTTCCATATTTTGCCGGGGCTATATCACATTGTTTATATTTTCCTCATGGTGAGTGGTGTCACCAGAAATCTGCATTTTTACGTTTTCCAGCCCGTTATCGGGGCCATAGCATACTGTTCTTGGGGTCCATGACACAATTCTCATTGTAGCTAGGTGATTGCAGATACACGGGTGCGGAGGCATGGCTTTGGCGCTTTCCCACCCGTTTTCGGGGGTTATAGCATATTGTTTTTGTTTCGATGTTTTCCCTCCCATTTTAGTTTCCACATTTTCCCGCCCATTTTCGGGGACTATAACACATTTATTTCATTCCCGCACTTTCCCGCCTAATTTTCAGGGAGTACAACACACAATTTTTGTTTCGGCCTTTTCCCGCCCATTTTAGTTTTAGTGTTTTCCCGCTCGTTTTTAGGGACTAACATGGGAAGAAGAAAAAAAGGCGAAATGCTATTATACAAAGGGAGTGCTTGTGGTTTGGCCCGAAAAGCTAAACATAATATGCCGCCATGAAACAGTGAAATGAGGTTAGAAGTGAGAGATCCGGATAGAAAGTCGTTGGACCATCGTCTAGATGTAAGCCTCTCCATCCGTCTCTCTCTTTGACAAAAGGGATTGTAGGATCTCGAAATTCTCCCATCGGTGAGTCGTGTTTCCACTCCAATTGTCTTCTGCTCCGGTGGCGGAAGGTGAGGGATACCGTACATTTCGCGCCAGCACCTATCGTGCTTGATTAGTATCGATGTAGCACTGCTCGATCTAATGGTGGTAGCGACGTTGTTGTTCAATAATTGTACTTGGCTTAAAGCTTTGTCCATATAGGTTTGAGAGAAATCCTACTACAAAAGAGCAAGCATCGTGCGTGGAGACATTGACAAGCAGATCCACAGACATCATCTCATTGCCACGTCGGCTTTACCTTTCTAAACAAAACAAAAGAAACTCTACCAATATAGCATAGTCTTGTGTAAAGGCTCAAGCTGATTTAGCTGTTGAGCACCGTTAGGTCTGCAGCTGATCGAGTAGGAAATCGGACGGCCACTGCATGTACGTACTTCTTGGCGTGTACGTCTCTTGCAATGCCATGATCGAAGGATGAATCGAGTGTGCGGCGCTCACGTCTATCATGTCTTCCTTCCAGCGGAGCGAGGCGACCTGCCGCACGGCGAGGTGGCCGCCGTCCGCGTCCCCCACATGGCCACATCTGCACGCCGTCTCCGTTTACAACGAAGACGATCACGGCAGCTGCTTCCCTGTGTCCGTCACACGGGCATGTGCGGCCCGGAGCACGAACAACATCCTCACCTGGATGCCAAGGAGCTAGGATGCACCGCGCGCTTCCTCAGCTTAGTCATGGCCGGGTCACCTGCCAAGGTACGTAGTACCTAGGTACACGCATGTGCGGCGACGACGACGAGGACGCGAGGAGCAGGATGTCGTATGAGGCGTCCACCGCCGGCGTCGTCGGCAGCATGGGGCAGCGGCGGCGCTCCGCCTTCCACATGGGGACGGTGGCGTGGTGGGCGCGTCCCGTCGCCGCCTGGTGCAGCCGGAGGCGCTGGCGCCCGGCGTACTCACGCAGAGGTCGGCGCAGCTCCGCACGCTTGGCGGTCCATCCGCACGGGCGCGGCCATGGCGGCGGTGTTCCAGGACGACCTGAAGAACACGTCACACCAGCGCCCAGCGGCGTCTTCGCCGAGAAGGCCCTCGCCGCCGCGAAAACCTATACATCGCGGTACGCGATGCGAAGTTAGCTTCGCGTACCCCTTGTTAGAAGTGAAACGAGATGCAAAGAAATGATCTAAAACTTGTCTTCTCTTTATTGATGGATTGGGTATTTATACAAGGTGAGGAACCGACATAAGGAGGGAACCGACATAGGGAATAGGTGCCTGTACAGACACAACCGTCCGTACGGGCGAAGAGACGCGACCATACGGACACAGGCGTCCGTACGGCGCTTGTACACTAAACCTAATCCTAACACTCCCCCTTGTACAACGCCGTGTCTTGTATAATAGCATTATTGATCTTGTAAATCTTCTTGTTCACAAGTATAATCCATCTTGAATATCTCCTCCAAAAACCCTGTGGGAAAAAATTGAGGAGAGTAGTGTGTATGATATGTTGCTAAAACTCCTTTAAACCTGGTGAAAATAAGGAGAAAATGATGCAACATATAATGTTTATTGTCTCTTTGATAACTCATATGAGAAAACCTTAGAAAGGAAAAACCCCATAAGCGAGTTTGGAGAACAATAAATATGCCTTGTATACTTCCTTTAAAAACCCTGGTGGGGAAAATAGAAAGTATGACATATGATATGAAGTTGATAATTTCTCCCACAAAAACCCTTTGGGAAAAATGTGAGGAGAATAGTATTCGATATGTTGTTAAAACTCCTTAAAACCCAGTGGGAAAAATAAGAAGAAAATGATACAACATATAATGATAATTGTCTCTTTGATAACTTATATGAGAAAACCTTGACAGGATAAAACTCATTGGTAAGTTTAGAGGACAACTGATATGTCTTGTATACATCCATTAAAAACCCCGGTGGGGAAAATAGGAGGTATGACATATATTCTTGTGTTGATATTACCTCATTAAAAAACTTGACGAGAACCTTGAGAGTAAACTCATAAAGGGAAAAAGAGTGTAATATAATGTTTGAGTAGGTTATAATTCAGGAAGAGACTCCCCCTGATCCTTGCAATATAGGGCAATATGCTTAGTGATATTGCTTTTGTATAACCTGTTTGCATTTGAGCAACACAAGCATTATTATCTTGTAGATAATAGTTGGAGTTTCAATAGAACCAATACAACATGAATGTTGATGTGGTTTATCATTCCATAAAGCCTCACATATTGATGTGAAACCTTGTATTTCAGAATGATAAGTGGGTGTAGCCATAGAGTCTGTTTGGAAGACATCAATGGAATGGCAAGCCCACCATGTAGGTACATGAAGCCCGTCTGTGATCTAGTATTATGGGGATCATAAAAGTAGCTAGTATCAGCGGATCCGATGATATTGGAGTTCAGATTTCTCTGAAATAACAAATAGGTCAAGATATTTGATGCCTTGGCGATATCAGAAAGATACTCTTGTTCCTGTCACTAGTGTTAGGTCCAATGGCACTGAGATTTGGAACAATATGTCCCAACATCTCTTCTCCATCCTCCATGGTATGCATCTATGTTTCTCTACGTCTAGAGATTGAATAACCATAGAGTTTAGATGGATATGACTTGTCCATGATTTGAATTTCTCCAATAATTTCTGGATATAGGCAAAATGATGTACCATAATATTGAGTGAAGGTGCTCGAATTGTAGCTAAAGCAAAGTTTGATATTTTTCTTACATCCTTCATCTAAGATTCCATCTCTAGATGATTACATGGTTCATCAATATGCTGTGTGTTGCGAGTGATGTTATAATCATCAACATACACTGATTTTATGAATACCCTTTCGAGGATTTCTTGATGAACACGTGAGAGCAATCATCATTGTTAGAGTAATCCTTTTGTATAAGGAACTCACTAAGTCGGTAGTACCAGATTTGTTCCGACTATTGTAAGTCATGTAGTGACTTTTTGAGTTTACACTATGCATGTTGTGATTTATATTTGGATTCAAAATTGGGATTCCCATGGGGAACCAATATGTCTGAATCAAGTGACACATGAATATATGGTCACTACATCTATCAACTGCATAAATAGATGATTTGTACTGCCATTGAGACATGTTATCGGAAATTGATTTCACTTGTATCCGGAGAATGGATTTTTGGGTATCTGCGTGAACCCTTATGCTACATGCCTTGCTATTAACTCACCACCTTGTTGTTCTCATTCCGTTCTTGGATGAAAACGGTGTAGGTATTCCTTTTGTGTATACCTTCCTTTAGTGAGCAAGGCAATTTCTCTTGGATTGCATCCTTTGATTGAGTCCAGTCCAAGCGAGTGTTTTTCAAACTCTGCCATGGCCATGGTCTTTGGATCCGGATCATTGTAAAGGTTATTTGCAATCACTGGTGAGAAATGTATGTCGACAGTTGTAGGCTTTTATTTATATGATTCTCCAGAATGTATAAAGTTTGGTGAAAATGTTGTTTACCCTTGGCGACTCTTCGTGGTTTCCCAATACGGTCGAGTCTAGGTATTCCGATATCCCAGTCATTGTGTGCACTATTGAGCTGGGTTGTGGTGGTTTTCCATCCACTGGGTGTATACTACCCATTTTGTGTCTATCAACGTGAAGTTGACTCGCATTTACTGATTCTGAGAGTTTCTTTCTCAGTTTCATTTGTTGCTTGCAAGAAGCTGAATCCTGCTGTGTGGTTGTACTTCTCCCCCTCTTGTTTTGAACAAGGAGTTGAGTGGTTTTGTTGGTATACCCCCACTCTTTCGGGCACACTTGTTGCAGGATTATAGGATTTTTGTGATATGTTCGTAGCCAGTAAATGGATTTGGCAGGTTATTTGCAATCTGTTTGCAAATTAGTGAATTTCTGAACGCGAAGTTCAGTGTCTTGAGTACGTGAATTTGAGGCAGAAATGTGTTGAACATTCCAATTGATTTCCTGGCTTTCTTTTTGGTACTTAAAATCTCCCCTTAATGCCTGGAAATTGTCCTCACTAAGCATACTAGCCTTGAATAACTCCCCCTGACAGGGGCATGAGGTATTTATAGTTGATGGAAATACAGTTATTCCTCACATAGATCCCAAATTTTCTGTGAGGGGCCATTGATGTATGCCGTGGTGGTGATATCGGTATATTACCGAATTATCGCAGATGGGAAATTCTTTTGATCTGAACGTACTAATTTTATTGGGGAAGTACTACGATATGTAGTATGTCGCAGTTGAATTAAGTCAGCAGAGTGTAAATTTGCATGACACCAACGCAAGGTTGGTATTTGCAATTCATTAGTAAGAGATGTGTCATGAGCTTAATTCTCTCTTTATTAGAGATTCAACCAAGCCATTTTGAGTGTGGATATATGGGACCGAGTGATGAAATTCAATCCCTAGTGCCATGCAATAATCATCGAAAGCATGTGTGGAGAATTCAACAACATTGTCCATTCGAATCAATTTAATTCGATTTTTCGAATAGTGAGAGCTTGTAGTTTAATAGCTTGTCTCATTATTATGGAAAATACATGGTTACGTGTGGATGATAATGCACACTTGAGACCATCATGGAGATGTGTCTATTAGAACCATGAAATTATTAAAGTCCAGACGCAATGGTTGGATCTACCCACAAATTGCAGAGGTTGAGGAAATTTAGCATCATTTAGATGACTACCAATGAAATTGATGATAATTTTTCGCATCATCTCTATGCTAGGATGACCAGGGCGATCATGCCAAGTTTGGAATGCATCGGCATTCTGAAAAATTACCATGTTCGCAACATGTGTTACGGGTTTAATGTATGTGTAGTGCAATCCTGAGAATAATGAGAGAATTTTGCATTTAAATGCTTGTCATATCCGTTGTTTTGGTAAAAAGGAGATACTCCTCTTTGTTGTCATCATGGGTTTCGATATGGAAACCATTTCTGACGGATATCTCTACATCTTGTAGGGTACGAACTTAATCAAGATACTATAAAGCGTTCTCGATTAATACTTTAGTACCCCATAGGGAGTGTAAATTTGGTACTGACAGAACCAACAATTACAACATCGCGTCTAGCGATTAAAATATATTGTTATCTCTTAGTAAGAGTTTTGAATATATATATTTCCCCATGTATAGAGTTTGTGGTTCATTGTACAAAGAATGTTTACTCTTTCATCAGATTGACTCCCGTAAAATTCTATATATAGAATTGAAGATTTTCATTATGCAAACCTTTATCAGATATATAGAACACATACAAATTTCTTTGTATCATAACTACTGATACAATATACTGTGATATACAGTAATTGATGACAATTTTATGTTTATTACAACAATAAATAGACGTAGATAAGGAGTTGGGGAGACAAGTAAAGTCTCCAAACATGTCATGTGAATAATATTCGATGACCATGTTCTCCATGTTCATGGGATTTTCTGAAAGTTGGGGAGCTTGTTGTTACATCATGTGAACATCTGACTTCCCTAATATTTTCAGATCGGAGATTGAAGTGTGCTTCATATCTTTACCCTTGAGTAGGTCGGTTGCGTCCCACAGAATATTATTATTTAGCGGGGCATCTCTCTAGGGGAGATTGAAGTGCCGCCATAGTTTCACGAGACACATTATTTGACCTTATTGTCTATAACTCATGTATGTTAGTTGTGACCTTCGAGAGCAAGCTCATCGAAATATGGTCATCTTGGCTTACATGGATGGGAACCAGAGATTTTGTAAATTTACTTGTATGTAAATTAAAATCATCATGGTTATGTTGTAATAAAATTTGCAAAATTGTGAGTTTCAAACATCTATCATAAACACTCTGGAGATATCACCATTTGGGGTCCGTCTCACTTGGAGATATCACCATTTTTATGGAGTCCGTCTCAGAGTACTAAGAAGCATAATCTGACCGAAATCAGTAGACGCCTTGATCTTAGTACCTTATGTTATGATTTGATTTAAACATATGGGAGAGCACATTGAAGGTAGTCATAATGTTAATATTGACAAAATGTAGACCTTACAATAATCGTGGATAGTCTGCACATAATGCAGTAGATGCCACATTACCTTGTGATCCCATATATAAATTTGAGATGCTCACTCCACAACTTTTGCATATCAATTCAATTCAGATTAAGTCAATTTGTCTTTTAGGCATTTTGGACTTAATTGATGGCGAGTTGACATTTAATTTTGCAAGAAATATAAATCTCAATTGCAAAAAATAATATTATTATACCATTTATATATGTTATAGGGATTGCAATTTGCAAACACATTGAACATATAATCATTTATAGACACAATATGGTCTAAATCATTATGCATTATAATGGAGTAAATTATGGAATTATTCAGAAATATATGGTCTAAAACATGACAAGCACTTTAACACAGTACTAGTTGTTGGACCTGAATGCAAAACCTGAATAATATGAGGGCTATACAGAATACTGTAATAAGCATGAGGGCTGAAAAGAGAATTGTACAGCCTTGTCTGTAAGCAACTGTAAGTACAAGGACCAAAACGAAAATGTCCAAATGGATAAGGTATCCATCGTTTTCCTCTGTGTGGTACAGAGACGTAGCAACTTTCTCACCGATCAATCGATTCGTTAGCCACAGAGAGCCGCTGTGAGGACGAGGCTGCAGTGCGCGCCGGCGGGGGCGCCGCCGGGTCGCTTGCCAGTGGTGGGCCGCCGCCGCCCGGCCTCACGCGCAAGGTCGCGAGGAGGCGTGCGTGAGGAGCAGGAGAGTCTCTCTTGCGGGCGCCACCGTGCCGGTTTGCTGCGATTTGACGGCCGCGGATGCGGTTGGCCGCCGCTTCCACCTGTCCTTGCGATGGAGGATCTGCGAGGGGAAAGCGCAGGGCCACGCCGTCACCGGAGGTCACGCTGTGGCAGCCGATCTCGCGGGGGATTGCCTCACCGAGGGCCGCATCGGCCGCCACTGGAGGTCGTCGGAGGCTGTAGCCGCACAATTTGCGGGCTGTTGCTGCCGCCGTGCCCAGGGGAGCCGCATCCGTAGATGCCGCCGGCGAGGAGGCCGCGTTGGGAGCGCCCCAGGGAGCAGTGCGCCGGTGTAGGGCCTCCGCCGCGGGGAGCCGCGCCGGTATCATCAAGGTGGTAAGAACATCTTGAATCGAAGAAGAATATTTCGGTGCTCACCTTTTCTTGGTTGGGTTGAGGTCTTCGATTCTCTATTTTTCTTACCGATTAGCACATATGTATGCATCTGTTCTTCTTTGGAACGATTGGGACATCCCCTGTTCTTGCGTCTTTCTTCCCGTTCTTCTCTGGATGGAATTCGCTCCGTGGTGAGCGTGCTGATAACGTGTTAGAAGTGAAACGAGATGCAAAGAAATGATCTAAAACTTGTCTTCTCTTTATTGATGGATTGGGTATTTATACAAGGTGAGGAACCGACATAAGGAGGGAACCGACATAGGGAATAGGTGCCTGTACAGACACAACCGTCCGTACGGGCGAAGAGACGCGACCATACGGACACAGGCGTCCGTACGGCGCTTGTACACTAAACCTAATCCTAACACCCCTCATCCCGTTTCTGGGCCGAGCCCAACTAGCTCCTGACTGCTTCTATCTTTCTTTTTTCTCACGTACACACTGTCTCGCTGGCTCGCTGATCCATCGACCATCGCTGGGAGTGGCTCGCTGCTGTACATGCATCCAATCGTTTGATTACAATCCGAACTGGACATCTCAAGTTTTATTTTCTTTCTCTGTTTTCTGTTTACATTTTCACGTTTGTTTATTCCTCTTTTCCTTGCTTTATTTTTAATCATTTATTTTGTTATTATTTCTATTTGTCTTTTCATTTCTTTATATGTTTCTATTACATTTATTTATTTTTATTTTTCTTCCTTTCTTTCTTCCTTTCTAATTTATAAAAATGGTTCCATTTTCGAAAATGTTACAAATTTAAAAATGGTTCCATTTTGAAGATGGTTCCATTTTGAAAATGGTTCCAAAAATTAAAAATGGTTCCATTTTGAAAATGTGTCCAAAAACTAAAAACGGTTCCAAAAATAAAAAATGGTTCCAAAATTTAAAATGGTTACATTTCCGAAAATGGTTCCATTTCAAAAAAATGGTTCATATGTTAAAAATGGTTCCATTTTCGAAAATGTTACAAATTTAACAATGTTTCCATCTTCCAAAATGGTTCCACTTTGAAAATAGTTCTGTTTTGAAAATGGTTCCAAATTAAAAATGGTTCCATTTTGAAAATGGTTCCAAATTTACAAATTGCTCGTAAGTTAAAAATGATTCCATTTTCGAAACAAGTTTAAAAAATGGTTCCATTTTGAAAATGGTTCCAATTTTAAAAATGGTTCATATAATGGTTCCATTTTCGAAAATGTTACAAATTTAAAAATGGTTCCATCTTCAAAAATAGTTCCACTTTGAAAATAGTTCCGTTTTGAAAATGGTTCCAAAATAAAAATGGTTCCAAATTTTAAAATGGTTCCGTTTCTGAAAATGGTTCCATTTCAAAAATGGTTCCAATCTTAAAATGGTTCATATATTAAAAATGGTTCCATATTCCAAAATGGTTCCACTTTGAAAATAGTTCCGTTTTGAAAATGGTTCCAAATTAAAAATGGTTCCATTTTGAAAATGGTTCCATTTTGAAAATGGTTCCAAATTTAAAAATTGCTCGTTAGTTAAAAATGGTTCCATTTTTGAAAAAGTTACAAATTTAAAAATGGTTCCATTTTTGAAAATGGTTCCAAAAATTAAAAATGGTTCCATTTCAAAAATGGTTCCAATTTTAAAATGGTTCGTATGTTAAAAATGGTTTCATTTTCGAAAATGTTACAAATTTAACAATGGTTCCATCTTCTAAAATGGTTCCATTTTGAAAATGGTTCCAAATTAAAAATTGCTCATAAGTTAAAAATGGTTCCATTTTAAAAAATATTACAAATTTAAAAATGGTTCCATTTTCTAAAATGGTTCTAAAATTAAAAATGGTTCCATTTTTGAAAATAGTTCCAAATTTAAAAATGGTTCCAAATTAAAAAAAATTGCTCACATGTTAAAAATGGTTCCAAATTAAAAAAAATTTGCTCACATGTTAAAATCTGGAACCATTTTTCATATGTACATCAGGTTCCATATTTAAAATCTGGACGAAGCCGTACGAAACACGTATGAAACTGTACGAAGCAGAAACAGTTATGCGGAAACATAGAAACAGTACTGCCTTCGTAGTGTTTGTACGACCAGAAGAGTAGGAAATTCGGGAAACAGTCAAACCATCGAACCAGTCACTGGGCCTGGCCCATTATCTCATCGCGTGGAGGAACATGTACGCGAAGCGAAGCTAGCTTCGCGTAACGCGACCTATAGGCGCTCCCCTCGCCGCCGCGCTGATCTCGCCGGATCGCTCGTCTTCTTCCTTGCTGCTCGCTGGAGCGGCTCGTCTTGTTTATCTCCAGACGCTGACTGGATTCGGCGGTTTGACCCCGTCCAGAAACCGTGACCGCCGAAACAGGATGTACGGTTTGTGACGGGTTGGTTCCACGGTTTCGACGGTTTGGGACCAAACTGTGAACAGGCTTACGTAGTACCTAGATCGATCCGGAATAGGCTCCTGCGCGTCACGTGTGGCCAGGACCATGCACTCAACGTTCTCTTTAAATTCTTCTCGCCCTGCATGCAGCAGCCCATTCCACGGAAGGAGCGAGGCCCATTCAGATTGAGCGAGGCATGCCCGGAAGCCCGGCGCCACGAGCGAGGCACGCCTCAGGAAAACCGGAAAAATACCCAGATTTGGGTAGAAAAGGGCCAAATTCCGTCGTGTCTCCGCGAAATCCAATTTTTCACCGGTCCGGCCAGATTTAGGTCAGTTCTAGGCCGGTTCATGCGGTTCACCTCATATGAGGCATGTTCTGAGCGGTTCGCCTGGTACGGGGCACTAGTCAGGTCGGCTTTCACGTTCTGGCCCAGTAGTGGCCCGTTTCACGTGTTTCTTTGCATGCAGCGCTACCTGAACGTTTTTCCTACCGCCCAACCTTTTTCTGTGATGATTCCAGAGATTGTGTAAAAGATTCTGGTGGTCTCACACTCTACTGCTCCTGAGAACAAGTTGAAGGTAGTTTACCTTTGCTTCCGAGAGTTTTGCTATCATTTCGCGCAACTCATCCATTTTGGTTTCCATAGAGGTCTTCAACTTAGTGAAGTCCTCCATGGAAACCGAAGTGGACGGAAGAACAAGAGGGTTCCCATCGCCATCGAAGTCCATACTTCTCTTAGCCGGTTAAACCCGAATAAAGAGCCGAGACTCTGATACGAATTGAAAGGATCGTATGGCCACCTAGAAGGGGGGGGGGGGGGTGAATAGGTACTACTCCAAATTTTAATTCTTTTTCGATTAAGACTTGACACAAAGGTAAATTCTCTAGATATGCAACTATGATGAATTTACCTATATGACAAATTAAGTCTAAACAAGATAAGATACAAATAGTAAATAACAAGAAAGGAGTAACCGATCGGGAAGCACGCGGAGACAAGGATGTATTCCCGAGTTCCTCCTATTTAAGGGAGTACATCTCGTTGGAGGGGTGTCAGTTTCAAACTCAAGACGCCACAAATGGCCTCACCCTATTCTCCAATGAACCTCACACAAAAGCTCGGTCTACCTTCCACTATCGGAATCCTTCAAGGCGGAATCCGGAGCCCTTACAACAAGCTTGGAGCACAACCCACAAAAGGATTGAGAGCTCCCAAACACCACAACTTCGCTACACAAAAGTAGCAAGAAAGTAAGTAAAACAAGATGCCTAGGTTTTCCTAGAGGAAACCCTAGGCTCAAATCCCTCAAGTGAATGAGGGGGAAATGAAGAACGCTTCGGTGCAGTTGTAGATCCGGGCCTTCTCCTTCAATCCTCCAAGTATGAGTGAGTTTGGGTGGAGGGATTGGGAGATCGGTGAGCTTTGGTCTTGCAACAATGGGGGGAAAGTAATTCTGGTCAAGCTACTGAGGTTGAAGAAGAAGAGGGGTATTTATACCCCTCTGAAAACTAGCCGTTGCGACCTCCAGGAAGACCGGAAAATCCGGCCTAAGTTGATACCGGAACATTCCTTGAGACACATCTATGAGGAGCGAAAGAAACATCTCTAATGTTATGCCTATTTTTAATAACTAGCAAATATGCCCGTGCGTTGCAACGGATGAACTCCACATTGTTGGTGAATAGAGGAGTTAACAAAACCTAAGCGTTTGCACATCAAGTATATAACTTATAATAAGTATTTGATCTTTCACACAACCGGGGTTGAAGAAGTGGCGACATCCCAGCTCTGCTACCTCATCCACAGCGGTGAAGTTGTCGAGGCATATTGCAAAGGTGGAGTACGCCTTCTCCGCCGCGTACTCCACCCCGCCAGGTGGATATGCCTCAATGTGAACCTTGATTCTTGTCGATCTCACTCTCGCCCAGACGTAGCGGAGTAGCCATCGTCCCATAAAATATAGTGTCGTGAGCCCTATTGTTCCCCTGATGATGCCCCCGATGATTGGGACGTCTGTAAGGTTGGATTTATCTGTTGACGTGTTGGGGTCCTTGAGACGCATCTGTGAGGAGCAAAATATACATCTCTAATGTTATGACTATTTTTATTCATGATATGTTTTCATATTAACTCTAATAATTCTACGTAACTAATCTTTAAATCCCCACTATTAAAATTTAGATTAAATAATACTCCTTCGGTGATTCCCACACTCTGGTATCGCCCGATTGGATTGTTAATTTTTATAAGGATTGTTTTTCAAAATATACATATTAATGGACTATGGATGGAGTCTATTCTACATATAGTTCTGAATTTCGTGTGATAGAGTTAATATTTACCTTAGGTATTAGACTATGATGAAAACATTGTGCTATCTTGGTCGCTATCAGCTAGGACGCTAACTCGGCAATATTAATTTGAGTAGTACATATGCACAACTCGCGTGGGAGGGGGCACCACCCCCAGCCTAAATTTTACCTTAATTACCTTGTAGCTAGGAGAAAATGGGAAAATGACCCCCACCCCAGCTATGTTTTACATAAAAAAAACAAATAATAAATATTACATAACACAATAGTTCATCAATTATTACACAAAAATAGTTCATGCTCAAGTTCCACACAAATCAACTCACAAACACTCATACAACATAGAGTTCATCACATATGAATTTAGTGTGTTTGATTACATCACAAAAGGAACAACTAGAAACCGAAATCTATGTTGCATACAACACATCGGGAACCCCCCCCCCCTCCCCCCGCCCCCACCCGAGCCATATCTTACACATTTACAAAGAGCGGACCCTAGTGATTCTTGTCTAGCAACACCACTGGTCAAACCATGATGAGTTTTTTTTTAAAAATTGATCTCACTCTTTCTCTATGGTTCAGACTTAATGATAAGCAGGGGACCGGAAACACCTTCCATTTAAAAGGATATATGAACTTGTAGAGGTAGTGCTACCGAATAGTGAAAGGACAAGGATGTCGCCTAGAGGGGGGGGGGGTGAATAGGCGATTAAAAGTTTTCCGGTTTAGGCTTGCTAATTGCGGAATAAAACTAGGTGTTTAAATTAACAAGCCAACAACCTAAGTAAACTAGGCTCACCTATGTGCACCAACAACTTATGCTAAGCAAGACAAGTAACAAGATGATAGCAAGATAGAATACTTCAATCACGAAGGCTATCACAATGTAAAGTGCATAAGTAAAGAGCTCGGGTATAGAAATAACCGAGGCACACGGAGACGAAGATGTATTCCCGAGTTCCTCCTTGTTAAGGGAGTACGTCTCGTTGCAGAGGTGTGAACCGACACAACGGTTCAACAACCACAAAGGTTTCACCTTCTTCTCCGATGAACCGCACCACAAAGATTTGGTTCACCTTCCACTATCGGAATCCTTCGAGGCGGAAATCCGGAGCCTTTCAACAACGATCTGGGGCACAACCCACACAAGGGATTGGGGGCTCCCGAACAGCTACAAGTGACCACACAAGGGTCCAACCACCACGCGGGCGTCTAGGGTCCAAGGACCCAAGAGTAACAAGTTCACAAGCTTTCAACTTCCACGAATCCTCGTGGAGAGCACAAACCGATGCACGGAGCAATGGCAAGAGCACAAGACTCAAATTCTTCACTCTCAAATCCCACCAAAAGCAACTAATGCTTATGGGGGAAGAAGGGAGGAAGAACAAGGAAGAACACCAAATCCCTCCAAGATCTAGATCCAAAAGCTTCCCCTCACTTAGAGGAGAGATTGATTGGTGGAATGGTAGATCTAGATCTCCTCTCTCTTTTCCCTCTAATTGTAGGCAAGAATCATGGAGGAATAGAGAGAAATCCAAGCTCAAGAAGGTCAATAATGGGGGGCTTTTTCGTGCTTGAGAGATAGGGGACATTGGGGAAGAAGACCCCCTTAAATAGGTCTCCAAAAATCTGCCCGTTAGGCCCAGAAACAAGTTATACCGGAGTTTCCGGACTAAATTTCCGGCCTACCTCCGGCCTGGCACCAGTAGGTGCCGCCATTCGCGATTTCTGGTCCGGGCCGGAGATTCTGGTGTGTTACACCGGAAATTCCGGTCTACACAAAAACTGCAGAAACATCAACACGAAAACGAACACAACTTTCGCATCCGGACTCCGATTTCGATGATCTTGGGCTCGTTGGAATCGCAACGAAGAGCTCTTCAAGATTATGCAGAGAAACATCATAGTCCAACAAGGTAGGATAAAACCAAATGTAGAAAGGTAAAAACATCTCTATTAAAGAACAACCGATAAATCCTCCAACATCAAGAACCCAACAAGTTTTTCATCCGGACTCTGTTTTCTATGATCTTGGGCTTGTTTCCAAGGTAATCACAAGCTTTACAAGATCATGCATATACACATCATAGTGCATCATGTGAGGAGGAAACCACAAGTGGAGAGTTTGACTTCTCTTAGAAAAGACAAACCGATAAAACCTCTAACATCAAAAATATCACAAGATATTCAAATGAAATCCGTTTTTAATGAACTAGAGCTTGGTGTGGAGATGAACACAAGCTCTAGATTATCAAATGGATAAAAGCCAAATAAGAACCAAGAAAGATGAAATGTCAAATATGCAAAGGTTTGATCTCTCCACAAAGATGCGATCAAGTTACTCACTTGAGAGCCCCTCTTGATAGTACGCCATCTAACCTAAACCCGGTCTCCCACTAACACCACGAGACCGGTAAAATAGAAACCCTATCAAGATCATACCTTTGCCTTGCGCATTCCACTTGAGCTAGATGATGACGATCTTGATCTCTTCAAGTGGACCACCTTTCTTGATTGCGCTTGCTAGCACATGCTTGATGGAGACTTCTCCAAATACTCCCCCATACACCATGATGGGAGAGCCTTGCTAAGCTTCGTCTTCATGTATCCAATTGCACTTCATCTTCTTCTCTTGATGTATATAATGGCTTGGAGATAAACATGAATGTTCACCCAATCTTCTTTCCAAGTCATGCTTGCAATAAGCTCAACTCAAGATGACCATTCTTCATATAAACCCTTGAATGGAACCTTGGTCATAATGTAATCTTCTAGAGTCCAACACATGAACTCCAATCTTTCCTATGGACAAGATCTACAAGTATATCTCAATGCAAACATTAGTCCATAAGGATTGTCATTAATTACCAAAACCACGCATGGGGCAACACATGCACTTTCAATCTCCCCCATTTTGGTAATTGATGACAATCCCTTTTACGAGGGTTTATATAATGAATTAAGCAACCATGCAACACAAAGAGCAAGGATGCAAGAGCAAGAAAGGCAAATGCTTAAGAACGAAACTAAAGCAACCCTCTAAACTTCTCCCCCATTGGCATCGATTGCCGAAATGGGAGGAAAAATTTAGAAGGCCAATATAGTAAGAGCTCCCCATAATGTGTGCATTTCTCATAATATGAGTGAAATCAAATGCACATATCCAATGACGAATAGTTGGGAAGGAGATCAAACTATATTGAGGATCCAAAGATTGCAAAAGAAAATCAAATTGAAAGATACTTCGACAAAAGAAGTAACCAATCAAAGGATCCGAAAAATGTTCTCAAAATCAAGAGGGAACTCCCCAAGGTACGTGCACAAATAGGATTTGCATTTCAATATGTGTGCACAACATGGAATCCTCACTCCCTCCTAGATAAATCGAACACAAGCACATGCAAGAGAATAAAAAGAGAAAGAGCAAAAAACTTGCAACAAATAAAATGTTTTGCAACATGAGCAAGGAGCGGCAAATAAAAGGATGGGTGTGAGATAAAAGACATTTTAGGAGACTAATACAAGGATGAGCAAAAGCATCAACATAGTCTTTCAAAAGAGTGCACATAGTGCATATCATGTCTTTCCATACCCACACACCAAAGAAGATATAGCAAATAGCTCCACAAGCTTATTAAGATGCAAAAGCATAACAAATAAAAACAAAGCTTGTGCCAATTAGAAACCACCAAAGAATCAAAAGCAATAAAGGTGGTCACTAAAGAATTGGAATACCAATTAAAGATGTAACTATTCTCATGTGTATAAGTTTCTAAGTAGACACCAATCACGAAGATATAAGTCCACAAAAAACATGTACACACAAAATAGGTACAAAGGTAAGAACATGATATCCAAGAGGAAGTCATAAATATACCAATAAGATCTTTGCTTAAAAGCATAGCACAAAGCTCAATTTTATCTTAAAGGATATAGATGAACTTCCAACACATCTCATCATAGCATCAAAATATCCACAAGGGATAAGGTGATAAATGGGATGCTCCGAGAAGATAACAAGTATCGCAAAAGGCAAATGATTTTGAAAAGCATCAATAGCATATGTGAGACATAGAGTAGAAAGTGCTAGATTAACATATATGGGATTGATGAATCATGAAAATGATTATATATTCCCCTTGATATGTAATCATCCCGGCTTGCCCACATTTGCAACAAAGTTGTTTTGCAAGAACCAAATGAATTGCAACAAAAGAGATTCATGCCATGAAACAACCTACACAAGGTTGAAGCTAGAAAAGTATGCATGAGGTAGATACTTGTTACCGAGATAGCATTGGTGATGTAGAAGATAAGAGTTCACGATCATCCGAGCTTGGCTCCAATAAGCACATGGTGACAACACCTTCCTTGTAAATGAGACAAGCTTCCAATGCATCTCCAATGTACCTAAAACAAATTCAAGTACAAAATGGTACCCAAACTCATTGGGTCCAAAGTAGTTAGAGCAACTACAATACATAGGACAAACTCCACATAAATATGTGCATATTGATATGAAATTGAATTTCATGCACATCTTAGCCATTTAGGATTTGATGGAGTTTATCCTATATATTGGATCAACGAAAGTAAGCATGCCATAAGATATACATATAATAAATATGCATGCACATGACTTTCAAGAACCAAACGAGATACAATTTAGACAAAACACCAAGTAAACCAACAAAGCACACACAAGTGTGACAAGAAAACAAATTGTCCAAATTATATCAAATACCCAAATCAACACATGATTGAAGATACCACTTTGAAAAGATACCAATGAAACAAGATACCAATTGATGAAAATATCATCAAGGAATAAACCAAACCCTCTACACTTTTCATGATGGCACAAAGTACCAAGACGAAAAATGTTTGTCTTCCAAGGAGACACGTCATCGGGATCAAATATCAAATGAAGACAACTAATGTTCAAAAAGCATATAGGATTGCTCCCCCAAGATGTGTGCATTATTTATGATTTTGCATTTGAATACAAAATGCACACAATGAGATCATCACTCTCCATATATATATTATTCAAACACTAGTCATGTTCAAGAAAGGCAAGAAATTGCAATACCAATTTAAAGAACGGTGTTTTACTCAAAGTAGGATAGCTTCCCAAAGAATAGTGCATTATCAAGAAGTATGACTTTTGAATGTCAATGCACAAGAATTGGTTCATTGCTTTTCCCAACTCAAGAAAGCACAAAACAAATTTTGTAGAGCAAAAGGATCCAAAAGATACAAGGAAGACAAATGAGAGTTAGATCAAAACAAATCCTTGGCAATCAAATAAGGCAATTCAAAGCAAGAGCCAAAGTGAATATGATCAATATATTTACCACAAATATGATTATCACTTGTCAAGACAAGTAATGTATGGAGATATTTCTCGGTGGTGGATTGCAAAGATATATTCAAGATCATATTCACAAAACATAAGCATATGGCAAAGGATAGGAATTAAAAGCCATGCTTAGATAGATAGATATTCTTGATAGCTTCAAAATCACGATAATGCAAAGCAACTCCAAGGAGTAGCTTGAAGCAATTGGTTTCCCAAAAGATATATGAGAACATATTTAGGGAAAGCCATATCAAGAATTCCATCACAAACAAGATCCAAAGAGAGAGACAAAAGCATTTAAGCAAATATGGAACTTGTTTGAGCAACATGCCACAAGGAATAAGATAATGAAAATCAATTCTAGGTGGCAAACCTCACATGTTCACATTTTCTAGGTTTGTAATATGCACATAGCTTATTACTCCCCCATAATGTGATAATCCATTTATTTTAAAACAAGAGGCAAACAAAACCAACTCGAGAAATTAATGGACATTATAGAATTTGAATTTCTCATGAGCATGACATACCACATAGAGAATAGATAATATGATATCATCACTAAGTGGTATTCCTCATGTACACACATTTTAGGATTGTGAAGTGCACGAAGCATATCACTCCCCAAAATAGGATAGTCCATTAATCTCTCAAAAGAGAGCCAACAAGATAAGATATCAAATAAAAGCAATAAGGCTCAACACAAGTAAATGGTGTGCAAACCAACATACACATACTTGATTACTCAAGATAAGTAAGTAGAGAGCACAACACATACAAACACTAGCAAGGTACAAAACCTAACACATGCAAGGGTGCAAGCAACTTTCAATGTATATATGATTTAAATAAAAGTTACCGCAAGGAGGAACATTGGATATGAGATAGAACAATATAATCCAAATGACTTGGCTTGAGAGAATATAATTGATGAAGATCCCTTAATTCTTCATGATGTAGCCAAGTCTCCAATGCCCTCCAACAACACCTATTGATCAAGTTTTGGCTTGTTGGTCCCCAACCAAGTTGGGTCCTAAGAGGTTAGTCACAATAGGTTTGGCAACCCAAATGGTTCTTTTCTTGACACCACTTTGAGTACCAACATATTTGGCAAACACATTGCCAACCTTATCCTTCCAAGAGAATAAATCATCAATATAATGGGGTTGGATAAGGTACCATTTGTGCATGAAGAAGCAAGGTGACCCTTCTCACGGCATAGGTAGCAACATCTACTCCTCCTCTCTTCTTAGTTGTAGTCTTGACTTGAGGAGGGGTAGCTTGAGTTTGAACTTGAGGCTTCTTTCCTTGTTGCTTCTCACTAAGAGCCTTCTTCTTCAAAGGGCAAGATCTAACATGGTGCCCTTCAACTTTGCACTTGAAGCAAACAATCTTGGCCGAATCTTTAACTTGTTCTTGGCCCTTGTTCTTCTTGATAGGCTTGGACTTGATCTTTTTATTGGAGTTGAATCCAAGTCCACTCTTGTCATTGGGGCGTCTTTGAACACTCAACATATTGTCAAGTGTAGAATCCCCAACATGACGCTTTTCCAAGTCTTTCTTCAAAGAAGTGACTTGGGCCTTGAGCTCATTTAATTCCTCTACATGGTTAGTATCAACAAAAACACTAGAGGAAGTAGAGCTTCATTGTTAGAGCAACAAGGCAATGAAAGTAATTCATCACAAGATTTAGCAAGCATGAGAGGATGAATCACTAGGACTAGCACATGGCAATATAGCATTTCTAGAGAAGTTGTGCCATTGTCCACATGAGGCTCACAAGATGTTACCTTTGTAGAGATAGCCTCATGAGCTAACTTTAGCCTAGCATGGGATGCTAG
The DNA here is from genome assembly GCA_947311845.1 of Poa pratensis. Lineage (NCBI taxonomy): Eukaryota > Viridiplantae > Streptophyta > Magnoliopsida > Poales > Poaceae > Poa > Poa pratensis. Next base: position 37,869,632 of record CAMZMU010000044.1, on the reverse strand, counting down.
AAGATCATCATTAGAGCTAGAAAGCTTTTCATGACTTTCTTCCAATTTCCCATACTTGCTAGATAGCAACTCAAGTTGAGCCCTTAGCTCAACATTCTCCTTCAAAATAGATGCTTCACAAGAAGTGGAGTTAGTAGCACAAGCATCATTATATTAGAAATGGAAGAAGACAACTTGCAAGCTCATCATTCTTAGATAGTTGAGTTTGGAGTTGATCATGAGACTTGATAAGGAGAGAGTGTTCACTTTCTAAAGCCTTGTGAGCTTTGTCAAGTCTCTCTATGTCCTCACTTAGTCTAGCATTGCCAACACCAAATTCAACTTTTTCCTTTTTAAGCACTTTATTTAGCAAGAGCATGATCTCTTTCCTTAATGATTTTAGCAATAATAAGATCATTTGACTCATCAAGAGATTCAAGTCTCTCCTCAAGAGAAACCTATGCTCTTCTTCTTCCAAGAGAAGCTTTCAAGGAAGCTATAGTGATGGAGTCATCTCTCTCAATTTGACATTTCTCATCAAATTGAGTTTCCAAATCCTCAATGATTTCCTACTCTTATAACATAAGCAATGATTTCACATAGAGGAGGGATAGCATTACTACCTTTGGGGAGAGCACAAGTACCATCTCACCCATCTTTGTTAAGGATTCAAAATCAAATTGTTCTTCATGAGAATCCTCATCCACATCATCACAATTTGGATTCGAGGTAGGAGACCTCGGAATCCTTAGCCATAAGGCAAAAGTGAGTAGTGGAAAAAGATGAAGAATACTTGAAGCACCATTGAGTCCATGTCTTGTTCCAACAAATGTTGGGATTCCTCTACATTGTTAGTCATGCAAGTACTAGAGGATATGGAAGCATTATTTTCATGGCAACAAGACAATGAAGCATATCATCATGAGATTTAGTTAAGCAACTATTACATGATATGCAAGGACTATCAACTCTAGCATGTATGACATTTGGAGTGCTAGAAGAGTTTAAGTCCAAAGATAGAACATTGCAATGAGATAGAGATGAAGTATAATCAATAGAATATTCACCATCACAAAGCAATTTCTATCACCACTCACCATATCATTACCTTGTGACAAATCACATGTTGGTGAAGTGGAGAAGTTGTGAACTCATCACGCCGGAGGTGGAAGGAGAACAATCATCCTCAATAATTGGACACTTCATATATATCTTGAAGCTTGGTCCAAAGCTCATGAGCATTCCGAAAAGGCATGATTGAAGCAAGAACTACATCGCTCAAAACACATATAAGCCATTAGAAACTAGAGTCTCGAGATGAGAGTTTTCCTCATCCTCTAAAGATAATTCTTGGAATCCTTTGGAGGAGAAAACCCACATCTACAATCCTCTTAATATAATTTGGACCCATGGCCCTAAAAAGATTAAGCATGCGATTTTCCAAACATCATAATTTGTGCCATCGAATATGAAAGTGGGATCGTGCACTAATTCTAAACGACATCTTTTACTCTCTAGGCGGTAAAGCCCAAAAAGAGAGCCCAGGCTCTGATACCAATTGAAAGGACAAGGATGTCGCCTAGAGGGGGGGGGTGAATAGGCGATTAAAACTTTTCCGGTTTAGGCTTGCTAATTGCGGAATAAAACTAGGTGTTTAAATTAACAAGCCAACAACCTAAATAAACTAGGCTCACCTATGTGCACCAACAACTTATGCTAAGCAAGACAAGCAACAAGGTGATAGCAAATAGAATACTTCAAGCACGAAGGCTATCACAATGTAAAGTGCATAAGTAAAGAGCTCGGGTATAGAAATAACCGAGGCACACGGAGACGAGATGTATTCCCGAGTTCCTCCTTGTTAAGGGAGTACGTCTCGTTGGAGAGGTGTGAACCGACACAACGGTTCAACAACCACAAAGGTTTCACCTTCTTCTCCGATGAACCGCACCACAAAGGTTTGGTTCACCTTCCACTATCGGAATCCTTCGAGGCGGAAATCCGGAGCCTTTCAACAACGATCCGGGGCACAACCCACACAAGGGATTGGGGGCTCCCGAACAGCTACAAGTGACCACACAAGGGTCCAACCACCACGCGGGCGTCTAGGGTCCAAGGACCCAAGAGTAACAAGTTCACAAGCTTTCAACTTCCACGAATCCTCGTGGAGAGCACAAACCGATGCACGGCAATGGCAAGAGCACAAGACTCAAATCTTCACTCTCAAATCCCACCAAAAGCAACTAATGCTTATGGGGGAAGAAGGGAGGAAGAACAAGGAAGAACACCAAATCCCTCCAAGATCTAGATCCAAAAGCTTCCCCTCACTTAGAGGAGAGATTGATTGGTGGAATGGTAGATCTAGATCTCCTCTCTTTTTTCCCTCTAATTGTAGGCAAGAATCATGGAGGAATAGAGAGAAATCCAAGCTCAAGAAGGTCAATAATGGGGGGCTTTTTCGTGCTTGAGAGATAGGGGACATTGGGGAAGAAGACCCCCTTAAATAGGTCTCCAAAAATCTGCCCGTTAGGCCCAGAAACAAGTTATACCGGAGTTTCCGGACTAAATTCCGGCCTACCTCCGGCCTGGCACCAGTAGGTGCCGCCATTCGCGATTTCTGGTCCGGGCCGGAGATTCCGGTGTGTTACACCGGAAATTCCGGTCTACACAAAAACTGCAGAAACATCAACACGAAAACGAACACAACTTTCGCATCCGGACTCCGATTTCGATGATCTTGGGCTCGTTGGAATCGCAACGAAGAGCTCTTCAAGATTATGCAGAGAAACATCATAGTCCAACAAGGTAGGATAAAACCAAATGTAGAAAGGTAAAAACATCTCTATTAAAGAACAACCGATAAATCCTCCAACATCAAGAACCCAACAAGTTTTTCATCCGGACACCGTTTTCTATGATCTTGGGCTTGTTTCCAAGGTAATCACAAGCTTTACAAGATCATGCATATACACATCATAGTCCATCATGTGAGGAGGAAACCACAAGTGGAGAGTTTGACTTCTCTTAGAAAAGACAAACCGATAAAACCTCTAACATCAAAAATATCACAAGATATTCAAATGAAATCCGTTTTTAATGAACTAGAGCTTGGTGTGGAGATGAACACAAGCTCTAGATTATCAAATGGATAAAAGCCAAATAAGAACCAAGAAAGATGAAATGTCAAATATGCAAAGGTTTGATCTCTCCACAAAGATGCGATCAAGTTACTCATTTGAGAGCCCCTCTTGATAGTACGCCATCTAACCTAAACCCGGTCTCCCACTAACACCACGAGACCGGTAAAATAGAAACCCTATCAAGATCATACCTTTGCCTTGCGCATTCCACTTGAGCTAGATGATGACGATCTTGATCTCTTCAAGTGGACCACCTTTCTGATTGCGCTTGCTAGCACATGCTTGATGGAGACTTCTCCAAATACTCCCCCATACACCATGATGGGAGAGCCTTGCTAAGCTTCGTCTTCATGTATCCAATTGCACTTCATCTTCTTCTCTTGATGTATATAATGGCTTGGAGATAAACATGAATGTTCACCCAATCTTCTTTCCAAGCCATGCTTGCAATAAGCTCAACTCAAGATGACCATTCTTCATATAAACTCTTGGATGGAACCTTGGTCATAATGTAATCTTCTAGAGTCCAACACATGAACTCCAATCTCTTCCTATGGACAAGATCTACAAGTATATCTCAATGCAAACATTAGTCCATAAGGATTGTCATTAATTACCAAAACCACGCATGGGGCAACACATGCACTTTCAAATAGTCGTAGTGGCAGTTTTTGAATTTTTTGAGAACCTGATTTCAAAGTTTCAAACTATCCTGAAAAAATATATCTCGACGTAGTCAACTATATACAGTATGAGTTATAAGCCTAATGGCACCGCCCTAGCCTAGTTCGTTACCTCAATTATGATGTATAATCTAGGTTAGCTAGGAGAAAAATGGACAAAAATAACCTCCCCCAGCCTGCCCCGTTTTACACATTTACAAAAACCAACCCAAAGTGGACGTAATGATAAGTAGGGGAGGGAAACATCTTCCATTTCCATAAATATTTTGTTTGGAATTGAACAAATAAGACAAACCGAACAATTTTACAAGATTCGAATTTACTGTTCACAACCTAGATCTGTGTATTAGTCATTTTAGCTGAGGCTAGAATACATGGTATTTCGTATTTAAAATTTTACACCCTGCTCGAACAAAGCATTGACTACATGAACTTTTCAAACTTTTCAAAAAAGAGCTAACCGGAGGCCGGGAGCCATATCGCCGCACTCCATCAGAGTTTCCTGTTACAAGCGGGAGCTAGTTCTCCACGTGGTTGACCGTTGACGTGTCGAAAGGGAGGAGCAGGTTTCCTCTATTACATTTAGGGATGAAAATGGAACGGAATCTTTCCGACTTTTCCGTGGAAAAACGGAAACGGAATGGAAATACGGAAACGGAAACGAAATTTTGCAAAACGGAAACGGAAACGGAAACTTTTATGCGGAAACGGAAACGGAAACGGAACAGCATATTTCGGCGGAATGACCACGGAAACGGAACTTTCTGTTTCCGGTAATACGGAACTTTCTGTTTTTGCTATGCGGTGCTTCCAAATCGAGTAGGACCAGTAATTCCATCGGAAACATTTAGGCACACTATATTATATAATCAGGATATCTCGTTATATTTGATTTTATTTCAGAAACATGACAAGTTTGTTGGTTTTATTGAGTTTTCTTGCATTATTTTAGGGGTCTCTTGGTTCCGGCAAACATCCGATTTCTGTTCTGTGTCCGCACCGTATTCGCTCTATCTGTTTCCGACAATATTTGTTTCCGGGGTTTCTGTTTTTGTTTCCGTTTCCGAAAAAAAATATGAAAACAAATGTGGCACCACTCAGTTCCGTCCGTATCCGCTCCGTTTTCATCCCTGATTACATTCCTCTTCTAGATATACTTGCTGGATCTTCTGTTCGAGTTGTGTTTTTATCACCATTCTTTGCCTGCCAAATCTAGTATTCTCCCGGTATCAAAATACTCCATTTTAGCCTTTTTTTTTAGACTACACTTACGTAGACACGTTTTAGTATGTAGATTTATTTGCATTTTACATTAAAACACGTATAAATACATGCGGGTACAAAAAGGATAAAACATTTTACATTTCGATACAGGGGAGTAAATGCCTAAATGGCCACGAGGCCCATTGATAATTTTGTGTCACTGAACTTTTCAAACAAATCCAAGAGCTACCGATGCGGGTCCTTCTGACTGAGCATATGAGTCCTTGGCCACGCAAACGAACCGAAGCAGATACGAATTCTGAATTGTGATGCAGCCTGCTGAAGTTCAGTATGTGGTGCATGCGGTAACGGCATCAATCAGATGCAGCCGAGGACGCTTCCGCGCGGCCGCGCCGCCCTCCTACGCGCGGTCTCGGGACGCCCCGGCGTCCGCGAAGAGCAGGCACTCCACTGCCTCGCCTGCAAGCTGGGCCTGGCCTCCGACGTCGTGCTGGCCACCGCCTTGCTCGCCCGCTACGGGAAGCGCGGCCTCCTGGCCGACGCCCAGGCGCTGTTCGACGAGATGCCGCGCAGGGACGGGGTCGCCTTCAACGCCATGCTTGCCGCGCTCGGCGCCTCCGGGAGAACGGCCGACGCCCGGAGGCTGTTCGACCGAATGCCGAGAGAAGCGGACAGGACCCCCGCCTCGTGGAACACCGCGATGATCGACGGGTACTGCAAGGCTGGGCGGATGGATGCTGCCCAGGAGCTGTTCGACCGTATGGGCTCTTCGCTGTGGGACGTCGTGACGTGGAACACCATGATGGCCGGGTATGTGCACCGTGGAGACCCCGCCGCCGCCATTGCGTTGTTCCGCCAGCTGATGCAGCAGCAAGATGATCCGCAGACGCCGATGCCCACCGTGGTCACGACGGCCACTGTGGTGACGGCCTGCACGCAGGTGGGGGACTTCGCGTTGGGCCGGGCGGTCCATCTCTCTGTCCGGCAGCTGAGGATAATCCCCGACGCCGTGCTGAGCAACGCCCTCATGGACATGTACTTCAAGTGCGGGAGCGTGGACCACGCGCTGGAAGTCTTCGGCACCATGCCCGGCGCCCCCAACCTCTTCTGCTGGAACACGGTGATCTCGGGGCTCGGCAGGAACGGCCGTGGCGAGGACGCCATCAGGGAGTTCTGCAACATGGTCGAAACGAGCAGGAAGAAGAGAAACGTGGCAAGGCCGGACGCGGTGACATTTGTGGCGATCCTGTCGGCGTGCAGCCACTCAGGCTTGGTGGCTGAGGGCCAGGGGCTCTTCGCCGAGATGCTGCCGGTGCACGGCGTGGCTCCTGGGCCAGAGCACTACGGGTGCATGGTGGACCTGCTGTGCCGGGCGGGTCTCCTCAGCGACGCCGTGCAACTCGTGCAGACGATGCCGGTCCGGCCCAACGCCAAGGTCCTGGGCTGCCTGCTGCTGCACGCGCGCAGCTCGGGGGACGACGGCGTCAGGGTGAGCGAGTGGGCGGCGAAGCGGATCGCGGAGCTGGACCTCTGTGACGGCGCCGCGTACGGCCTGTCCAACATGTACGCGTCCCTGCAGAGGTGGGATCACGTCGAGAGGCACCGGAGCGAGCTGGTGAACGCGGCGGCCGTGTCGAACGGGAAGGATCCTGGCCGGAGCCGGACTAGCTACGATCTATCTGCTGCGCAAACTGATTAAAGACAAGAGGTATGCCGCAGCACTGACTACTGACTTGCTACGTCTGCAGTGATGTTAGCACGAAACCTTCCCGTCCCTATCGCCGCCAGGTGATACCTGCTGATGAATCACAATCAACACCAAACTGCTGACGAGAATAACACCACAGGTTATACATGGCCACGTTCAATGTATCTGGCTATTGTTGCGCTGTTCACACAAGGATGACGCAGAGGGTGACCGCATCGTGGAAATGGGAACACATTGAAAAAGAGGCGCGCGCGCGTCATGCCACGCCGGAGAAGTCCACACCAACACCTATAAATTCAGCCTGGCCCTCCGCCGATTGAACCACTCGAACAAACAGAACAGAGCTCAGAAGCTAGAAACAGAGCAAGTTCAGTGATTCCTCTGCGATACCAGGCGAAGTTCAGAGACAAGATGGTGGCGAAGGAGGCTATCCCGCTGCTGACGCCGCACAAGATGGGGCGCTTCGACCTCTCGCACCGGGTGGTGCTGGCGCCGCTGACGCGGTCCCGCTCCTACGGCAGCGTGCCGCAGCCGCACGCGGCGCTCTACTACTCGCAGCGGGCGACCAAGGGCAGCCTCCTCATCACCGAGGCCACGGACGTCTCCGTCACCGCCAAGGGGTACCCTGAGCCCCCCGGCATCTGGACGCAGGAGCAGGTAGATGCTTGGAAGCCCATCGTCGACGCCGTCCACCGCAAGGGCGCCCTCTTCTTCTGCCAAATTTGGCATGTCGGGAGGGTCTCCACAAACGGTAAACTACAAATCCATACATTCTATTTTTTAGTCTGTGAATCAAATTTATCTGATTCTACCATTGATTAGTGGTTTCATTTTTTTTCGAGAGGGATTTCCTGTTTGGATACTAAGGGATACTTCTTTTGGGCTTCTGGGAAAAGTTTCTCCCCACCGGTTTTTCCCAGAAGCCCAAAACCCAAATGTGTTCTGGCTTATAATTTAGTTTCAGCCAAACTAGATTATAAGCCGGAACACATTTAGATTTTGAGCTTCTCGGAAAAACTGGTGGGGAGAAGCTTCTTCCAGAAGCACTCCAGAAGTCCAGAAGTCCAAAAGAAGTGTACCTAATCCTCTTTTCTGTTTATGCAAACAAAACAGATTTCCAGCCGGAAGGGAAGGCGCCGATCTCCAGCACAGACAAGCAGATAACGCCCGACGCGGAGGCCGGCATAGCCTACTCCAAGCCCCGCCGGCTTGAGATAGACGAGATCCCCGCGATCGTCGATGACTTTAGGCGCGCTGCTCGGAATGCCATCGAGGCGGGGTTCGACGGCGTGGAGATCCACGGCGCGCACGGGTACCTCTTGGAGCAATTCATGAAAGACAGCTCCAACGACCGCACAGACGAGTATGGTGGCAGCCTCGAAAACCGATGCCGCTTTGCGGTTGAGGTGATTGATGCCATTGTTGACGAGGTCGGCGTAGATCGTGTGGGCATAAGGTTGTCTCCGTTTGCGGATTTCATGGATTGCTACGACTCCGACCCACATGCGCTCGGCGCATACATGGTGCAACAACTTAACAAGCACCAGGGGTTCCTCTACTGCCACATGGTTGAACCTCGGATGGCCATTGTGGATGGCATTATGGATGGCCGCAGGCAGATACCCCATGGGCTCCTGCCCTTCAGGAAAGCATTCAACGGCACTTTCATTGCCGCCGGCGGGTATGACCGGGAGGAAGGCAACAAGGTGGTTGCTGACGGCTATGCCGATCTCGTCGCCTATGGGAGGCTCTTTCTGGCTAATCCGGACTTGCCAAAGAGATTCGAGCTAGACGCTCCATTGAACGAGTACGACCGGTCCACCTTCTACACGCAAGATCCTGTTGTTGGCTACACAGACTATCCTTTCCTTAACGGATCAAACACCGAGTAGTTTGTCCACTTGATTTCGATTATTAATCTGCTTTCTGTATGAAATAGGAGTATGTACTGATATGTATGTGCATAGGCATATGCATTGTATCCTTTCCACCATTCATTATTGCTTGTCCATCTAATAACAATATGTATCCAAGATATCTTCATCCAGTGATACAAGTTTGGAATTTGTCTTACATACCCCGAATGGGTCTCTTTATCTATCAGTTGATGACTGAGAACACGATATGTCTCAGTTTTTTTTGCAAGGTTTATGTTGCTAAATGTGCATACCGCACATGCCACCGCCACATCACGAGATGAACGCTCGTACGGTGGGTGTGCCTCCATTCGGGCACCACGATATGTCTCAGTTGATCGTTCGTTCTGTCCATTCAAATTAAATCCTGTTTCATGTCTCTTTTTGTAGCGACTTTTTCATGTCCCCTTTGCATCATGTTTGTATTCTACCGGGCCATGTTGCCTGGGTGTGGGCTTCAGCCTTTGTGTGGGCTTGTGTATACCCGTAGAGTTTTATGTCCATGTAATTATTTGTTTTGAGAAAGGGTGCTCAGTTCCCACACACCATAGCCCCAAAATACCCAAAAAAAAAAACTTAGACCGCGCTTGGTTCGCAATCGGATGATTTGATCGCAATCTGATTGATCATAACAACAGAGACCCTCTTTTTTGATGGTCAGCAGGGACCCTCTTAGGCAGGTCGCATCTATACTTACTGAATGTTTAGGGTAGCAAAAACACCAAATAAATGATATCAATAGCATTGATTTGTAGTTCCCACGTAACAATGTACATCATTGCTTGAGGATTATAAACTCATCATAAATTTTACAATATATGCATATCAAAGAATATTAATTATTGTATACTAGATATGATATGAGAAAATTAAAGTCTCTCTCAAATATTTTATGCACTTCAATGGGTTTCGAGATAATATCTAATCACCCAAATTTGTTGTGCATTTAGTGTGCTGCTTTCGCAACAAGAGAAAAATCATCGCCATAAATGAAGCCCACACATATGCATATATATAATAATTAATAAGAGATATCTTCACTTGCACAAAATTAATTATAATAGATAGAGCATATATTTACTTATGTTTTTGATAATTCATATTACCACAGATCACCTACCATCGATTCATACCATAAATTTTTATGTGATAATAAACCAGCTCGGCCTATATATACACACACATGGTTATGTTCCTTACAACCAAAACAAATAAAAATATTCCTTAGGATTATTTCCTTTAACTTATTTGCACACCATATCTTCATAGAATAGGAGAGGGACGATTCTTGTTGTGAAATGCCACAAGCTAGGTGCCTTGCCCAGATTCTTGTATTGTTCGTTGTCTATTCACATCAAAGTACGGCAATACCGTGGTCGTATGATACATATTCTGGGAATGATATTCAAACGAGGCAACTGTCATTCTGGAATAGGGGCCCGGTACTCACAAAGACTAGCAACGAGAGTGCAATTGACCATGTAAGTTAAAGTGTCTCTATTTCATTGATAGATTTCATGCATCACATATAAATGCAAATCCTGTACCTGGTAATGACTCGAACAAAACATTGCTTATAAGATCTTGTATTGAATTTAGTGGGCCCAATATTTTTTTATTTACTTACAAGGTAGAATATTATTTGATGCAGTTGGCCTTCCTTTACTGGAAAATTAGTTCCTCTTGTTCTATGTTTCATTTGGATCACATACATAAGACAAAATGAACTCAACTATGGTGTTCGAGTTGTCATGTGTTGCTCAGTTCATTAGAAAGTATTATTGGGGATGGATATGTACTCTCTATTAGTCTATTTTACAGGTGATCGTGTGAATCATGTTACTAACATTCGTTCTTGTTTTAAAATCTTTTCACAGTATGCTATAATTATGTCAAACACTGTCCCCGAATCTATCCTCGTTGGTGGCATGGCAACATTAGACGTCTATGGCTCGCAAAATCTGAGTAGCAGCCAAACAATTGGATCACAGATATGTGTGATAAATCAGCAAGACGACCGCAGTAGCCACAATGCTGCAATAGCCGGATGGACGGTACGTTAGTTCTCGACACTACTCCATCAAGTTTTACCTTCTCCTTTTGAACTTAGAACCCTTGTGTGTGTTACACTATGATCAGAGCGTAGTAGCCACCTCTGCAGTCCCAGTTTTTTGAGTATCATTGGGTTCTCCTTTTCTCTTTTCTTCCGTTTCTTATCTTCTTCCTCGATGCATGAGACGTCCTGTCCTCCTCTCCATAACCGTCCGTCCGCGAGCTCCTGGGCACCGGACAATACAACACCGCCACCATCTACGAGGGTATCGAGCAGGTCGTCTATGCGCCGTCCTTTCTCTCGCTAGGAAAAGGCCGCCGGGCTCGAGGAGGCCATGGACTGCTTCGTGGCCGCCTGAATCGGAGTGATCCGCCGGAATACTGCCGAAATCTGGGCAGCGGCACGAAATTTGATAGGAACTTCAAAAGTTTTGTCTTATCTATTAATTAAGAAAATAGTGTCCAGTTTATTAAAGTAGGAAACCGGACCAAAACCATACAACAAACATCAACACCACAGGGAGGAGTCCACACAACCACAAAGAGCAACTAAGGCAAGCAACACTCATAGCAACAACCTCCATCTACCTATAACAACCGCGAACTGATGACAACTCTAGGACCACGCATCTGCGAAACTTTCTTTGCTTTTCTCATTTTTCTTCTCTTGCCCCTGATAGTAACCCTCTTGAGAGATTTCTCGACCTTCCTGATTACGTCCTCTGAAGCCTTCCCTGCAAAGACGCAAGCAATGTCCTTGCCATATCTAGCACTAGTTGTCTCTAAACATACGAGTAAGCCGCAAAGCTCCTTAGCAAAAAGGGAGTTAGGAGCCAACACTCCTCCACTACCCACGGAGGGCGTCGAGGCCATCGCCAAAGCGTCTAACGAGCCCAACTCCATCGGAACCACCATAGATGAATCCCCACACTACTCTTCTTGAAGCCCTGGAGCCAAGATCCCACCTATGTACTCGCTCTCAGGGGCGTCCGTCGCAACAAGTTGCGTCGACGGGCACGGACTGCCACGAGAAGAGAAACAACCATAGTGAAGTGCTTCCTCAACCACAGACGACTTCTGCTCAGTGGAGTCAAGCGAAAACGAACCACATGCCTCCGTCGGCTGCAAAGGACCATCAACGCCTGTAAACAACAACTTGAGAGTTGCCACCTCTTCATGATGACCCACAAGTATAGGGGGTGTATCGTAGTACTTTCGATAAATAAGAGTGTCGAACCCAACGAGGAGCAGAAGGTGTTGACAAGCAGTTTCGATGAAGGATTCACTGTAAATGCTCACAGACAAGTTTGCAGGAGGTTTTGATATTGCAGGTAAATAAAATACGAGTAAGTAAAATGCGAGAGTAATAATTGCAGCAAGTGGCCCAATCCTTTTTAGCACAAAGGACAAGCCGGTTTGTTTACTTATGATGACCAAACGTTCTTGAGGACACACGGGAATTTAGTCTAGTGCTTTCGCTTCATATAGTTGATTAATTTTCATTGTTTTGATAAGTGTTGTGTGGGTGAACCTATGCTAATGCACCGCCCTTCCTAGGACTAATACATACTTGTGATTATACCCCTTGCAAGCATCCGCAAATACAAGAAAGTAATTAAGATAAATCTAACCACAGCCTTAAACTCTGAGATCCTGCTATCCCTCATGCATCGATATACCAACGGGGGTTCAGGTTGCTGTCACTCCGGCAACCCCACAATTAGCAAACGAATACAAGATGCATTCCCCTAGGCCCATAAAGGTGAAGTGTCATGTAGTCGACGTTCACATGACACCACTAGAAGAATAACACCACAACTTAAATATCAAACCATTAAATATTACTCAACATAGTTCACTACTAACATTTAGACTTCACCCATGTCCTCAAGAACTAAACGAACTACTCACAAGACATCATATGGAACATGATCAGAGGTGATATGATGATGGATAACAATCTGAACATAAACCTTGATTCAACGGTTTCACTCAATAGCATCAATAACAAGGAGTAATCAACACCGGGAGAGTTTCCCCTATGAAATACACAAGATCCAACCCTAGATGTTACAGCGGAGACGAGGTGCAGCGGTGGAGATGACGGTGTCGGTGGCGGAGATGATGATGATGATGATCCCAATGAAGTCCAGCTCGATGACGGTGACGATGGCGACGATTTCCCCCCTCCGGAAGGGAATTTCCCCGGCAGATTTCTGCCTGCCGGAGAGCTCTTTTCTCTCTGGTGTTTTTCCGCCTCGAGGAGGCGGCGATGACTATCCTCGATGTTTTTTCTCGACCTTAGGGTTTCTGGGTGAAGTAGTACGCGAGAGGGCGATGGCCGAGGGGGTCGTGGGCCCCCTCACCATGTGGCGGCGCGGCGGCAAAGGGGGCCGCGCCGGCCTATGGGGAGGGCCCATGGCGGCCCTCCTCGGCCTCCCCTTTTGGCTGGCTCCGTCATCTGGAAAAATAAGACCTTCTGCATATTTTCCACGAACTGCTGATCTTCAGAAATATGGTGTCCAGACGATGCTTTTTCCATCAGATTTCTGACTCCGGTGAATAATTCTCCAATAATAATGAAACATGCAAAATAGGTAAAATAACATAAGTATCATCTCTAAATATGAAATATATCAACGAATAACAGTAAATTATGATATAAAATAGTGATGCAAAATGGACGTATCAACTCCCCCCAAGCTTAGACCTCGCTTGTCCCCAAGCGAAACTGAGCTCAGTAAACAAGACCACATGTTTATGGAGTGAAGAGTCGATAAATGAAATACGGACAAGAGGCATCACATTTATTAATTCACACAAGACATTCTAGTAAACAATTTCCTCATATAACTCAACTTGAAACAAGTAAAGAGAGATCACAAACAAAGGTGCATAGGAAATCATGATTGGTGATGGCAAACTTCGTTCTTGGTCAAAGAACAATTAACAGATTGTACTTATCTTTCGAGCAGAGCCTTTATATTAGAGCTTATATTGCAGAACTTACATGCTCGATCATAACAATCTCCTCATAATCATTGATAACCTTCAAAGTCATATTCATTCAGATAAAATTGGTACAAAACAAGGAAGAATAAAAGACATGATTAAATAGATCACAATATAATTGTTGGATCACAACAACTCAAATGCTTGCTTGAGATAGAGGGAAATGGGTTTACTGACTCAACATAAAAGTAAAAGATAGGCCCTTCGCAGAGGGAAGCAGGGATTAAATCATGTGCTAGAGCTTTTCAAGTTTTTGAAATCATATAGAGAGCATAAAAATAAAGTTTTGAGAGGTGTTTGTTGTTGTCAACGAATGGTAGTGGGCACTCTAACCCCCTTGTCAACCAGACTTTCAAGAGCGGCTCCCATGAAGGACGTTATCTCTACCAGCAAGGTAGATCATCCCTCTTCTCTTTTGTTTACACATGCAGTTAAAAACTGGTATCATTGCTTGACTGATTGAATCAGGGCAAAAATGTGAAGAGAATTGAGCGGTTAAAGTTGTAATTAATTGGGACTGGGCACCCCATTTGCCAGCTCTTTTTGCAAAATTATTGGATAAGCGGATGTATATGCCACTAGTCCATTGGTGAAAGTCTGTCCGGAGTAAATGACAAGGTTGAAAGATAAAACGCCACATACTTCCTCATGAGCTATAAAACATTGACACAAATAAGAGATAGTAACTTTTGAATTGTTTAAAGGTAGCACATGAAGTATTTACTTGGAGTGGCGCAAAATACCACATAATAGGTAGTTATGGTGGACACAAATGGCATGGGTTTGGTTTAAGGTTTTGGATGCACGAGAAGCATTCCCTCTCAGTACAGGTCTTTGGCTAGCAAGGTTGGGTAGCAAGCATAAGAGTTGAGGGAAACAAACAAATATACGTGTGATAGAAACAATCATGCATCTTCCTTGTAAGCACAAACAATTTTAACTTCAGAATACTAAGCTCATTAGCTAACAAGAAAGAAAGATAATGAAATAATATATCTACATGTACTTCCCTCTTTTCTACTTAAGCCTCAAAGTATTGTTGCTATTGACCAATGCTAAGTTTGCCAAAACCAAATAGATTTACTTATGCTCCCAAAGTGATACCAATACTAACAACAAGATCAATCATATAACAGAAATTACAAACTAAAATAAGGTGTGCAAAAAGTAAATGATAAAACTTCTCATTAATATTCCATAACGATAACTCACACCAAGGGATACATAGATAACCAACTAAAAGAGAGATACTTCCACACTGCAAACCATCTTATATGATAACTTCCCTACTCATGATATGACACTACTTGACAGTAAAAAGGTAAAAGATAGTGATGATGTGATACCGCGGCACTCCCCCCAAGCTTGGAACAAGCCAAGGGGATGCCAATACCAATGATGAATTACTCCTTCGGTGGTGATGGTGAATTCTTGATAAACTTCTTAACAAGCTCCTTTAGCTCATCAATCTCGTAGGTGAGGTTGCGGATCAGCTCCGAGTTGTGCTCGACGCGGTTAATAAGCATGTCAGACGGCGAGTCCCAACTCTTAGAGTTGTTTCCCCACTCCTCAGCTTCAGGTTTCATCTTTCCTGCATTGTTAGAACGACCCATATCCCAGCTACTAGGCAATTCTGCCTCAGGAATCCTTTCAATTTGACTCTTATGAATTAGAGTGTGGAAGGGGTTATTGATGCCTGGAGAAGATGTCCTTGGAGCTAGGAAGCGACGTGGGACTTTTCCTCCGGTGCTCATCCGCGCGCCTCTCTTGGGGTTGAACGGATTCGCCACCACCCCGATGCTTGCGACGGTGGCGCGCGGGTAGACACGCGGGTCTTCCTCCACTTCTCCTTCATCTTCACTCTCGACTTCTTCCTTCAACTCGGGGTCTTGAACATCTTCCTCTAAAGGCCCTTGCCCTTGTTGTTGTTGTTGGAGACCATGGTGCTTCTAGATCAAAAACAATATCTGGCAGAAAACAGCTCGAAACAAAACACAACGAGAAGACGATATACGGACCTCGGGGGTCCGGGGGATTATATAGCAAAAATATTTACGACAAAAGGAAAGTACCAGGTCGAACCCGAGTGGGAGAGGGACACCGAGGGCGCTCACCATATGGCGGCGCGGCCAGGTGGGGCCCGCGCCGCCACGTGGTGTGGCTCCCTCGTGCGTCTCCTCCACTCGATTCGATCTCGTAATTTTCCATATTTTCTAAAAACAGCAAAAATATTGTTCGGAAAGTTAAACGCGGACTTTTTATTACCAAAACGTTACCTATTCAAATCGAACTCTGCAGAACTGTCAATTTGATCTTTGATGAAAGTTTCCGGAGTCACCACTCGAATAACATCAACATCTTCATTATAAGAATCTCCAGAAATATAATGCTTGAGTCTTTGTCCATTCACCACTTGTGTGGCATCATCTTTCAGCGAAGCAATTTTTATTGCCCCTGAACGATACACCTCCACAATGACATAGGTCCTTCCCATTTTGAGAGTAATTTTCCTGCAAAAAATCTGAGACGAGACCGATATAATAGAACTTTATCTCCAACATTAAATTCTTTTTAATAATTCTTCTATCATGCCATTTCTTAACTTTCTCCTTAAAAAGTCTAGCATTTTCATAAGCTTCACTTCTCCATTCATCTAAAGAACTCAATTGGAGCAACCTTTTCTTACCGGCAAGTTTAAAATCTTTATTAAGTTCTCTTACAGCCCAATAAGCTTTGTGCTCTAATTCTAAAGGTAAATGACAAGCTTTTCCATAAACCATTTTATAAGGAGACATACCCATAGGATTTTTATAAGCAGTTCTATAAGCCCACAAAGCTTCTTCAACTTACTAGCCCAATTTTTCTAGATTTATTAACAGTCTTTTGCAAGATAGATTTAATTTCTCTATTTGATAATTCTACTTGCCCACTAGTTTGAGGATGATAAGCTGAAGCAATTCTATGATTAATACCATATTTAGCAAGAGTCTTTCTAAAACCACCATGAATAAAATGAGAACCTCCATCAGTCATAAGATATCTAGGTACTCCAAACCTAGGAAAAATAACATCTAAAAGCATTTTTAAAGAGGTCTCACCATCAGCACTTTTTGTAGGTATGGCTTCCACCCATTTAGTAACATAATCAACAGCAACAAGTATATGAGTGTTACCTTCTGAAGAAGGGAAAGGACCCATGAAGTCAAATCCCCAACAATCAAATGGTTCAATAACAAGAGTATAATTCATAGGCATTTCATTGCGTCTAGAGATATTACCAACTCTTTGACATTCATCACAAGATAAAATAAACTTTCTTGCATCTTTAAAGAGAGTTGGCCAATAAAAACCTGATTGTAGAACCTTTTGTGCGGTTCTATCTCCGGCGTGATGTCCTCCATAAACACTACCATGACATTTCTCAATATCTCTTGTTGTTCATATTCGGGACACATCTTCGCATAATACCATCCACTCCTTCTTTATATAAGTGTGGGTCATCCCAAAAATAATGCCTCAAGTCATAAAAGAATTTCCTTCTTTGCTGAGCTGAAAAGGTTGGAGGCAAGTACTTGGAAACAATAAAGTTAGCATAATCAGCATACCAAGGACTATCTCGCGAGCTCACCTTTATTGCAGCCAATTGTTCATTTGGAAAACTATCATTAACAGGAACAGGATCATAAGCAATATTTTCCAATCTAGACAAATTATCAGCAACAGGATTATCAGCACCTTTCCTATCTACAATATGTAAATCAAATTCTTGTAAAAGAAGCACCCATCTAATAAGCCTTGGCTTAGCATCTTTCTTTTCCATAAGGTACCTAATTGCAGCATGATCAGTATGAATATGACTTTTGAATCAACAATATAAGGTCTAAACTTGTCACAAGCAAAAACTACAGCTAATAACTCTTTTTCAGTAGTAGCATAATTTCTTTGAGCAGCATCAAGAGTTTACTAGCATAATGAATAACATTCAACTTTTTATCTACTCGCTGTCCAAGAACAGCACCTACAGCAAAATCACTAGCATCACACATAATTTCAAAAGGTAAATTCCAATCAGGTGGTTCAACTACAGGAGCAGTGTTAAAGCTTTTTAAAGTTTCAAAAGCTTCCTTACAATCATCATCAAAAACAAAAGGTACATCTTTTTGAAGAAGATTAGTAAGAGGCTTGAAATTTTAGAGAAATCTTTAATAAATTCTATAAAACCAGCATGACCAAGAATACTACGAATACCTTTACATCCCTGGGATAGGGCATTTTCTCAATTGCTTCAACTTTAGCTCTATCAACTTCAATACCTCTCTCAGAAATTTTATGTCCCAAACAATTCCTTCATTAACCATAAAGTGGCATTTCTCCCAATTAAGAACAAGGTTAGTTTCTTCACATCTCTGCAAAACTTTATCAAGGTTTCGCAAACAATTATCAAAAGAATTCCCATAGACAGAAAAATCGTCCATGAATACCTCTACAATCTTTTCACAAAAGCCATGAAAAATAGCAGACATGCATCTTTGAAAAGTAGCAGGAGCATTACATAAACCAAAAGGCATACGCCTATAAGCATAAGTTCCATAGGGACAAGTGAAAGTGGTTTTCTCTTGATCTTTAGCTCTAACAGCAATTTGTGAAAACCCAGAATAACCATCAAGAAAGCAAAAATGAGTATTTTAGATAACCTTTCTAGCATTTGATCAATAAAAGGTAAAGGGTAATGATCTTTCTTAGTAACTTTATTAACTTTCGAAAATCAATGCACATTCTATATCCTACAACTACTCTTTGAGGGATGAGCTCATCATTATCATTAGGTACAACAGTAATTCCTCCTTTCTTAGGAACACAATGCACAGGACTTACCCATTACTATCAGCAATAGGATATATAATACCAGCTTCAAGAAGTTTCAATACCTCATTCTTACCACATCCTTCATTTTAGGAATTAGACGACGCTGATGTTCAACAACAGGCTTTGCATCATCTTCCATGTTGATGGCATGTTGGCAAATAGGGGAGAAATCCCCTTCAAGTCATCAAGAGTGTAGCCAATAGCTCCTCGGTGTTTCTTCAATATTTCCAATAATCTTTCTTCTCAAAACCTGAAAGCTTAGCACTAATAATAACAGGATATGTTTTCTTATCATCAATATAAGCATATTTAAGATTATCAGGTAAAGGTTTCAAATCAAAAACAGGATCTTCCTTTGGTGGTGGTGTTGTACCTAAATCTTCAACGGTAAGTATGTTTAAGAATGGGTTGACGAAGAAAATTTCATCAAGCTCATTCCTTTCTTCCCTAAAGACTTCACTCTCGTGATCCTCCAAATGTTGCTGCAAAGGATCATTAGGAGCAAGAGCAATAGATGCAAGCTGTTCAACTCTAAAATCATCATTAGGCAATTCAGCTTCATAAGGAACTTTGGCAAATTTAGAGAAATTAAACTCATAAGATTCACCAGCAAATTTAGTCAAAATTTTCTCTTTCTTGCAATCTATAATAGCTCCACAAGTATTTAGAAAGGTCTACCAAAAATGATAGGACAAGTTTACTAGCAGCAGAACCAAGTACCAAAAAGTCAGCAGGATATTTAATCTTACCACATAAAACTTCCACATCTCGAACAATACCAATAGGAGAGATAGTTTCTCTATTAGCTAGCCGAATAACCACATCAATATCTTCAAGTTCACAAGAACCAATTTCATGCATGATTTCCCTGTAAAGCTCATAAGGAATAGCACTAGAACTTGCACCAATATCACATAAACCATAATAACAATGATCACCAATTCTAACAGAGAGCATAGGAACACTGGCTTTCCTAGACTTACTAGGATGTGAAACAATATTAGAAGCATCTTCACAGAAAATGATGTGACCATCTTCTACATTTTCAGTTACAAGGTCTTTAATTATTGCTACAGCAGGTTCAACATTTATTTGCTCTCAGGTTCTATAGGTTTCTTTGCACTTTTGTTAACCACACTAGTTATAACAGAATTCCTTCATTTAGCAGGAAAAGGAATTTTTTCAATATAAGCTTCAGGAAGAATGTGATCAACAGTTTTAACTTCAATACATTTACCTATAGGTGAATCAGTTTTATCTTTGTAAGGTTCATGATACTTATTAAAACTCTTCCTAGGCAATTCGAAATGAGAGGCAAAAGCTTTATAAAAATTTGCAACAACTTGAGAGTCAAGACCATAAGTAGCACTCATATTTGAAATTCAGTATCCATAAAAGTTTAATGCATTCATAATCATAATTTATACCTGACTCTCTACCTTTGTCGTTCTCCCATCCTTCAGTATTCTCCTGAATCCGATCAAGAAGGTCCCATTTAAACTCTTCTTTGTTGCGAGTGAATGATCCAGAACAAGTAGTATCCAGCAAGGTTTTATCTTGAAAAGAAAGTCTTGCATAGAAATTATCAATAATGATATTACCAGGAAGCTCATGAATGGGGCATTTGAGCATTAATGACTTCAATCTCCCCCATGCTTGGGCAATACTCTCTCCATCATGAGGCCAGAAATTATATATGCGGTTTCGGTCTTTGTGAATTTCACTTGGAGGATAGAATTTAGAATAAAATGAGGCATAATTTCCTTCCAATCAAGAGAATGCCCATTCTTCAGCAGTTTATACCAATGTGCCGCTTTACCAGACAGCGACATAGAGAATAGTTTCTTCTTAACTTCATCCATAGAAATACCTGCACACTTGAATAACCGCATAATTCATGTAAAAACAGTAAATGATCTCCAGGATGGACAGTTCCATCCCCTTCATAGCGGTTATCCATAACACGTTCAATAATTTTCATAGGTATTTTATATGGAATCACTTTCTCACCTGGCGCCTCATCCACTACCTTTGCAGTAGTAGTAGATTTTCCAAATAGGAATTCAAGAGAAGATCTCTCCATAATGAATTATAGCAGCAGGCAGAAACAGCACGTACAGTAAAAGGTTTCCTTACCAATTCCACTTACCAATAGCGCTTCACTCCCCGGCAACGGCGCCAGAAAATAGTCTTGATGACCCACAAGTATAGGGGGTGTATCGTAGTACTTTCGATAAATAAGAGTGTCGAACCCAACGAGGAGCAGAAGGTGTTGACAAGCAGTTTCGATGAAGGATTCACTGTAAATGCTCACAGACAAGTTTGCAGGAGGTTTTGATATTGCAGGTAAATAAAATACAAGTAAGTAAAATGCGAGAGTAATAATTGCAGCAAGTGGCCCAATCCTTTTTAGCACAAAGGACAAGCCGGTTTGTTTACTTATGATGACCAAACGTTCTTGAGGACACACGGGAATTTAGTCTAGTGCTTTCGCTTCATATAGTTGATTAATCTTCATTGTTTTGATAAGTGTTGTGTGGGTGAACCTATGCTAATGCACCGCCCTTCCTAGGACTAATACATACTTGTGATTATACCCCTTGCAAGCATCCGCAAATACAAGAAAGTAATTAAGATAAATCTAACCACAGCCTTAAACTCTGAGATCCTGCTATCCCTCATGCATCGATATACCAACGGGGGTTCAGGTTGCTGTCACTCCGGCAACCCCACAATTAGCAAACGAATACAAGATGCATTCCCCTAGGCCCATAAAGGTGAAGTGTCATGTAGTCGACGTTCACATGACACCACTAGAAGAATAACACCACAACTTAAATATCAAACCATTAAATATTACTCAACATAGTTCACTACTAACATTTAGACTTCACCCATGTCCTCAAGAACTAAACGAACTACTCACAAGACATCATATGGAACATGATCAGAGGTGATATGATGATGGATAACAATCTGAACATAAACCTTGATTCAACGGTTTCACTCAATAGCATCAATAACAAGGAGTAATCAACACCGGGAGAGTTTCCCCTATGAAATACACAAGATCCAACCCTAGATGTTACAGCGGAGACGAGGTGCAGCGGTGGAGATGACGGTGTCGGTGGCGGAGATGATGATGATGATGATCCCAATGAAGTCCAGCTCGATGACGGTGACGATGGCGACGATTTCCCCCCTCCGGAAGGGAATTTCCCCGGCAGATTTCTGCCTGCCGGAGAGCTCTTTTCTCTCTGGTGTTTTTCCGCCTCGAGGAGGCGGCGATGACTATCCTCGATGTTTTTTCTCGACCTTAGGGTTTCTGGGTGAAGTAGTACGCGAGAGGGCGATGGCCGAGGGGGTCGTGGGCCCCCTCACCATGTGGCGGCGCGGCGGCAAAGGGGGCCGCGCCGGCCTATGGGGAGGGCCCATGGCGGCCCTCCTCGGCCTCCCCTTTTGGCTGGCTCCGTCATCTGGAAAAATAAGACCTTCTGCATATTTTCCACGAACTGCTGATCTTCAGAAATATGGTGTCCAGACGATGCTTTTTCCATCAGATTTCTGACTCCGGTGAATAATTCTCCAATAATAATGAAACATGCAAAATAGGTAAAATAACATAAGTATCATCTCTAAATATGAAATATATCAACGAATAACAGTAAATTATGATATAAAATAGTGATGCAAAATGGACGTATCACTTCACGAAGAGGGCGAGACACCTCCTCAATGCGGTCAGTGACCAGCTGACAGAGCTCCAAGCGCAACAAGGCAAAGTGGGACTGAAAGTCAGAGTCACTGAACTTCTCGCAACACATAGGAGAGGGCCTTGGCTGCACCGCAGGACATAAAGACGAGTGGCACATAACCCCGGCCAAACCGTGAGGCGATGAGGGACGACAAGGCTGAGTGGAAGGCGAACGGCTCCGCTGGCAAAGAGCACGAGCATCCGGAGAGCGCGAACGGCAGAAACGCTCACGATGACCAGGACGACAACATCAGATGCATCTGAATGGCCGACCCTTGACATGTGATGACACCTCTCTCGAGCCCAACGCTTGAAGGCGGGACCACGGTCAAGACCTTCTTCCCGAAGCGAAGACGATTGTGTATGATTTTGTTAGATCCATAGGATACTCTATTCGGTAGATGAACGTGGAAATCATGTGTGTGTGTGTAAAACCAGAGAGAGGGAGGGATCGGAGAGACAAACCTTCGCTGTGGCTCGACGTGCTCGAGCCGGAGGCCATGGTGGTCGACGGCGTGGGCGTCGGAGCGGTGGCGGCACAGTGGTGCTTCCCGTGAGCACTGCGCTAACCCTAATCGGAAGGGGGTGTCGGTGGGGTGGCTGGCAACACGGTCAACCTCGTACTGTGTGCCCTGGCCCCCCACCTCTATATGTAGCGCAGGTCACAGGGGCCCACTTTTCCATAACAGGAAACAGACGCCCCCGATTAGGGCGCAATCAAGGAGATTGATTTAGCCGTTGGGCTAATCAATACGGGATCAATCTCATTAAAACGAGATCATCCTAACATTCTCCCCCTTGATCTCAACTTTTACTTTTAACTTTTACCTTTTACTTTACTCGTTTCATCACCGATTAGTACATAGAGCATGTTTCATCGTCACAGCTCAATTGCCGATAGAATCAGACAGCCACCATATATTTTTCAGTTTTGAAACAATAAACTATTACTTTTGGGCCTCTGTGATCCAGTGATCATAGGCTTTCCATTAATCCCATGCCGGCTATGTGTTTCTGGAACACATCGGGTGGTAAGCCTTTCGTTAGCGGATCCGCAAGCATTTCCTTTGTCCTTATATGCTCGAGACTTATAGTTTGATCCTGGATCTTATCTTTCACAACATAATACTTTATATCTATTGCCTTTGTAGCATTACTCGACTTGTTGTTGTGAGCATAGAATACTGCGGGCTGGTTGTCACAGTACATCTTTAGTGGTTTGTCAATACAATCTACCACTTTCAAGTCGGGTATAAATTTCTTTAACCATATCGCCTGCCCCGTGGCCTCATAACATGCTATAAACTTTGCATACATCGTGGATGATGCAACTAATGACTGTTTGGAGCTTTTCCACGAAATAGCCCCTCCTGCGAGAGTGAACACGTATCCTGACGTGGACTTTCTATCATCTTTGTCTCCCGCAAAATCTGCGTCTGAATACCCTCTTATCTCTAGGAATCAGATCTTCTATATGTTAGCATGAGGTCTTTTGCGCCTTGCACATAACGCAATGCTTTCTTTACCATATTCCAGTGTTCATGGCCTGGATTTTCTTGATATCTACCGAGTACCCCGGTGATAAAAGCTAAGTCAGGGCGAGTGCACACTGTGCATACTGTAAGCTTCCAACAGCCGAAGCATATGGTACTGCTTTCATTCGATCGATCTCATATTGGTTCTTGGGACATTGAAATTTCCCAAAACTGTCGCCCTTGACTATAGGAGCAGGTGAGGTGCTACTTTTATGCATATTATATTTCTTTAGAACCTTTTCTAAATATGCCTTTTGTGATAGTCCTAACACTCCATTCTTTCTATCCCGGTGAATTTCTATGCCCAAAACATATGAAGCTTCACCAAGATCTTTCATATCAAAATTTGAGGACAAGAACTTCTTTGTTTCTAGTAGTAGACTGACATCATTGCTCGCAAGCAGAATATCATCCACATACAGAATTAGGAAAATATATTTCCACTTTTAAACTTTGCATAAATGCAGTTGTCCTCAACATTCTCTTTAAATCCAAAACTTTTAATTGTATTATTGAACTTTAAATACCACTGTCTAGAGGCTTGCTTTAACCCATAAATGGATTTCTTTAGGCGGCATCCCATATGTTCCTTCCCCTCCATGAAAAAACCCGTGGGTTGTTTCATGTAAACATTCTCTTCTAAATCTCCATTTAGAAATGCCGTCTTTACATCCATTTGATGCAACTCTAAATCAAAATGCGCAACTAGTGCCATGATGATTCTGAAAGAATCCTTACATGAGACCGGAGAAAATGTCTCATTGTAATCTACCCTTCTCTTTGCGTAAAGCCTTTTGCCACAAGTCGCGCTTTATACTTTTCAACGTTTCCATTGGAGTCATACTTAGTTTTGTAGACCCATTTGCAGCCTACTGTTTTGGCTCCTTTAGGAATTTCCTCTAAGTCCCAAACATTGTTAGAACTCATCGATTTCATCTCGTCTTCCATGGCTTCCAGCCACTTCGAAGAGTGAACGCTTCTCATGGCTTCTTCATATGAAGTGGGATCTTCTTCCATATGAACTGTTTCTGTATTATAAACTTATAATCACTAGAAATAGCTGATTTCCTAGCTCTTTTAGACCTTCTGAGAGTCTCATTCTCTGGCACATCATGTGTCTCAACGTGCGACTCTTCTTCTAAATGTGGCTGTCGTCTCCCTTTCATGCTCAACAACGGGTTGAGTCGGCTCCTGACGGACAGGTTCCGAATCTTGCCTCGTTGTGGTCACGGGTGGAGTTACAACAGGTGCTTGCACCACAACCTCTGGGATTATCGGTGCAGGTACAACAGGTAGGGCGAAAAATGGCTCATGGATCATCGGAAAAGGTGCACACACCCTCTTCTCCTCAAGATCAATTTTCCGGCCTACCATGCTCCCCCTCATCATTTCGTCCTCCAAGAAGACCGCGTGTCTCGTTTCTACAAACTTTGTGTATCTGTCTGCACAGTAGAAACGATAACCTTTTGATCTATCAGGATAGCCAATGAAATGGCAAGTTACTGTTTTGGGGTCTAACTTTGCAATGTGTGGATTAAAAACTTTTGCCTCAGCTGGGCTCCCCCAGACTTTAAGTGGCGTAGAGAAGGAACTTTCCCTGTCCACAACTCGTACGGTGTTTTGGGCACCGACTTACTTGGTACTCTGTTGAGAATGTGAATGGCGGTTTTTAACGCCTCCATCCATAATCCCAATGGCAGTGTGGAATAACTCATCATACTGCGCACCATATCCATAAGAGTACGGTTACGCCTTTCAGCTACTCCATTTTGCTGTGGTTCG
This sequence comes from Poa pratensis, assembly GCA_947311845.1. Classification (NCBI taxonomy): domain Eukaryota; kingdom Viridiplantae; phylum Streptophyta; class Magnoliopsida; order Poales; family Poaceae; genus Poa; species Poa pratensis. The sequence goes on along the minus strand of CAMZMU010000044.1, from coordinate 37,843,981 downwards.
CCCGGCATAGAATACTGGGCGACTATTCCATTTTCCTGTAAAAACCTTGCAAAAGGTCCAGGTACTTGACCATATGGAGTGTGCCGACCGTAGTACTCCCCCCCACGGTCGGACCTGACTATTTTAATTCTTTTATCATGTTGATTTTCAACTTCAGCTTTGAATATTTTAAATTTATCCAATGCTTCAGATCTTTCTTTAATTGGATAAATATAACCATATCGGGAGTAATCATCTGTGAACGTTATGAACGAGTCATAACCATCCACACTTTTCACCGGAAATGGTCCACATATATCAGTGTGAATAATTTCTAGTGTCGCTGTGCTTCGGTTTGCACCCTTTTTAATTTGTTTTACGTATTTTCCTTTTATGCAATCTATGCATTGTTCGATATCTGAGAACTCTAACGGAGGAAGAATATCATTTTTAACGAGGCTTTCTATTCTTCCCCTCGAAATATGGCCTAATCGACAGTGCCATAACTTCGAAGAGTCATGAGTTCGCTTTCTTTTCTTTTGTTCTTTGTTCGACAAGGGAATTTGTTCATTCACATTACTCACAGAATGCACTTTTTCACGCAAGGATAACAAATAAAGCTTATCATGAAGTAAAGCAATACCCACACAAGCATCTTTAAACCATATGGCACACTTGCCATGACCGAAATAACATTCATAACTGTCTTTATCCAAACACGATACACTTATTAAGTTTCTGTGAATCGAAGGAACAAATAAAACATCTCTAAGCATAATATTGAAACCATCAGCTAGCTCCAAGGAGATGTCGCCAACAGCTTCAACTTCTGCTTGAACTCCATTTGCGACTTCAATGTGTCTTTCGCTTCTTTGCAAAGTCCTTGTCGAATGGAATCCCTGTAAAGAATTTGCAACATGAACAGTTGCACCTGAGTCAATCCACCAAGTAGATTTTGAAAACTGTGTATACAGGGATTCATTTACAAAAGAAACTGTGTCTATACCTCTCTTTGCCATTATCATCTTGAGCCAATCTGGGCAATCTTGCTTGAAATGCCCTTTCTTCTTGCAGTGGAGGCATGTGTCTTTGTCCACTGGAAGCTTGCTGATACTGCTGGGGACCTTTGCCATGTGGCTTATACTGATGGGGACCTTTGCCATATGGCTTGAAGGGGAACCGTAGTTCCTGTTCTTGTTGTCCTTCACAAAGTTCAAGGAGCCCCCATTCTGGGACTTCAGCCTTTCCTCTTCTTGCGACAACATGGCAATGGTCTTTTCAATGTCCCATTTTTCAGGCGACACATTGTAGTTGATGATGAAATTTTCAAACTGTGGTGGCAGTGAAGCCATCACCAAGTGAACTATGAGTGCAGGCTTGAGCTCCAGATCAGCCTCCATGGACTTAAGCTTAGCAGCCATGTTGCTCATTCTGAGAATGTGCTCCCTTATGCCATGTGACCTCCATGATACTTTTCTGTCACCAGCTGTTGAGCAGCTGGGTAGCATATGTCTTTGAAGAACCAGTAAACTGGCTCTTTATCTTTTGGAGATACTCTCCCACAGAGGTACACTCTTCAATTGAGCCCACAATAGCGTTCTCAACTGTGTTCTTTATGAATGCCATGCACTTTTTGTTGGCGTTCACCCACTTTTGGTTCTCTAGGGTGTATCCCATCTCCACTGGAGCATGGTCCCTAACTTTTTCTGCCAAGCAGATTCATCATCATCAGTCTCTCTTACTGGCTCTGCTGGCTTGACTGGCTGTGGAGTACTCACAACCCAGTCGACCTCAGCGCAGACAAAAGCCAGCTCAACTTTCTTCCACCACTCAGCGTAGTTGTCACCCCTGAGCGTCGGAACGTCCTTGAGGCAACTCATCAGGTGAAAACTTCCTGAAACCACAAGGATATGAGATAACAAAAAACAATTGCATGCATTAATCCAACGTTGGTATAAATTAAACATACAACCGTTTGTGCAATTAAAACTATATCACCGTTGGGCAATAAAAGAAATAAATGCACCTTTAAACATAATAAACAAATCATGATCATGCTATTAACAACGTTGGTCATTTAATAACAGAATCATAATCATCTTTAATATCACTTTAATATGCTTTTAATTCTCACTTTAAATCATGATAATGCTATTAACAACGTTGGTCAATTAATAACAGAATCATAATCACATTAATATCACTTTATCATGCTTTTAATTCTCACTTTATTGCTTTTATGCAATTACTTTTAACTATTTGCAGCGGAAATTATGAATAAATTCATAAACTTTTATACTTTTAACAAGTATTTCTTTTTCTTTCTTCTGTTTCCTAAACAAAATTTTCGTTGGATAAAAATGAATAGGAAAACAGAAACAAAATATAACTAAACATGCTTCTGTAAAAAATTAAAACAGAAAACATCTTTCTGTGCGAAGAAAAAACATGCGGCCCACGGCCCTTTTGCTATCTGTCGCGCTGCGCGAGAGTCAATCGCGGCCCACGGCCCATTTCCGGCCCGAGGGCTGCTCTGCTGCTAGGGTTTCCAGCGTCGCGATCCTGGCCGTCGGATTGAATCCGACGGCTCAGCGTGAAACTCGCCCGAACAAAACCACCACGGCTCCAGCCGCCGGGCCAAACCCTAGTTCATTTCCCCCCCCCCCCCCCCCCCCCGCCTCTGCCTCTCCTCTGTCCAGCGCGATGCGGTCAGGGTCAGGGCGCGCCGCCGGCTGGCCGGCCGCCGGAGACGGCCGCGGACACCGCGCCGCCCGACCCCCTTTCCTTTTCCCCTCCTTTTCTTTGCACCCGAAGAGAGACGGCCGGAGCTCGTCCTTTCCCGGCGTACGGCGACCCGCACACGGTGGCGCTGCGCTGCGCTCGCCGGAGGAGCGTGCAGCGGGACGAGGTCCAGCGCGCTTCTCCGTCGAACGTGGCGTGTGCGCCGCCACCCGTGGCGGTTGTGCGAAAAACGGCGGCGACGGCCCGAGGCCGTGATGCCCTTTGCCCCTTGCGGGGTTTGATCTTCTTCCCGATGCCCCAGTCGGTGCGCATCGGGATCGAGAGGATTGACGTGGCCGTGACGGCGGCGTCCTTTGCCGGCGAGCCCGAGGCCGACCGGTGAGTTCTTTCTTTGCCCTTTTTTGAAATTTTAGGGTCTAGGGGATCCACGGGTGGGGATTCTTTTCTCTTTTCTTTTCCATTGCTACCGAAAAAAAATAAAACTAGGATCTAGATGTGCTCTGATACCATTGTTAGATCCATAGGATACTCTATTCGGTAGATGAACGTGGAAATCATGTGTGTGTGTGTAAAACCAGAGAGAGGGAGGGATCGGAGAGACAAACCTTCGCTGTGGCTCGACGTGCTCGAGCCGGAGGCCATGGTGGTCGACGGCGTGGGCGTCGGAGCGGTGGCGGCACAGTGGTGCTTCCCGTGAGCACTGCGCTAACCCTAATCGGAAGGGGGTGTCGGTGGGGTGGCTGGCAACACGGTCAACCTCGTACTGTGTGCCCTGGCCCCCACCTCTATATGTAGCGCAGGTCACAGGGGCCCACTGTTCCATAACAGGAAACAGACGCCCCCGATTAGGGCGCAATCAAGGAGATTGATTTAGCCGTTGGGCTAATCAATACGGGATCAATCTCATTAAAACGAGATCATCCTAACAGATTTAAGATAGAATGAAGATGTAGTAGGTTCATTTTCTCTACAATTTCTTTGTCTCGAGCTGCATATAACCAGATGCGAGAGCTCCACTGCGTTAGTCTTTTAAAAGATAATCGTATCGTGTAAGATAATTCCTCAAACCAGCACCACAGGCACAAAGGTCCCCCACCGGAGAAGGCTGAGCTCCTGAGTCCAGGTGAACGACCAGGAAATGCCATACATGCGTATGCCCTCTCAGGAAAACTTTGAAACCTACTTTATATTCTACGTTACTACATTCCCGGGCATATGCGCTTTGAGCAAGAAGAGATAGGAAAATCAGAAGAAGAAATCAGTATCCGCTTTGAGCGAGAAGAGATAAATATATGCGGAAAATCTGTTTTGAGGAAAATTCTTGAACGTGGTCTATCTGGAATCTGGAATAGACTTTCTCTGTCGATTCTAGTAAGGATTGAACAATTTTATTTCAATCCGTGTCTTCTGGATATAATCAAAATTTACAGACAGCTGCCTTATTTTATTTATTAGTTTTTTGTTGTTAAATGCAGGTAAGCCGGACCCAATATGGTGATAGCAAAACACATTTCTATACGCAATGGACGGTACATGCATTGTTTAAATTTTTTTATTGCTTAATCATATGGCCCTGTATATCATGCGTACTTCACGATTTCGTATCGTCTAACAGGCAGATGGATATAATTCTACTGGGTGCCATGATACGTTATGCGATGGTTTTGTGCCAGTAATAGATGCTCCTATCACTCCAGGAGATATTCTAGATCCTACTGACGGACAACTTAAGATCACAATCAAGATATTTAAGGTACATAGCTAAAGCATTGATGCGTACTCCAAATATTCACCGCTTTACAAAAATAGCTAAAAAGTTTATCTTACAAAAGGCTAAAGAGTTATGTTGTGACTCATTTTTATGCATAGGATGATGCCATCACGACGTTATGCACATACTCATTTGTGTTACATGGTTATTTGAATATGTTTGATTCTTTTTTCAGAATAAGGATGATGGTGACTGGTGGCTGCACTTTGGTCATGATAATCAGAACCTTAGCGCCGTTGGATATTGGCCAAAGAGTATTTTTAATAATTTAGAAGACCATGCAAATATCATACAATGGGGTGGTTACACACAATCTACGGTTGATAGTGCTAGTCCCCCAATGGGCAATGGACAATGGCCTAAACAAAATGCAGCTTCTGTTCGAGACGTCCGATACGTTGACTCCAGTGGCCAAGGCTATGGCATTGATCCATGGCCCGTTGGCCTTCGTGCTTATGTATCCCATAAGAAATGCTACGATGTCGGTTATTTTTTAAATGAAATGTTTTACTATGGAGGTCCAGGTGGTTGTACTAAGTAGTAAAGGCTTTACAATATGTGAGGTCCGAATGATGGAATAAAACAATGCTTTGTTGATCAGTTTTTTTCCAAGTTAAGCTCATGGTTAAGGGACTCATTGGCTCAAAAATACCTTTGGAGGAAAATGGAGATTGCAATCCGAAAAAATATTTCCCTTTGGATCATGAGTTGCACCAAAGATATATCACACTACGGTAATTTTTCCAGCAAGTTTCAAAGGAAACTGAACATGCATGAGGTTTTAACCGGATATGTGGGAGCGATACCCACATGAATTGTATCAGCGTGTGGTAACTTATGGGTTTAATAAAGCCGATTTCGGAAGATATATCATACAGTAGAATTTTTTCAGCAAGTCTCAAAGGAAACAGAACATGGGATGTAACCTCATGCAAATTTTGTAAGTTCCTACGCCTCTTCCAACTACCCGACTTCCATCATTTGCCGAGTGCCCCAGACACTCAGCAAGGACCCAAAAGTTGCCGGTAAATACTTTGTCGGGTGCACCACTCAGCAAAGGGTCTCGATACAGAGCAGCCAGTAAACGGTTCTTTGTCCAGGGTATTCTATCGGGCACTCGGCAAAGTGTTTAACAAGTGTCAAATTCAGGTGAGGTGCTCGGTAAAAAAGAAAATAGACTGAAGAAAGATGGAGATGACAATGCCACGTGGCACAAGATGCCTAATATTTTTTCAAACACTCGGCATTAACATGACAAAAAAGTTATAATTAATTAAAGAAGAATCTCTCATGTCACATAAAGATAATTGTTATCAAGCAATTCCTATCCGGGTCATAACATAGTGCAAAACCTAAATACAACAAACTCAAGTTACCAAGTATTAAGAACATAATGCACAAATTAAGTAGTTTTTCTCTTTTGGAAGAAAATGGGAACACAGAATGATTTCGCGCTGTAATTTGGCAGGGCCTAAAATCCTACTTGGTATTTTAAAATTATTTTTGGCAATTTTTACGACTAAATTATAACACACTTGTAGTTCAGTTTCTTTAAACAACCTGTCACACATGCAAGGTTATAAAAAACGTTCAGGCGAGACACGCTTAAGATCGCTTAGGCGCTCAGCGGAGATAAAATGCCTAGCGCTCAACTGCACTTAATTGCGCGCCCTCGAGTCAGGCTTGGCAAGGCCAATATGTATCTGTAATAATCCCAGTTAGTCATTGAATTACGTATGTCAATGTGCTACTGAATGTGTGATTCAGCGGTGGAACCACATTGTTATAAGCTACACTTGTTTTAAATGTACTTAGTCACTAGAGTTACGGGACACTCAAAATGTCACTAATGTGTTAAGTTGACTGATGACTCTTTTCCATTTGTCAAACCCACTTATGTCCCCTTATACATCCGCGAACGTGTCTGGGTGTATCGAAATAGTCGCCCCCTCCCCCCGGCGCTATGTGCGTCTGGGCAATCACACCCTTCATATCCAAACCCTCATTTTCATGCAACAATATGCACATAGATCATATAGCACAAATTCAACAATTCAACGTTAACCTAATATATAAACCGTATTTCAAAATTCAACAATTAATACACAAATAATGAATCATTCAACATAATGGAATACACAAATTTAACAATGGAATGTTTTTTTGTCAAGGTGATGATACAAAGTAAGAATCATTCAACATAATGGATTAGAAGTGATGCAAACAATAAATTGAAGCAAGGAAAACTTACATTTTGCACTGGTGCACCCAAAACTTCTTCACAAAGTGTTGGATTACAGCCCATCTATGGTCTAGAGAGCCCTAATTCTGCATGGTATGGATTGGATGCAGCTGAAAGTAGTTCTTGTGTTCATGGTAAAATTTATAGATTTTCGCAAAAAAAAAATTAACCCTTTGTTCCACCAATAGGATCCATGGTTGTGGCAATCCAATATTTGTACAGGAACTCATTTTCATGGTTTGAGTAGAAATTTCGTCTTGCCTTCGACTTTGGGACCACCATTTGGTCAAACAGTTGGTGGGCACATCCTGTGCTATTGTTGGCCGCCATCGTTGGACCTCCCACGAGTCGCACACCATGTCCAGGGTGGCGGCTCTTGTCCTCTTGCAGCCCGCGGGAGCTCGAAGAGCCGCTCTTGTCCTATAGCGAGTGGCGAAGCGGAGGGTGAGCTCCCCATCGTATGACGCTGTGTTCGAATCCTCCACGGCGAACAAATCTCATTCTTCATCGATTTCGCACCCCGAGTAGCTGCCAAGTCAACAATGGTGGCGTGAAGGGAAGATGAGAGTACATGGAACGGACTGAAGTGGAGTGGAAGGGACATGTCGAGAGAGAGTCTGGTCCAGAGGTGGGGTACATGTGGGATCGGGCTGGAAACCGATTCAACATGGTGTACGTGTCTAGCCAGCCCCAAATCTGCCGCACGTATGAGGTGGTGTCGGGCAGTCCAGATAATTGACCTAGGTATGAGATATGATTATGTAGTTTTTTTTTAAAACATGTCTTGGCTGTCGTGAGTGCATAGAGAAAGGGTACAGAGTGTCAGTAACTTCGTGAGAAACAAATTCTGGCGGTGACTTTGCCTATGTGAGAACCGGAACGAGCTCCTCTCATTTAGCTTGCTAAGTCAGGATCAGGGCCGTCGATGAGGGTGTGCGAGGTGGTCGACCGCACAGGGCCCCCAAAATTTTGGGGCCCCCAAATCCTATATGTATTGTATGCATCGACATGGATCTGAACTGTGTTTTTCTGTTCGTCTTATTTCAGAGAAGATGCGACGGGAGGAAGAAGAAGATGGACCGAGACGTGGGGCCCACAGGCGAAGCGGTAAGTGACCCGTGCGGCCCACCCAAGTGAGGCATGCCCCCCTATAGCCCTGTGAGACATCGAGCCCAGCAGATACGGAGAAAGCTGATGCAGCGGCGCCGCCGGCCGGAAGTTACTTTGTACGCCCTTAACTGAGAATCGGCCCTCCCTGCGTCTTGATGCACTGGCTGGTGGCTGCACACAAGATCTGATGTGTGAGTTCAACATCAGCAAGATCTAGTACTCCGTATTTTGTTTTGGGATCGGGCATGGAGCGGCCTGACCAATGTTGATTTTTTGGCTGCAGCCGGTAGGTGGTGATTGAAATCCCTTTTTTGTTATACGATTGCTGTTTGTGGCCACTGGCCAGTAATTAGATAATCAAATTAGCAGCACGTAATCTGATGCAACACTTCTATATATTGTAAGACTAATGTTGCCTTTTTTGGTTACTAGGAAATGTGCCCGTGCGTTGCAACGGGATAAAAAAAAATCTATCTCAAGACTACAAACTGACTCATGTCTTCTTATTTATTGTATCTGAATCTTTTAACACATTATTTTGTTTAGTTGTTTAAAACCGATTGCGCATATAGTGTGACACAATTTTCTCCTTGAATCCTCAAGCAAGCAGAAAAGACATAAACCCATAATTTTGTGCATTATGAAAAATGTCCAGGAAATCTAACCGTTGTGGAATTGTCAAGATCCATGATTCCTTTCTTTTGCATACATTTAATTGCAACCGTGAACTGGAGACAATTAAGCTATAAAGCCTATAATCTATTGGTTCAAAGACTCGATTAGGCATAGTGTACATTGTGAATATGTACTGCCGTACAGGAAGTCAGGAACAGGCAAAGAAATTCTTGCAGCCAGGCAGAGGATCCATTACATGGTAATTTCCAAATATAATCACTATAGTAACTATATATACATATGCTTATTCATTTAACAGATAGCAAAAGTGCCCGTGCGTTGCAACGGGAGAGAAAATATCAACTCGTTGAAAACATCGGCTGGATCTAAATTTTGCCCCACAATGGATATACCCATGTAACTGTAGCCTCTCTTTGTCCAATTGTCCTTTTGTGTTAATATTTTTTTCTATTTGATTTACTCAGCAAGACAGCAAGGTGCTTGCAACAAATTACTACGGATACCTAGCAAATTTACGATGGCGAGATGGAGATGAGAGTAATTGGTGCGATGGCGAGATGGAGATGAGAGTAATTGGTGATTGGAGATGGGAGTAATATATTCTCACAAATATATTTAAAAAATAATATATTCTCACAAATCTAAAAAAATATATGACGTGATTTCTACCAATCAAACGTCTTATGTTTTAGGTTTTGCTTTAGATTTAGTTCTCTTTTTGCAGTGTACATCATTACTCCAAAAAGAGAAATTAAAATTCACCCCTAATTTCCAATCTTCTTTTTGTGCGTTGCATCATAATTATATAGAAGTACGAAATAACATGTACTATCATTTAAAAATCCGTACATAAACATTATTTAAAATCGTAATAAAATTAGGCTCTCAAATGAAAAATTCCAAAGTTCTATTCTAAAATACCATACATGCCGTACGCAATAGCTCACAGGCTAAAAGGTGTACAATGAAATTATATCTGCCAGTAGAAACACTATTTCAGAGTACACACACATGCCTCTCCTGATATGTCATTTACTTTGCCTACCGGTGTTTCCTCCTTACTCAACTACTTCAACAATCTTAGCATCCAATCCATCCACGCAGCAAACAAAATTCGCATCCAAGGTAAGAAACTTATGCAGCGCCCGCAAATTGAATTGAATCAAAATATATCAAATTGCTTTTACCTTGCTGCTGCTGGCCCAGCACTTCTTCTTTCTGCATCATGGCAGTCCTCCTCGACGTCCGTCTTGCTTTGGGGGTCTCTTTCACAGCTACTGACACCACCGTCCTCTGCCTCCGAGTGCGTGTGGCTCGAGCGGGCACGGCCTCCGCAACAGCAAATTGCTCCTCCTTCTGAGCGTCAATGGTCGCTTCAATTTCCTCAGCACCGTCACCTCCCTCGTCTGAAGAAGCAGGTGCAGACACAGCAGCTCCCATATCAGAGGCATCACCTGAATCATAGCAAACGAAATTCACATCAGTCAAGAAACTGAAACAGTGCCAGCAAATTGATTTGGAAGCAAACTGTGCTTTACCTTGTGTCACCTTTCCTTCCTCTTCCTTCTGAGCTTCCGCGACCGCTTCCGCAGCACCATCATTTCTTTCGTCCGAGGAAGCAGCTGCAGGCACAGCAGCTTCCGATTCAGAAACGCCACCTGAACACCGACCACAGCAAACAAAATTCACGTCAGGCAAGAGATTAAATAGAGAATTCCAATTGATCTGAAACAAACTGTACTTACCTTGCGTTGCCTCTCCTTCCTCTTCCTGGTCCTGCTCGGTCTTCCTCTCTGCAGCCCTCCTTGACGTTCGTCTTGCCTTGGGCGCCTCGTCATCAACCGCCAACACCACCGTCCTCAAATTTCTTGTCGGATATAGCCATCGTAAAAAATCCCCCGCCACCGGATAAACATCACCGGCCGCCGGATGCATCCTGCTCGATCCCTCTTCCGCGTCTCGACTGGTCGCTGCCCGGTGGAGCTCCCTGCGCCGCGACCTCCGTGCGGCGCGCTGGGCCGACGACCCAGTGCAGCTCAGCAAGCTGGTGGACGGCTTCGTATCCCACTTCTCCAGCTACTGCGCCGCCCGCACCGAGCTGGACCCCGTCTAGACGCTGTCGGCGCCGTGGGCGACCCCCGTGGAGTGCGGCGCCGCGTACTGGCTGGCCGGCTGGCGCCCCACCGAGTCCAGCCGCCGCTTCGAAGCGCAGCTCCCGAACCTGCTGCTTGGCGTGCGGTCGGGCAACCTGGGCGACCTCAGCCCGGCGCAGCTGGACCTGATCGACGAGCTCCAGCGCCGCACCGTCGCGGAGGAGGACGAGCTGTCGCGCGAGATGGGCGCGGTGCAGGAGGGCCAGGGCGCCGTCGGGGATGACGGCGAGCTGGACGTGGACGGGCTCGTCCGCCGCGTCGGGGACGTGCTCGCCGGGGCGGACGCGCTGCGGCTGCGCACCATGAAGAGCGCCGTGGAGATCCTCGAGCCGACGCAGTCGTCGGAGCTGCTCGTCGCCGTCGCTGCCCGGTGGAGCTCTCAGTGGATGAAGTAAAAGACAGAGTATCAAGGGTAGGCAGGGAGCGTCGAGCACTCTCCTAGGAGGCGCGACACAGGCAGTGGCGGCGCTTGGAGCTTCACGCGGTGGGACATCAAAGGGGAAAAATATCTCCAGACCACTCGTCGTACGGGACAGAGAAAAAAATCGAACCGTTTTTTAACTTATGGGTGACAATGGTGGGTAAATATGTGATTTGGTGGGAGGGTAAAATCGGAACAAAAAATGACGTAGCACAAGAAACCTTAATGCTTTTATTATTAGGTATAGATATAGATATAGATATAGATTACATAGGAATACCAGAAAACACAAATGTGCCTGAACGAAACAAGCCAGCTTGCACTATCTTTGTTGATTCCTCAAGTCTAAGGTGCGCATGGCCCTTATATTTTTCCCTCATTATCTTTACTTCTCGACTGAGAATTGCAAGTAAATTAACTACTATATATATTCAGATAGAGATGATTAGGTACTTCCCTCAATGTTCCTCTATGCTCAAATGTGTATTAGGTACACAGAAAAGTTTTCCAACAACAATTTAACGACAGTTATTTGTTGTACAAATTTTCTAAATGCATAAAAGTCCCATTTTAGGGCCCTATTATGTATTTCGCACAGGGGGCCCAAATTTCTGGAGACGGCCCTGGTCAGGATGCTACAATACCGTAACTTAGTTGGGTTCTTAACCGTTAGACCACAAACAAATGGTGCAGATCGTACATAGCTACAATGTCCTGGCTATAGTGTTTATCTACAGTACATAATCTACAACGATTTGTCTACGGTGCTGAATCTTGGCATTTGGTTTTACATCCAACCACTAAGTTACCCTAACTTGGTAAGAGCAAAGTCAGAGGAGCCCGTTCTATGAGAGGCACTAGATCAACATCCAGACCAACATCCAACGAACGCGGTTGATCCAAATGTGGTCCGAAAATTCAAACTTTATAGAAAAATTCGAACAAAATTCGGGACATCATATATGTTTCATTAAGTATTCTAAGGAAATTTCATTTCAATTGCGTGACTCGTTTATGATTTAATTGTGTTTTGAGATCAAAACATAAAAAACTATTTAATTCTGAATGAAATAATACAAGTTTGATAGAATACTCAACGGAACATGTATTACTTACTGGAATGTTTTCGATTCTTTCTATTTTTTTTTTGAATTTTCGGATTAAATTTGGATTAAATTCGTCTCGTTGGATGTTGATTTAATTCTCATATGGGCAAAATCGCGGTAAGACTTTGCTTCACAAAGTTATTGAAACTATGTGCACAGAAAAAGGGTTCCAGTTGGAGATGTTCAAAGCAAAAGCTATAGATACTTTCCTGGAAAGATCGAGACGAGCAAGCTACTGAGATTGCTTCCAGTTCCAGCCAATATCTCGGCGGAACCCAGATAGTAGCGTATTTTTTATCTCAGCGTTTTGGGAATGCTGCCGGTCAAATAATCTTCCCATCTCCTTCGAACGATGGAAGCTCAGCTGACTGTCGTGATTGGTACCACAACTTCCACTGCCCCGCCGCTCGCTGAATCCGGCGCACGCCCGGACGGCCGCGATGCACGCGCACGCCACGGGCTCGACAAGGCGGTCGCGCCGTACGGGTCCTGGGAGTCGCCGATCAGCGCCGCCGCCGTCTCCGCCGCCGGGAAGGCCGTCGAGGGGCTCGCCGTCGCCGGCGACGGCCGCCTCCTCTCGGTCGAGACGTGTCCCGAGGAAGGAGGGTAATGCTGAACAACCCATTCACCCCAAACCTCATTACCCATCGTCGTCCGAGTGCGTGACTGACGCTGAAGTTTTTCTCCCTCTTCTCCAGGCGCGCGGTTCTCGTGAAGGAAGCGGCCGGGGCAAACGGCGGAAATCTGGATGTGACGCCGCCGGAGTTCGCGGTGCGGTCCCTCGCGCAGGAGTACGGCGGTGGCGCCTTCGCCGTGCAAGGGGATGTCGTTGTGTTCTCCAATCTGAAGATAACATCCTTGGCTGGGTCACGGCGCTCCAGAGCTCCTCCATTCTAGACCGTCCTATAGAGATTTGATGAGATCCTGGCCATCCGATTCCTAGACATCCCCAGTCGGCAGGTCATTTTCTACATGCCTGGACGTACTCTGTGTCACTGTCCGTGGCCCCAGTTTTTTCCCGGACCCTCATGTCATCCTGTGAGTTGGGTCGTTCCCGTGTGCGCTGCGGGACAGGCCATCGCGGCGCTGTCACCGCGCTGTAATTCCGTCCAGAGTCTATGGGCAAAATAGTAATTTCACGCGTGTGGTATATAAGCCTCTCACAGCGTGGAGAACCCTAGCCGCCAATGGCTCGCGTCCTCTCTCTCCCCCAATCCCTCGCGTTCCTGCTCTCCTCCAATCCCGCCGCCTCCGCCAACCTCGCGCCGCCGCACCAGCTATCCCAATCCCCTTCACCCTCCGGCCGCCACTGTTCCTCCCCACCACGGCGAACTCCAGCAGCTGCTCGTCCCGGCGCCAGCACGGTGTGCCGCGGCCAGAGAGAAGGCAGCAGAGGCGATGGGGAAGGACGGCGGCGGCGCAGGGTACGGGAGCTACAGGCGGCGGTCGCCTCCACCCCTGCCATCTCCGCCCGTCGCCCGGAGGTCATATGCTTCTCTCCTCCTCGCATCTGAGCTCTAGACACTCATTTCTCGATCTAGGGTTTCCAACAGCAGTCCTGCCATTTGCGCCGCCGCCACCAGCGGTCCTTACCGTCCCCGATGGTTGCCGCCTCGAGGATGAAGACGAGGAGTACCCGTGCTGCCTTGACCTCCGGTGATCTACAGGTTCTCATCTCTTTCTCTCTTCCCTCTCTCTATCTCCTCAAGATGGACTTGATGTTCGGCCGGCCGACAGCGAGCTATTTTTTGATACGTATCTCCAATCCCCTTCTCCTCCACCACCCCATCTCATGATCTCTCCATGGCTCGAGCAGGGAGAGGCGGAGGGCAGCAGGGCGCCATGGCTGGAGCAGGTTGAGCTCGACATGGGGAGCAGGCGGGGAAGATGAGGGACGACGGCGCCATGGCTGGAGCAGGTGGAGCTCGACATGGGGAGCAGGCGGGGAAGATGAGGAACGATGGGGGATTCGGCCTCCACGCCACGCCCTACTTCGCCCCGTCGCCGAGCTCATTGCGCCGCTGCAGTCCGCACCTTACCTTCACGGCAGCGTCTGCTCGACCTACAGCCTGCAGGTTGGTCTTCCTCTACCACTGGCCAAGTCGTGCTCGCCTCTACTCAGAGCAGCTGGCTGCCCACCGGCCCGTCCCTGTTTGCGTGTTGAAGGTCCCCTGGTCTCCATCCTCTTGCAGCAAACCTCCAACCCGTGCTCCACATCTCAAGCAAGGTGCTGTGTATGATCTCTCATATGTTTCTTCTTTTTTGTGTGTGCTTATGAAAACAGTAGGCTATTTGCTTTAATTTGATCTTCTGTTTGAAGAATAGGGGTAATTATCTGTGGTAATTGATGACCCACAAGTATAGGGGATCGCAACAGTCTTCGAGGGAAGTAAAACCCAAATTTATTGATTCGACACAAGGGGAGCCAAAGAATATTTATAAGCCTTGACAGATGAATTGTCAGTTCAGCTGCACCTGGAAGTAGACTTGCTCGACACAGATTATCAGTAGCAACAGTTTTATGACAGTAGCAGTAGTGAAATAATAGAAGCAGTAAAATAAAGACGACAGTAATAATTGCAGTAGACAGCAGGATTAAAATACTGTAGGCATAGGGATGGATGAACGGGCGCTGCATGGATGAGATAATTCATGAAATAGTCATACATAGGGCAATTGCAGATAAATAATAATAAGGTATCCAAGTATAATCAATCATAAGCATGTGTTCCGTATTTAGTCGTACGTGCTCGCAATGAGAAACTTGCACAACATCTTTTGTCCTACCAGCCCGTTTGCAGCGGGGCCTCAAGGGAAACTACTGGTAATTAAGGTGCTCCTTTTAATAAAGCACCGGAGCAAAGCATTAACACTCCGTGAACACATGTGATCCTCACGTCGCAACCATCCCCTCCGGTTATCCCAATTTCTGTCACTTTGGGGCCTCGGGTTCCGGACAGTACGTGTGTATACAACTTATAGATATGATCCAAAACAATAATTATCATCATGATTCAATAACATGTTCAGATCTGAGATCATGGCACTCGGGCCCTAAGTGACAAGCATTAAGCATAACAAGTTGCAACAATGACATAAGTACTACCGATGGATACTAGGCACCATGCCCTAACAAATCTCACAACTATTACATGAATGATCTCATCCAATCCCTACCATCCCCTCAGCCTACAGCGGGGAATTACTCACACATGGATGGGGGAGTCATGGATGGTCGATGGAGAGGCGGTGGTGATGATGATGGCGATGATCTCCTCCAATTCCCCGTCCCGGCAGGGTGCCAGAACGGAGTTTCTGATCCCCGAAATAGGGTTTTCGATGGCGGCGGAGCTCTGGAAGTTTTTGGAAAAAGCGTCGATCCCCCGAAGTTTTTAGGTCAGAGGCTTTAAGTAGTCCAAAGGGGAGCGTCGGGGGCCACACAGGGTGGCCACACCACCCCTGGGCGCGGCCAAGGGCCCCGCGCCCTGGGTGCGTGTGGTGCCCCTGTGCCCCCTCTTTGCTTCTCTTCTGGCTCCGTGGGTCTTCTGGAAAAATAGTTTCTAATTTTTCTGGAATTTTCCTGAAACTTTGACTTTCTGCACAAAAACAGACACCAAGGCAATTCTGCTGAAAACAGCGTTAGTCCGTGTTAGTTGCATTCAAATCACACAAATTAGAGGAAAACAATAGCAAAAGTGTTCGGAAAAGTGATACGTTTTGGACGTATCAACTCCCCCCAAGCTTAGCTTATTGCTTGTCCTCAAGCAATTCAGTTAACAACTGAGTGCGATAAAAGAAACTTTTACGAACACATTTGCTTCATATGATGTATACATACCTACTATATGATCAATTACTTAGCAATTCATAATAGGAACCATGCAAATAATGACACCTAGTAGTTATGCAAATCATGAAAAGATACCAAAGTACTAAGAATGAATAACATAGCATACATCTATCCACAAGAATTGCAATGTTCGTAAAAAGATATGACAAAGTGGTATCTCGCTTGCCTTTGTTTGAAGGGCAAAACATAAATGCCAAGGCACCTCTGAAGTTCAAGTGAAGACTAGATATAAAATATCAAAGATAAGAGTATCATAGTTATACCTCAATTAATCGTATCTGGGACAAGCACATTACACTAAGAACGACAGTTATGCTCTCGAAGAGGTGCTCAAAGAAAGGATGGTGACTCAACATAAAAATAAAAGATTGGCCCTTCGCAGAGGGAAGCAGGGATTAACACGTGCTAGAGCTTTTTATTTTAAAAACAGAGGTAAAAATGTTTTGAGAGGTGTTTGTTAATTGTCAACGAATGGTAGCGGGTGAGAACAGTATTCTACCTGTCAAACGACTTTTAAGAGCGGCTCCCATGAAGGACGTTATTTCTACCAGCAAGGCAGATCATCCCTCTTTCTCTTTGGTTTACACACATTCAGGTATTTCACTGTTTGTCATTGCTTACTGATGAATCAGGGCAAAAGTGTGAAGAGAATTAATTGGTTAAAGTTGTAATTAATTGGGACTGGGCACCCCGTTGCCAGCTCTTTTTGCAAAATTAGGATAAGCGGATGTATATGCCGCTAGTCCAGGTGTAAAAGTCCATTTGACAAATAGAATAAAGAATAACCACACTAATTCCTCATGAGCTAGTAAACATTGACACAAAAAGGGAAATATTTTGAAGTTTTAAAGGTAGCACATGCAAATTTACTTGGAATGGCTTGAAATACCATGCATAGGAATTTTTGGTGGACTCTTTGGGATAACTTGGTTTAAAGGATTTGGATGCACGAGCAGCATTCCCGCTCAGTACAAGTGAAGGCTAGCAATAGACTGGGAAGCGACAACCACGAGAGCGATAACGGTCATAATCATGCTTGCGACAAAATAAAATTAACGGAGGCATAAAGATGATACTAAAACTCTGAGGCAAAATAGATCATCAAGGCTTAATTGACTTTTATTTTTCAGTCATAACATGTGTGAGCATGTGCCAAGTCGAATCAAGTGAATTATTCAGAGGAGGATACCACCTGCCATACCGTTTTACGAATAGAACAATGCATGTAAATCTATATGACATGTTATTCACTATTAGCAATTTGGTACTGGTCATAAGAAGACATGAACTACTAAGCAATCATTAAATAACATAACCACTACCATGATAGCTAAGCATGTTCACATGAGTAGGTATATTTACAAAAATGAAAAACAAATAGAGTTCATACCAGCCTTTTACCACATCCGATTGTCGTAGTCGTCATTATTGCTTTTCACTTGTGTGGCTTGAATGATGTGAAATGATAACCAAGCCCAAGTGGAACCACGGAAATTTTTGAACTCCTGAAACAACTATACAAAACAGCAGAAGAACAACAAATATTTTTTTTTCGAATTTAAAGCAAGCATAGAAAGAAACAAGCAAACAAAGCAAAATCTTTTTGGATTTTTGAATAACAAACCAAAATGAAAAATAAAGTAAACTAGCACTACAAATTCAAAAGCAAGAGAAATAAAGGAAATATTTTTGGTCTTTTGGTGTTTTGCGAAAATAAATGGATAAAGAAACAAAAGAAAAGAAAAGAAACAAACTAAAACATGGATATACAAAGTACCGACATGATATGAATATGATAAAATGAGTGAACTTGTCGGCATACCTCCCCCCAAGCTTAGGCTTTTGGCCTAAGTGGGAGACAATCATCCCCATGGCTGCCAGCTAGGCGCGCCCTCAGTGTATGACGAGGAGGGTTCCTCGTCCGGTAAAAGCTCGAGGATGCACCACCGTAGTACACGGTGTAGTCCTCAGGGGGCGCCACGAAGGTCTCCTGTCGGTGCTCAGGGTAGTGCTGTAAATGGAAATCCGGTGCACCGAGGTGGTTGTCCAAATCCTCCCTCGAATATGATAGAGGACCCCTGAAAACACTGAACAAACTAGGCTGTGGAAGCCGGACCTCTAGCTCAGGTCCATTAGCAAAAACAACTCTATACATCAAATGTCCAGTATGAATTAGTAGTAACAAAATCATGAAGTTTCATGGCAGCAAGATCAAGTCTTTCGGAATCAACAATTCATCAGAAGGATCACAGGAAGACCAAGATCAGCTAAAACACGTGCAGCAATAATGCCTCCAAAGATGGGACCTTTGGCGGCAAGGCGGCGAGCAATCAAGGCACCAAGGTTGTAGGTTTTATTATTTTTAAGTGCATGAGCAAGAAAAGCTAGATGATAGCAAGAAATATTACTAGTGTTCTCTCTAGCAAGCACACTCGTGGCAAGATAATATGTGAAGTACCTGATGGCTGGAAATTGAATGTTCCTTATCTTACCACGCTGCACTCTACGAGATCATCATAGCTCAGCTCATGGTAAAGATCCAACAACTCGGGGCTGTGATTTGATCTTCCTTGCTGTCCCAGATGGAGCAACACCTATGACCCTGCAAAATCTTTTCAAGTCCATGTTGCATGCACGATCATAAATCTTAAACTCAACAGTGGGGTTAAAAGTAGAGTTATTAAACTTAAAGCTTTCAACAAAAATCTTAGTGAGGTTAGCATATTGTGGCCTCTCATCCTGCATAAATTCCATCAAGCCAACATTGTTAATCATCCTTATGAAGTCATCATAAATCCCTGCATCTCTCATAAAGTTAAAGCATGGAAAAATAGATGGATGAGGAACACCATCATCTTCCTCTTCACCATTCTTGGTGCCAAAAGATCCTCATTGTATGATGGCCTAGGTGCACCTCTTGATCTTGAAGCCCTTGTTTCCCTTGAGGAGGATGGTGTTTGCCTCTCAAAGATTTCTCCATAAGTGTGTTTATCCATCTTCCTTTTCTGAAATTTTAAACAAACCTCATAAAAAATGATTTTGGAGTGGTTAAATCAAGGGAAACACTAGGGAGACTTGCTAGGGACTAAACATGCATCAAAACTAGTTAATCTAAACAAGAACAAGCATGCAAGCTCTAATAACATGTCACCTACAGTACCAAAATGCTAAAGATATAAGCAACTAAACAAAATTCTATTTGGATAATCGGAGGAGTCACATACCGGAGAGCAATTGATCCAAATTTCAGCAGCAAAGATGGGCTGAGCAAGTAGATCGAAAAATCTCGAGCAAGAGCAGCAAGAACACGAGTTTGAGCAATGGTGGTGTGTTGGTCGGGAGAGAGAAAGGAGTGGGAGAGGATGAGTGAGTGGAGGGCCAGGTGGACCCCACACCAGGGCAGGGCGCGGCCTGCCCTCCACCGCGCCGTGGGGCGTGTGGTGGCCTGGTGGGTCCCCCTGGTCATCCTCTGGTACTCCCACGTTCCTCTTTAAAAACTAGGACTTGTAGAATATTTTTCAGAATTTTTTGAAAACTTTTATTTCTGACATTTTCTGGGTGTTTAAACAATGAAAACTAGACAAAATGAATTTATGTAAAGACCAAGCATTACTTAACTTTGCAAATTACAGTAGCAAAACAGTAGGTAAAACAAAGGAGAAAGAAAAATGTTGTTTAGCAATTTTATGCATGTAAAACATATTTGTTAACAAGGTTGATCAAGTCTTGCCACCAAATACATTTTATATGACATAAAAGAATTAAACCACATTGAACAATCATGTTACCTTAAATGTATAGCTATAGATCCAATCATAATTATTGAAGTTCTTCATGAGGTTCATATATAGGGCAATCAATACTTCCCACTTTGATACTTTTAATATTGGTAATTGTATTAACTCCAAATATTTTTCCAGCTTCTTGGGAAAATAAACAGTATGCTCTTTGTCATTAACATGGAAAGTCACTTTTCCTTTGTTGCAATCAATAACAGCCCCTGCAGTGTTAAGAAAAGGTCTTCCAAGAATAATAGACATATTATCATCTTCAGGCATTTCAAGCACAACAAAATCAGTTAATATCAAGCAATTATTAGCCACTTGAACAGGAACATCTTCACATATACCAACAGGAACAGCAGTAGATTTATCAGCCATTTGCAAAGATATATCAGTTGGTATCAATTTTTCCAAGTAAAGTCTCTTGTAAAGAGAAAAAGGCATAACACTCACCCCTGCACCTAAATCACATAAGGCAGTTCTAACATAGTTATTTTTGATTGAGCAAGGAATAGTTGGTATACCTGGATCTCCAAGCTTCTTTGGAACCTTACCATTGAAAGAATAATTAGCAAGCATGGTAGAAATCTCTTCATTAGGAATCTTTCTCTTGTTAGAGACAATATCTTTCATGTACTTTGAATAGGGAGGTAACTTAATAGCATCAGTCAAAGGAATTTGCAAAAACAAAGGTTTCATCCATTCACAAAATTTGTTATAATGTTCTTCTTCCTTAGATTTGAGTTTCTTAGTAGGAAAAGGCATTTGTTTTTGCACCCAAGGTTCTCTTTCATTACCATGTTTCTTAGCAAGAAAATCTTCTTTAGTGTACTTTTTGTTTTTAGAATGCTTTTCAGGTTCCTCTTCACTTTCCTCTTTATCAGAAGCATCATTCTTATCTTTATCATTAGCATGTTCATTACCACTTCAGTTTCAGCATCAGAGATAGATATACTATTTGGATTATTAACATGCTCATTGTCTTTAATAGGTTCAGGAGATTCCTCAACATGTTTATGTTTCTTCTTCTTCTTTTTCTTAGAAGGAGTAGTAGTTTCATTAACTAGTTGAGAATCTTGCTCAATTCTTTTAGGATGTCCCTCAGGATATAAAGGATCCTGAGTGGAAGCACCACCTCTAGTTGCTATACCAAAAGCATGTTTATCATTTTCTCTAGAAGCATTATAGCAAATCTTTTTGCACTTTAGTCAATTGCTCAATTTGAGTTTGAACCATACGAAAATGTTTAATGAGTATTTTAACATCATTAGAAGTTCTTTCCAAAACATCATGCAAATGATTAATGACATGAGAATTCTTTATGAAGCTATTTTCTATTCTCCATTGAAATTGTTTTGCTTAACAATGAAATTATCAAACTCATCTAAGCATTGATCAGGAGGTTTAGAATAAGGGATATCTCTATCATCAAAGCGTTGGAGAGAGTGTACCTCAACTGTAGATGAGTGAGGAATTGGCTTACACAATTCTTCTATAGGTGGAAGATTTTTCACATCTTCAGATTTAATACCTTTCTCCTTGAGATTTCTTGGCTTCCTCATTTCTTCATCATTCAATTCAATACTCCTCTTTTCCTCGGTGTAGGTACCGGAGTTGGTTCAGGCAGGGTCCAATCATCATGATTTTGGCTTATCTTAGCCAATAATTCCTCGGCTTCATCTGGAGTTCTTTTCCTGAAAACACAACCAGCACAACTATCCAGGTATGTCCTAGATTCAACAGTTAGTCCATTATAAAATATATCAAGAAGTTCATTTTTAGCTAGTTGATGTCCAGGCCGAGCTCTAAGTAAAGAACAAAACCTTGCCCAAGATTCAGGCATTTTCTCTCCTCATTTTGCTTAAAGTTAAAGATTTTCTGTAAAGCAGCATGTTGAGCACTAGCAGGAAAATATTTCTGAAAGAAAGCATTGACTAAACCCATCGGGCTCTCAATAGATCCAGGAGATAAATCATTAAACCAAGTTTTAGCTTCATCTTTCAATGAGAAAGGGAAAATTTTAGTAACAAAGTAACTGCGTTTCTTAATATCATCAGAAAACAAACTACTCAAAGAGAGAGTGTTCATATGTTCTACAGCACTTTCATTTTCAGTTCCTCGAAAAGGTTCTTTCTCAGCAATAGTTATAAAAGACAAGTCCACAGAGAAATCATAATCTTTATCTTTTATATTTATGGGAGATGTAGCAAATTTAGCATCAGGAGAAAGTTTATAGTTGACAGCACGTCTTTGAAGAAGATTTTTAATAGCATTAACATCTTTAGAGTGTCACAATTCATGCATTCATCAATAAAGTCATCATCAAGTTCAACATAGGTTTCCTCAAGATCATCACTAGTAGTTTCTCTCGTTTCAGGTGAATAAGCAGGTGTGACTAGGGGTGTCAACGAGCCAAGCTCGAGCGAATATCCCTAGGCTCGGCTCGAGCTCGATTTGCTTAACGAGCTAGAACGGGAGCTTGAGCTCGGCTCGCGAGCTACAGATTCAGCTCAAGCTCGCCTCGTCGAAGGCTCACGAGCTTAGAAAGCTCGTTAATTTTTTTATTCTTTAATTCTGCCTAAAATTGCACAGGTTCTTTCTGGTCGTGCATGCTTTTGCGTAATGCTACCGCATATACCTCTATTTATAGCCATAGCTCCACCGTTACTCTCCTGAAGCTAGCGAGGTGGTACTAATTCACTACGACGTCTGTTGCATGGCGCACACACTAGATGGGCCGTACGAGGCCTTTGTACTTTTCTCTGTACGATGGTGGGCTGGTTACGTAAGATGCCTCCTTAAATTGAATGATGACTTATTTGTCGGGCTGAGATAAGCAAGGATGACGCTAATTTTCTAGAAAATGAGCTGGTATGTGTATCTTAGTTCTATCGATCGAGCTTTAGCGAACTGTTTGAGTTCGAGCTCGTCAAGCTCGCGAGCCTGCAATCAAGCTTGAGTTCGGTTTGTTAAGCAATCGAGCCGAGCTCGAGTCGAGTCGATAGCGAATCGAACTCAAACTGTTTGTCGAGCCCGAATATTTTTGACAGCCCTAGGTGTGACAGGAGTTTCATTGGGTGTTTCAGTATTTTCAAGTTGTTTAGATTTAGCAATTGTAGCATCTAGAAAAGGACCTAGTGAACCTCTTTCATCAAGCACAGTAGAAGCATCATCAAATTCATCAGAAACATTCTCAGATTCAGCAGAAGTAGCAGCACGTGAAGTATGTGCATGTGGTGGTGTGACAAGTTGACTTATAACAGACGGTGAATCAAGAGCAGCAGAAGTGTTCAGAGTTGTACCTCTCCTTGTAGTGGATGGCAAAATATGAACCTTATCATCACGAGGTTTACCCATGATGGATGAATTGCAGCGAACAATATAACTCCCTGGTGAGCTTATAAATAGAGCTATGCTCCCCGGCAACGGCGCCAGAAAATAGTCTTGATGACCCACAAGTATAGGGGATTGCAACAGTCTTCGAGTGAAGTAAAACCCAAATTTATTGATTCGACACAAGGGGAGCCAAAGAATATTTATAAGCCTTGACAGATGAATTGTCAGTTCAGCTGCACCTGGAAGTAGACTTGCTCGACACAGATTATCAGTAGCAACCGTTTTATGACAGTAGCAGTAGTGAAATAATAGAAGCAGTAAAATAAAGACGGCAGTAATAAATGCAGTAGACAGTAGGATTAAAATACTGTAGGCATAGGGATGGATGAACGGGCGCTGCATGGATGAGATAATTCATGTAATAAGCATTCATAAGGCATTTGCAGATAAATAATAATAAGGTATCCAAGTAATAATCAATCATAAGCATGTATTCTGTATTTAGTCGTACGTGCTCGCAATGAGAAACTTGCATGACATCTTTTGTCCTACCAGCCCGTTTGCAGCGGGGCCTCAAGGGAAACTACTGGTAATTAAGGTGCTCCTTTTAATAAAGCACCGGAGCAAATCATTAACACTCCGTGAACACATGTTATCCTCACGTCAAAACCATCCCCTCCGGTTATCCCAATTTCTGTCACTTTGGGGCCTCGGGTTCCGGACAATAACGTGTGCATACAACTTGTAGATATGATCCAAAACAATAATTATCATCATGATTCAATAACATGTTCAGATCTAAGATCATGGCACTCAGGCCCTAAGTGACAAGCATTAAGCATAACAAGTTGCAACAATGACAATAAGTACTACAGATGAATACTAGGCACCATGCCCTAACAATTCTCACAACTATTACATGAATGATCTCATCCAATCCCTACCATCCCCTCAGCCTACAGCGGGGAATTACTCACACATGGATGGGGGAATCATGGATGGTCGATGGAGAGGCGGTGGTGATGACGATGGCGATGATCTCCTCCAATTCCCCGTCCCGGCAGGGTGCCAGAACGGAGTTTCTGATCCCCAAAATAGGGTTTTCGATGGCGACGGAGCTCTGGAAGTTTTTTGGAAAAAGTGACGAACCCCCCGAAGTTTTTAGGTCAGAAGCTTTAAGTAGTCCAAAGGGGAGCGTCGGGGGCCACACAGGGTGGCCACACCACACCTGGGCGCGGCCAAGGGCCTGCCGCGCCCAGGGTGCGTGTGGTGCCCCTGTGCCCCCTCTTCGCTCCATCTTCTGGCTCTGTGGGTCTTCTGGAAAAATAGGCCTTTCTATATTTTTCCTGGAACTTCGACTTTCTGCACAAAAACAAGACATCAAGACAATTCTGCTGAAAACAGCGTTAGTCCGTGTTAGTTGCATCCAAACCACACAAATTAGAGGCAAAACAGTAGCAAAAGTGTTCGGAAAAGTGGATACGTTTAGGACGTATCAGTAATACCTAATTTGTTGTGAAATCTGACATGTTCTCATTTCTCTCTATATTTTTTGGTTCAGATGTGTTATGGAAGAAGATGAAGTTCTAGGGAAGATTAGGCCTTGATGTTCTACAGGTAATTGTTACAGCTTTTTAGATCTGAACCGTAGCGCAAGCTAGGGGTTGTTGACCTTGTGTGTTTGTGTTAGATGGCAGCAAGGTGGCGTATTGGATTCAGTGGTGTGAGATATGTGCCTGCTGTCAGCTTTGTTTAATTCTTTTTCAGTGCTTCTCAGCTTTGCTTAATTCTTTTTTCAGTGCTTCTCAACCGTAGTGCAAGCTAGGGGTTGTTGACTGTGTGGCTGCGTTACATGGCAGCAAGGTGGCGTATTGGATTCAGTGGTGTGAGATATGTGTGTGCTGGCATCTTTGCTTATTTTTTTCAGTGCTTACATCATGTATATTTATGCTAGATAAAATACCATGTAACATGATGCAATATAATTTATTGTTATATCCACCAAAATTGAATACATGACTAATAACTGAAAAATGATTAGTTGTATATAGTTTCTACACAATAGATTGGTTATATATACATGTGTGTATTGTACATTTTATATAAGAAGTAAATAGGTGGTCCAAATGAAGAATGACCGGTTTCCCTTGCAGGAGATCCACGCCATGTTCGTCCTCCATCTACCGCTGTATCCAGTGGCGCCCCGTCTTCAATCTACAGGTTCTCACCTCTCTGTCTCTCTCAAAGTCGATTATTTCCCTTTTTTGTCGGTTGTACTATTTTTCTTGGATGCAAGAAGTATGAACAGGTTTCAACCTTTGTTTGCATCAACCAAATATTATTTGAAACCATTTGTTTTGGTGGCAAATTGCAGGTTATAGTCTTCCTAATTGTGTTGGTGTCAAGCATTCACCGTAATCTGTCTAGACATACAGATTTGACAGTAGCCTTCGTGTGTGGCAATTGGCAAGAAAATGAAGGACAAGATAGTTCTCGGGTGACGAAATCATTTACTTGCCCAGACCATATTTCTGAATGCGTGAGGTCAGTTTGCTCTTCTAAACAAACTGATTTCCTTTGAGGCCTCACTTTGGAGTTGTTCTTTAAATTTTACAATATACATTTGTGTTTGTAATTCATCGGACTTGTCAGGTGTCTACGATGCCGCTGGTGATCATGCTAGCTGCAATTTTTGTTTGCTGGAATATATCTCAGCAATTACTTCAAAATTGCTAGGACGTATGGAACTAATAGATATAAATAATTCTCTGGTAATAAAATCGAATTACTGAATAAAAGTAATTCCTTGGCTGTCATGGTGATATTGTATTTTAAGTGCTTCTCCTGAAATCTTATTTCTTGCCTCCATATTGTTTATCATGATCAAAAATAAAATCAGGTTCTTTATAGCCGATGAAGTTTAAAGTGGTTTGCTGTTATCATAAGTGATCTTGATACAGGGCTTTTACTTTTTTTGTTATTTACTTGCGCTTCAAATTTATGTGATGTTATCATAAGTGTGTTTCTTATGTGATGTTTCATTCCTAATCACTGAATTTCTGATTGCTTTCTATGATAGTTAGTTTAATTAGGCACTACGGAGTGCTTAAATTCTATTTTTCCTTTCAGCTGCCTTGAATTACTAGATGTTGTGGGTATTTTCTATCATGAAGCTGCTCCTGAGTTTGATTAAGAGAACCTCTCTTTTCTTTGGCAAAGAGGTTAATAGCAAACATAGGAATTGTGTTAACAAATAGTTTGCGTGTTCTATTTTGTACTAAGCATGCATTCATTTCTTGCTTTCAGTTCTTAAAGAAGCTCGAAGATAAAATTCATGCCAAGGAGCTTGAACAAACGGATTTGCAGGAAAAATCGAAGGTGTAAGCTGCTTTCATATTATTTATGTAAAACCTTTTGAACACCTGTATAATTTTATACTAGCAATTAGTTCATCTCTCGGGACAGCCAAGAGGACGAAATTAAACGGCTTAGGAAGAGCCTGACATTTAAAGCAGCACCTATGCCAAGTTTCTACAAGGAGCAACCTCCTAAAGTTGAGTTCATCTACCGATGATGCTGATCTCTTCAATGTAAATAGTCCTGCATGGTCCAGAAAGTACCTACATGTTCAGATATTTTTGTTAAGCTTATCTTGGCCAGAAAAAGATCACCTCTTTCTTTTACGAAATACATATAAAAATCATGCTCATGATAATTTACAGAATAATAGACTGGTATTGTTAATTTTTCTCGCATTATACTGAGATCATTTCTTATTAAGCAATAAGTTCATATAAATTGGGGTTTAATTATGTTCTATACCAATGGTTGGTGTAGATTAACATTTCTTGGTTGTTCTAGGTGTCTACGATGCCGCTGGTGATCATGCTAGCTGCAATTTTTGTTTGCTGGAATATATCTCAGTAATTACTTCAAAATTGCTAGGACGTATGGAACTAATAGATATAAATAATTCTCTGGTAATAAAATCGAATTACTGAATAAAAGTAATTCCTTGGCTGTCATGGTGATATTGTATTTTAAGTGCTTCTCCTGAAATCTTATTTCTTGCCTCCATATTGTTTATCATGATCAAAAATAAAATCAGGTTCTTTATAGCCGATGAAGTTTAAAGTGGTTTGCTGTTATCATAAGTGATTTTGATACAGGGCTTTTACTTTTTTGTTATTTACTTGCGCTTCAAATTTATTTCGTCCAGGAGTGTTACAGAAGAAGAAGAAGCTCTTGCCAACAATCCCATCATCGGTGCTCTGCATATTGGCTCTTATCTTCAGGTTAGACAGATGCTTGACCATCTCTGTGATACTAACCATTTATCTTCTCCTGAAATCTTATTTCTTGCCTCCATATTGTTTATCATGATCAAAAATAAAATCAGGTTCTTTATAGCCGATGAAGTTTAAAGTGGTTTGCTGTTATCATAAGTGATTTTGATACAGGGCTTTTACTTTTTTTGTTATTTACTTGCGCTTCAAATTTATTTCGTCCAGGAGTGTTACAGAAGAAGAAGAAGCTCTTGCCAACAATCCCATCATTGGTGCTCTGCATATTGGCTCTTATCTTCATGTTAGACAGATGCTTAACCATCTCTGTGATACTAACCATTTATCTTCTCCTGAAATCTTATTTCTTGCCTCCATATTGTTTATCATGATCAAAAATAAAATCAGGTTCTTTATAGCCGATGAAGTTTAAAGTGGTTTGCTGTTATCATAAGTGATCTTGATACAGGGCTTTTACTTTTTTGTTATTTACTTGCGCTTCAAATTTATTTTGTCCAGGAGTGTTACAGAAGAAGAAGCTCTTGCCAACAATCCCATCATCGGTGCTCTGCATATTGGCTCTTATCTTCAGGTTAGACAGATGCTTAACCATCTCTGTGATATTAGCCATTTATTTATGTTATGTTGCTTGGCTGAGATTGCTTTTGCTTCATGAAGGGCAATCACATGTATGCCGAGATTGCAAAGGACCTGGTTCATCAGTTCATGGACGTGATTGAAGAAGGCAAAGTCTATGAGCTAAATAGGTTTCTGGTCCATCCAAAGAAGATGCATTTTAGGCCGGTCGAGGGTCGTTTCATGATCAAGTTTGGCAGATACACATCGGTCCAAGAGAGGAATGTCGAGGGACATGTGGAATACCCCTTTTGTACATTTGCTCTCATACCCATTGGTAATCTGCCCAGGCCAACTGATCTGCCTGACCGTTTCACAGGTAATTTGATTCATGCCCTTCATGTTTCCTGTGATTTCTGTGAGCTCACTAGAGTATTCCTTGCTCATGCTGTTCTGCGTGGATCATTCTTTTTGATTATCGCATTGCAGATGTGGCTGGCATCATTACAGGTGTTTCCAAGGTTGTTCAGTTCCATAGTGATGTATATGATGTGCAAAATAATTTCAGTTTGTTAGTTTAATTCTGGCACTCATTGATCTGTGTTGTTCTTTAAGTATATTTTATGGTCTCTGTCCCTCTAAAAGAATGTGCTTCTGTTGAGTCAGTTTCTTGATAATGTTCAGCTCTGTATAGAGTATCATATCTACCCTATGTTTTTTTCTCCAGGTAAAGAAAAATATATTGTATTTCGCTCAGGCTTGAAATGACACATTTCTTTTCCCTGGACATCATATCTTTAGCTTATTCGCTTCCCTATCAGTGAAGTTTCTATTTTTTGTCCCCTATTTGTTCCTGTGTACTAGGAATGTAGATTGGTTATTTATAGTCCGTGGTTCCTTGTTAAATCGGACCCTGGTCAGTGAAATTTCCTCCCTTGTGTTCGACAAAGAAGCTCTCTTTTGTTTGGCAGAGTGTGTTTCTTATGTGATGTTTCATTCCTAATCACTGAATTTCTGATTGCTTTCTATGATAGTTAGTTTAATTAGGCACTACGGAGTGCTTAAATTCTATTTTTTCCTTTCAGCTGCCTTGAATTACTAGATGTTGTGGGTATTTTCTATCATGAAGCTGCTCCTGAGTTTGATTAAGATAACCTCTCTTTTCTTTGGCAAAGAGGTTAATAGCAAACATAGGAATTGTGTTAACAAATAGTTTGCGTGTTCTATTTTGTACTAAGCATGCATTCATTTCTTGCTTTCAGTTCTTAAAGAAGCTCGAAGATAAAATTCATGCCAAGGAGCTTGAACAAACGGATTTGCAGGAAAAATCGAAGGTGTAAGCTGCTTTCATATTATTTATGTAAAACCTTTTGAACACCTGTATAATTTTATACTAAAAATTAGTTCATCTCTCAGGAAAGCCAAGAGGACGAGATTAAACGGCTTAGGAAGAGCCTGACATTTAAAGCAGCACCTATGCCAAGTTTCTACAAGGAGCAACCTCCTAAAGTTGAGTTCATCTACCGATGATGCTGATCTCTTCATTGTAAATAGTCCTGCATGGTCAGAAAGTACCTACATGTTCAGATATTTTTGTTAAGCTTATCTTGGCCAGAAAAAGATCACCTCTTTCTTTTATGAAATACATATAAAAATCGTGCTCATGATAATTTACAGAATAATAGACCGGTATGGTTAATTTTTCTCGCATTATACTGAGATCATTTCTTATTAAGCAATAAGTTCATATGAATTGGGGTTTAATTATGTTCTATACCAATGGTTGGTGTAGATTAACATTTCTTGGTTGTTCTGTACCAATCTAAGTTGCCCATGAGTACATTGATAGTTCATTTTTCTTTTGGTGTGAGTTCGTTGTTATGAAGATTAATTTGGTTGGTGTAGTTTAACATTTCAAAACGAAGCTACTGGATGTATGCTTACGACCATTTCACTTCAATTATAGTATCTTGCATTTCCTTCTCTTTCATATTACAATGTCTTATGCTTAGCTATTTCTTTTGCCAGGAAAGGGTATCACACGCTCCTGGTTGCTTGCTGTTGTAGGTTGTCCGCAACATGGTTCGACATGGTTGTGTGGATGATAGTGGTGTTAGTAAGCGAACTATCTTGCCTTCAAGCCATACTGGCGGTTGTCGTTATTTCATGAAGAACTTCCAAGATGATCTTGCCATTTGTCGGGTCCATGGTGCTCTTGATCTGGTCTCTACTTTTGCGTGTAATGCAAAGGGGCCGAAGATTACTAAGGCACTCTTGGTAGAACCTGGCCAACAACCATGTGATATTAGAGCTGGTTGTATCTCTGGTCATGTAAAGGCTGAAACTATTTCTTGCCTACATTGCATTTCACCATATGTTCATATTTGGGACCACCTATATGTTATTTACATTTACATGTTCAATATTGTTTCGTGCAGTTCATACTGTCAAGTTCCATAAGCGAGGTCTGTCACATGCTCATCTCCTTATGTGGCAGGATGTAGACATGAATCATCAGGTTAGTGCAGCATTGATCAATTCTTCTTTTTCTGCTGAAATGCCAAACCCTATTGCAGATCCGTTAGGCTATGCTTTCATTTCACAATTTATGATGCATAGACCCTTAGCAGAACTAAATGAAAAGTGTCTTTGCATAAAGATTGTGAATGTTCCTGCCTGAAATGGTTATTAATGAGATGGGATTCACCCTCTATAGACGTCGTGATAATGGTAGCTTTTAATATTTATAAAAATGGGAAAAACTTTACAATAGATGGGTTGCTACATATAACATGACTCTAATCGAGAAATATCAGGCCCCATGAATGTAGAATGGTGTAATAAAACACATGCCATGAAATATCTTCTCAAATACGTGATTAAAGGGACCGATTTTCTAAGACTTTGCTTCAGAGGATCAAGGGTAAGGGGGTTGCTTGGGAAGATGCTAAATGTGTTGTGGTAGTCGTTGTTCCAACCGATAAGCATATTATTCGCGCCCCGGAAAACTAGCCTCTTATCAATGTCCGCACATTGTTAATTATTTTCATGTTAAGCAGAAATATGATCCATATGGTCTACTTCAGAGATAAGTATATCTGCTCCTTACCTAAACATATTGTAGACTCTTATAATTTTGACTTCCATGTTTCAGAGTGCTATTGACAAAGAATCCATGTCCACAACTCCGGCAAGACGAGGAAACGTTTGATGTGTAAGAAATCTAAAATTCAGATTCCTCGGTTAACTAGAATAATGATTAATTATGTGAATCATACTAATCTGGTTTTCTGTATATTATTGATTCCTTTCTATCAGTGTTAAGATGTGACCTTATCTTCTCTCTTCACTCTAGGTGCGAGGCATCTTCGCTGGAAGGTGAAAATAAGGGTATGGAAAAAAAGACAAGACCTAGGCCTGCGGGGATACTACTGCTTAAGATCAGGTCAAACCATGCATATTGTTGTGTTAGACCACACACCAACAGAACTTTCGGTCAATGCAGGTTGGACTTATTTTGCCTATACATAGAGCATGTTTGTGACAGGCCCTAAACAAACCGTACTTGGTGATATTTTTGTGTCGTCGTCCAGGTTCCGTTGCCTGGATGTCTCATTGTTACAATGACTTTCGGTAACTTTATTAGTTCATGAAACTCATTAGGCGTTTGAGATCATGTATTCCCTATCCAGTTTAAGTAGGTGAACCAATCACTCCATCAGCTCCTATGTATTTGGAATTATTTCCATGTGTGTATTTGTTGTGTGTACCTGGATGCGACTCTTATCAAGCATCTTATGTTATATCACTGTATTTGGAACTCTAAATTATTGCCCTTGTGTTTTTTGTCACTGCTCTGGTAACATTTTGTTTGTCTATTTCTTGAGGTTCTGCTTGTGTGTTGTGATAATTGTTACCTTCATGGGCAACTTGAATTGGTGAGCTCTGAATTTCATGCATGTAATTCTTCGGCCTGATGCTTGATTTTTCTTTCAGATTCCTCTGGGTATTTCTTCTATAATATTTACCAGTAAAGTATAATTGGTTCTTCATTTCTAAAGATAGATAAATCACAGTCTGTGTGCTACCAGGTGAAATAGAACCATACCACTACTTTTTTTGAAATTTTACCGTGAGCTTTATTGATCAACAAACATAGTTACATCATTTATGAGTTTCGGGAATAAAAAACTAGGGGGATCATCATCCAAAAACAATCAACAAAATTAACAAAACTATGTCTAGCTATTTCGTGGGCAGCCTCATTCGCTTCTCGATAACAATGCTGATACAGGATCTTCTGAAAACCTGAAGACAGCATTCGGCAGTCATCAAAGATTGCTGACGAGGACGTAGAAGAGAAACCTCCATCATTCATAGTTTCAATGACCTGCAAATTATCAGATTGGATAATAAAGTTGATGCCTCCAAGATGTTGTGCCAAGCTTAGTCCTTCACGAAGAGCAAAAGCCTCGGCCATGAATGCATCTGCAGCAAATCTGATCGTCTTGCAGCTTGCAGCAATGAATTTCCCAGCTGAATCCCTGGCAACGCACCCAGACTTCCTTGCCCTAGCTCCTCATCATATGCAGCATCAATATTAATCATAATCGTTCCTTCAGGGGGATGTTTCCACGATTCTTTCTTCCTCTCAACTGGTTTTTTGCTAGCACGCCAATAATTTGCAGCTAAAACCCCGATGGACATAGCACTACGGACAGGTGTTTGGATAGTCTCTCCATGAGTAAGTTGGCCTCTCTCCCACCAGATGTACCATGCAGCGGTCAATATATTTCCGGCAGTCCAATGTCCCCTAACGGAGGCCATGACCCCAGATTCAGTATCATGTGCTCGATCACCATTGACCCCGATCTATCCACCTGACATGCCAAGTTTATCTCATTTTGCAGACCCAATTGCTTCCAGACTTGCATCACCCGAGGGAACTGGAAAAGAGTGTGCTTGATCTTCACAATCACCATTGCATATTGGGCATTCGCTGCTAGAGCCAATGTGTTTATTTGCCAAAATTCCCAAGCAGGGGATAAGTCCATGAAGAGCTCGCCATCCAAAATTTTTAATTTTTGCAGGAACTCTTAGACTCCATAGTTTCTTCCATACTTTACTACCTTGAGATTGTCCACTGATCATCATGTTTGGGTTACGTCGTCCAAATTGGTAATCCCATTCAGCATGGTATGCCGATCTGACCGAAAATAGCCCATTTTTCGTCAGGTTCCACGCAACAAAGTCTTGCATCTCAGCTGGGGCCAGCGGTATTGCAAGAATCCTGTTTGCATCAATGCTCCAGAAATTTTCCCGTATCAGAATCTCATCCCAGCTACCTGTAACGGGATCAATCAGGTCAGACACTTTGCTTAGCAAGATATTTCCTCTCCTAGTATAGACCTTTCTTGTTGGGCTTGTAGGGATCCATGGATCATTCCAAATATCGATTTGATCACCATTTCCAACTCTCCAGATACAGCCTCTATTAAAAGCTTGCATTCCATAGATTACACTCTGCCAAGTATAAGAACTTCCACTTTTCAGTTTTGCCTTCAGTAAATTGCCATCCGGATAATACCTAGCTCTGAGAACCCTTGCACATAGTGAATTTGGTTCTTCTAGCAGTCTCCAACATTGTTTAGCTAACATTGTTGTGTTGAAAGTATGCAGATCACGAAATCCCATTCCTCCTCTTTCTTTTGGGATACATAATTTCCACCACGCTAACCAATGCATCCTTCGGTGATCATCATCGTCACCCCACCATAGCTGCGAAATAGCATCAGTAATTCCTTTACAAATTTTCTTCGGAATATTGAATACTGTCATCGCAAACACTGGTATGGCTTGAGCAATCGCCTTGATAAGCATTTCTTTTCCACCCATTGACAACATCTTTTCCTTCCATCCGCTGATAATAGCCTGTATTCGCTCAACAAGATGCTTAAAACAGTCACTTCTATCTACCCCCACCATTGCTGGCAAGCCTAGATATTTATCATTAAGGGATTCTGTCCAAATGTCTAACACTTCACACACCTCCACTCTATCATCCACCAATGTATTAGGGCTGAAAAAAATTCTGCACTTGGATGCGCTAACCATCTGTCCCGAGCTCGAACAGTAGGCCTCCAAGATATTTTTCAGCGAGGTTGCATTATTTTAGTCTGCTTCCATCAGGATCAGCGAATCATCCGCGAATAACAGATGGGAGATGATGCAAGACGTACTTGCTCGTTGGGAGACCCCAAGAGGAAGGTTTGATGTAGCCTAGCAGCAAGTTTTCCCTCAGTATGAAACCAAGGTTTATCGAACCAGTAGGAGTAACGATTCTTCAGAAGGTTGTCAATGGCGAAATATGATGCGGCGCAACACCAGGGATTCCGGCGCTGACGTGGACCTGCACACAACACAATCACTACTTTGCCCCAACGAAACAGTGAGGTTGTCAATCTCACCGGCTTGCTGAAAACAAAGGATTAAACGTATGGTGTGGAAAATGAGTATTAAATTGCAGAGAATGAAAAAGGAACAGTTTGCAGTTTGTGGTTTAATCAGTGTAAAAGAATGGACCGGGGTCCACAGTTCACTAGTGGTGTCTCTCCATAAAAGATAACTAACATGTTGGGTGAACAAATTACAGCTGGGCAATTGACAAATAGTGAGCGCATGACAATGCATATACATGACATGATTACTATGATATTTAATTGGGCATTACGACAAATACATAGACCGTTATCCAACAGCATCTATGACTAATAATCCACCGCCGGGTTGTCATCCGAGTCCCCCGTTGGTATTAAGTTGCAAGCAACGGATAATTGCATTAAGTAAAGTGCGTAATGTAAACAAACACATATGCCCGTGGACATAGCATCGTTAGGTTATCCCTAGTGGCAACAGCACATCCACAACCTTAGAACTTTCTGTCACTGTCCCAGATTAAACGGAGGCATGAACCCACTATCTAGCATAAATACTCTCTCTTGGAGTTACAAGCATCTACTTGGCCAAAGCATCTACGAGTAACGGAAAGCATGCAAGATCTTAAATAACATAGATAGATTGATAATCAACTTGACATAATATTCAATATTCATCGGATCCCAGCAAACACAACATGTAGCATTACAATAATATGATCTTGATCATGTAGGGCAGCTCACAAGATCTAAACATGATGGCACAAAGTGGAGAGACAACCATCTAGCTACTGCTATGGACCCGTAGTCCAAGGATGAACTACTCACGCATCACTCCGGAGGCAGGCATGGCGATGTAGAAGCCTCCGGTGACGATTCCCCTCTCCGGCAGGGTGCCGGGAAGAGGTTCTGAACCCTCCCGAGCTAGGGTTGACGGCGGCGGCGTCTCTGGAACTTTTCGTGGATATTTGCTCAGGTACTTAGGGTTTTCGCGTCGGGGGGAATAAGTAGGCGAAAGGGCGGCGGCTGCGACCCCCGAGGGGCCCACACCACCCAGGGCGCGGCAGAGGGGGGCCCGCGCCCTGGTGCGTGTGGCCTCCTGGTGGCCCTCCTCTGTGCTCCTTCGCTCCGTCAGGTGTGTTCTGGAAAAATAGGACCCCCGTGTAGTTTCGTCCAATTCCGAGAATATTTCCAGACTAGCTTTTCTGGAATACAAAAACAGCAGAAAACAGGAACTGGCACTTCGGCATCTTGTTAATAGGTTAGTCCCAAAAAATGTATAAAAGTGATATAAAGTAGATGCAAAACATGTAGCAATTGGTATAAAACAAGCATGGAACATCAAAAATTATAGATACGTTTGAGACGTATCAGCATCCCCAAGCTTAGTTCCTACTCGTCCTCGAGTAGGTAAACGATAAAAACAAAATAATTTTTGAGGTGACATGCTACTATCATAATCTTGATCATATAATATTGCAAGGCACATGTAAATGAATGAAGTGATCCAAGTCAATGGTCTATAATTTGCTACAAATAGATAATGAGTAAACAATGAATCACACAAGCTAAACGTTTTCATGAATAGTACTTTCGAGACAAGCATCAAACAGTTTTGCATAAGTGTTAACTCATAAAGCAATAGTTTCTAAAAAGGTATTTAATCAACACAAAGGAAGAATTTAGTTTCAGCATTTGCTTCAACTTTCAACATATTTATCTCATGGATATTGTCAACACAAAGTAGTATAACAAGTCCAATACATTGCATATAACGCATGTTGTAACAAAGTTGACACTAGTGTTTGCTTGTGGAAGACAGAAAGAATAGGAAAACTGACTCAACATAAAAGTAAAAGAAAGGCCCTTCGCAGAGGGAAGCAGGGATTAAATCATGTGCTAGAGCTTTTAGGTTTTTGAAAGCATATAGAGATTGCATAAAATATTTGATACTCCTCCCAACCTTGCTAACACAAGCCATGGCTAACCGAATCCTCGGGTGCCTTCCATCAATCACATACCATGGAGGAGTATCTATTTTTGAGAGGTGTTTGTTAATTGTCAACGAATGGTAGCGGGTGAGAACAGTATTCTACCTGTCAAACGGACTTTTAAGAGCGGCTCCCATGAAGGACGTTATTTCTACCAGCAAGGCAGATCATCCCTCTTTCTCTTTGGTTTACACACATTCAGGTATTTCACTGTTTGTCATTGCTTACTGATGAATCAGGGCAAAAGTGTGAAGAGAATTAATTGGTTAAAGTTGTAATTAATTGGGACTGGGCACCCCGTTGCCAGCTCTTTTTGCAAATTGGATAAGCGGATGTATATGCCACTAGTCCAGGTGTAAAAGTCCATTGACAAAGAATAAAGAATAACCACACTAATTCCTCATGAGCTAGTAAACATTGACACAAAAAGGGAATAATAACATTTTGAATAATTTAAAGGTAGCACATGAAAAATTTACTTGGAGTGGCAAGGAAATACCACATATAGGTAGTTATGGTGGACACAAATGGCATGGATTTTGGCTCAAGGATTTGGATGCACGAGAAGCATTCCCTCTCAGTACAGAGTTTAGGCTAGCAAGGTTATGTAAGCAAACAAGAATATCAACCCGTACACCAAGTTTTATATGACAAACATATTGCAAACGTTATAAGACTTCATACCGTCTTCCTTGTTAACCAAACCCTGTTATTAGAAAATATCTAGACCTTAGAGATACCACCGATGCAAACCAAATTTTCAACAAGCTTTACGGTAGTTCTTCACTAATAGGCTTAACTCATGTGATGCACAATTTAATCATGATCTACTTGTTAACTCAAAACAATTGACAAGCATCAAGTTATCCATTAGTGATCTACAAGATTAAGCAAGTTTTTCCTTATACCAATTACCACATGCAACATTTTCTGAACCAACCAAACACCAATCAATTTATTTATCAACTCTCCAAACAAATATAAGTGAAGCAAGAGAGTACTTTCTACAAAAGAAAGCTAATAGCTCTGACAAGAGATACATGAAAACAAGAGCTAAAAGCTGAACAGCGCTAGATATGAATACTCAACAAATATAAGTGAAGAATAGGAGTATTCTCATGAAAAAGCGGAGCGTGTCTCTCTCCCAATCAAGAATGCTAGGGTCCAGTCAAGCTTTATTGAAAATAAAAGCAATACTGAAAATAAAAGCACACAGACGCTCCAAGAAAAGCACATATGATGTGAAAGAATTAAAATATAGTTTCACTAGAGATGACCTGATAATTTTGACGATGAAGAAGGGGATGCCTTGGGCATCCCCAAGCTTAGACGCTTGAGTCTTCTTGAAATATGCTGGGGAGATCCATGGGAGCCTCCCCAAGCTTAAGCTCTTCACTCTTCTTGATCCTATATCATCCTTCTCTCTTGACCCTTGAAAACTTCCGTCACACCAAACTCAAAGTAGATCTCATTAGAGGGTTAGTGCATAATCAAAAATTCACATGTTCTATAAAGACGCAATATGATTTGTTACTTTAAACATTAGCTACAGCCACTGATGTTATGTGAAGCTCTTCCACCCAAAAAAGAATTTCACTCAACACTAGTAAAAGAGAGAATGCAAAATAAAAAGGCATAATCTGTCTAAAACAGAACAGTCCGCAAAGACGAATTTTTTCGAGGCACTTACGACGCTCAGATCGAGAAACTTGAACTAATGAAAGTTCAGACATTCATAAAGATTACGCACAAAAATTTCAGATTTTTAACAATCTGGTGATTTTAGGAATTTCGTACAGTGAACAGCAAAAATCTGTTTCTGCGCAGCAATCAAAATTAAGCATCTTAACATTAGAGGCTACTCTTGGCACAACAATGCGAGAAAATAAAGATACAAAGGAGTTGCTACAGAAGTAAACAAACCTTGACTCAATAAAAGAAAAATTGCAGAAAAATAAAATGGGTTGCCTCCCATAAGCGCTTTTCTTTAACGCCTTTTAGCTAGGCACAAAGCATGCATCAAGTATTACCAAGTGAAGAAGCATCAACATTGTAATTTGTTCGAACAATAGAATCATAAGGTGGCTTAATCTTCTTCCTAGGAAAGTGTTCCATACCTTTCTTGAGAGGAAATTGATATTTTATATTCCCTTCTTTCATATCAATAATAGCACCTACAGTTCTAAGAAAAGGTCTTCCCAGCACAATAGGGCATGATGGATTGCATTCAATATCCAAGACAATAAAATCAACGGGGACATAATTGTTGTTAACCATGATAAGAACATCATCAATTCTTCCCAAAGGTTTTTTAATAGTAGAATCACAAGGTGAACATCCAAGTAACAATTTTCCAAAGGTGCTAAATCAAGCATATCATATAATCTTTTAGGCATAACAGAAATACTAGCACCAAGGTCACACAAAGCATTGCAATCAAAGTCATTCAATTTCATTTAATGATGGGCTCCCAACCATCTTCTAACTTCCTAGGGATAGAAGCTTCATGTTTAATTTTTCCTCCCTAACTTGTATGAGAGCATTAGTAATATGTTTAGTAAAAGCCATGTTTATCACTAGCATTAGGACTTCTAGCT
The DNA here is from genome assembly GCA_947311845.1 of Poa pratensis. Taxonomy (NCBI): domain Eukaryota; kingdom Viridiplantae; phylum Streptophyta; class Magnoliopsida; order Poales; family Poaceae; genus Poa; species Poa pratensis. The sequence goes on along the minus strand of CAMZMU010000044.1, from coordinate 37,804,972 downwards.
AGCTTTTGCAAGAACTTAATTACTTCAGAAATTAACCATCAAAATCAAAGTCATTATCATCAAAAGTAATGGAATTATCTCTTCCTTATTGCTAGAAATTTCAGCATCTTTATCAAGGACAGTTTCAGAGTTATCAGGCAATTTAGGACATTTTGCAATAGAAGTGGAAACATTACCAACACCAATTATCTTGCCATTAATGGTAGGAGGTTTGCTAACACTTGAGTTTGAAGCATTTTCAGAAGTAGTAATAGTATAAACTCTAGCAATATTATTCTTTCTAGCAATTTCATCCTCTCTTTCCCATCTAGCATGCAATTCAGCTAACATCCTCACATTGTTATCAATTTTAACTTGTATAGCATTGAGAGTTTTGCTCTCTTTAACATCATGAGGCATGTTCTTTAGTTTCAACAAGTCAACATCAAGAGCAAGACTATCAACTTTAGAGGAAGCACATCAATTTTCCCAAATTTCTCCTCAACAGTTTTATTGAAAGCAGTTTGTGTACTAATAAAATCCTTAAGCATAACTTCAAGATCAGAGGGTACACTCTTATTGTTGTAGGAGTTACATAGGAATTTCCATAACCATTGCCACTATTAGAAGGATAGGGCCTATAATTGCTATTACCAAAATTATTCCTATAAGCATTGTTGTTGAATTATTATTTTTAATGAAGTTCACATCAACATGCTCTTCTTGAGCAACCAAAGAAGCTAAAGGAACATTATTTGGATCAACATGTGTTTGACCATTTGCAAGCATAGACATAATAGTATCAATTTTGGCACTCAAGGAGGAGGTTTCCTCAACAGAATTTACCTTCTTACCTGTTGGAGCTCTCTCGGTGTGCCACTCAGAATAATTAATCATCATATCATCAAGAAGCTTTGTTGCAGCACCCAAAGTGATGGACATAAAGGTACCTCCAGCGGCCGAATCCAATAAATTCCTTGAAGAAAAATTTAATCCTGCATAGAAGGTTTGGATGATCATCCAAGTAGTCAGTCCATGAGTGGGACAATTTTTAACCAATGATTTCATTCTCTCCCATGCTTGAGCAACATGTTCATTATCAAATTGCTTAAAATTCATTATGCTACTTCTCAAAGAAATAATCTTAGCAGGAGGATAATATTTTCCAATAAAAGCATCTTTGCATTTAGTCCATGAATCAATACTATTTCTAGGCAAAGATAGCAACCATTCTTTAGCACGTCCTCTCAAGGAGAAAGGAAAAAGTTTCAGTTTAATAATATCACCATCTACTTCCTTGAGCTTTTGCATTTCACAAAGTTCAACAAAGTTATTAAGGTGAACAGCAGCATCATCAGTACTAACACCAGAAAATTGCTCTTTCATAACAAGATTTAAAAGTGCAGGTTTAATTTCATAAAATTCTGCTGAAGCAGCAGGTGGAGCAATAGGTGTGCATATGAAATCATTGTTGTTCGTGCTAGTGAAATCACACAACTTAGTGTTCTCAGGAGTACTCATTTTAGCAGAATAAAAACAGACAGAAAATAACTTGAAAGTAAACTAATGCAAGTAACTAATTTTTTTGTGTTTTTGATAATTGAAAGCAAACAAGATAAAATAAAATAAACTAAGCAAGACAAAAACAAAGTAAAGAGATTGGAAGCGTGAAACTCCCCTTGCAGAAGACTGCTCTCCCCGGCAACGGCGCCAGAAAAAGCTTGATGCAAACACGCTCGTTGGGAGACCCCAAGAGGAAGGTATGATGTAGTCAGCAGCAAGTTTTCCCTCAGAAAGAAACCAAGGTTATCGAACCAGTAGGAGCAACTCTTCAGAAGGTTGTCAAGGCGAAAATGAGCGGCGCAACAGGGATCACCTGACGTGGAATCTGCACACAACACAATCAAACTACTTTGCCCCAACGAAACAGTGAGGTTGTCAATCTCACCGGCTTGCTGAAAACAAAGGATTAAACGTATGGTGTGGAAAATGAGTATTAAATTGCAGAGAATGAAAAAGGAACAGTTTGCAGTTTGTGGTTTAATCAGTGTAAAAGAATGGACCGGGGTCCACAGTTCACTAGTGGTGTCTCTCCATAAAAGATAACTAACATGTTGGGTGAACAAATTACAGCTGGGCAATTGACAAATAGTGAGCGCATGACAATGCATATACATGACATGATGACTACTATGATATTTAATTGGGCATTACGACAAATACATAGACCGTTATCCAACAGCATCTATGACTAATAATCCACCGCCGGGTTGTCATCCGAGTCCCCGTTGGTATTAAGTTGCAAGCAACGGATAATTGCATTAAGTAAAGTGCGTAATGTAAACAAACACATATGCCCGTGGACATAGCATCGTTAGGTTATCCCTAGTGGCAACAGCACATCCACAACCTTAGAACTTTCTGTCACTGTCCCAGATTAAACGGAGGCATGAACCCACTATCTAGCATAAATACTCTCTCTTGGAGTTACAAGCATCTACTTGGCCAAAGCATCTACTAGTAACGGAAAGCATGCAAGATCTTAAATAACATAGATAGATTGATAATCAACTTGACATAATATTCAATATTCATCGGATCCCAGCAAACACAACATGTAGCATTACAATAATATGATCTTGATCATGTAGGGCAGCTCACAAGATCTAAACATGATGGCACAAATGGAGAGACAACCATCTAGCTACTGCTATGGACCCGTAGTCCAAGGATGAACTACTCACGCATCACTCCGGAGGCAGGCATGGCGATGTAGAAGCCTCCGGTGACGATTCCCCTCTCCGGCAGGGTGCCGGGAAGAGGTTCTGAACCCTCCCGAGCTAGGGTTGACGGCGGCGGCGTCTCTGGAACTTTTCGTGGATATTTGCTCAGGTACTTAGGGTTTTCGCGTCGGGGGGAATAAGTAGGCGAAAGGGCGGCGGCTGCGACCCCCGAGGGGCCCACACCACCCCAGGGCGCGGCAGAGGGGGGCCCGCGCCCTGGTGGCGTGTGGCCTCCTGGTGGCCCTCCTCTGTGCTCCTTTGCTCCGTCAGGTGTGTCTGGTAAAATAGGACCCCCGTGAAGTTTCGTCCAATTCCGAGAATATTTCCAGACTAGCTTTTCTGGAATACAAAAACAGCAGAAAACAGGAACTGGCACTTCGGCATCTTGTTAATAGGTTAGTCCCAAAAAATGTATAAAAGTGATATAAAGTAGATGCAAAACATGTAGCAATTGGTATAAAACAAGCATGGAACATCAAAAATTATGGATACGTTGGAGACGTATCAGGAGACCATTGGGGCTTCCCGACAAACTCTCACTCCTTTTAGATCTCCAGCATCCTCAGCATGATTAAGCATGCAGGATAAGGCTTCTGCACATAAGAGAAATAAGTATGGAGACAAGGGGTCTCCCTGGCATATCCCTCTCGTAGGTACAAATTGTTCAGTTTCGCTTGAGTTGAATCGGATCTTGTACCTCACGATGAAACACAAGCCATTATCATTTTAATCCATCCATTATCAAAACCCAGTTTAGCCATCATTTTCTCCAAAAAGCACCACTCCACTCTATCATATGCCTTATGCATATCGAGTTTAACTGCACACAATCCCTTCTTCCCTCTCTTCTTCTTGATTGTGTGCACACACTCGTACGCAATCAATATGTTATCCGTGATTAGTCTCCCGGGCACAAAAGCACTCTGGTGTTGACCAATTATTTCAGGCAAAATTAGTTTCAGTCTGTTTGCCAACATTTTTGAAATTACCTTATACACCACATTGCATAAGCTAATTGGTCTGTATTGCGTCATCTTCTCAGCATTTTCCACCTTTGGTATGAGGACCACAACCGTGTCATTCCATCCCTCTGGAATTTTCCTGTTTGTGATTGCATCCATAACTTCTTTGGTTAGGTCTTCCCAAGTAAGTGCCAGTATCTTTATAAAAGACCGCATGAAGGCCATCCGGCCCTGGGGCCTTAAGATCTCCAATTTGGAAAAGGGCTTTCTTGACTTCTTCTTCAGAGAAAGTCCTTGTCAGGTCTCGATTCATCTCATCAGTTACTCTCCTTGGCACCTTATTTAGAACCTCTTCAGCCGGTTCAGAAACTTCAGAAGTAAATAAACCTTCAAAGTAAAACTTGATCAAGTTACTCATACCCTGTGGGTCTTCCCATTTGTTGCCATCATCATCCACAATATATTTTATTGTGTTCTTCTTCTTCCTAGCACTTGCGAAGTTATGGAAAAAATTTGTGTTTCTATCACCATGCCGTAGCCAATTAGCCCGGCCTCTCTGCATCCAGTGCATCTCTTCCTGTTCCAGTAATAATTCTATCTTTAACAAAATCTCTTTTTGGTCAGCATTTGATTCGTCTGACATAGGGCCCCTTCTGAGCTCTTCCAGCTCTTTTTTGAGTTCGTCAATCCTCCTCCTGGGCCCTTTTAATTCTCTGCGATCCCATGCATGCAGTTCAGCATGTACTTCTGCAGTTTTTTGAGCTAGCGTTGGAAAAAGACCCTGGATATTGCCTTATTCCATGCATTTTGGACTATCAGATCCACAGTTTCTTCTTGTAACCATCGGGCTTCAAACCTCTTCATTGTCGTAGTTCCTACATGGGTACCAGATAGGAACTCAGTGTCTACCACCACCGGTCTGTGATCACTCTTCGTCATCCCACCATTAATGACTTTGCAGTGTGGGAACAGATTGTTCCATGCAGCATTAGCCACTGCTCTATCCAATCTTTCACGAATTCTCCCCCTCTGCCAAGTGAAAGAATCTCCCATGAAACCCAAGTCTTCTAAACCACAGTCTATCAAACAATCTTGGAAGGCTTTCATATATCTTTGAGCTCGGGGAGCACCCCCTTCTTTTTCCCAAGAAAATAGGATTTCATTAAAATCTCCGAGGACTAACCAGGGGATGCTGCCTTGAGAAAAGAGTTCTCTCAAGTAATCCCACGATTTGTGTTTATCCTCCCACTTTGGTTCTCCATAAAAACCCGTCAGACGCCATGTCTGATCACCAATCACTTCCACATCATAAAATTTCTTTCCACCCTTCTCTCTATTATTCTGATTTCTTTCTTCCAGAACAGAATCAGACCCCCACTTCTTCCATTACTCTCATAAATTAACATCCTATCAAACTTCAATTTGCGCCTCAATTTTTCTGCCTTTGTTTTTGCCAAATGTGATTCAGACAGAAACATCACATCTGGTTTTGTTTCCCTCTGGACTTCCAGAATCGCACGCACTGCTGGGGAAGTATTCATCCCACAGCAATTCCATCCGTCGACAATCATTGCTCTTAGCGACAAGCAACCAAGAACAACTTCCGCCAACTCGAAAACTGTCACGAAGAACTTACCGCTGGTACGAGACCAGGGGAGGAAAAAACTCAACACTGGATTGGATCCAGGAGAGGAAGGAGATACCCTAAACGGGGACAAGAATCAATTGGCCTCGCCAATCATCGGAGGGGCCGGCCGGCGGCGGCGGCTGCCGAAACCTAGATCGCCTTCGTATTCGCCCTCATGACTCACGTACCTGGTTATGGTGTCCAAGTTTGGATAGAACCATACCACTACTTTGTTTAGCTTAGGCTTACCAGACTTTATTTTGTTTAGTTTATACTTTAGGATACTAACCATCTCCTTATTAATCTCTAAAATATGAAAATCACGGGCAAGAAACTAAAAGAACTAACAAGTGTCGCGCGGCTGCTGCACTGTTTGATTTTTGTAAGATTTTTACTGTATGATTTTATAGTTAATTTATATGATCCGAAACTATGCTTTTAAATCTATAGACCTATGATCAACTTTCTGATGTCTGTACACAAACCAAATATAGTACAACTTCTTAGCATGACTGCTATTAACATCTTTGTTGCTTATACATACGGATATAAACCAAATATTGTGAATTTCTCTATTACTTTACCTATGTATTTGAGTGTTGCTCTGATCTTTTTGAATCTATAAGATTTTGATAATAGAATGAGGTGATTGTTGATTTCATACGATCTCACAAATATGATTTCAAATATATAGATTTTTATAAATTCTCTAATCTTTCCCAACACGACTACTATTCTTATCCTGTATCGCTTATAAATATGGATATTACTCATATATTAGTAATCTGTACAAAGTGTGGGCAAAAAATTCAAAGAATCTACAAGTGCCGCGTGGCGAGCCGCGCCATTCGAAATGTCATTACGAACAAAATTCACCATTTCTTGTTGCCTAAGGCTCTGTATAAATGTGTTCAAATTCATATGGATATAAATGTCCTTTAACTGATCTGTATAAACAGTGATATTCACGGGCAAGTAATTTAACAGAGCAACATGTGCCGCGCGGCGAGGCGCGCCGTTCGAATCTAGTTACAATGACCAGCGCCTGTACAGGCAAACCATTGGAGGTACGGGCAAGGTAAATTGGAACGAAGCTTGTGTCGCGTGTAGTCGTGAACCAGTGTGGAGACGAAATCTTATCTTCCATAAGATTTTATGATTTTCACCATAAATTCAAGATGACAGATATGCATATCTTTAGATACACAGAATCATAAAGTTAAATGCCTACCATAAATGATTACCAGCCACCACCTACCATTCAGACATAATATACTACATTTAATTCTATAGTTGTCTAATATTGTTCTGTATATATGTGCCTGTTTCTGAAAACAAAAGATGCAAAATCCTCTATAGCTTATTTCCTCATTGAAGAAGAAAAACACAATAGTTGCAGGAAAATACAATAGGCTATGCGCCTTCCAGACCTACTCGTATTCTTGATTGTTTATTCATCTCAAGTTAGTGCCATACCATGGTTGCATATGAATCGTACGAGGCAACAATCACCCCCAATAGTAGCTGGCTACTGACAAAAGCTGGCGTGGAGAGTGGAATTAACCATGTAAGTTAAATGTTGTCTATCTTGTTGGTCTATAGCCAATCAAGTTCCTCACAAATATGCGTGGTAAATCACCAAGGGGACGACCCTAGTAGTGAAAATGCCGCAGTTGCCGGATGGGTAGTAAGTTACTTTCTCGATATTTTCAGAAGCATAACCTACCTGGCATGCATGATATTTTCCTATCAGTGATGATTATACGTCCCTTTCATTTCACCATATACTATTCCCACCATTAAGTTATAACTATGTTGTTATCAATTATCTTTACTGTAATGCAGGTTAGCCCATCTCATTATGGTGATAATAAAACACATTTCTCTACAGTATGGACGGTGTGTATTTCAATCTTTTGTATTCCTTAATATTTTTGGATTTAATATTTAAACGGTATTATAATTTATGTGCCACATACCATATCTATCGTGTACCTTCATCATGTTTTATTTTCCACATACCATGGCGAATGCCGACGGCGTGCTACTTTTCAAAATTCTACAGCCAACGTGCTACTTCTTGAATATGTGTTTAAAAAAATATTATTTAAAAAAAAATTCCTCGCAAGAAGCTACGCGACCAAGCTGTTGAGATTGATTCCAGTTCCGGTCAATATCTCGGCGGAACCGAGATAGTAGAGTATTTTTATCTCAGCGTTTTGGGAATGCTGCCGGTCAAATAATCGTTCCTATCTTCTTCGAACGATGGAAGCTCAGCTCACTGTTGTGATTGGTACCACTGCTTTTCCACGCTTCAACGGCTCAGTGCTACTGCCCCGCCGCTCGCTGAATCCGGCGCACGCCCGGTCGCGCCCGGACGGCCGCGATGCACCCGCACGCCACGGGGGCCGAGAAGGCGGCCGCGCCGTACGGGTCGTGGGAGTCGCCGATTAGCGCCGCCGCCGTCTCCGCCGCCGGGAAGGCCGTCGAGGGGCTTGCCGTCGCCGGCGACGGTCTGCTCCTCTGGGTCGAGACGCGTCCCGAGGAAGGAGGGTATGCCGAACAACTCACTCACCTCCTCTCGCCCTGCCCCCCAAGACCCCAAAGCTCATTAGTCATCACTCATTTCTGCGTCACGCTGTGGTTCTTCTCCCCTCTTCTCCAGGCGCGCGGTTCTCGTGAAGGAAGGGGCGGAGGCAAACGGCGGAAATCTGGATGTGACGCCGCCGGAGTTCGCGGTGCGGTCCCTGGCGCAGGAGTACGGCGGTGGCGCCTTCGCCGTGCAAGGGGATGTCGTTGTGTTCTCCAATTACAGTGACCAGCGCCTGTACAGGCAAACCATAGGAGGTACGGGGGAGGAAGCTTGCATCTAGCTAGTGACTGATTGCTTCGTAGTGCCACGGCTTATAATCGTGGGCAGGCGCATTGCTGTTGCATACCACTTATCATGGTTAGGCGTATTGCTGATGCATACCAATTTAGCATTTTACAAACAAAAAATCTTGCAGTAGCATAACTTAAATCAAGGATAGGCATGTGCTCGCTTATGCATTTCATGAGCCAAGAAGTGTTCCTTCATATCAGATTCAAATTATATATGTTATGTTGTCAACTACTTGTGCTGTCATGTGGGACGTTCATGGGTTGCATCATGTTTGGGTCTCCATACTTGAGGGGTATGCAGAGCAACATCTCCAGAAACATGAGCTAACCAAGCTTTGATTTGAATTTATTGACTGTAACCTTTGGCCTGCAAAAACTTATAATGCATCTGTTGAGCCTGTATTGTGATTGTTCAGAGGGCGCTACTGTACCGAGGTTCTGTGTCCTGTAATGGTATTTCAAAGCATTTCTTTTTTGTTGGTTTCAGATAATTCGCCACTACCTCTGACGCCGGACTATGGTGGATCAGTGGTCCGCTATGCGGACGGTGTCTTTGATCCTCACTTCAGTCGTTACATCACTATAATGGAAGGTGATTAGTACTCCATATATAATCTGTCAAATATTGATTTCTTCATTCTTTAAGAAGAAAAATAAATCCACTTTGACCGCAGATCACCGCAAGAGTAGCTCAAATCCCATCACAACAGTTGCGGCTGTGAGCACAAATGATGGAGGTGTTCATGGTAAGAAGAACAGAGGATTTACACACCTGTTGGACTAAGTTCTGCTCATGATCCTTCCGGATTATTCAAATAATGTTCTCATTTTTTGGCTTAGAACCAACTGTACTGGTCAGTGGGAATGACTTCTATGCCTTTCCACGCATCGATCCAACCGAAAAGCGCATGGCATGGATTGAATGGAGTAATCCAAACATGTCATGGGATAAAGCCCAACTATGGGTTGGATACTTCTCCGGCAAAGGGTAATATCTCATTTGCATGCTTTGTGTGTTTCAAATTATTTGCATTATTGTCTTTTGCACTTTCTTGGGTGAAAAAAAGGATATTTACTTTTGCCAGCTGCTGTAATACTGATGGATGTGGTTAGACCCTTTTTTGGCAATATACTGAAGGATGTTGTTGGACCCTTTAGCACTGTCTGTTTTCGAATGACCTGTAGTCATTCATGCCCGGTGGTGGAGCTAGCAGGCCATTGGAGCCTGGGCAAGACCAGTGTGTCCGCCTGATTGATGTTTTTCCCAGCAAGACCAGCTTTTCAACATGCAAGTCTGCACTGTTTCCCGTGGATGCTCAGCGGCCGAGCCCGGGAGCTGCCCGGGGTCGCCAAGAGCTGGCTCCACCAGTGTTCATGCCTACAAATCCTCAGCACTGGTCCATATTTTAGATCACACGGAACCTGTAGCCAGTTCATGGCAAATACTAGTCTTTATAGATTGTATGTAAAGATTCTCTGGTTCATTGTAGCATCAGATATATATATATATGTATTTGGAATGTACAGATCAACAATTAATTGGATTTTTGTGTTTGAAAAGCAAAACCTGAATGATAGTTGTTTGTTAGTTCAAGTATGCAAGAATGCTTCTTTATCTACTCCCAAGGTTTACAAATTTATTATAGTATCTATTATGTGCAGCGAGGTACAAAAACGTATTTGCATTGCTGGTGAAGACCCAATGTTTGTGGAATCTCCTACTGAACCCAAGTGGTCTTCAAAAGGTGTCTGCATCTTGCCTTACTCCAGTTTCATGTTCAAACTTATCCCAGACATGTCTCCACATGAGTTGTTGTCTTTCGTCATATTAAATTGTTCAGTAGGTACTTCACAATAATGGAGGCACATTATATTTCGAAATTTCATTTAGTCTGACTATTTTTGCTTTAGGTGAGCTGTTCTTCATAACTGACAGAAAGAGTGGGTTTTGGAATATTCATAAATGGGTATGATTCGTTCTGACTTGTTGATTTCTGATGAGTTATCCATTTTCTTCCAAGTTATTAAACTATTTAGTTATAACATGGAGTAGCCAGTAGCCCAGTAGTGGATGTATCATGTATGTCCTTAGTACCACTGCCATCTCTCTATATTTTTTACTTGCACCTATCTTTTCACAATCTATTTTCTTATTTTAAACATAATAGCATTGTGCATTCATTTGTATCTATTCACACAACAATTGTGATAAAATTACTTTATTAAGGAGTTATTACTTTGGCAAGCCCATTAGGTAGACTGATAATTTTGTATTAGTATTACGTTGATGACCTACTATAATTATCTCTCTAACTAGGAGGGTGGTAACTAAGATTAGGTTCTTTGCACATATTGGTATTTGTTTGGGAACTATTTGATTTGGTTTGTCTTGCTATTGTGCCGATTCACCTATGACAGGACGAGCAGACCAATGTGGCAGTGCAAGTTTACTCAATCGATGCTGAATTCTCCAAGCCAATGTGGATCTTCGGTGTCAGCTCCCATGCTTTCCTAAGAAACGATGATTCAAGTCAGAAAATAGCTTGCTGCTACAGGTTCATCCCAAATTATTGACTCTAGTTTGTATGTGAATCAGAAAAATAAACCTATTATCTCTTATCCAGGCAGAATGGAAAGTCATATGTTGGGTTGCTGGACCACGATTCGGGGTCTTTTTCAAAACTTGACCTTCCCTTCTCCTCCGTAAATAACATAGTAAGTGCAAAATCTGATGACATACCTCAAGAACTAATTGATAGTATATTGTATTCCTTCAGTTTGTTAAGTGGTGATTCTAGAAATTACATCTTGTTTATTTGTTAGGTTTCTGGAGATGGATCTTTATATGTTGAGGGTGCATCTGCTAGTCTTCCAGTCTCAATAGCAAAGGTTCATAGAACTACCTCCATGTATTGGTTTTGTATGCTAAATGTATGCTCTGAGATCCTGCAGCATGCACCCTAGCTTATTCATTTTTTTTTTGCACCAGGTGACGCTGGATGAAAAGAAAACAATGGCAACTGACTTCTCTATAGTTTGGTCCTCCTCAGAGGACATTGCGAAATATACATCCTACTTTAGTTTGCCGGAATTTATGGAGTTCCCAACTGTAATCCTGGTCAGCATGCTTATGCTTATTTCTATGCTCCACACAATCATATTTTCGAAGGTTCATCAGATGAAAAGCCCCCATTATTGGTCAGAACCCATGGTAATCTATCAAAACTTTATTTTATCTTATTCTGATGGTACCAAAAGCATAGTACATTCACTCTATCAAAAGAAAAAGCATACTACATGCTGGATTCTGCAAAATATGTGTGTTGCCTGTTCTCGTTGATTATATATTCTTTCTTGTTGTCAATGTCTGACGTTCATTGTCAATTATCAGAAAATGCAATGCAGTCAACAACTGCTGATCTGCTAGATTTCTGCTTACACTGTTTGCACTCTTATGATGATAAGAGCATAGGGTAGTGAGGTAGTCCTAACTTTATTCACCAACTTATCAAATTTCTAAGGCTAGTGAAATGAAGAGTTGCTCCAGTTGCCCAAGTATCACAACAGCGAACTGGGAAATTCGCTTGACATTATTGCATTATTTAGGTGGACCTACAGATGAAGCACGCGGAGTACTGGATCTTAGTGTGCAGTTCTGGACCAGCCGAGGATGGGCACTCGTTGATGTTAACTATGGGGGAAGTGCAGGTATTTGTATTTTAATTTTGTCAACTAATCTACCTGATGAAGAACATCATGTTCTTTGTACCTGCACATGTGATGCATGTATTATTTAATGATTTCCACCCTGTTATTTGCAAAAGCCTTAATCTGTTACTTTAAAAACATGGAAGTTGTAATAAGTATTCTCTATTTTTTCGTGAAGGCTATGGGAGAGAGTATCGAGAGAGGCTTTTAGGGCAATGGGGTGTTGTGGATGTAAATGATTGCTGCAGCTGTGCCACATTTCTGGTATGGCTCATTCATAATTTCATGTACAGGTTGTAATCATCCTATGAAGTGCATATAATAAGAAAAGACGAATGAATATGCCATAAATTGCTGGTTGTTAAGGTGGAAACTGGAAGAGTAGATGGAGAACGACTTTGTGTAACAGGAGAATCTGCTGGTGGATTCACAACATTAGCCTGCCTTGCTTTCAGACAGGCATTCAAGGCTGGTTCTTCTTTATATGGGGCAAGTTTGAAATCGCCATTTTTCTCTCTTTTGGCTGCAGCTTAATACCAGCTAATAACTTTTACATTGTAAGCAGATTGCTGACTTAGCTTCATTAAGGGCAGGCATGCACAAGTTTGAGGCGTACTACATTGACAACCTTGTGGGTAAGGAACTTTGTACTCATCCTTACTGGAATATGGATGTTCTGATGTGTTCATCAATAAATAACATCACTGTACTTCCAATAATCCAGGGAATAAACAGGCTTACTTTGAGAGATCACCAATAAACTTCGTTGACAGATTTACGTGTCCGGTCATTTTGTTTCAAGGATTGGATGACCCGGTAAACCTCGAATTTTGAAGTGTTTTCCGTCATCAGCGCAGTCTAAGTGATGCAATACTAGTTACCTACATGATTAATAATAATCTAAGATACATGGCTGTATGTTTTAATTAGAGTATGCGCTTATTATAACTTGCAATGTGGTAGTGTGTCGGTTCTCTACATTGTGAACTGTTAGGATATTGTTTTTTTCCTTCTGATATCTTTGCCAGCTTACACTTTGATGATCTTCAGGTAGTATCACCAGATCAGGCAACAACAATATACAAGGCTATAAAGGACAAAGGTCTACCTGTGGCTTTGGTTGAGTATGAAGGGGAACAACATGGTTTCCGCAAGGTTAACGATTACTTTCTTCTATGTATCTCGTTACACAAGGAACCTTTCCTTCGAACTCCCTATACAAGGCACCTTCCATTCCATGTACTACATCACACGAATAGTAAACACTGATGTACTCAGCCAACGTGAAAAGCCCAGTAGGAGTGAACTCAAATTTCACTGACAGACAGCTCATATCTGACATGCATTTATTGGACCAGGCCGAAAACATCAAGTTACTTTGGAGCAGGCGATGATGTTCTTTGCAAGATTAGTGGGAAAATTCGAGGTGGCAGATGACATCACTCCAATCAAGATCGACAACTTTGATTAATCCTCATTGTGATCGTTTTGAAGGAGAATCGAGTGTCGCTGGGTTGGTGGGGGTGAGTTGGTGTCAACACGCCCACCAGGTTTCGGCTTCCGCGAGGCAGAATAAAGTGTAGCTATGTCTTTTAAACAGTGTCACCGGTACGGTGCTTGGACGGCCTCGTTTCTTTGTAATCGTTTTTGTAGGTGCTGCAATCTGTATACTGTTAAACATCAACTAATTGACTTTGGTTACGCCTAAAACGTGTTAAACATCTGTATACGGTGCTTGGATGGCCTCGTTTCTTTGTAATCGTTTTTCTAGGTGCTGCTATCTGAACTTCTGAAGTACAATCTGTATCTGTTAAACATCAATAATTGGTCTGTTGCCTCCAAATAAAAGGGCCTATTTGGATATGCAAAGTGACTTAGGCTTTGTACAATTGAGAAAAGATATATGCTTCCTCTGTTCCTAATTATAGGATGTTTTTAGATATATTAATATTTACTACATACGGACTAAAACGAGTGAACATACATAATAAAACGCATCTAGATACATAATAATCTATTTTTTATAACATCTTATGTTTAGAAACAGAAAGGGTACTATAGAAGCAGATGTGAAAGCTACACGAATTCTGAAAAGTGGAAGCCAAAGTAAAGTAGAGGAAAAAATGCTGAGTAGGTGATAGTCGTCCAAAACGAAATTGAAAAGGCCACCACATCTTCCCCAGCTGACCAAACATACAAGTTCTTTTAAAGCGTTTTACATACTCAGAATGTCAAGCTGGATCGCCTTCTTTTATCCTGTTTTTTTTTTTGAATTGGGGTGCGAATCACCAGACTCTACATCGAAACGATGCATATAACCTCGCCTTTTTTTTTGAGGTTAAAGGTGGTCGAATCCGCCGTCCGATTAGATAGAATAGAGATTTATGTACAAAATTTTGAGATAGGGAAAAATCCCTTTACAAACAAAACAAAAAATTAGTCTCTAGGATCATGCGTGTGGGCGAAAGCCCGCAGCGCCAACTCCTTCCGTACCAAAGCTACCACCTCCGTAGGCGAGATCACCGCACTACGAAAGTCCTTCGGTTCCTCCCCGTCCATAACCTCCACGTCGAGGAGCGCCCAGGCATCAGAAACTTCAGCATCTAGGCCACTTCCGGCGGCATCTGCCGCTCCATCCCGGTCACTGGCGTCTTCTTCTTCTTGGGCTTCTTCATGGAAAGGACGAGGTCGTCGATGGCAGCCGCTGCGTGGTCCGTGAGGGGACCATCGTAGAGGGCCAAGTACTCCTGCCGGCGACGCTCCGAAGGGGTGCCCACCTCAAGCTGCGAGCCGAGACGGCGCGCCACGGCCTCCTTGGCCAGCTGCTCGATGTTGGCACCCTCAGGGTGCAGCTCCGCGATCCTGATACTCCTCCGCGCTGACAGTGCCTCTACCTCCTTCTCGTGGACCGACACTAAGGCCAGCGTGCCCAAAACGGAGGTCTTGAGCGGCGTCGAGATCCGGGCGAGGAAGCCTGACAAGTCAAGCTATCCAGAGCCTACGTGCACCGGCGAGAAGATGTCCTTGAACTGTTGCCTGGCCTCCTGCTCACCCTGATCGGTCTGCGGTGCAGAGCGCTCATGCGAGAGCTCTCCAACCGAACCCTGCGAGACCCTCTCCCGTGGACCTTCATCATCAATCAGGGCCAACTCCCTTGCGTTCTGCTCCTCGTGGCTGGGTATGTCAAAACCCACCCGCTCCTGCATAGTGGCGCACTCGAAAACAAGGGCGAGAATCGACGCAAAGTTGGCCGCATCTCTTGGGGAGAAACAGCCATAGAGCTCGAGACCACCATCCACGCAGCCATCATTGACCCCAGCAGTCGGAGGCGGTGCTGGAGTCAACAAAACCTCAGCTGGTGCCATGGAAAGCAGAGCAGCCTCAGCCCGCTCCAAAAAGCTCCCAAAACGCTCCAACAACCTCGCCTTCTTTTCTCATGTAGACCGGTTCGGTTTCGATAGGGTTCACACCATGTCGTAAAATTTACCTCGCATGGGGTGATTTGGATAGATTTGACCGGACATGTCAAGTTGTTATACAAGTTTGATCGTTTTGGTAAAAAACAATTCTGAACGCGTGATATCTTTTAACTTTTAGGGGAAAAGGTGGGGATTTTGGCCTGGCAGGTGACCTAAATTTTGTAACATTTTTGTTTTTTGAGAATTTGTTTTTAACTTGTTGGATTCAACTGTTCCATGCATCAAATTTGAGAGCTCTAGTTAAATTTCATATTCGGCCCCGCTTGGATGTCGACATTGGTTTTTTGTTTTGTTTTGCTAGAATCATTGGTTTTGTTTTTTTGAGACAAGGATGTCGACATTTTTTTTTAAGTGGGTTTGTAATTGAATTGTTTCCACTAGCCAGTTTTCCTAAGGCAAAATCTAAGTAGGGCCAACACGGGCCGGAGGCGTCTGGACCATCAGTCCATCACACCCGTAGAAGCCCACTTCGGCGCTCCGTCAGAACCAACTGGCACAAATAGGCGCCGTCCTTTCCCATCCGGCGCCGTCTCCGGTCTCCGCTCTCGACTCGCTCACGCCCACCACCACGCCACCCCCGCCTCCGCCCTCTGGAATTCGCGCCGCCGACCGCCGCCCCCGAGGTGAGAGATTGCCCTCATCGCACGCCTCTACCATTGCGCTCCCCCGTTTCTGCTGCTCCATTTCCTGCTCAATCAGTTGCTTACTCCCGGTTCTCTCTTCGCGCTTGTGCAGATGATGGGCTCCTCCGGCCACGGCTCCTCCCCCGGCCCCTATCTCGACCCGGAGCGCGTCTTCGCGCTCGTCAGCAGACGCCAGCCGATTGACCTCTTCGAGTACTTGGACTCCGTCCCCGGAGCTCGCGCGGACCTGCAATGCCGCCTGGTCAGCTTCGCAGGGACCGCGCTCATGGCGCCGCGGCCGGGGTGAGGTTTCCGGTGCCATCTCGCGCTTAGTCGGTCCAGTTCTCGCGGCGGTTCTAGTCGTCCTTGCGCCGATTCTTGCAATGGTTCTTCTATTGCTTTCTCCAGGGGGCTAATTCGCACAGTTCTTGCTATGATTCTTGCGGTGCTTCCTTCTCCCCCTTTCTCGCGGTAGCTCGCCCCGGCCTTTTTGTGATTTGGCGGTTCTTGCTCTGATTTCGGCACTGGTTCTTTCGCTGTCTCTGGGGCCTTAATTGGCTGCGCCATTGCTCGGATTTTTTCATTGGTTCTTCGCTTCCTCAGCGGCCGCCTAATTAATTGGTTGCGTTCTTGTTCCGATTCTTGCGATGGTTCTTTCACCCTGCTCGCCAATTTGGTCCTGTTTTGCTCTGATTCTTGCAATGTTCTGTTCCCTCCCCAGAAGCTCGCCGCCGTGGCCCGACGAGGACTCGTGGGCGCTGTATTGGGCGAAGTACGCGTGGGCTCACGCACTACTTAGCAGGTTGGTACACAAAACTTCTCGGAGGCGCCCGCAACCTGTTCGATGTTTTGTACACGAAGAGAGGGCTTACAGTCTGACACATGTTAAGCAATTAGGCTTCTATTGTTACAGGTTCAAACAACTTGGTTAATTCCTTCTGGTCTCCTGTGCAGATTTGTTGCTGCTGGAATGAACGATTTGGTTTAGTATGGCCATGGTGCAAACATTTGTTGCTATATTGGAATGAGTCCTTGCGTGCTTAAGAACTCAGTCAGTTGTCTACTGTTTGCTGTTGGAACAGATGCTTTGGTTTAGAGTTTTCTAGTGCGAAGAAGATCCCTTGCTACTGGAACGAATCAGTCTGTTAATGTTTGCCCAATGCTGTTCTTGGTCTGAAAGATTTGGTTCAGTCAACTTGATAAGAAGCATCATCGAGACAAAGGGTTTGATAATATGTGTCTCCATGTGCAATTTGGTAGAAATCTAAACAGTAGTTAAATCCTAATTATAGAGAAGCTGTAGGAAGCAGCAGGAAGACAACTATCCCGGACACATTCATTACTTCTACTTTACAAAGTACAGTTTGCATATTTGCTTCTTCAGTATTATGCATGCTATTTCACCTATAGCTGGATATGTCATTTTGTGAGCTCAGCTTTGCACATGAGTTATCTAATTTTTTATTGTTTGCAGACTTTGTGCGCCTCAGATGGTTGGTAATCCATTCAGTTATCCTTCAGATCCAGGTTTAGTCTGTTTCCAAGATCCTCTTTTACTGTTGTTGGACACTGTGTTTAATGTTGCCCCCAGATGTAGTTTTTGGCCTTTGCTTATTGCCATTTTTCTCAAGATTACCTTAATACTGCACAAAATGCTATACTATAAGTGTTGTGAATGTATGACTTATCTGATCAAAGACGATTGTCATATTCAATAGTAAGCATGCCTGATGCGTACAACTTTTTGTTACAATATCTTTCCGGTTCATTATTTCTCGAACTCCTGTCAAGTATTACCAAAGAGGCTTTCTGAGAAGAAAAGGACCATCTCTTAATAGAAACAAAAGTTAGCAACTTAGCATAGCTTGCTTAGTTCACCAAATATTATGCAGGCAAGATACACCTACGGTGGATATACTTATTGACAAGGTTAATGTGCATCACTCCTCATTATATATTTAACATTTTGGACCTGTACTTCACCACACATAGATAGAAATACAGATGATGAAGCGTCATGTTGATTTGGTTGAAATATCATTTTTGCGGATTGTATCACACAAATAATATATGTAAGATGTTATTTCAAATGATCATGGAAGTAGTGGTATAGGTAAGTTTTATGTTCTGCTTCTGTCTGAACTGTGTCTTTCTGCTGATCATCATATCATATGTGTGCAGTGCTCAGACATGCTGCAATCATTAATCAGTTAGACGCTTCTAGCTCAAGTACTACTACTGCAATGCTTCCTCCACAACAGACAAATTATAATGCTGGTTAGTAAATGCTATCTGTTTGCTTACTCAAAATATAGTCTCTTGAGTGTGTCCTTACACTAATTCATCATGCCTGTAGTGATCAATTTTCCTACCACACTTGGTCGAACGCTTGATCGTGCATCTGCCTTTAACTTGGGAAGGCATGCTTCAGATTTTGCTCCATGGGGGACTGATTCTTCTCTTGGTTAGTAACATTGCCTGTTCGCTTACCCCATATATATCACTTAACCTGCTTCTTGACTTGAAAATTTATGACCAAAAAATTCTCATGACTTGTAAGCGTTGCCTTTTAAATTAAATTAGTGCCAATAACTTTCTTGCTTCATGAATGGCAAGCCACGTGTTTTCTGTCTTTTTTCGTGAACGGAAAAGTCATGTTTTCTGTCTTGATTGTAACAAGGGAATGTTTGTTGGATACTTGTTTTAGAACAACGGAATGGCATGCTTCAACCTGATAATACTGTATGTTTACCCAATTGACAGTCTAACTATAAGCCACTGGGTATGTATCCTTTATACTACAATTAATTTTATTGTTTCAAATAGAAGTACATACCTAGTTATGACGAAAATATGTTATTCAACTTTCGATTTTAACATGCATGTGTATTTTTTTTTATTCCATGCATGCTTATATTGTTCCAATTCAGATAGGTTCAATCTTTACTTCACTTTCTAGTTAATATGCATGATCCAACCAATTACATTGCAGTAATATTTGTGTTGGTATGCTTTGTCTAATGTTATACCTTTTGGGTCTTTCCCTGATATTTCTGCAGAACTGGCATTCGCAAAACTATCTCTGGGCCAACCAGGATACGTGCAAATGGCTCCACAGGAGCTGATGCAGAATAACTATGGTACCCCTGCAATGGGGTTACCATCTCTGGGCCAACCTCGACCAGCGCAACTCACCCCACAGAGACTGATGCAGAATGGAGAAGGTTAGTTTTTCTGAATGCATGCCATTTCCAGCTAGCAAACCAGACACGTATAAACCTTTGTGTCATTTTCCATTGCTGCCCACAGTAGATATCAAAGGAAAGGGACCTGCATCAGAAGTAGACGAGCAAAAGGTGCTGGTCTATGTCGCTACTATAATGGCAGAAGATGGCACTACAGGTGCTGCAGGGCTGTTGATCAAGAAGGGAACCAGGCAATTCCTCTGTGCGGCATATTTTCCGATGCGGGTCACGGAACCAGTTCTTCTCGCAGCTGCTTGTTGTGAAGGGATCAAAATTGCCCGGGCCTATCAACCACGTACTATTGTGCTGGAGTCCCATCTATTCCCTCTGCTGAAGCCGCTACTCGGTGCTCATGCTTCATGCCCACAGATGGAAGAGTTGATGAAATTGATGGATCCCTCACGATGCACAATGGAGGCCATTACCGAAAAATGCAATTTGAATGCTTGTCAACTCGCCTTGTATTGTGTGCCGACTGGGATGGCTGATATATTCTTTGGTGCTCCGCCGGATTGGATTGCCCTTACTTAGCTTGCTGCCAAGATCAGTAATGTCAGTTACTCTGGTACAAAACAAACGGTAAATGGATAGTTGGTAAATGGCAAGATACAGGACTCATGTTAGAGTTTAGATACAGACAACTGCGAGCATTCATCAAGTGTAGATATAGGCAGCTAAATAGCATTCTTTCAGTACTCACATGGGAAATGCAATTGAACAAGTAGTTGTACCCACATGGTACTTTTGTTAGGAAATGCATACCCTCTCTTCTCAGTGAGAATTGTGTAACTAGTTCTGACTGATGTGATGTAAACTTGAGTAAGCTCAGCCACTGGTTCATATGTGAAGAGAAAGATTTCAGTCCCAGTTCGTAAGTGATCTTCATTTTGTGCTGGTTATTCCGTTTAATGATTTCCTGCATGACATATATCTCTGATGCCACATCTTTCCTGATTCGGGACTGTTCTAGAATATTTGTATCTGAAACAAGTGTTGAGAATTGACTCGTGCTACATTTGCTTGGAGCTTGGATGGACTAGTACTTTGATGGCTGTGGCAGCTTTTGTTATGTTTGTTATCAATATACTTTTCCTTTTGTACTCCAATCCTTTACATAGATTTTTTTCTATTGCTGTACCTTGTTTGAAAATGTGAACCTCGAACCAGACTGGCACACCGACGAGCTAGGCTGCATGGGGAAGTAGGCTCTTGGCCTTGGCGAGTTCTGTGCAATGTGACGACTGACGACACTATGTAAACCAACTACAGTAAGAAATTATAAGGTTACAGCCTACAGGGGTCCACTTCGTGACCTAATCATTCATGTTACACCCAGATGCTAATTTTCTCGAAGAGTAAATCATATCCATTGACTAAGGATTTGCCCAAGTATCCTAGAAAACGGAAAGCATCAAGACTATCATCAAGACATATATCGAAGGCTGTGCTGTGGAAGTGTCCGACTTCTGAGGGCTTTCTGCTGTTGGTTCCAGGGCAGGACTTGTGGCAGAACCCACGCTGGGAGATGTTAGAGAAGGCGTCTCTGCTGACCGATTTGCGGCTGAAGCTGGCTCCGGTGCTGCAGTTGTTGGAGCGCAGGCTGGACCTCTTCCTTGCTTCGTGTCGTCGTCGTCGTCGTTGGCCTCATAACTCCGTCGATTCCGTGGCACCTGAACAGATCCCCTCCGTGGCAGATGTCGGGGCCGGTGAGCTCGACATTGTTGAGGTAAAGCTTCTGGCGCTCTCCCTCTTGGTTACCGTGATCGTCTGGCTTGTGTGGCGTGTAGGAAGTATGGTCCTGTTGGGAAGCCTGGCGAGGTCACTGAACGTGAGGATCGCCGGGATGGAGTGCCGCAGCAGGAGGTCCAGCACCTGGTTCTCGGGCACCGATGCCGTGGACAGCATCCTGTCGCTGGGCATCAGGAAGGTGGTGTTCTCCGGGATCTTCTCCTGCACCATCCTGACGAGCGTGACGAAGGTGAAGTAGCGCGCTTGCTGCATCTGCTGCGTCGTCGAGGCGATGCCGCCGTCGGCGGCCCCGGTGGAGAAGGCACGGCTGCGACGCTGCCGGCGGTGGATGCTACGAGCGTGAGGAGCAGGATGGCAGAGAAATGCCAAGGCATAGCCATGGGTGGGGGGTAAGCACGGCCAGAAGGTATGTGCGGCTCTCATCTTTGCAATCTGCTTTATTACTGGGTTTTGGACTGGACGAGTGTACTGCCCTTGCACACTTACTTCCTGTCTGAACTACTGCCTCGTTGCAGGCTTTACTCATGCTTGAACTACTTGGCACCGTCAGTCCTTACTCCTTAGGCAGCCCTAACCGTTTTAGTACTGCCTACTGCCTTGCAACGGGAGGAAAAAAAAATCACATTTTTGGATACTGACAGTGAGGAAATTGTGCATGTAGTGCAGATGCCGGTGGCATCCCGCGTCACTCACCGTAAAACGCCACAATGTTATTCTAGATGTATGCTATAGGGACATTCCCCGAATGCTACAAACATGTTCCAATAATGTTGGATGCCTGGAGTTGGACACATATGTTGTGGGATGTGTTTTTTTATTACGAATGTGACACGCTTTACTGACGTTTAATCCCAAAACAAATGGTGATTTGTTGCATCCGCTATTTTCTTTTGCTATGTTGATTCTTTTGCGGGGGGGGGGGGGGGGGGGGGGGGGGGGGACATTTGGTAATGGTCTTGAAGCTCTTTTTTATGTGTTCTTAGTTTAGTTCTATTTTGATTCTTTTAAATAAGGATTCAATAAACTATAATTGAGTTAGTCGAAAAAAGGAGTGATAGGAAAGTGGTAAATGAAGAGAATCGACTAACCGGAAACTTTTAGGATCTTCTTTAGATCAGGTAAATCCTGAACAAAATTATTTTATCTGGTAAGGATTTACCTAATTACGTCAGGTAAATCTGTCGGTCCTATCCCTTTTTTTAACTAATGATGACTCTTTGTTTCTTACTTCTATGAAATCATAGGGAAAGTCTATGATGAATTTTCAAAATGCATCTCACTCTTTCTCTACGACTCGGATTTAATGGTGTGTTAATTTTTTTGGTACACTTTGCAAGTTATTACATATTCAAAAAATATTGCTAAACAATGTTCCATTTCTGAAGATGCTACGTAGCCAGGAAAATATTTCAGCAACTTACTGCATTTTTGCAGCAATGATCGGGTCCACCCATACATGGGCAGTCGAACAAGCTGACGATGCATCGTTGCATTTCTGAAAAATGCTACGACACATGGAAAAATGTTTCGCTCGGAGGGTCCCTGCAATGCCAATGAACAAACAATCAAATTGTAACCCCAAGATGAACCCACCATTGCCAAATTTTTTTTTAGAATTAAGGAACCTCAAAAGAGGCTCCCAGTTTCATTAAAATGAAACCAGGGGTGTTACATCATCCAGGTCAGGTCCAAGCCTCTGAAATTTCTGCTGCGCTTTCCCAATTTCATTAAAATGAAACCAGGGGTGTTACATCATCCAGGTCAGGTCCAAGCCTCTGAAATTTCTGCTGCGCTTTTCCAAACCAAAAGCAGCAACCAAAACATGACAACAGGAAACCAGAGAAGGAGACACCCCCTCCATCTCTGCCTGTGTCACAACTGCGACAGTAAAGTACTAAAAGACTACACTACTCCAACTGCAACAAACAGCAGCTAAGATAAACAGAAATTTCTTCAGAATCTGAAGCAGCAAAAAGTCTGACAGAGGTCCAGCGGCACCAACAGCTTCGAAATTATCGGGGCAACCAAGAGACTTCATCCCTGTAGTCTACAAACCACAAGATTCCATCCATGTTTCCGCCCGAAAATTTAGCGTGCCACCTTCGCCAGCAGATCAGCTCCCTGTCGTAGGATTCTTCGCAACACGTTTCTCTGCAAATTTGACCAATCAAGTAAGAAACGACAAGCTAAAAACACCACATCTGTGGGGTCTTTTGGACGAATCCCTTGGAAATACGAATTATTCCATGTTTTCCATAGAGCCCAACAAACCGCAACAACTCCAATCATCACCACTTTTCTCTCTAAACCCGAGAAATTGGGTGAGCATAGCTGATACAGGTTCCGGAAGGACGTTGGCACACAACTCAAATTTAAAGAGACCGAAACTACATCCCAGCAGTATTTAGCCAAAGGACAGAAAAATAAGAGATGCTACTGCGTTTCTTGCGAGTTGCAGAATTCACATAGCTCGCACCCTTTCCAGCCTCTCTTCTTCAGGTTATCTCGTGTTAAGATCCTATTCTTAACTACTAACCAACTAAAAATCTTAACCCTTAAAGGCATCTTTAGCTTCCATAAAAACTTATATGGAAATCGAACATTCTTCGCATAGAGATATTGATATAAGGATTTTACAGAAAAGGAACCGTCTCTTGTTAAAACCCAACTAACTTGGTCAGGTTCAGCCGACAACTGAATATGACTACAGCTTTCCAAAATCTTAATCCACATATCTAAAGTTTCCTCCCTCAGACATCTCCTGAACTTTATACACTCAAAACCACTAGTAAACACCTCATTCACCGTTTTATTACGACTAAAAGTAAGATCATAATGTCTAGGGAAAAGCTCACATAGGGATTTCTGCCCTAGCCAGCAGTCCTCCCAAAATCTAGTCTTCTTCCCATCACCCAGAATACTTACAACAAATATAGAATAAATCTTTAACTGCCATCAAACCAGACCAAAAATGCGAGTCAGTAGGCTTATGAGTACATTGAATCAAGGTCACTTTCTTCAGGTATTTGGCTTTACGAAGATCTTGCCAAATACCTCTTCGTGCCAAATCAAAAGCCAGCTAAGTTATTCCACCAACTGAACGCCACGCGGGGCATCCTGGCACTGCCGGACGTGCCGGACCACCCGGCGCCGCTGTCTCCTTGTGCCCTCGTCCGGCAGTCGTAGTGCGGCGCTTCGATGAAGCAGGGCTCGATGGTGGGGGCCTGACGGCACGGCGGATCGGGGACCTTCCCGCCGACGGGCATCATGAGCACCCATGGCCTCAGCCCGGCCAGCCCCTGGCTGACGTACCCGAACGTGGACTGGGCCGACGTCATGAGCACGTCGGAAAAAGCTCAGCAGCATCACTTCCGCGAACGCCTTCTGGTTGTGTTGCCGCTTCTCCGAGTGCTGCACGCCCAGGTGCGTCGGCTGGAACACGCTCACCGCCTCCCCTCCCGCCGCGTCGTGCTCGTAGTACATGCTGCTGAGCTTCTCGTAGTACTCCCATCCAGCGACACGACGAGCACGGCCTTACGTTTCTTCTGCTCCTGGTAGTCCGAGCTCGGGAGAGCAGTGCCATTGTCGACGGCGGGCAGGATGCTCTCACGGCGCGCGCACGACATGATCTGGCTGTAGCGGTCGTTGGTGGAGATGGGCACATACCAGAAGTCTCGCACCTGGACGCCCACCTTCTCCTCCGCCGGAGCGAGGTACGAGCTGTGGTACCGCATCACCATAGCCCACACCGTGTTGCTCGGGTGGAACAGGTACCGCCCGAGGTGGTGGAACACGGTGTCGCGGCGCGGGAACAGACGGGCCAGCTCGCTCTGGAATCGCGGGACAAGGAAGAGGCCGGCGCGAAGTAGTTGTTGGAGCGGAGCACGAGCCAGCCCACGCCACGCACCGCGTCCTGCCCGTCGTCGCAGAAGAAGCGCCGATCGTCCAGCGTGTAGTTCTTGGTCTGCAGGTGCAGGTACAACCATGGTGGTGTCGGGTCCCTGAACCCCTCGCCACCGCCCAGCACGTTGCCGAGGCTCTCCGGGGTTCGGACGTTGAAATCCTTGATGTTCTTGATGGGAAAGTCTTTTTCCGGGAGCACCCAGGTGTTGTTGCTTGGGAAAGGCTCGCAGAAAATGTCGTTGAGGTCGTCGCCGGGGTGGTGGACGAGGAGGACGCGGTCGGTGAGCAGCGCATAGAGGAAGGCGGAGGTAGTGGAGATGATGCGGTTGCCGAGGCCCTCTTCGGGGGTCCATACGATGTATCTGCACTCGGCCGCCGTGTCGTAGCTCGTACTGTTCCGCGACGCCGGTGCTGCCGCCTGCGCATCCTCCATGGACTCGCGCAGCTGGGCGACGGCGCTCGAGTAGCCCGGTGTGCCGGGTCCGCAGAGGCGGTGGAGGGACTCGTAGCGTCGGAGTCGCAAGACGAGCTGCGAGGACAGGTTGTGGAGTGACGGCCGACGGTAGAGCGAGGCGCGGTAGCGGCTGAGGCAGGAGCTGTCGTCGAAGTCCGGCGAGAGGAGGCCGCCGAGGAGCCTATCTCGGGTGTCCGCGTCCGGCTCCGGCGCCGAGGGGCCGGCGCGGCCTAGGCCTTGTTCGGACACTGCACATTGTTCAAGATGTCGATCGTGTTGTTAGCTCTTAATTACTTGACCTGGTATATTCCTCTGTCCATTCTAGGGCAAGATCAACCTGTACATGCGTACCAGCGTTTAAGCGTAGACAGACTCCGGGCGAAACCCATTTGGCCATGAGCAGCACAGCCATCAGGCTCACCGCGACCACCAGTAGCACAACCGGCCGCACGGCGCCGGACGAGTTGGATGCCCTGCCGTCCGCCATCGGCTAGGCAGACAAGCCCCAAGCTAGCTGGTTGAACCTAGAAATGCTAGACTTAAACATACTCGGGATGAGTAACGCATTAGTAGCATAATTGCATAAAGCCCTAAACTATCCAAGAAATGCAGCCATGCAAGGTGTAGTCCGGCAACCTCGGGTAACTAACCTTATTAATTAGCGGGTCCAGCGCCCTACGAGATTAATTAAGCAGCTTGTGTTACAGCCGCCATGCCAGTGCCACCGCTCCTCTACTAACTAGCTTATCCTAACACCATGGTCACATGTACTACATCTGATTGACTTGATCTCCTTCCGCAAGATCTGGCCAAGCACATGGCTAACTAACAGATTCCATCTGATTAACTCCAGGGCCGGTTCTAATTTTTGTGAGGCCCTATGCGAAGTTGACGACATGGGTCCTATACCTATGGTTTGCTAGAGAGAGGAGCAATTGAGGGCAATCATGGATTCGGAAATCAGAATTCATGGACGACGCGGGGCCTTGGGAGTCTGGGACGACGTACCGTGGAACTGGAGGCATGAGCGACCAAGATCGGTGCGAAACAGAGCAGACGAGCAGTCAGGGCGAGCCGGCGAGGCGACTCGATCTGAAAAGAGGCGAAGACGAAGACGAAGAGACGACTCGATCAAAAAGAGGCGAAGAGGAACGGGTGGAAATCAGTATAAAAAGGGTTAGGTAATCTCATCATCGTTCTAATTGTGATAAGTGTCGCTTTTTCCTCACATGTTCCAATTTTGATTATCTGCCATATGTCACAATTAGATTAAAAGTGAGGGAGTATGAGAGAGAAAGGGAGGACATGCACGTACGTGGACATGCAGTTTTTCTTTTTGCCTTTTATTTTTCAAATCCGAATATTGAAAATGAAATATCTTGAGAACCGTTTATCCAAATTACGAACCGTTTTTATTTTTTAGCTCTCGACGCAAACTGTGTCTGTACAAACCGTGTTTGCGTAGTTGTACAACTTGTGCATGTATAGTTGTACAACCTGTGTCTATACAACCTGTGTATATCTAGTTGTACAATCTGTGTTTGTCTAGGTGTACAACATGTGTCTGTACAACCTGTGTCTGTCTATTTGTACAACATGTGTCTGTGTATGTGTCTGTGTAGTTGTACAACATGTGTCTCTTTAGTTGTACAACATACAAACTGTGTTAGCACGAAACGACTATTTTTTTTATTGGATGTGTACAACGCTGGATGTGTACATCGTGCTACTAATTTTTAATTTTTGCTGGATGATCCATCTGCTGAGCAAGTACATGATCTGCTGCTGAACATGGACGCCGACGGACGTACGCGCGGCCGGCCGGCCGGCCGGACGTACGCGGGCATTCACGCGGGAGCTTGGCTCCTTCGTTGCATGCGGCTTTGGTCCCGTGGACGGATGCGAGCAGCTCGGGCTGACGTAGCTCGTACGCGGTTCGCACTCTGGTAAGTAGGCAATTTTGTTTTCGCCAGTGTCCACTAGTCACCACGTGCCCTTGCTCGTGAGGTTTCCCTTCTCAAAGGGAAACCTTTTTTTAACGATACCCGGAACGGGTGCAGCCTCTCTCATGCTCTTCCTCTCTCCCAGTCTCCCGATGGAAAGGCCCAGCCCAACAACAACCTGCTTCTTTTTAGGAAAACGCCTGAACAACAAATATTGGCCCCCTTCTGGCCTGGGCCCTAGGCCGTCGCACCTCCTTACTAGGCCTAGAGCCGGGCCTGATTAACTCAATAACTAAACTGACACACTACTAACTTCCATGTACACACATCATCTCATTCTTTATGTGAGTACACAGAGCGGCGGTGCTAGCCTTCAAGGCCTGGGCACATGCTCCTCGTTTTCAACTCAGATCGCCGTTTCCGTCGCCGCGCCACCATAGACCATGACCGAAACTCTTTGGGACGCCGTCGCAAAGCCTGGGCACGTCTCGGGGCGTAGATATGGTCAAACCGCCCGTAAGTACACAACCGCAGCCCAGTGCATGGACACGATTAGACTCATCACGAAACGAATTAAACATGATGTAATTACCTTTATTTAGCACTAATGACAAGATTAGTTTCAAAAATTGCCTCTCTGATATTTTTATTACTCTCTCGAACCCCATGGTCATCGACCTCGTCGGTGCAAAACGTAGACAGCCACCAATGCCATCTTTTCATCCGATCGTTGTCGTCGCCGTTGGCTTTGATGAGAGCCACACCTGATCCTATCGCGAGTATGCCATCATGACACACGTTGCCTCATATTTGCCACTGGTGACACAACTCGCCGATGATCCACCTCCATGTTACCGCCAATGATGCACCTTGTCGAAGACTCGGACATGGAGATGAACTCCGTACGGGGAAATGACCTACGCGCCATGACCATCACCTCCTTGCCGCCGATGCCGTGACTTACAGGGCAGCATACCGCTCGTGCCGCGGCTTGAAAACGATGGAGACACAGACGTCAACGCATAGGGCTCTAATACCAAATGTTCGAGCTGCCACCACTCCCATCCTAACTAGCTTATCCTAACACCATGGTCACATGCACTCACGCAGTACATCTGACTTGATCTTCTCCTTCCACAAGACCTGGCCAACATGCACATGGCAAGCTAACAAACTCCATTGTGGCTAACTCAACTACCTAAACTGGCCACTACTAACTTACATGTACAAATGATACACATTAAACTTTTAACGAACTAAAAAGATACTTTTCTTTCACATGGGTTGCTTCCAATGAAGCATTTCTATTTTTTTGGCCGTTTAGCTTGACCGCATTGTGATCAACTTGGCTTCGGTAATGGAACACCATTTTTAAGTAACTGGCCTTCAAATTAATGATCCCATTACTATAGACCTTGGATTTTTTCTGGGAAAATGAACAACAAAAGGATTGCACGGTAATTCAAACCTCGCGTCCCCTTCATGAAGATTAATCAAAACTCTGACAATTCTTAAAAATGGCCTACATAATATTACAGATATACGATCTTCATGCATATCACAAAGTCACAAGGTCTATGAGTGTAGGGTACCCCTTAATTTGCATCACAATATTTTCTCTCATACCCACAATCAACTAGATGCCGGTTAAGTTCATTGATGGTATAGCTACCAAGATTTTGCTTATCAAATAAACTTGTAGGTATGGTAGAGACACTAGCACCTAGATCACAGAGCATTTATATCTCATTTATACCAACATTGATTTTAGTGATAGGTTCAAATATATCTTATCTTGTCAGATAACTTCCTACATTCTAAGACTAGCCATAGTGAGAGTATCATAGCTAGTATCATGCATGCCATGTTGGCAAAAAAATGACGTGACACTGCAATTAAAGATGAGAGAGATGGTAGTGGTATCATAGGTAGATACCGTAACATAACGGATTTCGAGGCAAGATGAGTCTATAGCCTAATAAATACATGATTATATGATATCACACATATGTTACTACCCACTATTGAGCTAGTAACATAGACTAGTATCATATGCATGATACTAGTGTATGATACTCCCCACTATGACTAGTCTAATAATTAACGCGTGTACCTTTGAGAGTAACTTGATTTATTAAAAAAATCTACGTGGTTTCCTTACACCTTCACTTTCGGGTTATTTAGGTTTACCATCTTGACTAAGTTTTCCACCGTGTAATTATGTGTAGGAGCATTGTTGTAGTCAAATTATGTAGGCATTTCATCACCAGTTTTGCCTCCGCTCTGACTTTCCTGCAAACTTTAAATAACCTGAGTTTGGCTCTCGGCTATTTTAGCCATTTTTGCTTTGACGATCCTCGCTCTTTATTTTCACATTAGAAACAACTTCATTGGTTAGTTCACCAAGAGTTGCATCATGATTTTCAGCCATCTTAATAAAAATATTATTGTTTTGATAGGTTTGAGCATTAATAAAAGCTTTGAGGGTTTTCTCCATTGTCTAGCGATTACCTGATCCTAAATTATTACCTTAATTGCTATTGTTTGGAACTCATGTTAGGGTTGTTCTTATGGTTTATGAAAGTTTGAGCCATAGCTCTGCCTGCTCGTGCATGGTTAAAAGTACTACGAGAGATTAAATCAATTTTCTCAACTTTAGCTTCAATCATGGCATTAATTTGAGTTTCATCTACCTTTGATTATATCTATAAGCTCGTCCAATTTAGCTGTGAGTTCTTGAGTTCTTTATTTTTGTCCTCGGTAATGGAGTTTACCTTCTTTTAGATTGATCTTTCCACAAACCATTGTGCGTGGGTGTCTTGCATGTAAAGTTTCTTTGCAACTTCAATTTTCTTTCCCGTGAGTGTGCCTTGTGTAGCGGTATAGCATAGATTTGGACAAAGAATTAAGAGCATGATAAAATAGATGAAATATGAGCCATTCTTGCATCCCATGGTGGGATAGTTTCTTACAGACTCATTCATCCTCTCCCAAGAAAGCCCTCGTGGCTCGTAATGTTCCAATCTCAAGAAGTATTGATGCCTTTAGGTAGGCCTAACATACATATTTTTAGAT
Source organism: Poa pratensis (assembly GCA_947311845.1). Taxonomy (NCBI): domain Eukaryota; kingdom Viridiplantae; phylum Streptophyta; class Magnoliopsida; order Poales; family Poaceae; genus Poa; species Poa pratensis. The sequence goes on along the minus strand of CAMZMU010000044.1, from coordinate 37,774,559 downwards.
TTCCCTCTTAGTGAAAAGGTGAATAAATGCAGCTTTGCCGCTCTGATGTCAACATCTCTGATGCGCATCATTTCGCATATCTCAGTGAAAGTGTTCAAGTGCATACCTAGATACTCAGAAGTGCAACCACCAAACAGATTCCGTTGAACCAAGTTCGAAAGGTTAAGTTTAATTTTAGAGTTTCCTGATGTGACGGCGGGTTAAGACCAAGAGCCACAAGGGGAACACGACGAGCCTCCCCGCATGAGCTCCCCATCCTCCCATAGTCGGGTGGGCCCCAAGACTGATATGAGGGGCACACTGGAGGCACAACAGAAAAATCGTGTTGCCCATCGCAAAACGCAATGTCGATGCTTAGGGATTTCTGCGTCACATCCCCAGAATCCTCGGTGAGGACCGCTCTCCTTCCATGTGGGCGACTCTGTTGGGTCCACCAGTCTTCACAGAGCGCATCCTCAACGTTGCAACCCTAGATTCCTTATGTATTTCAAATGTTGGGAAGTACAAGAGAGAGCTTTGAGGGATGATGACCCACAAGTATAGGGGATTACAACAGTCTTCGAGGGAAGTAAAACCCAAATTTATTGATTCGACACAAGGGAAGCCAAAGAATATTTATAAGCCTCGACAAATGAATTGTCAGTTCAGCTGCACTTGGAAGTAGACTTGTTCGACACAGTTTATCAGTGGCAACAGTTTTATGACAGTAGCAGTAGTGAAATAAAAGCACCAGCGAAATAAAAGCAGCAGTAATAATTGGAGTAGACGGCAGGATTAAAAATACTGTAGGCATAGGGATGAATGAACGGGCGTTGCATGGATAAGATAGTTCATGAAATAATCATACATAGGGCAATTGCAGGTAAATATAATAAAGCATCCAGGTAATAATCAATCATAGGCATGTGTTCCGTATTTAGTCGTACGTGCTCGCAATGAGAAACTTGCACAACATCTTTTGTCCTACCAGCCCGTTTGCAGAGGGGCCTCAAGGGAAACTACTGGTAATTAAGGTGCTCCTTTTAATAAAACACCGGAGCAAAGCATTAACACCCCGTGAACACATGTGAACCTCACGTCGCAGCCATCCCCTCCGGTTATCCCAATTTCTGTCACTTTGGAGCCTCGGGTTCCGGACAGTGACGTGTGTATACAACTTATAGATATGATCCAAAACAATAATTATTCTCATGATACAATAACATGTTCAGATCTTAAATCATGGCACCCGGGCCCTAAGTGTTAAGCATTAAGCATAACAAGTTGCAACAATGACATAAAATACAAATAATGGATACTAGGCACCATGCCCTAACAATATTACATCTATTACATGAACGATCTCATCCAATCCCTACCATCCCCTTCATCCTACAGCGGGGAATTACTTACATATGGATGGGGGAGTCATGGATGGTTGATGGAAAGGCGGCGGTGATGACGATGGCGATGATCTCCTCCAATTCCCGTCCCGGCAGGGTGCCAGAACGGAGTTTCTGATCCCTGAGATAGGGTTTTCGATGGCGGCGGAGCTCTGGAGGGTTTCTGGAAAAAGCGTCGATCCCCCTGACGTTTTTAGGTCAAAGGCAATAAGTAGTCCAAAGGAGAGCGTCGGGGGCACGCGAGGCACCCTCACCAGGCCTCGGCGCGGCCCCACCTCTGCCGCACCGAGGGTGCATGTGGGGCCCCCGTGCCCCTCTTCGCTTCATCTTCTGACTCCGTGGGTCTTCTGGGAAAATAGAATTTCTGTAATTTTTCGGGAATTTTCCCAAAACTTTGACTTTCTGCACAAAAACAAGACACCAGGGCAATTTTGCTGAAAACAACATTAGTCCATGTTAGTTGCATTCAAATCACACAAGTTAGAGGAAAAACAATAGCAAACGTGTTCGAAAATGTAGATACGTTTTGGACGTATCAACTCCCCCCAAACTTAGCTTATTGCTTGTCCTCAAGCAATTTTAGTTAACAACTGAATGCGATAAAAGAAACTTTTACGAACACATTTGCTTCATATGATGTATACATACCTACTATATGATCAAAAGCTTAGGCAATTCATAATAGGAACCATGCAAATAATGACACCTAGTAGTTATGCAAAACGTGAAAAGGGCATACTAAGAATAAATAACATAACATACATCTATCCACATGAGTTGCAATGTTCATAATAAGATATGACAAAGTGGTATCTCGCTTGCCTTTATTTGAAGGGCAAAACATAAATGCCAAGGCACCTCTGAAGTTCAAGTGAAGACTAGATATAAAGATATCAAAGATAAAAGTATCATAGTTATACCTCAATTAATCATATTCTGAAACAAGCACATTACACTAAGAATGATAGCCATGCTCTTGAAGAAGTGCTCAAAGAAAGGATGATGACTCAACATAAAAATAAAAGATTGACACTTCGCAGAGGGAAGCAGGGATTAAATCATGTGCTAGAGCTTTTTAGTTTTTGAAATCATAGAGAGAATAAAAATTACGTTCTGAGAAGTGTTTGTTAATTGTCAACGAATGACAGCGGATGAAAACAGTATTCCCCCTATCAAACATACTTTTAAGAGCGGCTCCCATGAAGGACGTTATTTCTACCAGCAAGGCAGATCATCCCTCTTTCTTTTTTGTTTACACATACAGATGTTTCACTGAATAATCAGTTGACAAAATGTGAAGAGATTAAGCGGTTAAATTTATAATTAATTGGGACTGGGCACCTCGTTGCCAGCTCTTTTTGCAAAATTAATAGATAAGCGGATGTATATGCCGCTAGTCTAGTGGTAAAGTCTGTTTGACAAGTTGAATAAAGAATAACCCACTACTTCCTCATGAGCTGGTAAACATTGACACAAAAAGGAGTAGTACCAATTTTGAATAGTTTAAAGGTAGCACATGAAAATTTTACTTGGAGTCAGTGGCGGAGACAACACCCGGCGACCCGGGGCAGCTGCCCGGGCTCGCTCGCTCGCGACCTTGGAACCCTGTACATCAGCTACGTAGTATTTCAGCTAGTTACAGGGTCGTTTGCCGGGCAAATTAATTACTGGCCTCACGCAACAGCCCATCAAGTCAATTAGCCCAGCAGGCAGCAGGCCAGTAAGCCCAACTAACCCACTAGTCCATTACCCACGATCAGTTCCCCTGCCCACGATTCACGACTCCTCGATTGATCGATCCAGGGTCGATCGGCCGCTCCGCCGACGCCTCGCCGGTTAACTCCTCGATCGCATCTCGCCTCGCCGTCAGCTGAGGAAACTCGCCAGGCGCGACTCCTCCCGGTGGTGACGGCAGAAGGCGACACCTCCTCCGTTTCTCTGATCGATTCGCTCAATCCGGTACGCGAATTGATTTTCTTGATACTAATTTACTCGTCAGATTTTAGGGCTCTTCGTAATGGTCCGGTTCATAATTCACAGGAAATTACAATTGTCCATTGGGGGTTCCAAGCGAATTGATCTAAGAAATTGGTCTCTGCTAGTTTAAGGTATTATTTCCTTGGAAACTCCTCTAACATGACTACATGAACATTGCTAGTTAATAATCCTTTCAAATTGTCGAATTTTAACTTTAGTAATTTCGGTTTTACAGATATGAGGAGGTTTATGGTCCCAAGAGCAAGTATTCAGAATGCAAATGTTGTGCAGCCAGAGCAAGAGCCACCGGTCCATGTTGCACACAATAATGAGTTTGATTCGGCTAAAATTTTGTGTGATCCCGCTCTGAGGAAACAAATTGCTGAATATTGATACGTCTCCAACGTATCTATAATTTCTTACGTTCCATGCTAGTTTTATGACAATACCTACATGTTTTATTCACACTTTATAATGTTTTTATGCATTTTCTGGAACTAACCTATTAACAAGATGCCGAAGCGCCAGTTCCTGTTTTCTGCTGTTTTTGTTTCCAGAAAAGTACTTCTGCAAATATTCTCGGAATCGGACGAAACAAAAGCCCAATATCTTATTTTCCCCGGAGTGTTCCAGAAGTCCGAAGAGGAGTCGAGGACGGGCAGCAGGGGGGCCACACCATAGCCCGGCGCGGCGGGCCCCTCTGCCGCGCCGCCACGTGGTGTGGTGGCCCCCCTCGGCCACCGACGCTGCCCCTTCGCCTATTTATTCCTTCGTCCCCGAAAACCCTAGCACCGAGAGCAAATTTTCCAGAACAGATACAGAGACGCCGCCGCCGTCGACCCTAACTCGGGGGGGGGGGGGGGTTCAGAAGTTCTCCTCCGGCACCCTGCCGGAAAGGGATTCATCACCGGAGGGCTCTACATCACCATGCCCGCCTCCGGACTGATGCGTGAGTAGTTCATCTTTGGACTACGGGTCCATAGCAGTAGCTAGATGGTTGTCTTCTCCACTTGTACTTCCATGTTTAGATCTTGTGAGCTGCCTATCATGATCAAGATCATCTTTATGTAATGCTACATGTTGTGTTTGCTGGGATCCGATGAATATTGAATACTATGTCAAGTTGATTATAGATCTATCTTATATGTGTTGTTTATGATCTTGCATGCTCTCCGTTGCTAGTAGAGGCTCTGGCCAAGTTGATACTTGTAACTCCAAGAGGGGGTATTTATGCTAGATAGTGGGTTCATGCCTCCATTGAATCTGGGACAGTGACAGAAAGTTCTAAGGTTGTGGATGTGCTGTTGCCACTAGGGATAACCTAATGATGCTTTGTCTAAGGATATTTGTATTGTTTACATTACGCACAGTACTTAATGCAATTGTCTGTTGCTTGCAACTTAATACTGGAAGGGGTGCGGATGCTAACCCGAAGGTGGACTTTTTAGGCATAGATGCATGCTGGATGGCGGTCTATGTATTTTGTCGTAATGCCCTAAGTAAATCTCATAGTAGTCATCATGATATGTATGTGCATTGTTATGCCTTCTCTATTTGTCAATTGCCCAGCTGTAATTTGTTTACCCAGCATGTTATTTATCTTATTGGAGAGACACCACTAGTGAACTGTGGACCCCGGTCCATTCTTTTACATCTGAAATACAACCTACTGCAATCATTGTTCTCTTTCATTCTCTGCAAACAAACATCATTTTCCACACCATACGTTTAACTCTTTGTTTTCAGCAAGCCGGTGAGATTGACAACCTCACTGTTAAGTTGGGGCAAAGTGATTTGATTGTGTTGTGCAGGTTCCACGTTGGCACCGGAGTCCCTGGTGTTGCGCCGCACTACATTCCTGCACCAACAACCTTCGTAGCTTCGAGATTTCCTACTGGTTCGATTAAACCTTGGTTTCTTACTGAGGGAAAACTTGCTGCTGTGCTCATCATACCTTCCTCTTGGGGTTCCCAACTGACGTGTGACTTTACGCGCATCAAGCACATTTTCTGGCGCCGTTGCCGGGGACTTCTAGTTGCTGCTGCAAGGGGAGTCTCTCACATCCAATCTCTTTACTTTGTTTATTGTCTTGCTTTATTTTATTTTCTGTCTTGTTTGCTATATATCAAAAACACAAAAAAATTAGTTACTTGTTTGCTTTATTTATTTCGGTTTCTATATATCAAAAACACAAAAAAATTAGTTACTTGTTTTATTTTGTTTATTTCGGTTTTTGCTTTGTTTATTTTTATTATTGCTAAAATGAGTAGTCCTGTACTTGTTACTCTGTCACATGAGGAATTGATCTTTACTTTTAAACAAGGGGATGAGGAGAGTTTTAAAGAAGCTTGGTCTAGAATTTTTGATTCTTATGGTAAAACTGAACCTAAAATGACTCTAAGCCTGCTTCTTAGTAACTTTTATTTTGGGCTTATTCTTCGCTATAGATATGCTTTGGATGCTGTAGTGGGAGGAGATTTCCTTCACTGCGATGGGGATCAAGCTTTTAATGCCATTAAGAAATTAGTTGCATCATCTAGCTCAGCTAATAAATTTGATTCATCTCTTGCTAGCATTCATGATAGATTAAACACTCTCGAGACAAATATATCTTGTTTAAAAGAAGGGTATGATCAGATTCGTGAATATTATGATTATGTTCCAGTAAATTTTGAACCTTCAATGTGGGTCCCTACTATTAAAGTTGCTATTTGTGGTGAAACCTTCTATGCCCGTTGTGATATTATGTCTGAGTTTTGCCTTATGCCTAAAAACATTTATGAAACTTTGAATCTATGGGGACTTGCTGAAGGAGGAGAAGGAATAACTCTTGCTGATAACTCTGTTATATTTCCTGAGGGGATAGCTGAAGGTGTGTTTACAACCTTTCTTGGAAGAACTGTGTCCACTGATTATCTTGTTATTGAATGTGTAGGGGAAGGACAAATCACACTTGGAAGATCCCTGCTGAAACTTTTGGGAGCAACCGTAGATGTGGGAAAAGGCACTCTGAATTTCACCTCCACACCCGGATATGGTCATGTATTCCCTAGACCTAAGAGTAAGAATAAGAGTAAGAGAGGTAGGCGTAAAGCCCTTGGTAATCATGTTGGTGCTTCTTCTCTTGATGTTACTTGATTTTCACTTTCTGCGCCTAGCTGAAAGGCGTTAAAGAAAAGCGCTTATGGGAGACAACCCATTGTTTTATTTCTGCAATTTTTGTTTTATATTTGAGTCAAGGTTTTGCTGCTACTGTAGCAACACCTTTGTATCTTTATTTTCTTGCATTGTTGTGCCAAGTAAAGTCTTTGATAAGAAAGTTGATACTAGATTTGGATTTCTGCGCAGAAACAGATTTGTTAGCTGTCACGGTTTTGAGCTTTTCTCTCTGTAGAAAATTCGAAAAATCCTGAAAAAATTCATGAGTAATCCTCAGATATGTACGCAACTTTCATTCAACTGGAGCTTTTCCATCTGAGCATGTTAAGTGCCTCGAAAAATTCCGTCTTTACGGACTGTTCTGTTTTTGACAGATTCTGCCTTTTATTTCGCATTGCCTCTTTTACTGTGTTTGAGTGGATTTCTTTGCTCCATTAAATTTCAGTAGCCTTGGGTAATGTCCAGAAGTGTTGGGAATGATTGTGTCCTTGCTGAACATGTGAATTTTTGATATGCACTAACCCTCTAATGAGATTGCTTTGAGTTTGGTGTGAAGGAAGTTTTCAAGGATCAAGAGAGGAGGATGATATAATATGATCAAGAAGAGTGAAAAGTCAAAGCTTGGGGATGCCCCCGTGGTTCATCCCCACATATTTCAAGAAGACTCAAGCGTCTAAGCTTGGGGATGCCCAAGGCATCCCCTTCTTCATCAACAAATTATCAGGTCACCTCTAGTGAAACTATATTTTAATTCCGTCACATCTTATGTGCTTTACTTGGAGCGTCCGTGTGCTTTTATTTTTGTTTTGTTATTTTAGTTTTCTGAATAAAATCGGATCCCAGCTTGCTTGTGTTGGAGAGAGACACGCTCCGCTTTTTCATGTGAACACTTGTTCTTCGTTTTACTTTTTAGTATTCATGGCGAAAGCTGAAAGCCTCAGCACATTTATGTTTATGTTTATGGCGAAAGCTGAAAGCCGCAGCATTTACTTATTGATCATTTGGTTGGAAACAGAAAATGCTTCATGTGGTAGTTGGTATATTGTTTTGAATAATTTGATGCTTGGCAATTGTTTTGAGCTCTCAAGTAGATCATGTTTAAGCTCTTGCATCATGTAGTTTAAGCCTATTAGTGGAAAACTACCGTAGAGCTTGTTGAAAATTGGTTTGCATGATTGGTCTCTCTAAGGTCTAGATATTTTCTGGTAAAAGTGTTTGAGCAACAAGGATGACAGTATAGAGTCTTATAATGCTTGCAATACGTTCTTATGTAAGTCTTGCTGTCCGGTTTATACTTGTGTTTGCTTCAAACAACCTTGCTAGCCAAAGCCTTGTACTGAGAGGGAATGCTTCTCGTGCATCCAAACCTTGAGCCAAAACCCGTGCCATTTGTGTCCACCATAACTACCTATTATGTGGTATTTTTCTGCCATTCCAAGTAAATACTTCATGTGCTACCTTTAAACAATTCAAAAGCTACTATCTCTTATTTGTGTCAATGTTTTATAGCTCATGAGGAAGTATGTGGTGTTTTTATCTTTCAATCTTGTCATTTACTCCGGACAGACTTTCACCAATGGACTAGTGGCATATACATCCGCTTATCCAATAATTTTGCAAAAAGAGCTGGCAACGGGGTGCCCAGCCCCAATTAATCAACTTTCATTAATAATTCTCTTCACATGTTTTGCCCTGATTTATCAGTAAGCAACTTAATTTTGCAATAGACACTCCTCCATGGTATGTGAAATGTTGGAAGGCACCCGAGGATTCGGTTAGCCATGGCTTGTGAAAGCAAAAGGTTGGGAGGAGTGTCATCTATAAATATCACTAAAATACATGTGTAAACAAAAGAGAAGAGGGATGATCTACCTTGCTGGTAGAGATAACGTCCTTCATGGGAGCCGCTCTTGAAAGTCTGGTTGACAAGGGGGTTAGAGTGCCCACTACCATTCGTTGACAACAACAAACACCTCTCAAAACTTTATTTTTATGCTCTCTATATGATTTCAAAAACTTGAAAAGCTCTAGCACATGATTTAATCCCTGCTTCCCTCTGCGAAGGGCCTATCTTTTACTTTATGTTGAGTCAGTTTACCTACTCTTTCTATCTTAGAAGCAAACACTTGTGTCAACTGTGTGCATTGATTCTTACATGCTTGCTTATTGCACTTATTATATTACTTTGTGTTGACAATTATCCATGAGATATGCATGTTGAAAGTTGAAAGCAATTGCTGAAACTTAAATCCTCCTTTGTGTTGCTTCAAAACCTTTTATTTAGAATCTATTGCTTTTTGAGTTAACTCTTATGCAAGACTTTTTGATACTTGTCTTGAAAGTACTATTCATGAAAAGTTTTGCTATATGATTCAGTTGTTTAGTCATTATCTATTTTGTTAGCAAACTATAGATCATTGCTTTGGATCACTTCATTCATCTCATATGCTTTACAATAGTGTTGATCAAGATTATGTTGGTAGCATGTCACTTCAGAAATTATTCTTTTTATCGTTTACCTACTCGAGGGCGAGTAGGAACTAAGCTTGGGGATGCTTGATACGTCTCCAACGTATCTATAATTTCTTACGTTCCATGCTAGTTTTATGACAATACCTACATGTTTTATTCACACTTTATAATGTTTTTATGCATTTTCTGGAACTAACCTATTAACAAGATGCCGAAGCGCCAGTTCCTGTTTTCTGCTGTTTTTGTTTCCAGAAAAGTACTTCTGCAAATATTCTCGGAATCGGACGAAACAAAAGCCCAATATCTTATTTTCCCCGGAGTGTTCCAGAAGTCCGAAGAGGAGTCGAGGACGGGCAGCAGGGGGGCCACACCATAGCCCGGCGCGGCGGGCCCCTCTGCCGCGCCGCCACGTGGTGTGGTGGCCCCCCTCGGCCACCGACGCTGCCCCTTCGCCTATTTATTCCTTCGTCCCCGAAAACCCTAGTACCGAGAGCCAATTTTCCAGAACAGATACAGAGACGCCGCCGCCGTCGACCCTAACTCGGGGGGTTCAGAAGTTCTCCTCCGGCACCCTGCCGGAGAGGGGAATCATCACCGGAGGGCTCTACATCACCATGCCCGCCTCCGGACTGATGCGTGAGTAGTTCATCTTTGGACTACGGGTCCATAGCAGTAGCTAGATGGTTGTCTTCTCCACTTGTACTTCCATGTTTAGATCTTGTGAGCTGCCTATCATGATCAAGATCATCTTTATGTAATGCTACATGTTGTGTTTGCTGGGATCCGATGAATATTGAATACTATGTCAAGTTGATTATAGATCTATCTTATATGTGTTGTTTATGATCTTGCATGCTCTCCGTTGCTAGTAGAGGCTCTGGCCAAGTTGATACTTGTAACTCCAAGAGGGGGTATTTATGCTAGATAGTGGGTTCATGCCTCCATTGAATCTGGGACAGTGACAGAAAGTTCTAAGGTTGTGGATGTGCTGTTGCCACTAGGGATAACCTAATGATGCTTTGTCTAAGGATATTTGTATTGTTTACATTACGCACAGTACTTAATGCAATTGTCTGTTGCTTGCAACTTAATACTGGAAGGGGTGCGGATGCTAACCCGAAGGTGGACTTTTTAGGCATAGATGCATGCTGGATGGCGGTCTATGTATTTTGTCGTAATGCCCTAAGTAAATCTCATAGTAGTCATCATGATATGTATGTGCATTGTTATGCCTTCTCTATTTGTCAATTGCCCAGCTGTAATTTGTTTACCCAGCATGTTATTTATCTTATTGGAGAGACACCACTAGTGAACTGTGGACCCCGGTCCATTCTTTTACATCTGAAATACAACCTACTGCAATCATTGTTCTCTTTCATTCTCTGCAAACAAACATCATTTTCCACACCATACGTTTAACTCTTTGTTTTCAGCAAGCCGGTGAGATTGACAACCTCACTGTTAAGTTGGGGCAAAGTGATTTGATTGTGTTGTGCAGGTTCCACGTTGGCACCGGAGTCCCTGGTGTTGCGCCGCACTACATTCCTGCACCAACAACCTTCGTAGCTTCGAGATTTCCTACTGGTTCGATTAAACCTTGGTTTCTTACTGAGGGAAAACTTGCTGCTGTGCTCATCATACCTTCCTCTTGGGGTTCCCAACTGACGTGTGACTTTACGCGCATCAAATATGCTCCAGAAATTCAAGACCAAGTTAGAAAGGCATACATATTGAAGGGTCCAACCCAACCAATATTGAAATATCCGCGTACAGAGACAAGAGCATTTTCTCAAGCATGGTATTCAAGGTATAATTGGATAGAATATAGTCAGTCCATGGATGCAGCTTATTGTTTCTATTGTTTCCTATTTAAGCAACCTGGAAGGGCTGAACACTTTGGCTTCGAAGTATTCACTAAGACAGGTTTTAGGGATTGGAAGCATGCATATAGAGCCTTGCCTGAGCATGTTGGCGGTTTGGATAGTGGCCACAATAATTGTGTTAGGCATTGTGATGCTTTCAAAAATCAGAAACAAAGTGTGTCAAATAAGTTGGCCCGTGCAACCAAGGAATCAGAAGAACTATATAAAATTCGTTTGACTTCTTCCCTAGAGTGTTCAAGATATCTCATAGCACAAGGTTTGTCATTTCGTGGCCACAATGAATCGTCTACTTCGTTGAACAAGGGGAATTTTCTAGAGATGATAGATTGGTACAAGGACAACAATGAAGAAGTGAGAAATGCTTTTGATCGTGGTGGGAAAAATTACACGATGACTTCTGGTGACATTCAAAAAGAGCTAGCAAAGTGTTGTGCTGAGGAAGTCACTGAAGTGATTATGGGAGAGCTTGGTGAGAAAAACTTCTCTGTGCTTATCGACGAGTCACGAGATGTATCCGTTAAAGAACAAATGGCAGTAATGTTGAGGTTAGTAGTTATATTTAGGTTCCGTTTTTCTCTATTGTACATGAAGTTGTTCTTTATTTAATCATTATCTATATCTTTTCTGTAGGTATGTGAGCAACGAAGGGAGGGTTGTGGAACGATTTCTTCGTCTGTACCATGTAAAAGATACAACATCTGAGGCACTAAAGTTAGCTCTTTTTAAGATTCTTGACAATCACAAATTATCAATTTCAAGGCTGCGAGGGCAAGGATATGACGGAGCTTCAAACATGAGAGGTGAATTCAATGGCTTGCAAAGAAAGATTCTAGATGAGAACCCTTATGCGTTCTATGTGCATTGTTTTGCCCACCGTTTGCAACTAGTTGTTGTCGCTGTTGCTACTTCGTCTTGCTCATACATTCATGATTTTTTTGAGTACGTATCTTTGATTGTCACAACCTCAAGTTCATCTTGCAAAAAAATGGAAGTGTTCTTGGAAGAAAGTCACAAACAGATGTTGGATAGACTTGAGAGGGGTGAAATATCTACAGGAAGAGGCTTGAACCAACAAACTAGTCTTGCTAGACCTGGAGATACTAGATGGGGTTCACATCATAAAACTTTGCTTCGTTTGGACGGAGAGTGGGCATGTGTGATAAAAGTTCTTAGCACAGTTGATGCACATGGGCGTAATCCGAGTCATGCAGCGGGTTGTGTTGAGAAGATGCAATGCTTTATATTTGTTCTAGTTTTAAAGCTTATGCTAAAGTTACTTGGTATTACTAATGAGCTTTCTAAACTTTTGCAAAGTAAAGATATAAATATTGTGCAAGCCATGGAATTGGTTGAGGATGTCAAGCATCGGTTGGCCACTATGAGAGATGGTGGATGGGACAGTCTATTTAGGGAGGTCCAGCAATTCTGTAGTTCCAACGGTATTCCAGTGCCAAATATGGATGATGAAATACCAGTTCGAGGTCGCTCAAGGCTAGAGGGAAGGACCATCACTAATCTTCATTATTACCGGGCTGAAATATTCTATGTTGTTATTGACAAAATATGTGTTGAGATGAATCACCGCTTCGGTGACTCAAACCAGGAGGTACTTGCTTGTTTCTCATGTCTTGATCCGAAAAATTCATTCTCCAAGTTTGATGTAGAGAAGCTTTCTCGTGTTGCTGAAATTTATAGTGCTGATTTCTCTAATGATGATCGTGCAATATTGAGGGATCAACTTGAGACTTATGTTCTGCATTTGAAAAATCATGCTGCCTTTTCTGCTTGCAAAGATGTTGAAAGTTTGGCTGTAAAAATGGTTGAAACTGAGAAGCACCTGGTGTTTCCGTTGGTTTACAAGCTCATTGAGCTGGCTCTGTTGTTGCCGGTGTCAACGGCATCTGCTGAAAGAGCTTTCTCAGCAATGAAAATTATCAAGTCCATATTGCGCAACAAGATAAATGATGATTGGTTCAATCACTTGATGATATGTTACACCGAGCGGGAGATATTCAAATCACTTGATGATGTCGTTATTATTCGACGGTTTGATGCCTTCAAGTCTCGTAGAGGGGTTTTGCCAAGGAACTATTAATGTTTTAATGGTATGTGCCATGCTTTCTAATGTGAATAAGTCTTTACAAGTCTATAAATTGTTAATTCTTACTTTATTTTGAATCCTGCAGGTTCTATTTTGCTATTTGAATGGTCATTTGGATATCTAAGTTTCTCTTTGTTATTTTTTATTATCTAGTGAGCTATATTGTTTCTTTTTTTGTTATGGATTATGTTCTTCCAAACTATATGAAAGTACGTTCATTCAATTTGATCTTTATATTTTCATTATATATATATATATCGAATATCTGGTTGCGATTCTCCACTTTTTTACTTAGCTTAAGGTCCGCCCCGGCTCCTATTTTTTCCTGGCTCCGCCACTGCTTGGAGTGGCAAGGAAATACCACATATAAGAATTTTTGGTGGACTCTTTGGAACAACTTGGTTTTTAGGAATTTGGATGCATGAGCAGTATTCCCGCTCAGTACAAGTGAAGGCTAGCAGTAGACTGGGAAGCGACAACCAAGAGAGCAATAACCGTCATAATCATACTTGCGACAGAATAAAATTAACGGAGGCATAAAAATGATACTAAAACTCTGAAGCAAAATAGATCACCAAAGCTTAATTGACTTTAATTTTTCAGTCATAAACATGTGTGAGCATGTGCCAAGTCGATTCAAGTAAATTATTCAGAGGAGGATACCACCCTGCCATACCGTTTTACGAATAGAACAATGCATGTAAATATCTATATGACATGTTATTCAATATTAGCAAATTGGTACTGATCATAAAAAGACATGAACTACTAAGCAATCACTAAATAACATAACCACTACCATGATAGCTAAGCATGTTCACATGAGTAGGCATATTTACAAAAATGAAAAACAAATAGAGTTCATACCAGCCTTTTACCACATCCGGATTGTCGTAAATCATCATTATTGCTTTTTTGTGTGGCTTGAATGATGTGAAATGATAACCAAACCCAAAGTGGAGTCATGGAAATTTCGAACTCTGAAACAACTATACAAAACAGAAGAAGAACAACAAATATTTTTGGGTTTGCGATTTAGAGCAAGCATAGAAAGAAACAAGCAAACAAAGCAAAATCTTTTTGGATTTTTGAATAATAAACCGAAATGAAAAAGCTAAAGTAAGCTAGCGCTACAAATTCAAAAGAAAGAGAAATAAAGGAAATATTTTTGGTCTTTTGGTGTTTCACGAAAATAAAACGGATACAAGAAACAAAAAGTGAAAAAGAAGGAAACAAACTAAAACATGGATATACAAGGTACCGACGTGATATGAATATGATAAAATGAGTGAGTTGTCGGTGGGTTGGCATACCTCCCCCCAAACTTAGGCTTTTGGCCTAAGTGGGAGACCAATCATCCCCACGGCCGCCAGCTAGGCGCGCCCTCAGTGTACGACGAGGAGGGTTCCTCGTCTAGGTACGAGCTCGAGGATGCACCACCGCGGTACACGGTGTAATCCTCAGGGGGCGCCACGAAGGTCTCCTGTCGGTGCTCGGGGTAGTGCTGTAAATGAAAATCCGGTGCACCAAGATACTTGTCCAAATCCTCTCTCGAATATGACAGAGGACTCCTGAAAATACTGAACAAACTAGGCTGTGGAAGCCGGACCTCACACTCAGGTCCATTAGCAAACACAACTTAATACAGCAAATATCCATTGTATGAACTAGTAGTAACAAAATCATGAACTTTCATGGCAGCAAGATCAAGTCTTTCCGGAACCAATAATTCATCAGCGGGATCAACAGAATAACCAAGGTCAGCTAAAACACGTGCAGCAATAATCCCTCCAAAGATGAGACCTTTGGCGGCAAGGCGGCGAGCAATCAAGGCACCAAGGTTGTAGGTTTTATCATTTTTAAGTGCAGTAGCAACAAAAGCTAGATGGTAATTAGAAATATTGCTAGTGTTCTCTCTAGCAAGCACACTTGAGGCAAGATAATATGTGAAGTACATAATGGCTGGAAACTGAATGTTCCTTATCTTACCACGCTGCGCCGTACGGTGATCATCATAGCTCAGCTCATGGTAAAGGTCCAACAACTCACGCGGCTTTGCCTTGATCTTCTTTGCTGTCCCAGATGAAGCAATACCTATGACTCTGCAAAATCTTTTCAACTCCATGTTGCCCAGCATATTGTGGCCTCTCATCCCTCATGAATTCCATCAAGCCAACTGAAAGGATCGTATGGCCACCTAGAGGGGGGGTGAATAGGTGCTACTCCAATTTTTAATTCTTTTTCGATTAAGGCTTGACACAAAGGTAAATTCTCTAGATATGCAACTATGGTGAATTTACCTATATGACAAGTTAAGTCTAAACAAGATACGATACAAGTAATAAATAACAAGAAAGGAGTAACCGATCGGAAAGCACGCGGAGACAAGGATGTATTCCCGAGTTCCTCCTTTTTAGGGAGTACGTCTCGTTGGAGGGGTGTGAGTTTCAAACTCAAGACGCCACAAATGGCCTCACCCTATTCTCCGATGAACCTCGCACAAAAGCTCGGTCCACCTTTATTTATCGGAGTCCTTCAAGGCGGAATCCGGAGCCCTTACAACAAGCTTGGAGCACAACCCACAAAAGGATTGGGAGCTCCCAAGCACCACAGCTTCACTACACAAAAGTAGCAAGCAAGTTAATACAACAAGATGCCTAGGTTTTCCTAGTGGAAACCCTAGGCTCAAATCCCTCAAGTGAATGAGGGGGAAATGAAGAACCGCTTGGTGAAGTTGTACATCCGGGCCTTCTCCTTCAATCCTCCAAAGATCAACAAGATTGGGTGGAGGGATTGGGAGATCTTATGTTTCTTGAGCTTGCAACAATGGTGTGTTTCAATTCTGGGCGAGCTGACCTTCTCAAGGTAGGAGAAGGTCCTTATATAGTGTTGCACCATTTCTAGCCGTTGCAGGCCGTTGCAGACAGGTGGGTCGGATAATCCGATCCAAATGAGTATCGGATTATCCGACACCACCGGATAATCCGAGCCAAGGCAGGATCGGATATTCCGACTTTCTTCAGTGCTGTTTTTCTTCTGGTCCTTAGCCAAATTCCATAAACTCTTGAACATCGGATAATCCGATATTTTCCAGCATCGGATAATCCGATTCTCTTCAGAACCGTTTTTCTTCTTGTCCTTAGCCAAATTCCAGCAAACTCTTGAACATCGGATAATCCGATATTCCAGAATCGGATAATCCGATTTACATCAGTGCTGGATTTCTTCAATTCCTTAGCCAAATTCTAGCAAACTCTTGAACATCGGATAATCCGATATTCCAGAATCGGATAATCCGATTTACATCAGTGCTGGATTTCTTCAATTCCTTAGCCAAATTCTAGCTCTTTTCAACAACCTTTTTGGATTAGATGCAAAGATGTTTTACTCATCTAAAAACCTGCATCACTTGATTTATATGTTAAATCATCACTAGTGTTGTTGCCTAACACACAAAACACAAGGGATTTAGGAAGTGTCCTTTCAATCTCCCCCTTTTTGGTGTTAGATGACAACACTAGGATTTGCAAGGAAAACACAATTATATGTTACCTAGATTTCAGAGCTTAACACATAAGAAGCTCCCCCTGAACATGTGCATATAATTGAATTGCATTGGAATACAAATGCATCATATTTGGGAAGAGAGCCTCTCCAAATGGTAAGAAAACTAGATACGAAATTTCATGAGAGACATATCAACATAGTTTGAGATTTGAGATAGAACTATACCTTGTGCGCAATAGAGTAGAGATAAACCATAGCACAAGGATACCACTTATAACCATATAAGAAATCCATATGTCTCATAACTTAAACACGAAGGTTCACACACATAAGTTCCACATAAAACACAAGGTTTGACATAAATGGACACAAGCGCAATAAGAATGGTAAAAGCATATGCTTGTGCCCGAACCCATGCAAATCCCACACGGAGAGACCTAATAGAACTACTTCTCCCCCTTTGGCATTGAAACGCCAAAAAGGGAAAAGAGCGATGCTACGTCCCTAGTAGATCACTCCGAGCCAGCATCCTCGTCATCATCATCATCATCATCATCATCATCATTATCATCGCTGCCATCAGCATCATTGTCATCATCACCATTGTCCTCAGACTCATCATCATCATCTTCTGCATTGTGGGTACGAGTGTAGAATGGCCGGGAAGGGCCTGCAGAATCTGCTAGGAGGTGAGACTCAAGCTGAGCCCATGGGAACTTAGAGCCCTCGTTCCACTGCTCATAGGAAAGAGGATCAGCTGCTGGTGGATCATTTGGAAGGCGAGGGAGACGCTTGAGAATGTTCTCCTCCCTAAGATACGTCTCATACTGACCCCTCCTGATATCTGCATTCATACATAGGATGTACTTCTGGAACCAGTTTGGTTTCTTGGGTGGTGCAAAGGAAGGAATCGGAGCTGGACGGTTGGCGCCACGACGTGCATCACCCATGAAGGAACCACAGGCAGGAGCAGCACGAGCAGCAGGAGCAGCACGAGTAGCACGAGCAGCAGGAGCAGCAGCAGCAGTAATGACTTGCTTTCTTTTCTGATAGACCCTCTTGTATGAATGGAGCTGCATAGTGTACTTGCTGAAGTCGTGGCCCTTCATAGTGTCCTTGATGAGCAACATGATGTAAGGGGCATAGGGGATAGTGTACTTGTTGACCATGGAATCAAACATCTCCTGATAAATGAAATCCATCACATCCACTTTGAAATTAGCAGTTGGGTCATCATTTTCCATAATCTGTTTTGCAAGACAAAGCAAGTTGCCAAGGGGAGCAACAACATTGTCATTGTTACCCCCGCTGGGAGCAATGATTGAGCGAAGGACGATCACAAGTTTGTCATAGAGGGGCAGGAGACCCTCCTTTTTGCCAATAATTCCATCTTTTCCATACATGTCCTTCATCACATTTTTGTTTGGCCTGTCAACATTGTGCATACGGCGTCCAATGGGAGGATAGCTGCTGAAAGTATATCCAAGAAGATCGGCAAACCGATCAAAAGATGATGTGCACTGAGTGGTACTAGACATCCACTTCATTGTCTTCTTGTGGTCACCCTCGATCACCAAGGTGGAGAAAAATTGCAAAACAAGTGGGATGTTGTAAGGACATTGCTTCTCCATGAGAGAAACCAACCCCATCTGTTCAAGCACATGTGCAACTTCAGCATAGCTGGGCTTGGCCATGATGGCTCCCATTTTGTAGGGCTGCATTGGGCGTATGGGGTGCTGATAAAACTTATAGATGTCATCGTATATGTATTTCTGCTCCATGCACCAGAAGAATGGATCCTCAATATCTTTCTCTTGAGGATGCCTATACCAGTTGGACTGACGAATGGTGGCATAGTCAACGCTGTCCATGAGCATGTAGTTAGGGCGAGTTGCCTTGCCCTTTTTCCCGGGCTTCTTGGAGATCAGTTTCTGCTTCTTCGGAGCTCTACTCGTATTACCTGTGAGATTTAAGCAATAGATGGATAGCATAGGTGAGTACACACAAGTCACAGAGCAAGGAATGACACAAGGTACAATAGGAAAGCATCCATAGGTTGACACTACTTAGGCCTAGGCAAATCAAGACAATTCTGAACTTAACTGTTGGAACCGGATAATCCGGTACTGACAGAACCGGATAATCCGGTCTGGATGTTTCAGAAAAACTTGATTAAAATCCTAGGTCTAAAAAGTAGATCGACACACAATGATGCTACCCTAGTGTTCCTAGTGTGCAGGGAATGACCAAGGGAAGCTCTATCCTCAAGCAAAGCATCAATAAAACTCATCTTTATGAATCTAGATGAAGAACACCCAAGATTTGAAAAAGAGAGATTTACCCTCGTCCATTGAGGAAACTGCTTGGAGGAAGGAGTTCCCGGGGAGGAGGAGCCACAGATCTGGCCAAAAACCGCAATGGGGGATGGAGGGAGTCGCCGGAGGCAGCGAGGGGACGGCAGGCAGCGGTGCGGTGGAGAGAGAGGGTTGGGGGTGGAAGAAAAGCTCGAATGAGCCCTTCACCCCGACCCTCCCAGTATTTAGAGAAAACCGCATAGTCGGATATTCCGAGCCAGACTTGGACCGGATAATCCGACAGGGTCGGATAATCCGAGCATGTCTTGCATCGGATAATCCGACTGCCTGCAGAACCCATTCTCCCTAGTTTCAAAACATGACTTGTGTGCGTAAGATAGAGTGTTTTTAGTTAAGATAGGCTTGGGATAAGATTGCCAAACTGACATTGGTACTCCATACTCATGCTTGCAAAATCAAACTCCTAAAAGGCCAAGATGAGTGTGTTTACCATAAAACCAACAAATGAATCATAAATTTCAAATGATATTCAATTAAGATCCAAAAAGAACCAACTCTTCACTAAGAAGAGGGCGGTGGCCTAGGCCACCATGTATGAGTTTGTGGTGTGACACCGCGAAGATGTATCTTGGGTTCACGGCCACTACTCGTCATTTAAGCTCACAATTCATAGAACGAATATAGAGATGCAAATGAGTTCTTACTATCGGCATAATGGGGGGAGGGATAGTCCAATGGATTAGGACCGCACTCCCCCTATGTCCATGCCTACATCCAAACCAAATTACTATTGTCTAATATGGGTAGGTATGCAAGAAGTCCACTAAGTCCAATTGCTTATGTCCACCACATTTAGTTCTCCTCTCAACTCCTTGAATCTTGCTTCACCAAGAGGCTTTGTGAACATATCGGCGAGTTGATGCTTGGTGTTGACATACTTGATTGCAATATCACCCTTCTCAACATGATCTCGAATAAAATGATACCGGATCTCAATATGCTTGGTCTTCCCATGAAGTACCGGATTGTGAGCAATTTTGATGGCACTTTCATTGTCACATAAAAGAGGCACTTTGTCACAAATGACACCATAATCCTTTAAAATTTGCCTCATCCATAATAATTGTGCACAACAACTTCCGGCGGCAATGTATTCGGCTTCGGTGGAGGACGAGGCCACACAATTTTGCTTCTTGGAAGACCAACTCACAAGAGACCTACCAAGGAATTGGCAAGTACCCGAAGTTGATTTTCTATCCATTTTGCAACCCGCCCAATCCGCATCCGAATAACCTACAAGATCAAAGCTTGTCCCATGGGGGTACCAAAGACCATAGTTAGGAGTATCTATCAAGTATCTTAGAATCCTTTTAACCGCGGTTTCATGACTTTCCTTAGGACTTGATTGGAATCTTGCACACATACCCACACTAAACATAATATCCGGTCTAGATGCACAAAGGTAAAGTAAAGATCCAATCATAGAACGATAAAGCTTGGGATCAACTTCCTTACCCTTCGGATCTAAGTGTAGATCCGCCTTAGAGTCCATGGGAAACTTATATGGCTTGGCGTTGTTCATATCAAATTTCTTGAGCATGTCTTGAATATACTTGGCTTGACATAAGAATGTTCCTTCACTATATTGGTGGATTTCAAAGCCAAGAAAATACTTCAATTCTCCCATCATGGACATCTCAAATTCCTTGGTCATTAGCTTAGAGAATTGATCACTAAATTCATGGTTAGTAGAACCAAAGATAATATCATCAACATATATTTGGCATACGAAAAGCTCTCCATTTATCCTTTTTGTGAAAAAGGTGGGATCGATTACCCCAATTTCAAAACCATGGTCTACTAAGAACTCCTTGAGATGATCATACCAAGCACGTGGAGCTTGCTTGAGCCCATAAAGGGCCTTATGTAGTAAGTAGACATGGTTAGGAAATTTAGGGTCTTCAAAACCCGGAGGTTGTTTCACATACACTAATTCACTTAGTGGACCATTTAGAAAAGCACTTTTAACATCCATTTGATATAAGGTAATGTTATGAGTAGATGCATAGGCAATCAATAAACGAATAGATTCAAGTCTAGCAACGGGGGCATAAGTTTCACCGTAGTCGACTCCTTCGATTTGGGTGTAGCCTTGTGCAACCAATCTTGCTTTGTTGCGAATGACTTGACCATGTGAGTCTTGCTTGTTCTTGAATATCCACTTGGTTCCAATGACATTATGTGATGTGTCTTTGGGTCTTTCAACTAATGACCATACTTTGTTGCGCTCGAAGTTGTTCAATTCTTCATGCATGGCCGCAACCCAATCCATGTCTTCAAGAGCATCATATACCTTGAGAGGTTCTAAGCTAGACAAACAAGAGACATGACCACAAAAGTTAGTTAATTGATTACGTGTGGACACACCCTTACGAATACTCCCAAGGATATTTCTTTGTAGTGTTGGAGATGATCCAATGTTGATGCACGCCGAATGACTCGGCGTTCTATGGCTTGACCAATTGTTTCACCAACACGAACATCTTCATCATTTCCTTCATCTTGTTCATGGTCAACCCGAAGTGGAGTTCTTGGAGATGGGGGTTCATCATGTTCTTGTTCTCCACTAGAGTTGGGTGGGTCTTGACCATTATCTTGCTCATGTGGATGACTATCATGATCTTGTTCTTGTATAGCTTGTTGATCAATGGTTGAGGTGGATGGTTCAACTTGAGTAGAACTTGTTCCTTCTTCTTGAGTGTCCATAATAGGTTCTTCAATAGGAATAAGTTCCCCTATGCCCATAGTTCTTATGGCTTGAGGTGGAGGTACATCACCTACATTATCATGATCAATATGCTCCGCTTGGGAGCCATTATCCTCGACAAACTCCACATTCATAGATTCTTCAACACATCCGGTGGATATGTTGTAGACCCTATAAGTATGGGAGTTTGCGGCATATCCAACAAAAATACCATCAAAAGTTCTAGATTCAAATTTAGCAATTGGGCAACCTTTAATGTAAACATGGCATTTGCATCCAAATACGCGAAAGTAAGAGACATTTGGCTTTTTACCGATAAGGAGTTCATATGGTGTCTTTTTCATGAGAGGACGAAAGAAGAGCCGGTTGGAGTAGTGGCAAGCGGTATTGATGGCTTCGGCCCAAAAGTTATATGGGGAATGAAATTCGGCCAACATAGTTCTTGCCATATCAATAAGAGTGCGGTTCTTCCTTTCGGCGACACCATTTTGTTGGGGAGTATAAGCAGCGGAATATTGGTGTTGAATGCCCTCCCCACTTAGGAAATCATCCATAGTGTAATTCTTGAACTCCGTACCATTGTCACTTCTTATTGCCAAAATCTTGGAGTCATATTGGCGTTGAACTAAGGTTGCAAAGTCAATGAATATCTTTTGAGTTTCACTCTTCCTCTTGAGGTAGAAAGTCCAACAATATCTTGTATAATCATCCACAATCACCAAACAATATTTCTTGCCACCAAGACTATCATATGTGGGAGGCCCAAAGAGATCCATATGAAGGAGCTCCAAAGGCCTCTAGTGGAGATAATGCTCTTCTTGGGTGATTCTTTTCATGCATCTTTCCGGCTATGCAAGCACTACAAGGACGATCTTTGGAAAAATTAACATCGGTTAGTCCTACCACGTGTCCACCCTTCACAAGAGTTTGCAAATTTCTCATACCGACATGGCCTAGCCGGCGATGCCAAAGCCAACCCTTGTCGGATTTAGCCATTAGACACGTGGCGATTTGAGTGGTCTCTTTCGAGAAATCGACCACATACAAACCGTTTACACGAAATCCAACAAAGGCTACTTTAAGAGATTGAGTGAAAAGGATGGTCACGTGGTGTTTATTAAAGATAACGGTGTAACCGACATTGCATAATTGACCAACGGAAAGTAAATTATATGAAAGGGATTCAACAAGAAGGACCTTCTCAATGGATAACTCCGGAGTGATCACTACTTGCCATATCCCAATACCTTAAGTCTTGCATTATTCCCGACGGTGACATGAGAAAATGTGAGTAATTGATTCAATAGGCCCTTTACTACTTCTTTGCTTCCGGTCATGTGAGATGACACCCACTATCAATGAGCCATGAAGATCCACCGGAAGAAAAGTCCTACAAGAATCAAGTCTTTGTTTTAGGTACCCATTGTGAAATGGGTCCTCTTTTGTTAGTCACAAGGGTCTTTGGAACCCAAATAGCATAGTGATAATCATCTCCATATGAAGTGCCAACATATTTAGCAAAAACACAACCATCTATAGATTTCATAAGAACATATGAAGGGTTGTATTTTCCCGCAAAGTCATTGTGAGTGGCATTGCCCCTTGTGGCATCACCACTCGCAATGGTAGTCTCTTTTGCTTGTGCGGGCTTGGCCTTCTTCTTGTTCTTGTTCTTCTTCTTCTTCTTGGCAACATAACCAAGGCCCTCTTTCCCTATGTGGGCTTTTGCGCTTGCAAGAGCTCATAAAGAGGTTTCTCACCTTGAGGGCTAGAGGCCTTGGCAAGTTCATTCTTCAACCTAGCATTTTCCTCAATGATATTTGCATGATCACAAGAGAAGTAGAGGAGCTAGGTTCATCAATTTTAGTAGATTGTATTTGAAGTTGTTCAAAAGACTTGGTGAGAATAGAGTGTTCACTCTCCAAGGCCTTGTGAGCCTTGGAGAGCCCTAACTCATCGGCTAGTCTATTATGACCAACACCAAATACGACCTTTTGTTTCTCTAAAACATTGTATTTAGCAATAGCATGGTCACGTTCTTTAATGATTTAGAAAGAGTTTCATTTTGAGATTCATCAAATTCTCAAGCTTCTCCTCAAGAGAAACTCGAAGTTCATGCTCTTCCTCAATCGCCTGGTAAGGGAAGCGATCTCATTAGCATTTCTCTTTCAAGTCTCCCCTTTTCTTTAAGGAGATCTTGTGCATGCCATATTGATCATAAGAATCTCAAGCCGAATCTTGCATTCACCTTGCAAGTTAGTCATCAAGAAATCCAAAGCAACATTTTCTTCCTTAACTCTAAGACTCATAAGTTCATGCATTTCATTCATAGTCTTAGAAGGAGGGAAGGTGATACCTCGGAGAGCTTGGCCATGAGACACGTAGCGGATTTGGTGGTGACATTATCATTGGGGGATTCAAAGAGAGAAGGGGTTGTCGATGAAGCAATGGCTAAAGCGGCCACTCACTTGTGGTTGTTTCTTCTTCATCACTCTCCTCCCCGGACATATATTCTCTCTCCACCAACACCTTGGAAGGTAGCTTCTTGTTGGGATGAACTTCTTGAAGTAAGGCTTCGTGGGAGAAGAACTTGAGCTTCCTTGAGAATGAGTCTTCCTCCATGTTCTTCACGGTTCTTAAGGGCATTGGGCAACATAGTGGAATTGATCTTGACAATTGAAGCAAGTCTTCATTTTTGGGTTGCCTCCTTGTACCCTTGATTTGTACTTTTATCCACATAAGCTTTAGCTTTAGATGGATTTTCCAAAAGTCTTGCCATGAGAGCCACATAATCTCTATGAGCACTTGAGTTCCTCGGGTGCCAAGTAACTTCCCTCTTCATGATCTTGGTCTTCATCTAGTTCCACACCTTGGCCTTCAAAGCAAGTGAGGAACTTTGGGCCATTCCAAGAGCTCGGGCACGAGAGTCTCTAGCAATTTGGCTTGGACCTTGTAAGATTGCATCTCTTGCATGACTTCATTTGAGGTCAAGGTGTCATAGTTGTGCTTTCCTTGGAGACTCTTCAAGTCGCTCTTCAAACGGCATGAGGGCATTCACATACTTCCTCTTGATGTAAGTATCATCCACATGTTTAGCACCAAGGTCTCTAAATGCGGAAGCAAGAGCCTTGAGCCTTTGATACATCTCCTCATGAGTTTCATCATCTTTCTTGTAGAAGCCTTCAATTTGATTGCTCATGGCTTCATATCTATTTTTCT
Source organism: Poa pratensis (assembly GCA_947311845.1). Taxonomy (NCBI): domain Eukaryota; kingdom Viridiplantae; phylum Streptophyta; class Magnoliopsida; order Poales; family Poaceae; genus Poa; species Poa pratensis. Next base: position 37,749,777 of record CAMZMU010000044.1, on the reverse strand, counting down.
CATGCTCTCATTTCCAACGAACACCTCCGTGAGATTGTTCCATGCTTCCTTGGCGGTGGTGCAATCTTCAATGTGATGATGTTCTTTTCACCCACGGCAACACGGATCACATCAAGAGCGGTGGAATTTAGTTGAGCTTCAACTTCTTCTTTCCTTGTCAAGTCATTTTCATCCACCGGCTTGAATCCATCAAATGATCTTCCAAAGACCTATGCAACCACTTTTCAAGTGAGATTTCATAGAAGATTGCCAACGGGTAAAGAAGATGCATTAAGACTAGGTGGAGCTCCTCTTAAGTGAATAGGAGGATGAGGGACGGGTAGGTCGGGAGAGTATGCAAAAGGAACTCTAGCATTCTCCCTTCCCATTAGGTGTTTTAGATGGGATTCATTTTTATTTGAGTTCACCCCCTTTCCTCGACACTTCATCCGAGGGCTCCTCCTCCTTAGGAGGATCCTCCTTAGGAGGAGCCACCGGATTTAGGGAGGAGTCGATACCCTTTGCCACCATGAGTTGCTCTAACATTTTGCGCAACTCTCCCATTTGAGTATCCATAGAGGACTTCAAGGAAGTGAAGTCCTCCACGGAAACGAAGTGGGAACGATGGGTCACGTTGGGTCATCATCTCCCATGCTCGTTGAGGGCCATATTTCTCTTAGGCGGTTAAGCCCGAATAAAGAGCCGAGGCTCTGATACCAATTGAAAGGATCGTATGGCCACCTAGAGGGGGGGGGGGTGAATAGGTGCTACTCCAATTTTTAATTCTTTTTCGATTAAGGCTTGACAAAAGGTAAATTCTCTAGATATGCAACTATGGTGAATTTACCTATATGACAAGTTAAGTCTAAACAAGATAAGATACAAGTAGTAAATAACAAGAAAGGATTAACCGATAGGAAAGCACGCGGAGACAAGGATGTATTCCCGAGTTCCTCCTTTTTAGGGGAGTACGTCTCGTTGGAGGGGTGTGAGCTTCAAACTCAAGATGCCACAAATGGCCTCACCCTATTCTCCGATGAACCTCGCACAAAAGCTCGGTCCACCTTTCTTTATCGGAGTCCTTCAAGGCGGAATCCGGAGCCCTTACAACAAGCTTGGAGCACAACCCACAAAAGGATTGGGGCTCCCAAGCACCACAGCTTCACTACACAAAAGTAGCAAGCAAGTTAATACAACAAGATGCCTAGGTTTTCCTAGTGGAAACCCTAGGCTCAAATCCCTCAAGTGAATGAGGGGGAAATGAAGAACCGCTTGGTGAAGTTGTAGATCCGGGCCTTCTCCTTCAATCCTCCAAAGATCAACAAGATTGGGTGGAGGGATTGGGAGATCTTATGTTTCTTGAGCTTGCAACAATGGTGTGTTTCAATTCTGGGCGAGCTGACCTTCTCAAGGTAGGAGAAGGTCCTTATATAGTGTTGCACCATTTCTAGCCGTTGCAGGCCGTTGCAGACAGGTGGGTCAGATAATCCGATCCAAATGAGTATCGGATTATCCGACACCACCGGATAATCCGAGCCAAGGCAGGATCGGATATTCCGACTTTCTTCAGTGCTGTTTTTCTTCTGGTCCTTAGCCAAATTCCATAAACTCTTGAACATCGGATAATCCGATATTTTCCAGCATCGGATAATCCGATTCTCTTCAGAACCGTTTTTTCTTCTTGTCCTTAGCCAAATTCCAGCAAACTCTTGAACATCGGATAATCCGATATTCCAGAATCGGATAATCCGATTTACATCAGTGCTGGATTTCTTCAATTCCTTAGCCAAATTCCAGCAAACTCTTGAACATCGGATAATCCGATATTCCAGAATCGGATAATCCGATTTACATCAGTGCTGGATTTCTTCAATTCCTTAGCCAAATTCTAGCTCTTTTCAACAACCTTTTTGGATTAGATGCAAAGATGTTTTACTCATCTAAAAACCTGCATCACTTGATTTATATGTTAAATCATCACTAGTGTTGTTGCCTAACACACAAAACACAAGGGATTTAGGAAGTGTCCTTTCACCAACATTGTTAATTAGTCTCGTGAAATCATCATGAATCCCTGCTTCTTTCATAAAGTCAAAACATGGAAAAATGGATGGATGTGCAACACAATCATCTTCCTCATCACCAATCCTTGGTGCCAAAAGATCCTCATTATATGATGGTCTAGATGGAGCTCTTGCCCTTGAGGACCTTGTTTCCCTTGAAGAGGGTGGTGTTTGCCTCTCAAAGATTTCTCCATAAGTATGTTTGTTCATCTTCTTTTCTGAAATTTTTAAACAATCCTCATAAAAAATGATTTTGGAGTGATTAATTCAAGGAGAACACTAGGGAGACTTGCTAGAGGACTAAACATGCATCAAAACTAGTTAATCTAAACAAGAACAAGCATGCAAGCTCTCATAACATGTCACCTATAGTACCAAAATGCTTAATATATACACAACTAAACAAAATTCTACTTGGATAATCGGAGGAGGCACATACCGGAGAGCAATTGATCCAAATATCAGCAGCAAAGATGGGCTGAGCAAGGAGATCGAAAATCTCGAGCAAGCACAGCAAGAACACAAGTTTGAGCAATGGTGGTGTGTGTTTTAGAAAGGAGTGGGAGGAGGATGAGTGAGTGGAGAGCCAGGTGGGCCCCACACCAGGGCAGGGCACGACCAGCCCTTTGCCGCGCCGTGGTGGCGTGTGGCGCCCTGGTGGGTCCCCCTGGTCATCCTCTGGTACTCCCACGTTCTATTTTAAAAACTAGGACTTGTAGAATTTTTTCAGAATTTTTTGAAAACTTTTATTTCTGGCATTTTCTGGGTGTTTTAAACAATGAAAACTGAGTAAAAATAAATTTATGAAAGACTAAAAATTGCTTAACTTGCAAATTACAGTAGCAAAATAGTAGGTAAAATAAGGAGAGAAAGAAAATGTTGTTTAGCAATTTTATGTATGTAAAACATATTTGTTAACAAGGTTGATCAAGTCTTGCTCCCAAACATATTTTATATGACATAAAAGAATTAAACCACATTGAACAATCATTTTACCTTAAATTGTATAGCTATAGATCCAGTCATAATACTTTGAAATCCTTCACGAGGTTCATATATAGGGCAATCAATACGTCCCACTTTGATAGTTCTAAGATTTGCAATTGTATTCACTCCAAATATCTTGTCCAGCTTCTTGGGAAAATAAACAGTATGCTCTTTGTCATTAACATGGAAAGTTACTTTTCCCTTGTTGCAATCAATAACAGCCCCTGCAGTGTTAAGAAAAGGTCTCCCAAGAATAATAGACATATTATCATCTTCAGGCATTTCAAGCACATCAAAATCAGTTAATATTAAGCAATTGTTATCCACTTGAACAGGAACATTTTCACATATATCAACAGGAACAACAGTAGATTTATCAGCCATTTGTAGAGATATATCAGTTGGTATCAATTTTTCCAAATAAAGCCTCTTGTAAAGAGAAAAAGGCATGACACTTACTCCTGCCCCTAAATCACATAGGGCAGTTCTAACATAATTATTTTTGATGGAGCAAGGAATAGTTGGTATACCAGGATCTTCAAGCATCTTTGGAACCTTACCATTGAAAGAATAATTAGCAAGCATGGTAGAAATCTCTTCATTAGGAATCTTTCTCTTGTTAGAGACAATATCTTTCATGTATTTCGAATAGGGCGGTAACTTAATAGCATCAGTCAAAGGAATTTGCAAAAACAAAGGTTTCATCCATTCACAAAATTTATTATAATGTTCTTCTTCCTTAGATTTGTGTTTCTTATTAGGAAAATGCATTTGCTTTTGCACCCAAGGTTCTCTTCCATTACCATGTTTTTTTAGCAAGAAAATCTTCTTTAGTGTACTTTTTGTTTTTAGAATGCTTTTCAGGTTCCTCTTCACTTCCCTCTTTATCAGAAACATCGTTCTTATCTTTATCAATAGCATGTTCATTACCACTCTCAGTTTCAGCATCAGAGATAGATATAATATTTGGATCATTAACATGCTCATTGTTTTTAATGGGTTCAGGAGATTCTTCAACATGTTTATGTTTCCTCTTCTTCTTCTTAGAAGAAGTAGTAGTTTCATTAGCTAGTTGACAATCTTGCTCAATTCTTTTAGGATGTCCCTCAGGATACAACGGATCCTGAGTGGAAGCACCACCTCTAGTTTCTATACCAAAAGCATGTTTATCATTTTCTCTAGAAGCATTATCTAGCAAATCTTTTTACACTTTAGTCAATTGTTCAATTTGAGTTTGAACCATATGAAAATGTTTAATAAGTATTTTAACATCATTAGCAGTTCTTTCCAAAACATCATGCAAATTATTAATAACATGAGAATTCTTTACGAAGCTATTTTGTATTCTCATATTGAAATTATTTTGCTTAACAACAAAATTATCAAACTCATCTAAGCATTGATCAGGAGGTTTAGAATAAGGGATATCTCTATCATCAAAGCGTTAGAGAGAGTGTACCTCAACCGTGGATGGTTGAGGAATTGGCTTACACAATTCTTCTATAGGTGGAAGATTTTTCACATCTTGAGATTTAATACCTTTCTCCTTAAGAGATTTCTTGGCTTCTCTCATTTCTTCATCATTTAGTTCAAACATTCCTCTTTTCCTCGGTGTGGGTACCGGAGTTGGTTCAAGCAGGGTCCAATCATCATGATTTTGGCTTATCTTAGCCATTAATTCCTCAGTTTCATCTAGAGTTCTTTTCCTGAAAACACAGCCAGCACAACTATCCAGGTATGTCCTAGACTCAACAGTTAGTCCATTATAAAATATATCAAGAAGTTCATTTTTAGCTAGTTGATTTCCAGGCCGAGCTCTAATTAAAGAACAAAACCTTGCTCAAGATTCAGACATTTTCTCTTACTCATTTTGCTTAAAGTTAAAAATTTCTGTAAAGCAGCATGTTGAGCACTAGCAGAAAAATATTTCTGAAAGAAGACATTGACCAAACCCATAGGACTCTCAATAGATCCAGGAGATAAATTATTAAACCAAGTTTTAGCTTCATCTTTAAGTGAGAAAGGGAAAATTTTAGTAATAAAGTAACTACGTTTCTTAATATCATCAGAAAACAAACTACTTAGAGTAGAAAGAATGTTCATATGATCTACATCACTTTCATTTTCAGTACCTCAAAAAGGTTCTTTCTCGGCAATAGATATGAGCGACAATTCCAGAGAGAAATCATAATCTTTATCTTGTATATTTATGGGAGATGTAGCAAACTTAGCATCAGGAGAAAGTTTATAATTAATAACACGTCTTTGAAGAAGATTTTTAATAGCATTGACATCTTTAGAGGTATCACAATTCACGTATTCATCAATAAATTCATCATCAAGTTCAACATAGGTTTCCTCAAGATCATCACTAGTTTGTTCTCTCGATTCAGGTGAATAAACAGGTGTAATTGGAGTTTCAGTACGTGTTTCAGTATTTTCGATTTGTCTAGATTTAGCAATTGTAGCATCTAGAAAAGGACTGATGCTTGTATGGTGTTGAATCACACGCTCGTCGGGAAACCCCAAGAGTAAGGTATGATGTAATTTAGCAGCAAGTCTTCCCTCAGTATGAAACCAAGGTTATCGAACCAGTAGGAGCAACGATTCTTCAGAAGGTTGTCAACAACGAAATATGATGCGGCGCAACACCAGGGATTCCGGCGCTGACGTGGACCTACACACAACACAATCACAATACTTTGCCCCAACGAAACAGTGAGGTTGTCAATCTCACCGGCTTGCTGAAAACAAAGGATTAAACGTCTCGTGCGGAAAATGAATATTAAATTGCAGCGAATGAAAAAGGAACAGTTTGCAGTTTGTGGTTTAATCAGTTTAAAAGAATTGGACCGGGGTCCACAGTTCACTAGTGGTGTCTCTCCATAAAGATATCTAACATGTTGGGTAAACAAATTACAGCTGGGCAATTGACAAATAGTGAGCGCATGACAATGCATATACATGGCATGATGATTACTATGATATTTAATTGGGCATTACGACAAGATACATAGACCGTTATCCAACAGCGTCTATGACTAATAATCCACCGCCGGGTTGTCATCCGAGTTCCCCGTTGGTATTAAGTTGCAAGCAACGGATAATCGTATTAAGTAAAGTGCGTAATGTAAACAAACACATATGCCCGTGGACATAGCATCGTTAGGTTGTCCCTAGTGGCAACAGCACATCCATAACCTTAGAACTTTCTGTCACTGTCCCAGATTCAACGGAGGCATGAACCCACTATCTAGCATAAATACTCCCTCTTGGAGTCACAAGCATCTACTTGGCCAAAGCATCTACTAGCAACGGAGAGCATGCAAGATCTTAAATAACATAGGGCATAGATTGATAATCAACTTGACATAATATTCAATATTCATCGGATCCCAGCAAACACAACATGCAGCATTACAATAATATGACCTTGATCATGTAGGGTGATGCAAGACGTACTTGCTCGTTGGGAGACCCCAAGAGGAAGGTTTGATGTAGCCTAGCAGCAAGTTTTCCCTCAGTATGAAACCAAGGTTTATCGAACCAGTAGGAGTAACGATTCTTCAGAAGGTTGTTGGCGGCTCGCACGGCGCAACACGATCACCAACGTGGACCTGCACACAACACAATCAAAGTACTTTGCCCCAACGAAACAGTGAGATTGTCAATCTTACCGGCTTGCTGAAAACAAAGGATTAAACGTCTCGTGTGGAAAATGAGTATTAAGTTGCAGCGAATGAAAAAGGAACAGTTTGCAGTTTGTGGTTTAATCAGTTTAAAAGAATTGGACCGGGGTCCACAGTTCACTAGTGGTGTCTCTCCATAAAGATATCTAACATGTTGGGTAAACAAATTACAGCTGGGCAATTGACAAATTGTGAGCGCATAACAATGCATATACATGACATGATGATTACTATGATATTTAATTGGGCATTACGACAAGATACATAGACCGTTATCCAACAGCGTCTATGACTAATAATCCACCGCCGGGTTGTCATCCGAGTTCCCCGTTGGTATTAACTTGCAAGCAACGGATAATCGCATTAAGTAAAGCGCGTAATGTAAACAAACACATATGCCCGTGGACATAGCATCGTTAGGTTGTCCCTAGTGGCAACAGCACATCCATAACCTTAGAACTTTCTGTCACTGTCCCAGATTTAACGGAGGCATGAACCCACTATCTAGCATAAATACTCCCTCTTGGAGTCACAAGCATCTACTTGGCCAAAACATCTACTAGCAACGGAGAGCATGCAAGATCATAAATAACATAGGGCATAGATTGATAATCAACTTGACATAATATTCAATATTCATCGGATCCCAGCAAACACAACATGCAGCATTACAATAATATGACCTTGATCATGTAGGGCAGCTCACAAGATCTAAACATGATGGCACAAATAGGAGAGACAACCATCTAGCTACTGCTATGGACCCGTAGTCCAAGGATGAACTACTCACGCATCACCTCGGAGGCAGGCATGACGATGTAGAAGCCTCCGGTGACGATTCCCCTCTCCGGCAGGGTGCCGGGAAGAGGTTCTGAACGCTCCCGAGCTAGGGTTGACGGCGGCGGCGTCTCTGGAACTTTTCGTGGATAATGGCTCGGGCACTTAGGGTTTTCGCCTCGGGGGGAATAAGTAGCCGAAAGGGCGGCGGCTGGAGGCACCCGTGGGGCCCACACCACCCCAGGGCGCGCCAGGGGGGGACCCGCGCCCTGGGTGCGTGTGGGGCCCACGTGGCCCTCCTCTGCTGCTTCTTCGCTCCATCAGGTGTGTTCTGATAAAATAGCATCCCCCGTGAAGTTTCGTCCAATTCCGAGAATATTTCCAGACTAGCTTTTCTGGAATACAAAAACAGCAGAAAACAGGAACTGGCGCTTCGGCATCTTGTTAATAGGTTAGTCCCGGAAAATGTATAAAAGTGACATAAAGTAGATGCAAAACATGTAACAATTGGTATAAAACAAGCATGGAACATCAAAAATTATGGATACGTTGGAGACGTATCATAGGGCAGGTCACAAGATCTAAACATGATGGCACAAATAGGAGAGACAACCATCTAGCTACTGCTATGGACCCGTAGTCCAAAGATGAACTACTCACGCATCACCTCGGAGGCAGGCATGGCGATGAAGAAGCCTCCGGTGACGATTCCCCTCTCCGGCAGGGTGCCGGGAAGAGGCTCTGAACCCTCCCGAGCTAGGGTTGACGGCGGCGGCGTCTCTGTAACTTTTCGTGGATAATGGCTCGGGTACTTAGGGTTTTCGCGTCGGGGGGAATAAGTAGCCGAAAGGGCGGCGGCTGGAGGCACCCGTGGGGCCCACACTACCCCAGGGCGCGCCAGGGGGGACCCGCGCCCTGGGTGCGTGTGGGGCCCACGTGGCCCTCCTCTGCTGCTTCTTCGCTCCATCAGGTGTGTTCTGATAAAATAGCATCCCCCGTGAAGTTTCGTCCAATTCCGAGAATATTTCCAGACTAGCTTTTCTGGAATACAAAAACAGCAGAAAACAGGAACTGGCGCTTCGGCATCTTGTTAATAGGTTAGTCCCGGAAAATGTATAAAAGTGACATAAAGTAGATGCAAAACATGTAACAATTGGTATAAAACAAGCATGAAACATCAAAAATTATGGATACGTTGGAGACGTATCAGCATCCCCAAGCTTAGTTCCTGCTCGTCCTCGAGTAGGTAAACGATAAAAACAAAAATAATTTTTGAGGTGACATGCTACTATCATAATCTTGATCAAATAATATTGCAAGGCACATGTGAATGAATGAAGTGATCCAAGTCAATGGTCTATAGTTTGCTATCAAGTAGATAATAAGTAAACAATGAATCACACAAGCCAAACGTTTTCGTGGATAGTACCTTCAAGACAAGCATCAAAGTGTTTCGCATAGGTGTTAACTCATAAAGCAATAATTTCTAGCAAAAGGTATTCAATCAACACAAAGGAAGAATTAAGCTTCAGCATTTGCTTCAACTTTCAACATATTTATCTCATGGATATTGTCAACACAAAGTAGTATAACAAGTTCAATACGTTGCATATAACCCATGTTGCACAAAATTGACACTAATGTTTGCTTGTGGAAGATAGAAGGAATAGGAAAACTGACTCAACATAAAAGTAAAAGAAAGGCCCTTCGCAGAGGGAAGCAGGGATTAAATCATGTGCTAGAGCTTTTAGGTTTTTGAAAGCATATAGAGATTGCATAAAATATTTGACACTCCTCCCCACCTTGCTTCCACAAGCCATGGCTAACCGAATCCTCGGGTGCCTTCCATCAATCACATACCATGGAGGAGTATCTATTTTTGAGAGGTGTATGTTAATTGTCAACGAATGGTAGTGGGTGATAACATCATACTGTCTTCCTTGTTCACCGAACCCGCTTACTAGAAAATATCTAGACCTTAGAGATACCACCGATGCAAACCAAATTTCAACAAGCTTAACGGTAGTTCTTCACTACTAGGCTTAACTCATATGATGCACAATTTAATCATGACCTACTTGTTAACTCAAAACGATTGACAAGTATCAAGTTATCCATAATAGTGATCTACAAGACTAAGCAAGTTTTTCCTTATACCAATTACCACATGCAACATTTTCGGAACCAACCAAACACCAATCAATTTATTTAATCAACTCTCCAAACAAATATAAGTGAAGCAAGAGAGTACTTTCTACAAAAGAAAGCTAATAGCTCTGAAAAGAGATACATGAAAACAAGAGCTAAAAGCTGAACAGCGCTAGATATGAATACTCAACAAATATAAGTGAAGAATAGGAGTATTCTCATGAAAAAGCGGAGCGTGTCTCTCTCCCAATCAAGAATGCTAGGGTCCAGTCAAGCTTTATTGAAAATAAAAGCAATACTGAAAATAAAAGCACACAGACGCTCCAAGAAAAGCACATATGATGTGAAAGAATTAAAATATAGTTTCACTAGAGATGACCTGATAATTTTGACGATGAAGAAGGGGATGCCTTGGGCATCCCCAAGCTTAGACGCTTGAGTCTTCTTGAAATATGCTGGGGAGATCCATGGGAGCCTCCCCAAGCTTAAGCTCTTCACTCTTCTTGATCCTATTATCATCCTTCTCTCTTGACCCTTGAAAACTTCCGTCACACCAAACTCAAAGTAAATCTCATTAGAGGGTTAGTGCATAATCAAAAACTCACATGTTCTATAAAGACGCAATATGATTTTACTTTAAACATTAGCTACAGCCACTGATGTTATGTGAAGCTCTTCCACCCAAAAAAGAATTTCACTCAACACTAGTAAAAGAGAGAATGCAAAATAAAAAGGCATAATCTGTCTAAAACAGAACAGTCCGCAAAGACGAATTTTTTCGAGGCACTTACGCGCTCAGATCGAAAAACTTGAACTAATGAAAGATTCAGACATTCATAAAGATTACGCACAAAAAATTTCAGATTTTTTAACAATCTGGTGATTTTAGGAATTTCGTACAGTGAACAGCAAAAATCTGTTTCTGCGCAGCAATCAAAATTAAGCATCTTAACATTAGAGGCTACTCTTGGCACAACAATGCGAGAAAATAAAGATACAAAGGAGTTGCTACAGAAGTAAACAAACTCCTTGACTCAATAAAAGAAAAATTGCAGAAAAATAAAATGGGTTGCCTCCCATAAGCGCTTTTCTTTAACGCCTTTTAGCTAGGCACAAAGCATGCATCAAGTATTACCAAGTGAAGAAGCATCAACATTGTAATTTGTTCGAACAATAGAATCATAAGGTGGCTTAATCTTCTTCCTAGGAAAGTGTTCCATACCTTTCTTGAGAGGAAATTGATATTTTATATTCCCTTCTTTCATATCAATAATAGCACCTACAGTTCTAAGAAAAGGTCTTCCAAGCACAATAGGGCATGATGGATTGCATTCAATATCCAAGACAATAAAATCAACGGGAACATAATTGTTGTTAACCATGATAAGAACATCATCAATTCTTCCCAAAGGTTTTTAATAGTAGAATCAGCAAGGTGAACATCCAAGTAACAATTTTCCAAAGGTGCTAAATCAAGCATATCATATAATCTTTTAGGCATAACAGAAATACTAGCACCAAGGTCACACAAAGCATTGCAATCAAAGTCATTCAATTTCATTTTAATGATGGGCTCCCAACCATCTTCTAACTTCCTAGGGATAGATACTTCACGTTTCAATTTTTCCTCCCTAACTTGTATGAGAGCATTAGTAATATGTTTAGTGAAAGCCATGTTTATCTCACTTGCCTTAGGACTTCTAGCTAGCTTTTGCAAGAATGTAATTACTTCAGAAATTGCAACCATCAAAATCAAAATCATTATCATCAAAAGTAATGGAATTATCTCTTCCTTATTGCTAGAAATTTCAGCATCTTTATCAAGGACAGTTTCAGAGTTATCAGGCAATTTAGGACATTTTGCAATAGAAGTGGAAACATTACCAACACCAATTATCTTGCCATTAATGGTAGGAGGTTTGCTAACACTTGAGTTTGAAGCATTTTCAGAAGTAGTAATAGTATAAACTCTAGCAATATTATTCTTTCTAGCAATTTCATCCTCTCTTTCCCATCTAGCATGCAATTCGGCTAACATCCTCACATTGTTATCAATTTTAACTTGTATAGCATTGAGAGTTTTGCTCTCTTTAACATCATGAGGCATGGTCTTTAGTTTCAACAAGTCAACATCAAGAGCAAGACTATCAACTTTAGAGCAAGAACATCAATTTTCCCAAATTTCTCCTCAACAGTTTTATTGAAAGCAGTTTGTGTACTAATAAAATCCTTAAGCATAACTTCAAGATCAGAGGGTACACTCTTATTATTGTTGTAGGAGTTACCATAGGAATTTCCATAACCATTGCCACTATTAGAAGGATAGGGCCTATAATTGCTATTACCAAAATTATTCCTATAAGCATTGTTGTTGAATTATTATTTTTAATGAAGTTCACATCAACATGCTCTTCTTGAGCAACCAAAGAAGCTAAAGGAACATTATTTGGATCAACATGTGTTTGACCATTTGCAAGCATAGACATAATAGTATCAATTTTGGCACTCAAGAGGAGGTTTCCTCAACAGAATTTACCTTCTTACCTGTTGGAGCTCTCTCGGTGTGCCACTCAGAATAATTAATCATCATATCATCAAGAAGCTTTGTTGCAGCACCCAAAGTGATGGACATAAAGGTACCTCCAGCGGCCGAATCCAATAAATTCCTTGAAGAAAAATTTAATCCTGCATAGAAGGTTTGGATGATCATCCAAGTAGTCAGTCCATGAGTGGGACAATTTTTAACCAATGATTTCATTCTCTCCCATGCTTGAGCAACATGTTCATTATCAAATTGCTTAAAATTCATTATGCTACTTCTCAAAGAAATAATCTTAGCAGGAGGATAATATTTTCCAATAAAAGCATCTTTGCATTTAGTCCATGAATCAATACTATTTCTAGGCAAAGATAGCAACCATTCTTTAGCACGTCCTCTCAAGGAGAAAGGAAAAAGTTTCAGTTTAATAATATCACCATCTACTTCCTTGAGCTTTTGCATTTCACAAAGTTCAACAAAGTTATTAAGGTGAACAGCAGCATCATCAGTACTAACACCAGAAAATTGCTCTTTCATAACAAGATTTAAAAGTGCAGGTTTAATTTCATAAAATCTGCTGAAGCAGCAGGTGGAGCAATAGGTGTGCATATGAAATCATTGTTGTTCGTGCTAGTGAAATCACACAACTTAGTGTTCTCAGGAGTACTCATTTTAGCAGAATTAAAAACAGACAGAAAATAACTTGAAAGTAAAGTAATGCAAGTAACTAATTTTTTTGTGTTTTTGATAATTGAAAGCAAACAAGATAAAATAAAATAAACTAAGCAAGACAAAAACAAAGTAAAGAGATTGGAAGCGTGAAACTCCCCTTGCAGAAGACTGCTCTCCCCGGCAACGGCGCCAGAAAAAGCTTGATGCAAACGTACGCTCGTTGGGAGACCCCAAGAGGAAGGTATGATGTAGCAGCAGCAAGTTTTCCCTCAGAAAGAAACCAAGGTTATCGAACCAGTAGGAGCAACTCTTCAGAAGGTTGTTGGCGGCTCGCACGGCGCAACACGATCACCAACGTGGACCTGCACACAACACAATCAAACTACTTTGCCCCAACGAAACAGTGAGGTTGTCAATCTCACCGGCTTGCTGAAAACAAAGGATTAAACGTCTCGTGTGGAAAATGAGTATTAAATTGCAGAGAATGAAAAAGGAACAGTTTGCAGTTTGTGGTTTAATCAGTGTAAAAGAATGGACCGGGGTCCACAGTTCACTAGTGGTGTCTCTCCATAAAAGATAACTAACATGTTGGGTAAACAAATTACAGCTGGGCAATTGACAAATAGTGAGCGCATGACAATGCATATACATGACATGATGATTACTATGATATTTAATTGGGCATTACGACAAATACATAGACCGTTATCCAACAGCGTCTATGACTAATAATCCACCGCCGGGTTGTCATCCGAGTCCCCGTTGGTATTAAGTTGCAAGCAACGGATAATTGCATTAAGTAAAGCGCGTAATGTAAACAAACACATATGCCCGTGGACATAGCATCGTTAGGTTATCCCTAGTGGCAACAGCACATCCACAACCTTAGAACTTTCTGTCACTGTCCCAGATTAACGGAGGCATGAACCCACTATCTAGCATAAATACTCCCTCTTGGAGTCACAAGCATCTACTTGGCCAAAGCATCTACTAGTAACGGAGAGCATGCAAGATCATAAATAACATAGGGCATAGATTGATAATCAACTTGACATAATATTCAATATTCATCGGATCCCAGCAAACACAACATGTAGCATTACAATAATATGATCTTGATCATGTAGGGCAGCTCACAAGATCTAAACATGATGGCACAAATAGGAGAGACAACCATCTAGCTACTGCTATGGACCCGTAGTCCAAGGATGAACTACTCACGCATCACCTCGGAGGCAGGCATGGCGATGTAGAAGCCTCCGGTGACGATTCCCCTCTCCGGCAGGGTGCCGGGAAGAGGTTCTGAACCCTCCCGAGCTAGGGTTGACGGCGGCGGCGTCTCTGGAACTTTTCGTGGATAATGGCTCAGGCACTTAGGGTTTTCGCGTCGGGGGGAATAAGTAGGCGAAAGGGCGGCGGCTGGAGGCACCCGTGGGGCCCACACCACCCCAGGGCGCGCAGGGGGGGACCCGCGCCCTGGGTGCGTGTGGGGCCCACGTGGCCCTCCTCTGCTGCTTCTTCGCTCCATCAGGTGTGTTCTGATAAAATAGCATCCCCCGTGAAGTTTCGTCCAATTCCGAGAATATTTCCAGACTAGCTTTTCTGGAATACAAAAACAGCAGAAAACAGGAACTGGCGCTTCGGCATCTTGTTAATAGGTTAGTCCCGGAAAATGTATAAAAGTGACATAAAGTAGATGCAAAACATGTAACAATTGGTATAAAACAAGCATGGAACATCAAAAATTATGGATACGTTGGAGACGTATCATAGGGCAGGTCACAAGATCTAAACATGATGGCACAAATAGGAGAGACAACCATCTAGCTACTGCTATGGACCCGTAGTCCAAAGATGAACTACTCACGCATCACCTCGGAGGCAGGCATGGCGATGAAGAAGCCTCCGGTGACGATTCCCCTCTCCGGCAGGGTGCCGGGAAGAGGCTCTGAACCCTCCCGAGCTAGGGTTGACGGCGGCGGCGTCTCTGTAACTTTTTGTGGATAATGGCTCGGGTACTTAGGGTTTTCGCGTCGGGGGGAATAAGTAGCCGAAAGGGCGGCGGCTGGAGGCACCCGTGGGGCCCACACCACCCCAGGGCGCGCCAGGGGGGACCCGCGCCCTGGGTGCGTGTGGGGCCCACGTGGCCCTCCTCTGCTGCTTCTTCGCTCCATCAGGTGTGTTCTGATAAAATAGCATCCCCCGTGAAGTTTCGTCCAATTCCGAGAATATTTCCAGACTAGCTTTTCTGGAATACAAAAACAGCAGAAAACAGGAACTGGTGCTTCGGCATCTTGTTAATAGGTTAGTCCCGGAAAATGTATAAAAGTGACATAAAGTAGATGCAAAACATGTAACAATTGGTATAAAACAAGCATGAAACATCAAAAATTATGGATACGTTGGAGACGTATCAGCATCCCCAAGCTTAGTTCCTGCTCGTCCTCGAGTAGGTAAACGATAAAAACAAAAATAATTTTTGAGGTGACATGCTACTATCATAATCTTGATCAAATAATATTGCAAGGCACATGTGAATGAATGAAGTGATCCAAGTCAATGGTCTATAGTTTGCTATCAAGTAGATAATAAGTAAACAATGAATCACACAAGCCAAACGTTTTCGTGGATAGTACCTTCAAGACAAGCATCAAAGTGTTTCGCATAGGTGTTAACTCATAAAGCAATAATTTCTAGCAAAAGGTATTCAATCAACACAAAGGAAGAATTAAGCTTCAGCATTTGCTTCAACTTTCAACATATTTATCTCATGGATATTGTCAACACAAAGTAGTATAACAAGTTCAATACGTTGCATATAACCCATGTTGCACAAAATTGACACTAATGTTTGCTTGTGGAAGATAGAAGGAATAGGAAAACTGACTCAACATAAAAGTAAAAGAAAGGCCCTTCGCAGAGGGAAGCAGGGATTAAATCATGTGCTAGAGCTTTTAGGTTTTTGAAAGCATATAGAGATTGCATAAAATATTTGACACTCCTCCCCACCTTGCTTCCACAAGCCATGGCTAACCGAATCCTCGGGTGCCTTCCATCAATCACATACCATGGAGGAGTATCTATTTTTGAGAGGTGTATGTTAATTGTCAACGAATGGTAGTGGGTGATAACATCATACTATCTTCCTTGTTAACCGAACCCGCTTACTAGAAAATATCTAGACCTTAGAGATACCACCGATACAAACCAAATTTCAACAAGCTTAACGATAGTTCTTCACTACTAGGCTTAACTCATATGATGCACCAATTTAATCATGACCTACTTGTTAACTCAAAACGATTGACAAGTATCAAGTTATCCATAATAGTGATCTACAAGACTAAGCAAGTTTTTTCCTTATACCAATTACCACATGCAACATCTTCGGAACCAACCAAACACCAATCAATTTATTTAATCAACTCTCCAAACAAATATAAGTGAAGCAAGAGAGTACTTTCTATAAAAGAAAAGCTAATAGCTCTGAAAAGAGATACATGAAAACAAGAGCTAAAAGCTGAACAGCGCTAGATATGAATACTCAATAAGTATAAGTGAAGAATAGGAGTATTCTCATGAAAAAGCGGAGCGTGTCTCTCTCCCAATCAAGAATGCTAGGGTCCAGTCAAGCTTTATTGAAAATAAAAGACAATACTGAAAATAAAAGCACACAGACGCTCCAAGAAAAGCTCATATGATGTGAAAGAATTAAAATATAGTTTCACTAGAGATGACCTGATAATTTGGCGATGAAGAAGGGGATGCCTTGGGCATCCCCAAGCTTAGACGCTTGAGTCTTCTTGAAATATGTTGGGGAGATCCATGGGAGCCTCCCCAAGCTTAAGCTCTTCACTCTTCTTGATCCTATCATCACCCTTCTCTCTTGACCCTTGAAAACTTCCGTCACACCAAACTCAAAGTAAATCTCATTGGAGGGTTAGTGCACAATCAAAAACTCACATGTTCTATAAAGACACAATATGATTCATTACTTTAAACATTAGCTACAGCCACTGATGTTATGTGAAGCTCTTCCACCCAAAAAAAGAATTTCACTCAACACTAGTAAAAGAGAGAATGCAAAATAAAAAGGCATAATCTGTCTAAAACAGAACAGTCCGCAAAGACGAATTTTTTCGAGGCACTTACAGCACTCAAATCGAAAAACTTTGAACTAATGAAAGATTCAGACATTCATAAAGATTACGCACAAAAAATTTCAGATTTTTTCGACGATCTGGTGATTTTCTAATTTTCGTACAGTGGACAGCAAAAATCTGTTTCTGCGCAGCAATCAAAATCAAGCAAAACCTTAACACTAGAGGCTACTCTTGGCACAACAATGCGAGAAAATAAAGATACAAAGGAGTTGCTACAGAAGTAAACAAATCCTTGACTAAAACTGAAAATAAAAGATAATGGGTTGCCTCCCATAAGCGCTTTTCTTTAACGTCTTTTAGCTAGACATAGTGATTTTTATGATGCTCACATAAAAATGAGAGTTGAAACATAAAAGAGAGCATCAAGGAGCATATATAAAACATGTTTAAATCTAACACTCTTCCTATGCATAGGAGCCTTATAAGAAAACAAATCAATGTAGCACAAAGAGACTAGCGTAGGAAGGCAAAACAAGTGCAACTTCAAAAATTTCACCATAAAGAGAGGAGACTTAATATTATTGAGATATATGAAACCGTGTCTCCCTCTCTCATAATGACCAGTAGGTCTTAAAGAAACCATCATATAAAAGCAACACAAGAGAAAGCTCAAAAATTTCATCACAAAGAGAGGAAATTTAATAGCATGAAGATTTCTATACCCATATTTTTCCTCTCTCAAAATAATTTTCGGTGGCATCATGAATAAACTCAACAATATAGCTATCACATAAAGCATTCTTATCATGATCCACATGCATAAAATTATCATTACTCTCCACATAAGCATAATCAATTTCATTAGTAATAGTGGGAGTAAAACTATCACAGCCATCATTATAATCATCATAAATTGCAGGCATAGTATAATCATAATAAACTTTATGCTCCATAGTAGGTGGCACCAAAATACCACTATCATTATAATCATCATAAATTGGAGGCAAAGTATCATCAAAGAAAATTTTCTCCTCAAAACTTGGGGGACTAAAAATATCATATTCATCAAAACCAGCTTCCCCAAGCTTAGAACTTTGCATAGCATTAGCAATAATGGTGTTCAAAGGATTTATAGTAATAACATTGCTACCATCATGCAAATAATTTTCCATAGGTTTTTTAATTTTCTCTGCAAACACTTCATGTCCCAACTCAAGATAAATTTCATAAAGCTCTCTCATGTTGTTTTCAGTCATAGGACTAGTTTCAAGGAAAGTAACCATTGATAGCAAGTAAAGAGCTAGACATAATAACTAACAGGAAACAAAACTGAAAATAAACTAAATGCAAGTAACTAATTTTTTTGTGTTTTTGATAATTGAAAGCAAACAAGATAAAATAAAATAAACTAAGCAAGACAAAAACAAAGTAAAGAGATTGGAAGTGTGAAACTCCCCTTGCAGAAGAACTGCTACTCCCCGGCAACGGCGCCAGAAAGACTTGATGCTTGTATGGTGTTGAATCACACGCTCGTCGGGAAACCCCAAGAGGAAGGTATGATGTAATTTAGCAGCAAGTCTTCCCTCAGTATGAAACCAAGTTAATCGAACCAGTAGGAGAAACGATTCTTCAGAAGGTTGTCAACAACGAAATATGATGCGGCGCAACACCAGGGATTCCGGCGTTGACGTGGACCTGCACACAACACAATCACAATACTTTGCCCCAACGAAACAGTGAGGTTGTCAATCTCACCGGCTTGCTGAAAACAAAGGATTAAACGTCTCGTGCGGAAAATGAGTATTAAATTGCAGCGAATGAAAAAGGAACAGTTTGCAGTTTGTGGTTTAATCAGTTTAAAAGAATTGGACCGGGGTCCACAGTTCACTAGTGGTGTCTCTCCATAAAGATATCTAACATGTTGGGTAAACAAATTACAGCTGGGCAATTGACAAATAGTGAGCGCATGACAATGCATATACATGGCATGATGATTACTATGATATTTAATTGGGCATTACGACAAGATACATAGACCGTTATCCAACAGCGTCTATGACTAATAATCCACCGCCGGGTTGTCATCCGAGTTCCCCGTTGGTATTAAGTTGCAAGCAACGGATAATCGCATTAAGTAAAGTGCGTAATGTAAACAAACACATATGCCCGTGGACATAGCATCGTTAGGTTGTCCCTAGTGGCAACAGCACATCCATAACCTTAGAACTTTCTGTCACTGTCCCAGATTCAACGGAGGCATGAACCCACTATCTAGCATAAATACTCCCTCTTGGAGTCACAAGCATCTACTTGGCCAAAGCATCTACTAGCAACGGAGAGCATGCAAGATCTTAAATAACATAGGGCATAGATTGATAATCAACTTGACATAATATTCAATATTCATCGGATCCCAGCAAACACAACATGCAGCATTACAACAATATGACCTTGATCATGTAGGGTGATGCAAGACGTACTTGCTCGTTGGGAGACCCCAAGAGGAAGGTTTGATGTAGCCTAGCAGCAAGTTTTCCCTCAGTATGAAACCAAGGTTTATCGAACCAGTAGGAGTAACGATTCTTCAGAAGGTTGTTGGCGGCTCGCACGGCGCAACACGATCACCAACGTGGACCTGCACACAACACAATCAAAGTACTTTGCCCCAACGAAACAGTGAGGTTGTCAATCTCACCGGCTTGCTGAAAACAAAGGATTAAACGTCTCGTGTGTAAAGCATCCAGGTAATAATCAATCATATGCATGTGTTCCGTATTTAGTCGTATGTGCTCGCAATGAGAAACTTGCACAACATCTTTTGTCCTACCAGCCCGTTTGCAGCGGGGCCTCAAGGAAAACTACTGGTAATTAAGGTGCTACTTTTAATAAAGCGCCGGTGCAAAGCATTAACACTCCGTGAATACATGTGAACCTCACGTCGCAGCCATCCCCTCCGGTTATCCCAATTTCTGTCACTTTGGGGCCTCGGGTTCCGGACAGTGACGTGTGTATACAACTTATAGATATGGTCCAAAACAATAATTATTCTCATGATACAATAACATGTTCAGATCTGAAATCATGGCACCCGGGCCCTAAGTGTCAAGCATTAAGCATAACAAGTTGCAACAATGACATAAAGTACTAATAATGTATACTAGGCACCATGCACTAACAATCTTACATCTATTACATGAACGATCTCATCCAATCCCTACCATCCCCTTCAGCCTACAGCGGGGAATTACTCACACATGGATGGGGGACTCATGGATGGTTGATGGAGAGGCGGCGGTGATGACGATGGCGGTGATGACGATGACGATGACGATGGCGGTGATGGAGAGGGTGCCAAAACGGAGTTTCTGATCCCCGAGATAGGGTTTTCGATGGTGGCGGAGCTCTGGAGGGTTTCTGGAAAATGCGTCGATCCCCCTGACGTTTTTAGATTGAAGGCAATAAGTAGTCCAAACGAGAGCGTCGGGGGCCACGTGAGGTGCCCTCACCAGGCCTCGGCGTGGCCCCACCTCTGCCGCGCTGTGGGTGCGTGTGGGGCCCCGTGCCCCTCTTCGCTTCATCTTCTGGCTCCGTGGGTCTTCTGGGAAAATAGAATGTAATTTTTCGGGAATTTTCCCAAAACTTTGACTTTCTGTAAAAAAACAAGACACCAGGGCAATTCTGCTGAAAACAGCGTTAGTCCGTGTTAGTTGAATTCAAATCACAAAAGTTAGAGGAAAAACAACAGAAAAAATATTCGGAAAAGTAGATACGTTTTGGACGTATAAGGGACACTTGTTGTCCGACTATCGCATGGTCTGGCATCGTTGCAGGTTCGGATGGGGCCTGTGGGAAAGCATCCCTGCTCACTACATTGACGACTAGGAGGAGCTCGAGGCCCACTTCATCAAAACTTTCAGGGGATTTATGACAGGCCAGTCACACATTGGAAGCTCTTACTCACGTGTAGGGGGTTAACGAAGCCATGCGCGACTTATTCCAGTGTTCCTTGAAGAAAAGGAACTCGCTGCCCGCGGTCAAGGGAACAGAGATCGTTTCTTACTTCGCGAAAGCAGGATGTATCCTTACTAAACCGACTGTGCATGAGTCGTTTGACATGGCCAACAAATATCCCGGTGTGGAAGAAACACCAAAAAGCTTGTCCCTTCATTATGATTTTGGTTGCATAGTGTCTTCATTTTATGCATAGTTGTAATTATTTGTTTTCAACATCTAATAGTGAAGAAGATATTGTTTGCTGCAAGGGAGAGAAGCGCAGCGCATGCGAGGAAAAAGACCATGTAGAGCCGTTTTCTGCCACATGCATGGAAAGAAACACATAGTTATTTTTCAACCTGTTTGTGCAGGGATGTGCTGGACGATCCAACAATTGTTTTATCTGCATGTGCTAGCCGCGTGGAGTTGTAAATTGGTTTCTTTGCCCCGTTACGAGCCTCTACAACCTATATGGCGCACAACTCATATCTCGACCGTCCGTTCCCGCAATTGAACGGCTGAAATTTAACGTTAAATGTGTTGAACATTCAACTCATTCAATGCCAAATCTCGGCCGTTCAATCGTTTAAACAGACGGTTGAGATACGGATATAGGTTTCTTTGCCACTTCTTCTATGAAACCGGTGCACCTTTTCAATGTGTGTCCTTGAAAAAAATTGTTTTATCTACCAACAACTGCCACAAAAAGCATATATTCAAGATTATGTGCTTTCATATGGCTTTTACCAACAATCAAATTATAGCCGACAAGATGAACTCAAAATTGCCAAATTAAAGGCCAACTGAGTTACTCCACCAACTGAACGCCATGCGGGGCATCCTGGCACTGCCGGACGTGCCGGACCACACCGCCGCTATCGCCGCGTGCCCTCGTCCGACAGTCGTAGTGCGGCGCTTCGATAAAGCATGGCTCGATGGTTGGGGCCAGCCGGCACGGCGGATCGGGGACCTTCCGGCCGACGGGGATCATGAGCACCCAGGGCCTCAGCCCGGCAAGCCCATGGCTGACGTACCCGAACGTGGACTGGGCCGACGTCATGAGCACGTCGGAAAAGCTGAGCAGCACCACTTCCGCGAACGCCTTCTGGTTGTGCTGCCGCTCCTCCGTGTGCTGCACGGCCAGGTGCGTCGGCTGGAACACGCTCACCGCCTCCCCTCCCGCCGCGTCGTGCTCGTAGTACAGGCTGCTGAGCTTCTCGTAGTACTCCCCGCGCAGCGACACGACGAGCACGGCCTTACGTTTCGTCTGCGCCTGGCGGTCAGAGCCCGGGAGAGTGGTGGAGTTGTCGACGGCGGGCAGGACGCTCCCGCGGCGCGCGCACGACATGATCTGACCATAGCGGTCGTTGGCGGAGATGGGCACGAACGTGAAGTCGCGCACCTGGAGGCCGACCCGCTCCTCCGCCGGGGCGAGGTAAGAGCGGTGGTACCGTGCCACCATCGCCCACACCGTGTTGCTTGGGTGGAACAGGTACCGCCCAAGGTGGTGGAACACGGTGTCGCGGCGCGGGAACAGGTTGGCCAGCTCGTGCTGGAACCGCGGGACAAGGAAGAGTCCCGGCGCGAAGTAGTTGTTGGAGCGTAGCACGAGCCAGCGCACGCCACGCACCGCATCCTGCCCGTCCTCGCAGAAGAAGCGCCGGTCGTTCTGCTTGTAGTTTCTGGTCTCTAGGTGCACATACAGCCATGGCGTCGGTGGGTCCCTCGACCCCTCGCCGCGGCCGAGCGTGTTGCCAAGGCTCTCCGGGGTTTCGACGTTGAAGTGCGTGATGTTCTGGATGGGAAAGTTTCTCTCCGGGAGCACCCAGCTGCTGGAGCCCGGGAAAGGCTCGCAGAAGAGGTCATTGAGGTCGTCGGTGGGGTGGTGGACGAGGAGGACGCGGTCGGTGAGCAGCGCGTAGAGGAAGGCGGAAGCGGTGGAGATGATGCGGTTGCCGAGGCCCTCTTCGGGGGTCCAGATGATGTATCTGCACTCGGCCGCCGTGCCGGAGCTGGTACTGTTCGACGACGACGTCGCCGGCTCTCGCGCATGCGCCTGCATGGACTCGCGCAGGTGGGCGACGGCGCCCGAGTAGGCCGGTGTGCCGGGCCCACAGAGACGGTGGAGAGACTCGTAGCGTCGGAGGCGCGAGACGAGGTGTGAGGACAGGTTGTGTAGTGACGGCGGGCGGTAGAGCGAGGCGCGGTAGCGGCTGAGGCAGGAGTTGTCGTCGAAGTCCGGCGAGAGGAGGCCGCCGAGGAGCCGATCGTGGGTGTCCGGCGGCGCCGTCACCCAGGGGCTGGCTCGGCCTAGACCTTGTTCGGAGTGCACTGCATATAGATCAAGCATGTCGATCCTGTTGTTACTCGACAGTACTTGGTATAGACACTGACGATTTCTCTGTCCAGTCTAGGGCAAGATCAACCTGTACGTACCAGCGTTTAAGAGTGGACAGACTCCGGGCGAGATCCATGTGGCCATGAGCAGCACGGCCATCAGGCTCACCGCGGCCACTAGTAGCACAATCGGCCGCACGGCGCCGGATGAGTGCCCCTGATTGGACGCCTTGCCGTCCGCCATCTTGTATCGCAGCTATCGCTAGGAAGACAAGCTAGCTATGAACAAAAGAGCGATGTAAATGGTGATCAAGCCAACCTATTTTCGCCTTGTGGCCGTGCCCAGCTGGTTAAGAACCACCGAGGGGGCTAAAAGTGCGAGTTTGCACCCGCATCAAGCAAACTTTCTGTCACTCGGCTTGCAAATGCAATGCATGCAGCTCCTGAAAATACATTTCTAGCGGAGCCGGGCCTTAATCAACCCATAACATAGATCTTATTGCAATGTCAACTAGTCATATTGTTGCATTTTGCATTAAATAGGAAAAGAGATGACTGTGTAATTAACACATTAGGTTACCATCACATAGTGCTCTATAAAAACAAATGAGTTTACAAACTAATAAATGGAGTCGTCTCTGATATTAACTCTATGACATAATAATATAGACTGTTAGTGTCATGACACTAGTCTAAATTACTTCCCGGCCCCCACTATGATTAGACTTACCGATAAGCATCCACCGTCACCCATGTCTCGTGATCTGTGTGATAGATCCATAGTTATACTTAACCCGTTTCATTTTAGAGAAAAAAAAATACACCCGTACATATGGCAGCGCATAAGTCCAGTGAAAAGAATTTATAACAAATAATATACTCCCTCTGTTCCACAATATAAGATGTTTTAGGTGGTACACATGTTGTATAGATTCAGGCCAAAAAGGGTGCACGTATACAATAAAACGTGTCTAGATATATATATACATGTGAATGTGGTTAATGACTAAAACATCTTATATTGTGGAACGGATTGAGTATATATTTGGCCGCATCATGAACAAGCCCAGAGTATTTTGGGATAAACTGGTCCAATTATGACCTCCTTTAGTCTATCCACTTTCTTGAGGAGACAATATAAACTCCATAATCTCTACATATGCCCATGCATTTCTTTTTTTGTTGTTGTTTTGGTACTCCTTGTTCCACCGCCTGCGTAAAGTACATAGTCGCAAACAAAAGCCCCTGACCTCGGTTAGTGTGTGCTGGGATGAGTAAGCCTGGGTCAAAGTGGCAAGTATAATTCCATTACAAGTTAGGGCGAGGTGACCAAATCAAGCACGACCACCAATTCATCGCTAGACCTCAGCCGCTCGATGCATGCACACCTGACGACGGCGGCATCGTGTGATGCTGGGCTGCTAGGGCTAGGACTGGTTGTGCAAACGCTGCGTATTTTTCTGGTCAATGCTTACTTCACAAATAAAGTCCTAAACTGAGTACCCAAGAAATGCAGCCGTTCAAGTATAGCACATGCCACATGGTGAGCTGCATGGGCAATCCGGCTACCTAGGGTAACAAACCTTATCAGCACGACCTGCGGCCTAAGAAATTAAGCAGCTTGGAGGTTTGGCAAAGTGCCAATGTATAGATCTCATAATTTTTCCCCTCTCATAGTATTATCAAGGAAGATGATTAAAATCCACCGGCTTTCCGGTGAACCAATCTTCCGGGTCGTTCGGATTTAAGGTTTAACATTTGGTTTTAGTTTTTTTTCTCGCCTCTAACCGAGATTCAAGAATTTCGTGAAATTTTTGATCTTTTGGAGTACAATTCAAAAAAAAAAAAAGGTTAGCAAGAAAATTCTTGTGGAAGGACAATTTTTTGGCCATTGCACAACTGTACTTCTAAAGAATGGAGAGTACATTTTTTTTTATGTTGCCAAGTATTGAGATATCTCCTTCCATGTCTTGAATGCGCCCGATACGTCTCAAACCTATTTGTATCTATAATTTTTTATTATTCCATGCTTATTTTATATTAATGCTACATGTTTCTGTTATAGTTTTATATCATTTTAGGCATTTATTGGACTAACCTATTAATAGTTTAAAAGGTGCAAAATATTCTTGTTTTACACTTTGATGTGTATGAATTTCTTGGAAATTGACAAAAACGCAAAAGGAGTCTTGTTGGAGGTGGACTCTGACTTTCCTGAAATCTGTCCGGCTTACAAATTTCAAAGATCGTCAGTTTCACCCACGAAGACGACGTCAAATGGAAAAAGTCTACTAGCGAAAGTTGTGGGAAATTTTCCTCCAATCGTCGTGGACTAGTAGATCATCCAAAAAAGAGTTCATACGTGGCCCGCAGCCTCGTACTGCTGCAACCCTAAATTGGATAACGGGAATCCAAGAATCTATATAAAGGGAGAAAACCTAGGTCACCGAGGGCCACAAATTCTCCTCCTCCCAAGCAGCCTCACTGAGGTGGAGGACCTACTCCATACCAGTACCGTCTTCAAGGAAGAAGGGGGCTAGGGGCCGCCGCCGCCGGCCGCCGCCTCCTCTTCGGGCAGCACCTCTCCATCAAGCTTTTGCTCACCATGGCCATGTGTGAGTAGTCTCCCTCGTAGCTGAGGGCTCGTACTTGTATCTATGTGGTTAGCTCTATCTCCCATGGTGTGATCTTTATGTGATCATGAGCACTGTTAGTGTAGCTGAATTCATATGATGTTTCCCCTTCATTATGTGACGGATATGTTGCTCAAGTGGTTTATCTAGTATAATTTTCGGAGTCATTTTGACAACACGGAACCAAGTATGATAGTGTGGGTATTGTGTGTGGCTCTATGGATAAAAGATTAGAGGATACTTATCATGAGCTTTTCTTGGTGTTGGATGGCGTTATAAAATTGTGGTGTTTGATTAGTACAATCTTGGAGTGCTCAAAGTGACAGCGTGGGGCGTACTAGATTGGGAATGACAGACTTTAAGATGTGTTTTTGTAGCTCTACGCAGTGGTCTTGGTGTTTCTTATACAACAGAAGAATAGTTCCGAGTAGCACATAAGTTACATGTTGAAGAGGAGGTATCATGAATGTGTTCAGTTGTGTTAATGTTGTTGAGAGTGACCACTAGTGAAAGTATGATCCCTAGGTCTTATTTCTAATCATTGAAACACCGTTTACTCTCAGTTTTATTATATGTTTGCTTGCTGCCATTTTTATTACAGATTACAAATACCATTTGTTATCATCCATATCAATTGTCTTTTACCATCTCTTCGCCGAACTAGTACACCTATACATCTGACAAAGTGTATTGGGTGTGTTGAGAACACAAGAGACTTCTTATATCTTAATTGCAGGGTTACTCAAGAGGGATACCTTTGACCTCTATGTCCTTGAATTCGATAAACCTTGGGTCATTAACTTAAAGGAAAATTGCTGATGTCCTATAAACCTCTGCACTTGAAGGTCCAACACTGTCTACAAGAACAGAAGCGTGTAGTAGACGTCAGCGACAAATCTTGGTTTGAAGTTGTATGCAGTCTAAGTGTAGCATGGATGATTAAGTCGCTGGGGTCCTGAATTGGCTCCTTTGATCTTAGACGTCGTGGGTTGGAGGGGTATATTACCGTGGGGGTATATTACCGTGGGTTATACATACCAGCGTTTAAGAGTGGACAGACTTCGGGCGAGACTCATGTGGCCATGAGCAGCACGGCCATCAGGCTCACCGCGGCCACTAGCTAGTAGCACAATCGGCCTCACTGCGCCGGATGAGTGCCCCTGATTGGACGCCTTGCCGTCCGCCATCTTGAGTATCGCAGCTATCGCTACTAAGCTAGGCAGACAAAGCTAGCTATGAACAAAAGAGCGATGTATATGGTGATCAAGCCAACCTGTTTTCGCATTGTGCCGTGCCCGGCTGGTTAATGAAGAACCACCGAGGGGGCTAAAAGTGCGAGTTTGCACCCGCATCAAGCAAACTTTCTGTCACTCGGCTTGCAAATGCAATGCATGCAGCTCCTGAAAATACATTTCTAGCGGAGCCGGGCCTTAATCAACCCATAACATAGATCTTATTGCAATGTCAACTAGTCATATTGTTGCATTTTGCATTAAATAGGAAAAGAGATGACTGTGTAATTAACACATTAGGTTACCATCACATAGTGCTCTATAAAAACAAATGAGTTTACAAACTAATAAATGGAGTCATCTCTGATATTAACTCTATGACATAATAATATAGACTGTTAGTGTCATGACACTAGTCTAAATTAATTCCCGGCCCCCACTATGATTAGACTTACCGATAAGCATCCACCGTCACCCATGTCTCGTGATCTGTGTGATAGATCCATAGTTATACTTAACCCGTTTCATTTTAGAGAAAAAAAATACACCCGTACATATGGCAGCGCATAAGTCCAGTGAAAAGAATTTATAACAAATAATATACTCCCTCTGTTCCACAATATAAGATGTTTTAGGTGGTACACATGTTGTATAGATTCAGGCCAAAAAGGGTGCACGTATACAATAAAACGTGTCTAGATATATATACATGTGCATGTGGTTAATGGCTAAAACATCTTATATTGTGGAACGGATTGAGTATATATTTGGCCGCATCATGAACAAGCCCAGAGTATTTTGGGATAAATTGGTCCAATTATGACCTCCTTTAGTCTATCCACTTTCTTGAGGAGACAATATAAACTCCATAATCTCTACATATGCCCATGCATTTCTTTTTTGTTGTTGTTTTGGTACTCCTTGTTCCACCGCCTGCGTAAAGTACATAGTCGCAAACAAAAGCCCCTGGCCTCGGTTAGTGTGTGCTGGGATGAGTAAGCCTGGGTCAAAGTGGCAAGTATAATTCCATTACAAGTTAGGGTGAGGTGACCAAATCAAGCACGACCACGGATTCATCGCTAGACCTCAGCCGCTCGATGCATGCTGAGCTGAATAGCTAGGGCTAGGAGCCTATGACTGGCAGCGTTGCACGCTGCGCATCTTTCAGGTCAATGCTTACTTCACAAATAAAGTCCTAAACTGAGTACCCAAGAAATGCAGCCGTTCAATCTCACTCGTCCATTTTTCTGGAACCTCCCCTCTTCTACAGTAGCTCAGAGGCGAATCGGAGCGAGCTCGGCTTCTCCCGGCGGCCGCCGGCGCATCTGCGGGATTCCTCACCCTCCGCCGGCCGCTCCGACGGCGGGAGGATGGGGAATCCCTAGATCCGCGCTCCGGCGTGTAGATAAGGGGCTTCGGGGCGGCGCGGCTGAGGCGGGGTGGCCGGCGTCGTCGTTTTGCTGCTCTGCGGCCTCCCCTCCTTTGTGTCGTCCTCGACGATGCATGGCTGCAGGTGCGTCTCCGTCCTGCTGCTGCTCTTTCCGGCGACGGTGGCAGGCTGGTGACGGGTGTATAGGAGGCCGGAGGAGGAGGTGCGAGGCGGCTGCTGCGGGGTTGTGTGGTGTGCAGGTGCTGGATCCGGCCACCTCCGGTGAGGTGGTGAGGCGCAGGCCCCGGATCGGGATCGGAAGATGCTTGGGGCGTGCCCCCGGCCGATGGACTACCTTTGCCTTCAGATCCAGCTCGTCGGAGCTGGTGGTCGTTGCGGCTCATCAACGCCTTCGGGCAAGGAGCTCTTCCGCTCCATGGTGGACGGCTCCGGGCGGTTTCTTCCTTCGTCGTCTGCGGCGGTGGAGGTCGAGCGTGCTGGAGGTCCTCGAGGTTGAAGACGGCGCGTCGCAGCAGTGCTGCCCTCTGTATCCTCCTTGCTTTTTCTTTGCTTGTATCTGGCCTTGTATTGCTTTCCTCTACGTATGAATACAAGTATGAAAAATCAAAAAAAAAAAAGTATAGCACATGCCACATGGTGAGCTGCATGGGCAATCCGGCTACCTAGGGTAACAAACCTTATCAGCACGACTTGCGGCCTAAGAAATTAAGCAGCTTGGAGGTTTGGCAAAGTGCCAATGTGTAGATATCATAATTTTTTCCCTCTCATAATATTATCAAGGAAGATGATTAAATTAAATCCCCCCGGCTTTCCGGTGAACCGATCTTCCGGGTCGTTCGGTGTTAAGGTTTAACATTTGGTTTTAGTTTTTTTCTCGCCTTACAATTCAGAAAAAATTGGTTAGCAAGAAAATTCTTGTGGAAGAACAAGTCACAAATTCCCATGGACAGTGTTTGGTAGCGTGGGACATTGTCACCATGCCTAAGGAGAAAGGAGGACTTGGGATCTGGAACCTATATCTACACAACAAGGGTGTTAAAGGCAAATTTAGTCTCCAAGCATTTAGTCGAAGGACAGTTTTTGGGCCATCGACAACTCTACTTCTAAAGAATGGAGAGTACATTTTGTTTGTTGTTAGGTTTTAGAACTTATGAAAATAGGTAAAGGATTGACACGTGATTTACCCAGGTTCGAGCCTCTCGATATGATTACAGAAACACTACTCACGCCTTCGGATTGTATTGATATAGGGAACACAAGTGCATGAAAGGAATGGGGGTCTCGACGAGTTGAATGACTAATTCGTCGAGTAGATCGATCTAGGGTTTTAGGCTATTTGGTGGATGGCAACGATGAATCAGTGTATTGTGTGGATAAATGATCCACGCCCTTTCTCCTGCTGTCGTCTTCCCTATATAGACGTAGGTCTTTAGAGTCCGTGTCTTGTGCGTGAAGACCTTATTGTCTTGTTGCCAAGTATTGAGCGATATCTCCTTCCATGTCTTGAATGCGGCAATCTTGGTTTGAAACTTTGAATGCAGTCTGAGTGTAGCATGGATGATTAGGTCGCTGGAGTCCTGAATTGGCTCCTTTGACCTTAGACATCGTGGGTTGGAGGGGTATATTACCGTGGGACTTAGGAATACGGGTTGGTCCCATATATCATACTCGTCTTCTATGTTTACTTCGAGTTAGACTTGTACAAGCATTATGATAATTTCCGTGCTTGTTTAGAGTTATGCACTTAGGATTTTTTTGGCATTCTCGATACTTTCCTAGGTGGCTAGGTCGTATTGGGAATAATGGTTCTTACCGACCAGTTTTTTGAGTTCTTATTTGCATTTTAACACTTGGTCGTTTAAGTAGCGACTAGATCTTGGAAGTTGGTCAGGCGGGAAGGAGTAAGATTCAGACTTGTTGATCCATGATCCGGAGAAGGAGGTCAATGAACTATGCACCTAGCAACCTATCGAGGAATTGTTGAGGGTTCGGCGAGTAGAGGAAGTTGTCTCCCTCGACGATTTCAGCATGTCTTCCTTATTTTTTCCTTCTCTTTATGCTATTTCTCTATCTTAACCCCCCAAATGCGGCGGGCTGCATGTGCTTTTGTAATCAAGTTGCCCTACACCTCATTGAACCATATCAGTTCATAAGTGTGTAACTTAACTTTAAAGTATGTATCATTGCCAGAGTATTGCAGTATTTTGCCTCTTGAAAGATTTGACTCGTAGACCTTGGTCGCCCCAAGATGGCTAGGGGAGGTCATGAATTTTGCTCACTTGTTGATGAAAGAAAGTCTCAGTCGCAGGGAAGATCCCATTGTTTGTTAATTGTTATATATAATTCAGAAAATAATAATATATTTGCAAGGGTGCACACAAGTGCGGGTAGAAGGAAACAATTCACCTTAGATGGCTATCAAAACAACAACCACCCATCTATGACGTTTTTTTGTTGTGGTTTTTCTTTGCGGCAAAGTGTTAGGTGCTCTCGCTGATTCATAGCGAGTTTACATCGAATCCAGGTTCCGTCGTTAACCTAGTGATTGTGTTTTCAAGTCTATGTCAATATCTAATCTAGTACACAAGCCATATAAGAATTCCAATATATGTCAAGGGACCGACCAATGTTAAAGAAAAATCTAAACACCAGCTATAGCAAAAACAGAGATACTGAATTTCTTTTTAAGACTTAGGTAATATTTTTTCTAGGACTTCTGTTGTCTCCTGAATCAATTTTACCTGTTACATCACCTTCTAACTATATCCAATTTTTCTCATGCTCGATGAAAGTGATGAAAAAATACACCTAACAATCTCACATTGGATCGAGATCACAATAGCAATAATTGAGTTCAGATGGAGTGATCGTAGGAGAAGCATACCTAACTCGATGTCTATGGCATATAACCGTGAGAGAAATGGGACAGGCGCGGGGATAGCGATGCGAGTGAGCCGTGAGGATGGGCCTTGATGGCCAACATACAAAATCGACCAACCAAACATGTCCAACTGAGGGGCCGAGGGGTCAGAATTAACGGCAAGTCGCCAACGCAGATCCAATCCTCTCCACCGCGATCACCTCCGACACAGATGGTGGCGTGAACACGTTCGCTGGGAGACCCTAGAGGAAGGTATGATGTAGCGCATCAGTAATTTTTCCTTGATTACAAAACCAAGGTTGTCGAACCAGTAGGACTTGGAGAAGGCTTTAACAAGGTGTCAATGACGCGGTTTACAATTATTGACGTGGACCTGCACACAGTCACAAACAAATTACTTTGCCCCAACGAAACAGAGAGGTTGTCAATCTCTCTAGCTTGCTGAATACAAAGGATTAAACGTATATGTGTAAAATAATAAGAGAGCAAAAATGACCAGCGAGCAAATGACTAGGAAAAACTATGAAAACAGTTGTAATCGATATAGGAAAATAGGACCGGGGTCCACAGTTCACTAGTGGTGTCTCTCCGAAAAATAAACATGTTGGGCAAAAAAATTACAGCTGGGCAATTGACGAACATGGGCATATAACAATACTATCATGACACAAAGTTCACCGTTTCATTTAATATGGGCATTACGTCAAAATACATAGACCGTTATCCAACTGCATCTATGACTAATAATCCACCCCGGGATCGCTATCCAGCATGTCACCCGAAAGTATTAAGTTGCCAGTAACAGATAATTGCAATAAGCATGGTGCGTAATGTAAGATCAAATCACACACAAGCATCGGAGAGCATGCAAGATAATAAATAAAACATATAATAGATAAGCTGAACAATAATGTCATGACTCCATAATTCATCGGATCCCCGCAAACACAACATGTAGCACTACAAATAGATAATCTTGATCATGGTAGGCAGCTCACAAGATCTAAACAATGAAGTACAAGGAGAAGAGACAACTATCTAGCTACTGTCATGGACCCGTAGTCCCGTGTTGGACTACTCACGCATCACTCCGGAGACAGGCATGGTAGTGTAGATGCCTCCGGTGACGATCTCCCCCTCTGGCAGGGTGTCGGGAAGAGTTTCAGAACCCTCCCGATCTAGGGTTAGCGACGGTGGCGGCCTCAGACGTATTTTTAGATTTCTGATCGGGTACCGAGGGTTTTCGAGAGGAATAGAATTTTTAGGCGAAAGGGCGGCGCCGGAAGGTTCTTGAGGGCGCTAGGTGGGCCCAGGCGTGGTCCACCCTTGACCGCGCCTAGGGGGCGTGGCCCCTGGCGCCCTCCTGGCTCTGTCTTTGTTTCTTCGTAAAAATAATTCCCGTAAATTATGAGCTGA
Source organism: Poa pratensis (assembly GCA_947311845.1). Lineage (NCBI taxonomy): Eukaryota > Viridiplantae > Streptophyta > Magnoliopsida > Poales > Poaceae > Poa > Poa pratensis. Next base: position 37,716,938 of record CAMZMU010000044.1, on the reverse strand, counting down.
TTCCGAGAAAGTTTCCCGACTAGATTTTCTGAAACAAAAAACTGCAGAAAAGAGGAACTGTGGTTTCATAAAATGTGCCAAAATGATATAAAAACATTATAAAAACATGTGGTAATGATATATAACATGCATGGAACAACCAAAAATTATAAATACGTTACTAGCCAAGGATGAAGAGGGATGCGTGCGGCGAGGCCAGTAGAGCACCATCCTTAGCATTCATCGGTGTATAGAGCATCTTCAGTCAGACCCTTCACTATAAGTATATGTCCGGACAGACTGTTTAGACATGGACCAGGCAAAAAAAACTATCAAACTTAGACCCAACTGTCTGGATTGTCCGACATCCTCATCTACAGCCCATATGTGGGGGATTTTGTGGGGGATTCGGGGCCGTCCGAATGCGTCTGCCACGTCTGACTGACATGGGCGACTCACATGAAAAAAATGATTGGACGTCACTCCACTCGAGGAGCACCTCTCCGGCTATATTTACCCAGACGGTCAAATCCTAGTCGCTCAGTTCTTCCCTTTATGTTCGCGCCACCAGGAGCTTTCCCCCTCCCTCCATGTTCCCGTATGCATTCATTAGTGCCAGCACCATGCCTCGCGGGGAGATCACCTGGTACGCGAAGCTGCCCTGGAGCGTCACGCGGAGCCGGAGTCAGAGATGCGCGCTCGCGAGAGGGTAAGATGACGCCCCAACTCATGCCGTAAGCATGGGCGTGGCTAGAGCCGAGGAAGTGACCAACAACGAGGCGGGGGACGTGGTCGTGCCGCGTACGTGCTTATGTGCGGTTCGCGAACCCTACAAATTTTTGCCAACTGTGCCACCTTGGCAGAGGCGATCAGAGCGCTCCCGGCTTAAACTTGTAGAGCATATATTTTCATGAATTTATTAAAAACCAGTTAAAGTCTGTATTAATTTCGGAGAAAACAAATGTACGGTTTGATTTAATTTTCGTTTTTGGGAAGGTTGGTAGAAAACTGTCGCATTTGCACTATAGTATAGCCGCAAAACCCCAACCAAAACCTGTATAAAATCCCAGTCCATGCCCTCCAGTTAATGGCGACGCTTCTCGCCTCCATCTTACCCGCAGCCTGCTACGCCTCCGCCCCGGGGCTCCTCCTCCGTGCCCTCCCCCGCACCCCCCTCCGCCGCGCCCTCGCCTCGCCGCCCCGCATGTCCTCCTCCTCCGCTTCTCCCGCACCGGCAGCAGCCGCTGCGGCCGGGGAGAAGAAGCCCACGGCGGCGCCGTTCGGGTCCTGGAAGTCGCCCATCACCGCGGATGTCGTCTCCGGCGCCGACAAGCGCCTCGGAGGCATGGCTCTCTCCGGAGACGGACGCCTACTGTGGATCGAGGGCCGCCCCGAGGAGAAGGGGTGAGTCACCACTGCTTAAGTGCCTGATTGACCGATGCAGGATATTTTTTTTCCTCGACATTTTACTGCTAAGCGACAAGCGTTGTTGCCGATTGTGTAAGACTGTACTGTATTATCTAGTTTCCTGTTGTTTTATCCTTTATGCGTTCGATTGGTGAGGCGGTGAGCTAGTCGATGGTAATAATTTCATAGCAAGTGCACACGCACACACCTGGATTTGTTTGCATAGCTAGTGCCGGCATCTAACTGCATTGGGCACCAGCGTACCAGAGGACTGAGTAGATCTATCACCTGCAAGTGGATGTAGCTGAATATGAAAGAAAATATCGTCTGGAATCACTTTCATTGTTTTAGTTTGTGTCGAGACTCAAAGTTGCATTTCTTTGTACCATATTTATGGTTTGTGTCGAGACTCAAAGTTGCATTTCTTTGTACCATATTTAACTAACTTTTTATTCAGGCGTATGGTCATTGTAAGGGAGGGTGACAAGCCTGTGGATGTCATACCTCAGGAATTCGCTGCACGCACTCTGGCTCAAGAATATGGAGGTGGCGCATTTGCAGTCCAGGATAATGTTGTTGTTTTCTCAAACTACAAGGATCAACGTCTCTACAAGCAACCGGCTGAAAGTAAGTGAGATAGTAAGCAATTCGAATGGAGTTAGTTCAACATAACTCTAATCCACATGTGACATGTCAATAAAGAAATGTAGTTGAGCTGGAATTATATGGTGTTTACTTTCTACCAAATACTACAATCCGTTACATATACCCTCATAGGTTACTGCATAGATTCTATATTGTGCTCATTCAAATGGATATTATGAGTACAATGTGCCTGAAAATATGAGGGGGGGAGAACAGGGCCAACTGAAGAGTGATGCCAACATAGCCTATAAAGTAGTACTGAAGCCTGCGTGTGGGTACCTAAAAAATTTATAAGTTAGATCATCCAACATGGTAATCAATAGGTAGGTCATAGCTAAAGCCCGCTGCCCTAATCCCTCATGATTCATGATTGTAGAAGAACTTACATATAAGAATGTTATACACAGATGGTAGGAATGTAAGCGGGATCACGCCAATATCCCACTGCTAGTTCATTTTGAGATTTCTAGTTCAAGTTGAAACCAAATTTGAACTAGAAATTTCAAAATGAACCACAAGCGGGATATTTGCGGGATCCCGCTTGACACCTTTTACGGATGGGTATATACGATTGCTAGGGAGGGTTGTAGGGAATAGCACTAATTCATATTAGCTCTTCGATATTTAGAGCCATTTGACATTTCATGATCAGCAAATTATATTATGGGTGTTTTTTATATTTGATTATTTTCCCTTATCAGTTGGTAGTCTGCCTGTGCCCCTTACACCCGATTATGGTGCACCTGACGTCAGTTATGCTGATGGTGTCTTTGATCCGCACTTCAGCCGTTATGTTACCGTGATGGAAGGTAATTCGCGTCTGACGCATTTACAGACTTATATGCAGTATATCTAGTTACAGGATGAACTACTCAACTCTGACATGCTCAAATTTCTTGATAGACCGGCGAACGAGTAGCTTGAATCCTGCTACAACAATTGCATCTATAAACTTAAGCGGGGATGTCCATGGTAAGACTAGAAAATTCAATAAATTGTACCAGATCTATGTTTTTGTTTGTTTCTTGTGATGTTTACTCTAGTTGATGTTTTAAATAACAGTATCTCATATTTCTTGTGTTGAAGAACCGAAGGTGTTGATCAGTGGGAATGACTTCTATGCTTCTCCTCGAATCGACCAAAATAAAAAGCGGATGGCATGGATTGAGTGGGGCCATCCAAACATGCCGTGGGATAAATCAGAACTCTGGGTTGGCTACTTCTCAGAAAGCGGGTAAATGGCATTGTCTTTTGAACTGGATATTCGAACAGGCTGTCTTTTCTTGCAAGATACATTATAAACAACAAGAACCTAGTTAATCCACGCCTCAATCTACGTAGGCAGGCACTTTATCAGGAGATACTTTATGTATTAGCATCTCCCAAATAAACTTGTCTGTTACTACAACATAGTTACAAAGCACATTTCAATAGTTATCAGTGGAAAACGAAACACCTCTTTTCATTTCTTGTCACATGGGGCATGACTACAGTTGACATGTCAGTCCCAGCCTCCCAGGCCCAGTGTGCCACCCCTCAGCGGCAGTGGATCAGGATGGCACAGCTATTACCTTAGATCCCCTAATAAAAACTAGCTGAGATATGCCTTATCTCTTTCCTTAAGTTAATATTACTACGTCAGATACAGTTTGTTTCCTTAGATAGGATCCTATCCAAGCTTTTTTTTTACTTTCATCCAAGTTGATGGGCCTGGCCTCGTCCAAATTGTAGTGGTTCGCTTGAGATGAATCAAGAGATATCGTAAATTTCCCCTCTTCTTCCTACGCCTAGGTGCCGTACCTCCACCACATGGCTCCAGGGTGACGAGACTTCCAGTCTCACCCTTCGGTCACGACTACAATATCAGTAGTCGGATAACCTAGACCACTGCAACCCCTAAAGCTGCAGACAGGGACTTCTTCTAATAACAGTTTAGACTTGGACTTGCATTTTATTCTAATTAAGGGACAATACAGTGTTCACATTTTCCAAAATGCATAAATATTATGGGATTATGTTGTATATATGACCTTGGATCGTGGTACTGACTGGTCACTACTGCACTTAATATGTTGCAGTAAGCTCTAGTAGTGCATTCCATTTACCATCGGCAATTACCTTTCCTAACTGTTGCTGATTTGTTTGTGTGTAGAGACTTGACCAAACGGGTCTGCGTTGCTGGCGGCAATCCAATGCTGGTGGAATCCCCTGCCGAGCCTAAATGGTCTCCAAAAGGTGTCATTTGCCAGCTATTTTTTCCTGCATACCTTGTTATTTTCTTCAGTTACTTTCGGAGTTATAAAGACATTCATGTTATTGTTTACTTGAGTGATAAAGACATTCCTCATTAGCATAATATTTTGCTCTTTTGTTTTGTTTCTGAACTTTAGTTTTTTAACAAAGTCAACAGATTTTGCTCTTTCGTTTTGTTTCTGAAATTTAGTTTTTGAACAAAGTCAACAGATTTTTGTGGGCAGGGATAGGAAATTTAATTTTGCGAACCTGACAAGTTTTTACATATCTTCTCGCATTCTTTTTTAGGTGTGCATCTTCATGGCTCAGTACACTCTTCCATTTAATGATGAATCCAAAAGTTATATAATGTTGAGATTCACATCACTAGTTTCTGTTCGTCTGATAGTGTAGGTGTGTAGTGCATCGAGACGTTTTTTTTTTTGCATTTTCTCAAATAAATAAATAATATATTGATTCGTTTCTTTAACTAAATGAACTATCATATTTTTGTATCCATGATATGGAAGTTTTCTTCATAGATCAAAAAAGGTTATCTTGAATATGGAAGTGCAGTACTTATACTTGACCAACAACTGCCGCTACCTATATTATTGTTTTCTGGGACTTTTGTTCACAGTTCACACTGCCTAGTGATTGAACTGTTTGATCTCCTATACAAATTTAGTACTAATATATTTACTTCCAGGATGATATTGTGACTACTAACTACCATAATTTGATCATGGCTTGCAACTTCCTAGAGCGAAATTATTTTAATACATGCAACTTGCAGGAGAACTGTTTTTCATAACTGACAGAGGAAGTGGATTCTGGAACATTTATAAATGGGTAATTTGGTTTTCTTTACTTGAGCTCTTTAATATTCATAACTTCTTATGACACACTTTGTGTTTTGTGTCGTGGAACTTCAAAGTTCAATGACTCATGACGCTGCATTCTTTTTCATTATCTGATCTTCGCTAGCATAAAATATCTCTTCTCTTCTTTGTATCAGGTTGAACACACCAATGAGGTTGTTCCGGTGTACACATTAGATGCTGAGTTCACAAGACCCTGTGGGTTTTTGGCATCAGCTCTTACGATTTCTTGGAAAGAGCAATCACATCGTTTTCACTTACAGGTTCTGACAATTCTGAGTTGTTTGTTTCATTGTCATATTTTGTTGATGAACATCTTTAAATACTGTCCAGTACCAATATCCCACAGGCAGCTTGGGAGGTCATATCTTGGTGTTCTAGATTGTGATTCAGGTTCTGTTTCATTGCTCAACACCCCCTTCTCTGATTTGTCCAATTTGGTAAGCAGCAGAACCTGCAATCCCTCTATTTGAATTTTTTGCTTCATGTATGTACTGTGGCGTGTTACTTGAATTTAACGCTGGTGGTTGTGATGATCTCTTTTGTGGTCTGGCAGGTTACTGGAAATGATTACTTCTATATCGAAGGTGCCTCTGCAAGTGTCCCAATGTCAATTGCAAAGGTCTATTCGATGTGACAACCACATTTGTGTTATGATGTGATGATGTATTAGTGCATCAACTAATGCAGCTCATATGTTTTTCCTCCCAGGTGACTTTGGATGAGAACAAAACAAAAGTAGTTAGTTTCTCAATAGTCTGGTCCTCCTCACCAGATGTTGTGCAGTATAGACCTTTCTTCAGCACCCCAGAATTTATCGAGTTCCCTACATCCAGCCCTGGGCAGAAGGCTTATGCCTATTTCTACCCACCTTTGAATCCCATGTTTCAAGGTTTACCAGATGAAAAAACCCCATTGCTTGTCAAAACTCATGGTATGATGAACCCTTCTCGAAGTAATTATTCACACTGAAGTTCAGTGTCTATTTCTTGCCCTTTATTTCATTAAATGCGGGTTCGCTAAGTAAGTTATGGAATCCTCTCTTTTCCATGATGCCAACAAAATCCTGAAGCCTTGATAATTGCCACAATTTGCAGGAGGACCTACAGCTGAAACACGTGGAGTTCTAGACCTTAGTGTCCAGTATTGGACAAGTCGAGGGTGGGCATTTCTGGATGTTAACTACGGAGGAAGCACTGGTTTGTCCTAACCTCTAGCACTCAGATTGCACCTTCAATAGATGTTGAAACTATTTGTTAGTTGCATGCTATAGTAATTGTAACTGAGGCTCTAGTTTTTTTTTAATTATTGCTATATGCTGAACTATATGGTAACATAACTGAAGGGTATGGGAGAGAGTATCGGGAGAGATTGTTGAAGAAATGGGGAATTGTTGATGTTGATGATTGTTGCAGCTGCGCAAGGTTCCTGGTATGACCTATCATCAGCGGTTCTAATATTATCTTAGCATTTTAAGCAATGATACTAATGCACCTTACTTTATAAGGTGGAGAATGGGAAAGTAGATGAACAGCGCCTCTGTATAACTGGGAGATCAGCAGGGGGATACACTACGTTAGCTTCACTGGCATTCAGAGATACATTCAAGGCTGGGGCATCTTTGTATGGTGTAAGTTCTATCATTCAATATATTTTCATCTATAGGGTTTACTATAAGCAACATTCACAAGATGCTCAATGGGTTCTGCAGCTTCTATATTTGTTTTCTTGGTCAGTTAATATACTTGGTCATACTTATACTTGGTCAGTTACTATACTTGGTCATAATTATACTTGGTCAGTACTATACTTGGTCAGTATATTTTCATCTATAGGGTATCCAGACCTTATGCTATTGCCCAGTACGGCATACTTATACTTGGTCAGTTACTTTAGTAGACTGATTGAAATTGCAGTTGATTAGTGCCATTTTGGTTGCTATAATTAAGTCATCGGTTATTTTTCTCTTTGCTGTATAGATAATAACTAACTCTTTTGCTGATTTGATGGGCAGATTGGTGATATTTCTTTGCTAAGAGCAGAGACACACAAATTCGAGTCCCATTATATGGACAATCTTGTCGGTAAGAAAGTATCTAATCATTTTTGTTTTGGAAAAGGATGTTCAGCCACTCCTTGTTATGCTTTTGTAGTTACTTCTCTCACTGTATGCTTTCAGGAAATGAAAGTGCTTACTACGAGCGATCACCAATCAACTTTGTCAATAAATTTACATGCCCAGTGATTCTGTTTCAAGGGTTGGATGATAAGGTAGGTGCTGATCACCAACCACATTAGTTATCATGAATTCATGAGTACATAGGTCGGTACAACCACGTATATGTGTGTTTCCATGAGATATCACAGTTAAATGACGTCAAAGCTGATTTGAGTTGAGATCAATATCTGGCATACATGCTGGGACTTTTGATTGAGATTCTGTTTCTTATGTAATGGATTAGCCACTCTGTTCTCTAGATAGTATTGTTATAGTTGGTCCTGAAAACCTAATGGCCATCCCTCTGTATGTTCGTAGGGTTTTGTAGCTATTTGATTAGAATCTCTAGTGCTTAAGATAAGTAACAAATCCTGTATTCACATTCTATAGCTTAAAGAAATTGGCAAGTTTTGGACCTGACCGTAGAATGGTTGCAGAATCAAAACTCAATTTTCTGAGAACTGGATATCAAAACTTGGAGGCGTTTGATCTAAAAAACGAAAATGGAGGCAAAATGTTCGAAGTTTCAGGTGTAGCCCTGAAATTCCATTTTCTGAGAACTGGATAAAACTTGGAGGCGTCTGATCTAAAAAAATGAAAATGTAGGCAAAATGTTCTAAGTGAAAAGTAATTGTAGAAGATCTTCATATAACTCCATTAAGATGAAAATTGCTGCAACATTTCCTAGTAAAAGGTGTCTCAAATCTCACAAACCAGATCTGCTCCGGCCTTATGCGCAATCACAATCTGCATTTAGCTTGCAGAAGTGTGAGGCTGAAATAGCTAAACAACACTTGCCTCAATGTTTTTGCAGGTCGTACCACCAGATCAAGCACGCAAAATATACAAGGCCTTGAAAGAAAGCGGTCTGCCTGTTGCGTTGGTTGAATATGAAGGGGAGCAGCATGGGTTCCGCAAGGTTGAATACTGTGCTGATTACCTTTCCGTACCTTCAACCCTGTCAACAATTTCAAAGTTGTCATGGATTTTAACTTCCTTTTTAACCCCACTCGAACAGGCTGAAAACATCAAGTTCACCTTGGAGCAGCAGATGGTGTTCTTTGCTCGAACAGTTGGGAAATTCGAGGTGGCGGACGATATAACTCCAATCAAGATTGAAAACTTCGACTGATGCGTGCAAGAAACAAGTGTTGCAGTAGTTTACGTTTCGACTGATGTGTTGGATCAAATTATATTGAACGTGTTTATTGCCATACGTCAGTTCACCTTTGTTTTGGTTGGTTAAAAGCTTACATATACTGCACTCTGTCAGTTCACATTTGTTTGGTCAGTTCACCTTTGTTTTGGTTGGTTAAAAGCGTACATATACTGCACTCTATGTCAGTTCACATTTGTTTTGGTTGGTTAAAAGCATACAAAATACTTCACTCTAGCAAATTAGGTTCTGGATCCATCTCGGCTCAAATTACTTGCAAGTAAACCTGTGTTTCCATCAAAAGGCGTGCCTGACGCTTGCATCAGGGGACAAACAGACTGTGCAAATACTCTCCAATTTTATGTCTCTGTTAGGAGCCAACTTACAAAATTTTCAATTTCTTCACATGCTCGAATATATCTAAAATTTCTCACTTAGAATTGTGGGGGCCCACCTACAAGTAGGAGAATCCCCTTTAAAAATTAGCGTATGCTGCTATTTGCGGCGTGCACACGGTATTCTTTAGTAAAAGGCGAAAGAATAGTTCGCTTTGTGCTCACCGCGCAGCTGCGTGCTTTCTTACGCTCGCCCTGCTGCTCCTTATATACACGTCCCGCCGCAGGCAGCGTTCCTAGAGGAGCGAGGTGGGACTAAACTCTCGTACGCGGTGACTGCGGCTTCGCTCGCGTAAAATGGTCAGGCCCGTGAGAGCTCCCATCGAACAACAATGCTGGGCCGAACCTGGTGTGATAGCAGAACATTCCTAAAGGTTAGAAGTAGCCCAATTTGTACGTGAGCATCTTTTTTCTAATAAAAAAGTCTCCGTTTTACCGTTGGCCACAAATTGTTTTTCCATATTCAGAAGGGCATTAGTTCAGTTCAAAACTTTCTAGCAATTCGACGTAAAGGCGTTCACAATCTTTCAATCAAATAATATACTCCCTCCGTCCCAAAATAACTGTCTTAGATTTGTCAAAAAGTAGATGTATCTAGACATGAAACAAGTATAGATACATTCACTTTTGTACAACTTTGAGACACTTATTTTGGGACGGAGGGAGTAAAAGATACTGTATTGTCCATTTATTGTATGAGCCATGCCTATCAATCATGTTGGTGCGACAACAATTATGTGCCACTAATAGTAAACCATTGCACTTTTTCATAAAGGTTTAGTAGAAAATTGTGAGAATAGAAGAAAAGAAAGCCAAAACAAAGCAAGCATAGAAAATGAGTTGGAATTCTAACATGCATAGGAAACCATTACATTTTTTCATAAAGGCTTAGTAGAAAATTGTGAGAAAAGAAGAAAAGAAAGCCAAAACAAATGCACAACTCATTTTCTATGCTTGCTTTGTTTAGAAAAATAAACAAATAAAGACAACAGAAAAAAAACACAGTTTAGAAAAAAAATCCAGTATCGTCCTTCCCGAGGCTGACGATGGCCACCACAACAACCGTCTAGGAGTTGACGTGTGCGTCGGATCAAGCGGCGACTATGGCGAGGCATGAACGTTGTTGGAGTTTACACATGCTGGATGAACCATTGGCATCCAGAGCAACTCGCCTTCGTCATTTCCTGATGAAGGCCACCGTGCGCTGCTGCAGCTTGACGCCTTCTTCCGAGTCGAGCTTATCGGCGTGAAACGCGTGGCCGACGCCCTTGGACTCGAACAGCTCCACCTCGCCGGCGTAGCCGCTCGCCTTGAGCTCCCGGTAGTACCACAGCGCCCGATCCTTGAGCCGGGAGTCGTTCTCGGCCACGCAAACCAGCACGCGCTCGCACGGGATCTTGGCCACGGCGGCGCGCGCGTCGTCGTTGACGAACGGGTTCACGACAGGGTCGTCCAGCCCCAGCGTCCCCGGGAACACGAACCTCCACCTGCGGTCCATCTGCTCCCGCACTTCGGGGCCCAGCGACGCCGCCTCTGCGCCCACGGCCTCCTTCCCGTTGAAGTACGGGTGCACCACCAGGAGGCCGCGGATGGACACGCCGTCCGGCAGGGCGCCGGTCGCGGAGGCGCGGATGGCCATGTTGTGCGCGAGGTTGGCGCCGGAGCTGCAGCCGGCGAGGAACACGCGGGAGAGGTCGGCGTGGTCGACCAGCCACGGGTCGGCGCCGTCGCCGAGGGTGACCGCCCACCGCACGGCCGCCCACCCGTCCTCGTACGCCGCGGGGAGCATGTGCTCCGGCGCGAGGCGGTAGTAGACGGACACGCAGATGGCGCCGGCGCGGGCGACGAGGTCGTTGAGGTAGGCGTGGGTGGCTGGGCGGGCCGGCGAGCCGATGACGAAGCCGCCGCCGTGGAAGTAGACGATGACGGGGAGCTTGGCAGGGGGCACGGGGGCGTCGGGCGGGAGGTATACGCGCGCTCGGGCGGCGCCAACGTGGATGTCCTTGGAGACGACGCCGGTGAGCGGGTCGGTGCCGGAGGGGACGGTGGCAGTGCTGCCGTGGCGGAAGACGCGGCCGCTCTTGTACTGGCAGAGGAAGGGCGAGAAGTCGAAGCTGATCTCGGAGTCGGGATCCATGGCAGGAGATGAGCAGCCGAAGTGGTTGGTGGTGGTGCGAGTGAGAGGAGGAATTGAGCTGGCCACCGACTCCCTAGTACTGAACTGAGTTCTGCTTCAGGAGATGGGACAGCTGAACTGCGGAAGCAAGCTAGCAGAAGGAAATGAGCTGACCACAAATATTCCAACGGAATGGAGTAAACTCTCAGCAACCACGATCACACACTGAATTGAACTCTGCTCAGTGCTCACGACATTTCTTTTTAGGCTGATCAGTGGGTTTCCCCAATGTGTATATTTTTATTGATTTTTCAAAAAGTTATGTAGGTGCTAAAGGTGAGCAACCGAGAGGCACTGGAGCTCGGGAGCAACACTTTCCGGAAAGCGGTGGAGACTTTTTTTTTCTTCCGAGCTCCACTGAACCCTCCAATTTAAAAAATTCGAAAATCATATTTATAAGTTTTAAAAATTTCTGAAAAAATTCTGGGTGTAGCCAATAGTATATTCCATGAATGTGTAAAATATCAACACCAAATATATTTTGGGCTATAAAAATGACAAATTGTGGATCTAAATAAGCCTATTTTCAAATCTATAAGTTTTAACAGATTTAATTATTTTTGTATAGCCCATAATATAACTTATTTCAAGCTGAAATTTCGCACCTTTAAGGGATACACCATTGGCTACACCCGTGATTTTTTTCATAATTTTTTGAAACTCGCAAATATAATTTTTGAATTTTTTTTAATGGAGGGTGCAATGGAGCTCGGGAGCAAATAACACTTTCCGGAAAGAAAGGCCATAAGGTAAAGAAAATCTAAGGCTAATTAACCAAAGCTATTCACCTATGATCTCACACAAAAATGACTAAGAAAAAATTCCCGGGTTTTATTTCCTGTCCGTGTACAAAGTTAGAACCAAGTTCGCGCTTATGCTATCATCGTCATCCTCCTGAATATTGCTTAATGCAATATCAGCACCGATTACCCATAATTCAGGCCTCCGTCAAGGAGAGCCCTACCGCCGCTCTATTTCAACCCTCTCTGGTGCCTTCTTCAACTCCCAACAAATTAAAGTCAAATGTCGTTGCGCCACTCCCTGAAAGATTCACCGAGTTTGTGATAATGCGACCGTATTTGGTATAAAGGTACATCTTGGTATGAAAAACAATGCTGGAAAAGGGAGTTTTCATTTTCTTGCACAAAAAAACATTTTCCATTTTCCAAGTGCTAGAAGTGACCAACAATGGATTTTTTTTGTGAATCAAGTACCAAGAACATTGTGCAAAATGACATCAGCGCAACTTCACTCAAACTAGACCCCATTAATTGTACAATTCTCAACTTTTATGAATTCCAAACTTTCTAGCTACTTTAATTTTCCCCATTTAAACGACTTTTTGCCGATTTTATAGAAAGTAGGCCAAATTTGAGGTACAGGCTGAAGCAAATGACCATCTCTCGGAATTGGCCATACCACTAGTTATACTTTTTTGAAAATTGTTGTGGTGCAATTTTGACATGGACTTTTTGTACTTCATTCACAAAGAAGCAATTTTTTATGCTAATAATTTTTTTTCGATAATAAAATGGAAAATCAAAAAGTTATTGTTGGCAATGTTGTTTGTCATGCCAATATGAAGGTCTGTGCCTTTTTTGTGGCAAAATATAACAAAGTATAATATCGATTGTGCAATTAACATGGTCATCTGGGTAGAAAGTCAACTTAAGTCATACATGATAGACATTTTTTGTGAAGCATTTTTTTTTCAAATTACCATATTACGAGCTTGCTATTTTTCTGGGCAACTAGGTCACAGAAAAGAACCCCATGTGTTTCTATTTTTTAACTTTTTAAAATTTTCTTTGGTTGAATTCAAATTTGGTCAAAACTTTGCCGGTTGTCTTATAGGAAATACTTGGCAAAGTTTATGATTTGCCGAGTGTTACACTCAGTAAAGTTTTAGCTTATCAAGTACCGCTTTAAAGGCCATGTTTGCCATGTTCCGAGCAAAATATACTCGACAAACAGCCAAATATGTGGCATTATCGCGTTTTTTGTCGTGTTTACATCATAAAACAACGCACATGTGTTTGTCGTGTATTTTTTAGATTATATTAAGATGCTATTTGAAAAAAAAAGATAAATATATAAGATGTCCAAATTCATTTCAAGCAAGAAATTTGCATCCCACCACAAGAAAAAACCACAGAGTAACATCTTTTGATTGCTTATAGTACTTGCGATGTCAATTGCACAAGTGCCAACTCATATGCATCTACCTGTTTTTCCTAAATTGTGCTGTCAATGTCAAGTATGTCAGGTCTCCCCCGAATGGCAAGCCAGCCTTGGCAAAATCCAGAGACCGGAGTCCATGGCAGTCCCGGACCTGTCCCCTTCTCATCCCCGAGCGCCGACAGCAGCCGCACAACTGCGCAAAGCCAGGAAGTGTTGGGCACCCGTCGCCGCGCTCCAGCACAAATATTGCTTGCGGTGAATTTTTGCTCCGAAGAATTAGCATGTGCTGAATTTTTACTTGCGGTGATTGCTGTTGATGAAGCTGCCACTCCAAGCAGATCAGGCTCACGAACGATGAGGTCAAGAGCTGAGGGGGACGGCGATCGTTTGCAGAATGCTGCACAAACAACACACCACTGAGGATTCGGGACATGCTTTTCTCTTTTTCCCGTGTACAGTGGATGAGAGATTCAGAGACTGAGATGTGATGTTCTGAAAGTGAACTGAACTGAACTCAAGCCACAATGGATTACACTAGTGAAGACGATGGATGAGAGCCATAATGGATTACTAGACCAGAGATGAAGCTGAAGAAACAACATCACAAACCTTTTTCAAGGACACACAATGCAAGATTGCGGTCATCTTATTAAAGAGTGGAAGGAGAATTTTTACAAGTACATACGGCCAAGCCGCCCGCTACAGAAATCTAAGCTGCTCCTCGCGATGATCTGCTCTATATCTCGTTCTCTCCCACAGGACTAGGTCCTCACACATTCTAGTTACAACTGAATTCAGATTTGATTCAACTCTTTCAAACACTCTTGCGTTTCTCTCTAGCCAGATTTTTCTCATTCCGATGATCATGAAGGTTGCTAATGCTCTTTTTTGCTTGCTTCTGCATCTAGTGAGAGTGTTATTCCACCACTCAAGCACCGTGACTTCTCCTGAGGGTGTAATGTCTCTGGGATCTGCATTGTGTGACAGGCTCTGAACCAGAGGATTTTAGAGAAGGCGCAGTTCACCATTAGATGGTCAATGGTCTCTGGTTCTTGATCGCAGAGTGTGCACACTGGTGGTCCCTGAAGGCCTCTCTTGGTGAGTCTGTCCGCTGTCCAGCACCTGTTTCTCATCACCAACCAACTGGAAAACTTCTCCTTCAGTGGAGCCCTGCTCTTCCAAAGCGTTTCAGCATAGCTTGCTTATGTTTTCCCAAAGAAGGCAAGGTAAGCAGTCTTCGCCGAGTACTGACCATTTGTGTGAGTCGCCAGCTGAAGCAGTCATCATTGTTGGTCAGCGTGACCTTCTCCCTGATTAAGCACCAAAGGTGCATAAATTGAGCAATGGCAGGCAGTGATATGTTTCCTCTGATGTCCATCACCCAGCGTCCTTCATGTAAGGCTTCAGCAACCGTTCTTCGTTTAGCTCCTCTAGCAGTGGCAAATTTTATGAGATCAGGTGCCAAATCAACGGGACTTCACCCTTCCAGCCATCTATCGTACCAGAATGAAGTTTTATCACCTTTGCCTACGCTGCAACACATAGCTGCTTTAAAGAGGTTTTCTGCATCAGGGGACAATTTGAACTGCAAGCCTGACCAAGCCCTCAGCTCGCCAGCCTTTTCATACCATCTCCAGCGCATCCGTAGTGCGTCATTGAGGAGTTTGATGTTATGGAGTCCTAGACCTCCATATTTAGTTGGCATGCAAACTTTGCTCCAAGCTACTTTGCAATTTCCACCATTTGCATCACCTACTCCATACCACAGGAAGCTTCTGCATATCTTGTTGATCTTCTTGATAACCCATTGTGGCAGATCCAGGGATAGCATATGATACACATCAATTGCCGCCAGCACAGTTTTAATCAGTAGTAGCCGACCACTGGGAGCAAGCAAGTGCGATTTCCAATTTGCAAGCCTCTTGAGAATTTTTTCCAGTAACAAGTGAAATTCCTCCTTTCTCAGCTTTGTCAGAGAGATCAGCAGGCCCAAATACTTACATGGGAAGTCCACCAATTGGCAAGGGAAAGGTTGTGTCACTTCCTGAAGATTAACCCCTGCACAGGCAATAGGAGCTACTGCACATTTTGCAAGGTTGCATGTTAGACCAGAGGCAGAACCAAAGAGATCCAAAATGGCCCTAGTTGCAGTAAGTTCCTGTTTGACAGGCTTGAGGAACATAGCTACATCATCAGCAAAAAGAGACAGCCTATGCTTTATGCCCCATCTGTTGAGGTCTTGAAACACTCCTCTCTCCTCAGCCTTGCAGATAACAGCATTAAGAACATCCATGGCAAAGATGAACCACATTGGAGAAGCCGGATCACCTTGCCGCAACCCTCTTGCATGAACATCACAAACGTCAACATCTGCTGCTAACTATGAGCTCCATTCTTGCATCTTGTCGCTGCCATCTCCCACTGGCCCTGGTCAAGATTCTACGCACACACTGCAGACTGGTGCAGAGAAACCAACAGATAAAATGAAAAACAAAGGTACTATGTGTAACCTAACATGGTGCTTTTCGTAATATTTTGAACACAAATAATAACTGGAAGCCATTCCATATCATCCGACGGTGAAAGAAAATGGACAAGAACTTGTTTTAATCCCTGATTTTTGCTGGAAAGGCAACAATGCACATTAAAAAATATTACTTTCCTGTTGTAGGCGATTGAAAATCAAAAATATCTGTGTTTAAAAAAAATCTTAGGAACACCTTCCTAGTCATAGGAAAAGGTTCCCGTTTTTCTGTTTTATTAAAAGACAAGTCCAGCTTCTACTTTAATATGATGATTTCCTGCTTCATTTTTTTTTTGCATCACAACAGAAAGAGCTCAGTTTTCTACTTCACTAGAAAGCCCAGCATTCAAGCTCACGTGACATACTCACAATAGCAAGTGCATCCTATCTGCGCATTGTCTCAGGTTTGTGAACTTCATTTATGAAGCCATTTTGTCGTTGCTTCCGATATTAACATCTGTAGCAGCAGAGCATGGAGTTTTATCTTTATTGCTCACGTAACGCGTTTGGATTTTTCACATGTTATATTAGCGTTCTATAAGTAAGCTTTTGACTTATTACACTTGAAGTTAATTTCTGGAATGTTCAGATTGTTAAAGATAATGATAATAGTGAAGTACCAACAGGGCAGGGACATCATCATCATCAAGAGTTCATGACAACATGCTAATCCTTATTCCAAACTCCCGTGGAAATCAACATGCCTGCCATGGAAGGGCATCGGTATTCAAAATAACATTATTTGTGTAGATTTCTAATGACGATTAGATGCAAGTACCACTGAACGACTAGATTACATGGATGGACAATTTAGCAGAGACATGTGCACTTTCCTACCTTACTAAATACTCAAGAAAAGGTGTTCATGTCTACAGTCTCCAACAAAAGGTTGTTCATCTTCTTTTTACTCAAATAGAATTTTCTTACAATAACCCAAATAATGTTTGTTCAGAAGCAGAGCAAGCCAAGGATTGATAAACACATACAAAGGTAAAATGTCCAGAATCAAATATCATATTCCATGCATCTCACTTTGCAATCATAAGGGAAGTAGACTGAAAGTGGGATCTTCATTTCTGCCAAGAGTCGGCTAAACTCAAAACAAAATGTAGCCAAAGGATGAACAAACACAAATTATGAAATAAGGACAGGGACATGTAAAAATTCAAGAGTGTATTAATATGTGATAAGCATGGATATGAAGAAATAATAACAAGAACCAGAAGAACATGGCCACAAATAACAGAATAAACACAGATCTAAACCTTGTGTAGGTTCACTGGACAGGGGTCAGGACATGTTTCCGTTAAGGTACAAATATTTTCAGGAAGAACCAGACAAATATGATAATGGAAGCCAAACACTTCTTTGAATCTCAAGTCACATTAGCACTGCATACATGTACGCATAACCCCAGGTGTCAGAAGTTTATCTTTGTTGGATTTTCACATGTTGTCTCAGCGTGCTCTAAGTAATTCATCGAATAGTTTCCAAGAAAGGGTGTAATAAAGGTTGTTCCCTCTTCTTTTTACACACAGAGAATTCTCTTTTGTTATTGAGAAGAGCAAGCAGAGGATTAATAAACACATAAAAAGGGTTGCAAAAAGAACCAGAAAAGTGGTGAATAGATTGAAATTGGAACCTTTTTTTGGGCCATGAGTATTGCCACAAATGAGGAAAGAGGAACAGATACATGAAAAAGTTCAAGGGTGTATTTATAAGTGACAGGAAGAAGCAAAAAAACTGAAGACCATTACCACAAATAACATACTAACACAAATATAAAGCCCTGTATAATGACATTGCTCAGAACAAGATTACCATCTAATGTTGTTTGATTGTTTCTACTTCACCAATTATAGCAGTGT
This sequence comes from Poa pratensis, assembly GCA_947311845.1. Classification (NCBI taxonomy): domain Eukaryota; kingdom Viridiplantae; phylum Streptophyta; class Magnoliopsida; order Poales; family Poaceae; genus Poa; species Poa pratensis. The sequence goes on along the minus strand of CAMZMU010000044.1, from coordinate 37,699,276 downwards.
TTATCTTTCTTGCTCAAGTAATTGCATAATTAGTTTAGTGAATAGTTTTTCACTGATTTCATTCAAAAATAATTTGGAGGTGTGAGAACTCGAAATTTTCAGATAAATAAAGAAGACAAGTGGTGAAATACCAAAAGAGTAGGGAAATCACATCAGCATGACTGCTCGAATATTCCAATCTGTCCACTGGAAGTCAATACTCCTATCATGGAAGAGCATAAGCATTTATGTCAAGATATAATCTCCATCCAAGCACTGATTTTTAGAATGTTAAATCTAAATACAACCACTGTTCAGTTCAGCTACAGATGACTCTACTACATGAAGTGGCACCTTATTCTTGGAAGTTGAAAGAGGAGAAACTATGAAGTAGTGCAGATGTACCTCATATGATATGATGCCAAAGCATTTTCTAGAATGCCATAAGAAAATTTTAATATGATTTTTTTATTGTTCCTCGTGAGATAAACTCCTGATGCAAATTTACTCATAAAGGAGAACGCAGGTGTGAAAACTATGCATGGTTCCAAAATAAAGGTAAAATTCCCCAGCTTCAGCAGAAAGATATCACTCTGACAACGTGGACCTCCACCTCTAGTTCTTCAGACTTCAACGGAGCAAGAACATATGGAAGAACTGAATGGACTGGTATATCTGGATGGCGGCCGAAGACAGAAAGTGTGTATTCTCCCATAAAGTAAAAGTCCCTTATTCAAATATCTTTCAAATGGTACCTCTCCGACTAGGTCACAGGAGTTTCCTAATTTACACACAAAATCTGCACCACCTAACCCACATCCTGAAGAAACCATACCACATGTTTTAGACATTCACAGAGAAACATACATAAGGGCATCATTAGAAAACGATCAGAAGCAGAACAAGAAGGTTATAATAAAAGAATGGCAGCACAATTTATCAGTCCAAAGAGCACTTGTCATTAGAATGGGCCTAGTTGTGCCCCTGCCAAGAAGATTTGAGCAAACATGCAGACCTAAAGGTATGTCGAAAAGGGAAAAGGAACCATGATTATTGCTGTGCCCCAAAATAATTGTAAACCATAAAAATTGCTTCGAACAGGGTAGTACTATTCTGCAATTAAACTAAACTAAGCTACTAGACCTTCCCCTAGAAAATATGTAGTATCTGACAAAATCAACGAAAGGACATATACACAAGAGAACATGACACTTCATAGGCTGAAAACGTAATCACAACCAAAAAGTCATAACCCAAGTTCTGGACCTTCACAAGCTAGAGACTTGATAAGACAAACAATGGCTATACACATGATTCAGCAAAGACAGCAACATAATCTCATGACTTTACCTTTTCTTCGGCCAATAGGAACTGCCAAAGCGCAAACTGTAAAGTGTTCAATATGTCAAATATTTCCAGTTATTCTAGTGGACTCAGCGGAAAATACAAGGATACTTGCAAGTAAAATAATGATGAAACCTATAAGCAGCCTTTCAAAATATAACAGAAGTCCATAGGTAACCTTAATACCTTCACACCATAACTACAACTTTCATAATCAGGTTTTCTCGAAAAACTTTCATAATCAGAGTAATATTGCAAGTAAAGCGCTTTTGCAATACTTTTGCTTAGTTAGCAATAACAATGACATGAATAAAACTACAGTTTAAGAGATGAAAATTATTGGAACAGAACACTTCTTTCTAGCACCAATTAAACTACAATGTGTCTACATCCTTCTCATAGCTGACCTAACAGTCTTCAAGATTCTTACATACTGGTAGAACAATACAGCTTGATTGCGATCAAATTCAGCACGGTTGCTGCCAGTGGGGTAGTTGCATGCATTGCCTCCAATCACCAAGTCAAAACCACCATGTTTTATGATCAATGCTTTAATTGTTTCATCAGTTAAAGATTGCGCATTATTAATCTGAACCAATGTGCCTGATTGGGTTTCCTCCCACCAATTTCTGAAGATGTCCCTACTGACTTGGGAAATCTCAACAGATATCACCGTCTTCATATGAATTCCAAGCTTGTGAAGTGCAATCTCGCCTCCTCCAATACCAGAAAACAAGGACAGGACATTCATGCCGTTGGGAAACATTTCTTTTAGCACTGACAAATGATATGCCACTGTATCTACATGGAACGAATTCCCTAAAGACTCATATCTCTCCATCTTAGTGAATCTTCTAGTATGACCGCTTGAAATCCAAGAAGATACTCCATATCTTGGGGCTCTAGGGGAGCAACTCTATTCTTCCCAACCCATATAAGGTTCACCTTTCTGCACTCCTCCATAACATATTCCTGGACCCCTAGCGGTGGTATATCATCAGAACATGCAAGAAGACAGTGAATATGCTCTATCTATTAGAATCGGTATACACGGTTTATGTACCGTGTTGTACACGTATATGTATTGTACTGTATTGTACCTGTCATGCAATATATAAGAGATCATCGGAGGGCTCTTTGCCCTACCGAAAACCCCAAATTAAACTTGGTATCAGAGCCGGCCGCGCGATCCGCTTTCCGCCGCCGCGATTACTGAACGCGAGCACCGTCATCGATTGTCGAGACAGGCTTGGCCCTTCTAGCTCACTCCTCGCTTCCGTTACGGTTTTGGGATGAAGCCGTCCTAACGGCGTGCTACCTAATTAATCGCATGCCCGCGCCTGTTTTAGGAAAAGATACACCTCTGCATCGCCTCTTTAAAACCCAGGCCCAACTCTGATTTCGCCTGTACCTTCGGGTCGCGCGTGCTGGCCTCGTCTCCGCAACTACAATGCACATAAACTCGATTTGACGTTCAAAAATGTGTGTGTTTCTAGGCTACAGCCCAATGCGGTAAAGGTTATAAGTGTTTGGATAGGATCCACCAGGGCGGATATACATTTCTCGTGACGTTGTCTTCGACGAGTCAGTTTTTCCATTTGCAACTCCTGGTGTTTCACTTGACATCCCCACTCTCCTACCAAGCGATCACTTTTCCTTCATCCGAACCGGCTACGAGTGAACATGTGCGAAAATATGACATGTCGTACATTGCTACTAATCCTCCCACTGGAGATGTTTTTGTGTTTCAGGTGCCTGCTGCACCAGCTGCTCCCAACGAGCCTCAGATCGATGTGCACGAGGAGCCTGAGATCGATGTGCATGAGGAGCACGTCCCAGGCTCACCCTCCCATGCAGCCATGCAACGTGCGTCCCCTGCTGGGACCACGCATGCATCTCCAGCTGGGTCATCTCATTTGGCCCATGGTCCAACGCGCCGTCGTCACCTGCTGCTTCGTCGTCTGTTGCTCCGCGTCCTCCGCCACCCGACGCACCTGCCCGTGTCATGGTCACACGGCACCGGGATGGTACGCGACGCGAGAAAGAATTCAAGGATGGCACAGTGCGCTACGATCCGCGTCGTCGCGCCTTTTTCGCTGCACCGACCTCACACCGTGATGCCCTTCGTGAACCAGCCTGGCGTACTGCAATGGTTGATGAGTACTCTGCCTTGTGTCAGACAAACACCTGGACTCTTGTTCCCCGCCCACCTGGAGTTAATGTTGTTGGAAGCAAATGGGTGTTCAAGACCAAGCATCGGCCCGATGGGTCTATTGAGAAGCACAAGGCACGTCTCGTTGCTCGCGGTTTTACGCAGCAACAAGGTATTGACTATGGCGACACCTTTAGCCCGGTGGTCAAGCCAGCGACAGTCCGTGTGGTTCTTTCTCTGGCAGTTTCTCGTGGCTGGACACTGCGTCAGATTGATGTGAGTAATGCATTCCTTCACGGTTTTCTGTCCGAGGATGTCTATATGCAGCAGCCGCCCGGTTTTGAAGATGAACGGTATCCTTCTCACGTCTGCAAATTACAGCGTGCTATCTATGGTCTTAAGCAGTCTCCCCGGGCTTGGTATGCTCGCTTGAGTGCTCGTCTTCAGCAGCTGGGGTTTACTTCTTCCAAGGCTGACACCTCGTTGTTCATCTTCTCCCATGGTGATGTTCAGATCTACATGTTGGTCTATGTTGATGATATTGTCATTGCTGGCTCGAGTCCTGTTGCTGTGGAGCGTTTGGTACACTCTCTAGCCGATACTTTTCCCATTAAAGATCTTGGGGTGTTGGAATATTTTCTTGGACTTGAAGCGGCTTACACTTCCGGGGGCATGACATTGACTCAACGTAAGTATGCACTTGATCTTCTTCATCGTGTCAGCATGGAGAACTGCAAGCCTACTTCAACTCCGTTGTATCCTTCGGAGCGCCTTGCTAGGAATACCGGTCTACCGTTAGGTACTGAAGACTCTTTCCGGTACCGCAGCATTGTTGGTGGTTTACAGTATTTGACTCTCACACGTCCGGATATTTCCTTTGCTGTTAACAAAGTGTGTCAGTTTCTCGCTCAGCCTACCGAGGTGCACTGGGAAGCGGTTAAGCGCATTTTGCGCTATGTTAGAGGAACTCTGAACACTGGTTTGACTATCCACAAGTCCCCTTCTGTGGGTATTAGCATCTTCACTGACGCTGACTGGGCAGGATGTGTAGATGACCGTCGTTCCACTGGAGGTTTTGCGATCTTTGTTGGATCTAACCTTGTGTCGTGGAGCTCGAAGAAGCAGCCTACTGTCTCACGGTCTAGTACAGAGGCAGAATACAAGGCTTTGGCCAATGGCGCTGCAGAAGCTATGTGGATTGATACATTGCTCCAAGAGCTTGGAGTTACTCGGCAGCGTGTACCCATTTTGTGGTGCGATAATCTTGGGGCGACTTACCTAACAGCAAATCCGGTGTTTCACGCTCGTACCAAGCACATTGAGATCGATTTCCATTTTGTGCGCGAGCAAGTTGCCGATGGTGCTTTGGAGGTGAGGTTTATCTCTTCCGATGATCAGTTGGCTGATATATTTACCAAACCAGCCACACGACAGATGTTAGACCGATTCAAGTCCAATCTAAATCTTGTATGTACTAGTTTAGATTGAGGGGAAGTATTAGAATCGGTATACACGGTTTATGTACCGTGTTGTACACGTATATGTATTGTACCTGTATTGTACCTGTCATGCAATATATAAGAGATCATCGGAGGGCTCGTTGCCCTACCGAAAACCCCAAATTAAACTCTATCACCTTTGGGTCTGCCAAGCTTGTATGCAAGCAATTTAGTTGGGTTCTATTGTCCCAAGAGGGCCACCATGGCTGAGAGTGGGGGAACACCCCGAATATGGTCTTTGGGGGGAGAGGGAGAAGAGGCGACCTGTTGTCAATTGGCAAGTTGTGAACATACCCTCTTTCCCTGGCAGCCGCACACATATACTTTGAATCCATAAATTCTGGCACGATGTTGTACAAGAATCTTGAGATTCTGTCCCAGACGTCTTTTGGAGCAGGAGCAAGATCCTCATAGTAGAAATAAGGGGGCCCATTAGCTTCTTCCATAAATCTTCTGTTCACTGACTGTATTCTGTCATTTAGTAAGCTAAATCCTACCATAGCATTCGGAAGAGGTACCAGATCGTCATGTTGATCATTCCGAGAAGAGCGACTTCTTCGCGCTCCATCTCTTCCACACAATTTTCTTTTTTTCTTGATTTCTACCAAGCCCCGAAACTGCAAAAGTATAAATAACTTCATATATTATGAAACATAATTAGGAAGTGATTAGTACAAAACATAAAGTTCTATGCATGATGCAGTAGCAAAGCACACAACTAAAACTTCTGAATCAACAGAACTACATAAGTTTCAGAATAGCGAATACACTGATTGTTCTACTCTTTCATATCACAGAACTAAACCATAGCCTGTACTATTCAGCAGCATAACAAAAATATTCTTTACACATATGCGCCACCGAAGAACAATATAAGAGGCTAAGAAATCTGAAATCAGCAACCACATACAGAACAAATGAACAAGGGGCAAGCATGAAAATACCTTGGGCTCCCTCCCACCAGCATTGAATCTGTCATCCCAACTTCCAGTATTAGAATCACCAGCATCGTCTTCTCCAACACTTTGGCGGGCACACCGAGATGTAGAGCAGTTACCCAATGGAGCATCATCGCCTACATACTGTATATCACATGACCAATTATATAACATATGTTCATTCCGTCCATCCAACGGGAGCATCAAAGGACAAACTCAAGAATGGAAGAACATTGCAAAACACCTGATATGCAAGCAGGAGATTGAGTAACTCGTTCTCATCAGTGCCCTCTGTAAGCAAACACAAAAGTTTAGCAGAAGGAAAAAACATGAACTAAACAAATGAAATAAAACTTAATGTTGCAAGTATTACTGAGGTGTTTTATGCCCTTGAAGACCATCTCCTCTGGGAAACCCATTCTCACAAATTCTCCAACTAAAGATTCAGATGTCGCTGCGCCAATGGCCCTATCATTAGCATCCTTCAGAGACAAACAAACATGACAGAGTGACTAATCTAACAAGGTAGTAATAACACGATACGAATATTTCTAGAACATGTGTTGAAAGCCAGCCATTTCTATCAATTACCTGAGGCACCAGCGTGGACGGGCCAGGAGCATCAGGGCTCCTCAAAGCCAGATCAGACGAGGATTTGGCCTCACCATCATTGTCCTGGTGATCGAAATTGAAACTATCATCACTATCGCTATTATAGTCCTGTGGCATGATACTTGCATTACTAAACCACCCATACGGGAAAACAGAAGATGTGATGAAAAACACCATCTCTTGTATTGCCCCAATTCTAGATACTACTCAAGAAATCAACTGAAATGTCGGAAGTTAATAGAACAAGAAAGACAGGAGGTGATAGAGACCACGCTGCACCTTAAAGCAAGAACAAAAAACATGATCTACTAGCCTGAACTCTAACAAGTAGGACAACATGAAAGTGAAAAAGAGTTACTTGACAAGTGTGATGTGATGATCTGTAACTTGCAAATTAAGACTAATATAACATGTGTTGTACTCCATTGAAACATCAAGTCTATGATAACAATCATTTGTGTCAGACCCAAATGAAATACATGCAAACACGAACATCATGTATGGTTGCAGTAGAGCAAGAGTGATCTGCAAAGAGTACACATCAACGTGTGTATGACCTTGGTGATAAAATGCTACAGCTTAATTCAAGGAGTAGTGTCAATTATAAATGGTTCACTTCCGAAAGCGGTCTCCAAATCTAGATAAGTCTTTTGCTTTACGGGATGAAATATTGATAACTAAAAAATGGGGGAGGCGGCTTTCACTACCAACGTCATGAGAATGACCTCTTAGCTCATAAACCCAGACAAAGCCATAGACCATTTAGTAGTGCATCGCGAAGGTGGCCCAGTCGAGCATCCTTACCTTTTTTCATATTCTCTCAAAGATTGTTACTTACGTGAGTGATTTGTCAAACTGGGATCTACGAAGTAAGTATATCAGTTTGTTTCCACTATATTTGTACAATGGCAGTCAATATTTCTGGTTACCTTGTCTTCTAGGTACATTATCATGCTCAGTCAAACTTCAGGCTGCAGAGATATTGTCCAAGGAGGGAATCAGTGCTGACGTAGTTTCCTTTTGCAAAGTATATTATATATTACGGTTATGCAACTATGTTCTTATTATCTTCTACTATCTGTTAACAGGTAAGCTATCTTTTTTTTGTTTTTTGCAGGGAACAGGTAAGCAATCTTCGGTCAAATAGACCATTGGATAGAGATGCTATTAATGCATCTGTTAGGAAAACCAATAGATTGGTAACAGTTGAAGAAGGCTTCCCACAACATGGGGTTAGTGCTGATCTATGGTCTGTTTCTCTCTCTCCTTTCCCCTCTCACTTACGCTCAGATATGCCTGGCCATTGAAATTATGAGATGCATTTCCATTACAGCATGTCTTTTGTGGAGGACAGTTTTGAGTATCTTGGTGCATCAATCGAGAGGATTAAGGAAACTGATGTGCACACGCCCTATGCTGCGAACCTCGGAATGTTGGCGTTTGCACAGGTACATGTTGCTGCTTCTCTTGCATTGATTAAGAACATGTGGATCCCATCTCTTATAAGTCTGGTTGGCCAAGCCTTCCGAATCAATAATGGCCCGAGTTATCATCAGTAGCACTGGATCAAAAATTTACTGACTCGCATTTCCTGCGTATTTTTTGACAAATCTGGCCCTTTTGAGCAACTAAACACATATATGGCCTATTCCCAAAACTATTTTCAAATCTGGCCTCTTGAGGTCGGCGCCAATGAGCATGGAGCCGAACTTGTTCAGTTCGGCGCCATCTAGAAAGTCACATAATTTTCCTAAGGATTTAGAATTTTTAAAACAGGGGGTCGGCGCAAGGTCGGCGCCATCCTCGTTGGAGCCGACCTCAGGGGTCAGATTTGAAAATAGTTTTGGAGAGAGGTCAGATTTGAGATTAGTTTCGCAAAAAGGCCATATTTGGCAAAAAATACATTTCCTGCTTTCATCCATCTATTATAGGCTGTAGCCCATATCACTGACTGGCTACTGTGCAAATCTCTGTTGAAGATGGGGAAATAAGTTGAATATTTATTTATTTGGAATGCTACATGTTGGTTTTATTGCAAGCCTGACATAAGCTGAATATTTATTTCTTTGATATAAGCAGAATTCCTTGGTTGCATGTTTCGGAGGTGTCAAGAAACAGAGGGACTAACTGCTCTGGCAGATTCCAAGTATCACAATCCATTAATGCAGCTCGGTACGTTGAATCCACATTCACACAATGGTGTGAGGGCATGTTCTTTATTTAAATGGAATATCTACATGTAGTTGGAAAAGTGAGAGTGTATTCTAGCAAGAGATAAATCAACTGAGAGAGTTCACATTAGAATGGGTTTGATAAGATTTCTACTGTTATTCGAGCATTTGATGCTCCCTCCTGGGATAATCTGAAGAACAAGAGGAAGTGGCATGAGCATTCAAAAGAACCAGCTATATCATCTAGGGCCATCATAGAATCTTCAGGCCACATGCAAGGCAGGCCATCTAAGCTAGAAGATGTCCTAAATATGTTGGATTTTGTAACAGTATGGAGAGTTGTGGCAAGTGGAGTAGACCAGCTGATATTCACAAGAATTTGTCCTGGAAGCTCAATGTTTGGTAATGATGGGGTCGAACCGGTTCATGCTAAATTGAGTGTACTGTTTGCTATTTTTCAAGCCTGGTGTTTGAGGCATGAAGGCTTCGTCCCAAGATTGTCCGAGAGGTTGAAATGGCTAAAGGCCGATGTGACGCAACTAGGAGACAAAATGATTACATATATCAACATGCTAAGGGAGCATGGTCTTAGGTACCTGACAGCCGCTAGGCTGAAAATTTAATAAAAACAGTGTGTGTGTGTGTGATGCATAAATATCAGGTTTCAAAGTAAAAAACAAATTGTCAATTTGGAACAAGTTTTACACTATTTTTACATCATGCAAAACTGTGCCTTTCTCATTTACAATATGTACACTTCACTTGTTATATCGTTGTCCTAAGGTTTACTACCAAGTAATATATGGAGGTGGAATGAATTATGAGATTTTAAATATTGCCTTTTTAACTTCTGTATTAGAAGAAAAGGTTTGTCCTTTTAACTATCCCCTACCTTGCTGGGAGAGCTTTCTATGGTTTACAAGAAAGTAGCCTTTTCTTTTTCAATGTTAGGAGCAGGAAAGCTGCTATTTTTTTTCTATGGTAGACAAGAAAGTAGTCTTTTCTATTTCAGTGTTAGGACTAGGAAAGCTGATATCCTTTTGACCATGTGGAGTAGAACAACATGAGCATCCTTTACTCTCAAATATGTAAACTTGCAATGCACGGGCATATTTGCTATTATGACATATTTTTGTTCCATCCATGCAACGGGAGCTTCAAAGGACAAACTTAGGAATGGAAGAACATTGAAAAATACCTGATATGCAAGCAGTAGATTGAGTAACTCGTTCTCATCAGTGCCCTCTGTAAGCAAACACAGAAGTTTAGCAGAAGGAAAAAACACGAACTAAGCAAATGAAATAAAACTTAATGGTGCAAGTATTACTGAGGTGTTTTATGCCCTTCAAGACCATCTCCTCCCGGAATCCCATTCTCACAAATTTTTGAACAAAAGAATCAGATGTTGCTGCCCCAATGGCCCTATCATTAGCACCCTTCAGAGACAAACAAACATGACGCAGTGACTAATCTAACAAGACAGTAATAACACGATATGAATAATCCTAGAATATGTGTTGAAAGCCAGCCATTCTATCAATTACCTGAGGCACCAGCGTGGACCGGCCAGGAGTATCAGGACTCCTCAAAGCCAGAGCAGACGAGGATTCGGCCTCACCATCATTGTCCCAGTGATCGAAGTCGAAACTATCATCACTATCGCTATTATAGTCCTGTGGCATGATACTTGCATTACTAAACCAGCCATACGGGAAAACAGAAGCTGTGAAGAAAAACACCATCTCTTGCATTGCCCCAAATATAGATACTACTCAAGAAATCAACTGAAAACTTAGAAGTTAATAGACCAAGAAAGATAGGAGGTGACAGAGATCACGCTGAATCGTAAAGCAAGAAAAGTAAACATGATCTACTAGAGATCAAAGCCTGAACTCTAACAAGTAGGACAACATGAAAGTGAACAAGAGTTACTTGACAAGTGTCATGTGATGATCTGCAACTTGCAAATTAAGACTAGTGTAACATGTGTTGTACTCCATTGAAACATCAAGTCTATGATAACAATCGTTTGTGTCAGATCCAAATGAAATTCATGCAAGCACGAACATCATGTATGGATATGTCGCAGTAGAGCAAGAACTGATCTGCAAAGAGTACACACCAACATGCACAGATGATGCATTTGTAGATCCTTGAGAACCGTCATGATCTAAACCATGCCAAAAGATTTCCTGAATTCAGGTTATTAATAGAAGTATTCCATCGCTAGAGAAGTATCATACAGTTGTATTTCGCTCTACTCTATGACAGAAAGAGAGCACTTTCCTAGCACAATCCTAATCTATGACACAATAGCAGCACAGACTCCCAATCTATGGCACATAACACTTCCCTCAGAAGCAACAAACACAATTTGGCAGTTTAAATGGGTAGTGCGTATTGTACTGAACATACATCATCATAAAAAGAAGTTTTTTTTTCGATCAAACAAGAAGTTCTTCCAGCAAGGTACAGTACTAGATTCCACCAATATTCAGAACACTTTGGTAGACAAAAAACACTAGTAACTAATGCTTTTGATTCTAACCACTCCCAGGAGATAAGAAATACCACTTATTGCAAGAAGATTTTCGAAAAGCTGTTGCTTGAAATACTCAGCCGCCGCACGTGAACCATCAAATACACGCTGCTAACCATCGATTTCGGTTAGTTATCCTACATCGTAGAAGAAACCCTCCATGAACCATGATGCGTCTTTCCCCTCCACAGCCCGCATTTCAGCTTACCGTCTTCTCCCTCCCACCCGCCACTGGCCGGCCAGCGCCTCCCCGAACACCGCCGCCATGCCCCGGTCCCCGGACACCGAAAAAGTCGCCTCTTTTCTTCGGGAACAAGGGCCGGGTTCAACGAATCGAACGAAAAAGAAAGGAAATCGGGGCGCCCACATACAGATAGAGGGTAGCGACGGCCGACGGCGGGCGGGGAGGAGACGGGCGAGAGGGGGTGAATGATTACCGTCATAGCAGGCTGCAGGGTCGCCTCCCGCGCGCGCCGCTCTCCCGCTCTGGCGCGTGCGGCGGCGAGGTGGAGGAGGGGCTGGTCGGGACGGGACGGGACGGCGGCGACGGCGCGGCTTCCTCTGCCAGCCAAAACCCTGTGTTCTGACAAGAGCGTGGCCGTGGTGGCGGTGGTTTGGTGTGTGTAGCGGGCGGAGACGGCTGCGTAGTGGCAACTGTGGGTTTTGGGGCGCTGGATTTGGTGCGCCAATTTATCATCTTTTCCCCCAAGGAGTCTCCCACTTACATTTTCATTAAAGAAACATTCGGTTTAAGCTAGAAAAAAAAAGGAAAAATGAAATCGAACTTCAAGTTATGGTAAACATGTGTTGCTGATCATCTCCACTTGCGCAAGTTAATGTATTCGACACTCTCTAGATATTGTCTACTATAGGGCGTTCCAACACTTGTCCATCCTGACGAGGGAGGCGCCCCCGATTTTTTTTTAAAAATGGTACGCTAAAAAATAAGCGGAGTTAACAAATTGTATTCAAATTTCTTGATATCTTAAATATAATTTGAACGGAATTTAAACTAAAACTACCCTAAAACCCCTAATCCCCGTCGTCGGAGGAGAGGTTGTCGGTACCGGCCACCATAGCTGACATTTTCAACAATTTGCGTGACGCTCGAGTAGTCCGGCGGGCCCTTGAGATGGCGCAGTGATGGTTGTAGCGTGTTCGCCGACGCGAGCAAGGCTTGAGGGAGTCCGGGAACGTCCTTAGGGTCGTCAAGGTCACGATGTGGTAACGGGACACGCAAATCCACCAATACCTCCTCCGGCTCCGACTTCGCTGCCGAAGGACCACCTAGCCCTATGGTGGGAGCGAGTCTTCTATTTAGGCGTGCGGACCAACCCACCTCACGGTGGCTCGCGCAGGACCCGTATGCCCCCACGGCTCGTGTTTCGACACGCAGAGCGGCGCTGTGCCCTGCGGCGTTTTATTTTTTGTGTTTGTGCCTCCATAACATCGAGTTAACATAATATAAAAAATATGATAAATCTAATCAAACTATTTTTGTGCTATAGATCTACAAACCTGACCATTTTTTAAAAGTACGCGGGATGCGTCGTGCTCGTGACGCACGTGCATATACACCCGGTATTTAAAATTTATTTTTAAACTCATTTTAAAATTTCAAAAATATTAAAAAAAATGTTCGTGCATAGAGTTTAACATTCCATCTGTTCATGAAATCGTTCCACGAAAAAAACGACATTTTTTGTGATACACGTTAAAAAAGGCAAAATTTGGTGTTAAAATCAGACTTTTCACGAGACATTTATTTGGTTGCCACAAATGATATCGATTTTTCGCGAAACAACTTTGTGGACACATAAAATGTGCAGATATATCCGCGGAATTTTCTTCTTAATTTTTTTGACATTTCATAATATGTTTTTTAAATACATATGAACCGGTGTCAAAGGGGATTTCACGTAGACTAAAATTAAAACTTCAAATAATTTGGAACAGTGTTGTCACTGTACTTAAGTTGAATTTTATGAATCGACTTGGACTTCAAAAATATTCAAACCTACACGTCTACAGATCCGGAGCCAAAACAAACCTCTCCGTCATTCCCTGTCCCCTCGAGCCAGCGCCAAAATCAAACCCCGCTCCGCCGCTCCGGTGACCCCTCCTCCCCGGAGACGAAGCTCTACGACGCAATCGCCTGCTCGCCATGACGGAGGTACTCCCTGCTTCCACTTCCCCCCTGCCAATTTTGAGGCCGCACTTTTCCCAACCACGGCTGCCAGATTTGGGCGTAACGCGGTGCTTGCTTATTGCGATTGTTGCCACGGCCGTCGTCACAGGAGTAGGAGTAGTATTTTTGCTGGACTAATCTAGCTGGTGAATCGCCCGGCGACGGTCCAGCTATTAGTCTCGCGGGTCTCGAAGAATTAGGGTTAGGTTCGCTTGCTTGTACATGTCTCGTTCGATTCAATTGCGACGAAGGGAACCTGTTGTTTTGTGAAGCCAATTACAGATGATTAGGCCCTCTGATATGGTTCCATCATCTATGGTGGGTGGTGGCACTTCATCCGTTCAAGATTTTGAGTTGACTAGGGAATTTGTAAGACGCTTAAGTGGAGAATAGCCTGGTGTAATGCTGATATTGTGGATGTTTGTCTTTTGGTAGAAAATAGTGAGATTTTCTTTGCCTTTGCGAAAAATCACGTGCAATCTTCTACTTAGTGTTGTATTATTAATCTCTGCTATACTCTTGAGAATCCAACTCTCCAAGTTAAATTTTGGGACTAAGAACTTGCCCTCTCTTAATTTCAGTATTGGGTGAGCCAAGGAAACAAATGGTGCGACTTGTGTAAAATCTTCATATCTAACAATCCGTTCAGCATCAGAACGCATGAGACTGGTAAACGCCACAAGGACAATGTCACCCAAAGATTGTCCACGATGCAAAAGGATGGTGCTGCTAAGGAAAAAGAGCAGCAGCAAGCAGCTAAAGCCCTCCAGCTGATAGAAGCTGTAAGTTCTTAATTTGCTGTATTTTATACGTATTCCTATCCGTCAGTTAACTCCATCCCTGACATAAATATCTTTTTGTGAACTGGATTTGTAAATGGAAAGGGAAATATGGTGCTACGTGTTGTTAGAACATGCAGGATTTTCGTCTTGCATAATCCCTTTTTGTACTCTGTTGCAGTTTGTCCAGAGTTATAGGTAGCATGCCTGATTATATTTCAATTTTTTTATGTGCAGAAAGCTAAAAAGAGTTACCAGAAAGATTTAGAGAATAACCAGAGAAACGTTGATGGTGACAGTTCTGCAGCACCTGGAGAAGGTTGTTTTCCTTGATACCTGAATACCTGATGCATTGTGGCCTTAGTTTCCCATTGCGTGCATAGTCATCTTTGATTTGTGTAGCATAAATTAGATCTTGATCTATTATTAACATCCCCTTGAGCTTTCATTACCTTGCTGACTTTTCTCCTACTGATTCTAGTTGTTCACTTCCTGAGTTCCCAGCCAGATGGCCACACCACAGCAGGGGAATGTGATTGCTGAACCAAGAAATAACCTGATATTTATCGTCAGTTTCCACAGTCCCACTTATTTCTTATGCTTAAATTACCCATCCAAACATGTCTTTCCTAGCTGTTTCACAATTATATGCAACTTTCTTTTTATTCTTGCAAGTCAAATGTCCTTACTAGAATATCCCAATAAATTCGTATTTGATTGGGCAGCAAAATGTGTTAAGACAACATTTTAATCAGTGAGTCAAAAATTATCACGATGCGTGTGAGATCGAGTGCATCGGACGGAGAAAAAATTTGACTGATGCAAAATTGAAAACCAGCTAGCTTCAACCTGCAAGTTAGTAACACATGAACTGTACCTCAGCAAAGTGTATAGTTGTCCAACAATTTAGCATTTATAGTTTTAATTTCTCTGCACGCTATATGGCCTGGTTAGTATATGAATTCGGGTTCTACATGAACAAGTTATTTTGAGCTAGCGTACTGGATAGTGAAGACTATTTGCCACTTAATACTAATTGGGCATTTAATACCATTGTATGGATTCCCTAGTATGAATCATGAAGTATACTTTGCATGGACTGATGCACAATCTGATCATGCTGTACTATGAAGAAAGCATTTTTGTTCTGAGATTGTTGACAATGCATTGGTGTCATTTTGAAGGTCCTATCTGTGTTGGGTAACATGTTTGAAATCTGGCATGTGCAGGATGGATATTCGACTCAACTACAGGGTATTATCATGATAAATCTACTGGACTTTACTATGACTCAAACTCCGGTTTCTATTATTCTGACGGTTTAGGTACTTCCATTAACCAGACACACATACCTGTATTTCTTATTCGTGCTGTCATGCTTTCCAGAAACTTTGTTCGATATAATTCATATTTTTTTCTTCTGTTGAGCAGGCAAATGGGTTACGCAGGAAGAGGCATACAAGTCCGTGGAGACTTCAAAAACTGACGCTGCGCAATCATCAACTTCGCAAACAAAGCCACCTGGTGGAGGCGCCGCTTTCTCCAGCATTAAAGGAGGCCCAGCTCCGGGTCTGGTGGTCACGAAACCACTGAACCCGATGAGACCTGTGAAGGGTGCTCCATCCGGTATCGCTGTTAACAAGAGGAAAAGGGAAGACACTAAGAAGCCTAAGGTGGTTTCGAAGGAGGAGGAAACGGCCCTGAGAGCGCGGGAAGCAGCGAGGAAACGGGTTGACGACAGGGAGAAGCCTCTGATGGGATTATATAAAACGTACTGAGGTGCCAGTGCTCCCAAACTCTCGCCGGGGTACACCCACAGTCGCCTGTGCTACCTGGGTAGTATATTGGAAATGCTAATGGGTGAATTGTTCTGAAAAAGAGACATACCAGCTGGCGTCGATGGGTTTCAGTCTTTGAGAGGAGCTCTTCAGCGTCAGCTAGGCGTGTCTGTAGTGTTACAACACCTCATTAAAGTTCCTAAATTGGCCACATCCTGTTGTGTAGAACATGTACAAAAAATGAGTAACCCCACCCACTACCATTTCCTTGTACCCCTTTCCCCAATGTATTGCATTACATTACATGATACAAGTGATGTGAACTGTAGCCACTATGGAGTGTGGAGGCTGGTTTAGACAAATTATTGAGTACCATCTATCCTGTGATGGGAAGAACTCCTAGTGGCCACAGCCCACAGCGGTATCATCAGTTCATTATTACTCCCAAAAAATGGTGGATGTTATTTTGCACATATTGTTGGGATTATTTTGTTCCAAGCCCAGTTATGTTTCCTCTCTTTTTTTTTGTGATGAGATCATGACATGCAGTAATAACCTGATATGCTAGGGAGAATTCTGCAGCAAGTGCCAAGCCTCGGTCACCGTCCAAACTCTTGTGTGTGAAAGCACCATTGTGTCCACGCTCCATCGACTTCCCGGAGAGCAACGGCAACCGTACTAGGTGACTCCGGGCTCCGGCAAACAACCGAATGAGTCAACCGGTCCCGTCGGTGTAGCGGCCACTTGCTCCGTGTCGTTGGCGAACCTTGGAAGCACCTCGGTTATGTTGTATCTTATAGAAAGAGAAAAATTCATCAACAGTCATTAAACTTGTCGTGGTGTCTCACATACATCACTGAGCTTCCAAATACACCCATTACGGTCACTCTACCTGCAGAACTGGCTCAGTACGGTCACTGTATACCTGTCCGTACCGTATTCTTGTACGGGAGGCGACACATGGGCGCTGACCGCGTGGACAGCGTGGACAGGACGTGGCGGCGGAGGGGGTTTTCTGCAATTTCGCAGTGTAATACTCCGACCAAGCCCTTTCACTCTTATTAAATAACGATCTCAGACAGCGGCCACTGATTTATCCTCTCTCCCCCTTCTCTGTCGTTTGGAGTTGCGTCGGACTGGTCGAGGAGAGGTCGGCGAGGTCGAGGCGATCGTCGCTGCGCGAGCGTGGAGCGGCGGCGACATGGGCTCGGCCGACGATTTCGACCCGCCACCGCGCACCCCTGACCGGAGGTTGTTGAGCGAGGTTCCGCTGGGTCCTGAGCGGCGGGTGGGGGAAGGTTCGCCGCCATTGTACGGTGAGTTCTGTTTCTCCTTCTTTCCTCTATTTCGGCGGCGGAACGGAGAATGGAGCGTCATCTGTTGCTGTAGATAGATAGGTTTGCTGTTCGTACTGTGTAATTAGTTGGTTTGGTTGGATTCATCTCCGGGCGCAGGGCATCCATGGCCCGTCCATCTTCGGGCGCAGGGCATCCAATTAGGGTTTAAAGATCATCCTTTCGTGCGGTCGGTGCTATGATTTTGGGAAATTGAATGATAAAGGTGTTAGATTTTCTAGCAAATTGAGTTGTTTTCTGAAGCCGATGTACTGTCCTGTTTCTGAACCCTGAACATGGTGCACTAATCTGACATGTAATGTGTTTAGAAGTTATAGATTTCATGGTACGAATTCATAAAAATTGTGTGGCAAGTTCTGAATGCTACGAATTGTTGATGCACGCTATGTTTGTTTACTGAAAAATGCCTCCTTCAGTGTCAGTATAGTGAAAAAACCTTGCTTTCTCTGTCAGTTAGTGAACAATGCTTGCTTTCCTTGTCAGTTAGTGAAAAAATCCTTGATTTCTCTATCAGTTAGTGAAAAATCCTTACTTTACTTGTTTTTTATGCAGATAAACGCAGTAACCACTTCTCTGTGATTATCTACCATGGTGGTTATTTCATGGGTCATGGCAAGAACAGGGAGTACTCTCGTGGGGCAAGTGTTTGGTTTGATTACTGCGATAGAGATAATTGGACACCAGAAGTGATTGAGAACATGATTGAGGATCTGGGGTATGAGTGTGGGGGAAGAATCAGGGTCTACTGGTGTGTCCCTGGACTTACAATCTATAAGAATGGCCTTCGAGAGATAAAGAAAGGGGACAACACCATGACTGAAAACATGCTGTCACATGTAAGAAATGGCAACCATTTTCAGGAGTTGTTTCTTGATCATGATGACAGCATGTTGACAGTTGTTCAACCTGTTGATCTTAACTCCTCTGATGATGAAGAATTGCCATTGGTGAAGTGGAGTGGGCCCTTGAAAGTAGACTATGATGATGTTGTTCATTTCCCAGTGGCTCCACTGCCACCTGTCATTAGTCCTATGAGGCCTCTTCAGATAATACTGCCAGTTTCAAATGAAGTAGCAGAGGAGCAGAGAGATGTACATGGAAATGCACAAGTACAAGGAAATGAACAAGTACATGAGCAAGTAGAAGTAGAATCTGCTTCAGAGAGTGATGAATCTTCAGAAGCTCACATTCCATCACCACCTCAACCAGGAGAGACCATGCTTGAGAGGACTTACAGAATCTATATGGAGTAACCATGCTTGAGAGGATGCAGCAACAAAGGCCAGCTCCACGAGAAGAGTGCACTGGAGTCATTACTGATTCAGCATTCATCAGTAATGCTGCTGCTGCCCAACCTGCAAGTACCTCTACAACAGCCACATCACATGGTAACCTGACCTTGAAGCTGGTGAAGATGAAGAGAGATAGAGAAAGAGAGATGGCTGCCAGAAGAGATGCAGTACTTGAGGCAATGAACGAAGCTCTTGAGAAGAAAGCAGAAGAAGCTGAACTAAGAAGACAAGAAATGCAACAGAGAAAAGATGAGGTAGCAGCAAGGAGAAGAGAAGCAGCTAAGGAGAAGAAAGAAGCTAAACAAGCTTTACTGCAGCAGCAGAAAGAGAAGAAAAGAGAAGAAGCGGAGGAGAAGAAGAGGCTTGCTCAGCTGCAGAAGGAGAAGAAAAAAGAAGATGCAGAGGAGAAGAAGAGGCTTGCTCAGCTGCAGAAGGAGAAGAAAAAAGAAGAGGCAGAGGCCAAGAAGAGACTTGCTGCGCAGGAGAAAGAAAGGAAAGAACTTGAAGCTTTAGCTCACAGGGCAGAGCGGGCAGAAGCAAAGAAACAAGTTGTTAAGAAGAGGACGGCAGCTATGATAGAAGCATCTGTTACTGATGATCAACAGGTGGCCAATAAGCAAAAGAGAGTGAACATGTTTGATGAGTTCAGAGGCTAAGAACTTGTAACTTATTTGCGTGATGTACTCTGATCAGTATAGCTGAACCTTGTAGAATATTTTGGCTGGCACTTGTGACCTAAAACTTATGAAATGCGAACTGGCATGTTTCTGGCACATGTTTATCTCGTATCATGTGAAATTTTCCTGAATTTGTGACCTGAAGTTTCTGGCACATGTTTCTGTCACATGTTTCTGAACTGAAATGCCAACTGGCATGTTTCTGGCACATGTTTATCTCGTAACATGTTTATCTTGTACTCAATGTAGTTCGTGCCAGCATTTTAATTCTGAATTTTCTAGTTCAAATACACATTGTTACTACTGATAAGATGACCAAATTCAATAAAAAAGGAGCAAAAGGATGAACATAGCTTGGACAACTAAATAGAGCACAAATTGCTAATTCATACTTCAGACAACATTCATCATTGAGAGTACAACCAAACTGACATGACATAGGTTCGAATTCAGTACAAATACGCCACAAATAGGTTCGAATTCAGTACAAATACAGCAGAAACAGCATAATAGCGATCTTCTTCAGACAACAAAATGACAGCTGCGATATTCTTCAGAGAGATCATCTTCATCTTCAGGTTAAGCATCACTCCCCACCGGCGGAACCATGACCGTTGTGCCCACCATAGTAATGGCCACCGTCGAGGACCGGAGGAAGAACACTGCCGTCCATTCGGCCACCATGAAATGGAAAGAAGTGCGTGCGCGTCGGGTCTTCGTCGTCGTCTTGGTAGCACAGCGGCAAGT
The DNA here is from genome assembly GCA_947311845.1 of Poa pratensis. Taxonomy (NCBI): domain Eukaryota; kingdom Viridiplantae; phylum Streptophyta; class Magnoliopsida; order Poales; family Poaceae; genus Poa; species Poa pratensis. Next base: position 37,679,226 of record CAMZMU010000044.1, on the reverse strand, counting down.
CGGTGATGACTGGGCTGCGATCAAGCACCTCCTCGACATGGATCAGCACGTTGTGCACTGCTATCCTCTTCGACGTCGGCGAGCTCGGTGGTGGCGGAGTGGACGGGTCTTCGTCGGACTCGTAGTCGATGGACGGAGGCCCGACCGGCTGCCGCGCCAGTGGCACCTCAATCACGAAGCTCTTGAGCAGCTACATCCACCTTCACGGCGCAGCGTTCCACTCCGCACTCTGCTACCAGCGCCGCCACGACGTCCTCCGGTGACATTGGTGGACGGCGACCAGCAACCGTGGCCACCAGCGCCCGGCCCCTCCACTTGCGCTCGAGTTCGAGCATCTTGCGCGTAGTGGTGAGAACCCAGCGCCCCTGCTCAGGCCTCAGCTCCGGCTCGCCATTCCGCCACAGCTCGAAGGGGAACTTGCGGCGGCTATCCATCGGCGGCGCCGGTCTCGATTTGGGGAGCAGGGATGTGGGGAATTTTTTTGAGCAGGGATGTGGGGATACCGGGATAGGGTTCAGTTGTCGATTTTATTGCACAACTGCGAAATTGCAGAAAACCCCCTCCGCCGCCACGTCCTGTCCACGCTGTCCACGCCCTCAGCGCCCATGTGTCGCCTCCCGTACAAGAATACGGTACGGACAGAGCTACAGTTACCTTACTGAGCCAGTTCTGCGAGTAGAATTACCGTTACGAGCGTATTTGGAAGCTCAGTGATGCATGTGAGACACTGCTTCAAGTTTAGTTACTGTTGATGAATTTTTCTCTTATAGAAATACAAATTTTCGCAGCAAAATATGACTCTATGTGACCCGTGTAAAAAAGAAAAGAGCTAAGTGAATAGTACCATTTACTATTTGCGTGTATTTTTTTTTTGTATAGGTCTACATGTAAAAGAAACAAGATAATATATCACCATGATTTATCTCCCTTTTTTGAAATTTTGAAAGTGGCACGTGTGGAATGAGTTGTGCCCGCAACTAATTGCAAATTTGAGTTTCCATAAAGAATGCCGGAGGGGTTCGTTCAGCATCAGTTGATCATAACCATCTATCTTATGTGAACCTAAATCGACTGATCTAACATCCTAAGAGCATCTCGGCACCCCAAATTGACCTTCCAAAGGCCAAATGGGGGTCAGGATGCAAAAATCGTCGCCAGCGGCACCCTAAGTGTTTGGGCCGAGCCATTTTGTGTCCGGCACTCCCCAGAGGCCCGCCCAATTTGGAGTCCTCCACGGGGTGCCGGACATTGCCCGGACACGTCCTCTGGCAGGCGGCCCCCACTCGTAATACACACAAGGCCGGCGCACAATTCCCACCTTCCTTTACATTACCGACCCGGACGTCAAAATTCTCAATCTTCCCTCCATTTCCAAAACCCACGCCGCCGCCACTCGACCCTCACTCGTCATACACACAAGGCAGTATCGCTGTTAACAAGAGGAAAAGGGAAGACACTAAGGGCCACTTCTTTTAAGTTTCTGCTTATGCAGAAGCGAGTTTCTGGATTGCGGTAGAAATAAGCTACGGTGGGGAGAAGCAGACTGCACCTCGGAGACTTCTTTTGCAGTTTCGCGGTGGGGAGAAGCTCCTCCGACGTCCGGCCGGAGGCGGTGAAGAAGTGAGCAGCGAGCTCGATTTCCGGCGTCCCAGGCCAATTCCTTCGGCCAGGGCGGTGGGAACGATGAGGCGGAGACAGGGGCAGGAGGAGGAGGCGGGGCAGGAGGAGGCGGGAACGGAGGCGGCGGCGGTCCAGCTCGTCGGCGGTTGGAGCAGCACCGGGGCGGGGCGGGGCTGAGGTCGGCGACCGGCGGCTGGATCTGGGCGCGGCTGAGGTCGGCGACCGGCGGCGGGAGCAGGACGAGCAGCGGCGGAGGTGGGGGATGGTAGGGCGGTCTGGGTGCGGCTGGATCTGGGCGCGGCGGACGTGGGGGATGGGAGGAGGAGGCGGAGGTGGGGGATGGGAGGAGGAGGCGGAGGTGAGGGTGCGGGATCGGGGCGGTGCGGGATGGGAGGAGGCTCGCTGAGAAACTCGGGAAACTGCTCCCGAGCAGTTTCTCCCTCCACGTACAAAAGTAGCTTCTGTGGTGGGGAGAAACCGGGAGAAGCTGGAGACTTCTTTTGCGGTTTCGCTGCGGGGGACCCCGAAGCTGCCCAGAAACCGCAAAAGAAGTGGCCCTAAGAAGCCCAAGGTGGTTTCGAAGGAGGAGGAAGCGGCCCTGAGAGCGCGGGCAGCGAGGAAACGAGTTGACGACAGGGAGAAGCCTCTGATGGGATTGTATAAAATGTACTGAGACGCCCGTGTCCCCAAGCTCGAGGGCCGAGGGGCGCTACCTGATGCAGCGAAAATGCTAAAATGGATGGATTGCTCTGAAGAAATAGATGTGGAGACCAGCGTCGATGGGTGTTTCAGTCTTTCATAGGAGCTCTTCAGCGTCAGCGACTGCAGCGTAGAATGCCTCATCAAAATTCCTAAAATTGGCCAAATCCTGTATCCACCGCTGTGGAGGCCCGCTTGACAAAACTATACGCTGGTGACAGGTCTGAACATAGTGCCGACATTTATTAAGCTGTGATTAATTGTTCCAAGCCCAGTTGTTTTTCCTCTACTTGTGATGATTCATGCAGTGCCGGGGGAGAATTGTGCAGCAAGCGCCGGCGCTGGCGGAGTGCCAAGCCTCAGTCAGTCAGCGTCCGAACTCTGAATGTGAAAGCACCAAAACTGGGCGCCCTCTCGTCCTCCCCTTCCGATGCGGCAACGGCCACCGTACGTACGTGACTCCGGCAAACAGCCACCGGAGTCAACCGGGTGCCCCACCGGTCTCCGCCGTTCAACCAGCGCCACGCTCGTATCTCCCTCCCCACACCACCAACCAAAGCTGTCGCCATGGCTGATGTTGATTGCACGGATTATCATCCGAGCTGAGTACACGCTCCAACTTGAGGATAGAGAAAGGTCCAAAAGGATATTGTCATTGCTGGCTCGAGTCCTGTTGCTGTGGAGCGTTTGGTACACTCTCTAGCCGATACTTTTCCCATTAAAGATCTTGGGGTGTTGGAATATTTTCTTGGACTTGAAGCGGCTTACACTTCCGGGGGCATGACATTGACTCAACGTAAGTATGCACTTGATCTTCTTCATCGTGTCAGCATGGAGAACTGCAAGCCTACTTCAACTCCGTTGTATCCTTCGGAGCGCCTTGCTAGGAATACCGGTCTACCGTTAGGTACTGAAGACTCTTTCCGGTACCGCAGCATTGTTGGTGGTTTACAGTATTTGACTCTCACACGTCCGGATATTTCCTTTGCTGTTAACAAAGTGTGTCAGTTTCTCGCTCAGCCTACCGAGGTGCACTGGGAAGCGGTTAAGCGCATTTTGCGCTATGTTAGAGGAACTCTGAACACTGGTTTGACTATCCACAAGTCCCCTTCTGTGGGTATTAGCATCTTCACTGACGCTGACTGGGCAGGATGTGTAGATGACCGTCGTTCCACTGGAGGTTTTGCGATCTTTGTTGGATCTAACCTTGTGTCGTGGAGCTCGAAGAAGCAGCCTACTGTCTCACGGTCTAGTACAGAGGCAGAATACAAGGCTTTGGCCAATGGCGCTGCAGAAGCTATGTGGATTGATACATTGCTCCAAGAGCTTGGAGTTACTCGGCAGCGTGTACCCATTTTGTGGTGCGATAATCTTGGGGCGACTTACCTAACAGCAAATCCGGTGTTTCACGCTCGTACCAAGCACATTGAGATCGATTTCCATTTTGTGCGCGAGCAAGTTGCCGATGGTGCTTTGGAGGTGAGGTTTATCTCTTCCGATGATCAGTTGGCTGATATATTTACCAAACCAGCCACACGACAGATGTTAGACCGATTCAAGTCCAATCTAAATCTTGTATGTACTAGTTTAGATTGAGGGGAAGTATTAGAATCGGTATACACGGTTTATGTACCGTGTTGTACACGTATATGTATTGTACCTGTATTGTACCTGTCATGCAATATATAAGAGATCATCGGAGGGCTCGTTGCCCTACCGAAAACCCCAAATTAAACTCTATCACCTTTGGGTCTGCCAAGCTTGTATGCAAGCAATTTAGTTGGGTTCTATTGTCCCAAGAGGGCCACCATGGCTGAGAGTGGGGGAACACCCCGAATATGGTCTTTGGGGGGAGAGGGAGAAGAGGCGACCTGTTGTCAATTGGCAAGTTGTGAACATACCCTCTTTCCCTGGCAGCCGCACACATATACTTTGAATCCATAAATTCTGGCACGATGTTGTACAAGAATCTTGAGATTCTGTCCCAGACGTCTTTTGGAGCAGGAGCAAGATCCTCATAGTAGAAATAAGGGGGCCCATTAGCTTCTTCCATAAATCTTCTGTTCACTGACTGTATTCTGTCATTTAGTAAGCTAAATCCTACCATAGCATTCGGAAGAGGTACCAGATCGTCATGTTGATCATTCCGAGAAGAGCGACTTCTTCGCGCTCCATCTCTTCCACACAATTTTCTTTTTTTCTTGATTTCTACCAAGCCCCGAAACTGCAAAAGTATAAATAACTTCATATATTATGAAACATAATTAGGAAGTGATTAGTACAAAACATAAAGTTCTATGCATGATGCAGTAGCAAAGCACACAACTAAAACTTCTGAATCAACAGAACTACATAAGTTTCAGAATAGCGAATACACTGATTGTTCTACTCTTTCATATCACAGAACTAAACCATAGCCTGTACTATTCAGCAGCATAACAAAAATATTCTTTACACATATGCGCCACCGAAGAACAATATAAGAGGCTAAGAAATCTGAAATCAGCAACCACATACAGAACAAATGAACAAGGGGCAAGCATGAAAATACCTTGGGCTCCCTCCCACCAGCATTGAATCTGTCATCCCAACTTCCAGTATTAGAATCACCAGCATCGTCTTCTCCAACACTTTGGCGGGCACACCGAGATGTAGAGCAGTTACCCAATGGAGCATCATCGCCTACATACTGTATATCACATGACCAATTATATAACATATGTTCATTCCGTCCATCCAACGGGAGCATCAAAGGACAAACTCAAGAATGGAAGAACATTGCAAAACACCTGATATGCAAGCAGGAGATTGAGTAACTCGTTCTCATCAGTGCCCTCTGTAAGCAAACACAAAAGTTTAGCAGAAGGAAAAAACATGAACTAAACAAATGAAATAAAACTTAATGTTGCAAGTATTACTGAGGTGTTTTATGCCCTTGAAGACCATCTCCTCTGGGAAACCCATTCTCACAAATTCTCCAACTAAAGATTCAGATGTCGCTGCGCCAATGGCCCTATCATTAGCATCCTTCAGAGACAAACAAACATGACAGAGTGACTAATCTAACAAGGTAGTAATAACACGATACGAATATTTCTAGAACATGTGTTGAAAGCCAGCCATTTCTATCAATTACCTGAGGCACCAGCGTGGACGGGCCAGGAGCATCAGGGCTCCTCAAAGCCAGATCAGACGAGGATTTGGCCTCACCATCATTGTCCTGGTGATCGAAATTGAAACTATCATCACTATCGCTATTATAGTCCTGTGGCATGATACTTGCATTACTAAACCACCCATACGGGAAAACAGAAGATGTGATGAAAAACACCATCTCTTGTATTGCCCCAATTCTAGATACTACTCAAGAAATCAACTGAAATGTCGGAAGTTAATAGAACAAGAAAGACAGGAGGTGATAGAGACCACGCTGCACCTTAAAGCAAGAACAAAAAACATGATCTACTAGCCTGAACTCTAACAAGTAGGACAACATGAAAGTGAAAAAGAGTTACTTGACAAGTGTGATGTGATGATCTGTAACTTGCAAATTAAGACTAATATAACATGTGTTGTACTCCATTGAAACATCAAGTCTATGATAACAATCATTTGTGTCAGACCCAAATGAAATACATGCAAACACGAACATCATGTATGGTTGCAGTAGAGCAAGAGTGATCTGCAAAGAGTACACATCAACGTGTGTATGACCTTGGTGATAAAATGCTACAGCTTAATTCAAGGAGTAGTGTCAATTATAAATGGTTCACTTCCGAAAGCGGTCTCCAAATCTAGATAAGTCTTTTGCTTTACGGGATGAAATATTGATAACTAAAAAATGGGGGAGGCGGCTTTCACTACCAACGTCATGAGAATGACCTCTTAGCTCATAAACCCAGACAAAGCCATAGACCATTTAGTAGTGCATCGCGAAGGTGGCCCAGTCGAGCATCCTTACCTTTTTTCATATTCTCTCAAAGATTGTTACTTACGTGAGTGATTTGTCAAACTGGGATCTACGAAGTAAGTATATCAGTTTGTTTCCACTATATTTGTACAATGGCAGTCAATATTTCTGGTTACCTTGTCTTCTAGGTACATTATCATGCTCAGTCAAACTTCAGGCTGCAGAGATATTGTCCAAGGAGGGAATCAGTGCTGACGTAGTTTCCTTTTGCAAAGTATATTATATATTACGGTTATGCAACTATGTTCTTATTATCTTCTACTATCTGTTAACAGGTAAGCTATCTTTTTTTTGTTTTTTGCAGGGAACAGGTAAGCAATCTTCGGTCAAATAGACCATTGGATAGAGATGCTATTAATGCATCTGTTAGGAAAACCAATAGATTGGTAACAGTTGAAGAAGGCTTCCCACAACATGGGGTTAGTGCTGATCTATGGTCTGTTTCTCTCTCTCCTTTCCCCTCTCACTTACGCTCAGATATGCCTGGCCATTGAAATTATGAGATGCATTTCCATTACAGCATGTCTTTTGTGGAGGACAGTTTTGAGTATCTTGGTGCATCAATCGAGAGGATTAAGGAAACTGATGTGCACACGCCCTATGCTGCGAACCTCGGAATGTTGGCGTTTGCACAGGTACATGTTGCTGCTTCTCTTGCATTGATTAAGAACATGTGGATCCCATCTCTTATAAGTCTGGTTGGCCAAGCCTTCCGAATCAATAATGGCCCGAGTTATCATCAGTAGCACTGGATCAAAAATTTACTGACTCGCATTTCCTGCGTATTTTTTGACAAATCTGGCCCTTTTGAGCAACTAAACACATATATGGCCTATTCCCAAAACTATTTTCAAATCTGGCCTCTTGAGGTCGGCGCCAATGAGCATGGAGCCGAACTTGTTCAGTTCGGCGCCATCTAGAAAGTCACATAATTTTCCTAAGGATTTAGAATTTTTAAAACAGGGGGTCGGCGCAAGGTCGGCGCCATCCTCGTTGGAGCCGACCTCAGGGGTCAGATTTGAAAATAGTTTTGGAGAGAGGTCAGATTTGAGATTAGTTTCGCAAAAAGGCCATATTTGGCAAAAAATACATTTCCTGCTTTCATCCATCTATTATAGGCTGTAGCCCATATCACTGACTGGCTACTGTGCAAATCTCTGTTGAAGATGGGGAAATAAGTTGAATATTTATTTATTTGGAATGCTACATGTTGGTTTTATTGCAAGCCTGACATAAGCTGAATATTTATTTCTTTGATATAAGCAGAATTCCTTGGTTGCATGTTTCGGAGGTGTCAAGAAACAGAGGGACTAACTGCTCTGGCAGATTCCAAGTATCACAATCCATTAATGCAGCTCGGTACGTTGAATCCACATTCACACAATGGTGTGAGGGCATGTTCTTTATTTAAATGGAATATCTACATGTAGTTGGAAAAGTGAGAGTGTATTCTAGCAAGAGATAAATCAACTGAGAGAGTTCACATTAGAATGGGTTTGATAAGATTTCTACTGTTATTCGAGCATTTGATGCTCCCTCCTGGGATAATCTGAAGAACAAGAGGAAGTGGCATGAGCATTCAAAAGAACCAGCTATATCATCTAGGGCCATCATAGAATCTTCAGGCCACATGCAAGGCAGGCCATCTAAGCTAGAAGATGTCCTAAATATGTTGGATTTTGTAACAGTATGGAGAGTTGTGGCAAGTGGAGTAGACCAGCTGATATTCACAAGAATTTGTCCTGGAAGCTCAATGTTTGGTAATGATGGGGTCGAACCGGTTCATGCTAAATTGAGTGTACTGTTTGCTATTTTTCAAGCCTGGTGTTTGAGGCATGAAGGCTTCGTCCCAAGATTGTCCGAGAGGTTGAAATGGCTAAAGGCCGATGTGACGCAACTAGGAGACAAAATGATTACATATATCAACATGCTAAGGGAGCATGGTCTTAGGTACCTGACAGCCGCTAGGCTGAAAATTTAATAAAAACAGTGTGTGTGTGTGTGATGCATAAATATCAGGTTTCAAAGTAAAAAACAAATTGTCAATTTGGAACAAGTTTTACACTATTTTTACATCATGCAAAACTGTGCCTTTCTCATTTACAATATGTACACTTCACTTGTTATATCGTTGTCCTAAGGTTTACTACCAAGTAATATATGGAGGTGGAATGAATTATGAGATTTTAAATATTGCCTTTTTAACTTCTGTATTAGAAGAAAAGGTTTGTCCTTTTAACTATCCCCTACCTTGCTGGGAGAGCTTTCTATGGTTTACAAGAAAGTAGCCTTTTCTTTTTCAATGTTAGGAGCAGGAAAGCTGCTATTTTTTTTCTATGGTAGACAAGAAAGTAGTCTTTTCTATTTCAGTGTTAGGACTAGGAAAGCTGATATCCTTTTGACCATGTGGAGTAGAACAACATGAGCATCCTTTACTCTCAAATATGTAAACTTGCAATGCACGGGCATATTTGCTATTATGACATATTTTTGTTCCATCCATGCAACGGGAGCTTCAAAGGACAAACTTAGGAATGGAAGAACATTGAAAAATACCTGATATGCAAGCAGTAGATTGAGTAACTCGTTCTCATCAGTGCCCTCTGTAAGCAAACACAGAAGTTTAGCAGAAGGAAAAAACACGAACTAAGCAAATGAAATAAAACTTAATGGTGCAAGTATTACTGAGGTGTTTTATGCCCTTCAAGACCATCTCCTCCCGGAATCCCATTCTCACAAATTTTTGAACAAAAGAATCAGATGTTGCTGCCCCAATGGCCCTATCATTAGCACCCTTCAGAGACAAACAAACATGACGCAGTGACTAATCTAACAAGACAGTAATAACACGATATGAATAATCCTAGAATATGTGTTGAAAGCCAGCCATTCTATCAATTACCTGAGGCACCAGCGTGGACCGGCCAGGAGTATCAGGACTCCTCAAAGCCAGAGCAGACGAGGATTCGGCCTCACCATCATTGTCCCAGTGATCGAAGTCGAAACTATCATCACTATCGCTATTATAGTCCTGTGGCATGATACTTGCATTACTAAACCAGCCATACGGGAAAACAGAAGCTGTGAAGAAAAACACCATCTCTTGCATTGCCCCAAATATAGATACTACTCAAGAAATCAACTGAAAACTTAGAAGTTAATAGACCAAGAAAGATAGGAGGTGACAGAGATCACGCTGAATCGTAAAGCAAGAAAAGTAAACATGATCTACTAGAGATCAAAGCCTGAACTCTAACAAGTAGGACAACATGAAAGTGAACAAGAGTTACTTGACAAGTGTCATGTGATGATCTGCAACTTGCAAATTAAGACTAGTGTAACATGTGTTGTACTCCATTGAAACATCAAGTCTATGATAACAATCGTTTGTGTCAGATCCAAATGAAATTCATGCAAGCACGAACATCATGTATGGATATGTCGCAGTAGAGCAAGAACTGATCTGCAAAGAGTACACACCAACATGCACAGATGATGCATTTGTAGATCCTTGAGAACCGTCATGATCTAAACCATGCCAAAAGATTTCCTGAATTCAGGTTATTAATAGAAGTATTCCATCGCTAGAGAAGTATCATACAGTTGTATTTCGCTCTACTCTATGACAGAAAGAGAGCACTTTCCTAGCACAATCCTAATCTATGACACAATAGCAGCACAGACTCCCAATCTATGGCACATAACACTTCCCTCAGAAGCAACAAACACAATTTGGCAGTTTAAATGGGTAGTGCGTATTGTACTGAACATACATCATCATAAAAAGAAGTTTTTTTTCGATCAAACAAGAAGTTCTTCCAGCAAGGTACAGTACTAGATTCCACCAATATTCAGAACACTTTGGTAGACAAAAAACACTAGTAACTAATGCTTTTGATTCTAACCACTCCCAGGAGATAAGAAATACCACTTATTGCAAGAAGATTTTCGAAAAGCTGTTGCTTGAAATACTCAGCCGCCGCACGTGAACCATCAAATACACGCTGCTAACCATCGATTTCGGTTAGTTATCCTACATCGTAGAAGAAACCCTCCATGAACCATGATGCGTCTTTCCCCTCCACAGCCCGCATTTCAGCTTACCGTCTTCTCCCTCCCACCCGCCACTGGCCGGCCAGCGCCTCCCCGAACACCGCCGCCATGCCCCGGTCCCCGGACACCGAAAAAGTCGCCTCTTTTCTTCGGGAACAAGGGCCGGGTTCAACGAATCGAACGAAAAAGAAAGGAAATCGGGGCGCCCACATACAGATAGAGGGTAGCGACGGCCGACGGCGGGCGGGGAGGAGACGGGCGAGAGGGGGTGAATGATTACCGTCATAGCAGGCTGCAGGGTCGCCTCCCGCGCGCGCCGCTCTCCCGCTCTGGCGCGTGCGGCGGCGAGGTGGAGGAGGGGCTGGTCGGGACGGGACGGGACGGCGGCGACGGCGCGGCTTCCTCTGCCAGCCAAAACCCTGTGTTCTGACAAGAGCGTGGCCGTGGTGGCGGTGGTTTGGTGTGTGTAGCGGGCGGAGACGGCTGCGTAGTGGCAACTGTGGGTTTTGGGGCGCTGGATTTGGTGCGCCAATTTATCATCTTTTCCCCCAAGGAGTCTCCCACTTACATTTTCATTAAAGAAACATTCGGTTTAAGCTAGAAAAAAAAAGGAAAAATGAAATCGAACTTCAAGTTATGGTAAACATGTGTTGCTGATCATCTCCACTTGCGCAAGTTAATGTATTCGACACTCTCTAGATATTGTCTACTATAGGGCGTTCCAACACTTGTCCATCCTGACGAGGGAGGCGCCCCCGATTTTTTTTTAAAAATGGTACGCTAAAAAATAAGCGGAGTTAACAAATTGTATTCAAATTTCTTGATATCTTAAATATAATTTGAACGGAATTTAAACTAAAACTACCCTAAAACCCCTAATCCCCGTCGTCGGAGGAGAGGTTGTCGGTACCGGCCACCATAGCTGACATTTTCAACAATTTGCGTGACGCTCGAGTAGTCCGGCGGGCCCTTGAGATGGCGCAGTGATGGTTGTAGCGTGTTCGCCGACGCGAGCAAGGCTTGAGGGAGTCCGGGAACGTCCTTAGGGTCGTCAAGGTCACGATGTGGTAACGGGACACGCAAATCCACCAATACCTCCTCCGGCTCCGACTTCGCTGCCGAAGGACCACCTAGCCCTATGGTGGGAGCGAGTCTTCTATTTAGGCGTGCGGACCAACCCACCTCACGGTGGCTCGCGCAGGACCCGTATGCCCCCACGGCTCGTGTTTCGACACGCAGAGCGGCGCTGTGCCCTGCGGCGTTTTATTTTTTGTGTTTGTGCCTCCATAACATCGAGTTAACATAATATAAAAAATATGATAAATCTAATCAAACTATTTTTGTGCTATAGATCTACAAACCTGACCATTTTTTAAAAGTACGCGGGATGCGTCGTGCTCGTGACGCACGTGCATATACACCCGGTATTTAAAATTTATTTTTAAACTCATTTTAAAATTTCAAAAATATTAAAAAAAATGTTCGTGCATAGAGTTTAACATTCCATCTGTTCATGAAATCGTTCCACGAAAAAAACGACATTTTTTGTGATACACGTTAAAAAAGGCAAAATTTGGTGTTAAAATCAGACTTTTCACGAGACATTTATTTGGTTGCCACAAATGATATCGATTTTTCGCGAAACAACTTTGTGGACACATAAAATGTGCAGATATATCCGCGGAATTTTCTTCTTAATTTTTTTGACATTTCATAATATGTTTTTTAAATACATATGAACCCGGTGTCAAAGGGGATTTCACGTAGACTAAAATTAAAACTTCAAATAATTTGGAACAGTGTTGTCACTGTACTTAAGTTGAATTTTATGAATCGACTTGGACTTCAAAAATATTCAAACCTACACGTCTACAGATCCGGAGCCAAAACAAACCTCTCCGTCATTCCCTGTCCCCTCGAGCCAGCGCCAAAATCAAACCCCGCTCCGCCGCTCCGGTGACCCCTCCTCCCCGGAGACGAAGCTCTACGACGCAATCGCCTGCTCGCCATGACGGAGGTACTCCCTGCTTCCACTTCCCCCCTGCCAATTTTGAGGCCGCACTTTTCCCAACCACGGCTGCCAGATTTGGGCGTAACGCGGTGCTTGCTTATTGCGATTGTTGCCACGGCCGTCGTCACAGGAGTAGGAGTAGTATTTTTGCTGGACTAATCTAGCTGGTGAATCGCCCGGCGACGGTCCAGCTATTAGTCTCGCGGGTCTCGAAGAATTAGGGTTAGGTTCGCTTGCTTGTACATGTCTCGTTCGATTCAATTGCGACGAAGGGAACCTGTTGTTTTGTGAAGCCAATTACAGATGATTAGGCCCTCTGATATGGTTCCATCATCTATGGTGGGTGGTGGCACTTCATCCGTTCAAGATTTTGAGTTGACTAGGGAATTTGTAAGACGCTTAAGTGGAGAATAGCCTGGTGTAATGCTGATATTGTGGATGTTTGTCTTTTGGTAGAAAATAGTGAGATTTTCTTTGCCTTTGCGAAAAATCACGTGCAATCTTCTACTTAGTGTTGTATTATTAATCTCTGCTATACTCTTGAGAATCCAACTCTCCAAGTTAAATTTTGGGACTAAGAACTTGCCCTCTCTTAATTTCAGTATTGGGTGAGCCAAGGAAACAAATGGTGCGACTTGTGTAAAATCTTCATATCTAACAATCCGTTCAGCATCAGAACGCATGAGACTGGTAAACGCCACAAGGACAATGTCACCCAAAGATTGTCCACGATGCAAAAGGATGGTGCTGCTAAGGAAAAAGAGCAGCAGCAAGCAGCTAAAGCCCTCCAGCTGATAGAAGCTGTAAGTTCTTAATTTGCTGTATTTTATACGTATTCCTATCCGTCAGTTAACTCCATCCCTGACATAAATATCTTTTTGTGAACTGGATTTGTAAATGGAAAGGGAAATATGGTGCTACGTGTTGTTAGAACATGCAGGATTTTCGTCTTGCATAATCCCTTTTTGTACTCTGTTGCAGTTTGTCCAGAGTTATAGGTAGCATGCCTGATTATATTTCAATTTTTTTATGTGCAGAAAGCTAAAAAGAGTTACCAGAAAGATTTAGAGAATAACCAGAGAAACGTTGATGGTGACAGTTCTGCAGCACCTGGAGAAGGTTGTTTTCCTTGATACCTGAATACCTGATGCATTGTGGCCTTAGTTTCCCATTGCGTGCATAGTCATCTTTGATTTGTGTAGCATAAATTAGATCTTGATCTATTATTAACATCCCCTTGAGCTTTCATTACCTTGCTGACTTTTCTCCTACTGATTCTAGTTGTTCACTTCCTGAGTTCCCAGCCAGATGGCCACACCACAGCAGGGGAATGTGATTGCTGAACCAAGAAATAACCTGATATTTATCGTCAGTTTCCACAGTCCCACTTATTTCTTATGCTTAAATTACCCATCCAAACATGTCTTTCCTAGCTGTTTCACAATTATATGCAACTTTCTTTTTATTCTTGCAAGTCAAATGTCCTTACTAGAATATCCCAATAAATTCGTATTTGATTGGGCAGCAAAATGTGTTAAGACAACATTTTAATCAGTGAGTCAAAAATTATCACGATGCGTGTGAGATCGAGTGCATCGGACGGAGAAAAAATTTGACTGATGCAAAATTGAAAACCAGCTAGCTTCAACCTGCAAGTTAGTAACACATGAACTGTACCTCAGCAAAGTGTATAGTTGTCCAACAATTTAGCATTTATAGTTTTAATTTCTCTGCACGCTATATGGCCTGGTTAGTATATGAATTCGGGTTCTACATGAACAAGTTATTTTGAGCTAGCGTACTGGATAGTGAAGACTATTTGCCACTTAATACTAATTGGGCATTTAATACCATTGTATGGATTCCCTAGTATGAATCATGAAGTATACTTTGCATGGACTGATGCACAATCTGATCATGCTGTACTATGAAGAAAGCATTTTTGTTCTGAGATTGTTGACAATGCATTGGTGTCATTTTGAAGGTCCTATCTGTGTTGGGTAACATGTTTGAAATCTGGCATGTGCAGGATGGATATTCGACTCAACTACAGGGTATTATCATGATAAATCTACTGGACTTTACTATGACTCAAACTCCGGTTTCTATTATTCTGACGGTTTAGGTACTTCCATTAACCAGACACACATACCTGTATTTCTTATTCGTGCTGTCATGCTTTCCAGAAACTTTGTTCGATATAATTCATATTTTTTTCTTCTGTTGAGCAGGCAAATGGGTTACGCAGGAAGAGGCATACAAGTCCGTGGAGACTTCAAAAACTGACGCTGCGCAATCATCAACTTCGCAAACAAAGCCACCTGGTGGAGGCGCCGCTTTCTCCAGCATTAAAGGAGGCCCAGCTCCGGGTCTGGTGGTCACGAAACCACTGAACCCGATGAGACCTGTGAAGGGTGCTCCATCCGGTATCGCTGTTAACAAGAGGAAAAGGGAAGACACTAAGAAGCCTAAGGTGGTTTCGAAGGAGGAGGAAACGGCCCTGAGAGCGCGGGAAGCAGCGAGGAAACGGGTTGACGACAGGGAGAAGCCTCTGATGGGATTATATAAAACGTACTGAGGTGCCAGTGCTCCCAAACTCTCGCCGGGGTACACCCACAGTCGCCTGTGCTACCTGGGTAGTATATTGGAAATGCTAATGGGTGAATTGTTCTGAAAAAGAGACATACCAGCTGGCGTCGATGGGTTTCAGTCTTTGAGAGGAGCTCTTCAGCGTCAGCTAGGCGTGTCTGTAGTGTTACAACACCTCATTAAAGTTCCTAAATTGGCCACATCCTGTTGTGTAGAACATGTACAAAAAATGAGTAACCCCACCCACTACCATTTCCTTGTACCCCTTTCCCCAATGTATTGCATTACATTACATGATACAAGTGATGTGAACTGTAGCCACTGTGGAGTGTGGAGGCTGGTTTAGACAAATTATTGAGTACCATCTATCCTGTGATGGGAAGAACTCCTAGTGGCCACAGCCCACAGCGGTATCATCAGTTCATTATTACTCCCAAAAAATGGTGGATGTTATTTTGCACATATTGTTGGGATTATTTTGTTCCAAGCCCAGTTATGTTTCCTCTCTTTTTTTTTGTGATGAGATCATGACATGCAGTAATAACCTGATATGCTAGGGAGAATTCTGCAGCAAGTGCCAAGCCTCGGTCACCGTCCAAACTCTTGTGTGTGAAAGCACCATTGTGTCCACGCTCCATCGACTTCCCGGAGAGCAACGGCAACCGTACTAGGTGACTCCGGGCTCCGGCAAACAACCGAATGAGTCAACCGGTCCCCGTCGGTGTAGCGGCCACTTGCTCCGTGTCGTTGGCGAACCTTGGAAGCACCTCGGTTATGTTGTATCTTATAGAAAGAGAAAAATTCATCAACAGTCATTAAACTTGTCGTGGTGTCTCACATACATCACTGAGCTTCCAAATACACCCATTACGGTCACTCTACCTGCAGAACTGGCTCAGTACGGTCACTGTATACCTGTCCGTACCGTATTCTTGTACGGGAGGCGACACATGGGCGCTGACCGCGTGGACAGCGTGGACAGGACGTGGCGGCGGAGGGGGTTTTCTGCAATTTCGCAGTGTAATACTCCGACCAAGCCCTTTCACTCTTATTAAATAACGATCTCAGACAGCGGCCACTGATTTATCCTCTCTCCCCCTTCTCTGTCGTTTGGAGTTGCGTCGGACTGGTCGAGGAGAGGTCGGCGAGGTCGAGGCGATCGTCGCTGCGCGAGCGTGGAGCGGCGGCGACATGGGCTCGGCCGACGATTTCGACCCGCCACCGCGCACCCCTGACCGGAGGTTGTTGAGCGAGGTTCCGCTGGGTCCTGAGCGGCGGGTGGGGGAAGGTTCGCCGCCATTGTACGGTGAGTTCTGTTTCTCCTTCTTTCCTCTATTTCGGCGGCGGAACGGAGAATGGAGCGTCATCTGTTGCTGTAGATAGATAGGTTTGCTGTTCGTACTGTGTAATTAGTTGGTTTGGTTGGATTCATCTCCGGGCGCAGGGCATCCATGGCCCGTCCATCTTCGGGCGCAGGGCATCCAATTAGGGTTTAAAGATCATCCTTTCGTGCGGTCGGTGCTATGATTTTGGGAAATTGAATGATAAAGGTGTTAGATTTTCTAGCAAATTGAGTTGTTTTCTGAAGCCGATGTACTGTCCTGTTTCTGAACCCTGAACATGGTGCACTAATCTGACATGTAATGTGTTTAGAAGTTATAGATTTCATGGTACGAATTCATAAAAATTGTGTGGCAAGTTCTGAATGCTACGAATTGTTGATGCACGCTATGTTTGTTTACTGAAAAATGCCTCCTTCAGTGTCAGTATAGTGAAAAAACCTTGCTTTCTCTGTCAGTTAGTGAACAATGCTTGCTTTCCTTGTCAGTTAGTGAAAAAATCCTTGATTTCTCTATCAGTTAGTGAAAAATCCTTACTTTACTTGTTTTTTATGCAGATAAACGCAGTAACCACTTCTCTGTGATTATCTACCATGGTGGTTATTTCATGGGTCATGGCAAGAACAGGGAGTACTCTCGTGGGGCAAGTGTTTGGTTTGATTACTGCGATAGAGATAATTGGACACCAGAAGTGATTGAGAACATGATTGAGGATCTGGGGTATGAGTGTGGGGGAAGAATCAGGGTCTACTGGTGTGTCCCTGGACTTACAATCTATAAGAATGGCCTTCGAGAGATAAAGAAAGGGGACAACACCATGACTGAAAACATGCTGTCACATGTAAGAAATGGCAACCATTTTCAGGAGTTGTTTCTTGATCATGATGACAGCATGTTGACAGTTGTTCAACCTGTTGATCTTAACTCCTCTGATGATGAAGAATTGCCATTGGTGAAGTGGAGTGGGCCCTTGAAAGTAGACTATGATGATGTTGTTCATTTCCCAGTGGCTCCACTGCCACCTGTCATTAGTCCTATGAGGCCTCTTCAGATAATACTGCCAGTTTCAAATGAAGTAGCAGAGGAGCAGAGAGATGTACATGGAAATGCACAAGTACAAGGAAATGAACAAGTACATGAGCAAGTAGAAGTAGAATCTGCTTCAGAGAGTGATGAATCTTCAGAAGCTCACATTCCATCACCACCTCAACCAGGAGAGACCATGCTTGAGAGGACTTACAGAATCTATATGGAGTAACCATGCTTGAGAGGATGCAGCAACAAAGGCCAGCTCCACGAGAAGAGTGCACTGGAGTCATTACTGATTCAGCATTCATCAGTAATGCTGCTGCTGCCCAACCTGCAAGTACCTCTACAACAGCCACATCACATGGTAACCTGACCTTGAAGCTGGTGAAGATGAAGAGAGATAGAGAAAGAGAGATGGCTGCCAGAAGAGATGCAGTACTTGAGGCAATGAACGAAGCTCTTGAGAAGAAAGCAGAAGAAGCTGAACTAAGAAGACAAGAAATGCAACAGAGAAAAGATGAGGTAGCAGCAAGGAGAAGAGAAGCAGCTAAGGAGAAGAAAGAAGCTAAACAAGCTTTACTGCAGCAGCAGAAAGAGAAGAAAAGAGAAGAAGCGGAGGAGAAGAAGAGGCTTGCTCAGCTGCAGAAGGAGAAGAAAAAAGAAGATGCAGAGGAGAAGAAGAGGCTTGCTCAGCTGCAGAAGGAGAAGAAAAAAGAAGAGGCAGAGGCCAAGAAGAGACTTGCTGCGCAGGAGAAAGAAAGGAAAGAACTTGAAGCTTTAGCTCACAGGGCAGAGCGGGCAGAAGCAAAGAAACAAGTTGTTAAGAAGAGGACGGCAGCTATGATAGAAGCATCTGTTACTGATGATCAACAGGTGGCCAATAAGCAAAAGAGAGTGAACATGTTTGATGAGTTCAGAGGCTAAGAACTTGTAACTTATTTGCGTGATGTACTCTGATCAGTATAGCTGAACCTTGTAGAATATTTTGGCTGGCACTTGTGACCTAAAACTTATGAAATGCGAACTGGCATGTTTCTGGCACATGTTTATCTCGTATCATGTGAAATTTTCCTGAATTTGTGACCTGAAGTTTCTGGCACATGTTTCTGTCACATGTTTCTGAACTGAAATGCCAACTGGCATGTTTCTGGCACATGTTTATCTCGTAACATGTTTATCTTGTACTCAATGTAGTTCGTGCCAGCATTTTAATTCTGAATTTTCTAGTTCAAATACACATTGTTACTACTGATAAGATGACCAAATTCAATAAAAAAGGAGCAAAAGGATGAACATAGCTTGGACAACTAAATAGAGCACAAATTGCTAATTCATACTTCAGACAACATTCATCATTGAGAGTACAACCAAACTGACATGACATAGGTTCGAATTCAGTACAAATACGCCACAAATAGGTTCGAATTCAGTACAAATACAGCAGAAACAGCATAATAGCGATCTTCTTCAGACAACAAAATGACAGCTGCGATATTCTTCAGAGAGATCATCTTCATCTTCAGGTTAAGCATCACTCCCCACCGGCGGAACCATGACCGTTGTGCCCACCATAGTAATGGCCACCGTCGAGGACCGGAGGAAGAACACTGCCGTCCATTCGGCCACCATGAAATGGAAAGAAGTGCGTGCGCGTCGGGTCTTCGTCGTCGTCTTGGTAGCACAGCGGCAAGTCGGTGATGACTGGGCTGCGATCAAGCACCTCCTCGACATGGATCAGCACGTTGTGCACTGCTATCCTCTTCGACGTCGGCGAGCTCGGTGGTGGCGGAGTGGACGGGTCTTCGTCGGACTCGTAGTCGATGGACGGAGGCCCGACCGGCTGCCGCGCCAGTGGCACCTCAATCACGAAGCTCTTGAGCAGCTACATCCACCTTCACGGCGCAGCGTTCCACTCCGCACTCTGCTACCAGCGCCGCCACGACGTCCTCCGGTGACATTGGTGGACGGCGACCAGCAACCGTGGCCACCAGCGCCCGGCCCCTCCACTTGCGCTCGAGTTCGAGCATCTTGCGCGTAGTGGTGAGAACCCAGCGCCCCTGCTCAGGCCTCAGCTCCGGCTCGCCATTCCGCCACAGCTCGAAGGGGAACTTGCGGCGGCTATCCATCGGC
This sequence comes from Poa pratensis, assembly GCA_947311845.1. NCBI lineage: Eukaryota > Viridiplantae > Streptophyta > Magnoliopsida > Poales > Poaceae > Poa > Poa pratensis. The sequence goes on along the minus strand of CAMZMU010000044.1, from coordinate 37,659,785 downwards.
GGCGCCGGTCTCGATTTGGGGAGCAGGGATGTGGGGAATTTTTTTGAGCAGGGATGTGGGGATACCGGGATAGGGTTCAGTTGTCGATTTTATTGCACAACTGCGAAATTGCAGAAAACCCCCTCCGCCGCCACGTCCTGTCCACGCTGTCCACGCCCTCAGCGCCCATGTGTCGCCTCCCGTACAAGAATACGGTACGGACAGAGCTACAGTTACCTTACTGAGCCAGTTCTGCGAGTAGAATTACCGTTACGAGCGTATTTGGAAGCTCAGTGATGCATGTGAGACACTGCTTCAAGTTTAGTTACTGTTGATGAATTTTTCTCTTATAGAAATACAAATTTTCGCAGCAAAATATGACTCTATGTGACCCGTGTAAAAAAGAAAAGAGCTAAGTGAATAGTACCATTTACTATTTGCGTGTATTTTTTTTTGTATAGGTCTACATGTAAAAGAAACAAGATAATATATCACCATGATTTATCTCCCTTTTTTGAAATTTTGAAAGTGGCACGTGTGGAATGAGTTGTGCCCGCAACTAATTGCAAATTTGAGTTTCCATAAAGAATGCCGGAGGGGTTCGTTCAGCATCAGTTGATCATAACCATCTATCTTATGTGAACCTAAATCGACTGATCTAACATCCTAAGAGCATCTCGGCACCCCAAATTGACCTTCCAAAGGCCAAATGGGGGTCAGGATGCAAAAATCGTCGCCAGCGGCACCCTAAGTGTTTGGGCCGAGCCATTTTGTGTCCGGCACTCCCCAGAGGCCCGCCCAATTTGGAGTCCTCCACGGGGTGCCGGACATTGCCCGGACACGTCCTCTGGCAGGCGGCCCCCACTCGTAATACACACAAGGCCGGCGCACAATTCCCACCTTCCTTTACATTACCGACCCGGACGTCAAAATTCTCAATCTTCCCTCCATTTCCAAAACCCACGCCGCCGCCACTCGACCCTCACTCGTCATACACACAAGGCAGTATCGCTGTTAACAAGAGGAAAAGGGAAGACACTAAGGGCCACTTCTTTTAAGTTTCTGCTTATGCAGAAGCGAGTTTCTGGATTGCGGTAGAAATAAGCTACGGTGGGGAGAAGCAGACTGCACCTCGGAGACTTCTTTTGCAGTTTCGCGGTGGGGAGAAGCTCCTCCGACGTCCGGCCGGAGGCGGTGAAGAAGTGAGCAGCGAGCTCGATTTCCGGCGTCCCAGGCCAATTCCTTCGGCCAGGGCGGTGGGAACGATGAGGCGGAGACAGGGGCAGGAGGAGGAGGCGGGGCAGGAGGAGGCGGGGAACGGAGGCGGCGGCGGTCCAGCTCGTCGGCGGTTGGAGCAGCACCGGGGCGGGGCGGGGCTGAGGTCGGCGACCGGCGGCTGGATCTGGGCGCGGCTGAGGTCGGCGACCGGCGGCGGGAGCAGGACGAGCAGCGGCGGAGGTGGGGGATGGTAGGGCGGTCTGGGTGCGGCTGGATCTGGGCGCGGCGGACGTGGGGGATGGGAGGAGGAGGCGGAGGTGGGGGATGGGAGGAGGAGGCGGAGGTGAGGGTGCGGGATCGGGGCGGTGCGGGATGGGAGGAGGCTCGCTGAGAAACTCGGGAAACTGCTCCCGAGCAGTTTCTCCCTCCACGTACAAAAGTAGCTTCTGTGGTGGGGAGAAACCGGGAGAAGCTGGAGACTTCTTTTGCGGTTTCGCTGCGGGGGACCCCGAAGCTGCCCAGAAACCGCAAAAGAAGTGGCCCTAAGAAGCCCAAGGTGGTTTCGAAGGAGGAGGAAGCGGCCCTGAGAGCGCGGGCAGCGAGGAAACGAGTTGACGACAGGGAGAAGCCTCTGATGGGATTGTATAAAATGTACTGAGACGCCCGTGTCCCCAAGCTCGAGGGCCGAGGGGCGCTACCTGATGCAGCGAAAATGCTAAAATGGATGGATTGCTCTGAAGAAATAGATGTGGAGACCAGCGTCGATGGGTGTTTCAGTCTTTCATAGGAGCTCTTCAGCGTCAGCGACTGCAGCGTAGAATGCCTCATCAAAATTCCTAAAATTGGCCAAATCCTGTATCCACCGCTGTGGAGGCCCGCTTGACAAAACTATACGCTGGTGACAGGTCTGAACATAGTGCCGACATTTATTAAGCTGTGATTAATTGTTCCAAGCCCAGTTGTTTTTCCTCTACTTGTGATGATTCATGCAGTGCCGGGGGAGAATTGTGCAGCAAGCGCCGGCGCTGGCGGAGTGCCAAGCCTCAGTCAGTCAGCGTCCGAACTCTGAATGTGAAAGCACCAAAACTGGGCGCCCTCTCGTCCTCCCCTTCCGATGCGGCAACGGCCACCGTACGTACGTGACTCCGGCAAACAGCCACCGGAGTCAACCGGGTGCCCCACCGGTCTCCGCCGTTCAACCAGCGCCACGCTCGTATCTCCCTCCCCACACCACCAACCAAAGCTGTCGCCATGGCTGATGTTGATTGCACGGATTATCATCCGAGCTGAGTACACGCTCCAACTTGAGGATAGAGAAAGGTCCAAAAGGAACAGAAATCATGGCAGAGAAGCGGCCGGAGACCGAAACCGTTCGCCGCCTGAAGAGATCGATCGGTCTACCTGTTAGTAATTAACTAATACTCCTACGACTAAGAAAATGAAGAAGATGACATCTTCCACATGATGCTTCCCACGTTCTGAACTGAACGGGCGGTCGCCCTCCATTTCTTATTATTCCGGCCGGAGTGACGAATCGAATTATGCACCGCTCGCAAAGCGAACGCATGTTTTGTTGGCACCCGTACGTGTAACCTGTGCTGCCGTCACGTCGCCTTTTGACCGGGAACTTGCGGACTGGTCGTAGGGTCAACACAAGCGTGCGCCGGTCGGAGCCGCACATCACTGCACCTACTACCGCTTGACCCACGCCGTCAATGACTTTTGGAGAAGAAAATACAAACCAAAACAAACCTTTTAACTTTCCTCACTCGAGTGAGAATTAAGTTAGAGCTCACTCAACTCTAGTCCCATTAGATCCATCGTGATTCATGAGTTACAATTAGAAAATTGTCAGTTGCACATGTAACTGGATGGGGTCATGTGAGTAAGAGTTAACTAATTCTCACTTGAGTGAGACCTAGCCGCTCCCATAAAGCAAACTCTGAATTTTAATTTTCGGAAGCTGAAAGCTAACACTCTCGACATGTCAATCCCGAAATCCCCGTCTATCCAAAACACTGCACCTATTTTCCACGCCAGAAAAAGAACTCAAAAATTGCTACTCTCCATGACAGCACCACCAGGTCTTTCTTCACCATTCATTCGGCTCCCGACCATCCCCTTTCTCCGTCATCGGACTCCGGCAACTCCGTATTTGGACGAGACAACGCAAAAGGAAAAGAGCTGCTGCTCACCCAAAACATGTCCCACAAACGGCGCCCCCGTCCGCCCGTCCCTAGCTAGCTGTTGCTCGCCCATCGACGTCCCCAACTTCCTCTCGTGACTTCTCGGCGGCGGGTCAACGAAGCACTACGCTGCCGTTGCGGATGACTGTTCGACGTGGACTTCGAGCTCGACGGAGGAGTGGACACGCTCCCCTCCACGCAAGTCAGCGTTGTGGCACAACACCAAGACGGGAACACTCGGCGACCCTTGCCTAGATGACAAACCAGAGCATGTAGGTCACACCATCTCTTGCGCAAGAGAGGTGCAAGCATGGCGACGAGCCTGGCTAGGAGGGTCATCGGCAGCGGTGGCTTGACGGAGCTCTGCGATGCACAGCCGGCGACGACTAGCAGGGCTGAGACACAAACGGCCCGCAATTGCATCGTCCGCCGTGTGGTGAATGTGAGAGAGGAGATGGATATGACATGCGGGGCCGAATAGTCGATGAGATTAACATGTTATTTCGCCCGGGATTGTGGCATTCCCGGTGCGTCTAACAAGTTTAGGATCTGAAATAGACCGGGATTGACAAGTTCAAAACGCCAACTTTCAGAATTCCAAGTTCAGGGTTTGATTTATCTTTCGTCTACAAGTTCAGAGTTTGTTTTTAACTTTTTAGATGACTTTTCAACGAGGAATGACGTGTTCAAGGCTATAATTTGGGTGCCACTAAAAACGAAGGTGTTTGCGTGGTATCTTCGTCGAGGAGTAATTGTTACAAAAGATAACCTTGCCAAACGTAATTGGCACGGAGTAGAAAGTGTGTCTTCTGTCAGCATGACGAGACTATTAAACACTTATTCTTCCAGTGTGAGTTTGCTAGGTCTATATGATCAGCCCCGCTAAGCATTGCAAACATTGTCGGCAATTCGCTAAACGGGGTAGATCGTAGGTTTAAACTACTTATTAGGGTGAGAGCGATTGCCGTTATTTGGTCGCTATGGCTATGTAGAAATGACAAGATTTTTAATGACAAAAATTCTTCTGTTATGCAGGTTATCTACCGATGCACAGCTACTCTCCGATCATGGTCGGCCCTGCAACGTGTGGAGCACCGCGAGCTGTTTTTGGAGGTGTCGTCGCGTTTGGAGGCTGCGGCGCGGGAGTTATTCTCCCAGCATGGATGGCCACATAATCTCCGGATCGATCTCCACCACCTTAGGCGTCTTTACAATTTCTCATTATGATATGTAATTCGTTTTTTTTATTTTTCGCATTCTTTAGAACTTTTGAACTCGTTGGGCTGTGTGCATCCTAGTTATGCAGAGGCCAGGTGTAATGCTTAATACTCTTTAAGTAATAAAATCCGTTTATCGAAAAAAAAATTGGGTGCCACTAACGAGAAAGCTAGCTATAACCCAAACTATAGTTAAATTATTCGCCTTAAACAAAACGATCGCCAACAAACAAAAAGGTTTGATGCCGCGGACCACATTAGTCTCCCGGCTACTTTGGTCTTTGGACATGTACTGTAGCAGGGCCGTCTCCAGAAATTTGGGGCCCCTGTGCGTTAAAATGGGGCCCTAAAATTCTACATTTTCACATTAGATAGCAATTAAAAATACTTTTACTTATTTCATAACTTTAATATGTATTCTTTCGTACAATATATAGAGACATATAAAACATTACTTCTACGAAAAGGTTCCGCTAAACTGACCTCATGTTGTGTTTAAAAGCATCATCCGTCAGGTACATCTCGAAATAAAATCTTCAATCATATCTTCGTGATTAATCTTCAACTGCAGATAAATAACACAGATCAATTTAGTGTTTTATAATTAGCACGGAAATTTACGCCAACAGTACGGGTTGTCTGCCGCAGTCTCAAAATTTCCAATCCCTAATCGCTGTAGTGAAACATAATCTAATCTGTAATCACCTCGTCAAAATTTCCAATCTCTAATCTAATCGCTGCGGCAGTGCGGCCTAATTACCTCATCACGCGAGCAGTATATCGAGCAGCCGCAGGGGGTCTTCATTTTCCTCTCGTTCGCGCAAGGAAGCAGCGAGAACTGGAATCGTTGGCGGCAGTTTCGTCCATTGATTAGGTATCTGGAGTCTCGATCGATCGCTAAACGTTTTTTTTTTAGAACCTATCGGTCGCTATGTACAGCGCTGGAAATAGGAGTCTTTACCGATCACCTTACCCTCGGGAGTTTGGTGACCCGCGCCTTTAAATTGGGCCACAGCAGCAGCAGCGCTAGAGCAGGCCGCTTGGCTGGAATTAAACGAGCGATGTATACTTGGTCTAGAAATCCGGGGCCCATGAAAAATGGGGGCCCTGAACGGCTATGCACTTTGCTCGCCCTCAAAGACGGGCCTGTACTGTAGCAGCTAGCGGCCGAGTAGAACATGACCAACATTATCGCCGCCCAGTAGAACATGACTAACACTATCTATCACTGACTATATTATAGCTAATTAATTAAGCTATTAGAAGCCTACAAAACATACAAAATGCGTTCATAGGTTTTATCGTCCAACGTATGCCTGTGGCAGTACGTGACAACGGATCATCTGTGTAGTTTAATCTTCTAGCGGGAGCCCAATGATTTGGCACCAACGATCAACCGACCGACCTACAAGAAAAAGGGGACGTTCAGACGAGTATTGATCATCTCTCTATTCCTGTCTGATCTACGCTTTTGTCAGGTGAGAGGAGGCTCGTTTTGATACCTTGAGCATAATTCCAAGCAACCGTCACTTCAAGTTGAGGCTGAAACCGTCTCCATCCGTATCTCCGGCTGTTTCTATAAACGCAAAGCCATATTTACAAATAAAAACCACTTGATTTACATGAAATGGAGAGAAAGGAGGAAACATCCGTTTCAAAAAAAAGGAAGGAACACACATCGCAACAAAGACCCTTTGGAGCGCACTTGGAGGACTATCAAAGGTAAAACCTCCACACGTCATGAATCGGTTCTCGAGTCACCCACTTGGACGACTATCAAAGGCAAATGTCGGCAATGCATCTTCTCCGATGATGTAGGATTCCTTTGAAGAATGGGTTTAACGGAGACGATTTCATCGCCTAGCGTTCAAGTTGAATAATCATATGAAATAAAAAAGGAAAATCAAAGCAATCAACAAAATGGACGTCGACCTCTTGGATTCAAAGGATTTTTATATGAATATTGGAGGGCTGGGTCATTACGAAATTTTTCTAGAAATGCCTTTAGTAATCTCACTATTAAAATTTCTTCTTTATGTGTATGCTCTTGGTTAAGAGGGACTAAACTAGAGGGTTCCAAAGAAGAAAAGTAGTGGTTTCCAGCATAATATACACTGCAAACCTTGTTGTCATATCACAAAACGGAGGCCAGATGCCACTACACCACTTTCATATATACAGACTAAATTCCACCCCTTAATTAGTACCAATAGACACCAGTCCTTTCTTGGGATAAAGGGAGGGAATTTCGGTGCAAGTAGCTTTAGAAAGAACGGAAGTGAATAAAAGAGCACATAATTCTGATTCTTATGCACACTTCAGCATCAACTCCTCAAAAGGAAGAAAAAGAATCAGGTTGTGCGTCCGGTCGAATGTCCATATTGTTTGAATGTCCATTTTGTTTGAATGTAATGCAAAGAAAAACTATGCAGAGAAAGAGTAGAATAAGCATTGAAAACAAGAGGAGAAATGGATCCCAAGAACTGTACTCATTCATATTCTTATAGCCAACTACGGCAATTGGCCCTTATGTCGCATGCAAGAAGATCCATATGTCAATTAGAGAGAAGAGGTTGTTGTCTTCATAGGCAGGAAATCCAAGCAATTGCGTGGAGAAAGAATCTAGCTGAAGAACAGAAATAAGAACAAGCTTGACCGTAGACAACGATCGGGAGTTGTTTGCCAAAGGTATTAACAATTTCTCATCTTCATAATCTCTTCTATGTACTATGTGAACGTATAACCACGTATTATACGATGATGACAGTACAATTAATCAAGCTCCACAAACAGGAGAAAACCAACACCAAGAACACGGTTCCAAGACAAATTTGATTTAAAAGGAAAACCATCACCTCTTGTATGAACAAAGCGAGGGATTGCGGCTAGAGCAGTCGATTCTTCTCTACCCCTTGATCCCCGGCGCCGCCACGCCGCGGCCGTGGTGCCACGAGTGCCCGCCGAGCCCTCTGGCCAGCCGCTGCAGCGGGCTCAGCCGCGCGCACCCGACGATGCCTTCTGCCGCCGCCGCGGCGCTCTTGTCACCCCCTGTTTCTTGGGCAGCTTGTCCATGCTGCCGAATTTGACCATCGCCGGCGGCGCGCTCGCCTTCGCGGCCGCCGCGTCGGGCGCCGGCGAGCACTTGAACATGGGGTCTTTGCTGATGCGGCCGCCTTCAGACGAGCTCCGGAACAGGAGAAGATCGCTGAGCCGCCACTTCCTCCACCCGGCGCTCTTGGATGCCGGACGGGTGGCGAACGGGTCGGCCTTCTTAGGCGGCGAACCTGACGCGACCCCGCTGTTGTTGCGTTTCCCGCCGAGCGGGGAAGGCGCCTTGGTGGCCTCCAGCAGCGCCGCCGCGAACGGGTCGAAGTCCGTGCCGGAGCCGACCCGGCTCCGCCGCCGGGGCGACCTCATCGTCATCGGCGAACGCGGCGATGACGAAACGCTCCCGCCGTCGAGCAGGCCAGGCGGCGGCTTGAGCGGCCTGATCTTTCCCTTATCAGAGAGGTCGTCGCCCGTCTTCAGCCGGGGCAGAGGCCTCAGCGGCCGAATTCTACCCTTCTCGAACAGCTCGTCGGCCGTCGTCAGGCCCTCCGACGGCGCGGTCTTGTCGGCGACGGTGCCGAACTCGAAGTCCGTGTCATCCCACGCAGCCTCGCCGCGGCCGCCGCCCAGCCCTGCCTTCGGCGTCCCGGGCCTCTCCTCCCAGTCGAACGGCACGGCCGAGGCGCCCGTGGTGGAGTACGACGAGCGCGGGTGGAACCCGTCGTCGTCTTCTTCGTCGTCCTCGTCGCCGCCGCCGCGGTTGCCGTCGGCGAAGTGCGCGTATATGGCCGCGGCGCGCCTGGGGCTGGCGGGCGCGCTGGAGAAGTGCTGGAAGAGGTCGAAGGGGTTGGCGCCGGCGAGGCGCGGCGTGGCCGGCGGCAGGAGGTCGAACGGGTTCGGCGAAGGCGGCGCCGTCAGGAACGGGCTGCCCCCCGTCGCTGCCTCGACGGAGCCAAACGGGCTGTCGGACCCGGCGGCGGCGGCGGCGTGGCGGCCGTGCGGGCTGGACGGCGCCGTGGCGTATGGGCTCGCGGCCGCGCTGTCGAGCCGGAAGTCCTGCCGTGGCGGCGGTGGCGAGGCGGGACGCATCATGATCTCCATTTTGACTTGGCTTGTTCTTTGGAGCTGGAGAGCTTGTGGTGTTGGCGGGTTTAAGAGGACTCGTGGAGCTGGAGGGAACGGGAGGAACCTGGAACGAAGGAGGAAACAGGGGAGGCGCACTTCAAAATCTTCAACGCAATGGACTGTTGTAGGAAAAATTCTGTTGAAATAGTAAGTCGAATGAATAAAATATCATTAGATTTATAACGAAAATAATTCATAATAATGTAGATTTAAATTATTTGAACCAATATAACTATATAGAAAAGAACTATCAAAGTTTCACCTTAAATATATCCATTTCTAAAACATCATATATTTTAGAATGGAGAGGGTTTTGATCAAGGGAAAAAAATAGCACACTATAGAAAAATAGGGTCGGCCTTAAAATACGCTATTAGTGCAATATATCGCGCTATAACGTGCTATTAGCGAGACATTGTAAATTGATTTATTTACCGACACAATTCTTAAAGCGTTATAGCGCGCTATTTTTTCCATGGTGTTGATAGGTTTTGTTAAACACGTGGAAACTCAAAAAACATCATAGGAACTAATAAATTTTATTACATCTGAGACGTTTAAATCGTCTTATATGTTTTGAATGGAGGAAGTATTAGTGAGGTTCATCTTTCTTTTTTGGAGGAAACAATAAGACTCTGATGTATTTTTTATTAATTATATATAAAATGTACAGGAAGAAGAAAGCAAAATAGAAATATCTAAAAAATAAGGTTTGCAACCGGTCGGTTACCCGCTAATTAACCGGACACCTATATTCTTCTCAATTAATGATAATGGCAAGTCTTTTGGTTCGTTTTTTTTAAGTTTGCAATGTGGACATTCTTAGCTCTCAGGATAACCCACTCCAGCTTCTGTTTAAACTTTTGCACCTGAAAAATGGAGCTCTTTCCCCCTTGAAAAATATGATACTAGCATGGTGAATGAGATGGGGTATTTATTGATTCGAAGAAAAGAGGAACACGGGTAAGTTGATGCCAATTTATTCTGATGGAAGGTAAGTTGATACCAATTGAGTGCGTGTTTCTTGTGCTTGGTCATCAGGACTCCTGATAAGATAAATGAAAGCTTGCTGACAACGACAGGTTCTCGCGAGCAATAAGAAATGGTTTCCCTAATGTGATTTCCATGGACCAATCCATGCCTCTTTCAGAAGGCATCCGTTGATGATGACACGCACGTTGTTAGAGATAAACGAAGATTCGCAAGGAAACATTCTGAATTCCCGTCAAACGGAACTCGAGCACAGATGGCTCCTGGAGATTTCACGCGGCTACTGATGCTGATGCATGTTTGAATTCACATGTTATTAGCATCAGTTTCAAGTAATCTCAGTTGCCTCTCCTTTTGTAATGTTCCGTTGAAACGGCAGGTGTAGTGGTCAAGCCAGAGCCAGATATTGGATCATTGACATCTGAAGATGGAAATAGTCTGAGCTTAGTTTTGTTAAATAGAAAGTTCATCCTTGTGTTGCAGTGTAATTTCCTTTCACATTCCACCAAAATCTCGCATGCATGCTTTGTGCCACCTCCACATGCATCCATATTATATTTGTTCCGATTATGTGGGCACAAAACATTCCCCCGGACCCAAGTCATCTGGCTTCTTATTGAAGTTTGTGCTTGTTTCCCCGCCAAAAAAAAGAGTTTGTGCTTGTTTAAAGCAAATTTTAGTAATAGATAACTATGAACTTCTTTGAAGCTTTTCATTTGTTTCGACTTAACTCTGAAGATACATGGCCGTTTGGACACTGTTTAAGGCCAATTGCAAACTGATTAAGTCCAAGCGTTGTTTAGGCTTTAATCTGAAGATATATTTGCCATTTGGATATTGCTTAACTGATTACGGGAACCAAGTGTATGGCGCTTTCTTAAAGACAAAGGCCCTTCTGGCCCCTCAATCAGTAGCAAGGCAACGAGTTTCAGGACATGAAGCATAAACTACTGCTGAATATACTTTCAGAAGGGCCACACTGCTGAATATAATCTGGTGAAATACTTTCTGAAGGGCCAAACCGCTCATTGTCTGAAATTTCCTGCAAGTTGCATCCTCAAAAGACCAATTCATTAGCTTTTTCCTCCACACGATAAGTAGTGGACTAATTGTAAATCAGGGCAATTGAAAAAGGACAATGACACACAATCGATGGCGCCATCGCCGTTTGCTGGTTATCCTGGAGAAGTTCTCTCTTTCCGTTATCGAAATAATTGTCAACCCTCTCATTTCACTTTCGACGGCGGTGTGGTGCTGCCGGCTCGATCTCTCGTGTCTCCCCGGAGACGAATCGTCCTGCTTCTAGCCTTGGTCCTGAACGGCTGCCCTCTCGTTCTTACACGACTCATCTACTTTGATGAGACCAACCCCGTTCACAGGTTTCGATCGGGGTCGAGACGCGCCAAAATGCGGTAACGGCCACCGCCAAACAACGGAACGAGTCAACCGGGTAGCGACCACACTCGTCTCTTCCCAACCCAAAGCATCGCCAGGCTTTGCTACTGATGTTTATCTCAGGGATGGGGACATGCATACGCGAGTTTTAGGAACCATGCCTATCTTCATTTGTGTGCTGCACAACAACAAAAAAGTGTGACTCTATTTCCATGTGAGATCTAAGGGTGATGTTTTTGAGTGAATTTTGGTGCCAATATACGGTGCTCTCCAAGATTCACGCAAACCCGAGTTTTTGTCCGAGCTAGTTTAGATGCGTGTGTCCGAGTCTCTTCCTATGTTTGTAGGAGGAGACTTTAATATTAGGGAAAATAATAACAATTGTAATGCCAGATGGTCTTTTGTGTCTAATGCGATAATTGAAAGTCTTGACATAGAAATAGTTCTCTTATGAAGGCAATATACTTAGGCTAATCATAGAGAAATGTGACTTATGAAAAGCTAAATTTAAAAGCTGAGCATAAGTGTTGAAAAAACGGGTGGCTCTGAGGACTGAGGGATTCCAACAACTTGTTTCTAAATTTAGACATGATGAAGAGACTGAGTTGGCTCAACGTGCTAATGTTAGACATGTTCAGAAATAAGGCAATAATATCGAATACTTTCACCTAATTTGAAATACAAAACCTAGAAAGAATTAGATTTTTCAAAGAGAATAAGAGAGGGGGTATATCGAGGGTGAAGATAACTTGCGGATTTTTACTTCGCAATACTATAAGAAATTATTTGGAGTATCGGTCCCGACTAATTTCTCTATGATGGAAGAGAACAATTTAAATATTTCTCAATTGTCTTCCGTAGAGAATGACATCCTTACAACTTACAACATTCCCGAGACCCAACCCATCTGGCTTCTTATTTAAGTTTGTGCTTCGATAAAAAAAAATTAATTACAAAATCTTTGTACTCCGTCGTAGATTTTGGTTGTTTAGGCTTTAATTTAAAGATACATTGCCATTTAGGCTTTGTTTAGGGCCAACTGCAAAATGATTAAGCAACTAGGTGCGTGACACTTTCTTAAAGAAAAAGGCTCCTCTGGTCCTAGAAGTCATCAGCAACAAGGCAATGGATTTCAGGACTTGAAATCATAGATTACTGCTGATTTTTTTAAGGGCCACACTGCGGAATAAATATATATTGACACAAAAGAAAAAGGAATGCTCTTATTCTCCTTGCCCTCAAAAAAGAAAAAGAAAAAGAAAAAGAAATGGTCTCATGCTCATTGCCCATCTTTTTCGCAAGTTGCAACCTGGAATACAAATTCCGGAGCCTTTTCCTCCACACAATTAGTTGTAGAAAAGTAGTGGACTAATCGTTAAGAGAGGCAATTTTGAAAAACAAGACAAGGAAAACATCAAGCCTACTGCCGTACGTTTGCTGACTTTTCACAAATTATGTATAGCTCTCGTCTCGCGGTGAGCCGTGTTTGCTTATTCTATTTGGCCGTCTTTTGCCGACAGACAGAGACGTGCACCTGATGCGTAACGTGTGAATATCTCCGAAGTGGTGCAGAATTGATACGCCGGCTGCCGGCATGCCTTACTCTGCAGCACGTAGACTGTGTATGTGTGTGACATCAGGCAGAAGTCTTCTCTTTGGCTACCAAAATAATCGTCAACGCCCACTTAAACTCCCACGCTGCATTGACACGTCCACATTGACAGGGAAGACGTTTTTATACTGCACACGTTAGGCCTCGCTTGGATTGATAATATTTTAGGCAATGCCGGTGTAAATTTCACGGACGCGTCGAGCTCCTGCGAGAATTCCGACGTGAGGCCAGGAAATATTACGGAGCCAGAAATCCTCCCGACAAACCAAGCGGGGCCTTATAGACTATGGCATTTTAACTCCGCTGTCGCTTTTTGTATGCAGGGACGGAGACAGGGGGGGGGGGGGGGGGGGGGGGGGGGGGGGGGGGGGGGGGGGACGAGCAGGAGACAAGGGGGGGACGAGCAGGGGCTACGCGGCTATGCTCAAGCTTTTCCTTGCAAAATTAGCTACTATTGCTACTTAATTAGTGTAATTTAACTTGCTTGGCCTCCCTCGTCAAGATCACACACACAATTAAGCTAATCTTGCCCCCTTGATCTCAGATCCTGGCTCCGTCCCTGTTTGTATGTGTGGTTGAAGTCAATGAAAAACCTGGAATGATGTTAAACTCTTTTAAGTTTCTTTATATGAGGCTGGGTCTTTATCCCCTTTCATCAAAAGTAAATAAAATACGGCACACGTTAAGACAAAGCAGCCACCTAGTTCCAGAGTCGGGAATACTTGTGCTTCTAGACGATTCTCGTATGCTGTCTACTTTTCACAGGCGTGAAAGTTTTGCAGAGACAAGTTTTTTTTTTCTTTAGAGGGCTTCGGGTCGAGAAGAATGGTGGGAGCGCCTATACAGCGACCTGGTCGATGATAAGAACAGGTCGCATACCCCCCTGGCGATACTGGGCCTGGCCCATGAACGCTGAAAGAAGCGCGCGCACCGTTTCGTTCACTCGGACTGTTTCGTGTTTCGCTGTCATCGCTCGTTTTTATTTAGTTAGCGTCGCTCTGACTGTTTCCTGCTTCTGGCGAGCAATCGTAAATCAGTAGTGGCGATCGAACGACTGTTTTATGACGCATTTTGTTTTTGAACTGCTGTATGATCGAAACGTATAAGAATTCATATGTGTAAAAACGAGTAAACCATCTGCTTAATTTATTTCGTTTTGAAGAAAACATCTCCAAAAAAAGCTGTGACTACATGATAAATGTAACAAAAATGCAGGCAGCCAAAATCATGTGTATCTGATGAGAAACTTCTCTCTGTTACCCATTTTTGAATCTCTCTCTGTTTGAAACCTTTTCATTTTTGAATCTTTCTCGTCTCATTTCCCTTCTGTAATGGAATCCTGAAAAAGTAGTGGGAGAATTAGTATGAAAAGAGGATGGGAATTATCATTTGTAAAAAAATCAGTAGCTGAATATTAAAAGGATAAATGTTTTTAGTATTAGGATCTTGTACAGATTCCTCATTGTTCCACAAGTCCTTTATATGTATTAGATGGTTTGAACAGAATGAGTAAGAAAATCTTACTTGGACATGCATTTTTCCTTTATCATGTGCTAGCATAGAAGTCATTCCGAAGTTAATGAAGTAGATGTGGTGCCTGTGTTTGTTAGATAGAGAAGACAAATTTTGCTGCATTATTAGCTATGCATTTTAGGAAAAATAAATTGAATTTCCTGGGGCAGTTGAATGCTTACATGCTTCTCATGTGCTGTTTGGTAATCTGAAGTTGAATTTCATTGAACTTGTTAATGACAATCTCGCATGAGATTTTTGCACGAATGGCTTCGACATCAGACTTTAGAGGACAACAAAAAAAAAAAAGATTGTACAGAACAAAGCAGTTAGTCAGAGAGAATTGCATTGTAAGTATTATTCAGAAAATGTTTACTGATGTATTAGTCAGAGAGAACATACATTTGAAAAAGGTCGCACACTGATACCATCGTACCACTTGATGAATTGCATGAAAAAAACCCCAGAGTCATACCTGTATGTTCAGAAGAGTACGTAAAAAAGTTAGGTAACATGAAATGAATTAAGGGCAAAGAAAAAGAATAAATGGAAAGATTTTATGAATTATTTTTGTAGTACTTGAAATTGTGCTTTGGTACGTGAACATGTCTCAATCCGAACTCTTGGATGTTGAAATATCTAGAGTGAGGGTAACTTTTATTGAACAGAATTTTGAAGTTGTTCGTCACAGTGTTGATGACTGTATTGAATTTCTCAAATGATTGGTCTGAATTCAGAACATCGAAAGACAGGTCAATGAAATTTGCCACGATTAGAATCCACTGTCTTTCAAAAGGAACAGGTATGTGTACCTGTGTGAAGCAGAAAAAGCAAAGTTACATATTGAAAAAGAATGTTAAACCTTTAAGAAGACTAGTCATGTAAGAATCTAAAAATAGTATCCGAAGCATGATTAAAAACAACCATAAGTGCTTATGGTTGGATTTTGACATGTATTTTATAAGAATATTTCATTACCAATCCTGCTTGTTCTAGCCTTAATCCTCCAACATTCTTTGGAGAGAACAAATAGTGTAGTTTCGGATCTGAATGGTTCAGCCTAGGGTCCATTAGAATTTTCTGGAAAAAAAAGTGAAAGGCATAATTTAGTTTATATATTTGCAGTACACGGGGACGCTGCAAAAAAAGTATAGGGTTCTTGTACGTACCGTTTCTTCTTTTATAACAATGTATCTTAGGATATCTTTTTTGTCTGTCTTAAATTCGTGAACACGGTCATGTTGAATTGTATTCATTAGATTACCAAAAGAATCCATAACGAATGGGTGAATCCAGCCTCCTTGTCTCATTGATAGAGCGAGAGTTTTTTTGTCAACCCAAACTGTGTTTATCTCAGAAATGCGAGGGCTGAAAACAATAATTTTTGTGGGAGTGAGTCGCACGATGTGATGTCAACATATGATTGACTTAAAAAGGGTTTGAGTACACCTGGAATCTAACTTGCTTTGAATAAGCGTGTTGTAGAATTCTTGTTCCGAAGCAGAAGCACAAATAAGGTGAGGCTTCAGTGGAAGGTCATTGAGTCCGTCACTAGAAGAAGCGGCTTCTCTGAAATCTTTGTTGAGCTTGCGCGATACATGTTGTTGGCCTTTGTCCTCTATTTCAGTCAGCGTTAGCTTCTGGTGGTGATTAAACATTGCAGTACCATGTTGTTCCAGTCTTGTGGATGCCTGCATGTATGACGTTTTTAAAAAAAAAAATTAAAATAGGATGAGGCTTCACAAGAAACATGGAAGAAACATTTTGTTATCTTGATGGTAAGCTCACTTACCATAATGCTGGATGTTTGATCATCCTGGAAGTCTTCTTCATCGATTAACTCGAAAGAAATATAACCAACATTGCTTTTTTGAGGTCTTCCTTTTCGACCCATCAGGTGATCATTCAGTGATAAACACACTGGTGGGTCTGTCCTCCCATGTGAGTTTGAAGGAGGGTCATCATGGTAATGGAATTCAGGAAATGTAGATGTACCCTGACAGCTGGAATGTTTCTCTCCATTGGACCTCAAATCATAAACAGGTGTGATAGGGCTAGCATCATTTGTAGAATTACATAGTAGAGCAGGTCTACCAGAGTTGAGAGGGGCTGTGAGAACTGAGTTCTCATTTCTTATGAAACCCTAAGGAAGCTCAGGCCTCTGTACCCTTTGGTTGGAATACAGGAACAAGGAATCTGGACTGTTCTTTTGCTTATCTGGGGAAAAAGAAAATTCATTAGATTCCAGCATGAATATTTTATTGACCCTAATAGATATGTTTTAAAGTATGTGGCAAAGGAATGTACCAGTGAAGTCCTCAGTTGGTATGGTCCAACTGACTTTGCAGTCCTTGAGTTGCCTTTGGATTTCTAAATGGTAGTCAATATCACTTTGCACCCTCATATCTGTGAAGAATCAAAATGGCGAAACATAGAAATCAATCAAAACAGAAACATAGAAAAAATAGCTTTGTAGCTATAGAAAACAGTGTGGTGGCAAAACATAGTAGTAACCTTGGAAATCTTGCTTCAGATAGTCAGTGTTTGTCTCGTACTGCGCATAAGCTGATGTATCTATGAACTGTGGTTTGAAGATGCATTGAAAATTTTCTCGCTCCAAAGAATAAGGGTATGGCATTTCTTGCTGTAAAGAATCAGGGTATGGCATGTTGAAAGATTCATCAACTCTTACCCCGCGTGAGAACGATTTGATTAAATCTTGCAGTACTACACTGGTGGAATCATCTTCGATTTGGTCAGGTAAGTTTTGAGGATTGAATATTTTGTTTAGGATGTCACGCACTTCATCCGGGGTGAATGGAGCTAACGCATTAGATTCAATCATGGGAAATTTTATGAGTTCTTGGCTTCCTTTATCTGAGACAGTAGTGTCATCAGACTGGGAGAACTGATTATGTTTTGGGGAGCATAGAGGGAAGACATCATCAATGTAAGATTTGATGGTTGGCACTGAATTTTGAACCAGATTGCTGAAGAAATTCTGTGAAAGATTGTGCAGTTTCGTCTTGCCCTGTGTAAAGAAGAGGAAATCATTAGAATTGGCTGAAAGAAGTAGAGCAAACTGCAGGAAATAGGTTCGGTAGTGATGTTTCCATTATCCTACTATCACCAGTAGAGCAAACTGCAGGTTACCATAGTTCCTGAACCATGTACATCATGACAGATGTATGTACCTAGTGTACGTACCAGAAGACACATGACACCTAAAGAAAAGTTATTCATTTAAGAGACTAGAAATTATGCATGCATGCCCAAATGCCTCAGTTCAGTAGACACTAAGCATGGTACATAGTAAATTTTTGACACAAGCAGAACATAAATCACTCACTCCTTCAATGACCTACACTAATTATTTTACATAAGCAGACAACCAAATCAAACACAGGCATAGCATGTGAACCGGTTTCTTATGCCACAGCAGTTCATATGTTTGATATGTTTTTATCCTGCTGAAATCAATCACAGCAGTCCTGACACTAATACACCCACATTCATATGTTTTCTCCTTCTGAAACCAATCATACACAAATGCTGGACATGGAACCAATTGCATGCTAGCATGGTAAAAGTATGCGGAAGATTCGTAAAAAGAAAACGAGTATTACCTCATTACTTTCAATTCCTTCAAACTTTGCAGATATGTATTGTTGAATTTCTTGTGGCATGTGTATTTGAGCCGGCTGACTTAAGCATTTGAATGTTGTTGATGATATATGCTTTCTCTAAATTAAAAGTAAAGGAAAAGGAAGAATGTTATTGTTTTCAGGTTTAGAATGCATATATCAGACTTAAAAAAAGAAGCAGGTGAATCCAGGACTTACGGCTAGTCTTCCGAAACATAGTTCTGTCCCATGAACTGAATCCAGTGCAATATATGAACTGACGACATGTGTTGTCCACAGTGGTAGCCTTGGGACACTACTCCCAAGGTTAAATTCAGATGTTATAAGAAACTCCAAGTAGGATATCTGCATGTTTTATCAAAATGCAGATTTTTTTTAAAAATGATGGACAATAGTTTAATAACATCTTTTTCTAAGTCACTGTGGACATGCAAAAATGGAAAAACAGGTAGTAAGTGAAAAACATGATATTCTGAATTGATCTAGGTTGGTGGTAGAAGGTGTGACATACCACTAGCACAATTTTGCATCCCCCCACATCTTCTAGAATTCCATGGAGCTTTCTTCTTTGAAATTTCTAGATACACATCATTAGCCAGTCCAATGTGAATGAGCACCAATCGAGATTTTGAATATCAAGAATATCAATCAGGTTGTGGAAGTATTGGTGACAGATTTTTCCACATCCATAAGGTGCAATGAATACAGATAGAACTAGAAGCATGAAGATGCGGTAGAAGGTTGGTTCATCCAGCTCATTGTTCAATAGAGAGCACAGTAACTCTACTGATGGTTTTTCTGTTTGTAACAAATTGTATATGAATTGACGATCTTCTTTTGATGAGTATGTCTGAACATCCTTTGAACCAAATGGTAACCCAAGTATATGGAACACGAAGGATGGGGTTATAGTGAAACTAAATCCATTTTCCAGTGTGACAGTAGCAGAGTTTGTGTCAATGTGGTTAGCAAGCCAGTGGAAGATGGCATCCACGTCGCTTGTGCATGGATAATTTAGAAAAATGCCGAAACCCATAGTCCTGATAATGGATTTCTTCTCTTCAGATAGCAGTGCCACAGCATTTAAGAACATGAGCACGTGGTTGTTAGATGCGCTCTGACAAATGCATTAACAAAAACTATTAGACAAAAAGAATTTGTAGAGATGACCATATATGATTACTGCCCGAGAATGTTGAAGAATGAATGGTAGTTTTCATGTCTGACCTTTAGTCTTTTATTTGGTCCTCTAGGCGTGAGGTCAAAACGAACATGCTTAACCTCCCTTTTTTTTTGGATTTGGATTATCCATCTGACCTGAAGATGGAAGCATACGATAAGGAAAGGTCAGTTCCATATTTGTTCTATGGGCGGAAAAAAAGTTTTAAACGTAGAATCTCTGAACATAAACAGGAATGGACATAATGCTTGCTACTGCTCTCGACAGTAGTCGGTTAGAAATGCACATCCTTGGTAGGCAGTTGAATTACAGAAAGCAAGAAAGACAGACATTATAGCAGGCAGGAAAAGCCAACAAACCTAAAAAGGCAGAGATTCCACACAGTTACTAGCACCACATTGTAGAAGCAAAGACCATCACCTTTTTTCTCTAGACCAAATACTACTCTGATGCTGGAGCATAATGGAATCATGCACGAATTTACTAAGAAATCAATCAACATTACTTAAAAGCCTACCCAACCAACCAACCAACCAACCTAGGTGTCTCTAAACATGTGCAGCAGGAAGAATGGAATCAATGAAAAATCAATGTATAGACGGAAGAAGAATGCATATCCCTCCCAGCAGAATGGAATCATGCCTCCCAGTAGGTGTCTCCCTCCGTTCTAACCTGCCTTCCATTATGCTTGCTACTGCTCTCGAAGCATCAAATTCACGTGCAGGAAAAATTCGAAAAATAAGCAGCGTAGAAGCTTGCTTAATTCGGTTACATCGATCTATATGGATATAAGGTACGGTCATCGGGATTGTTAATTCACCTGGGAAAACACGAAGTACCGCCCGATGGAAGCGGATTCGAATTTGAGAACCAGCTTAGCTTCTTCAGATACACATGATTCGGTCTTGCGGCTGGTAGTAGCTCGGAATCAGGTGATGTTGCGGGGGGTGGTGGTTCGAAATCGATCAGTGAAGAATCAGTACACGAAGAAGGCGAAAGTGGATCGGATCGAAGAAGGAGAAGGTCGTCGCCATGGGGAAGAAGTGGGGAAAGTGTTTCCTCGCTGGTGTGGTTGTTTGCTACAACTTAGAAGATAAGGACAGGAAAAGAGGTATCCTCGCTGGGCCCATCTGTAAGGGACACACAGTCTTGCGGCGACAAAATAAATGAACTCGAAGACCTTTTTAATGCGGCGACGAACTTGAGATCCAAGACCTAACGGCAGCGCCATCGGATCCTCCTGCCCCGCAGGCAGCCAGCGCGAGGCTGCCTGCTTTTGACGGCGGCGAGGCCACAGTACCTTGCCCCGCAGGCTCTACGGTGGCGCCGCCACTGACTAGCTCCTCCGGCCGCCTCTCTTCTCCGGCAACTCTGGATATTTCTCCCGTAAGCCACTGTATCCTGTAGCCCCTTCCTGTTCCCGTGTAATGCTAGATGGTAGATTGAATTTCATAGTTCTTAGTATTTGCCTGACACCATTGTTCTTAGTGGAGAGCAGATGGTGAATTAATATGATTTTTCCTGTTGAGCCCTCCGTTCTTCCAAAACTGTTGTTCAGTTTAGAAGGTAGATTGAATTTCATAGTGCTGGTAGCCAAAAAAAAAATTATTAGGTTTATAGTTTTCCAGTTGAGGTGCATGACATGGTTCAGTTTAGTGCTAGTAGCCCAAAACGATGCCAACTTCAGGAACTCAGTCACAGGTGTAGCAAGGCAACACCTGTCGTGTCTCGTCGCACGGACACCGGGAGTAAGGATACCCCCTTTTAGGTTCGGCACGGGGCGCGAAGGAGGCTGAGATTCGCCTTCGAGGTTGGAGATCGGGTCAAGCTCTCCTCTCCACGATCAAAGCATGCAACCAAAGGGACACAAGGAGCTACCCAGGTTCAGGCCGCCCGGAGGCTAAAAGCCCTACTCCTGCATGTCTGGATATATGAGTTCTTCATAGTGTGGAGTACAATGGTGTCCTTCGGGCGGGATACCCGGAAGGGTTTTGGCTGGAGGTAGAAGAAGGACAGATCCTGACCCGGAGGAGATCACCTTCCTCTCTACTTTGGCAGCCCTAAACTAGTCTTGCTCTGGTGTGACTTGTGCTCCGGTTCTTTTTCCTTCTTCGTGCCTTGGTCCTCCTTTTATAGGCTAAGGGGTTGCCACAGCGCACGTGAGGGGCATGAGGGGCCTTCGGCGCGAAGGACCCTCCCTAGCTGGTTTAGAGGGCGACGTGGCCTCTTCTCAGCCTAGCGCTTCACTTGGGTTAGGTGAGAACGTCCGCCTTGCTTCCCAAGTCTTCTGAGGCCTTCCCGCACGAGGTGGAGTGCTTATCCACAATGGTGCGATGAAGCACCCGAGAGGGAGCCCAGCCTCCTGCCGGGACTCGGACCCTCGGTGCCTTCCGCGTCTTCTTGCTTGGTTCGGGGACCCGGTAGGTCCCCAGGACCGGAGCCCTTTGCTGGTGCGGGCCTTGCTTGGCCCCCACGGGGTCAAGTGGTGAACCCGCCGTCTTGACTTGAGTCTTGGTCTTGTCCATCTTCATCTTGGGCCCACAGGGAGCGGACCCACTTTGGCAGCACTAGGGGAACCCCATGTTCCACTGCTGCGACAGTAGCCCCCGGGCATAGTCCCGGCGGCTTTATATCCAGCTTCCGGGGCCATGGCCTAAAGATAGACCAAAGTGGGTCCCGGGCAGCTGGTCTTCTCGTCTTGCTTTTGCCGGGAGCTCGTCAGGGCGATGTAGAGACGAGCCCCCGAACTGTCGTGATTCTTCCGGGGACTCGGCCGGGGTGATGCAGAGACAAGCCCCCGGGTCTTCTTGACTGAGTCGCGCCGAACGTTGAGATACGCGCGGGACTCCGCACTTATCCTGGAACCCAACGGGCGGCACGCGCAAGAAGCGGTGCGCCCCCGATCCCCACGTCCGTCGGAGTAATGGGGCCGCGACGCGACGTGAGGAGTGCCTTATAAGCCACGCCTGGCTTTCACTGTAGCCGTTACTTCCTCAGATTCGCCAAAATCCCCAAATCGCCGCCTCCGCCTTCGTCCTCCTTACTCTTTTCCGCCACCTCCTCCTTCCTTCACTGCGTCGAAAACTCTTCTGCTCCCATGGCCCGATTGAAGCGCGCCGCTCAGAGAAAGAAGAGCGCTGGGGCCTCGCCCGTCGCGAGGCCGCTGTCCCCGAAGACCAAGAGATCGCGGCGGAGATCGGCGCGAAATGCCGAGCAAGCCGAGCTCAAGAAGAAGACGGCCCTGTTCCCCAGCTGCTTCGCCAATAACGCGGAAGCGATGCGGAAGGCGGAGCACATGGGAGTGTTGGAGTTCGAAGGAGCCGACGGCGCGGTAGTTAGGAAGGCATCGGAGGTCTTCCCGCCGTCGGAAATCAGGACGCCCAAGCAGATCCCCATCTTTGACAGCTTCATGCTGCTGGGGGTTGTTCCCCCTTTCTCAGATTTCCTCATGGAGATCTTGCGCGCGTACGACCTGAAGCTCTTGCACCTGACGCCAGGCGCAATTCTTGATCTGGCGATCTTTGCCCACGCCTGTGAGGCGTTTGTTGGAGTGATGCCGTCCGTAGCGTTGTTTCGCCACTTCTTCTACCCTCGCATCGGGAGCGACGGCTGGATGGGAGGCGGCGTCACTTTCTGCTTCCGCCCGAAGATCAAACTGGCCTATCCCCTCATGGAGACCAAGTCCAAGTGGGACGAATGGAGGGATCGCTGGTTCCTGGTCGGAGTGCCGGAAGCCGGCACGCACCTTGAGGAACCGGTGGAACGCCCGGTAGATCTGGACACTTGGAGGAGCACCAGCTTGCAGGATGGAGAGTTTTCTGCAGTTGTGGCACGCTTCGCACTTCTTCGCGAAAAGGGAGTCTCCGGAGCCGCCATCGTGGCCCACTTCCTCCGCAATCGCATTGCGCCGCTGCAGAAGCGCCCACACCCGTCTTGGAATTTCCAAGGCCTTGAGGACCCATCGCGGCTAAGGTGCCCCGACATGGAAGAGTCCCTTGTTCGAGACAACGTTAGGGGTGCCTTCACCCCGTCGGTCAAGTACAAGCTCCCCAAGGAGGTTCTGCCCTTGTGCGATGACCCGGAGAAGGATAAGATCCCGGCGCTGATGCCAGCCTGCAACGCCTTCGGTATTGTGGGCCGCACTGACCATGGGCCCAAACCTCGAGCGGTGAAGACCCGCAAGGCCAAGGCACCCGTCAGCCCCGAGGAAGGGGAATGCTGGGAGACCAGCGATGAAAGCGAGGAGGAATCCGAGGAGGAGTACTCCAGCTCTGATGGCGGCGAAGGCGACGAGCATGAGTCCGGCGCCAGCAAGGTTGATGAAGATGCCGGCGGCGGCGAGTCCGGCCGGGATGACTCAGACGAAGATGATGACGATGACGACGACGTCGAGGAAGAGGAGGTTGCTCTGCCTCCTCCTTCCGCTCCTGGGGCCAGCGCCGTCCCAGGCTCGAGCACCCCCAATTCCCCGCCAGCCGCGGAGGTGGGAAACGAGGAAGACCGTGCGGGCACGGGAGCGAACACCGCGAGCTCCGCCCGAGCCCCCCGCCTGGGAGCTTCCACTGGCCGCTTATCGCCGGTGATGGAGCCGCTCGTGAGCCCCCAGGCTTCTTCCGCTGCGTTGGTGGACATTCCTCCGATGATGGGCAGCAAACGTGCCCGAGAGTAAGTCTCCCCGCTCCTTTTTGAGCTTGATGCCTTTTTTTCTTTTTCCCCAAGGAAGGTGACCGAGTGTTGGTGCAGGGGTACTTCATCCTTGGGTGCCAATAAGAGACGGCGCGACACGACGGAGGATGACACCGCCACCAGCTTGGGAACTGCGGGGGAGGGGATACTGTCGCAGCAGTGGAACATGGGGTTCCCCTAGTGCTGCCAAAGTGGGTCCGCTCCCTGTGGGCCCAAGATGAAGATGGACAAGACCAAGACTCAAGTCAAGACGGCGGGTTCACCACTTGACCCCGTGGGGGCCAAGCAAGGCCCGCACCAGCAAAGGGCTCCGGTCCTGGGGACCTACCGGGTCCCCGAACCAAGCAAGAAGACGCGGAAGGCACCGAGGGTCCGAGTCCCCAGCAGGAGGCTGGGCTCCCTCTCGGGTGCTTCATCGCACCATTGTGGATAAGCACTCCACCTCGTGCGGGAAGGCCTCAGAAGACTTGGGAAGCAAGGCGGACGTTCTCACCTAACCCAAGTGAAGCGCTAGGCTGAGAAGAGGCCACGTCGCCCTCTAAACCAGCTAGGGAGGGTCCTTCGCGCCGAAGGCCCCTCATGCCCCTCACGTGCGCTGTGGCAACCCCTTAGCCTATAAAAGGAGGACCAAGGCACGAAGGAGGAGAAAGAGAAAGAACCGGAGCACAAGTCACACCAGAGCAAGACTAGTTTAGGGCTGCCAAGGTAGAGAGGAAGGTGATCTCCTCCGGGTCAGGATCTGTCCTTCTTCTACCTCCAGCCAAAACCCTTCCGGGTATCCCGCCCGAAGGACACCATTGTACTCCACACTATGAAGAACTCATATATCCAGACATGCAGGAGTAGGGCTTTTAGCCTCCGGGCGGCCTGAACCTGGGTAGCTCCTTGTGTCCCTTTGGTTGCATGCTTTGATCGTGGAGAGGAGAGCTTGACCCGATCTCTGACCTCGAAGGCGAATCTCAGCCTCCTTCGCGCCCCGTGCCGAACCTAAAAGGGGGTATCCTTACTCCCGGTGTCCGTGCGACGAGACACGACATCTGGCGCGCCAGGTAGGGGGCGCAAGCGCTGGTTTCTTCTTCATCAAGTTCATCGGCAAGCTCTTCGTCAAGCATGGCTCCGAAGAGGAGGGTGGAACCTGCGGCATCCAAGCCCGTCTCTCCCTCGCGCACTCACGCTTCTCCGCCTCCGCCTCCTCCGAAGAGGGAGGCGCCGGACGAAGTGAACGACTCGACAAGAACGGCGGCCCTGGCGGAGCGGCGGCTCCAAAAGGCGCCACCGCGCCTCCTCCACCTCGTTCGGGGGAGAAGAGCGTCTGCAACGGCGCTAGCAAGGATCCAGCTGCTGAGGGAGATCGCAGCACTCGCCCCAGCGGAGATCCACGAGCACCCAGAAGCAAGTCCTCTGCACATCTTCATGCTGACGCGCAAGCTCGCCATGACGCCTTGGTCGCTGCCAAGGCCCTGATGCAGTTCCCTCCAACCAGTGGAGATCCCAAGATCTACCAAGAATGGAGGACTCGCGTGGAGAAGCTCCTCGACTTCGCTGATGGTGGTCCGTGGGTTGAACCCACTCAAGCTCCCACTGTCGATGATCCCGAAGCAGCACAAGACAAGACACGTGAACCGCGGGGCCAGCCCCGCGACGAACGTCAAGCCAAAGCGGCACCTGCCCGCACCGCACCTCCGATGGCTGATCGGCTTCACCGCGACCGCGGCCCCACCATCTCCGTCGGGTCATCCACTTCGCGCAACCCAGATCTTCGTGACGAGCTCAACCGCCGTCAGGACGAGATATGCGCACCCGCATCGAACGTCGCCGAGAACGTCATCGCCGTGCGGATCGCGACTTCGACCTCGCCGAGGGCTGCGTCGCCCTCGCCCCCGAGTTCCGCCACTTCGACTGGCCCAAGAAGTTCAAGATCGACGTGCTTCGCTACGACGGCACCACAAACCCCCGGGACTTTCTGCAGATCTACTCTCTTGCTGCAAGGGTCGCCGGGGCCGACGAAGTCATGATGGCCAACTGGTTCCCGTTGGCCCTGAAGGGAGATGCCCAAACTTGGCTTCTCAACCTTCCCGAGAGCTCCATCCGCTCCTGGCGGGCGCTGAAGGAACAGTTCCTGGGGGCTTTCCAAGGCGGGTACGAACGCCCGGGGGCTCCCAGCGACCTCCACGACTTCAAACAGCTTCCGGGTGAGACGCTTCGCAAGTTCATCCAGCGCTTCACCCAGAAGATGAACACCATCCCATGCATCAAGGAAGAATGGTGATCCAGTCCTTCCACGCCAACGTCCGCAACCCCAAGATGCGCGAGAAGCTGAGCATCCACCGCGTCGAGTCTGCACGTAAGCTCTGGGAGCTTGCGGATCGGTGCGCTCGAGCTGAAGAAGGAGCCAAGGTTCCCGGGGAAGATGAGCCCGAGGACAAGGTCGCTCCAACCAAGAACAAGAAGCGGGACCCTGGACCCGACAAGCGGATCTTCGTCACCGAACCTCTCCCGAAGAAGGTCAAGCCTGCGCCGACTTCCGAAGAAGAAGGCGAAGGCGACCCTTGGTGTCACATCCATCCAGAAGGCAACCACCTGCTCAAGGACTGCCGCATGCTCAAGAACCTCGCCATCCGGGAGCAACGTCGAGCCGACGGGATCAGCCAAGACGGTTGCTACAACTGCGGCGCTGCCGGGCACATCGCTCGTGACTGCCCCACGGGTCGCCAAGGCGGAGGCGGCCGTGGGTGGAACCGGGGCGGTGGCCGCGGAGGCCGCGGAGGAGGACGCGGCGGTCAAGGTGGCCGCGGGTACAACAACCAAGAGGCTGCCCGCGACGGCAACGGGGAAGCTCCGGCTCCCCAAGGAGGCAATGGCGGGAAGTATCAAGAAGTCACGGGAGTTGTTGGGTGCATCCACGGAGGGTCATCTTTGCCTCCCTCCAACGGCGCCCGCAAGAGACTCGTTCGGGAGCTGAACGCGGTCGCTTCCGCACCGTCTAAGCCCCTGAACTGGTCCAGCCAAGTCATCACCTTCGACCCAGAGGACCACCCGGTCAACACTGCCGGGGTCGGGACTCTGCCGTTGATCGTGTCTCCCGTCATCCACAACTACAAGGTCACCAAGATGCTGGTCGACGGAGGCTCCAGCCTCAACTTGCTGACAGCGAAGGTCCTGGCTACCTTCAGATCCCTCAGTCTCGCCTGCAAGACACCGGCGTTTTCAAGGCGTGAATGGAAGTGTCACTCGACCCCTCGGGAAGATCACGCTTCCGGTCACCTTCGGCGACTCCAAGAACTTCCGCACCGAGGAAATCGTCTTCGACATCGCCGACACCCCGCTCCCGTACAACGGCATACTTGGCAGGCCCGCTCTGGCCAAGTTCATGGCCGTCTCCCACTTCGCCTACAACATGCTGAAGATCCCGGCGCCATGGGGCGTCATCAAGATCCACGCCGACATCGACGACGCCATCTACTGCGTTCAGCAGCTGAACCAGGCGGTGGCCATCACGGCGGATGTCCCTCAAGGTGTACAGGAGGATGATGCTGGAGTACCCCCCGGGGGCTCCACATCTACTCCCCTCAAGAAGGCGCCATTCCACGGCGACCCGCAGCTGACCAAGAAGGTGGCGCTGACCAGTGACGGCGTTCGCTCCATCACCATCGGCGCCCGCCTCACCGACAAATAGGAAAGCGCGCTCGTCGCCTTCCTTCGGGAAAACTCTGATGTCTTCGCATGGGAGGCGTCAGGTTTACCCGGCGTACCAAGGGAGGTGATCGAGCACAAACTGGCGGTTGCTCCGGGGGCTCGCCCCGTGAAGCAGGTTCTCCGGAACCAAAGCAAAGAGAAGCTGGAGTTCATCATCTCTGAGGTGGACAAACTGATAGAAGCTGGCGTCATCCGGTCGGTTCCTCACCCAACCTGGGTGGCCAACCCCGTGGTGGTGCCAAAGCCCATGACCTTCAAGTGGAGGCTCTGCATCGACTTCACAGACCTGAATAAGGCCTGTCCCAAGGACCCTTTCCCCCTGCCGCGGATCGACATGATCGTGGATTCCACGGCCGGGTGCGAGCTGCTGTGCTTCCTGGATGCCTTCTCCGGGTACCACCAGATCATGATGGCGCTCGAGGATCAAGAGAAGACGGCCTTCATCACCCCAAGGGCTGCTACTGCTACACCCGGATGCCTTTCGGCCTCCGGAACGCCGGCGCTACCTTCCAGCGCGCAATGCAAGCATGCCTTGGGCCCCAGCTAGGCCGCAATGTTGAAGCGTACATCGACGACATCGTGGTCAAGACTCGGCACAAGGACTCTTCATTCAGGACCTGCACGAGACCTTCGAGAATCTCCGCCGGGTCAACTTCAAGCTCAACCCCGACAAGTGCGTGTTTGGGGTCCCTTCCGGCAAGCTGCTGGGCTTCCTGGTCTCCCATCGGGGGATCGAAGCGAATCCTGACAAGATCAAGGCAATTGAGCGCATGGAGGCACCCCGGCGGGTCAAGGACGTACAGCGCCTCAACGGGTGCATCACTGCACTCGGGCGCTTCATCTCAAGGCTTGGGGAGCGGGCCTTACCGTTCTTCAGGCTGCTCAAGAAGTCAGGCCCCGTGGAATGGACGCCCGAGGCCGAGGAAGCCCTGCAGTCCCTCAAGCGCTACCTCGCCTCACCGCCAATCCTCGTGGCACCAGAAGAAAAGGAGCCCCTGCTACTGTACATCGCCGCCACCAATCAAGTGGTCAGCGCTGTGCTTGTGGCAGAGCGTGACGCTCCTCCGAAGAAGTCAAGCAAGATCAAGGGCAAGCGCCCCGGGAACACTCTCTCGGGTCAACCAAGCAAGAAAAGGCTGCCGGGTGACCAGGGATCTTCCGATCCTGACGTCACGGCACCTCCCTCAAGCGGCACGGAGCCCGGATCCAGCGGGGAATCTCTCTCTGATGGGCTATGCTGGGGGCTACTCCGCCTCACCCCAAGACGTGGACATGGAGGAAACCGAGCCCTCTCCGGACTCGGCGACCCGCAAGGTGCAGCACCCGGTCTACTTCGTCAGCGCGGTACTGCGCGACGCCCGGGAGCGGTACCCCATGATGCAGAAGCTGCTGTTGGCAATTCTCATTGCCTCCCGCAAGATGAGGCCGTACTTCCAAAGCCATCCCATCACGGTGGTATCGAAGTACCCGCTCAGAAGCCCTTGGAGAACCCGCTTGCCACTGGTCGCATCTCATGGTGGGCCATGGAGCTTCAGGGTTTCGGCCTCAAGTTCGAGCACACGGACAACATCAAGAGTCAAGCGCTAGCGGACTTCACTGCTGAGTGGACCGAGACAGCGCTCGACGACCCGGTGGAGGAATCCTGCCTCCCCGGGAAAGAAGACCCAAGCGCCTGGACCATGCACTTCGACGGTTCCTACACCAAGGGGAAAGGAGGCGCAGGGGTCGTACTAACTCTCCAACTGGTGACCGGCTCAAGTACGTCGTCCAGATGCACTATCAAGGGAACATCTCCAACAACACGGCGGAGTACGAGGGCCTGCTCGCGGGACTTCGTGCCGCCATCGGTCTGGCATCAACAAGATCATCGTCAAGGGCGACTCCCAGCTGGTCATCAAGCAAGTCAACAAGGAGTATGCGTGTCCTCAGATGGCACCGTACGTCGAGGAGGTCGGAAGCTGCAGCGGCGCTTCAATGACTTCCGGGCTGTGTACGTCCCGCGGGGAGAAACACTGCCGCGGACGAGCTGTCGCAGCTGGCGTCCAAGCAAGAACCAGTGCCTCCCGGGATCTACATCGAGGTCCTCAGGCACCTTCGGTCTCTCCCGAGAGGCTTGCGGCAAGATCTACGCCGGGGGCTGGCGACCCTTCTACATCGACAACACGGGTGGCCAGCCCAGAAGCTCAAGACCCGGCAGCCCCTCTGGCGGAGGAAGCTATGCTTTCTTTCCGTCGGATGGTGCTACCGGTGGAAGGAACCCACCCACCCTGGGCCCGGGACATCGTCAAGTACATGATGGAGCACGCCCTCCCGGAGGACGATCACGACGCCGAGCGGGTGGCTCGTCAAGCCAAGCTCTACGTCATGATCGACGGCGAGCTCTACCGGCGACGGGACAACGGAGTCAAGCTCCGCTGCATCCCTCAAGAACAAGGCCAAGTACTGCTAAGGGACATCCATGAGGGCACGTGTTCAAGTCATGTGGCATCAAGGTCTCTGGCGGGGAAAGTTTTTCGTCACGGGTTCTACTGGCCAACAGTCCTCAGTGATGCCGAACAGCTAGTCAAGACCTGCGAAGCCTGCCAGTACTATGCGAAGAACATACATCAGCCGGCGCAAGCTTTGCAGCCGATTCCAATCTCCTGGCCGTTCGCGGTCTGGGGGCTGGACATCGTGGGAAAGATACCGAAGTCTGTCGGGGGACATGAATACCTGTTCGTGGCCGTCGACAAGTTCACAAAGTGGGTGGAAGTAATGCCAGTCCCAAGACAAACAGCTCAGGCAGCCATCAAGTTCATCGAAGGGATCGTGTACCGCTTTGGAGTACCCAACAGAATCATAACGGACAATGGCTCTCAGTTCACAAGCCGTTCATTCCTCAACTTCTGTGAAGAGCTGGGCATCAAGGTGTGTTTTGCCTCGGTGTCCTACCCAAGGTGCAATGGTCAGGTGGAGCGAGCCAATGCGGAGGTCCTAAAGGGTTTGAAGACCAAGGCCTTTGACAAGCTGGAAGACAAGGGCAAGAACTGGATTGAGCACCTGCCAAGTGTTTTATGGTCCCTCAGAACCACACCAAGCAGAGCAACTGGAGAAACACCTTTCTTCCTTGTCTATGGAGCTGAAGCCGTCTTGCCAACAGAACTCAGGCATGGATCTCCCCGGGTACTCGCCTATGATGAAGAAACACAAGCTGAGAGGAGGATTGATGATATCAACTTCCTGGAGGAATTACGGTGTCGAGCATCTCTGAGATCCGCTCGTTATCAGCAAGGGCTCCGCCGCTACCACGATCGCCATATCCGTTCACGGGTACTGGAACCCGGAGACCTGGTTCTCCGCAGAAAGCAGAAGCTTGATAACATGAACAAGCTGTCGTCCAAGTGGGAAGGACCTTATCGGGTGACGCATACCCTGAGACCCGGAGCTGTTTACCTGGAGGACGAGAAGGGCAAGCCGGAAGGCAACGCCTGGAACATCGAGAATCTCGGAAATTCTACCCCTGAATACGAACATGAATCGCAGATAGTTATGATCAACTAAGCACGCCCAAGGGGCTAGTGTTCTGTATAAGGGTGTGAGAATCGTCGCCAAGGAATAAAAGATAAGTTTTTCAATTCCGTGAGCCTCTCTTTTTGTCGTGAAGTGTGTTATCCGTAACAACCCCCAAGCAGGGGGCTGACATGGTGCCGGTGGCTGACAGGTCGCGCGAGCAGCCTATCAGTAGGCGCTGCCACCTGGTCGTGCCGTACTGCCGCGGTAAGAAGTGGAACGGGCAGTGCTGTGTTTTAAAGAACCTAAACACAGAAATGCACATTCAACTTTGCTTGCGGGTTGCTTCGGATGAAACACTTTCACGACATCTAAGGGAGGGTCCATTCTTTTCCTACTGAAAGTTTGTTGTGTGTAGCGCCTCTCCCGGGACAGGAAAGGATGCTGAAGGGCGACCAAGGAGCTGGAAACCCGGGAAGGACGCAGCAGAGCGAGGATGCGGCAAAAACAGCTAAGTCTTTGCATGTGCATCCTGCATTCTTAGGCATACTATCTCGCTCGGAGTCAATATACCACCAACCTGCGCATGCTTGACGGTTGATGAGAGCCTTTGCGGGGGTAATGCATCCTCCCCGGCGAACGGTTCGATTTCCCTTCGTGCCTAGTACCCGCGGCTGTGGAGTAGACTCCCGGAAGGTATAGTGCTCTTAGGGGTACTGCTACCGGTGCGGGCGGTCAGAGTACTTGTCACCTAAGAGATCTCCTCTGAAACTTGACGGCGCGTTAGTGCAAGGGGAGGTTTGGGAAATGACCCCGGGAGTTGAGCCTTAGGATTGCATTCATATGTATTTACATTCTGAAGTTACAATTCTGAATTACATTCAGCTAAGCTCCCTTTGGAGGTTACCTAGCCTATGCACTAAGGCCAGCTCAGAGTCTCTGGCTGCGCAGTTCTGTCTTCTGTTTTATTGTCTGCCGGGTGCGCTTTCTCTTCCGGGGACGCCTGGAGGAAAGGAGCACACGCGCGCAGAATCTTGTCAGGCACGTCGAAGAACTCGACCCCCTTCTGCTGACCAGTGCCCTCCAGGGCCAAAAAGAGAGATTCCGTCCGCCAGCTCGTCTATGGACTGCCACTCGGCCTGCAAAGAGTAGTTCACGTCAAGGCAGGATTCAACTGGGAACAAAGGAAGGAAAAGTGAAGAAGAACGAGCAACTGACCTGTTCAACGGCCTCGAGTTCAGCCACAACCGCGGACAACTCTGGAATGCCCGCGGATCTTTCCTTCAGGAGCGACCACAGGTGCGCTCTCCTTATCGCCCTTACCCGTGCTTCTTCTTGAGCAGCAGGGCCAGAAACAGCGGCCAGGCGAGCAATGCTCTGGGCGCGGAAGCGCGAGACGCAGCCTCATCTTCGGCGGCTCGGGCTCCAGCCTCGATGGGCGCCGCCGCCACGCCGCGGAAGACGGACTCCGCCGTCGACACTTCGGACAAGGCCATCTCTGCGTCGCCGGACATTGCGCTGCGGTGCGTGGGGAGGCAGCGGAAGAGAAGGAGCAGAACAAGGCGAGAAGATGTGGCGGGGGGCTGGGGGCTGAGGGCCTTTTATAGGCCTCTTACCCCCACCTACCCCAGGCGGTCCGGCTGCCGCAATAATGGGAACACGTTTTGCAAAAACCTGTTCTTATTCACACGAGCGCTACGCGGAGACAAGAAGGAAACAAGTTCTTCTTCATTTACAAGGACTGCAAGGGGTCGATCTTTTTTACAACAAAAAGGTTGGCTCCCGACGAACAAGGAGCACCGCCGTACAATGGAAGGCGCTACTTCCAGAAGTACAGCACAAGGCCGCCACCAATGAGGTCAACGAGATCTCCATGGCGCGCGACCGAAGCTCCCCGCCTTCAGGATGACGAGCTCCCCTCGACCTTGATGTCGGATGAGTTTTCCTCATCTTCATCCTCGTCGTAGGAGCTCGAGCTGCCGCTGCTGCTCTCCATGCAGCACTCCACGCGTCCACCATCAACACCGAAGATCTTCACGAAGAGCGTCGCGTCTCCATCGTACCGGAACACCAGGCATTGCCCCCGGGACAGGCGGCGGGCGCGAGAAAACGACTTCCACCCTTGGCCCAGGAGCATGGCGCCAGCGGCGGTGAGCTCTGTGAAAGCCCAGGTGGGGCCATTGGGGCATCCCTCCACCTGCACCAGAAGCCTGAGGGCCGGATGTCCTCCGTCGCCATCGCAAAGGAATCTGGGAGAAGAAGCCGGCTGCGAGGTCTGTGGCTCAGATCCACGATGAACTCGAACGGCGCAAAGCCAGCGTGGACCGTGCTCCTAGGAGGAGGAGCTGCAGATCCGCGGCTCCACGGCCACCGCGACCACGACTTCCTCGACCTCGCGGAGCAGCCCGTCCACGAGCGGAAGGACCGTCCTCCGCAGCAGCTGAAGACGAACGAGGCGCCCAACTCCCCTTCTCGCTCTCGCCATTGGAGCTGGTGATTTGTGAGGAGGTCCGGAGGAGGAGTTGGATGAGAATGCAATGGGCGCGCCCTGCTTTTATAGCCGCGGCGGCGCCTCCGTCAGGCGTCTTCTCGCGTTCCCCATCTCTGGGAATCGAGGAGGCCCCCGCAGTTACTCCCCCGAGCGGAGCAGTTCCAGGACCATTAAGGCTACTAATGGAGCAAGACGAGAAGACCAGCTGCCCGGGACCCACTTTGGTCTATCTTTAGGCCATGGCCCCGGAAGCTGGATATAAAGCCGCCGGGACCATGCCCGGGGGCTACTGTCGCAGCAGTGGAACATGGGGTTCCCCTAGTGCTGCCAAAGTGGGTCCGCTCCCTGTGGGCCCAAGATGAAGATGGACAAGACCAAGACTCAAGTCAAGACGGCGGGTTCACCACTTGACCCCGTGGGGGCCAAGCAAGGCCCGCACCAGCAAAGGGCTCCGGTCCTGGGGACCTACCGGGTCCCCGAACCAAGCAAGAAGACGCGGAAGGCACCGAGGGTCCGAGTCCCCGGCAGGAGGCTGGGCTCCCTCTCGGGTGCTTCATCGCACAATTGTGGATAAGCACTCCACCTCGTGCGGGAAGGCCTCAGAAGACTTGGGAAGCAAGGCGGACGTTCTCACCTAACCCAAGTGAAGCGCTAGGCTGAGAAGAGGCCACGTCGCCCTCTAAACCAGCTAGGGAGGGTCCTTCGCGCCGAAGGCCCCTCATGCCCCTCACGTGCGCTGTGGCAACCCCTTAGCCTATAAAAGGAGGACCAACGCACGAAGGAGGAGAAGAGAAAGAACCGGAGCACAAGTCACACCAGAGCAAGACTAGTTTAGGGCTGCCAAAGTAGAGAGGAAGGTGATCTCCTCCGGGTCAGGATCTGTCCTTCTTCTACCTCCAGCCAAAACCCTTCCGGGTATCCCGCCCGAAGGACACCATTGTACTCCACACTATGAAGAACTCATATATCCAGACATGCAGGAGTAGGGCTTTTAGCCTCCGGGCGGCCTGAACCTGGGTAGCTCCTTGTGTCCCTTTGGTTGCATGCTTTGATCGTGGAGAGGAGAGCTTGACCCGATCTCCGACCTCGAAGGCGAATCTCAGCCTCCTTCGCGCCCCGTGCTGAACCTAAAAGGGTGTATCCTTACTCCCGGTGTCCGTGCGACGAGACACGACAGATACTTCCTCCCCCACTAGCAGAGCCTGAAGGACGCCGGGGGAGCGGAGTGGGGAGCATGACTGCGACTTCCCCGGCTCACCGGGTAAAACGTTCAACATTCTGACGCCCGAGCAAGCAGGTACCTTAGAGCTTGCGGGCAACTTAGCTTCTTCAGAACATCTGTGCCATTCCTGACACCCTTTTGCTTTTAGATGGTTCGGTAGCCAACGTCTTTCCATCCGGGGGCCCTCGCGGCAGAGCTAGTCCGGAGAAACCTCTTTCCCTCTCGCCTTCGGAAGGCCAGGAGGTGAGCAAAAGCATTCCAAGCTCACATGCCGCGGGAACGCAGACCGCGAATCCTGCCCGGATCCGGTTCCCAACTTGATGGAGAGTTCCTTGATGACGGGGACAGTGCTGACGACTTTTGCTGCCTTCTCCACTGACTCTGGCGCCAGTAAAGAGGTTGTCGGGTTGATGAAGATCAAAGAAAACCTGTCCGCCGGCTGCACGAAGGTCGCGCCTGCCCCGGGAGGTACCCCGGCAGCTACTCCAGGGTTCACCATTAGCGGCGATAATGCGGTGGACGCCATACTCCGCGGGGTAGCCCAACTGGACAAAGAGCTGCGCGACCGCGAGGCCGCCATCGAAGTATCAATCGAGAGCGCCGAGGGTCTGATTCAGAAGGGGATGGAAAAGCTGAACCGTCTGGCGCACCAGATCACTGTCTTGCACGAATCCCTCGAGAAGAAAGAAGCGGACCGCCAGGCCGAATGCTCGCACCAAAAGCAGGTCAATTCGGAGAAAGAGCAGCAGCTGGTGGCCAAGGAGGCAGAACTGGCCAAGCGAGAGAAGGCCTTGGAAGACCAAAAGCTCCAGCAGGACCAGCAGACAGAGAAACGCCTGAAGGAAGCTGAAGGCCGCCACCGCGAAGAGCTTGAGGCCAAAGACAGGGACATCCAGCTCTGGCAGTCCAAGGAGAGAGAGGCCGTCCAGACTACCGAGGATGTTAAGAACGTCCTTCACCAAGAGCAGGAATCTGCCTTATTCTTAATTCAGCAGGTCCAGAGCGACGGCCAGAAGATATCTGAGCTCACGGAGTCCTTGGAAACGCAGGGCAAGGAGCTGGCAATGCTGAGAGAAAGCCACCAGAAACTGACCCAGGCCAACTCCCAGGCGTCCACTGAGCTATCAGAATTCCGCCGCCTTAATCAGGAGGGCTTCGCTGCGGTGGAGGCAGCTTGTGCGAAGATGACAGAACGAGTGAAGCGGCTAGATCTTCCCACTGAGGCTCCGGTGCTGGAACCAAAGCGCCAGAGCCTGCCTCTTGTCGCGAAATTCATCAAGGAGGTGATTGTCGATCTTCGGTCCTTCAAGAGTAAGATGGTCGCCCAGCTCAAGAGCGACAAGCACGAGACGAGCAAGTGGACGGCGGCCCTGGTCATGGCGTCCTTCAAAGAAGCCAACCCTGGCGTCGCCTTGCCGGATCTCTTGACTTCGACTCCCTCAGAGACCTCTCTTCATGCGGTTTTGGCTCCGGCGGAAGCGCTTGCCACGGAGAAGTTTTCGCCCCGTTAGATGCCCTGCAAAATGCCCGGGCGCTGCGTGCCCCAAATAAACTTTGAGTCAGATCTCGTGTACCAGACTTAAGCCTTATTGTAATAGGCTAGAACTTGCTTTGCTACTCTACTTCACGGGTACTTTTTACTTGTCTTAGCATGTTTTTACTTTTCTCCACGTCCTTGAGGGACCTTCTGGGATGTAAGCTTACCCGCGAGGCCCTGACTGGTCAGGCATGCACCCGCGAGCCCTACCGATTCCCAAAAGGCCGCTCACTCTGCTGGCACGCACGTCGCCGGGGTGTATCAGGTCTGTGCACCGCTTTTTACCCCCGGGAGAGTCGATACCTCTGGAGTGCTCGCATGACGGTCGAGCCTTGCCTTACTAGTTCCGCATGTGTTTCCGTTACCCGAGAAGTAAACAGCGTATATGACAGAGGAAAAGTTCAGGGATAACTTATCTTTTATTCGTCACGGAAGTGCTTGAGTGACAACGGATTCACTTCAGGGTACATTTTGCGCAACATGATTCTCTCGGGTGCACGGCATGACATGCTTCAGCGGACCTCTCGGGGTGGGAAGTTGGCGGCATCCTCCATCCTGGCGCATCGGTCCGCCAGGTTCCACAGTTCTTCCAGGGTGTCAACAGCGCGAATGCTCAGTTTGTCGCGCAGCTTGCGGTTGCGGACATTGACGTGGAAGGCGGCGATGATGGAGGCCTCGCAGAGGTACTTGGAGGGAATGCGGTCGACGACGCCCCGGAACCTCCAGATGTAGCGGCGCAGCGTCTCTTCGGCTTCTTGCTCCAAGCGATAGAGGTCGGAGAGGTTTGCCGAGAATGGCGTGCAGCAGGTCTTGAGAAGCTGGCTGGCTTGGCCTTCCATATCCTCCCGCGAGCGACGCTTGGGGTTAGTACTCTGGCCAGCACCCTCGCCGTGCTGCTCCATGGGCTGCTTGCCATGGGGATCTTCTGGGTGTTCCTCTGCTGGGAGAAGCAGCTCGGGGACGTCAGCGTCGAGGTCGATGATCGGGGTAGCACTCGTGGGAGCGCGACTTTGGAGAGCGCAGCAAGTTTTCCAAACTGTTGATCCATGCCTTCGCACGGGGATCACTCTTGCACTGATCTGGGGGGAAAGAGAGAAGCGCTCGGGCTGCACCCAGGGCTTCCTTTAGCCCCCAGCCCTTCTGTCTTGCATGGCACGCTTGCTCCCAAAGGCCTCCTGAGCTCCCGACATGGCCTTCGTTTGCGGCTGCGGCGGCCGCCCACTTTGTCCTGAGGAAACAGCGGCTCCTGGAGCGGATCCGGTCACAGACGAAGAGCTAGAAGCGGCTCTTGGCGAACTTGACGCAGATCTTGAGCTGGAAGAAGAACTTGACGACGAGCTCGTTCCCGAGGAAGAAGATCCTGACGCGGACTCCGAAGTTGCTGACGACGAGCTTGCCGCCGTGGCTGAGGTAGACGAATCCAGCGCTTGCGCCCCCTACCTGGCGCGCCAGATGTCGTGTCTCGTCGCACGGACACCGGGAGTAAGGATACCCCTTTTAGGTTCGGCACGGGGCGCGAAGGAGGCTGAGATTCGCCTTCGAGGTTGGAGATCGGGTCAAGCTCTCCTCTCCACGATCAAAGCATGCAACCAAAGGGACACAAGGAGCTACCCAGGTTCAGGCCGCCCGGAGGCTAAAAGCCCTACTCCTGCATTTCTGGATATATGAGTTCTTCATAGTGTGGAGTACAATGGTGTCCTTCGGGCGGGATACCCGGAAGGGTTTTGGCTGGAGGTAGAAGAAGGACAGATCCTGACCCGGAGGAGATCACCTTCCTCTCTACTTTGGCAGCCCTAAACTAGTCTTGCTCTGGTGTGACTTGTGCTCCGGTTCTTTTTCCTTCTTCGTGCCTTGGTCCTCCTTTTATAGGCTAAGGGGTTGCCACAGCGCACGTGAGGGGCATGAGGGGCCTTCGGCGCGAAGGACCCTCCCTAGCTGGTTTAGAGGGCGACGTGGCCTCTTCTCAGCCTAGCGCTTCACTTGGGTTAGGTGAGAACGTCCGCCTTGCTTCCCAAGTCTTCTGAGGCCTTCCCGCACGAGGTGGAGTGCTTATCCACAATGGTGAGATGAAGCACCCGAGAGGGAGCCCAGCCTCCTGCCGGGGACTCGGACCCTCGGTGCCTTCCGCGTCTTCTTGCTTGGTTCGGGGACCCGGTAGGTCCCCAGGACCGGAGCCCTTTGCTGGTGCGGGCCTTGCTTGGCCCCCACGGGGTCAAGTGGTGAACCCGCCGTCTTGACTTGAGTCTTGGTCTTGTCCATCTTCATCTTGGGCCCACAGGGAGCGGACCCACTTTGGCAGCACTAGGGGAACCCCATGTTCCACTGCTGCGACAACACCATTGCGCGTATTTCGAACTCATGAAACTCAGCCACTGATTTTGCGATGAACTCATGAAAAAGTAGTGAAATTCTTTACTGAGTGCATAAGATATTTCTGAAATCATGAAAATGTTTAATGGCTGTCTGTTTACTGACATTGGTATGCTTACTCCATTATTCGTTCAATGAAACTTGTATGCATATTATTTCAAAAGAAGACTAAGAGAAAAATGGATTTTCCTATTGTGTAGCATTCAGAAATATCGTAATGGATACTAGACAGAAAATTCAAGAAGCAATAAACAGTTTCAATGAGAAGAGGAAGCAGTCAGATGCATTGATGGTTGAAAGCACTTCAAAAAATAAGGTTTGCTTTAGCTGTTATTCCTATTGTGAGAAGATAAAACTGTATGAATCATGATGTTTGTTCATTACAATGATTATTTCTTAACCAAATTGTTTTTCATCTGGTGCAGAGGTGTAAAAGCTCAGCAGAAGCATGTCCAGTGAATTTCACCGACACTTCCAAATGTGCAATACTTAACTCGCCGATAGCTGTGGTATTCACCGACACCTATTTATATGTTTGACTTATCTGTAAGTGTACACTTTCTCTGCCTGTTGTAGGTGTTAAAAGATTTAGTTGATCTGGTTTACAGATTGAGAAGCAGAATTTGAATGTCAAAGAACCACACAAAGTAGATGTGATGGTTGAATTTGATCAGTTTGTTGTATACCATGGCCTTAAGAAAGTGACGCAGGTTAGGCTTTATATTTGTTTGATACTTAAAGGATTGTTGTGTACATGATAGCACTTATTCTCAAGATGTATGTTTTGTCATCACTTTTAGGACCTTGGTCTAGTGGAGAGCAGGATGGAAGCTGGAACCAGTGAACAGGACAATACAGTTGTGCATGCACCTGCTGAAATGACCCCATCCATAAGACATTTTGAGGTGAAGTAACATTAGTTTAAAAAAAAGGCTTGATGATATCAGTCCATCCTTCAAAAAACCTTTTAAACTTGACTTGATGTAATTTGCAGATGACTGCACCAGAAGTAGGAAGTGAAGTCAGTGGAGGACAGTTCGATGCAGGAGGGCAAAGAAATAATGAAAGCACAGCTGAAGAATTTGACAACGCTACAGCACAGGTACATGTTTTGGACGATAGTTCAATGCTGGACTTTTTTTCTCCGACATGACCTACAAATTAACGATTTTTCTGAACGTAAAACGCAGGATGTCGAAGGAGGTTCTCCTACTGCAAATGAATTATCTTCAGATGATGACAGTGATCGTGATGTTGACAGTTCAGACGAGGATGAGGAGGAGTACTTGTTTCCGACTCCGGATGAAGTAAATAATGCAAAAGCTCCTGAAGTTGGCATGGTATTCTCAACGCTGAAAGAAGCAGTCAGGTTTTTCAATGTGTATGGAAAGCTCTCTGGGTTTTCTGTGGTGAAAGGAAGGAATTACAAGAACAGAAAGATCAGTTTACAGTGCAACAAGAGTCGGAGAACAGTAAGCACAGTCACGGCGCAGAGGAGGAGAAGACGGAGCACAATACCAAAGACAGATTGCAAGATGAAAGTGACTGTGAAGCTTGTGGAGGAAAAATGGCACATAATTTCCTGTGCTATGGCTCACAACCATGACTTGTCATATTCTCCTTCTTTGAACAAATTCTTCTTGAGTCATAGATCGATGAGTAGTGAAGAAGCGATGCTATCAAAATTGCTGCAAGATATCCGAGTCAAGCCACAAAGGATTATGACATTTTTCAGAAAATTGAAAGGGAGTTATGGTAATGTAACATTTGGGAAAAGGAAACTTGATAACCTAAAGCAGGCTGACAGGAAGAATAAGATGAACTCAGACATTGAGTACACTTTGAAGTACATGGAAAAGATAGAACTGGAGAAGCCTGGTTTCTGCTCAAAGATGGAAGTGGACAGTGGTGGTTCTGTCCGAAGCATCTTTTGGACTGATGGCAGATCAAGAATGGACTACAAGTTGTATGGTGAGATTATCTGCTTTGATACAACATATAGTACGAACAGGTATAACATGCCCTTTGCGCCAATCATTGGTGTGAATGGGCATGGAAGAACCATAGTGTTTGGGTGGGCTCTATTGAAAGATCAGACGCAGCTCACTTTTGAGTGGCTGTTCAATAGCTTTGTGGAAATTATGGAAGGGAAGAAACCACTGCTGATATTGACAGACCAGGATGTTGCAATGAAGCAAGCGATTTCTAAAATTTTCCCAGATGCTTGGCACCGTTTCTGCATTTGGCATGTCCTGAAATGTCTTCGAGAGAACATGAGTGCCTATATGTCTGAAAGGGAAGGGATGGAAGACTGCATCGTACGGCTAATCATGGAGTCTTTGACTGAGACATAATTTGAATCAGGATGGGCGGAAATGCTGACAACTTATGAATCCGTGAGTCATGAGCACCTGAAAAGAATGTGGGAGGCAAGATCCAAGTATGTACCAGCTTACTTCAAGGGAAGTTTCTGTCCCTTCACTCGCACAACTGGAAGAAGTGAGAGTTTCAACTCTAACTTCAAGGAGTATGTCATGAGAAAAGATACAATTGAAACTTTTCTGAAACAGTATGTCATCTTCCAGGAGAAAATTCAGGAGCAGGAAAATGAAGACCGGTTTCAGTCCATCCTAAAAACTCCTGCATTTTGGGATCATAACCCAATAGAGAGGCATGCAGGCAAAATATACACAAGGGGCATCTACCTGAAGTTTGTTACTGAGATGGTTAACTCGACAGCATTCAGTGTTCATGAAGTGGTTAAAGATCAGATATATGAATTGAAGAAATTGATCAACTATGATCGCCCTGAGTACAGAAGAAACCTCTTCACTGTTGTTGTTGATCGGAAGAACCTTACATTTGAATGTGAGTGTGGAAAGTATGAGAAAGATGGGATATTGTGCTATCACATCTTGAGGTTGTTCACCCAGTTTGATGTTGTAAGCATTCCAGGACACTACATAATGGCGCGGTGGACATCTGAATTTAGAGAAAAGGAATTGCTGAAGCACAAACAAGATACCATGAGCATGCAAGGATCGAATACAGCACAGAATGCTTTACGGCATGCTGCGATCATTGATTGTGTCAATGATGTTTGTGTTAACATAAGCAGAGATGGTACCAAGAGTGCTCTGTTTGTTGAAGAAGTGCTCAAGATTCATAAAAAGCTAATGGACCCGGAATCAGAGCTTAATAAGAAGAACAGTGATACTATTGTTCTGAAAGATCCACCTGTGATTAAGAAGAAGTCAGCAAAAACTGCTGCTATTGAAGAGGTGGTTGAACAAGATTCAAATACAGTGGAATCTAGGAAAAGTGTGAATGTTTGGATCAATGAAGATGGAAGTATCTCCCAACCTGTGGAAGTTGAAGGCAAGAGGGATAAAGTTAAAGCACCAAGAAAGAAGAAACAACAACAGGACAAGCAAGGAGGTGCAGCTAGCTCAAGTTTGAAAGACCCTCCAGTTTCTGCAGCCAAGTCAGTTAACAAAGGGAATAGATTGAAGCCTCAGTCTGAGAAGAATTCTAGGAAAAATAAGAATGGCCAAAAAAAGGAAGTTAGTGGATAGTGAAATAAAGTATTTTTGGGTACCAGAATTGTAGGAAAACTCAGATCATAATTTATTGTTATTGGTTACATTTTGCTCTTGTAACCTGTTAGTGCATCATCATCTATTTTTGGGTACCAGAATCAGTAATGTTCTAGATGCCATAATATTGTGTTAATGAATATTCAGAACCAGTTATTAATATCTTGTTTGCAAACCATTAGTTGTTTTGTTCCAGTCTGATTGAGTTAGTCGGAATCGTTCATAAAAATTCCCATGAAAGTACCAATTTACATTATTGAAG
Organism: Poa pratensis; assembly: GCA_947311845.1. Lineage (NCBI taxonomy): Eukaryota > Viridiplantae > Streptophyta > Magnoliopsida > Poales > Poaceae > Poa > Poa pratensis. The sequence goes on along the minus strand of CAMZMU010000044.1, from coordinate 37,617,330 downwards.
CTATGTCCAGACAGTGTGAATTCAGCGAGCTATTAAGCCATTGTAATTCAGCATATTTGAAAAACCCATTGAACGAAATTATTTTGGAACAATTTTACAATAAAAAACGTTGAACAGAAATTGGTATTGAACGATTTTAGAAAAAATCCATTGAACGGAATTTGGAATTTTAGAAAAAAAGATTTTTGTAAAAAATCGTAGGACGAAATTTAGTCTCGAACGACTTTTGGAAACATCGTTGAACAAATTTTACTCTTGAACAATTTTTCGAAACCCCCATTGAACGAATATGGTCGTTTAACGGATTTTGGTCTTGAACGATTTTTGGAAACCCATTGAACGAATATGGTCATTGAAACGAATTTTACTCTTGATCGATATTCCAAAAATCCATTGAACGGAATTTGTCTTGAACAAAATTTACAAAAAACCGTTGAACGAAATATGGTCTTGAACGATTTTAGATAAAACCCATTGAATGGGATTTGGTCTTGAAAAAAGTTTTTTAAAAACATTGTTGAACGAATTTTATTCTTGAACGATTTTTGGAAACCCCATTGAACGAATATGGTCGTTGAACAAATTTAACTCTTGAACGATTTTTTTAAAACCCCGTTGAACGAATATGGTCATTGAACGAATTTTACTATTGAACGATTTTTCGAAACCCCGCTAAGCGAGATAGGTCGTTGAACGAATTCCCCTCTTGAACGATTTTTCGAAACCCCATTGAACAAGATATGGTCGCTGAACGAATTTAACTCTTGAACAATTTTTTTGAAACCCCGTTGAACGAGATATGGTATTGAACGAATTGTACTCTTGAACCATTTTTTTAAAACCCTGTTGAACGAATATGGTCGTTGAACGAATTTTACTCTTGAACGTTTTTTGGAAATCCCATTGAACGAATTTTAGTCTTGAACGATTTTTTAAACCCATTGAACGAATATGGTCGTTGAACAAAATTTAACTCTTGAACGATTTTTGTAAACCCCATTGAATGAGGCATGGTCGTTTGAACGAATTCCACTCTTTAATGATTTTTCGAAACCCCATTGAACAAGATATGGTCGTTGAACGAATTTAACTCTTGAACAATTTTTTGAAACCCCATTGAACGAGATATGGTATTGAACAAATTGTACTCTTGAACCATTTTTTTAAACCCTGTTGAGCGAATATGGTCGTTGAACAAAATTTACTCTCGAACGATTTTTGGAAATCCCATTGAACGAATTTTAGTCTTGAACGATTTTTTTTAAACCCATTGAACGAATATGGTCGTTGAACAAAATTTATTCTTGAACGATTTTTTTGAAACCCCATTGAACGAATATGGTCGTTGAACAAATTTAATTTTTGAACGATTTTTCGAAACCCGTTGAACGAGATATGGTCATTGAACGAATTTAACTCTTGAATGATTTTTCAAAACCCCGTTGAACGAGATATGTTCTTGAACGAATTTTGCTCTTGAACGATTTTTGGAAACCCCATTGAATGAGATATGGTCGTTGACCAAATTTTACTCTTGAACTTTTTTTTTAAAACCCCGTTGAACGAATATGGTCGTTGAACAAATTTAACTCTTGAACGATTTTTTTGAAACCCCGTTGAACGAGATATGTTCTTGAACGAATTTTTTGGAAACCCCATTGAACGAGATATGGTCGTTGAACAAATTTTAGTCTTGAACGATTTTTCGAAACCCCGTTGAACGAGGTATGGTCGTTGAACGAATTCCACTCTTGAACGATTTTTCGAAACCCCATTGAACAAGATATGGTCGTTGAACGAATTTAACTCTTGAACAATTTTTTTAAAACCCCGTTGAACGAGATATGGTATTGAACGAATTGTACTCTTGAACCATTTTTTTAAACCCTGTTGAACGAATATGGTCGATGAACGAATTTTACTCTTGAACGTTTTTTGGAAATCCCATTGAACGAATTTTAGTCTTGAACGATTTTTTTAAACCCATTGAACGAATATGGTCGTTGAACAAATTTTATTCTTGAACGATTTTTGGAAACCCCGTTGAACGAATATGGTCGTTGAACAAATTTTATTCTTGAACGATTTTTGGAAACCCCATTGAACGAATATGGTCCTTGAACAAATTTAACTCTTGAACGATTTTTTTAAAACCCCGTTGAACGAATATGGTCGTTGAACAAATTTTACTATTGAACGATTTTTCAAAACCCGTTGAACGAGATATGGTCGTTGAACGAATTTAACTCTTGAACAATTTTTTGAAACCCCGTTGAACGAGATATGGTATTGAATGAATTTTTTGGAAACCCCATTGAACGAGATATGGTCGTTGGACAAATTTTAGTCTTGAACGAGGTATGGTCGTTGAACGAATTCCACTCTTGAACGATTTTTCGAAACCCCATTGAACAAGATATGGTCGTTGAACGAATTTAACTCTTGAACAATTTTTTAAAACCCGTTGAACGAGATATGGTATTGAACGAATTGTACTCTTGACCATTTTTCTAAACCATGTTGAACGAATATGGTCGTTGAACGAATTTTACTCTTGAACGTTTTTTGGAAATCCCATTGAACGAATTTTAGTCTTGAACGATTTTTTGAAACCCATTGAACGAATATGGTCGTTGAACAAATTTTATTCTTGAATGATTTTTGGAAACCCCATTGAACGAATATGGTCGTTGAACGAATTTTACTCTTGAACGATTTTTCGAAACCCCGTTGAACGAGAAATGGTAGTTGAACGAATTCCACTCATGAACGATTTTTCGAAACCCCATTGAACAAGATATGGTCGTTGAACGAATTTAACTCTTGAACAATTTTTTTGAAACCCCGTTGAACGAGATATGGTATTGAACGAATTGTACTCTTGAACCATTTTTTAAAACCCTGTTGAACGAATATGGTCGTTGAACGATTTTTTTTAAACCCATTGAACGAATATGGTCGTTGAACAAAATTTATTCTTGAACATTTTTCGAAATCCCATTGAACGAATATGGTCGTTGAACAAATTTAACTCTTGAACGACTTTTTAAAACCCCGTTGAACGAATATGGTCGTTGAACGAATTTTACTCTTGAACGATTTTTGTAAACCCCATTGCATGAGACATGGTCGTTTGAACGAATTCCACTCTTGAACGATTTTTCGAAACGCCATTGAACAAGATATGGTCGTTGAACGAAGTTTACTCTTGAAACAATTTTCTTGAAACCCCGTTGAACGAGATATGGTATTGAAAGAATTCTACTCTTGAACCATTTTTTTAAACCCTGTTGAACGAATATGGTCGTTGAACGAATTTCACTCTTGAACGATTTTCGGAAATCCCATTGAACGAATTTTAGTCTTGAACGATTTTTTTTAAACCCATTGAACGAATATGGTCGTTGAACAAAATTTATTCTTGAACGATTTTTTTGAAACCCCATTGAACGAATATGGTCGTCGAACAAATTTAACCCTTTGAACGATTTTTCGAAACCCCGTTGAACGAGATATGGTCATTGAACGAATTTAACTCTTGAACGATTTTTCAAAACCCCGTTGAACGAGATATGTTCTTGAACGAATTTTGCTCTTGAACGATTTTTTGGAAACCCCAATTGAACGAGATATGGTCGTTGAACAAATTTTAGTCTTGAACGATTTTTCGAAACCCCGTTGAACGAGGTATGGTCGTTGAACGAATTCCACTCTTGAACGATTTTTCGAAACCCCGTTGAACGAGATATGGTTGTTGAACGGATTTAACTCTTGAACGTTTTTCGAAACCCCGTTGAACGAGAAGGCAACACGGCACGAGAACACGGGGACACGGGACGCGACATCGGAAACACGGGAACACGACATCGGAAACACGGGAACACGACATCGGAAAACACGGGAACACGGGAACACGACATCGGAAACACGGGAACACGGGGACAAGACATCGGAAACACGGGAACACGGGAACACGACATCGGAAACACAGGAACACGGGAACAAAAACACGGGAACACGGGAACACGACATCGGAAACACGGGAACACGGGGACACGACATCGGAAACACGGGAACACGACATCGGAAACACGGGAACACGGGGACACGACATCGGAAACACGGGAACACGGGGACACGACATCGGAAACACGGGGACACGGGAACACGACATCGGAAACACGGGAACAGAAACACGGGAACACGGGAAGGGATTTGGGCTTAAACAATTTTTGGGAACCCTGTTGAACGGAATATCAAGTACTTTATGTTCTCAGGATGACACATTATGGAAAACACAAAACACTGGGGAAGAATAAAAAGTGATAACACTGGGGAAGAATAAAAAGTTAGTCAGTAGACTACATGTGGTGTACTTTTACATTCTCGGTAGACTACAGTGAAGCCACAGCAAGTCAGGCAAGCCACCCTCGCTCTGGTTACATATATAACAACTAAAAGAGTGGCTAGCGTGCTACTGTGACTGAAGTACTGAACTAGCCTACGTGGTTAGCTCTTAGCAGCTAGCGGATTACACTGCCACAAAAGCCACCAATCGCCGATGGACGTCTCAGAACAAATCTTCCGTTTTAGAGGGGCATCAAAAAAGTAGACAAGCTAGAAATCATTTCGGCAGGGTGGAACACATCCAGATTGTAGGCTACAACTTCCTCCGCTTCTTCGTCTTTTCAAGAATATGACCTAGAACATCATTCTTGGGTGAGTGGAACATGTTGTACGCCTTCAGCATCCTGTAGTTGGGTATGATGTCCTGCAGATCACAAACAAAAAATGTCCAGGGACACATCAATTTAGAATGCAGAAAAGACTGGAAAGATATGCAGGACATTGGAAATTCAGTTCAAAAATAATAAAAATGAAACATACATTTGAGAAATGCTTGACCATCTTGCCATTGAAGTTCTCGCATAACAGCATGACATAGAGCCCAGAGTCGTGACTGCAAAATGGAAAAACATAAAACAGGTGTACAAAAAATAGTAAAATGAAGAAACATTATATGAGGGCTTGGATAAAAAAGGCATTTAAACATACATCAAGGAGTGTGAAGGATAGTATGGTGGCGTAGCCGGTTTGAACTTCTCTAAATCGATGGCATGTACGTTGAGCTCCTTTAACACAGTATTCAAATTGGTAGCCTGTACAAATGACATTATACAAAAAATTGTGCAAAGAAAATAAGAAATCTGGGACAGGACACGATATATAGCTATAAGGTGGTTTTAGAAACAGTGTAGAAAAAGAATCGAGAAGTACCACATTTTTCATAATAGCTTGTTGCTCAAACTCGCTGGTCATGCAAACAGGGTCAAAGAAATTGATGGTTCGAAACAAGGGATTTACGCATACCAACACCCAGTGATCCACCAGAACGCTAGGGAAATGAAGCTGTGGGATAAAAGACACAAATGAAATACTGAAAAAACCCCAAAAATAAAGGACTTGTGGAAAAATGAGGAATATATACAAGATCAATGCTGTCGAAGTCCATTTCACGACTCAAACTGGAAAACTCTGCAACTACAGAAGTCTTGTCAAACAAGATGGGATCATTCATTAACTTCGCCTGGTGAAATTAAAGAAACAAAATGGTAAGGATTGGGAAAAAATCTTGACGAGAAAACAGTGAACAAAGCTTTAAAAAATGTGAAGATATCTTACAGAAGTTGAAGAACTAAACATGTGCCTTTTTATGAACGGTTTCTTTGATGCGACAAGCTTAGCTTCTTCATTAAACAGTAGTGCTTGTGCACACATTACATCCTCTGCGACATTCCTGCTTGCTTTGAAAGAACTGAAGAATGTATCATACCTCACAGAACAACCCTCAATCTGGATGAAAGTAGGGCTGCTAGTATGAAAAACAAAGATTAAAAAATTAGTAATAGGAGACAAGACAAGAAGATCACTGATGTATGGATAATAAACACTCCTGATACAAAAGAATAAACCATGAATAGAATAAATATCTGGGCTGTTAAAAAAGTATGGATGGTTGCATATATAGTTGAACAGATGACCTAGCAGAACTAGCAGTAGTATTGATAATGTGTCATCCTGAGAACATAAAAAGAACTAGCAGTAGTATTGATATGAAAAAAGGTGGGACTGTATGAAAGAAAACTTACGATTCAGACTGCGTGTAGAAATTATTCCGCATGAATTTTGAGTACAATGCGTTGACATTATGATTTGTAACCAAGTTTGAAATGCATGGATCAGGTGAATTGGTTTTTGCGGCACGTTTTTTCCTATTCTTCTTATCAAAGCTTGACTGAACAAAAGTGGGTTCAAAGACAGTGTCCCGTGCAGAGTTCGCATTGCCTACATAGAAGGGGTTAAAAACATGAATCAGAAAACGTGGTTGGGCAAAAAAAAAAAAGAGAGGTTCACATTGAAAAGACTAATTAACCTTGAGACACAGCTATGTTATCAGTGCCATTTGTTGGGGTTTCATGAACAAAAGCTTCAGCTATCGATGTTGATTGTGCAGCAGGGGAATCAACATAAGAGACAACTATGCTAAGTAATCCATCTCCCTTGTATAATGTCTCTGCAGTTGCATGCACTGGTTATATCAACCAATGAGGGAAAAAAAGAAACAGGAAAAAAGAAAGTATCAGAATTGAAAATCCACTACTACAAAAAACCGTAGAACTAGCGGCGGCGGGGGGGGGGGGGGGGTTGTTATATTACCTTCATCAGGTTCAGTTTGGTTCTCAGCCCTTACAGTGGAGTCCTGAAAATTGAGTAGAGAACAATCCATTGGAGTGCTAATGTTGGCAACATTTTCAGCGACATTTTCAGCGATTCTGGTATCCTGGAGATATGGTTGGAACAAAATTTAGAAAACGCGGGGGCATGAAAAAAGGAACAATGTGAAAAAGTCATACGCAAAAAAATCTGAGGAGGTGTGCCAACCTTGATTTCAGTTGGAGTAGAAGTTCCGACATACTGTGTTAGCTGCAGCCACTGTTCAAGATATCTTCCGATATTCCGATAAATCGGCCGATTTATCGCTTCTCAGTTTCTGACCGATAAGATAAATCGGCCGATAAATTGGCCGATATGCCGATAAATCAGCAGATATGCCGATAAATCTGCCGATTTACCCCCTTATCTTGTGTCGACCGATAAGTTCCTGATAAGCGATATCGCCAACATTGGCTGCAGCAAATTATCAATTCCTTCGTATGCATCAAGTTGGATCTGCTGGGCTGGCTGAGGTACAATTACAGAAAATAAGAGTCGTTGTGAGATAGAGTTGAACAAGTAATATATATAGTACCAGTAAGTACAAAGAAACATGAGAACTATATTGATAAAAAAATATTACATTTTGTTCTGGGTATGTGTAACCGTCAGCCGCCAGTGGTGACTCATGTATAGCATCGAATCCAACATCAAGCTCTGATGACTGAGTGTAAGAATGCAAAAACCATTATGATGATATACTGAAAGCATAAAAATACATATGAAAAAAAAGGACATAACACATAATAAAAACCATAAATCATGACTTTGGGACGAGCCACTGAAGAATTCAGCTGATGTGGAAACTTCAATAATTTCTGCTGAGCCAACTTCATCAGGTAAAGGTTTGTTGGGCTCTAGTAACTGAGGTGCCTCATTGATCAACACTTCATTGACAATAGCGTCATCAGGTAAAGCTTCGTTGGGCTCTGGTAACTGAGGTGCCTCATTGATCAACACTTCATTGACAATAGCATCATCAGGTAAAGCTTCGTTGGGCTCTGGTAACTGAGGTGCCTCATTGATCAACATGGGGACCCCATATGGGGTAGCAGCAATGTCTCTAATCTGATAAGGAAGTAAAGAAAGAATAAGAAAATCAAGAAAAAGTGATGTATGAAAAGGAAAGGCAGGAAGAAAAAGCAAACAAGCTTTAAAAAGCACGTACTGGAAGAACACCATATGCCTTGCGCGACCTCCTATTGCGATCAAGATTGTGCAGATGCTTAAAATCAGCATTTGTGATATATTGCATCCTTGGCAGGCTATAGTGAAAGGACAAGGATGTCGCCTAGAGGGGGGGGGGGGGGGTGAATAGGCGTTTAAAACTTTTCCGGTTTAGGCTTGCTAATTGCGGAATAAAACTAGGTGTTTAAATTAACAAGCCAACAACCTAAATAAACTAAGCTCACCTATGTGCACCAACAACTTATGCTAAGCAAGATAACTAACAAGGTGATAGCAAGATATGATACTTCAAGCTCGAAGGCTATCACAATGTAAAGTGCATAAGTAAAGAGCTCGGGTATAGAAATAACCGAGGCACGTGGAGACGATGATGTATTCCCGAGTTCCTCCCTTTTAGTGGAGTACGTCTCGTTGGAGGGGTGTGAGTATCAAACTCAAGATGCCACAAAAGGCTTCACCCTATTCTCCGATGAACCTCGCCCAAAAGCTCGGTTCACCTTCCACTATTGATTTCCTTTTGGGCGGAAATCGAGTCCCTTACAACAAACTTGAGGCACAACCCACAAAAGGATCGGGAGCTCCCAAGCGGCCACAAAAAGCCTCGCACCGCCACAAAAGGCGCCACTCGCCACAAAAGGCGTTGACCACAAAAGGTCACAAGAACACCGTCTAGGGTCCAACGACCCAAGAGTAACGAACTCACAATCTTCACTTCCACGAATCCTCGTGGAGAGAGCAAACCTATGCACAAAAGCAAAGGCAAACCTATGCACAAAAGCAAAGGCAAGAACACAAGAAGTGCTCAAGTCCTTCACTCCCAAATCCCACCAAAAGCAACAAATGCTTGTGGGGGGAGAAGAGAGGAAGGACAAAGAAGAACACAACAAATGGAACTTCAAGAACTAGATCGAAAGGGTTCCACTCACTTAGAGGAGAAACGTCTCGGTGGAAATGTAGATCTAGGTCTTCTCCTTCAATCCTCCAAAGATCAACGAGTTTGGGTGGAGGGATTGGGAGAACTTGTAGTTTTGATCTTGCAACAATGGAGGAGAGAGAATGTAAATCGTGCTAGGCAGTGCTGAGTGGCTGGAGGAAGGTGGAGGAGTATTTATACTCCTCCCAGGAAAAATATAGCCGTTGCACAGTTTCACACCGGAGTTTCCGGTGCAAGTGACCGGAAACTCAAGCCATGGGATGGAAACTCCGGCCTACAGGGGCCGGAAACTCCGGCCCCCACCAGAGGCTGAGCACAAAAGTCACGGAGCAGCTCAGGCAAAGATTCCGGCCATAGAGGCCGGAAACTCCGGACCACGGGCAGAGACTCCGGCCCAAGGGCCGGATACTCCGGCCAAGGCCAGGAGCTGAACATCAAAAACTTCGACAGGGAAATCCAAGGACCGGATACTCCGGTCCAGAAGACCGGAAACTCCGGCCTGAAAGCAGTTATCCTGAAATGCAATAACTTTCTCATATGAACTCCAAATGAGATGAAACCAACGGCGTTGGAAAGGTAACGACAAATGCTTGCCTACAAATTAAGGGTCACAAATATGGAGGAGATATCACACATAAGGTGTGAACCTTATCTCGAGGAGGACCGGTAATATTTCCAACCATGAAAACGCAACAAGTTTTCCATCCGGACTCCGTTTTCAATGATCTTGGGCTTGCTCCGAAGATAATCACAAGCACTACAAGATCATGCATATACACATCATAGTCCATCATGTGAGGAGGATAACACAAGAGGAGAGTTTTACCTCTCTACAAAAGACGAACCGGTAAAACCTCCAACATCAAAAACATCACAAGATATTCAAATGGAATCCGTTTTTGATGAACTAGAGCTTGGTATGGAGATGAACACAAGCTCTAAATTCTCACATGGATAGAAGCCAAATAAGAACCAAGAAAGGATGATATGCCAAGATGCAAAGGTTTGAGCTCTCCACAAAGATGCGATCAAGTTACTCACTTGAGAGCCCCTCTTGATAGTACGGCATCTATCCTATAACCCGGTCTCCCACTACACCATGAGACCGGTAAAATAGAAACCCTATCAAGATCATACCTTTGCCTTGCGCATTCCACTTGAGCTAGATGATGACGATCTTGATCTCTTCAAGTGGACCACCTTTCTTGATTGCGCTTGCTAGCACATGCTTGATGAAGACATCTCCAAATACTCCCTCATACACCATTATGGGAGAGCCTTGCTAAGCTCCGTCTTCATGTATCCATTACAAGCTTGAATCAAAAGATATCTTCCGAGAAAGATCATATTGAACTTGCGCTTCATAATCTTCTCTATCTTCACAAAGATGATGTCTTGAATCCTTCAAGACATGCTTGCAATATGCTCAACTCTACACATGACCATTCTTCATATAAACCCTTGAATAAAGCATTGATCATCATGTAATCTTCTAGAGTCCAACACATGAACTCCAATCTCTTTCATGGACATGATCTATAAATATATCTCAAAGCAAACATTAGTCCATAAGGATTGTCATTAATTACCAAAACCACGCATGGGGCAACACATGCACTTTCATATAGTCGATGTTGCCATCATTGCCATTGAAATCGACAAAGTCAATGTAAGCAACCTGCCCATAAAGAAAACAGATGTTCAGATAGCACGAAGAACACATAAAGAAATATGGGGTAAAGAAGAAAAAATACAGCATAAAAAATGAAAGGTATGATTTAATACATACCCCTAGAACTGGAAGACAACCACCAATCCAAGTTATTCTATTAAAATCAGCACCATTCATGAAGATTTTGTCCTTCCAATTATCCATCTCTTGCCACAGATTGTGAAGGCATAGAGTTCCAAAATCAAAATACTCAACCAACAATATATCATTATCTCTCAGGGAGTAAAGATATTTAGGATTGACGAAATTATAAGTTGATGGGCAAAGGACAGTTGTGATGAAAAACATAATGAAGCTCCGTAGAAACACTCGCTCATCATTGGACCCAAGCATGATGGACTCGACCTTGCTGACCTTGATAGTGTTCTGCCCTGGGTCGAGATATTGGCTGCGAAGAAATTCCACCTCACTGACAGCTTTTGGATCATTACTCTCAAGCTTGTATGGCACAAAACCATTCTGAAAACCGAAAACCTTGTCGACAATGTCTTTGGTGAACCAAAATTGCTTTTCTTTGTGCTTGAAAAAGAATTCCCCATTACCACCATAGGAAGTGTGGTCGACTAGCCACTGAAGGATAGTAGGTGGGATCATCAAGTGTTCAGGGATATTAATCATGTGGGTCAGATTGTGTCTAATGATGTGACCCATCTGAATTGGGTTGAACTTTTTGACAGCTTTGCGTAACCTAATGGATGTGAACCGATTTTTTATAGTAGCTTTGCACTGAGGTACTTCCTCCAGCATATTAACTCCTACATAGAAAAAGCGAAATACATGAAGTGAAAATTAAAGTAACTACATGCCTGTGAAAAATGTGTGCTCCACAAAAGACTAAGCATTAAAAGAAACAGAAAATCATAAGGCTATATGAAAAACAAAACACACTATTGAGATGGAAACCGATAACTAAACCGGGGGAGTACTAGTGCTAATACATGTGTGATAATTTTGCTAATCCATGTGTAGCATCTAAAAAAAACATCTTCGTAAGATGAAGTAAAAAAGCAAACTACATACCCACAATTGCCCCGAGCAATAACAGATTGCTGAAAAAAAATGCCATGTAATTCGTCCTCATTGCCATGTATGAATCAACTACAAGCGTACTAATTGCCCCATGACCAAGTACAGACCCCCAAAAGTTGCGTAGAACACACTACAGGACTCAAATTGCTATGTAAAAAATACCTCACGTATGTGAACTAGTGATCTATCCCGTTGGCTACTAAGATACCTCACATATATCATATATGCCCACAAAAAGTACTGACCAAAACCAGCTGAGTAGCACACAAAATCGGCATCCTAGCTCTGGTATAGAACTCGAAAAACTAGATCATGGCAAGCAAAAAACAAAAACAAATCAGGAACCCCCTAGCAGCCAGTGCGTATGACTTGAACAGCAAAAAAGGATCCCTCGAATCAGGAAACCCTATTAGCGAGCGCGTGCAAAAAACCTAGCAGCGAATGCGTGTGATTTGGTTAACAAACTGAATCCCACAATTCGGGAAAACCCTAGTGAGTTCGTGCGATTAAATCACCGAAACCCTAGCGAGTCCCCTGCGATTTACTCCACAAAAATCGGGGGATTCGCAAGGTACAGAGGTAGAGGAGGATGCCTGGATGGGGAGAGAAGCACGAACCTTGAGCCGCCATCGACGGCGAGGAGTCGCGGACGGCGACGAGCAGAAGAGTCGCGGACGGCGGCGAACAGAGGAAAAACCAGAGAACCAGCCGCCCCAACGAGCTCTGCCAGAGGAAGAACAAGAGAAGCAGCCGCCCCAGTGAGCTCTCGCGAGACGAAGAACCAGAGAACCAGTCGCCCCACGAGCTCTGCCAGAGGAGGAACCAGGGAAGCAGCCGCCCCAGCGAGCTCTCCCGAGACAACGAACCAGAGAACCAGCCGCCCTGTCGGGAGGAAATGGGCAACGAACGAAACGGTCTCGGCACTGAAAGAAACGAAACTGGGCCAGGCCCATACACGCGGCGGGGGGGGGGGGGGGGTGTGCGACGACGGGTTATCATCGACCTGGTCGATGAATAGGATTTGCCAAGAATGGTGGCCGTTGGAGTGAAACTTTTTTTTGGACGTTGTCTCCACAACGGACGCAACGCATGTAGCTCGAGAACAACAAATAAGGCCCATCTTACGAAACGTGGGCCTCCCCTGATCATACTCAAGCCTTATCGTCGGTGGGTGGCCCGGGCGCAGCCAGCGGGCTCGGAGACTCCGTGACGACGCGGCCGGCGGAGGAGGAGCCGCAGCATCTGTGGCTCAAGTGCTGCGCTGCCGGCTCTCGTCTCGTGTCTCTCCGGAGACGACTCCTTTTGCTTCTCCCCACTATCGCCCGGAGCGAGCTAAGCTCCGACTGGACACGCGCTCCTCCCCCTCGTCGCCGATGAGCTGCCGCGCCGCTCCATGGAGCCGCCCGTCGGTTGCCCCCCGCGGCCGGTCCTTCCCCGCCTCGGCGCGCCTGCGCAACCCATTCGGTGAGGTCACAAGCTCCCCGTCTCTCTTCCAGCGACCAGGGTTCTCTAGTTTAAGCCGAATGCTTCAGTGGCTCAGTGCAAATGGTAGATGGAGCTGAGCCTGTGTGTTTTCGCCTTTTCGGTGTGTTCCAGTCTGAGAAATGGGGTGATTAGGAGTGAAAATGGTGGATTATGTGGGTGACTACCTTTAGTTCTCAAGCTAACTGGTTCGTTACTCCTTGGATCCTGACAGGGGGTATGAATGTCTGGAAGAATCCAATCCTCCATAACTCGTGGAGAATTGGCGATGTCCCCATGATGTTTGGGCTGCCGTCTGGACTGTTCAAATGCATGGCTTCAAGTAGCTCTTCTGGGGATGCTGGGTTTTCTAGTCCTTCGCCGGCCGATGAAACACCAGTGCCTGTGTACTCCTGGCCAGATAAGCAGGTATTGGCTTCTGGCAAGTTTGTATCTATATGACTAGATTTGACTATACCCACATCCTTAAATCTCTGGTTGTTTGATGGTGTATCTTTCTGTTAGTTTACCAAATCGGTATTATGTATCAATAGGGTCCTCTACTCCACGATGAGGCATAGTTGAGCTTTTGACTTGCCAACTTATGTCCAGCTGCATAGACGGTGGTACATTGATTCAATCATTCAAACATACTCAATAGATCTTGGCCTTTCCATTACTCATGCATAACAGAGTTTTATTTTGATATATCATAAATCTAGAGATTAACTAAATGTCAGGCATTCTTCATATGGCAGGGAACTAAATGTCCATATATATGTTTTGCTTTCAGAGTTTGAGTCCTTGCATGAATTTTGTGTGCGTATGTGTGTAGTGTATCCTCTGACAAAAATATTTAGCAAAAAACCTAGGTATGCTTCTGTAGTTCTGTGTATAAGCTCTATGTTCCTGTTACTGAATATGTTCTCTCATTTTCAGCGACCACGAGTGTGCATTTTGGGTGGTGGATTTGGTGGGCTGTATACTGCTCTGAGATTAGAATCCCTTGTATGGCCTGATAATAACAAGCCTCAGGTAAACGATGATTTCCTTGTACTAGACATCTATAGATTTGCCGGGTGCTTTCTTATTTTTTGCATTGATGATGTGGTATGGATTGCTAGTATTTGTAGTTGGAAACTTTTTACTTGATTCCCATATTCTGCAACACACTCATGCGTGTTTAGTAAAGAAATGATGCAACATTTTACTAAGGGGATAAAATATTTCAGGTGTTGCTGGTTGATCAGTCTGACAGATTTGTATTTAAGCCCATGCTGTATGAGCTGTTATCAGGAGGTATGGCAGTTTCAAGTGTAAAAATGCTTCTGCTTCTATATCATGTATTGGTCTTTTCAAATGATATATTTTAACTGTTGGACTCTGATTTTGCTGCCAGAGGTGGATGTTTGGGAAATAGCTCCGTATTTTACAGAGTTACTGAAGAACACTAGTATCCAATTTGTCAAGGATAGTGTAAAGCTTCTGCGCCCTCTGATCACTTAAGAAGAGAGCCTGGAGGATCATCCACTGGTGGAGTTGTTCATCTGCAAAGTGGCACTGTTATTGAATATGATTGGTACGACGATATTAAATGCCATATAATTGCATTATATGTCATGTTTAAGGATTTTAAAATAAGCACCTATAAGAATTTCTGGTTCTATCATTTTTACTTTCATAGGTTTAAAACTGGGGGCAGATTTTTCTATTTTGAATGTCATTGTGCTTCTTACCGGCATATGGATCTTGTCCCACTTTGTCATCCTAAGAAGTGGAAAAATTACAATGGCACATACACGATTTTTTGGAATATCTTCTCCCATCTTATCGTTTGGCCCTTTCGTTACGTCCGCCTGTTCCTTGATTCATTTTAAATTAAAATTTCTCATGCCGTGGTGTAGCCCATGTTTGATCTTCTGTATCAAGAAAGTTAGGGGCAATAGTAGCATGTAATATAGATACCTCATTTAGATCGTACAATGGAAATATATACAAGAATGGTTCGTGATGTATTTCAAGTTTTATGCTGAGCTTAGAATAAGCTAACTGGTGATTTATCGTTTGGAATGGGCAGCCAGGCTCGTTCTAGCTTTAGGGGCTGAAGCTAAGATTGATGCTGTTCCAGGATCTGCCGAATATGCACTTCCTTTCACGACTTTGGAACATGCTCTGGTAAGAATCAATCACCAGATAAAAATGTTTCTAAAGCTCAACTATTTATCATGTACTATTTGGTATTGCTAATTTGATAGTATACTAAAAATCTAAAATATATCAGTTATATATTGATGGATCCATGTTAATTATATGATATTGATGGTACTTTTTGTTGACATGTTTGGTTCTATCACTTATGGCGATAAAAAATTATATTGCTGTCTTATTTTATCTGCAGAAAGTTGAAAGTGAATTGAAAATGTTAGAAAGGACCAGGTTTGGCAAGAGTTCCCCAGCTATTGAAGTGGCTATTGTGGGACTTGGTTACTCTGGTGTTGAGCTCGCCGCTACTATCTCTGAGAGGTTAAAGAACACTGGGACTGTCAAAGCAATCAATTTTCAAACAACCATTTGTCCCAATGCACCACCAGGAAATCGTGATGCTGCTCTGAAGGTGAGAATCTAAGGGTCTACTCATTACAAACTGCTTTGATTTACTTTGTCTGATCATCTCAGGTAATCATAACAAAAGTGAGGAAAGAGTTTTTTTCTCACTTTGATTTACGAATACATTGGTGGTATAGTGGTTGCAAACTTGCAACATCGAGCACGAGCTGCTCTGGCCAGAACATCACGGGTTCGATTCCCAGCTCACACTATAATTTTAGATATAGCCATGGACAGGGGTCCGTGGAAGCTAGCTATCCATGTGCCAGAACCATGAGTTAGTTTCGAGATCTTATGGGTTTCAACTCTAGCCTACCCCAACTTGTTTGGGAATGAAAGGTTTGTTGATCTTTGGTGCCACTAGTAGTCTTTAAGACTATAATCTGAAGTTAATAAAAGCATGAGATGAGGCCTGTGCCTTTTAATACTTTGCGTCAACCAAACCATGTTGTTTGGCTTCTTTATTTTCTTCTCTGTGTCTCGTGAAAGACTGTTGCAGCTTTTTGGTGCAACATCACTAACTTGATAAAACCAACCAGTCAGCCACTTACTGTATTGTAATACGTCGTCAAACTGTTCATTATGGATGTATGCAATAGAACATAGAGAAGTGGAGGATGATGTCTTCTGATTTCACATTGTTGTGCTGATCCTTTATACTTACTATTCATAATTTCATCTCTGAGCTAAGGTTGACAGAATCATATCTTCTGAGGTAGTAGCTAAGTCTGGTTTCGTTGCATTTCTCATCAGGTTCTTGAATCTCAAAATATTCAACTTTTCCTGGGATATGGTGTGAGCTCCATCAGAGAGGTTTATGCATCCGAGGATTCAAGTAGCGTGGTTACAGATGCAAAAGAAGCTGGCAGGGATGAGAAGAAACTAGTTTTGGAACTTAAACCTGCTCAAAGAGGCCTCCAGAGCCAGGTTTTGGAGGCTGATCTGGTACTATGGACGGTGGGTTCAACATCTCAGATTCTTAGGCTACAACCTCCTGATGCCCCGTACGTTATTCCTTTGAATGGCCGGGGCCAAGTAGAGACGGAGGAGACCCTTCAAGTGAAGGGCCATCCTCGAACATTTGCGATCGGTGATTCAGCAGCTCTACGAGACCCATCAGGGAAGTTTCTCCCAGCCAACGCACAGGTAAGGCATCTATTTGCAGGATCGACTTCATCACTATGATGCCTTGGCAGTTTTGTTACTAGTGATGACTCTTTTATCTCCCAGGTTGCATTTCAGCAAGCAGATTTTGCTGGATGGAATCTCTGGGCCGCAATCAACGACCGGCCCCTTTTGCCATTCAGGTTCGAATTTAGCGGCACCTTAGTCGTGTTCATTTCGATACATACCAGGCATTGGCCATTTTTTCTCGTTGCTGAAACTCCATCATGTTAGGACAGTCAAATTGCATAATGAAGAAGCTGAAATACCCTGTGCATTTCTCAGGTTCCAAAATCTTGGTGAGATGATGACACTTGGCAGAAACGACGCTGCGATCACAGCGAATTTCATCGAGGGCCTGACCTTGGATGGACCTATAGGGCATGCTGGTACAGACCCTTGCGGGCGCCTTGTTTCATCTTATCTTAGCTGAAGAGATTTTCATGTAAGATTAACATCCATCCTGAATGTGCAGCTAGGAAGCTTGTGTACTGCCTCAGGATGCCCACAGATGAGCAGCGGTTGAAGGTTGGAGTCAGCTGGTTGGCGAAGGGTGCTGTAGACTCGCTCGCCTCTCTGCAGAACGCAGTAAGTAACATAATTGCAAGCTCCGGATCATAAAGGAAACCTGCTAATTCATGAACCGGACGGGCCGGATAATGTAATTTGAGATTCAACATCTTGTGAAATACATGTACCATACGTTGATCCTAAACGTTTGTGTTTGTTTCATGCTTCTAAATGTTGCTGTTTGTCTATTGTCTTGCCATGTCCAAGGGGAAATGGAAATCCAACAACTTATGGCCCCGTTGCAATTGGAAGAAATATGGGGAAAAAATCGTAGATCTTGCTTCTCGCATCACATGCTAACAGCAAGCGCAAACTTTTATTACAGTAATCACTTGCCAAAACATTATACCAAACTTTTATTACAGTAATCACATGGGGAATTTTGTTTTTAGAAATTGCAAGATCCATGTGAGCGCAGGGCGATAATGGTGTCGTAGTCGGTTCGGTTGGCACATG
Source organism: Poa pratensis (assembly GCA_947311845.1). NCBI lineage: Eukaryota > Viridiplantae > Streptophyta > Magnoliopsida > Poales > Poaceae > Poa > Poa pratensis. Next base: position 37,599,415 of record CAMZMU010000044.1, on the reverse strand, counting down.
GTTGGTGAGAGTTGACCTCCCGTCTACGCAGCGGCGAGCCACTACTAAACTCCGGCTCCACTCCGTTGTAGGTGGCCAGCTCATTTCCTCCTCCCACCACCAACCTCTTCCGTCGCCCCTCGTCTCCTTCCGCAGCCATGGATCCCGACTCCGAGGTCAGCTTCGACTTCCCGCCCTACCTCTGCCAGTACAAGAGCGGCCGCATCGTCCGCCCCGGCAGCAACGCCGTCGTCCCCGCCGGCACCGACCCCATCACCGGCGTCGTCTCCAAGGACATCCACGTCGGCGCCGCCCGGGCCCGCGTCTACCTCCCCCCGGGAGCCGACACGGGCGCCAAGCTTCCCGTCGTCGTCTACTTCCACGGCGGCGGCTTCGTCGTCGGCTCCCCCGCGCGCCCCTCCACCCACGGCTACCTCAACGACCTCGTCGCCCGCGCCGGCGCCATCGGCGTCTCCGTCTACTACCGCCTCGCGCCGGAGCACATGCTCCCGGCCGCCTACGAGGACGGCTGGGCCGCCGTGCGCTGGGCGGTCACCCTGGGCGACGGCGCCGACCCGTGGCTGCTCGACCACGCCGACCTCTCCCGCGTCTTCTTCGGCGGCTGCAGCGCCGGCGCCAACCTCGCGCACAACATGGCCGTCCGCGCCGCCGCGCCCGGCGCGCTGCCGGAGGGCGTCACCGTCCGCGGCCTCCTGGCCGTGCACCCCTACTTCACCGGCTCCGAGGCCGTGGGCGAGGAGGTGGCGTTCGCGGCCGACGTGCGCGGCTTCATGGACCGCACCTGGAGGTTCGTCTTCCCGGGCTCGCTGGGCCTGGACGACCCGCTCGTCAACCCCTTCGTCAACGACGAGGCGCGCGCCGCCGTCGCCAAGATCCCCTGCGAGCGCGTGCTCGTGTGCGTCGCCGAGAAGGACGTCCTGCTCAAGGAGCGCGGCCTCTGGTACCACCGGGAGCTCAAGGCCAGCGGCTACGCCGGCGACCTGGAGCTGTTCGAGTCCAAGGGCGTCGACCACGCCTTCCACTTCGACAAGCTCCACACACCGGAGGGCGTCGAGCTGCAGGAGCGCTTGGTGGACTTCATCAAGAAATGACTGACAATACATGGAATCGGTTTCTTCAAAATAAAGATTTAACTCGATAATTTGATGTTTCCGACAATGCATGCAAAGTTGTATGATTCTTCATTGGTGATTACCATAATAGAGCATTTTTCAATCTCGATTGATCGATTCATACTGTTTTTTTAGCCGATCGATTGATTATTCTTCTGAAGGAAATGTGTTATAATCTCTGCGGATCTCGCTAACCATATGTGTGGTACAGTACCTCAAATGCCAGATCTCTTTGCAGATCTGGCGGGCCGGGAATTCGCTGGAGCGGAAATAAAACTCGCTCTTGATTCTTCAACTCATCATCCCCTTGCCTAGTTGTCCATTCCCCGTCCAAAACCATCTTTAGCGATCTCTGTTCTACTTTCTTGGAGCTTTGGTAATTAGAATTATAAGTTGGCCTACTTTATTGGAGCTTTGCTAATTAGAATTATAAGTTGGCCTTTGGACCAACTATCGACGACTACAAGTACTGAACAAGCGGAATGTGTGTCGCCATCCTCGACCTTTCTCACTGGATCTGGGCCCAGGACCTTGTTCCTACTTCAGGATGTCGCCGCTGACTCACATTTTGAATAAGACATTGAGACTACATGAAGAAAACGGACGCCTCACCATTTCGAAAAAGACACTGAGACTACATAAAAAAGAACAGAAACCCTCCTACAGGCGGGACAGACCAGTGGTGGCACCGACGAGTGGGACGGGGACCCTAGATTGGATCTATCCTCTTCATACCGGTTCGGTAACGTCTTCTACTCCCTTTGTTGATAATAAAGTCGTATTGTTTATTTAAACAAAAAAAACCTCATAACTAACAGGTTCTCTAAGGGTGTGTTCGGTTTGGGGATGGGGTGGAACGGAATGGAACCGTTCCGCACCCAGAGCCCGTTCCCGTGTTCGGTTGCAAACTGGAATGGAACGAAGTGGTTTCTCGAAATGGAATATTCTCTCTAGATCCAGAATACACTGGAATGGAACGGCTGCTAATCGCACTCTCCCTTTCGCTAATAATTCCTCTCTCTCTCTCACCTCGCACCGGCACTGGGAACCACGGCCAGACGAGGCATGGCGGCCTCCTCCGAGCTGCCTCCTGTCGCCGCCCTCCTCTGAGGAGGCTGTCGTCGCCGCGCCGCTACGGCCGAGGCGGCCGCGACCTCGCGCTCTCCTCCTCCGACGGCCGGACGGCCACGGCGGAGCAAGGGGCGGCCACGGCGGCGCCGGACGGCCATGGCGGAGCAAGGGGCGGCCACGACGGAGCAAGGGGAGGCGCTGAGCGGCCACGGCGGAGCAAGGGGTGGCGCCGGGCGGCCACGACGGCGGCAGCCAGGGCGGCCACGGCGGCGGCGGCCTCCTGTCCTCGTCCGAGCTCGTCGGCCCAATCTCCCTGAGGTCGCTGCCGTCCTCCTCTCCGGTGATTTGGAGTCCAGTTTTCAGAATGTTTAGGTTAATTGAACGTTTAGATTAAATTAGGGTCTAATTAATTGCATGTTTAGATTAATTGGATTCCGTTCCATTCCACCATTTCCAAAATCAACCGAACACCATGATGGAATGGTTCTATTCTGATGGAATGGAATGGAATGGAACCATTCCATTCCATTCCACTCCATCCAAAAAACGAACACACCCTAAGTGTGCATTTGAGAAAAAAATAGAGAATCTTATAAAGGTTTCAGTTTTTTAAGATTCCTTATAATCCATCCTCGGTATCTTTTTTCGTTCTATTTTCTCCTATATGCGTGCATATAAACTTCATTGAAGCCGCATTTTGAACGAGTTTAAACATGTGTTTCATGTTTTGACAACACATAATACACCATTTTCTACTCACACATAACATAGTATAGTTCAAATTCAAACATAACATAACAAACGTAGTTCAAAGACAATCATGAACAAACAAAACATTGGAATCTCATAGGTTTACCTGTGCAAAACAGAAGATTGTAAAACACAGAAAAATTGTAGGTATGGTCGTTTGGGTTAAACACATGAATAACACAGGAAAAGTGTCTCGCTCCTACGCACTTGAGTCTTAAAAAGAGGTTGGAGTGGATGTTCAAATTCCTGTGATCCAAAGGCAATCCATAGGACATTAGGTAGTACCATTCCTTTGATCCAAAGACAATCCATAGGAAAAAATTCTAAGGATTGGAATCGTACGAAAATCCTATGAAATTCCTACAATGCAAAGAGGCCCGTATAGTGGAGGGGAAAATGTAACACCACACCTAGTTGGATGTCCCCCGCTTATCTGGACGTCCAATTACTTTAAGATTCGTGCACAAAGTATAAATGATTTTTAAAATATCAATGTAGTATCACTAATTTTCGGATTTATGTAATTTATATTTTGAATCATGTACTGACAAGAACTTTCCGGACACACAGCAACAAAACAATTTTGAACCACGCATTAACATGATTTTTTATTTTATCAATACATCAATTAGTAGGAGTCATATTGTTCGTTCGTTGGATGCAAATTTGACGGTCATCATATGGTGGATATCCAACTAGGTGTGGTATCGCCGCGTTGATGGTGCAGGTTGCGTTGTGGCTCGACCGCTTTCTTGCAGATTATGGGTGGAACCCGGTAGTTCGAAATATGTTCAACCAGTATGGATGATTGTCTAGTATTATAATTTGTCAGTGGTGTGTGTGTGCAGTTTGTGTGGGTAGGCAGGATGGCTATGTGTGCCCTCACAACGATCGTGTTTCATGACGGTTGTCGAGGGTGTTGTTCTGGTTTTAGGCCGGTTTCCATTAAGTAACCGGCCAAGTCACACTTCTTTTTAATTAATGAAAATGAAGTCTTATGCCTCGGTTAGAAAAAGTTCTGCTATCCTCCAGCTCTTCCACCATTACATAGTGCCGCCGCGATCGAAAGTTTAGCCGTCGTCCAAAGTAACACAAGCTCACCTAAATTTACTATAGCTCTTTTTTTAGCAAACTATTTTACTATTGCTCGAATTGACCTAAATTTACTATAGCTCGAATTCGTCTAGAAGCTTTTTCAACAAAAAAATCGTCTAGAAGCTACGGGCCCGCTTACCATTTCTTAGAAAAATAGGTCAAGGCTCCGGTTGAAGCTTTCGCTACCAACTTTAAGCTGGATGAAACTATGAAATGTCTAAATCAATGGAGCAGAGACAATTTTGGTAATGTTACAAAAGAAATCAAAACTCTGAGGAAAAGGCTGGAAAGGTTACAGAGAGAGAATTTCAATGGAAATGCAACGGAGATAAAACAAATTTCTTCTAGACTAGATGAGCTGCTATACAGAGAAGAAGTGATGTGGAGACAAAGGTCCAGGATTAGTTGGTTAAAGGAAGGAGACCAAAATACAGCATACTTCCACCGAAAAGCGACCTGGAGAGCCAAGAAGAATCAAATTAAAAAACTGACAAGGGAGAATGGGCAAGAGATTGTGGGACAAAATAGATTAAATGAAGAAGCTGTGGATTTCTTCTCTGATCTATACAGGAAAGATGAGTCAGTAATACCAGAAATTGTTGTGGATATTACGGAGGCAAGAGTGACTAAAGAAATGAATAAAACATTGATGGAAAATTACAGTGATGATGAAATTGGGGATGCTCTCTTTCAAATAGGACCGCAGAAAGCTCCCGGGCCAGATGGCCTCCATGCTCGTTTTTTCCAAAGGAACTGGGGTATTCTAAAGGAGGAAGTAACCGCAGCAGTAAAACTTTTCTTTATACATGGAGAGATGCCAGCATCGGTAAATGAGACTACGATTGCTTTGATACCAAAAATTAAACAGCCTACTAATCTAAAGGAATTCAGACCAATATCTCTCTGTAATGTGGTATATAAAGTGGTATCAAAATGTCTGGTTAATAGGCTACGGCCTTTTCTTGAAGAGCTTATTTCACCTTTCCAAAGTGCTTTCATTCCAGGACGTCTGATTTCTGATAATGCTTTAATTGCTTTTGAATGTTTTCATGCAATTCAGAAGGGAAAGAAAAAAGATGACAGCTTCTGTGCATATAAACTGGACATGTCAAAAGCCTATGACAGAGTAGACTGGGTGTTTCTCGAGAAGATGCTGCTAAAATTTGGCTTCAATAAGCAATGGGTCAAATTAGTTATGACGTGTGTCAGAACTGTTGGTTACAGAGTGAAGATGAATGGAGAGCTCACTGACATTATTTATCCTTCCAGAGGATTACGTCAAGGTGATCCTCTGAGTCCTTACCTTTTCCTTTTCGTTGGTGAGGTAATGACTAATGTCCTAAACCGGGCTGTGTATCTCGGTGAACTCCAAGATCTAAAAGTTTGTCGAAGGGCTCCTGGAATCTCTCACCTTTTATTTGCGGATGATAGCCTTCTTTTCTTCAAGGCTAATGCTTCCCAAGCAAATATTATTAAGAATGCTCTGGCTATATATGAATTGGGTACTGGCCAATTGATTAACCAGGGGAAATGCTCCATTATGTTTAATCAAAACTGTTCAGATGAAACTCAAGAGGAGGTCAGGTCAATCCTTGAGGTTGTTAGTAGAACCTTTGATGGAAAATATCTGGGTTTACCAACTCCACATGGCAGGATGAAAGGCGAAAAATTTCAGCCAATAAAAGAGAGATACACAAAGAAATTCTCTGACTGGACTGAAAAATATATGGCCATGAGTGGAAAGGAAACTTTGATCAAATCTGTTGCTCAGTCTTTGGCAACACATGCTATGGGTATTTTCAAAATGCCAGCTAGTTTCCATGAGGATTACATGAAAGCTATTAGGAGTTTCTGGTGGGGTGAAGATAACACAAAAAGAAAGGTACATTGGGCACCTTGGGACAAATTGACTGATCCAAAAGTGCAAGGAGGCATGGGATTCAGAGACTCAGAAATTTTTAATCAAGCTCTTCTAGCCAGACAAGGATGGAGGTTAATTCAAAAACCTACCTCCATATGTGCAAAATTGTTGAAAGCTAGATACTTTCCAAATGGGAATATTCTTGATACGGTCTTCAAAGGGGATGCTTCGCCAGCATGGAGGGGTATTGAACATGGTTTAGCCCTCCTAAAAATGGGAGCAATTTGGAGAATCAGAAATGGAGCCAAGACTCACATTTGGAGAGATAATTGGATTCCTAGAGGCTCGACCCTGAAAATAACAGGAAGAAGAAGGAGAACAAGAGTTAAATGGGTCAAGGACCTATTCAAGCCACAAACGAAGCTATGGAATGAATAATTAATTCGAGAAGTATTCCATAAGCATGATGCTGATGAAATCCTTAAAATTAAGGTGCCCCTTCGAGAAGAGGATGATTTTGTGGCCTGGCACTATGAAAAAACTGGAGTTTTCACTGTAAAAAGTGCATATAAACTAGGATACAGTGTGGCCCATGAAAACAGACTGAATATCGGTAGAAGCCTGGGAGATGGCAAAAGCAGAAATCTATGGAAGCTTATTTCGAAAGCTCCGGTGCCTAATAAAATTCGTATGTTTGCTTGGAGGTGAGCTGATGATAATCTTCCAACAAAGAAGAACAAATGGAAGAGAACTCTGGAGGTAGACAGTACCTGTAACATTTGTGGAGTTGAAGAGGAGGACAGCTTCCATGCAACTATTAATTGTACCAAAGCAAAAGCTCTTAGAAACCAGCTGCGGGAAATCTGGAAAATTCCTGCAGAAGATATGTTCAGGAAAACAGGCCCGGATTGGCTGATCCTAATGCTTGCCAATACCCCTAAAGATTGCCATGCTCAAATTCTCCTTATGCTGTGGAGAGCCTGGCATCTTAGAAATGACATAATTCATGAAAAAGGAAAAGCAACTATCTCTGCTTCGGTTGCTTTCCTTCAGAATTATTTGGAGACTCTTTCTATAAAAGATAATATCTCCTTCTGTGATAAGAAAGGGAAAAGGCCCATGTTTGTTGAAACCCAGGTTCAGTCAAAATCGGATACTGGGTGCGATGGTGGCGGAAGCAATGATGTCAAGCATGTTTGGATACCTCCTAAAAAAGGTACTCTAAAGATCAATGTTGATGCATCGTTCTTACAGGAGTCTGGGACTGCTAGTACTGGTATCATTATCCGCAATCATACTGGAGAAGTGATCCTTGCTACTGGGCGTATGGTGGATGGATGCACTGATGCGGAGGAAGCTGAAGCCTATGCATGCCTTGATGGTCTTAAGCTTGCTACAGAATGGGTGCAACAACCTTTCACCCTTGAAATTGATAGCTTACTGACAGCTAATAACATAAAGAAGATCTCTGCTAAATATTCCAAGTTTGGAGGCATTTATCAGGATATTCATGAAGTTTGGACAGATTGTGGAAAATGCATCATCAGAAAAATCAATAGAGAGCAGAACTGTGCAGCTCACGAGATTGCAAAGTTCATCAGGAAGAACACGAGATAGGGAAGTTGGTTAACTAGCCTCCCACCTTCAGTTATTCATGTAATTGAACAGGATTGTATTGGAACTGCTATATTACATGAATAAAGCTCTCTGTTGTACTAAAAAAAAAAACTTTCGCCAGTCATCCCTACCGACAGTAGTAAAAAAAAACTTAATCCAAAATTTTGTACTATATTTGTACAAATCTATACCACTATTAAAAGAGCAAACATATGACGGATACATTAAATTTGAGTCGTAATATCAGATTGTCCGGTCCGTGTTGAGCAAGTCAACCCACCTTTTCAGTTTTTTATAATTACAAGAATTACCACCGCAAGAAAAAAGGCCGCCGGCGAAGATGTTCCCCTACCACGCCAGGCGCCGCCCGCCTTTCTCCACCCGCGTGACGGCCGCCGGCCTGCCTCCACCTACCGCGACGTCGGTCGCCCCCCAGCCAGACGAGCTGCTGCCCAGGGAGCCGAGATCCCCTCACAGCCGAGGGCGGCCACTACCTCCCGCCGGCGAGCTGGGCGTCCTGGAGGTCCCCGCACCTTCCCCAGCATCCCCGCACGGGAGCCCCCAGCCCAGACGCGCTGCTGCCTCGGGGATCCGAGATCCCCTCATAGCCACTGCCCTGGGAGGTCGAGGGCGGCCACTACCTCCCGCCGGCGAGCTGGGCGTCCTGGGAGGTCCCCGCACCTTCCCCAGCATCCCTGCACGGTCGCCGACGACCACGGACCTCCCCTGCATCCCGTGCGGCTACCGGCGCACGCCCCGCACCTCCACTGCATCCTGGACAGCAGCGCGGCGCCCCCACTTTGCTCTCGCACACCCACGCGGCGCCCTGCGCCAACACCTGCATCTTGCAGCGCCGCCGGCGAGATGTAACCGCTGACCGGAGTTTGGAGCCGGCCCGCCTGGATCTCTCCGCCGCCGGTCCGCATCCAGCCGGCCTGCCTCCCGACCCCGGCTTCCGCGGGCAAGCAGAGCTCCCTTCCTCTCATCCTCTGTTTCACCGGTCCTCCCCCTTCTAGACTCCATGACCTCAGTAAATCGTTAAGACGAGCTGCCCATTTTTTTTTGCAAAGATAGGTGCGTTCCTCATTACTAGCTAGGGAAAATATATCTGAGGCGCTCAGCCGCATATGTCTACAGTTGCAATCCCTCCTGAGATTAGAATATTTGGATGAGAAAATTCAGTCTGTTCGTATGTTGAAAATAAATAACTGATCTGGGAATTAACGTAAGTATCTTTACTTCTTGAGTACTCCGTATATGTTCTAGGTACAATTGTTTTGTAACAAAACTGAATTAGAGATAATACATCAGGTTTGTCCCTCAAATGGAGGTGTATGGATTTCGCTGTATCTTGTCTTAGGTTTCCGTATGTGATGGATTTTCCAATATGAGCTTTGCTGCAGAAGTATTAGCCTCTTCAGATAGAAATTGGCTGGATTAGGAAAACGAAGTTTTATGTTGTGTATCTAAGTTCTCGACCAATGCAATTGTACTATTGTAGTGAATTCTTTATTGGGGAAATCTACCTAGAGGCGTCGCACCGGTGTCCGTTTCGTGCGGCGGGTGGAGATTTGGAAAGCGCCTCGCTCGGCTCCTTCGTGTGGATCACGGGACACAGACAACGAGTGGTCCCACGTTTTTTTAACAGGGTCCCACGTATATTCCAGTGCTACGCGATACAGATTGGATGTTACGATCGGTTGGTTTACTGTCGCGTGGTGAGACTCGCAAGCTTTTGAACTGTTCTCACGCCACGCTCAGACTACAGTACCACACAATAGAAAAACTACAGTACTATAAGACTGCACATGGGAATCTTCGTGCATACTGCTACTCCCTCCGTTCCAATTTAATTGACTTGCTATGCACCACATGTGGATGTATCTAGGCATGTAACATGTTTAGATACATCCACATTTGGTGCATAGTAAGTCAATTAAATTGGAACGGAGGGAGTACAACATAAGCAATATTTTGCTACGGACACACCCCTCCCAACGAATTTATGTACTCCTTTTTCGACAAATCTAACCCCTTTTCCCAAAACTAACCCTTTTTTCCAAAACTTGAGGCGGGATGAACTTTTCTAAAAAGAACATATCCGGATCTGACCCATTTAGGTGCCATCAGATGCTACGAGGGTAGTCTTGTACATGGTACCGCCAAGTGTTATGGCGGTAGCCCGCTTTCGTATATGGTACCACCCGTACGGTAGGGTTAGGCTTGGTACCGCCAAGATGACATTGGTGTTACCACATCCAACCGTGATGCCGGTATGTTGAGCCGTAGCAAAAGGGTTATCCGACTAAAAAAATTAAGTTAAAGATTTGCAAAGGGTTAGATTTGGTCGACTCGCCCGAATATGTCGGGTTTAGCTACTCGGTAGTTGTTGTTAAATAGCATGGTAGTTACGGCTAAATATTCTTATACTATTGCTAAATTATTTGTTAAATATATTTTTTACTACAAGATTTTTTGTTTCGAAAACCCGATACCTATTGTAAAATAACTTGTTAGCTGCTGGCAAATAACATGGTAGTAACGGCTAGATAATTTGATAGCTATCACTAAATAATTTTGTAACCGTATTTTTTTACTACAGGTTTTTGTTATTGGAAAACCTGATATCTATTACAAAATATTTTGGTAGTTGTTGGTAAATAACATGATAGCTATGGCAAAATTGTGGGGACCCCGGACTAACCGTCTGAAATTCCATTGTGCCTACAACATCAGCGATCCCGTGATCAGTGTGTCGCTGAGCACAATCAAACTGATATCAAAAGAACATCCATATTTACCGAATAAATTTATTTACTTGATTGAAGACATAACTTCAACATGCACTTGCAGCGGAAATCACCCAACAACGTGGAGCCCAAGTCATTTGCCATAACCCTACAGGCAGCTGACTGGGAAGCGTCCTAGTTCGCATTGACGTCAGTGAACCCTTCTCCTTCAACCTGTTCTTCTTCAAAACCTGGCTAAGACAATAGCCAGGGACGAAACCAATATGAGTACAATTGGGAATTGTACTCGCAAACTACTCCCAACATGATCAGGCACCAGTTTTGCTTTAATCTCAAGACTTTTATTTTTAGGAAGACATCTCTATATCTTTGTTGAAGAAGGAAAGAAGACTTTTAAAACTTTTTCACATAAATCTGTCTTTGTAAGAAGTCACCTTTAAATCTTTTTCCCGAAGTACATCTTTGTTGAAAAAGGTAAGAAGTCTCTTTTATAAACATTTTCCCCGGAAACCACCATTGGGTTATTCCTCCAAAACTCTGCACTTTCTCGACAATAGCCTTTCATGGTCATTCATCTCCAGCAAACTCATACCAGCCCTTCGGTATAATTGCCTAAATACCACATCTCCATTTTCTTTTAAAATCTTAAAACTTTGTAAAACTTGCACATAGGTCAGAGTACAGCCTCCCAACTGTCCATATCCGAGGACTCGGCTATTCGAATAGTTTTACCCTCTGCAGAGGTAGCACGCTTTTCCCACATCCATTCGGCAACTCATCGTGTCAGCCACGTCCCGCCATACCAGGTGTATGCGGAGTTGAGTCACCGACCATAGCTTGTCCTTTGCTCATGCTAGTATAGGATCCTGCCCTTATGACACTTTCCAGCACACTTAACCCAGCCCTTCGGAATCTAATTGTGAGGACTCATAGTTTTTCCCGGCGGCTTATGGTGGAGCCTTCTATCCTCCTCCTTATCTTCATCATAGAGTTTGAGCGAGGACCCAGGTCAGGGGTAGGTCACCAATCCATCAGGTGCCAAACCATCCCCTCATGCATAACGGAGTCATCTCCGTCGATGAGGCATCCCATACTAATAAGAGCAAATTATATGACTACGCCCTTGCCCATATGTGGGTAAATGTGGTCGCACAGGTTATCGGCTGGTAGTCATAGTACAAAGACACAATGTGCATTTTTTTCATAAACATCTCCATTCTCCATTCCTCCACTTCAGTACCGACATCTCGGCACACTACAATCCACCCAAGGATTTTCAAAATAAGTGTTGAATAAACAAATCCTTTTCCCATCCGACAGTTTGAAAAAGAATTTCCATCTCACACCTCCATATAAGGTGTCAAAATAGTATCAGTATATTTTGGAAGAAAGGGGTTTTCCGAATCATAGCTTTAGTGGCAGACACCACATAAATCACTTATGCTCTTTGTAGGTAAAACAGGTGAACCAAAATAGAAGTATGTAAATGCAAGCTCAGAGAAATAGCTTGCCTTGCTCAACAAGGGGTCCTTGGTCTTGTTCTTCAGGGTCCACAAACTCTCCTTCCTCGTTAACTCCGACAACGTTCTCTTCTAAGTAATAGACAAACAAATACAAGCAATCACTAAATCTACTCAATCAACATCACAACTTTGCAATCTTAAGTGCTCTAAAGACCTACTGCACACAACAAATAACACACCTTGGTTTCAAAATAATTGAATTACCTATGATTTATTTATGTTTTAAAATATGGCAGAAACTTGTTGATCAAGTTTAATTGCACAACTCTAGTTCTGTTGGTCACAAAAATACAAACTAAATTTCTACAGAGAGCTACTGGTGTGTAGAAGACAACACAATTTAGTTTGTATTAATTGGAGTTACCAAACTCCCTACACAAATGTTTCCATCCAGTACCTTAATAATCAAGTTTTAGCTACTGATTAAATTATATTGCTCATAAAATTAATTCCTTTTTGGGTTAACTAGTACTGGTTAAATGTGATCTAACAAAATTGGCCCTAACTCATTTGGGTTAACCAATAATTATTTCTACTGGTTTCAGTGCAGCAAGGGTTACTACCTTTAATCTATTACTATACAATTATGGTTGCTTAATTAATTCTACCAAAATTAGGTGAGCGAGGCTATTGCAATACAAAGCTAAAAAAATTGGTTTCAAGCCATTTGGATTCACAGAGTATCAGAAACAAACAAGTTTGTAATTTAGACCTTCTGTGGCATTTCAATTTCCATGCATTTGTTTTTAATCTAAACAGGATGAAACCAACTTGGTTGGTTGAACAATTTCATAAGTTTTCCAGAACATTTTGATTCGATTTATTTGGACTTCTAGATCTCGAGATATTGATTTTTGAAGTTGGGACCAGTGCTGATTTTTCCAGAGTTTCAAATATCTAAACAAACTAGCTAATGGATAATGTTCAGATCCCTAACGGGTGGGTCCTACCCGTCAGTGACCCAGCGGAAATAACTTTCCCGCGCTGGAAAAGATCAAATCGCTGACGGGTGGGGCCAGCCCGTCAGCGGCTCGTTTACTCGAATCGGTAAGGCTCCGTTGGATCTAATCCAACGGCTAGAAAGAGGGTGTGCCGGCGGTGACCTCTGAACAGCGGCGCCACCGCGTTAGCGACGGCAACGGAGGATGGGCGGCTCACCTAGGGCATCAGGGGCGGCACAGAAGGTGGGGATCGAGTGCGGGGAGCGTGAGGAGGACGATTGCGTGAACGGCGCGGCGCGGGAGCTTCTGAATCGGCGACGGCGAACTTGGCGGCTGCCCTGGTCACGGACCCATCGACGGCGAACTCCTGCGGCGGTCCTGTGCACCAGAAAAGAAGGGGAAACGAGGGGAGCTTCGGGTGATGAAGCGGAGAGGGTGCAGGGCAGAAAGAAGAGAAAGGAGGAGGGAACACGGCACGGCCGTGGTCGACCTCGAGCTCTGCTTCCGACGGAGCGCGGCCGTGCTCTGCCACGGCAGCGAGGATGCAGAGGTGTGCTGGCCCTCTCTAGCGGTGCACGGTGAGGGAGGGGAGTGAGGAGAGAGCAGAGAGGGGCGCAGTGGTGAGGTGTGGCGAGATCGAGAGCTTGGGGCGGATTTTATAAAGGCCGAGGCCGGTCCATGGTGGCCATGGTGCATGGAGGCGAGGGAGAGGAAAGCGGCTCGCCATTGACTGCCCTAACTGCGCGGCAACGTCGTCGGGTGCTCCGTTAGGGTTCTGGCACGCGTGGAGAGGCGAGGGAGTAGGTGGCCGTCGTGAGCACGGACGGCGTCCATGGCGCACCCGTCGGTGGTCATCTGCACGATTGCGTCGAGGTGGGGCAGGGGATGTGCCGTCGAGGTGTCTGCGGGATCACGGGGAGGAGCAGGAGTGGTCAGGGAGAGGCGCGCGTGCTGGGGTGCAGCGGCGACGTCGGCCGGCGTCGGCGTCCAGTACGCGCCAGGTAGCGAGTGGGCGGCGAGATTTCAGGCATAAGGGGCGTACTCTCGCGCGTGGCTTCGTCCTGAGGCGAGAGAGGGAGTGCAGAGGAGCGCAGTGGCGTGCTCACAGGGCCTGGCGTGGACGGCGCTCTCCTGCCCACGTGAGTGGCCGAAGGGGAGAGAAGAGAGGGCAACGCCATGGAGGAGAAGACAGCAGGAAACTTCCAACACTCCTGGCACTCGTGGTCCTTTTCTTGCAAGGGTGAGAGAGAGAGAGTGTGCCAGAGATTTGGAAGAATTTTGATTGAATTTCAAATTTGGGTTGAAGGTTTGGGTAATCTGCCCACAAGGTGCTCGACAGAAAGTCCAAACGAAATTTTTATTTTTACTTTTGAATTCTTTGCTGACAATTGGCTTTAGATTGATTTATTAAGCATTGTGGATTTTTCTGGGATTTTAGATATGATAATAAAATAGAGTTTTTGAACGTTCCTTGAGTTAAAAGAATTTAAAATAGAAATTGATAAATAATTGAGGACCAAAATATGAAATTGTGGTGAGGAGATATATAAACGAGTGGGGAATAAATTCCCTCTCATCCAAGGCATTATTCTCATAAGAAAATAATATTTGAGAAGTTTTAAGGATACAATTGAATAAGATCATTCTTAATTCATGATCTTATTTTTAAACATGGTATGAAATTGTAGATTGTTTTATTCCAAGTCACACTCCCATTTATGAAGGGGTGCGTTGTGAAATTTAATTGTTCAACCAATTTGGGGTAAGTAATTCACACAAGCAACAATGCAACAAGAAGATATCAATCAACACAAGCATATGACAAACAAGCAAACAATATAAGTTTTCAACCAAATTTCAATTGCTTTGTTAGGTGGTAGAAGGGTGGTCAAGTAACCTCATGACAAGAATAGGGTTAAAACAAGCTTGATTCAATAATTTGATATTTTCCAAAAAGGGTTGCTAAAAATACATGGGTATTATTTTTCCTAAGTTTATTGGTTCCAAAAGAGTGAAAATAGGAGTTTATAAAATAGGGGTTGCAAAATATCAAGGTTGAAGAACATTTAGGAGATAGCATATAGATCTCCACATTTTTGGCAACACATAATTTTGGAAATACTTTTACTTTCTCCAGAGTGGTTATTTTGGTTGTTGCCAAAACCAAAGGATTATTGAAATGGGATTTGGCCAAAATAAGAGTGGAGAAGTTATATGGAAGATTTTCTGGCCATGACCTGATCACCAAGGTTAATTATTTCTTGATCAAACAACTAGAACAACAAGTCACACAAGATCAACAGAGCAATGGGAGGGAAAACACAATCATCTGTGAAACATTTCAAAAAGTTTTTGCTGGCTCTGAATTTTGAGTCTTGTGAACCTAAGTTTTTCTCAGTTCCAAAATTTGGGATGTTACAAATCCTCCCCCCTTAAAAATAAATCTCCCCCCTTATTAAATAATCTGGTAGTTATTGTTAAATAACCCAATAGCTTTTGCTTGATTATAGAGTAGCTATTTTTGCTAAATATTCTAATAACTATTTGAGAAATTTTTAAATCTGATGGTTATTGTAACAAGACAATATTGTAGCTACTATTGAAGAAACGCATACTTATTTTACCAAAATAGAACAGGGATGGTAATTGACAAAAAAAGTGATAATGGGGTTTAAACATGTAGCTGACTATAAACAACATGGTTCTTTTTTTTCAAAAAGCTGATATTGTACGTAAAATATAAAAAGTTGTATGCCTACGAGCACATATAAGAAGTCAATTTGTGTGCAAACCGTGGCATCACGGTACTGGTACTAGCCTACTCCTTTTGCTTGCACTTTTTTTAATGGAGCAGCTTTACATGCGAAGGTTGTATGCGACGATGCACACTCGCACGGTGACAGGGCCAGCTGCATGCTGGATGTCTTGGGTCGGGCCCTGGCTCGGCGCCAGGTACAGGGAGGGATCGCAGCTGCTGCATGCCTTGCGTCGTGGTCGTTCGTAGTCAGTATACTGGGTCAGGTGCCGCCGCAAGAATCGACTAATATACGGCGCCGCCCGATAGCACAGTCCTTCTTTATTTGGGTTATGACCTGAGAATACTATTCCATCGACATGGATTTTAACTTTGTACTGACTAATGCACCGAAATCATTTATATTACTTATATGTGATCTGGGATTTATATCTCCTTCCTCGTGTATTCTATTCCATCACCTTAGTCCATATATGGAGCTATATGTGTATATGATGGTGATAATTAAGTCTTTAGTTTTCCACGCCCATCACAATGCACATGCATCATTTTCTTTGCAGTATAAAATATAGGATCGATGCAAAAGCGTAAAAGAAATAATCTAGAGTTTGGTACGGTCTTTCCTACTTCTAAGTTATCGCTTAATCGTAACGAGTGCAAACCAAGCCTCTAGTCCCGGGTTGTAGACCCCTTTGGGATCGGATTGCCATCCGGTACATGACAATCGGGACTAGAGGCTCCCCCCTCTCGTACCGGTTGGCTTACGACCCGGTACAAGAGAGGTCCACGTGGGGGCCGTGGCAGAGCGCCTGGCTGAGGACTTCTTGTACCGGGCCGTAATACGACCCGGTACAAGAGAGGTCCACGTGGGGGCCATGGCAGAGCGCCTGGCTGAGGACTTCTTGTACCGGGCCGTAATACGACCCGGTACAAGAGGGTCCCCACGTGGCGGCCTCTGGCTTTTCTGTTTCTCCAGGGTTTAGGGTTGTATATATATATGGTTAATTAATTAATTACAAATCGAAAAATAAATATAGCATATCAAAATATTCATAAAAGAAATATTTATCAGAATTCAACCGGGACTAGAGCCGTCTATTCGATTACAACCGGGACTAGATCCCGTCTATTCGATTAATTACAACCGGGACTCGAGCCCGTTAATTACATAGAGGTCGACCGGGACTAGTTGTATTTTCCCTTTGGGTTAAGGACTTGGTCGACCAAAAATCCCGCAATTTCCTCTTGAATTGGTCGAAATTTGTCCTTTAGTTCCAGGTTCCTCCGCATGCTATCCATCTATAAAAGGAGAACAATGCGAATATCAATCATCATAACAGAAATTAGACACTCAACACAATTGATGGTAATAAAATAAAACTGTGAATATATTTTGTTCACTTACGTCTAGAAATTTCCGTAAGTTCCGCTCAGAGACCTCCTCGCGAATCCACTGGCACACGAAGTATCCACACAAATTGGTCCCCGGTGGCTGCCTCTCACATTTCTTTACGAGAATGGATTTCAATCAAATAGTAATCAAGCATGGTATGATGGTATTGAAATTTGAATTAAAAAGATGCGCGAACCTAGCTCGTACTACTTACCCTGTCAGGATAAAAACTAAGCTTCTCTTTAAATTCACCTGTTGTCCTCTTTCTGAATTCTTTCCAAATGCTGCCCGGCAAACAAATGAATAAATGAGTTATTAATTAGTTACTTGATATCTCAGGAATTGAACAAATTAGAGAGACCGATATAGTACGATAGAAAATACCTTTGGAGGACATCCTTAATGAATTGGTACCTCTCGTCGGGCCAATGCAATGAGTCGAGGATGTCAACTCTTGCATCATCAACTTGAATGATTAGCAGAATGTAATGGTCGCTGCGCACGTTTATATATGTCAGTAACTAATTAGTTACACTTAACATCGAGTAAGCAAAAATTAATGTGTACAAGACAGTAACACTCTTAATTACCTGAGGTGGTAAGGAAACAATATCTTGCTTTTATAATTTTGCCTATGTATGAACCTAAACAAGTTGTTCTTCGTTTCCCCGGGGAAATCCTGTAGCAATTTTTCATTAACTCGCCTCGGGTCAACGAACCCAAAGTCAAAATTTCTATTTCTGTCACATTCATCACTCTTCATTCTGCATAAATAGCGTAGTGAGCATAATTAGAACAAGCAATGACCGAGTTGAGCTATAGACTTTATTTTAGAAATAATTAAATGAATTGAATCACTTACAGACAATAGATACTGACGATACTCAAGTCCAGGGAGTCAAACTGGTATAACTGATAGAGTTCTTCAAGATAAAGATTTATCTCGTCTGTACCTATGAAATGTTCGTCCGTAACTTGCACAGGGAGCGCCGCTAGCCTTTTCTTTGTGACATCCATGTACCAATCATGCAGTCTTCGCATTTGTGTTGGTAGAAACTCGATCTGGTCCCGTGGCACTAGAGACTTCCCGTATTCCCAGACCCATTTATCAACATGCGACGGTAGAGGGAGCTCGTCTTCCGCCTCCAGTTGAGAAAGTGACATACCAGTTTCTGCAGCAAATTGCGCGCGGTAGGCTAATTCATCAGTGTTCCCGCGCGCGTGGAGCCCTTACGAGTGGTCACCTTAAACGGGGAGATCGACTGTTTTGACTGTGCTCCGAGCTGGGCAACGTCTCTTTTTCTTTTCCCGCTGTCACTAGTACTTGTCTTCTTCTTGGAGCTAATTTTACCCAGACAACGTGCATAGTCATCTTTCCTATTTATCTCTTCTTGCGATGGACCACTTAGAAACTCCGTAGCCCACTCTATTTGATCTGCCGTATATACTTGCTTCGGCGGGGGCTTTTTCGGTGCCAACTGTTTTTTAACGTCGGCTGCCACGATCGCCTTGTTTTCCTCTACAGTCCTTTCCCAAGGTCTCGGGGGAGGAACCTTCGGTACTTTTGGGAGGGGCTCTTGTCGGGGTACCGGCGATCGGTCGCGACGGAAACCCATTAGTGTCGAAACGACGGTCTTAATCGACTGGTTGCTCCTAGTGGACGGAGACCGCGGAGGAGACGGCTGAGGTGTCTGCTGAGGCAGCGGCGGAGGAGACGGTTGAGGAGTCTGATGAGGCGGCGGCGAAGATCGAGATGGACTCGTGTTGTGGTGGTCGTCCAAGTCGTCATCATGTGGACTTGGAGACGATGGTGGCCTTGGCGCCGTCCAACCTGGAATCACGATGTATTTCTTGGGCCATAGAATGAGTCCACCATCGACATCTCCCAGTGTCCTCTCATCATCACCTCCAGGGATTTGAAGTTCGAGTGATGCAAATCCGGGGTGAACTTGATCCACGCCGACACGAGCAAAGCCATCTGGAATCTCCTTGCCCAAATACAGTGCTGTAGATTCACAAGGTAAAGCATAGCCCTCCGCCGCCTTCACTGATATGTTGCTCATGGCCCCATGTAGCTCACAAGTTGTCTTCTCAGTGATATAATCCACGGGGCAGGTTTCCTTGTTCGATGGCTCATCAGCACCAACCCCCGTGGAAGCCACGCTGCTTCTCAGTTGAGATGGACCACCTGTTGGAGCACCTTCCTCCAGCTGACGAGTTGCCCTCTGCTCGCGCATTTCATCTACTTGCTGATGAAGGTTGCTCAACATACTTTCTAGTTTGCTAAACCGGTCTGAATTCTCCTGCTCCTTCCTCTTCTTTGCTCTTGCTCGGCTTCTATAAGATTCATGGTCCGCGGGAAACCCTTGATCCCACGTCACATCAGCTCCGAAGCCTCGTACTCGTCCTCCTTTTTCTTTATTACCGAGGGCCTAGATAAAAATATATCTATGTCAGGTTGGTCGGCATGATTGTCATAAACAAGAAACGAAACAAATATATATTTATAACAAACCTTTGTCAGCTCGTCGTACTCTCGGTCGGGAATAAACCTCCCCGCTTTAGCATCGGTGATTGCATCAAGAATTTTCTGCCGGGGTATAGGAAATTCTTTCTGTGGATCAACTATTAGATCCCCTGTTTCCATGTCATACTCCGCCCCATGCCCAAGAATCCAATTTCTGCATCTACGGGGCCATCCATCTGTAATTGGAGTGATCCCTTTACTGCGCAGCTCAGCCTCAATCTTACCCCACTTAGGCTCGGCACTAATGTAGCCACCTGCCCCCATCGTATGGTGATATTTCTTTTTCGCTGCATTTTCCTTGTTCTTTTTCGATCTTTCCTTAGCCTTTTCTGATCCCTTGTATTCCAGAAATGCCTTCCAGTGAGGCCGCTGCATCTCTAGTGTCCCAGTGAAATCTGGAGCTTTCTGTTTCGATTGTCATTCACGGTATAATCTGTTCTTGTAATTGTTGAACTGTTCAGCCATCTTCTTCAGAGCCCAATGCTTGACTTTTTTGGTCATGGCTTGTGTCCTTTCGGTAGTATCGTACACCGGTAGGGTGAACCTTGCTATGAGCTTGGTCCAAAGCACATCTTTATCTCTGTCGCTGACCCAAGTAGGTTTCATGGCGCCCTCTAACTTTTTTGGCTCATTCCATTCCTGAATGCTGATCGGAACATTGTCCCTAACAACAACTCCGCATTGATGCACAAACTTAGATGCGCTCGCCTTGGGCTCCGTAGGTTTGCCATCGGCAGCGACGGCCTCAATTATGAGATGCGCATCTGCGGCCAACCCTTTGGCATGGCCTCGTTTAGTTGCAGATTGGGCCGATGCGGAGGTCTAAAAATTAAAAAAATATGTGTTAATACATACATATAGTAATCAATTATTCCATCTGATCAACAGAGGCTTAATATACCTCGCCAGACTGCGGAGGTGCACAAATTAGCGAGTTGTCATTGCACTCGATGCTCGTTTGCGCTTCGTCTCTTTGTTCCTCCTCCATTCCCGGACCGGAGTCGTTCAAAAATTCGGAGCCATCTTCTGTTCCACCGGCTTCTGCTCCCCCACGGGTTCACGTACAATGTCGAACACCTCATTTTCATGGAGTCTGCTTTCAAGGTGTCTGCTGTTGAAGTCATCCATTGGGCTTAACTAATACAAAAGAAATATAAAACAATGTTAGCATTAATTAGGAGAATACAAAAGTTAAACAAAAGAAATTTGCAAAAAGTATCACTAATACATAGCAAATTTAAATCTACACTTAGCAAATTTAAATTTACACTTAGCAAATATAAATCTCTAACACTTAATTTCTAACACTAAATTTCCTAATAACACCCTTCATCAGTGGGCAAATTTCACAACTGAAGCCTCATACGTCAAAGCCATTAGTCAGCAAAAAGAGTGCCTACAAGAACGAAGTAGAAATAAATGCATTGTTCTTGCATTTACCCTTGGTTCTGTAGACAGTCTTCTTGCAAGCATAATGGACTATTCTAATCATCGGCTTGTATTAAGAATAGCCAAGAAGACAACATTATTTCTTTCGACTCATAAAAAACAGCAAAATCACCTAACACTAAATTTAAATCTCTAACCCTAAATTTCTAACCCTAAATTTAAATTTCTAACACTACATTTAAATTTCTAACACTAAATTTAAATTTCTAACCCTAAATTACTAACACTAAAAGAATCTAACCCTAAATTACTAACACAAAAAATTTAATTCAAATTTCTAACCCTAAATTACTAACACTAAAAAAATCTAACCCTAAAATTTTAACACAAGAAAAAGAAAAAAAAACTCACCTAATTTCTAACCGTAGCTAGGGCGGCGAGCTCGCCGGCGCGCGGCCGTCGAGGCGGTGGAGGAGGAGGAGGAGGGCTCGGCGGCGCGTGGAGGAGGAGGAGGAGGAGGGCGCGGCGGCGTGTGGAGGAGGAGGAGGGCGCGGCGGCGGAGGAGGAGGAGGGCCGGCGCGGCGGCGCGTGGAGGAGGAGGAGGAGGGAGGGCTCGGCGGCGCGTGGAGGAGGAGGAGGGCTCGGCGGCGGCGGCGCGTCGAGGAGAGGGGCGGCGGCGCGTGGAGGTGAGGGGCGCGAGCGGCCGGCGAATTTGGCAGCCTGACGGCGTCGATTTCGTCGGCGGCGGCGTCCTCCAATGTCTTCTCGCAGGTCGTGGCTCGGCCCGGGGTGGAAGGCAGGTATTTATAGCAGGAGGCCTCTAGTACCGGGCCGTGGCACCACCCGGTACTAGAGGGTGACCTCTAGTACCGGGCCGTGGCACCACCCGGGACTAGAGGGTTTTCGCCCACGCCGCCCTCCTGCGCGCCCAAATAGACCTCTAGTACCGGGTGGAGCCACCACCCGGTACTAGAGGTCCTTTTTTTTGGCTCTACCGCACAAACTTTCAAATTTTTGCGCCAAATGTTTGAAATGTATTTCCATATGAATTTGTATAATTTCTACATACTTTTGAATCTGACAGAAAGTTCAACATGAAAAGTGTTTGAATTTGAATAAGTAATTCAAAACCATTTCTGTTCAAACTATTAAATTTGAATTTGAATTAAAAATGCATTAACTAATATAGTTTGAATTTGAATAATTTCTACATACTTTTGAATCTGACAGAAAGTTCAACATGAAAAGTGTTTGAATTTGAATAAGTAATTCAAAACCATTTTCTGTTCAAACTATTAAATTTGAATTTGAATTAAAAATGCATTAACTAGTATAGTTTGAATTTGAATAATTTCTACATACTTTTGAATCTGACAGAAAGTTCAACATGAAAAGTGTTTGAATTTGAATAAGTAATTCAAAACCATTTTCTGTTCAAACTATTAAATTTGAATTTGAATTAAAAATGCATTAACTAGTATAGTTTGAATTTGAATAATTTCTACATACTTTTGAATCTGACAGAAAGTTCAACATGAAAAGTGTTTGAATTTGAATAAGTAATTCAAAACCATTTTCTGTTCAAACTATTAAATTTGAATTTGAATTAAAAATGCATTAACTAGTATAGTTTGAATTTGAATAATTTCTACATACTTTTGAATCTGACAAAAACTTCAACATGAAAAGTATAATAATAAATTAAAAATGCATTAACTAATATTGTTTGAATTTGTAATAATCATCTCTTTATTTTAAAAACATCCTTGCGCTAGGGGAGGACACGTGGCTAGGGCAGCACTGGGGAGGACACGAGTGGTGACTGCAAAGCCCGCCTTTAGTCCCGGTTGGTGTTACCAACCGGGACTAAAGAAGCACACACGGATCGTGTGTTTCTTTCAAGCGCTTGTGAGACGTTGGATCAGGGGTGTGTTTCTTTTGAGGGCTTGTGAGCTGTAGTATGCCCAATCAGGAAGAAGCACACGGATCGTGTGCTTCCTTCCAGCGCTTGTGAGCCGTTGGATCAGCGGTGTGTTACTTTCGAGCGTTTCTGAGCCGTCGGATCAGCACTATCACAACCACTTCGTAAGCCATGCGACCCTATATATAGCCCACCTCCTCAGACAGGTTACGCACTCACACAAAACATTCCAGCGTCACTCGGAGAGACATCTTTGGGCAACAAGCGACAAGACGTCTCTGATGACCTGCGACCGTTCCAAACGGTTGCAGATCATCAGAGATGTCTTGCCGTACGGTTGTAGAACATCAAAGACGTCTTGCCGAACGGCACACAACTAGCGTCTACCTTTGCCACCGAATCCAATGGTTGGATTTAGCCTACCTGCTGGCATGTTCCCTGGCATTATTGTGTTCGTCCTTGTTCACCGGCCAGCCATTGGAGCCACCTCCTGTAGGACGGTGAATAAGGACAACACAACGACGATGTTGGAAACACAAGCCCTCAGGTAGGTTGAATCCAACCACTGGATTAGGGTGACACAATGATGAATTGCCGAGGAGGTGGGAGTGGTGGTGGTGGAAGTGGTAGCCATGCTCACGACCACGCGATGATTTGCAGTATACAAAGCATTCGGATTCCGTCATACAGCCCTACGGTGCATTTGATATGCAGTCACTCACGAGGCACCGTAGGGCTGTATGATGGGGAAACCGTGTGTTTTGGTCAGTTTTGATTATATATAAGGAGGCTCCACACCGCCCTCTGTCCCCTCCCCAGGGTGCTGCCCTCTCCCTCCCCTACCTAGGTGTTTGATCAAATTTCCCACTCATTTTTTCAGATCTCGGCGACAATGTCCGGCCTGTTGGATGCGAGGGGCGATGTCCGGGACTGGGCTCCGCCGGGCTGGCACTGGGAGGAATCCGGGACGCGTCGCTTGGTGAGGACTCTGGGTGACATCGTCGACCCGGATCTTGTTTGGTGGAAGTCGCGTGGGCCGCTCTCGTTCCAGAGGGAGCCGGCCCCCGAGGAGGTGGTACGTCGCCGTATCAGGGAGGAGGACGAGCACGTCAATCGCTATGTGTAAGTTGGATACGCCAGCGGTGTATAACAGTGGATGGATGGTTCTTCATAGTGATATTATTCGTGATGTATTATGGTTAAATAAAAATGGACCCGGGCTATGTAACTGGATTAAATAAAGATGTATGCATGCGTGATACTTCTGAGTTTACAGTTCTCTTCTAATTTTTTAGAACACAGTTACATAAAAGTTGAATACATTATTACACATCACCAGCAACATCCCTATCTAGTCTTCACGTTTTCTTCGTGTGTGTCCCTTTCTTCTGATTGCGCCGTAACCATGGACAATCTTCATCATTTAACTTGATGCTTGGGTCAATGTTCACTTTGAAGGGCGGAATTTCATGAAACTTGTTGTAATCTTCTGACATGTCTGTCTTGTCCTCCACTCCCACGATGTTTCTTTTCCCTGAAAGAACTATGTGGCGCTTTGGCTCATCGGCTGATGTATTCGCTTGCTTATCTTTTCTTTTTTCGGTTTGGTAGACATGTCCTTCACATAGAAAACCTGAGCCACATCATTGGCTAGAACGAATGGTTCGGTGCCGTACGCAAGATTCTTGAGATCCACTGTAGTCATTCCGTACAATGGGTCTACCTTTACCCCGCCGCCTTGCAGGTTGAACCATTTGCACCAGAACAAAGGGACCTTAAAAGAAGGTCCATAGTCAAGTTCTCATATCTGCTCTATGTTACCATAATATGTGACCTTTTGCCCACTGTTGTCTGTTGAATCATCAAAGCGGACACCACTATTTTGGTTGCTGCTCTTTTGATCTTGTGCGATCATGTAAAATGTATTCGCATTTATCTCGTACCCTTGGAAAGTCGAAATAGTCGAAGATGGTCCCCTAGACAACAAGTAGAGCTCATCTGAGATAGTGTCGTCATTGTTGAGATGTGTGTGCAACCAACCGCCAAAATTCTCCATGTGTTCCTTTGTAGTTAAGGAGTCATCCATCCCCGGGTTCTCGGAGCGTACAATATTCTTGTGCATCTGGATATACGGAGCCACCAAACTGGAATTATGTAGAACTGTGTAGTGTGCTTGTGTGAAAGAATGTCCGTCCCTACATATTATTGATTTCCTTCCCAGAGTGCCTTTTCCACTCAGTCTCCCCTCATGTCGCGATTCAGGAAGACCAATCGGCTTAATGCCAGGAATAAAGTCAACACAAAACTCAATGACCTCCTCTGTTCCATTGCCTTTGGAGATGCTTCCTTCTGGCCTAGCACGGTTATGAACATACTTCTTCAAGACTCCCATGAACCTCTCAAAGGGGAACATATTGTGTAGAAATACATGACCCAGAATGGCAATCTCGTCGACCAGGTGTACTAGGAGATGTGTCATAATATTGAAGAAGGATGGTGGGAACACCAACTCAAAACTAACGAGACATTGAACCACATCCTTCTGTAGCGTTGGTAGAATGGCTAGATCGATTACCTTATGCGAAATTGCATTCAGGAACGCACATAGCTTAACAATGGGTAGTCGAACATTTTCCGGTAGAAGCCCCCGCAATGCAACCGGAAGCAATTGAGTCATAAGCACGTGGCAGTCATGAGACTTTAGGTTCTGGAACTTTTTCTCTGCCATATTTATTATTCCCTTTATATTCGATGAGAATCCAGACGGGACCTTCAAACTGCTCAGGACTTCGAAAAATATCTCCTTCTCTTTTTTGGTAAGAGCGTAGCTAGCAGGACTTAGACGTCCTTTATCCGTCTTCATTGGATGCAGGTTGTCTGGGTCTTTCATACGTTGCTGGTCTTGTCGTGCTTTCGGCGTATCTTTTGTCTTCCCATACACGCCCAAGAAGCCTAGCAGGTTCACGCAAAGATTCTTCGTCACGTGCATCACGTCGATTGCAGAGCGGACCTGTAGGAGTTTCCAGTAGGGTAGCTCCCAGAATATAGAGCACTTCTTCCATATGGGTACATGGTTGTCAGCGTCATTCGGAACAGATAGACTGCCAGGACCCTTTCCAAAGATTACTTCTAAATCCTTGACCATGTCATATATAACATCACCATCAGGGAGCTTAGGCTTCTTCCGGCGATCTGCACTTCCGGCAAAGATATGGTATTAAGAATTGCGAAGGGCTGGCCGGATCAGTTTCTAGCCGGGTCACTTGGGCCGGATCGACATCTAGCCGAGTCATGCCAGAGTCGGTTAGCACTTAACCATGCCAGAGTGCGGAAAGAGGCCAAACCGGGTCAGAGGAAGAAGTACCATCTAAGTTAGCCGAGTTGGACAGGAAGGACCCGGATAAGGTAATTCGGATATGGCACGGGGGCCAAGTAATGTCAGTAAGGTCACGGGACCTGCAGTTCTACTGACCGCGGTTCAGAGGACAGCAAGGTCGAGCCACAGGTTTTCCGGATCGCAAGGCCCTAGGCGCTGACTCGGCCAATTCGGGAAAGGGGCAGTGGCTAGGCCTCTGAGGTCTACGCGGCCTTAAGCTCAAAGAGGTAAAGACAGACCTGTGGTGGGCAGAGGGTGAGCTGGGCTGAGTGACAGTGGCCAGTGTTTGTCCTGTTCCTCTTGTCCATGCCATTACCGTCTGCGGCCAGGGGCATTATAGTAATTCGGTTAGTGTATAAATGAGCTACCACCTCCTCCAGTGAGATGGATCGACAACAACCAGCCTCACTTCCCCCCAAG
The DNA here is from genome assembly GCA_947311845.1 of Poa pratensis. NCBI lineage: Eukaryota > Viridiplantae > Streptophyta > Magnoliopsida > Poales > Poaceae > Poa > Poa pratensis. The sequence goes on along the minus strand of CAMZMU010000044.1, from coordinate 37,572,914 downwards.
CTCCATCTTCTTCCTAGAGCTTTCACCATTGTTCTTCATACAGCTCAAGGAGCGCTCTGTACTTGTAAACACTTGAGATATAAAGAGAGTAGGCTAGAGCTGCAGTAGGGGTGTTACCTTCACACGAAGGGCCCCGAAGCAGGGTATATCGCGGTGTGCTTTTGTGTTCTTGGTTTTGCTTGTTCTTGATTGTTCTTCACTGCGCTTCATGCGTGCTTCTTGAGTGCGCACACCCTCCCCGGTTCCCCCAACGCCCAAGCGAGCCCACAACTAAGCCATACCCATGGCATCTGCCGTGACACCATCACGACAGTTGGCGCCCACCGTGGGGCACGCAGCGGCGTTGGCTGGGGTTTCTTTCCGGACGGGTTTTGTCACTGGCTCCGGCGAGCGGGTCCTCTCCGGCCTCGTTTGCAAGATCGGCGAGTTCAGCTTCATCAGCGACAACGCGGGGTGCTTCGTCAACAAGCCCTTCCCCGCAGATGGCTTCCTCATGACGCTCGGCAGCTTCGTCACCTACGTCGCCACCGAGCCTGTCCGCGAGTACCCGGCGCAGGTGCTCGTGGCATAGGACCCTCCTGCTTTCCGCGCCGCTCTCGGACGGCGTAGCGCTCGCCCCGGGAGTAGCGTGGAGGTGATGGTGGCCGGATCAAGTGCTGCGGTAGGCAAAGAAGATGCCAGCAAGAGCGTGCCATAGGTGCTGGCCACGCCGATCGATCCGGCTGACAAGCCGACTCGGACGGCGAAATTCCCAAAGGAGAAACCGGATCCGGTTGGCCCGCTTGGCATGTCAAGCAGGGAGGCTCCCTTAGAGGATGTCTTGGAAAAGTTAGCTCGGCCAGTGGCACCTGGAGCAAATGTAGAGCTCACTGTAGCTCAGCTAGAGGCAGAGCGCCTGAGATTGCAAAAAGAGGCTCGGTTAGTGGTAGAGTCTAGGCAAGCATTTGATAGAGACATGAGAGAATACAATGCGGCTAATGGTATCACAGATGGTTTTACTCCTGTAATGCATCGCTCACGCAAGAAAGCCGAGTTGCGTAACAGGGGCAAGGACCTCAATGACGAGTTAGCTAGAGCTGCAGGGTCAAGCTCAAGCAAAGCTACTAGTCATAGACCCGGTACAGGCAAGCCGGTGTATAGCTCCCCTGCCAAGAATCTCAGGGCTGCAGCAGCAGCGCGAGCCGAATTGCCCACCTTAACCGGGGATGCTTGGCGCAAGCAGGCAGAGAGGGTCAATGAGCTGGTTGATGAGTGTAACCGGCAGAATGAGGCCTACCGGGAGCTAATCCGGATGCTGGTGGTTCCCGTGTGGTCGTGTCGGCTAAGGCTGTTAGCCAGAGGTCAAAGGGGCAAGCGTCATCACCACATGTTGGTGTTGACCGAGCCCAGAGTGTGAATTCGGGCAAAGCAAACAACTGCAGGCATATGATGCGGAGTATGCCGGCAAGCAGCTAGCCACTCAAGGGAGAGGCGGCCAGAACAGAAATAATGGCGGGCAAGGCAATCCGGGAGCCGGAAGGGGAAATTCGGCTAGCCGAGGTTAACCACCTCGTCCTCAACCCCGGCAGGAGCAGCCAGTGATGGTGCAAGCGCAACACCAAGGTGGTGGCCAGGCGGGCCACTACTATGATGATGGCAATTCGGCTATGGCGCGAGCCGGATACCCGACGTATGATAATGCACTTGCATCCAGGCTGGGACCTCGGGCTCTGGATCCGGATGATCAACGTCTCAAGCTGGATAGGATTTATCAGTCTGAGAGACTAGAAGAGCAAGGCCCACCAGGACCTGCATGCTTTGGGCCTCGGATCATGAACGAACCCAGCGTGCCTTTGTTCCAGCTTGGCCGAATCACGAAGCCGTATAGCGGCAGCACTAAGCCGCAGGATTGGCTGACAGACTATGTATCCTCGGTGCACATTGCGGGAGGCAATCGCCGATGGGCGGTCCGGTATCTCCCGCATATGTTGGAAGGGCCAGCCCGAATTTGGTTGAATAACTTGCCGCCGGGTAGCATTAAATCTTGGGTGGATTTGAAACGGCGTTTTACAGCAACTTCTCCAGTACATACAAAAGGCCAAACCGACCTCAGCTCCTGGCTGCATGCAAGCAGGAAGAGCGGGAGACAGATCGAGAATTCTTAACTCGGTGGAGCAATATTCGCAATTCTTGCGAAGGTGTCGTAGAGGAGCAGGCAATTTCTTGGTTTGCGCAGGGTTGCACATGGCACACCGCTGTGGCAGAAGCTCCAGAGGGATATGCCAAAGACCTGGCAGATATGATCCGGATAGCAGATACATATGCTCTAGGCGATCCGACGCAGCCAGCTTTGGATGCGGTGGGAACAAGCAGGAGGCAACCGATTAACAACCGGTTGGACCATTGAGGCCCAGTGACCGACATGAATTCGGTTACAAGAGAAGAGATCCGGATTACAGATATGGTTCAGATCAAGTTGCTGCAGTGAATATGGATCACCCCGATAGCCAGAGAGCAAAGATTGAAGGTCCAGCTTGGAGGCCGAATCAAGGTGCCTGGCCAAAGAAAGTGTGGGATGCACCAAGTCCACCTCTAACTTTTGAGGCAAGATTAGATGGGCCTTGCTGTTATCATACGACAGATCCACGCAAGCCGGCCAATCATTCGACTCGGAATTGTAGTTGGCATCATCGCATCCAGGCAGAAGGTCAGAGAGGGCCACCTCAGAGAGGTGCTCCCAGACCGAATTTCAGGCCAAATAAGCCTTTGACCGGAGCCAATGCAACCCCGGTGAACGCAGGAGCTCCAAGACCGGTAGCCACAAAGCCGGTTAACCTGGTAAATATGGGAGGCAACAACAACGGTGCTGGACCGAGTCATCAAGGCGGATACCCCGGAAATGATACAAGGAGGCTCATCAAAGTTATGTGATTTTTGTGACCGAGCCAACTGACAAGAAAAGTCAGCTGCGAAGGGCGAAGGAGGTGAATGCAGTCATGCCAGCAGTCCCAAAGTACCTGAACTGGTCCGAGCAGGAGATCACTTGGAGTAGGGCTGATAACCCCAGATTATGCCAAGCCCGGAAACTATGCACTGGTGGTGGATCCGACTTTGGTTGGACCCAAGCTTAACGTGAGATTTAGCCGAGTCTTGATTGACAATGGCAGTGCCATAAACATCATGTATCGGGACACAATGGTCAAGTTGGGTATTTCGCCGAATCAGTTGCAGCAGAGCAGTTGTACCTTCCATGGTATAGTACCCGGGGTGTCTTGTTCCCCAATGGGTAAGATCTGGGTAGATGTGCTGTTTGGTACCAAGGACAATCACCGACTTGAAAGTCTCGAGTTCGAGGTGGTAGATTTGGAGAGCCCATACCATGCTCTACTCGGCAGGCCGCTTAGCCAAGTTCATGATATCCACTCATGTGGCCTACCTCAAGATGAAGATGCCTGGCCCGAATGGTATTATCACTGTTGCGGGAGATTACAAGAAGGCCATACAGTGTGCCACGGTCGGTTCCACCTTAGCCGAATCATTGGTGATCCAAGCTGAGAAGAGCAAGATGCATGAAGTGGTGGCAATGGCGAAGTCAGCTCAGCTCGGTGTGCTGGCTATGACCAATCCGGATGGAGGTGCAACATTTGAGGTGCCCAAGGAGACAAAGAAGATCCCCATTGACCCGGAGAACCCGGAGCGCATGGCCATCATTGGTGCCGGTTGGATGAGAAATAGGAAAGCGCGCTCTGTCACTTCCTCCGTGAGAATCGGGATATCTTTGCATGGTCGGCTAAGGACCTGCCTGGTGTTCCGAGGGAGTTGGCAGAGCACTCTTTATTTGTCAGGCCGGATGTAAAACCGGTGAGGCAACCGACTCGGCGTCTTTCAGATGATCGAAGAAAAGTGGTGCTGATGAGCTGGCTAAGCTACTTGCAGCCGGATTCATTATGGAGGTGTTGCATCCAGACTGGATATCCAATCCGGTTCTGGTAGAGAAGAAGAAGGACGAACCAGCGGTGGTCAAGGTGTGGCGCATGTGCATCGACTTCACCAACCTAAACAAGGCGTGCCCGAAGGATCCATTTCCTTTACCTCGGATTGATCAAGTGATCGATTCTACTGCTGGGTGTGAGTTGTTGTCTTTTATTGATGCGTACTCTGGTTTTCACCAGATACCACTGAACCCTAAAGATCAAATAAAGACTGCTTTTATTACCCCGTATGGGGCGTATTGCTATCGTGTCATGTGTTTCGGTTTGAGAAATGCCGGTGCAACTTATCAGAGATGTATGCAGAAATGCTTACACTCCCAAATGGGCAAAAATGTGCAGGTGTATGTCGATGATATCGTCATCAAAACTAAAGAAAAACACACTCTCCTCGAGGATCTCGAGGAAACATTTGTGAACTTGAGAAATATCGGTTAAATTGAATCCGGATAAATGCACCTTTGGTGTCCCGGCTGGAAAGTTGCTCGGTTTCCTTGTATCGAGCCGAGGTATTGAGGTGAATCCGGCTAAGATCCGAGCCATAGAAAGAATGAAATTGCCTAAATGTCTAAAAGATGTACAAAAATTCACCGGGTGTTTAGCCTCGTTGAGTCGGTTTGTGAGTCGGCTAGGAGAAAAAGCCTTGCCCTTGTATCAATTGATGAAAAAGAGCACCGGGTTCACATGGACCCCGCAGGCAGATTCGGCTTTCAATGAATTAAAAAAGATGTTGTCCACTGCACCAATTCTGGCATCACCTTTGCCGAATGAGCCAATGCTACTTTACATTGCGGCCACTAACCGGGTCGTAAGTGTGGTGATAGTGTGGAACGAGAAGAGGAGGGTAAATCTGTGCAGAGACCGGTGTATTATTTAAGTGAGGTGATCTCAACCTCAAAGCAAAATTATCCTCACTACCAGAAGATGACATATGGTGTATACCTGGCGGCCAAGAAGTTGAAACATTACTTCCAGGAGCACCCGATCACCGTAGTGTGCGAAGCTCCAATCTCGGAGATCATTGGGTGCAAAGATGCGACTGGCCGAGTTGCCAATGGGCAATAGAAGTGTCCCTTACACCCCGCATTATGAGAGAAGAGATGCTATCAAGTCTCAGGCTTTACCGGATTTCCTTTGTGACTGGGCCGAGATGCAGTATGAGCCACCCAAGCCGGATTACAATTACTGGAAGTTGCACTTTGATGGCTCCAAAACCAAAATCGGATTAGGTGCTGGGATAGTACTCACATCACCGAAGCAAGATCAGTTGCGATATGTGTTGCAGATTCATTTCTCAGCATCAAACAATGTGGCCGAATATGAGGCACTGATCCATGGGCTTAATGTGGCTAGAGACATCGGCATCCGCCGGATAGAATGTTTTGGTGATTCGGATTTAGTGGTGCAGCAGTCTTCTGGAAATTGGGATGCCTTGATGCCAATATGGCACTGTATCGATTTCATGTCCAGAAAATTTCAGGATTTTTTGAAGGCTGTGAGTACAAGCACATACCTCGGTTGGAGAACGAAGCTGCTGATATCTTGTCAAAACTCGGGTCGTCTAGGGATGCAATTCCACCCGGATATCCTTGAATCACCTAAGGGTCCCTTCAATCAAACCTTCGCCTGATTCCGAGTCAATTTTTATCCAAAGCAAGAATCTGAGCTGTTCTTATGAATGTTGATGTCGAGTACATTGGGAAGACCCGGGGACTGCATGGCGAGACCCGGGGACTGCTAACCGGATCTTGGGGAAAAGAAGCAGAGAGAAGGTGATGCTAACCGAATCTTAGGGAATGGACAGAGGCTGATAGAAGAAATAATGGCGGCCGAACCGTGGAAGTAGATGAGCACTTATTCCCTTTGCATCCAGTACCAGAATGGGCTGAAGAAATCATGAAGTTCATGTCGGAGGGGAGTTTGCCAAGTGATGAAACCGAAGCTAGGCGAGTGCAGAGGAGGTCCAAGGCTTACACCATCATCAACAAGGAGTTATACAAAAGGAGTGCAACCGAGGTGCTGCAGCGTTGCGTGGAGCCAGCCGAGGGCAAGGAGATGCTCTTGGAGATACATCAAGGGAATGTGGTCATCATTGCAGTACAAGAGCCCTGGTGGCTAAAGTATTCCGGCATGGGTTTTACTGGCCCACTGCTCATGCAGATGCAGAGGACATAGTCCGAAAATGTGAAGGATGCCAAAGGTTTGCCAAGCAGACACACCTACCCGCATCGCGCTCAAAACAATTCCTATCACTTGGCCGTTTGCTGTGTGGTGTTTGGATATGGTGGAGAATTCAAGCCGGCTAGGGGTAACATGACACATATGCTGGTGATGGTGGATAAGTTCACCAAGTGGATAGAGGTGAAACCAATCCGGAAAGTGGATGGTCGCTGTAACTTTCCTGAAAGAAATCATTTTGAGATACGGATACCCTCATAGCATCATCTCGGATAACGGCACGAACTTTGCTGTAGGAGAGTTTGCCCGATTCTGCATGGATAAGGGATCCGGTTAGACATAGCCTCAGTGGCGCACCCAGAGTCCAATGGACAGGTGGAAAGATCAAATGCTTTGGTGTTAGCCGGCATCAAGGCTCGGCTCATTGAACCATTGCTGAAAACTCCAGGGTGCTGGATAGATGAGATACCATCAGTGCTATGGGGTCTAAGGACCACGCCGAATCGGTCAACTGGCTATACGCCATTTTTCTTGTGTATGGGGCAGAAGCAGTGCTACCTACTGACATAGAGTATGATGCACCAAGGGTGGCAATGTATACCGAAACCGAGGCAAAAGAGGCCCGGGAAGATGCAGTGGATCTGCTAGAGGAAGCAAGAGAATTGGCCCTGTCTCGGTCAGCAATATACCAGCAGGGCCTACGACGTTATCATAGTCGGAAAATAAGTCCTCGAGTGTTTCATGAGGGAGATCTAGTGCTAAGGCTGGTGCAGCGCAGCAAAGGCCGACACAAGTTGTCACCTCCATGGGAGGGACCATTCATTGTGAGCAAGGCTATGCACAATGACTCGTACTACCTTGTAGATGCACAGGAACCAAGGAAGGATGGCCTGGACAGACCCGGATCAGAAACCAAGCGACCCTGGAATGTAGCTCTGCTTCGACCCTTCTACTCTTGAAGGGCGCAATGTATGTATCTCAGTTTATAATGAATGAAATTCGGCAAACCGAGTCTGGACTCGGGGACTGCCTTGTCCTTATGCATGTGTTTTTTTACTGTTTTGTCCATACCGTTCATGTGTCGGATTGTTTTGAATCTTGTCCCAAACTTCAAGTAATGTATGCTGTGTTGTTTATCTCGTGACTCGACTGACAAACACCAAAATGGTAGTCAAGAGCAGAGGTGGGGAATATGGGAAACATGAAAATGGACTCGGGGACTCGGTCCAAAACCGATTCGGCGCATGTCGTTTACTAACCCCTGTTATTTATTTTTGTTTATGTTAGATGATTCTAAACCATAACTCGCATGTTTCAAGTATTGTATGCTATGATTCCTATCTTGTGACTCGACTGTCAAACACCTAAGAGGTAGACAAGAGCAAAGATTCGGCAAGAATAGTAAACAAGAAAACAGACTCGGGGACTCGGTTTAAAATGATCCAACATAAACCTTGTCGGATCACGTTAAGCGAAATAAGAGTAGTCTGGAAAGAACTTAAATAGTCTATTACATCTGCTCCCGGCATACCGGGGATTTAACGTTTTTCCATTGAGTCACTTCAGGAAGCGGTAGACTCGGTTGTAGCAGGTTCGGTTACTGGAGCTTCGGTGCAGGAGCCTCGGGCGCGCGAGCCTCGATTACAGGAGTATCGGTTGGAGTAGATTCGGTTGCAGGGGGATCCGTTACTGGAATGGACTCAGAGGATGGAGGAACTTCAGAGGTAACCTGGCGTGGAGAGCTTGAAGGCTGGACAGACTCGGACACATCTGGATCAATTAAAACTTGTTCGGTAATCTCAGCCGAGGCGGTGGCTGGTGTCCGGAAGTCTGGGCCGGAGTTGCTTCGGTACTCTTAGCCGAATCAGAGGCTGGGATCCTGGTGGACTTGGTAGGAGCTTGTTCGGCAGAGTTAGCCGAATCACCAGACTCGCCCTCAGAAGCGGCGTATTCATTAAGGGATGTATCATCAGATTCCTCCTCTTCAGTTTCTTCACCATCGGAGTAGACCGGAGCCTCTCGATCAAGATGCTTGGTGTTGGCAAACTCGGCCATGAAGTTGGCAGCTTCTTCGCGGATCTTCTTCCGGTCCGGATCGGTAGCCCATATAGAGCCCTCGCGAAGTGAGCGCACTCTGGCGAGATCAATTAGCTCATACCAGGACATGATGAATAGCAAGGTTGCGTCAGCACCGGCGCGGGCGGATGAAGATCTCCACTGCTGTAACCGGGTCTTTGCTTGATCCAGGTCTTTGATCAGTTCCTCAGGAGATCGGACTTGCCGCGCTTCAGGAAATAAGATTCGGTGAGCCTTCAGACTTGCGTTGAGCAGGTCAATGTGGGAATCCTTCAAAGGGGCAATCCGAGCCTTGAGTGCAGTAATGTGATCTTCGATGTCCCATGTCTCTGGCAAGGGAGCCCCGGTTAGCTTGGCCCTCTCAGCTCGGGCATCTCTCACAGCTTTTGCGGCTTGCAGCCGAATGGTGGTAAACTCTCCTATAAACAAATAAGCTAACACCGGATTAAGCGAGAAGGAACACAATATTATGTGTTGGATAAGAGCAAGAGGGAAGGAAGAGATTCGGCAAGACTTACGATCCATGTCATCATTAAGGCTAGCAAGTTCAGCCAGCCATTGTGCACTCATCTCCTTGTGAGCAGCCAATTCTTCTTTCGCCGCCTTAACTTCGGCCTCAGATTCGGCAACGGTCGTTTGAATTTGCTTGTCCAGTTTGGCCCGCTCCGCAAGTCTGGCTTTGAAAGTATCCCGCTCCTTCTGGATCGTGTCTTTCTCACGCTTCAGCGTATCACGCTCTCCTTTAACCTTGTTCTTCACTTTTTCAACCCGGTCAAGCTCTCGCTGGAGCCGAGTCACTTCTGACTTTTCCTCCGCTAGGGCGCGCTTGTGCTCTTCTTCCTTATTGTTCATCTCAAGGCAGAGCGCGTCGAAGGAAGTTTGGAGCTTCTGGTGTTGATAGGCGAGCTGCTTAAAGAGTTTGCTGCGAGCGCTCATGGATTCCTGAAAGAAGAAAGATTAATGGCACCAAAAGAGTCTCGGGGACTGGCCCAAGAATAACCGAATCAATTTGAAAAGAGACTCGGGGACTGGGAATCCCACAATTTTTTCGGCTAAGGCAAGTTTCATGATCAAATTTTTAGAGATTCAAGCCGAATGACTTTCTTACTCAGGAGGAGTATCAGTCATTCGACCCGAATCTCGGGGACTGGGAATAGTGTAGTTTGATCATGTCAAAATAAAGAAAAAGAAGATGCGGCGAAATTACCTCAAAGACTCGTTTAGCCTCAATAACCGAGGTTTCCACAGAGTGAAGAGACTGGAACATTCGGCTAGGGCCAGCCGGATGTGGAGATGTGGAAGTAGAGAAGCCTCTGTCAAGATCAGAATCATTCCAAGCTTCAATGAATTGCTTGGCAGTACTGAGATTATCGCTGCTCGAGGTACCGGGTTTCGTCAGGGCCTGGCCGAATCGAATAGCCGATGCAGTGGCGGAAGCTTTCTTGCTAACAACCACCTGCTTATCCGAGGTGGTGGGAGTTGTGCCAGAGGTAACTTGTGTCGGCTGGGGTGGAGGTGATGCACCCAGGGTCTGTCTCTGCTGTTGCTGTTTCTGCTGCTTGTCGGAAGTTTGTTGTTGTTGCTTTCTCTTCTTCTGCTTCTGCTGTTCTTGGTTCAGCAGAGCTTGAGCCTTGGGTGAAGGACGAGGATCCGGCTGAGCCGAGGCCTTACCCCTTTCCTTCTCCAACTCATTCAGAGGGCGCGGCCAATTTGAATCTCGGGGAGGAGGGCTCTCAAGGTCAATAACCGACTCCGGAATAAGAGTCGGCGGGGGAGTCTGGACACGCGGGGGAGACGCGACAACTCTTTCAGGAGATGGGTTCTCCATAGCTGTGTCCAGTGGAGGAAGGGGAGAAGAGATGGATGAATGAGTTTGCTCGGTGGTGAGGACGTCACTGCATAAAGCAAAACAAACAGTTAACTCGGATAGATATGACTCGGTAAATAAAGGAGGAGAGCAAATGAAGTTAAGTTGGTATTACCCCTTGGTGGTGGGCATGGGCTTAAGCCGATTCGGCTTGGAGCCGGCTTTCTTCCTTCTCTTGGCTTGAGGGGCATCTGACTCGGACGCTTCAGCACGTTTCCGAGATGTCCCTTCATCATCTTTGGCTGGAACACAAGGGGTAACCATGAAATCGGAATGGCGTTGATGGGGTCTAGGATGCAGCAATCCTCATCTTCCTTGTCGAAAATGCTGTGGATAGTCGGTTGCTTACCCTTGCGGACTGGCGTGGCGCGGGGAATCGGCAAGTAATCATCCGTATCCGGATCCTCTTGGCCCTCGCGCAGCGGGCTGCGATCCTTTGCCCATACTTTGGTGGAGAGATCTCCGTCTTCAGTAACTTGGCGGTCGAACAGCTGCAGTAAAGTCAAGGCAGATCCGGATTAGTTCAATGATATTTGGATAAGGTAGGGATTGATTCGGAAAGTAGTAAATTAACCTTTGGTGGAAGCGCATCTCGGTAGAACGGCTTCACGCCCCACTTCCACTGGTCCGACATCTCGGTGTAGGCTATGGCGTTTACCCGCCTCCTGATGGAAGTTTTGTCGAGGTCGTGTTTGCTGATCCGGGTAGGATCCAGCAGATCGCCCATATGGCAAATCTTATGCTGACGTTGTTGAAGAGGACTGACCCGGCGACAAATGAAGGTCCGGAGCAGATCATCCGAGACCAGACCCTGCTTCAGAAAATCCCCCAAAACGTCATCCATGATTTGAAGCTCCGGGAGAGTGTCAGCCGGATCGTATCTGAAGTTCAGTTCGGCTACAGGAGGCTGAATTCTGAATTCGGGCAGGTTGAGAGCGTCATAACCTTCAGCGCTCTTCACATAAAAGAAAGTCCTTTGCCACTTCTTGACGGTATCTAGGCCGGTGATACGGGGAAAGATGGATCCCGTCCTCGGTGTAATGCTAACCGAACCACAAGCAGTCATCAGCTTCGGCTTGGTGCCTGGAATAGTCTGCTTGCGGAGGTGGAAATACCTAGCCCATGTTTGAACAGTCGGCCAGAGACCGAGATAGCCCTCGCAAAAGGAAGTAAAGGCCGATAGAGAAACGAAGGAATTAGCCGGGAGGTGATGAGGCTGTAAGCCAAAGAAATCTAGGAAAGCCCGGAAGAAATCACTCGCCGGCAATCCAAATCTGCGCTCAAAGTGCGCTAGAAACACCACACGTTCACCAGGTTCGGTGACCGGTTCTACTTCTTTCCCCGGTTTCCGGCATATAACTTGAGATGTTATACGCCGGGTACTTCGCAGCCATTCCAGATCATCCTTGGTCACATCAGAACCCTCCCATCGGCCGGGAGGAAGCTTCGCCATATCCGAATCAGACCTGCAAAAGATTGGTGATAACCGAGTTAGGAGATTCGGAATCTCTAAATCCGTAACCGAATCAGATAAGGGTTACAACCGAGTTACAAAAGAAATTCGGTAAAAAACAATCTCGGATAAAAATATCTAGCTACTGCGGGAACGTGATTCGGCCACGAACACCTTCCGGTGGAAATCTAGGGTTACTCAAGATCTACCGCAGCAGTAAAAAGAAAGGAAATCAAGTGAAAAATGTGGTGGAACTGCTCAAACGGAGGCAAACCTAACTAGAGCAATCTAGTGCAAAACTTGGAAAGGAGATCCAAGGAGTGCACTGAGGCTGGGCTATGGACCATTATGCGAGTAAATCTGCGAGAAACAAATGCGAGTTCCCCGTGGGATATGAACTGCTCAAGTTCGCCATGGCCGGAGGGAAAGAAACTTACGGGGGTGACGCGACGGGGAAGAAGCTCGCTGAAGAAACGGTGGTGCACGGAGCGGTGCGCAGTTCCGGCAAACCTTCTTCGGCGCGGCGAGGTCACGAGGGCAATGTCGCGGCGGCGTCGAGGCGCGGTTGGAGTTCTTGAAGTGGGAGGTGTGGGGAAGAAGAAAGAGAAACCCCCCGCACCCCTATTTATAGCCGCTAGCGGATAACTGGCGCACTACCGCGCGGTTATCGGAGCGTGGCCAGATCCAGGGTGCCCCGAGACTCTGTGGTCGCAAGTGTGGCCGTGTATTTCAAGCGCATGGTGGGTCACAGAGTTGGGGGCGGTCGTGCGGATCGGGTGTGCAGGTCAACGAAGAAATCGAGGAGACGCGGTCGTTTGGTCAAGTACACTTGAGTACCCGGTGGATCCGGATAATGTGCTGACAGTGACCTGTCAAATCAGAGACCCGGATTACGCGGCTTTGCGCAGAGATTTCCTGCCAAGTGTCCCGGAAAATTCGGTGGCAAGATAGAGCAATATGAGATTCGGCTAATGGCGTTTGTTTTGAACCTGCTACAGCCCTTCAGCCAAGGCTGTAGGACCGCACCAGCTTCGGGGACTACTGTCGGGGGGCTGCCCCCAGGTAGGGCAAAGATATGGTATTAAGAATTGCGAAGGGCTGGCCGGATCAGTTTCTAGCCGGGTCACTTGGGCCGGATCGACATCTAGCCGAGTCATGCCAGAGTCGGTTAGCACTTAACCATGCCAGAGTGCGGAAAGAGGCCAAACCGGGTCAGAGGAAGAAGTACCGGCTAAGTTAGCCGAGTTGGACAGGAAGGACCCGGATAAGGTAATTCGGATATGGCACGGGGGCCAAGTAATGTCAGTAAGGTCACGGGACCTGCAGTTCTACTGACCGCGGTTCAGAGGACAGCAAGGTCGAGCCACAGGTTTTCCGGATCGCAAGGCCCTAGGCGCTGACTCGGCCAATTCGGGAAAGGGGCAGTGGCTAGGCCTCTGAGGTCTACGCGGCCTTAAGCTCAAAGAGGTAAAGACAGACCTGTGGTGGGCAGAGGGTGAGCTGGGCTGAGTGACAGTGGCCAGTGTTTGTCCTGTTCCTCTTGTCCATGCCATTACCGTCTGTGGCCAGGGGCATTATAGTAATTCGGTTAGTGTATAAATGAGCTACCACCTCCTCCAGTGAGATGGATCGACAACAACCAGCCTCACTTCCCCCCAAGCTCCATCTTCTTCCTAGAGCTTTCACCATTGTTCTTCATACAGCTCAAGGAGCGCTCTGTACTTGTAAACACTTGAGATATAAAGAGAGTAGGCTAGAGCTGCAGTAGGGGTGTTACCTTCACACGAAGGGCCCCGAAGCAGGGTACATCGCGGTGTGCTTTTGTGTTCTTGGTTTTGCTTGTTCTTGATTGTTCTTCACTGCGCTTCATGCGTGCTTCTTGAGTGCGCACACCCTCCCCGGTTCCCCCAACGCCCAAGCGAGCCCACAACTAAGCCATACCCATGGCATCTGCCATGACACCACCACGACATCGCCGTTGAAATGCTTGCCGGGCTTTCTTACGGCATGACTGTTCGGAAGAAATCGACGATGCCCCATGTACACATTCTTGTTTCCCAAATGTATACTTTCAGTCTTATCTAAACAGTGCGTGCATGCATTGTATCCCTTGTTTGACTGTCCTGAAATGTTACTAAGAGCAGGCCAATCATTGATGGTCACAAATAACAACGCTCGTAGGTCAAATGACTCCTGTTTGTACTCATCCCACACACGTACCCCTTCATCACGCCACAACTGTAAAAGTTCTTCAACTAATGGCCTCAGATACACATCAATGTCGTTGCCGGGTTGCTTCGGGCCTTCGATGAGCACTAGCATCATAATGAACTTCCGCTTCATGCACAACCAAGGAGGAAGGTTATAAATACATAGAGTCACAGGCCAGGTGCTATGACTGCTGCTCTGCTCCCCAAAAGGATTAAAGCCATCCGTACTTAGACCAAACCTTAAGTTCCTTGCGTCACGTGCAAATTCCTTAAACTCTCTATCGATTTTTCTCCACTGCGACCCATCAGCCGGGTGTCTCGACATCTCGTCGTTCTTGCGGTCTTCTTTGTGCCATCGCAACAACTTGACATGCTCTTTGTTTCTGAACAAACGTTTCAACCGTGGTATTATAGGAGCGTACCACATCACCTTGGCAGGAACCCTCTTCCTGGGGGGCTGGCCCTCAACATCACCAGGGTCATCTCGTCTGATCTTATATCGCAATGCACCGCATACCGGGCATTCATTCATATTCTCGTACTCACCGCGGTAGAGGATGCAGTCATTAATGTATGCATGTATCTTCTGCACATCTAATCCTAGAGGGCAGATAACCTTCTTTGCTTCGTACGTACTGTCAGGCAATTCGTTATCCTTCGGAAGCTTTTGCTTCATTATTTTCAGTAAATTCCCAAATCCCTTGTCAGATAAACCATTCTCTGCCTTCCATTGCAGTAATTCCAGTGTGGTACCGAGCTTTGTGTTCCCATCTTCGCAAGTTGGGTACAACCTTTTTTTTGTGATCCTCTAACATCTGCTCCAACTTCAACTTCTCGAGTGCACTTTCTGCTTCGGTCTGTGCATCAACGATGACCCGCCGTAAATCATCATCTATGATGGGCTCATCTGGTACCTCTTCATCTTCAGCTTTCCCCCTTTCATTACCACTGTATTCAGGGCACATGTAGTTGTCATCGTTCTGTTCTTCTTCGTTGTCTTCCATCATAACTCCTCTTTCTCCGTGCTTGGTCCAACAATTATAGCCGGGCATGAAACCATGCTCTATCAGGTGGATGTGAAGGTCTTGTGACCGAGGGTAATCCTTCTCATTCCGACAGTTACGGCATGGACATAACATAAAACCTTCCCGCTTGTTTGCCTCAGCCACTTTGAGAAAAGATTGCACGCCCTGCATGTACTCTTTAGAGCGTCGGTCAGCGTACATCCATGGATGGCTCATCTGCATTATATAAGTATGTTAAACGCAATCACGATGCTAAAACCCATTACGGTAAATGGACATAATACATAACTAACCATATTCATTGATACAAGTTCATCACATTAAAACCAAAGTAGAGTACTGCCCAAATGTAATACATAGTTCTCACGAAACATACATGATCGAAACGAATCTAACATACAACTATCTAAAGAATTTAAATCCAACAACAAATGCGATCAGAATCGCAACCAAGGTAACTATTGAACCAACAGCATAATGATACCAAGCCTCCTGACTAATGGCATATTTTCTAATCTTTTTAAGCTTGACGCGCATTGCATCCATCTTCCTCTCGTTAGCAGCGACGACGTCGGCAAGCTTGACCCTGTGAGCATCGACGATGTCGGCAATCTCCAAGTCCAATACCATCTTCTCTTCCAGGCATTGGAGACGAAGATCTTCACTTATCTTCAATTTTGCTTTCAAATCGTTGTTTTCTTTTTCTAAAAACTCGACAATAGGGTCGGCTGGAATTTCCGGTTCAACTACCTCCTAAATAGAAATATATCTATGTCAACTTGGTCGGCATGATTGTTATAACCATGAAACAAAATCAATAGTTATAGAAATATACCACATCAGAATCATAGACCGGACGAGGGCCGACGGGGACGGATATCAAAACCATGACACTATACATATAAAAAAATATAAAAAAATTATACAAGAAATAATTATGCATTTAAATCATATAACTAACATTTTTAAAATAAAAGATAAAAAAAGAGGCTCACCGAGGTGGTGTCGGTGACGGAGCGGCGTGGGCGATCGACGGCGGTCAGGAAGGGGACGGGACGACACTATATAAAATCACAAATTATACTTTAATTTGACGGAGCGGCACTAGAACACGCAAATCATAATTTAATTTTAGCTCAAATTGCATATAAAAAAATGAACTCCCTAACTTAGGCATTTCATCAAACACCTAGCTAGCACCTAAAAAATGAAATGAGCTAAGAAGTATGGAAATGAGCTAAAATGAGGAACGCCGGATGAAAGGATCAAGTTGCTAACCCTTGAAAAGATGGGTGCCTTTAATCTTGACAAATCGTGCAGGAAAATGGAGATGAACTCGAGCTCGGGAAAGAGGAACAATGGAGAAAATGGTGATGAACTCGAGCTGCTGCTCTCGGGGGTGGAAGGTGGAAGATGATATATTAGTGAGAACCCGCTAGTACCGGGTCGTAGCACGACCCGGTACTAAAGCTCAACTTCTACTACCGGGACCCGGTACTAGAGGGTTCTCGCGCGGGCCCCATGCTGCTGCTGCCCTGACAGGAACCTCTAGTACCGGCTCGTATCACGGCCCGGTACTAGAGGTCCCCTACGAAAATCCGAATTCTGCATTTAATTTATCTTAATTTTGCAATTCCGAAAAATTATTTGAGTAAACAAAAATAAATAAGTAATACTAATCTTGCATTCAAATAAATAAGTATTATTTGAATTCATATTAATTCATTTTCAATTCATTTTAATTTTCAATTCGGTGTCATATTAATTCATTTTCAATTAATTTTCAATTATAAGGATTAAAAGATTTAAACATTTTGCAAATAGAACTCATTTGAAGATTCAATATAGCACTGCGAATATTTATTTTTTTTACAATAGAAGCCTCTCACACACACCACACCACACACCGTACATCTACTCATCAACATTAATGTTGAGACGATCAAAAGGGGTATCGTAGCCATGTAGCATCCAGTGCCTCCTAGCAATCTCGAAGCCCAGCCGAGCGTCTAGAGCGGCATACTTCACTTGCTCAAAGCTCAATGGAACGTTGCTCCAACCAAAAATTAGTTCATCATCTTCTTCTTCTTCCTCGTCGTCCTTCTTCCTGTTCTTCTTCTTGTCGTCCTTGTTGATCCTCTTCTTCTTCTTAAGATTTGTCCCAATAGTAGCATTGGCTAGATCATAGAGACTCGGAATGAGATTATTGGTGGGGTTCGGGATAACCTTCTGGAGGTCGACCACAGTCGAAATGTCAATTCCGTAGTATCGCAGCATGCGCACATCATTGTGGATAGCCGCGCCACAGAATCTGATGGTGTTGTCCCGCAAGAAATCCTTCAGCAGCTGCGGCACTTCATCAGCCCAACGGATTTGGAACACCAAATTCTCTTTCGCCACCGAGAGTTGAAGGACGGCGGCGCGCTGATTTTGTCGACCCTCGCGAGGGTTGGTGAACTCGCAGTCCAGGCCCACACACTTGATCGGTGCGGCGTCCAGGAACTCCTTCTTGACGAAGCGGATCCACCTCTCCACCCTTGATGCACGGGCAGTGACCGTGACCGTGAAAGTCATCTCTTCGGCGGTGAGGTGGTACACCCGAGTTCGCGCGAGTGGCTCCGCCATTGGAATGAGAGGGAGAGGTCGAGGGAGGGCTTTTGTGTGGGATTAGAGGAGAGAAGAGCTCTAGATGTGTGCTTATGGAGTTGCAAATCATGTCCATTATATAGTAGCAGAGGGGGAGGTGAACCAGCACGCCATTGATCACCGGCCGGTGAACACGAAGCGATCGTGCTGAATTCGAAGCGATCGACGACGATCGAAGCGCCGTGTCATTTTTCCAAAACGCGCGTCGCGGCCGCGGCGCGGGAAGCGAACAGTTCGAATCCTTTAGTCCCGGGCCGTATTACGAGCCGGGACTAGAGGGGCTAGCGCCAGGCGAACAGTTGACGCCACCCCTCTAGTCCCGGGCTTTATTACGACCCGGGACCAGAGGTCCCATTCGACCCGGGACCAGTGCTATGCGGCCTCGTCGTCGTTGACCCGGGACTAGTGCCCCTCTCTAGTCCGGGATGGAAAGCCAACCGGTACTAGAGCCAATTCTGGCCCTAGACCAAAGGTATGGTTTCCACTAGTACCTAGATGCCAACTAGTTGAGAAAAAACAGACAAACAGGTCCATTCTCGCATCTTACCTGCCTATGTGGCGTCATAGGTTTACACGTTGGCCCGGAAGCATTTGAGCTGGAGTGCTCACCTAACTTTCGTCTAGAAGCTTTCTAAAAAAGGATTCTATTGTGCTAAAAAAAAAAAGGATTCTAGAAGCTACGGGCCCGCTTCCCATTTCTTTGGCCAAAATAGGTCCAGACTCCGGTTGCAGCTTTCGGTGCCACCGACAGCATATATGGTCGATCTCATTCCCACTCCACTATCGCCAGCACTGAGCTCCTCTGCCGTGCACCAACTATCAAAGTTCTGCCGTATCGCCGGTACACCAACAATTCGGTCCACCAGTCTCTGTCCCTCTGACTTCCTCCAGTTCTCCCACCACTACATAGTGCCGCCGCGATCGAGGGTCAGCCGTCGTCCGGAATCCAAAGCAATGGCATCACCGAGCATGGACGAGGATGAGGTCCTCTTCGAGTACGGCCCCATCTTCCGCCAGTACAAGAGCGGCCGCGTGGAGCGGTACAGCTTCCCGCCGGTCCCGGCCGGCGTCGACCCCGCCACGGGGGTCACCACCAAGGACGTCGTCATCGACCCTGCCAACGGCCTCTGGGCCCGCATCTTCCTCCCACCCGGCAGCCATCCCGAAGGCAAGAAGCTCCCCGTCGTCGTGTACTACCACGGCGGCGCCTACATCCTCGGCTCGGCCGCCGACCCCATGACGCACGGCTACCTGACGGGCCTCGTCGCCGCGGCCAACGTCCTCGCCGTGGCGCTGGAGTACCGCCTCGCGCCGGAGCACCCGCTCCCCGCCGCGTACGACGACTCGTGGGAGGGGCTCAAGTGGGTGGCCTCCCACGCCACGGCCGCGTGCGCCGGCGCCGACCCGTGGCTGGTGGACCACGCCGACTTCTCCCGCGTGTTCCTGGCGGGCGGCAGCGCCGGGGGCACCATCGCGCACGTCATGGCCGTGCGCGCCGGCGAGCACCCCGGCGGCGGCCTCGGGATCGGCGTCAGGGGCGTCCTCATCGTGCACCCGTACTTCGGCGGCGCGGCGGACATCGGCAGGGAGGGCACGACGATGAAGGCGGAGAAGGCCAAGGCGGACGCGTTCTGGCGGTACCTGTACCCGGGCACGCAGGGGCTCGACGACCCGCTGTCCAACCCGTTCTCGGAGGCGGCCGGCGGCAGCGCGGCGCGCATCGCGGGGGACCGCGTGCTCGTCTGCGTCGCCGAGAAGGACGACCTCCGGGACAGGGGCGTGTGGTACTACGAGAGCCTGAAGGCGAGCGGCTACGGCGGCGAGGTGGAGCTGCTCGAGTCCATGGGCGAGGGGCACGTCTTCTACTGCATGAACCCGCTGTGCGAGAAAGCGGTCGAGATGCAGGAGCGCGTCCTCAGCTTCCTCCGCAAGTGATCCTGCGAAGGATCGAAAGGAATTATGGTTTCCGTGATCGAATAAGTTGAATCCCAATGGTGTGCCTGATTTTT
The DNA here is from genome assembly GCA_947311845.1 of Poa pratensis. Classification (NCBI taxonomy): domain Eukaryota; kingdom Viridiplantae; phylum Streptophyta; class Magnoliopsida; order Poales; family Poaceae; genus Poa; species Poa pratensis. The sequence goes on along the minus strand of CAMZMU010000044.1, from coordinate 37,553,482 downwards.
AGCTTGGACAAGCTCCCTGTATTTTTTTGTTCGTCAGTTTCAGTTCTTGTGTCGTCGATGAAATGTTTACGTTTCTGAAGAACTAGAACACCCTGGTGCAGAGAGCTAGTGTGTTTGTTGACCAATTTTATCTACTTGATTGATTGATCCATTTCCCATTTTTCTTTGATCGTGCAAAAAGGTGGGTCGTGTGCATCATTGATCTTTGATGTGGAGGCCGAAAGCAATAAAGCACTTCCGTTATTTTATTAGTGGAAAGGGGTGTATATCATTGTTTGCTCTGCTCATAACTAGGGATCTAAGTGGATAGAAAAATCTGCAACAAATGCACTTACAAACATAAATATATATCCAATTCCGAACTGACATCCAGAAATATATATAATTTGAAAATTAATTTCTATTATCCGATGGCTTTAAACCGAAAATTCCATTTTTCAACCGAAAAGTGTAAGCTAATCTAGCATAGTTAGTAGTTAGTGAGTGTTCGAGTTCGTCCGATAAATAGCATATCACTTACATAGTCATTGTACCGACTATGGAGTATATCTTTATTAGTCTACTAGGCTATTAAACAATTATATTTGGTTTTATAGTTGGTTAATGTACATATGCGTGTAACTATTCGATTAATTTTATTTCCGCCCGAGTCTGCTCTATTTCCGTTTTGAAACCGTGATTGTATATATGAATCCGCAGATAGTTTTTGTCTGCTCCGGTTCGAATCTGGCAAAAAAATATAATAGAGAATAATGGCAAAATTTTATCTTATCTGGTCCGTATAGATCATATTGATAACGGACGCACATACTATCTTACAAGGCCTACAAGGACATTTCCAGGCCCACGACTATGGATGATCCAAGCCCTACAAAAGCCCATTTTATGCCAGAGCAACACTGCCCCCAAATTGGTCATCCGGCCTTAGTAGCACTCCGCGGCCCGAAAATAAAGTGGCAGAGATGCAAAACACACCAACGTCTCTTCTAATTTTTCTAGTACTCCTTTCACCTCCGCGGCGACGCAACGATCCACTGAATGAAACCCCACGAAAGCAAGCACCAGCGAGGATAGCGGACACCACCGGCGCTGATGGGGCTGCCGGGAGCAGTGGCAAACCTTAGTGGAGGCCAAAAGGGCCATGACACCCCCAACTCAATTACAATTTGTACAATGCTATCTAGTATTTACATTTTTTTTACTTTTAAAATTTATCATTTCAACAACATCTCATTACAATCGTTTAAGACAGAAGGCAGGATCTGATTAGGCACAGAATTGAACCAGCTACCAACAACACCTTCTACCCTAGCCACTTTAGCTAACTCATGAGCAACAACATTACAATCTCTTTTAACAAGGGATAAGGAGAACTGCAAGAAACTCCTCATCATCCGGTTGATTTCTCTAAAAATGTAGCAGCAGCTCGAGAGATCTTGCCGTTCCGCCGTCAGAGTGGACCAAACAGCAGCACAATCAGTCTCCACCATGGAAACCTGGAGACCTTGATCGACGCAGAAATACAGGCATTTGAGCAAAGCAGTCGCTTCAGCCTCTTCCGCATGGCAACAAGGCTGCAGCAAATCAGCCAGGCTCCATACTACCTGACCAGCATGGTCTCTTATCACTCCTCCCATCGAAGCTTGCCCTGTATCATGAATAAATGACGCATCAAAATTCAGTTTTAGCATACCTCTCACAGGGGCAGTCCAGCCCTTTGGCTTACAACCAGGATTCTGACTGTTGGCCTGATGCAAGACATCAGGGTGCTCCTCCCTTCCAGGTTTCAGTTTATACCCGGCGAGATAGAGGTTCTGAACATAGTTTTGGAGAAAAACAGCCGAAGCTTCAATTGAACTTTTACCATCTTCATGTATGATATTATTTCTAAGGTGCCACGCTCTCCACAGCAAGAGCAGAATCAGAGGCCGCATTTCAACTGGAGAGTTTGCCAGCAGCATAAGAAGCCAGTCTGGTCAGCTATAAACATACAAAACTTAAATGATTCAAATTGACCCCTCAGCTGCAATCTAATGTGTTTTGGCCCCTTCTATAATGTTGGTCAAGGTCCGCCACTGGCCGGAAGGCTGCCAGACGATAAGCCTGAGACAGAAGCACCGCGTCCGCGACCAAATGATCTCTGGAAGAGCTCCAGAATCTTGAATCTGTAGGCATAGCCCCAGCTGCTAGGACGGCACTCCTCCTCCCTAATTCTTCTGCGAGAGAGGCTTCTCATCTTCATGCTCTTTCGTCCGTCCACACCCTTTCTCATGTTATGTCAGCCGGTGTCCGCCTAGAGTGCCGAGTATCCGACGATGTCAAGTGAACACACAACGAGTATCCGAATAGGGTGATATACTTACTGAACATCAACAACACACTAGTAGGGAAATGCTTATACGTGAAAACTTATCTATGGCGCACAAGCATTTTGTGTGCCACTGGTATTCTCTCTCCTGTTTTGACAAATCTGTGGAAAAGTTACCTGTGGCGCACAAGGTTTTTGTGTGCCACAGGTAAATTATTACCTGTGGCGCACAAGCAAGGTGGTGCGCCACAGGTAAGTTTCCACAGATTTGTCAAAACAGGAGAGAGAATACCTGTGGCGCACAGCCCTGTGCGCCACAGGTAACTGCATTACCTGTGGCGCACAAGTCCGTGCGCCACAGGTAACTGCATTACCTGTGGCGCACAAACAAGTCTGTGCGCCACAGGTAAATATGGCCAGATATTTTTGGAGGTCCCAGATCTGGCTGAAACTACCTGTGGCGCACAGACTTGCTTGTGCGCCACAGGTAATGTAGTTACCAGTGGCGCACGGCCTTGTGCGCCACATGTAACAGCATTACCAGTGGCGCACAAGCTGTTCTGTGCGCCACTGGTAACCTACGCAGAGCCCTTACCCCCCGCCCCGGATTGCCTTTTCAGTTTTGCAAACAAGAAAAGGAAATGATAAAATGTTCAAAAAATTAAATCCTTTGAGATGTAGTTAGGTTTTAGTGTCTAGTTGGTATAGAAATTTTGAAATATGAATTTTGACCTTTTTTGCAAAAAAAACAGAAAAAAATGTAAAACGGCCATAACTTTTGCATACGACGTCGAAAAAATGCGTTTAATATGTCAAAAAAAACTAGAGAAAAAAAGGAGTTCGATTTCACCAGGGTTTACCCGGTCAGCAATTCACAGATTCCTCAAATTCCAAAAGAAAAAAAAGTTATTTCAAACAAACAATTTTTTTCTACAAAATAAAAAAAAGTCAAAAATAAAAAAATAAAAAAAATTCAAAAAAAGACACAGAAATGTATAACAAAGAAGATTGTTGAATTATTTGGCTTTTTTGATTTTTTTGAAGTGTTTTGACTTTTTTGACTTTTTTGAAATTTTGGATTTTTTGGATTTTTTTGGATTTTTTTAAGTTTTTTGAATTTTTTGAAACTTTTGAATCTCCTTTTGAAACTTTAGAAGTTTTTGAAAATTTTGAAATTTAAAAACACACATATATAACATATACCACACATATACACATACAATACTTAAGAGGGTTCATATGATATATATATCAATAAGACTTGAGTAGCATAGGGGTAGCTGGACTGGATAGAACTTAGAAGTTAAGGGTTGGAGCAATTTGAGGATGGGTGACCTAGCGGGAAGTCATCATATGAGATAGGTTAAAAAATTCAAAAAAATGCAAATAAAATAAAAATTCAAATATTTAGCTTTTCCAAATTATTTCATTTTTTTTGAATTTTTTGAATTTTTTTGAATTTTTGAATTTTTTAAAAAAATTGCAAAATATCTTACCTGTGGCGCACAGAATTACTTATCTGTGGCGCACAGGGGGGTGGTGCGCATATAAGAGGTGTGCCCCGTGGCACTTACCAGTGGCGCACGGAGCCAGTTATCTGTGGCGCACAACCTTGTGCGCCACAGATAAGTGGTGTTATCTGTGGCGCACGAGCCGTGCGCCACAGGTAACGTGTTACCACCGGCGGAGCGATAGTGGCGCACATGCATTGCGCCACTGGTAACCATTTTTGGTGCGCCACAGATAAGGTTTTCCCTACTAGTGACACATTTTTGTTTGCCTCGCGTTATTTTTTAAAAGACATGAACATTTTCATTTGCCTCGTGCGGCCCCAAGGGGACGTACGTCATCGCCAAAGAGTATTTCGACATTTTTGTGCTTGCTAACTATCTAATTCGGGCATGCATAAAGCTATCCCCAAAATGAAGCTATCCCGAGAGTAGCATTCAACCACATAGCACTGCTAGCTTTAGCTAATGGAATCATTCCGTCACTCTAACAAAGTTCCGACCTAAACCAATACACCATTATTCTGCATATATCTTTATCCCCGCGTGGTCTCACTCATATCCGCGTGTGCAGATAAAATATCTTTCAGTATCTTCATTTCATCACTTCCGTGCAGTTAGCAGGTAAGCTTGCTATCGATATTCCAACCATTCTCGTACCCGTTGCCGCATATATGTACCTATATATAAGTATGGTACCATCATGCACACATATCGATCATTAAGCTGGAAGCCAACGGATTAGTTAGCACTAAGCTTAATTAGCTGCCATGGAGGTAACTGTAAGCTTCACTTCAGTTGCCTTAGCCATACTGCTCGTCCTTTGGTTTGTTCAGCACTACAAAACCTCGTCCAACGTCGACAAAACCAAGCAATTACAGAAGAAACAGCTGCCACCCGGGCCATGGGAACTTCCGATCATCGGAAGCCTCCACCACGTCGTGTGCAGCGGCATGCCCCCGCACCGCACGCTGACGGAGCTTTCTCGGCGGCACGGCCCGGTCATGTTCCTCAAGCTCGGCGAGGTCCCCACCGTTGTGGTGTCCAGCGCCGAGACGGCGGAGGTGGTGATGAAGAGCAAGGACCTCGCTTTCGCGTCGCGGCCGCGCAGCGTGACGCTGGACGTCATGGGCCACGGCAGCGGCAGCGGCATGGGCATCATCTTCGCAGCCTACGGCGACCAGTGGCAACAGGCCCGCAAGGTCTGCGTAGTCGAGCTGCTGAGCACGAAGCAGGTACTAATTGCATGAACCACAGCCGTCGTTTTTCCCAAGATACTGCATACATCCATCTCAAAAGAAGAAAAAGGACAGGCATCTAAATAGTTCATCCAAACGCTTGATATAGATTCCACAAAAAAAAGCTTGATATTGATGTGGACAATACTATACTTGAAGTAATGTTTTAAATAGCAGGTTATAAAAAATAGCGCCAACCTTTAAAAATAGTTATAGCGAGGCTAAATCGGAACTAAATTGGGCTATAGCGGAGAATTGTATATGAATTAATTTAGCGGCACCATGCTCAAAAAGTTATAGCGGCCTATTTAATACTTTGTCTTGAACACAGGTGAAGCGCATGGAAGGCATCAGGGCTAAGGAGGTTGAAAACCTCCTCCATTCCATCACCGCCTCGACTGGCGTCACAGTCAACCTAACCGAGATGGTGTCGGCGCTGACAAACGATATCATCGCGCGGGTCGTGTTTGAAGGCAGATGCACACATCAGGACGAGTACCTGCGAGAGCTGGAGAAGATCACCGAGCTGATCGGAGGCTTCTCCCTCGTCGACCTCTTCCCGTCGTCGCGGCTGGTCCGGCTGCTGAGCAGCGGCGAGCGCCAGATGAGGAGGAGCTATGGCCGCATCCAGCGCATCATCGCCGACATTATCGAGAGCCGGCGTAAGGAGCTGGTCATGGCGCGTGCTGCCGACCGTGGTGAGGAGAATCTGCTCGACGTGCTGCTCAGGCTGCACCAGGAGGACTCCTCGACACACCCTCTTACTCTAGAAGCAATAGGCGTCATTATCTTTGTGAGTATTCTCTCCAGCACTTAATTTCTCGTTAGAAGAGGAGGATAAACCCTGGCCCCGACCTGCTTCAGTCGAGTTATTTCTAAAATTTCATCGTTCTCTGTCTTGCCCTGCACGGCTGCACATACGTACATCGATCCACTCTCTCTATCTCGTCCTCCCTGTTTGTGTGAAATATTTCGTTGATCTATTGTTTCTACTCTTCCATGTCATATAACCCACAACCACCTTATTTTCAGGACATGTTCGCAGGTGCCACCGAGACCTCCGGAATTACAGTGGAGTGGGCTATGTCGGAGCTCTTAAAAAATCCCGCAACTATGAAAAAAGCACAACTGGAGGTCCGAAAATTACTAGGTCAGCAACGAGCCGTCATCACCAATAACGATCTTACTGACCTCCCATACATGAGAATGGTGATTAAGGAGGCCTTGAGGTTGCATCCCCCCGCTCCTCTACTCCCCAGAAGGGCAAGAGAGGACTGTGAGATCATGGGATTTAAAGTTTCTAAAGGCACTAATGTACATGTCAACATATCAGCGATTTCTCGGGATGGTAAGTACTGGGATGCGCCTGAATCATTTAAGCCAGAGAGGTTTGAGAATAGCAACATAGATTACAAGGGGATGCATTTTGAATTCACACCTTTTGGGGCCGGAAGGCGGCAGTGTCCTGGAATGCAATTCGGCACATCAACCGTGGAGATGGCATTGGCAAACCTTTTGTACCACTTTAACTGGGCGATCCCTAGTGGGTCTAGCCCGGAGTTGATGGACATGTCTGAAAAGTTTGGGATCAACGTCCGTTGAAGGTTCAACCTGCAGTTGACAGCAATCCCATATGAGCACTCCAAGGCTATGTAGTTCAACGGGCCGTGGACGGATGGAATAATTGACTCACTCGTAGCCAAAACATGCAATCTACCTCTATGTAAAATATGGCTTTGGGTGCATTCAATTGAAATCCAGGTGGGGAACCTCTCCCCCCGGAGCTAGAACACTCTTATAAAATATTTTCTTATATTGTACTTCTATCCATTCAAATAAGAGAAGCTTTGTTGTGTGACATTTAATATGTGTGGCAGTCATATGTGTATTCCTCCTACAACAAGTATGAGACGTTGTGAGTCCTAAAATATGAGTGAATTCCACCTTTTATTCCTTTGTTTGTGATTTTTCTAGTTATATTGTTTCATTTTATTGCTACTTTTCACACCCAGAATATGAAGGTGTATCGTATTACCATTTAACCATTTGACCCCGATATGATAGTTCGACCCCAACTGTCAATCATATATGGGCGCTGATTTATTGCTAACTCAAAAGGGTTGAAGTGACCCTGCAAACCACTGCATGATGTAGTACGCCACGCCACTCTTTGGCGTATTAACAAGCTAAATGTTTATATATTTTTTAACTTCTTCCTCAGATAAGCGAGGGAACTCCGGTGTCAACTTACATAGCGAAATTAATAATAAAACTACAGTGCTAAGTACCATGATAGTTTAGCAGCTTATTGGTGCTAAATATGGCTGCTTCCCTTACTACATTCTGTAGGTCCTATTAAGTCTCTGCCTCCACGTCGTCGCATATGATCACATAGGTGATGTATATTCTACCTTTTCAACTCCTCCAGAAACATCTGTAGGTCCTCCGTGTTGGGTCCGTACCCATAAGGCTCCTTTAAAAAGTGGCCAAGTCTTAAGTTATTTAAGCCACGTACCATCCTTCCCTACGTTGACAATGTAACACATCTGGCCAAGTCGGTAGTGTGCTCAAGAGAATGTGAATATACACGATGACACGCATCAACTCTGTCACACTTAGACGATGACACGCAGCACACAAAAGATCAAGTCAAGCACGAAATTAAGCCGCAAAAAGTGAAATTTAAAACGGTGATAAATAAATATATATCCAATTTACAGTCCATTTGTACATTTGTAAGTTGTGTTCTGGGATCTTCATAACGAAACCTCAACTTCATATACTTCCATGACATTTTGAGACGGAAAACACATTTGGAAAATATTATTCAACAGTTACACTGACATGAGCGGAAACTCAATTCGATACACAGACCATGTGCCCATGCCAACAGAACATATGCCCCCTGCCAGCAGAAAAAATATTCTGAGATGTAAAAAGTCCCGGAGAGAAATCTCACACGTACATCTTGATATTCTATATGATTGTGTAAAATATATTTTATATTATTCGTGTAAAATATATTTAAAAATGTATCATGAAAACATTTTTAGCACAAAATTTTGCCTTTTTACGAAAGACATAAAAAATACCGGTTTCTCGTTAAACATCATTTTGAGCACATAGAATGTTTAAATGTACGATCGAATTTGTCAAACATTTCAAAATGCATTCAAAATACGTTTTACAGACAGGTAGTTTGCTCCCGGTGCCAAAGGCCCATCTCTGTCACTCTCGCACACTCAGTATCACACGAGATGACACGCAGCACACAAAAGTTCAACGGAGCAGAAGCAGGCAAAGTCAAGCACGAGAAATGAAGCCCGCGACGCGGTCCAACATCTCGGCGGCCGCCTCCGTCTCCGGGCGCTGGAGGTGGAACACGTGGTCCTGCCCCGGCGTGTCCACGAGCTCGGCCTCCCCGCGCCACCCGCTGGCCAGCAGCGCCGCGTAGTACGCCCGCCCCTTCACCGCCAGGAAGTCGTCCCCGGCGACGGCCACCATCACCCTCCTGCACGGCAGCGTCGCGAGCCGCGGCGCGGCGCTGGTGCACGTCGGGCACAGCCTCGGGTCGTCCACCTCAGCGTCCGGTCGTGCGCACATGAACCGCCACTCGCGGCGGATCCTGACCTCCAGCTCCGGCGTCATGGAATTCGACGGGTCCCAGAAGTAGGGGTGGACCAGCATCACGCCGGTGATCACCGCGCCCGGCGGCCCCTGGGCGGTGGCGCGCAGGGCGACGTTGTGCGCGATGTTGGCGCCCGCGCTGTCGCCGGCGAGGAACACGCGGGCCGCGTCCCCGTGCGCAGCGAGCCACGGCTCCGGCCCCGCGGCGCCGCAGCCGGCGACCGCCCACGCGAGCGCCGCCCAGGAGTCGTCGTAGGCGGCGGGGAGCGGGTGCTCCGGCACGCGGCGGTACTCGACGGACACCGCGAGCGCGCCGGCGCGGGCGGCGAGCGCGTTGAGGTAGCGGTGGTACGTCGGGGAGGCCGCCGACTCGACCATGAAGCCGCCGCCGTGGAAGTACACGAGGACGGGCAGCTTCTTGGCGCCAGCCGCGGCCGGCGGGAGGTAGAGGCGGACGGAGAGGCCGGTGGCTGGGTCGATGGTGACGTCCTTGGATTGCACGCCCGTGGTGGCGTCGAGGGACGCCGGCACGGTGTCGGTGCCGAGCAGGCGCTCGATGCTGCCGTTCCTGTAGACGCGGATGAAGGGGAGGAGCTCAGTCTCGACCTCGCCGGGGCAGGCGACGTCGCTGGTGGACATCCTGGCGGTGGGCGTTGGCTGTGAAATTAAGCTTTGGATCTGGAGCGTGGTGCAGGACAAGTGAAGTAACAGCAGAAGTAGAAGACGGGCCATTTAACTGAACAAGTTCCAAGTTTGTTATCCAAGCTGAACGTCTACAGTGAACTCACGAGCAGCAGCCAATTTTCGATGGTGATAACTGAGCCGAAGAAGAGATGGGGAACAAGTTAAGTAAGCTGGTTGGAACTTAGCTGCAGGATGGGGACGGCTGGAACAGGAAGCACACCTGTTACTTGATCGGATAGTCTGCGGTTGTTGTTTCCGCTGATTCATCAACATTATTCTATCTGCACCAGGGATTAAGATTGGGTTCGTAAGCTCAATCATTCTTGTGTTCCATGGTCCTTCAAACCCTTGCAGAAAAATGCTATGGACCAGATACCATGTGGTTCGATTTTGGGTATCATTTGAAATTACTTTTTCGTCATATACAATGGGTAAAAAGGAACAAATAACCTTCTGTGTTGCATGACATTGTTTTCTCGAGCAGTAACTGATTTTGTGCAACATCAAGAAATTCATCCAAGAATAGTCGTACCAACCAAGTTTTGTTGCTTATTGAGAACCTTGCACTCTGGAAAGTTTTATTATTTCTTTCGCGAGATACCATCCGCTTGAATTTAAGGGAAGCAAAGTACCTTATAATTAATACGGATATTTGGAGCTAGACTGCTAGAACATTAGGTATCATAACAACTGCTCCCTCCGTGCACAAAAGGATTTCTCAACCTAGTCCAAAGTTATATATATCTAAACATAATTTAATGTGTAGATACATACAAATTTAGTCTAGGTTGAGACATCTTTTCAGGGCCGGCCCTGAACATGGTGCGGCCTGTGCGGTGGCACAGGGCCCCACGCTGCCAGGACCCCCACTCAGTACGTGCATGCAGTCTACAGTACTTGGTTTAGAGGGGAAAAAATCGAATCAGCCTAGGAGGCAATGCACGCACATACAGAGCCATCGTACTGAAAAAACCATCGAGCGTTGCGTATCAATTCCAGTCCAGGTCACCTCCTTGTCGCATCATCTTCTCTCTCGCCTCCTCGTTCTTTCCCCTTACCTAAACGCTAACGCCGATGATGGGGCCCTTCTCCCTAAGATTTCTGTCCCTTTTGAGGAAATTAATGGACGAGAAGATTCTGATTTGTTGAATCCCTCCACGATCTGCACTAGTGCAGAAGTCAGTATAATCCCCTCCAATACATCACCCTTAGATTAGTCTATTTTTGTTGATCTATTCGACTTGATTCATTATTCCGTCTTTATTCCCCGTAGTATTAGCAGCAGTGGCAGCCAGGAGTCCACGAGGGCGAGGGCGCCGGGCGGGCGGCACCAAGGAACTACCGGCGCTGGCACTTGCTTGCAAGGAACCAGCATGACGGTGCAAAGGCAAGCCCACGGTAGCGCAACCAGTCAAGTTTCATCCCTGCCCGAGGTGCTTTTGTTTGAACTTTTAATTTCATTCCTAATTCGTGTAGAATTTGTGTTTGTTCCAGTGTGCTAAGGTGTTATCTGAAAGTGTATGTCCAGTTATGTTACCGAAAATTTGGAGAGAATTCAGATATAAAAAGCTCTATAGCTATTGGTGTACAGGGCCCCATTTTTTCCTCTTGCACCGGCCCCTGACATCTCAGGGCCGGCCCTGCATCTTTTGTGGACGGAGAGAGCATTTGATACAATGGGAGTGTCTTACAACACCGATTTTGCACTTGTAATGTCTATACCCTTTCCACCTCACGACCAAGTAACAAGCAGGGACAATGTTAAAAGACATAGTACAACTACGTATTATCTTGTGCAGAACCAGTAGCACTAGCGGGCCAAACGCCGCAAAGAAGCAAAGAACAAAGGGCGCCCGGTAAAAGCCCATCTAGGAGAGCCAACTAAGAAACGGTTGGCTGCTTTGCTTCTTCTTTTCTGCATCCGTCTACAACGCACGAACTGACAGCCAGAGAAAGCTCCAATCCATAGCTAAACGACCAGAGTATGTATATTTGCTATTTTTTTCGCAAAAATGGAGGGTAGGCTTGAGCCTGACGAAGCCTACCTGTAAAATCGCCCCTGCTACAAGTGAACTCTATAGGATGCCACCAAGAAGAACTTGATGTGTTCTCCGATTTCACAGTTTAAAAAGAAAAGAACTTCCGAAATTCTTCAATTATGCAAGCTACTTAAATGAAATAATAACCAAGGAAACAGGATGATTCGGTGCCATTTTCTGAACTGGCATCAAGCAAGATACAAAGACCCAGACTGGAGTTTCAGTAGTCGAATGCATACAGAGATGAAAAGCGGGTAATATCTTTTGAACATCTTTTTCAACCACCACCCTTGATGCTTATGTTCGTATACTCTCATGGACTGTAAACCCCAGATGTTGCATTTCAGAGCTCCAGGTTGAGCCCTCTTGGCCTGATCTATACAAGTTTGACAGCAATCAGCAGCATTTTCTTTATTCAAGTTTGACAGCAATCAGCAGCAAGCATGGCCATCTTCACAGCAACATCCATCCCAATGAAGCTGCTCGTCTGCTGGTCACGCTTGCTGCTTGCAAGATCACGATGACACGCACCACACAGAAGTTGAACGGTGCAGCAGTAGGCCTCAAGCCCTCAAGCACGAGAAATGAAAGCTGCGATGCGATCCAACATCTCGGCGGCCGCGTCCGTCCCCGGCCACCGGAGGTGGAACACGTGGTCCTGCGCCGGCGTGTCTACCAGCTCGGCCTCCCGCGCCACCCGCTCGCCAGCAATGCCGTGTAGTAGGCCCGCCCGTTCACCGCCAGGAAATCGTCCCTCGCCACGGCCACCATCACCCTCCTGGACGGCAGCTTCGCGAGCAGCGGCGCACGTCGGGCACAGCCTCGGGTCGTCCACCTCGGCGTCGGGGCGTGCGCACATGAACAGCCAATCGCGGAAAACCCTGGCCTCCAGCTCCGGCGCCATGTCGTTCGACGGGTCCCAGAAGAAGGGGTGCACCAGAAGCACGCCGTCGATGGACGCGACCAGCGGCAGCGGGAGCCCCTCGGCGGCGGCGCGCAGGGCCACGTTGTGCGCGATGTTGGCACCAGAGCTGTCGCCGGCGAGGAACACGCGGGACGCGTCCCCGTGCGTCGCGAGCCACGGCTCCGGCCCCGCGGGGCCGCAGGCAGCGACCGCCCACGCGAGCGCCGCCCAGGAGTCGTCGTAGGCGGCGGGGAGCGGGTGCTCTGGCACGCGGCGGTAATCGACGGACACCGCGAGGGCGCCTGCGCGGGCGGTGAGCGCGTTGAGGTAGCGGTGGTATGTTGGGGAGGCCGCCGACTCGACGATGAAGCCGCCGCCGTGGAAGTACACGAGGACGGGCAGCTTCTTGGCGCCCCCAGCGGCTGCGGCTGCGGGCGGGAGGTAAATGCGAACGGAGAGGCCGGTGATCGAGTCGATGGTGACGTCCTTGGAGGCCACGCCAGAGGTGGCGTCAATGGACGCCGGCACGGTGTCGGTGCCGATCAGGCGCTCGACGCGGCCGTCTTTGTAGACGCGGATGAAGGGTCCGACCTGAATCTCGACCTCACCGGGGCAGGCGGCGTCGCTCGAAGCCATTCTGAGCTTGTGATCTGGACCACGGTGCAGGACAAGTGAGGTTGTAGAAGGCAGGAAATTTTCAATCCAAGCTGCAGCGGCGATCGCCTGGAAGGGTCATTCATGTGTTCCAGAAGCTCATATCTTAGTCTCCATATGCGCTGCAAAAACAGCTCAGACACGACCTCCACTGCAAAACAGCTCATTAACAAAGTCAACCAAGTTCTTACAGGATTAAGACCCAAAAGGCTTAAAAATTTGGGGCGCCAGCCGAAATTATTTGGGGCAGGCTGCCTGCAAACAAAACTCGGTATCATTTGAAATTACTTCTTTATCATCAACAATGGAGCTTTCGTGATCTCCTTTTTTAAATAATATCAAAATCAAATTTATAAGCGGAAAACACTTTTGGCTCCCGAGCTCCTGTGCTCCCTCCACTTAAAAATAAATAAATAAATAAATCATATCTATAAGTTTTACAAAAATCTGAAAAAGTCATGCATATTTTCATAGATGTTACTCACAAACGTGTAAAATCTCGATTTGAGATACTTTATATTCTGGGCGAAACAAAAATGACAATTGTTGTCTATTTTAGAGATTTGAAAGTGTGTACATTAAGATCACACATTTGTCATTTTTGTGTAGTTCCGAATATAAAGTATTCAAATCGAGATTGTACACGTCTGTGGGATATATCATTGACAACATGTAGGATTTGCTTTAGAATTTTTTGGCAATTAATATTATTTTTAACTTTTTCCTAAGTAGAGCGAGCACTGCATCCTGGGAGCCAGAAATCTAGGATGTCAGTGATGTATCCCACAAATGTGAAAAATCTCAATTTGAACTCCTTATTAATTAGAGCTATATAAAAATAACAAATGTGATCTGATTATACACACTTTCAAATCTCCAAATGCTGTTTTTGTGTAGCATATAATACAAAGAATTTTGAATTGTAGTTGCATGCTTGTGAGATGTCTTATTGACCACATCCAGATTTTTTTTTAGATTTTCTAAAAACTTGTTAATATATTTTTATTATTTTTAAATAAAAGTGATCACTAGAGATCAGGAGGCATAGTGACTTTTCGACAAATCAACTTTTATGTCGCATGACATTTTTTTCTCGAGCACTAAATGAATTTGAGCTAAATCAGGAATTCATCAAAGAATTGTCGTCCCTACCAACCATTGTAGCTTACTGAGAACCTTGCAATTTTTCATATATTTTTTCACAAGAAATCTTCCGCGTGAAGTTAAGGGAAGCACAGTAAAATTATGTTGTGCAGAGGATCAAATCATGTAGAGATCTAGCTCCAAATACTAGTATTATAAGGTGATCATATCAACTACAGTATATCTGATACAATAACAGTGTATTACAACCCTTTTTTTTTTTTGAAGCCTGAGAGCATCCATGTATTCATCCAAAGATCGAAATTACAAGCAGGAACACACGAACACTACACCGACGGAAACCAGAGCAGCAATCCAGCAGCAAAACACGAACAAAAGCTACAGAACCACCGATAACAACACCACCCAAAACAAGAAAAGAGAAGACCTCCAACCATGTTGAAAGCTGCAAAAGCCACCCGAAGCAAGCAACGGGATCATGAAGCAATGAACGAGCACAACAAGGCCACCTCTTCTCCAGCCCCAGCTCCGACGAGCACCAGCAGAGCAGGCTCACCCGAAGCAGCAGCCACCTTCCTCCCCAACTCTGCAGCCCTCCCCAGCAAGAACCAACGCCGAAAAGAGCTTCAGCTTCACGCCGTCCAGGCAACCCTCGAACCAGACCAAACAACCTCCAGACGGCCCCTCCCCTCGCCGCCACGGCCGGCCAGAGCGAACCCGTCGAAGAAGACCAGCACCACCAGCACCAAAACCAGATCGCCGACCCCCAGCAACTCCTCCCCTCGCCACCACGACCGGCCGGAGGAGCAAAGAAGGGAGAGAGCACCTGACGAACCTCACAAGCTTCTCGATGGCGACGCAGAGGCCTCCATCGAAGCGGAGACGAAGCCGGAGGACCAAAAGTCCCTGACGATGCCGCCGCAACCACCTCAGCCACACCGCCCAGACAGAAATCTCCCACAAGCTCCTCGGCGTCGCCGCCGAGACGGGGCTGGAGCTGGGAAGAGATTATTGCAGACGCCGGCGCCGCCACCCTCAAAACGCCGCCACACACCCTACTTCGACTATTCACACACCTAACCGGTAGATCCGAGGTTCCCCCACCCTCCCGTCGCCGGAGCGACGAGCGGAGGGGAGGGGAACCCCAGTCCCTGGCGGCGGAGAACTCGAAAACGCCGGTCGCCTCCCTTTTCGCCTCTTTTCCTGTAGCGAGAGAAGGGGAACGGCTACTCCACGTTTGCACTTGCAATGTCTACCCTTTCCACTTGACAACCAAGTTACAAGCCCGGACAATGCTTCAAGACATCCATGGGAACTCTGTAAAACTCGTTGAAGCGTTTCTACTCGATGATACACATCGAGCCGCGTTGCTGTATTTATACTGGACGATGCTGTGCGGCATCTAGCGATTACACAAGACGTACAGGAATAGGACTACCAGATGACTCGGTACAGGACTCTGAAACCTGACGCTAACCTGAAACCTGAACCTGATGCTATACAGGATATATGGTGCTGCTATTCTAACACCCTCCCTTAATCACAACGCTCTTAAGTTGAGATTATTTTTAAACTCTTCAAACATGCGTGCTGGGAGAGGCTTAGTAAATCCATCGGCAACTTGGTCTTTCGAAGGAATGAATCGAATCTCCAATTCTTTCTTGAGAACTCTCTCTCACAAAATGAAAGTCTATCTCAATGTGTTTGGCTCTTGCATGAAACACAGGATTTGCTGACAAGTATGTAGCTCCCAAATTATCACACCACAAACACGGTGGTTGTTGTTGTTTGATTCCAAGTTCTTGAAGCAATGACTGAACCCAGATTACTTCAGCTGTAGCGTTTGCAAGAGACTTATATTCAGCCTCTGTGCTCGATCTCGACACTGTTGCTTGTTTCTTTGCACTCCAAGAAATAAGATTTGGACCAAAGAAAACAGCAAATCCTCCAGTAGATCGACGATCATCTAAGCAGCCTGCCCAGTCGGCGTCTGAAAAAGCACTAAGCAGTGTTGAACTCGACTTCTGAAAAGTAAGACCAACATTTGGAGTGTGCTTGATATATCTCATGATACGCTTTGCAGCTGTCCAGTGCAAGGTAGTAGGAGCATGTAAATATTGACATATTTTATTGACCGCATATGAAATATCTGGCCGTGTCAATGTGAGATACTGTAATGCACCAACCATGCTTCTATACTTGGTACTATCTACTTCTCCCAGCAAAGTACCTGCATGCGCTGTAATTTTCTCTGAAGACGACAAAGGTGTAGGAGAGGCCTTGCAATCCTTCATCCCAACACGATCAAGCACCTCTCGAGCATATTTTGCTTGATTCAACACAAGTCCATCTCGAATTCTCTTAACTTCAATTCCCAAAAAGAAATGAAGATCACCAAGATCCTTTAGGGCAAATTCCTTGCTCAAATCTGTCAGGAGAGCATCGGTTGCAGCTTTAGAGGAGCTAACAACTATAATATCATCAACATATATGAGCATAAAAATTGTGATGTTGGACTTGTGATAGATAAATAGTGATGTATCAGATTTTGAAGCAACAAACCCAATACTTATCAACTGTGAGCTGAGACGAGAGTACCATGCTCGAGGTGCCTGTTTTAGTCCATACAATGCCTTATCAAGCTTGCATATGTGGTTCGGCTTCTCCTTATCCTCATATCCTGGCGGTTGTCTCATATAGACCTCCTCTTCCAGAACACCATGCAAAAACGCGTTCTTTACATCCAATTGGCGCAGACTCCAGCCCCTAGAGACAGCAATTGCCAAAACAAGCCGAACAGTGGCAATCTTAACAACAGGACTAAAAGTATCTTCATAGTCTATACCGTACCGTTGCTTAAATCCTTTCGCAACAAGCCTTGCTTTATATCTATCAACTGAACCATCTGATTTCTTCTTGATTCTGTAGACCCAACGACAGTCTATTATATTTGCACCATGCCTTTCAGGTACTAGATGCCAAGTTTTATTTTTCATGAGAGCAAGATATTCCTCATCCATAGCTTCTTTCCAATTTTCATTTGTTAGTGCATCTTGCAAACTAGCTGGCTCATCAGCCGAGACAGACAAACACCACCGTACTGTACCATCAGTGTATTTTTTTGGTTTAACAATACCTTTGGATTTTCTTGTTCCATGACGTGCAACAGTAACAGGAGCTGTTTGCTCCCTAGCAGCAGAAGATGTCCTGGACGCGGAAGATTCTGGAGCACCCCCAGATGGATGTTCATGTTGATGTCCCGCTGCAGGTTCTGCATGCGCATGTGCATGCGATGGTGACGCAGGAGATCCCGGTGGTGTGGCGATTGGTGCAGCTGTGGAATCCACAGCACTGTCCACTGGCTCGGATGTAGAAGAACCGCTGGGTGAGCTGCTGCCCGCAGCGCTGTCAGCCGCGCCACCAGGAGAGCCCGGATTGGCGCCAGGCGACGTGGGATCTGCGCCCGATCCAGTGGGCGATCCCGATGGAGAATGTGCAGACGAACCAGTGTTGTATTCCGTGCCCCAGCTATTTTCTGCTTCACTGTTTTGGGCACTATTTTGGGCACTGTTTTGCCCCAAATTTCCACTGTTTTGCTCAGTTATTTGTGGAATAACCTGCACAACTTCACGAACAGGTCTGCCAACCTCATTAGTAGGATTAGTCATTAAGGAATCATCAATAAATTCATTCCCTTGTTCAAAAGAGTGAAGGGATGCATCAAGTAAAATGATATCTTTTCGAAGTTGAGCACCGGCATTAGGATGAAGAAGTTCAAAAGGAAACACTGCCTCGTCAAACACAACATCACGAGAAATATAAACTCGTCCGGTGGACACATCTAGACATTTAACTCCCTTGTGCATAGGACTATATCCTAAAAAGACACAACGTTTGGAACGAAAAGCAAGTTTCCGCTTGTTGTAAGGACGAAGATTGGGCCAACATGCACATCCAAAAACACGAAGGGAGGAATAATTTGGTGTTGTGTGGAGAAGACGATGGACAGGTGTGTCATTATTGATAACTTTACTTGGAAGCATATTAATGAGATATGTGGCAGTGAGAAAAGTTTCATCCCAAAATTTGAGAGGCATGGATGCATGCGCAAGAAGTGCAAGACCAACTTCTACAATATGACGATGTTTTCTTTCAGCGGCACCATTCTGTTGATGGGCATGGGGACATGACACAAGATGTGAGATTCCTTGATTTCTAAAGAAATTATTAAGTTTGACATACTCTCCCCCCCAATCGGATTGAACCGTGAGGATTTTTCGATTAAGCTTTCGTTCAACAAGTTTTTGAAATGTGATAAAGGCAGAAAGAACATCAGACTTCTTTTTGAGAAGATATATCCAGGTAAACTTACTATAATCATCAATAAAGCTTACATAATAATCATGACGTCCAACAGAAGTAGGAGCAGGGCCCCATACATCAGAAAAGATTAACTGAAGAGGAGCACTAGATACACTGGTGGACACAGGGTATGGAAGCTGATGACTCTTTGCTTTTTGACATGAATCACAAATAGACTGAATAATAGAATTCCTAACAGACGAAAGTTTATTCTTGCTAATAACTTGTTGAACTATAGCTACTGAGGGATGCCCTAGGCGACTATGCCACATATCATGGGACGGCTTGGCGGCGACGAAAGCATGCTTCTGACTCTTGTGGGATGTGATCGAAGATGAAATAAGTGGGTATAGGCCGCCAACACACCGCCCTCTATGAATTATTTTCTTCGTGACCTGATCCTTGATCAAAAAGAAATAGGGATGAAATTCTATGAAAACCCTATTATCATATGTGAACTTATGAACGGATAGAAGATTTTTAGAGGCATTGGGCACATGCAAGATATTATTGAGACGGAAATCTTGAACAGGGGTATGAATTATTGAATGACCTAAATGACATATTTCCATACCTTGTCCACTGGCGGTGTTCACCTTGTCGCGACCTTGATACTTGTCACGAACCGTGAGATTGTTGAGCTCGCTAGTGATATGATGTGTAGCGCCGGTGTCGGGATACCAGTTGGTATCAACACCATAGGAAGCTGCATGTACCTCTTTGTCCTCCTCATCATCTCCATCCTCGTCGTACCGCGACCAACAGTCCTTGGCGCGATGACCTTCCTTGTTGCAAATCTGGCAGGTCACGTTTTCCCATGGAGAGGTGCGACGCCGGCCACGGCCACGGCCACGACCGCCTCCTCCTCTGCGACCACCCCCTCTGTTGTTGTAGTAAGGGCGATCGTCACGCCGATCATCGCGGGTGTAATCATCTGAGGTGCGAGCAGGAGCACCCCTGCCACCACCACGGCCGCCGCGAGTGTAGCCTCCACGGCGCATGGCAGCATTGGCGGAGGTTTCAAACCTTCCACCGTTTGACCCGGCGCTCAGCTCGTCGCGCTCATCTTGGGCCAAAACTTGAGCGTACAGCTCATTGACAGTGATCGGTGTGGGCATGAGCCCGATTGCACCAACCAGATTGTTGTAGTCAGGGCCGAGCCCGACCATGATGAAGGAGACGAGCTCCTCCTCGTCTAGCGGGCGTCCAGCAGCAGCAAGCTCATCGGCAATGCCCTGCATCTTGGAGAAGAACGCCGGAGTAGACAGGTTCAGCTTCTTGGTGCTCGCGATGGCGACCCGAAGATTGTTGATCTTCGAGCGGCTCTGGGACGCGAACATGGTGGTCACCGCCTTCCACACGTCAGCAGCATGTTCAAGCCGCAGGAGGTGGTTGAGGATCTCGGGGGAGATCGAGTTGGTGAGATGGCTGAGAACGATTTGATCCCGGGCAAGCCAGGCAGCATACGCCGGATTGGGTGTCGCCGGCTTGTCGGCGGCGTCTTTCTCCTTGGCCGCCAAGGTTATCGGCGGAGCAGCTTCAGTGCCGTCTAGGAGACCCATCGCCATAGCCCCTCGTATCGCCGGCAGAACTTGGATTCGCCAGACTGGATAGTTTTTCCGAGTAAGTTTCTCGGTTGGGGGCGCACCAAGGCTGAGCTTCTCTGAACTCGATGCCATGGTGAGGGTGGGTGGGATTTCTTGATCGTAGATTGGATCTTAGGAAGAGGTGGCTCCTGATACCATGTAAAACTCGTTGAAGCGTTTCTACTCGATGATACACATCGAGCCGCGTTGCTGTATTTATACTGGACGATGCTGTGCGGCATCTAGCGATTACACAAGACGTACAGGAATAGGACTACCAGATGACTCGGTACAGGACTCTGAAACCTGACGCTAACCTGAAACCTGAACCTGATGCTATACAGGATATATGGTGCTGCTATTCTAACAAACTCTCTACAGGATACCAACACGAAGAACTTTGTCTTCTCCCACTTTAAAGGTTTAAGAAGAAAAGAACTTCCGAAATTCGAAATTACTTACGCAAGCAACTTAAAATGAAGTACTAGGCCAGGAAACAGCATGATTTGGTGCCATTTTCTGAACTAACATCAACCAAGATACCAAAGACCCAGACTCGAGTTTCAGTAGTTGAATGTATGCAGAGATGACAAGCAGGTAATACCTGTAACCAGCACTCTTGATGCTGATGCTCATATTTGTCAGGTGAGTGGCATCCATACTCCGATCGGCAGTAAACCCATATGTTGCATTTAAGAGCTCCAGGTTAGGCCCTCTTGGTCTGATATATGCAAGTTTGACAGCAATCAGCATCATTTTCTTTATGGTGCATTAAGCCCCATCTAACGGCAGCAACAGCATAATCAGAATGTAGGTCAGCATTGCGCTCAGGGCGCAAGACCTGCTATTATATCTTCTTCTGCATCATCAATACATATAAAAAGCAACCGCTCAAATATTTCTCAGATTTGTTTTTTAAACCATTCTACAAGAAAAGATATCCAATTTGTCAACCGGGCATCTCCAAAACAAAATAGTAAATCAATAAAAGCTACACCCTCTAAGGGCCTGTTTGTTTCTGTTTCAGCTTCAGATTTTAGGTTGGACGCAAACAAACAGCGAACAATAGGAAAGTGCTTCCTAAAAGCGCGGTAGCGAAATACACTGTCTCGGCGGGTGAGAGCGAAAGCATCGCGAGAGGTGCTTCCCGAGCTTCTCCGCTGCTTCCCGAGTTGCTGTGGACTGAAATGCCCTCCATACTTCAACCTAATTACAGAAAAACTGCCACCGCAATATATATCGTACTCCACCGTGCAAATCGTTCAATCCAACAAGCCCGACCTCATTTTCCCCTTTTATCTGTCCCGCAGGCATGGACCACACGGTGAGCTAGGGTTGGCCTTCCCGCCCCCCGCTGTTCCCGCCGCCATCTCCCCCGATTCGTTCTCAGCTCCTCCGAACCGCGTCGTCCTCCCATGGGTCAGGTTCGTCGCCGTCAGTTGCCGGCCACCAAAACTCCTCGATCCGCCACCGGCGCCCTGCCCCTTCTAGTGCCATTCCTGGGATCTTCTCCGTCGATTCCCTCTAGTTGTGCTCCGACCCCGTCGCCAGCCTCGTCCGCCTCCTGCTCGCGCAGCCACGGCTCTCCTCTCCTACGACGTCTCGGCATGCGCAGTCACGTCCACGGCTGCCGGGTCACAGCTCGTGTCGTCCTCCGCACCTCCCCTGACCGACGCCGACGGTCGCCACTGGCCCACTCCTCGACGCCCATCTAGCCATGTCCAGCAACGAACGGCAGCACTGCACCAACCGTGGCCAGTTCGAGCTCGAAGGTGCTAGCTAGCTAGGTACTACGTTCACACGCTTGATTGCTTCGGCAGAGCTAGCTAGCTGCTGTGTGTTGAATTTGTGTGTACGCTGGGCAGAGCTAGTACTAGATTGGATCAGATTGTTTTTTGTTAAATTTGTGTCAAAACAATAATTTGAGCAAAAGAAATTGCTCAAGCTAGTTCACCAATATTTAATCAAAACAATTTTACAATATTAGTTTACCAAATTTAATTAAAATTACTACTTTACATTGTAATAATGAATTAAATAAGTAAAAACAACTATTTCGCTTCAAATCAGCACTTATATAGCATCTTCAGTACTCAGGGGCATTCCAGACATTTCACCTAGAAAACCAACAGTTACAGCTGCCAACAGCACTCCTGCCAAACATCAAATCTCTGCTTCCATCAGCTGCTTCTCACAGCTGTTTTTCCACAGCTCAACAGTTACAGCTGCTTCTCAAAAGTTACAGCCCAAACAAACAGACCCTAAGTCCTCGGCGGCGCAACGTCAGCTTCAGTGTCTTCAACAGCAGCAGCGCGCACGCTTAAGGTGCTGATGGTCCGTCGTTGTTTTCTTCGAACATATTCGTTCGTCGGCCAGGAGGTGTGCCCGTGCCGTGTGACAGTCTGTCTCGGCTCCGGAACCTTCAGCTTTCTGTACGGGCAGGTAAACAGAACCGTACAAGTTACGAGCTAGCTTCTTGATTTTCTTTTACCCATCGATCAGAAATACGAATACGATAATACAAATCATCTCCACTTTTATTTCCAATCTGCAACATGCAAGTTTACAGAAATTTTAAAATGAACAAACATGAAGGAATCAGGTAATTAAGAGCACCGTGGCGATTGTCAGGGAGGAACCAAGATACACATGGATCGTTGGCTACAAAAGCTAAACCCTCACCGTCGTGCAATACAAGAAGGCATATTGTGGGGATAGCACAGAATATTGAACACATTTTGCACCAAGGGTAAAAGGTCTTTTCATTTCTCTTTGGTGACCAAAATACACTAGAGTGTCATATAGGGAAAGAAATTTTGGGAAGAGGTCATATAAGGAAGCAAATTTTCACCGGTGTCAAATAAGGAACACGATTTTAAGGGAGTGTCATATAAGGAATTTTCTCTCCCCAGCGTTACGGTGAAAACTGGGCGAAAACGTGGACGGGAACGCTAAACCGGTGATCCGGGAACGAAGTCCGACGGAACGTGTCCCGTCAACGCCTAACACGTCCATTACGGTGAAAACAGCTGAAAACTGGGCAAAAACGTGGACGGAAACGCTAATACGGCTAACCGGGAACAAAATCCGACAGAACGTGTCCCGTAAACGCCCAGAGAATGACCCAAACCAAGTGGTTAGGAGCTCCATGCTACTGTAGTACCAAATAAACAGAGTAAAAAAAAGAGTCTGGCTAAGTTCTTGCTTATTACTCTACTATTTCCTACCAGACATGAACAACCAGCCGGACAAATATGTCATGTTCAAAATTTCCCTTTTTTGTCGATGTCTTTGTATCGTAGCTGACCTGTTTCTTTTGTCCATTGCTCAGCACGAATGTGTTGATGAAATCTGCCAGATTCATTGTCCTTAGTTCCTTACTCTTCAGCACGTCTCTGGTCCCAACCAAGAGGAGACATGTTAAATTCGTATATGACCATCAGTTAAGCTGAAGTTCTTTGACAAAATCAAATCACCATGGAAGGGGATCAGCTGAGCGGATCAACGGATGGCCACCAACACCGCATTGACATTGACACAGCCGCGGAGGCGAAATCTGATGCGGTCGACGGCGTTGAAGCCGAGCGGAAGTGGCTGCGCAAGCTCACGTCAGCGACGGTGAACAAGGCCGTGATGAGGGACCTCATCGCGCGGACGCCCATGCTGTGGTACCTCGGCGAGCGCTCGGGCACCATCCTCCGATCGCGCCCCGGCCGCTCCGGGCGCTCGAGGCGCTCCACGCGGTGCGCGCCGTGGCCATCGGCCCCTTCCACCGCGGCGACCGCGGTCTCCCTTTCCCCGACGACGCCAAGCTCCCGTTCATGCGGTACCTGCAGGAACAATGCGGGCTCGACGTCGACCGCTACGTCGCGGCGCTGTCGGCGGAGCGCGACCGCCTCCGCGACGAGTTCGCCGACGACGACTCGGCGGCGGACCAGGAGCTGCTGGACGACGAGGAGAGGTTCCTGCAGATGCTGCTCCTGGACAGCTGCTTCGTCCTCGTCGTCAGCATGATGGTCAGCAAGGCGGGCGTAGGCGACGACGCCGACAGCGCGGCGCGAGCGGCGTCCATCAACCGGGAGTACTTCATACTGCACATGGCCGTGGCGCAGCACGCCGAGCAGATCAAGCTCGACATGCTGGTGCTCGAGAACCAGGTCCCGTTCGCCGCCGTCAAGCTGCTCGTGGCCTCCTGCGACAGGCTGAAGCTCCGGCACTCCGTCGAGGTGGTCGTGCTCGGGTGCTTCGACGACGTCTGGCCGAAGCGGGCGCGCCTCCCCTGCCACGCCGCGGGCGTCGAGTTCCACCACGTCCTGCACCTCTTCCACTGGTCCCGCGTGCCGGAGACCAAGTACGCCATCCTTTACACGCCGCTGAAGCTCCTCAAGATCAAGAAGCAGTCGGAGCGGCTCTTCCCCTGCTCCATGGACCTGCGGTGCTCGGCGGTGTGGTTCCGGCAGGCGGACACGTCGTCGAGCTGCCAAGGCGGCCTCGACATGTCCTTCTGGAGCCGCCCGGCGAGCCCCCTGGCGATGATGAGCATCCCGTGCTTCCACGTCCACGAGTACAGCGCCGTGGTGCTCTACAACATGCTGGCCTTCGAGACGCACTTCCACTGGGCGCACGGCGCCTGCGTCACCACGCACGTTGCGCGGATGGAGGGCCTCGTCCGCTGCCCGGGGGACGCCACGTTCCTCCGCCGGCGGGGCGTCCTCTCCTCCACGCGCTTCTCGGACACGGAGCTCGTCCAGTTCTTCCGGGAGCTCGGGGTGCACACCGTCGGCGCCAGGCTGCCGGACGAGTTCGGCGACATGCTCGACACCGTGGCGTGCCACCGCGGCCGGCGGATTAGCCGGTGGTGCGGCGGCTTCGTGCTGCACTTCTTCCCGTCGCCGTGGGTGGCCGTCTCGCTGTTCGCGGCGGCCGCGATATTCGTTGTGCCGTCCCTGCTGCAAACCGTGTATACCATGCTCGGCTACAACCAGAGTACTAGTAGTTGAGAGAATTCAGAAATACGGAGTAGTTTCCTCACTTATCCTTTAGTCTCCAAACACTCAAACAGTATGCGGCTTGTCGATTCTGAATACTGCAGTGTGAATCTATGTTTTTTCCATTTTTTACAGAGTTCAAATTGTACATTTTTGGATAGATTATCGTTCCTAATTCATCTGATAGCAAAGGAGTTCAGATGTGGAATGGCATTTTTCTTCAGCTGATCCTTCCATGAATTTTCCTAGAAAAGGACACATTTTACTTGACTAACCTTACATGATGCTATACATTTGAAAACTGGAGATAGTTTAATTGTGGCTTTCCACCAGAATTACCCACACAACTCTGAAGGATGAGGAACGGTATCCTGATAATATGTTGACCAACTCAGCTTAGCCCTTGAAGATCAGTTCAATTATAACACTTATCAAGAAATTTCAGAAGTCGTTTACCCTTGAGTATCTGAAATACTCCCTCCATTCCAATGAATAAGGCGCCCTCGTTTTACGTGTTTTATCTTTAACCAAGAATTACCCCAAATATATAAAGGTTATTGGTATAAGATTATTATCATCAGAAAGTGTTTTTCAATATGAATCCAACGATACAAATATGTAGAATATAATCAAGATATTTGTACTCAAATTGTTGGTCAAAGTTCGTCTTGAAATGCGCGTGCGCCTTATTCATCGAAATGGAGCTAGTATGAATTTGTGGCCTTGTATTTTATCCTACTTAAGCCGCTAACATATACTCAAGATGATACCCAACCATGAGGAACGGTATCCTGATAATAGGCTTTGCCAGCTGCTTAAGTAGAAATTAAACAGTATTTTATGTGGTGTGTCTCAAGTTAAATGCAACATAAATTATCCTCAAGATAAAGGAACAGTATACAAGGAAGAATACAATGTTTCTCATTGTAAAAGGCTTCACGTCAAAGGAAAGAGAACAAAACCACACAGATCTCTTTTTACCTCTACAAAAGAAATAATCAGGAATATATATCTACAAACGGAAACACTGAACATAGTCCTATATCAGAATGTACAACGGTTAGATGAAAAAAAAAATTAATAGGGCAAGTTTTAAAAAAAATGCGCGGGAATAGGGCAAGTTGCAGTTGTTCATAGAGATTGACAGAACGAAGCATTGGAGCCATGTCTCGATCATACTGCATTGACATGAAAGTCATAGGGAGGAAGATGACCATGTCTCTGCCCGTTGATCGTCCGATCGACAATTCATCGTGATGTGCAGTCAGTACTATGACCTTGCAATGAAAGTCCCTGGATGGTCGCTGTTCAATCCTCGTGCGATTGATAAATCCTGCAGACTGATATACATTCAGTTACTTTGTTTGGAACCTAGATATAGTAAATGCATTCAGGTACATCACCTTGTAGTACGGAGGGACAGTGGTCAGTGACAACCTCCACTTAGACCAAAAAAAAAGCAATAACTTGGTTGTACACATAATGGCATAAATTGGGCCAAGCTAGCAGAACAATCCTGCACGGAAAAGCCGCCTCCCGTGACCGAACCCGCCTCCCGCGACCAACCCTAGCCGCCAGCCGCGGCGGCTGGCCCGCGGCGGCCGGCCCGCGCCGCCCCCTCCCTTATCAAGCCAAGGCGTTGTACATTGCCCGGATTCGCGTTCTTCGTCCGTGACGTGCGCCGCACTCCAAGCAAGTCGTCGTCGACTCCGACCTTCCCCTTCTTCCTCAAGCCTACCCAAGAGTTCAGGGTGAGCATGTGAACCTCCCCATGCCTCTCCCTCGCTCCCTCTCGCTTTCTAGCTCAAATGCACCGGAGCTCGCCGTAGCACTGCTGTTGCACGTGCCTCGGATAATCCGAGTCCCGGAAAAGTCGGATTATCCGATTTAAGCCAGTACCTGTTTAAGTTTAGTCCTTAGCAGTTTTTAGCCCAGCTGGGACTATCGGAAGATCCGAGTCTGAAAAGAATCGGAATATCCGAATAACCCCAGTAAGCAAAACTTTTAGTCCTTAGCGAAAATTTTCAACCATTGCTGAGGATCGGATAATCCGAGTTTCCCAAAACTCGGATAATCCGATTTATGTCAGTACGTTAGGCAGTTTTGCAACTTCTTTTCCTTAGTCGTTTTTCGAGTCCGAGGTATCGGATTATCCGAGTCCAACAAATATCGGATAATCCGATACACCGGATTTTCCGAGTACTGTTTCCACCGGATAATCCGGTTAACCTGTTTCAGCCTTAATACAAACCTTTCCTCTCAAGCTTTGTAAGTTGGCTACAAGTATGTTTAATCATCCCAAGCTATGCATCCTCACATGTCATGTCATTCTAATGCAAGTTAACCTTGGGTTCCTCTATCTTAATCAACAAGTGAAGTGATGCATTACTTTACTCCACGGTACTCGAGATGTGCCCCTTCACGCATCCGAACTCCGTTTAATTTAACTAGCTTATCTCCTCCTCTTCCAGAGGATTAAAATGTCATGTCATCATGTTGGATGTGCATTGCATTTGATAGGCATGTGTGGTGATTGATTTGTTCCTCCGTTGTTTCTTTGCTTCATTAGGTCAAGCCGACGGGGTTACTCCACAATACCCCGGAGATACATGCTCCTACCACGTTGATCAAGGCAAGCGTAATCCCCCCTCTGAGCATACCTTATCATATTTTTCCGCAAATATTTTCTCCACTATAATATTGCATGCGGTTCTAAATGTCTTTTGTTTGGATTAGAGTATCCTATAGAATGCATTAAGTTCCCTATGCCACTATACCTGTTTTCCCTCCTATTACCCTAGGTTTGGAATGTTGGCACTATATACATCCCTATGCTATGTCAATGCTTAGCCATGCTTAGCTGAATGCCTAGTGGTACTATGGTTGGTACATGTTGGAACAGGTGTTGGAATGACAGTGCTGATGATGGAGAATTGTGGAAATGGATAATAAAATGCTAAAAGGTGGGGATGAGAGGCCACATGGAATGTGGTGGGTTGTCTCGTTCTCGCCGCCTAAGTGTGAGTTCCTTACCTCTTGAACCAAGACTGAGCGTGCAACCATGCGTGAGGCCTATGCAATTGCAGGAACCCTCATAGACTAAATAACTCGAGCGGGGCTAGCCAGGGTCCTCTAGTTCGATTTTTCCATTCGCGCGTGCGTTGATGGTGGTATGAACTGAGATGAGGATGGTGGTGTTTAGGAAAATAAGTGTCCGTGGGACGGGGTGTGGTGATCCTGGCAGTCCTACCGGCACTGATGATCCTAGAAAGTCCTTAACGAGGGAGAAGTCGACACCGTTCCCACCCAGCCGGCTTTCCCCGGAAGAGAGCTAATGCGCAGGTAATGGGCCGGGCGGTACGCGTGGCAAACATTGTACACCCCTGCAGGGTAAATCTTTTCGAAAAGCCGTGTCCGCGGTTATGGACAACTTGGGAAGTGAAGGTAGGATCATAGAATAACTTTAACAGAATGATTAAAACTTGGGTACTAGAGGTACCATTTCACGAATGTAAGGTTGACTTCCTCGAGGGTGATTCGGGGAGGTGCCTTTGATGAGCAGGTACTTGATGGTGATGAATGGTTGGTGATGATGAGAAAAGTGACTCAAGAGAAGAGTTACTTCTTACCTTATTTTAAAAGTATTCTGTTTAGACGATGCCATGGAGTATTGTTTTATGAAATAAAATCAGCTTTATGCAAAAGAGCCATACAACTTTGAAAGCCTCATCGAGCTAAAGCTCTACTTTATAATCTTGCGAGTTCGTCGAACTCAACGTCGTTTGTTTTGTTTCAGAGGAGGACTTCACCGATCTCGAAGGTGGGTTCTTTGTGGACGTCGACGAGTAGTCTGGGGTTCCCAGGTGGCAGCTTGGGACATCCCAGAACAGCTGGCGCTGGATGTTTATTTGTAGGCCTCTTAGGCCATATTCTGTTTCTTGTTGTTTAGAACAACGCCCTTCGCTTCCGCTTGATGTAATGTTGGGTCTGTGACCCCTGGTTGTAATCTGCTATCTTTCTCTACTATAAGAGTTGAATTATAATGCTTTGTGTCGTAGAGTCTGTGATGTGCCAGTTGTTCCACAAGTCTTGATCTCTCTATTATGCTTGATAGTGTGTCTGGTGGTAACGGATAACCGGGGACACAGTATCACTGTATAGTAGTCGGGTCGGGGCGCTACAAGTTGGTATCAGAGCCTGACTGCCTGTAGGAAACCCTTCTACTGGTCGACGTTGAGTCTAGTGTTTGTGAAAATATCTTAACCTAAAAATGAGTTGTGAAAACCATCTTAGGATTCTTTTTACTCCTTATCTGGTTACCCTCTAATCTCGGAGAAATCTTACCTCGATTTGAGTTAAAGTTTTTACCTCTCGTCCGTTGCTTAAAATTATTAGGATCTCGTGGTTGGGTTCTACCTTTAGTGTTATGTGCCCGGTTGCTTCCGCCGCGCTACAATCCGATGTCGACTCTCGTGTTCCGAATCT
The DNA here is from genome assembly GCA_947311845.1 of Poa pratensis. Classification (NCBI taxonomy): domain Eukaryota; kingdom Viridiplantae; phylum Streptophyta; class Magnoliopsida; order Poales; family Poaceae; genus Poa; species Poa pratensis. The sequence continues at coordinate 37,523,995 of CAMZMU010000044.1, read as the reverse complement.
TGTTATCCGTACTGAGTCTAATCTCTTGTTCCTTTCTTGAGTTCAACCAAGGGCTTGAACAAAAGGTCCCGGATTGTGCCCACTAGTTCCTACTAGTAGTACATGATGCTGATCTTTAACCCAAGTCCTATCTTATTCGAATCTTTGTTTGTTGTTACCCAAAGTATTATTGTCCCTAGTCTGTGCACTTGAGTGGACACTAATATTTTTGCCTCTATCATTCGGAAGATCGATACTAATTGTGTCATTGTCAAATCTCCAGAATGGCTCGAGGAGGAGGCCGCGGAGGCCGTGGTAACCACAACAATGAGGAGGAAGAAGATCTGCCACCTCCACCCTCGATGGCTCAAGTCTTGATGGCTATTGAGGAGAACCGTGGGCGCAATGAGCGCTTGCTTGAGGAGTTGGTGCACCAGAATGCACAGAGGAATGGCTGCAACACTCTCACTGAGTTCCTCCGCTCGCAGCCACCCACTTTTGCGGATGCTAAGGAGCCCCTGGAAGCTGATGATTGGCTTCGTGCTCTGGAGCGCAAGTTCTCCGCTCTCCATGTTCCGGTGGCTGAGCAAGTCAACTTCGCCACCTATCTCTTGGTTGGTGCTGCCGGATGTTGGTGGGAGAGCCATGTGGCTATGTTCCCACTCGACCATGTCTTCACCTGGGCGGAGTTCCGCGCTGCCTTCCGCGCGGCTTACATTCCCCAGCCCATCTTGGACTTGAAGAGGAGGGAGTTCCTGGATTTGCAACAGGGACGTATGGACATCCGCACCTATGGTCGTGAGTTCAACCACCTCTCTCGTTACGCCCCAAGGGACGTGACCAATGATGCTGACAAGCAAGAGCTGTTCCGCAAGGGTCTCGCGCCGCAGCTCCGCTATGAGTTGTTGCCCTTCAGGTTCCAGAACTTCCAGGAGCTGTTCAACCAGGCTCTCACTCTTGAGCAAGGAAGGAAGGAACTGGAGGCTTTTAAGAGGCCAGCACACGGGGATCACCAAAGTTCCTCGGGTTCTGAGAGCAAGAAGCGCAGGGTGTTTGTCCCCTACAGCGCCGTGCCGCGTGCTCCATATATGCCAAGGAACACGGGATACAGGCCCCCACCGCCACGCCCCTCTACTCCGACACTCGGGACAGGCGGAAGTGGGTATCGTCCTATGCTACTAACCGCTCCACCTGGAGTTACCTGCTACTCCTGTGGCGAGGCTGGCCACTACTCCAGGGAGTGCCCTCAGAAGGCTCCTATCTCGGGTACGCCTGCACGAGGCCCTGCCACTCCAGCTGGCAAGGCTGGACCTATTGTGCGTGGTCGCCTGAACCACATCTCTGCTGAAGAAGCTGAAGAGGACCCCGGCGTCCTTATGGGTGAGCTACGAATCAACAACAATTATGCTACAGTTTTGTTTGATTCTGGAGCATCGCATTCTTTCATCTCAATAGCTTTTGCAAAAGACCACAGCATACCGTTCGAGAAGATGAGTCGTCCGTTGGCTGTGTCCACGCCTGGTTCCCAGTGGCAAACCGATGGCGTTACTCCTGAGGTCCAAATTAACATCGGATCCCTGTCTTTCCCTTTCCCATTGGTAGCATTGAGGTCAAATGGCATTCATGTCATACTGGGCATGAACTGGCTAGTGAGATACCATGCTAATCTTGATTGTACTGACAAGACGGTTACCGTGACCCACCCGTCCGGTGACACTGTGCGGTTTTGGGCTAATTTATCAAGACCTCCATCGTCCATCATTCCCTCTCACCGGAGATCACTCTATGCTTCATGGAAGGTACATCCCCTCCCGAAATACATGAAATTCATGTGGTGTGTGATTTCCCGGATGTGTTTCCCGAGGAATTACCTAGCATGCCACCTGATCGAAGTGTGGAGTTTGTCATAGAATTGCTTCCCGGTACAGCGCCGATTTCTAAGAAGCCCTACCGTATGCCGGTGGAAGAATTGGCTCTGTTGAAAGAGCAAATCGATGAGCTGCTGGCGAAGGAGTTCATCCAGCCTAGCAGTTCACCTTGGGGTTGTCCGGTACTCTTCGTTAAGAAGAGGGATTCTACCGTTCCCCGACTGGTTACTGATTATCGGCCGTTGAATGCGGTGACAATCAAGAACAAGTATCCTATTCCTCGGATCAATGATCTGTTAGATCAGTTAGCTGGTGCAACAGTATTCTCCAAGATGGATCTAAGGTCAGGGTACCATCAGATCAAGATCAGGAAGGAGGATACCCCAAAGACTGCATTCGTTACTCGTTATGGCTCATATGAGTATACCGTCATGTCTCACAAATGCTCCAGCTACTTTCATGAGGCTCATGAACTCCATTTTCATGGATTATCTTGATAAGTTTGTCGTCATTTACATCGATGACATCCTCATCTACTCCAAAACCGATGAAGAGCATGCTGAACACCTTCGGTTGGTTCTGACACGGCTTCGTGAACACCGTCTCTATGCCAAGTTCTCCAAGTGTGAGTTTTGGTTGGATAAACTTGTCTTCCTTGGGCATGTAATATCCGTGAATGGTGTGGAAGTTATTCCTGACAAGATTCAGACCATTCTGGATTGGCCAACCCCAATGTCAGTCAAGGACATCCGTAGCTTCCTCGGATTGGCAGGTTATTACCGTCGATTCATCGAAGCCTTCTCCAAAATAGCCAAGGCCCTGACTGACCTTCTCAAGAAGGACAGAAAGTTCGTATGGACGGCCGAAGCTGAAGAGAGCTTCAAAACACTTAAGGCCAAACTCACGTCTGCTCCTGTGCTTGTCCTGCCGGACACAAACAAGGATTTCGTCGTCTTCTGTGACGCTTCTCTCCAAGGCTTGGGCTGTGTGCTAATGCAAGATGGCCATGTGGTGGCGTATGCTTCTCGCCAATTGAAGCCGCATGAGCACAAGTACCCAACTCATGATCTAGAGCTTGCCGCTGTGGTATATGCTTTGAAGCAATGGAGACCATACCTGTTTGGTAACCGTTGCGAAATCTTCTCGGATCACAAGAGTCTGAAGTATCTTTTCACCCAGCCGGATTTGAATCTCAGGCAAAGGCGTTGGTTGGAGTTAATCAAGGACTATGATGTGACTCTGAACTATCAACCCGGCAAGGCAAACGTCGTGGCTGACGCGCTAAGTCGGAAGTCCTATTGCAACAATCTGATGATTGAAAAAGCCCAACCTGCCCTACATGAAGAGTTCGCCCGTTTGAACCTGGAAATTGTTCCCTCTGGCTACCTTGCAAATCTGGAGATCAAATCTACTCTTGAAGACCAGATAAAGGAAGCTCAAACCCGTGACAAGGGTATTCTGAAGATCAAGGAGAACATTGCTAGCGGCAAGGCCAAATGTTTCTCCGTCGATGCATCCGGAGTTGTTTATTTTGGTGACCGTCTAGTAGTGCCCAAGAAACGGAAATTGAGGGAGCTGATCCTTCAGGAGGCTCATGATACACCTCTCTCTATCCATCCCGGAAGTACCAAGATGTACCAAGACCTTCGACCACAATTCTGGTGGACCCGTATGAAACGGGAAATTGCCAAGTATACTGCTGAATGCGACACCTGTCGACGGGTAAAGGCTGAACATCAAAGACCTCCCGGCACTCTTCGCCCTATTGCTACCCCTGAGTGGAAATGGGATGAAGTTGGCATGGATTTCATTACGGGGCTGCCAAAGTCTCCAAAGGGAAATGATGCCATATGGGTAGTCATTGATCGATTGTCAAAAGTGGCTCACTTCCTCCCTATTCGTGTTGATATTACAGCCGCGAGGTTGGCGGATCTGTATACCTCTAGGATTGTCGTACTTCACGGCATTCCCAAGAAGATAATTTCTGATCGTGGAAGCCTATTCACCTCCAAGTTTTGGACTAGTTTCCAAACTGCTATGGGCACTCGTCTCAACTTCAGCACCGCGTTCCATCCTCAAACAGATGGTCAGACCGAAAGAGTGAACCAAGTTCTGGAAGACATGCTCAGGGCATGTGTAATCTCTTTTGGCAAGGATTGGGAAAAGTACCTCCCTTTCGCGGAGTTCTCGTACAACAATAGCTACCAAGCTAGTCTGGGCATGGCTCCATTCGAGGTCTTGTATGGAAGAAAATGCCGCACTCCGCTGAATTGGTCCGAGACCGGAGAGAGAGCACTCTTTGGTCCCGATGTGATCAATGAAGCAGAGGAGAAGGTCAGAATCATAAGAGGAAATCTGAAGATTGCCCAGTCTCGGCAGAAGAGCTATTATGACAAGCACCATCAGGGGGTTCACTATAAAATTGGTGATAAAGCTTACCTCCGTGTCTCTCCCCTCCGTGGCGTTCGCCGCTTCGGAATAAAAGGAAAATTGGCCCCTCGCTATGTTGGCCCTTTCACCGTTCTGGCTAAGCGAGGAGATCTTTCTTATAAGTTGGAGTTACCGGTCAAATTCCCAAATGTGCATGATGTGTTTCATGTCTCCCAACTCCGCCGTTGTTTCAAGGATCCTATCCATGGGGTCAATCATGAGGAGCTAGATCTACAAGAAGACCTCACCTATCGTGAGCATCCTATCCGTGTCTTGGATGAAGCCGAAAGGAAGACCCGGAACAAGACTACCAAGTTTCTCAAGATTCAATGGTCTCACCATTCTGAAGAAGAAGCAACTTGGGAACGAGAGTCTAGTCTTCGTGAGGAGTATCCTGACTTCTTTACGCAATCTTAGAATCTCGGGACGAGATTCCTGTAAGGAGGGTAGAGTTGTAACAGCCCGCTTTTGGTAATGCTAAATTATGAACCAAATTTCCACTTTTGTGTTCATATGCATCATGGCATCCAGGCATAATCATGTTGTTTATTGTTAACACAACTTTGATTTGGAAATGTTGTTGAGTTGTTAAAACAAAGTGCGCAAATCAAAACCTTGTCAAGCAAGTTCCAAGAGTTTCAAGATTGTTGTTGCCAAATTTTAAAACTTCTAAAGTAACAACATTTGGAATTTGAGCAAAATGGCTTTTTCAAACCTTTTGAACAAATGTCGCCCAAACGATTTTATTTTGAGACACCAAAAAAATTGTGGAGCTTCTACTTGTTAGTGGGAGGCTACCCAAATTATTTTATAAATTTTGGACTTGTCTAAGTGCCCTAAGAAAATCTTGGAAAGTTGTGGTTTTTCAAAAGAAAATGTTCCAGGAGGAAATCGGATTATCCGATTTCAACTCGGATCGGATAATCCGACTCAACCCAGTGCACGTTTCCTCTCACCTCCCACTGTGCGCTGCAGCACGTGCACCACCCGCCCGGGCCCCCCTTCTCTGCATGCCCTTGCAAGAGGACAAGTAACCACATGCCCCACTTGCCCTCACTCCATTCTAGATATTTTTGCTCACTTCCTCTCTCTTCTTCCTCCCACACGAGCTCCTAAAGCTCCACCATGGTCGCCGCCTAGTGCCGTGGCTGTGGACACTCCCGAGCAAATCCAAGACCATAGGAAGTTGCACCTCGACGTCCTCTACCATTCCACCGAAGGAATAAAGCCAAGGCGTTGTACATTGCCCGGATTCGCGTTCTTCGTCCGTGATGTGCGCCGCACTCCAAGCAAGTCGTCGTCGACTCCGACCTTCCCCTTCTTCGTCAAGCCTACCCAAGAGTTCAGGGTGAGCATGTGAACCTCCCCATGCCTCTCCCTCGCTCCCTCTCGCTTTCTAGCTCAAATGCACCGGAGCTCGCCGTAGCACTGCTGTTGCACGTGCCTCAGATAATCCGAGTCCCGGAAAAGTCGGATTATCTGATTTAAGCCAGTACCTGTTTAAGTTTAGTCCTTAGCAGTTTTTAGCCCAGCTGGGACTATCGGAAGATCCGAGTCTGAAAAGAATCGGAATATCCGAATAACCCCAGTACGCAAAACTTTTAGTCCTTAGCGAAATTTTTCAACCATTACTGAGGATCGGATAATCCGAGTTTCCCAAAACTCGGATAATCCGATTTATGTCAGTACGTTAGGCAGTTTTGCAACTTCTTTTCCTTAGTCGTTTTTCGAGTCCGAGGTATCGGATTATCCGAGTCCAACAAATATCGGATAATCCGATACACCGGATTTTCCGAGTACTGTTTCCACCGGATAATCCGGTTAACCTGTTTCAGCCTTAATACAAACCTTTCCTCTCAAGCTTTGTAAGTTGGCTACAAGTATGTTTAATCATCCCAAGCTATGCATCCTCACATGTCATGTCATTCATATGCAAGTTAACCTTGGGTTCCTCTATCTTAATCAACAAGTGAAGTGATGCATTACTTTACTCCACGGTACTCGAGATGTGCCCCTTCACGCATCCGAACTCCGTTTAATTTAACTAGCTTATCTCCTCCTCTTCCAGAGGATTAAAATGTCATGTCATCATGTTGGATGTGCATTGCATTTGATAGGCATGTGTGGTGATGGATTTGTTCCTCCGTTGTTTCTTTGCTTTGTTAGGTCAAGCCGACGGGGTTACTCCACAATACCCCGGAGATACGTGCTCCTACCACGTTGATCAAGTTAAGCGTAATCCCCCCTCTGAGCATACCTTATCATATTTTTCCGCAAATATTTTCTCCACTATAATATTGCATGCGGTTCTAAATGTCTTTTGTTTGGATTAGAGTATCCTATAGAATGCATTAAGTTCCCTATGCCACTATACCTGTTTTCCCTCCTATTACCCTAGGTTTGGAATGTTGGCACTATATACATCCCTATGCTATGTCAATGCTTAGCCATGCTTAGCTGAATGCCTAGTGGTACTATGGTTGGTACATGTTGGAACAGGTGTTGGAATGACAGTGCTGATGATGGAGAATTGTGGAAATGGATAATAAAATGCTAAAAGGTGGGGATGAGAGGCCACATGGAATGTGGTGGGTTGTCTCGTTCTCGCCGCCTAAGTGTGAGTTCCTTACCTCTTGAACCAAGACTGAGCGTGTAACCATGCGTGAGGCCTATGAAATTGCAGGAACCCTCATAGACTAAATAACTCGAGCGGGGCTAGCCAGGGTCCTCTAGTTCGATTTTTCCATTCGCGCGTGCGTTGATGGTGGTATGAACTGAGATGAGGATGGTGGTGTTTAGGAAAATAAGTGTCCGTGGGACGGGGTGTGGTGATCCTGGCAGTCCTACCGGCACTGATGATCCTGGAAAGTCCTTAACGAGGGAGAAGTCGACATCGTTCCCACCCAGCCGGCTTTCCCCGGAAGAGAGCTAATGCGTAGGTAATGGGCCGGGCGGTACGCGTGGCAAACATTGTACACCCCTGCAGGGTAAATCTTTTCGAAAAGCCGTGTCCGCGGTTATGGACAACTTGGGAAGTGAAGGTAGGATCATAGAATAACTTTAACAGAATGATTAAAACTTGGGTACTAGAGGTACCATTTCACGAATGTAAGGTTGACTTCCTCGAGGGTGATTCGGGGAGGTGCCTTTGATGAGCAGGTACTTGATGGTGATGAATGGTTGGTGATGATGAGAAAAGTGACTCAAGAGAAGAGTTACTTCTTACCTTATTTTAAAAGTATTCTGTTTAGACGATGCCATGGAGTATTGTTTTATGAAATAAAATCAGCTTTATGCAAAAGAGCCATACAACTTTGAAAGCCTCATCGAGCTAAAGCTCTACTTTATAATCTTGCGAGTTCGTCGAACTCAACGTCGTTTGTTTTGTTTCAGAGGAGGACTTCACCGATCTCGAAGGTGGGTTCTTTGTGGACGTCGACGAGTAGTCTGGGGTTCCCAGGTGGCAGCTTGGGACATCCCGGAACAGCTGGCGCTGGATGTTTATTTGTAGGCCTCTTAGGCCATATTCTGTTTCTTGTTGTTTAGAACAACGCCCTTCGCTTCCGCTTGATGTAATGTTGGGTCTGTGACCCCTGGTTGTAATCTGCTATCTTTCTCTACTATAAGAGTTGAATTATAATGCTTTGTGTCGTAGAGTCTGTGATGTGCCAGTTGTTCCACAAGTCTTGATCTCTCTATTATGCTTTGATAGTGTGTCTGGTGGTAACGGATAACCGGGGACACAGTATCACTGTATAGTAGTCGGGTCGGGGCGCTACATAAAACCCCTAGCAAGCAAAGTACACTCTTCATAAATCGCAGCTGCTGGTCCGATGGAGTTTCCTGCATCATTCATCGTGTTTACAACCTCCATGCAGTCGCTGTTCACAATGATCTTCGTGCAGCCCATCTGACCAGCAAGGATCAGACCATCTCTTAAGGCTCTAACCTCCGCCATTGGCGCATCTGCAACATGGGGAATGCCGCAGCAACTTCCGGCAATGAAGACACCAAATTCATTCCGGATAATGGCGCCAGTTGCACCCGATTCGTCCAGCTCTGAGAAGGCAGCGTCAACATTGAGTTTCACAAAACCCTCGGAAGGTTTCTGCCATCCCTCTCTCCTAACTCCACGGCCTGGTTTCACAGCTCTGTAGTAATTCAAGGTGATCGCCGCAATGGATTGTGCCGACCTGGCTGGATTTGAGATCTCCTCGCCATGGACGACCTTTCTCCTCTCCCACCATGCGTGCCAGCACGCCGTAGCGATCAGCTCTCTGAGGCCAATGTCAAAACCCGGTGCCATCTGGTCCGGCTGCCTCAATAGAGCCTCAAAAGCAGCCGGCCCATCATGGTACGATGCACATACCTTGTCAATAATTCCTTTCAGACCGAGATTTTCCCAGAGTTCTTGCACCCTTGCACATGTAAAGAAAACATGCCGAGTATCTTCACAGTGTACCTTGCACATTGGGCATAGGCTTGAGGGAATAATATGCCTGTTCGCCAAAGTGCAGTTGCAAGGTATTGTATCGTGAACAAATCTCCAGGCAAAAATTTTGATTTTCGGAGATACCTTCAGTTTCCAGATTTTTGACCAAACTGGGTTTGATTCCGAGATATTCTGGGCGTTTGTTCTAGCCAATTTGCGTCCGTGTTGGAACTCCCATTCTTTATAATATGCAGACCGGACTGAAAAAGCCCCCGTTCTTGTGTAATTCCAAGAAACAAAATCTTCCATCATACCCACTGCCAGGGGAATATTCAGAATTCTCGTGACATCAATGGGAATGAATAAGGATCTAATCAGGTCCTCTTTCCATTGTCCCGTCTCAGAATTAATCAGTTCTGACACCTTGGTGTATACGATGTTCCTTCGGTTAGTGAGAACCTTTCTTGATTGGCTGTTGGGGATCCATGCATCTGACCAAATGTCAATGTTAGTACCATCACCAACCCTCCAAATGCAGCCCTTCTTGAAAGTTTGTATCCCAGCGTGCAAGCTTTGCCATGTGTAGGATGAACCCTTCTTTAATTCCGCTCCCAACAGATCTCCAGAGGGGTAGTATTTCGCCCTAAGCACCTGGGCACACAGAGAGTCTGGCTCACAAAGCAATCTCCACACCTGTCTAGCCAGCATAGCTAGGTTGAAACATGGTAGGTCTCGGAAACCCATACCACCTCTCTTCTTGGGGATACACATTTTCCACCAGGCGAACCAATGCATATGTTTCTTACTGTCTTCATCTCCCCACCAGTAACGGGTCATAGCATCTGTGATCCCTTTTGTTACTTGCTTGGGCAGCCTGAAGACCGACATGGCATACGCTGGAATTGCCTGCGCCACTGCCTTGAGTAGCACTTCTTTTCCCCCATAAGATAGCAGTTTCTCTTTAAAACCCGCCAATCTTGCACACACTCTGTCAATTAGATGTTGAAAACAGTCTGATCGATCAACACCAACTAGAGGGGGAAGGCCAAGGTATTTGTCAGTGATTGCCTCCGTTAATATGTTGAGTGTTGAGCAAACAATTTCTCTCGTTTCTACTGGCGTACACGGACTGAAAAAGACACTTGATTTTGCATCACTGACCATTTGTCTAGACGCCATACAATACTCTTGTAGGATTCGTCGTAACGTTGTTGCATTCCGTAGATCTGCTCTCATCAAGATGAGGGAGTCGTCTGCAAACAGTAGGTGGGAGACAGCCGGGGCTCCTCGACATACTTTGACACCAATTATGTCACCACTTTCCTCCGCATCTTGCAGTAGACTCGAGAGGCCCTCTGCACAAAGGAGGAAAAGGTAGGGGGAGAAGGGATCCCCCTGCCTTAATCCTCGTGTAGGTGAGAACTGCTCTGTCTCACCTCCATTGAACCTGACTTGATACGACACACTTGATACACAAGCCATGACCATCGCAATCCAGCCGGTGTCGAAGCCAAGCTGAATGAGAATTCTTTCCAGGAATCTCCACTCCACCCTATCATAGGCCTTGTGCATATCTAGCTTGATTGCACATGTACCATATTTCCCTTTCTTCTTTTTCTTGATTGCATGATAAGATTCATAAGCAACCAAGACATTGTCAGTTATCAAGCGGCCTGGCACAAAAGCACTCTGGTTGGGAGTTATGATTTCTGGGAGCAAACTTTTGAGCCTGGCTGTCAACACTTTAGAGATGACCTTATAAGTAACATTACATAAGCTTATAGGACGGTACTGAGTTACCTTGTTGGGGCTATCAACCTTCGGAATGAGGACAACTGTAGTGTTGTTCCAATCATCCGGAATAGATTTGGTATTAAGCGCATGTAAAACAACTCCGGTAAGCTCCTCTCCAATAAGACTCCAGTACCGCTTGAAAAAAATTGCATGCAAGCCATCCGGACCTGGAGCTTTCAGGTCGCCTATATTGAATAGGGCCTTTTTAACTTCCTCCCTGGTATATGGAACACACAGGGCATCATTCATGTCTTGAGTGACTCGGGTTTAACTTTGTTTATCACATTAATATCCGGGTCATCCACTTCTCTCGTAAAGAGGTGTTGAAAGTAACTATTGATGTGAGCAGCAAGGGCATCATGGCCTTCCACCACATTTCCCTCATCATCTTCTAGTTTCTTAATAAGATTCATCTTCTTGCGCCCATTCACGAAGTTGTGGAAGAACGAGGTGTTACGGTCACCTTGTTGTTACGGTCACCTTGTTTCATCCAGTTTGCTCTACTTCGTTGAACCCACTTGATCTCTTCTTTCTCTTGCAGGGTTTCAATTTCAAGCTGAATCTCTCTCTGTCTCGTCGTCACTTCATCCGAAAGAGGTCCCGCCATCACCTGATTCAGTTCCTTTGTCAGGTCATGCACTGATCGCCGTGACTGTCTTAGCACTCGCATGTCCCAAGCATGTAGGGCTCTGTGCACTTTATCAAGTTTCTGGCTCAGATTTGCCCCCGGAGTATGTTGGGCCTCGACCCAAGCCTGGTCGACAATCTCGTCCACTGATTCCTCCATCAGCCAGCTTGCCTCGAACCTCTTCTTCCCCATTGGTCGGACTACCGTCGTGTTATCAAGGTACTCAAGATCAACCACTACTGGTCTATGATCTGATCGTGAGAAATCCTCATTAATGACCGAAGCCAAGGGGAAAAGGTTATTCCATCTCTGATTGCATACCGCTCTGTCAAGCCTTTCCCTGAGTTTTCCCCTTCGCCATGTAAACTTATCACCCACATAGCCAAGATCAAAGAGATTGCAGTCCGACAGTGCATTCCGAAATCCTTGCATGCAGTGCTGGGATCTGGGGCAGGGCGGGCCCAGCAATTTTTCAATGGGTATTCAAACACAAAAATTTCTAAGAAAAGCAGGGAAATAGTGGACGAGATGGTGATCGAACACAGGGTCTGTCAACGTGTGATCGTTTACACTAACCAATTGCACAGCCACACGCTTGTGTTGATATTTGGATTGAGCATGATACAAAGAAAACGGAAGCTGATGGCTAGTATACCATAGGATTTGAAATGTTTGCCAAATTTTTTGGGTATTCACCTGAATACCCATGAATACAGGTGTGCCCGCCCATGGGGGGCACCCCCATCCTTTTCATCGCCATGCAAAATCTCATTAAAATCACCTACTATGATCCATGGTAGGTTCGCCATTCCCTTGAGATCTCGTAAGTAATCCCAAGTTAGTTGTTTCCTGTCTGAGCTAGGTTCACCGTATATACCAGTAAAACGCCATCCCGTGTCACTGGTTTCATCTATATGGATATCTAGATAATTACTATGAACAGCAGATGAAGTCACCTTCAGATTCTTTCGCCATAGGAGTAGGAGACCTCCACTCCTTCCATCGCTCTCCCAACACAACATGTGATCAAAGGAGAGTTTCCTCATCAGTTTTTCCGCCCTAACTTTCGTCAGATGTGTCTCGGACAGAAAAAGAACATCTGGCTTCAAACGCTCCTGCAAGTTCAGGAGCGATCGCTGTGCCGCAGATTTTCCCAGCCCGCGGCAGTTGTATCCTTCGAGCTTCATTGCGTCCGGTTGAGCTCGCTCGAACTCGCCGATATCTGTTTACTGTTTTCCGTCGCAGCTGACAATTGAACACAGATCGAAACCTGACCCGAAGAACTCACCGCTGGTAGGAGACCAGGGGAGGAAGAAAAACTCAACGCTGGATTGAATCCAGGAGAGGAAAGAGACCCAAAACGGGGACAAGAATCAGTTGGCCTCGCCAATCATCGGAAGGACCGGCCGCCGGCGGCGGCAGCGGTAAAGCCCTAGATCGCCCTCTTAATCGCCATAGGCGAGAGAAAAAATCGCTTCAAAGGAAATTATGAGTACGCGGCACCTCATTCTTAGAGCGCATAAACACACAACTCAGATTATTATTGAATAAAATGAAAAATTGTCACATCCAAGCGCAGCACAATGTGGTGTGCTGTAAGTAGGTAAGAAAACAATTGCTCGTTAGTTCGATACAATCTGGCAGCCGCATTCCGGCATTTCCACAAACACATGGCGTGCACGGTCATGGTTCACGAAGCAGATGTACATGCCACAGACAAAGATTTCAGAAGTAAACTGAGAAATCAGTAAACAAGAGCGCGGGGACGATCTGGGCGGGGATCGAGCTAGTGGTCGTCTTTGGCGGCGGCGGCGGGGGTGGGAGGGTGAGCGGCGAAGATGCGGCGGAGGTGGGAGGCGAGCACGCCGGACGTGTCGGCGGCGGCCTCGCGGTGGAGCGCGTCCTGGAGCTCGCGCATGCGGAGGGAGGTGTGCTCCTGCTCGAGGCTGAGCTCGGCGGCGTCGTGGGCGAGGTCGCGGACGCGGTGCTTCTGGCTCAGGGACCGCATGCTCATCATGAAGATGCTCGCCATCAGGAGCAGCTGCACGAACCCGTCCTTCCGCTTCGCGGCGCTCTCCAGAAGGCTTATCGTCTTGCGGCCTGCCGGAGTCCCTCCGCCTCCGCCGCCGCCGCCGCCGGTGGTGGTGGTGTTCGCCATCCTCGCTGCCAGTGCTCGCTGCTGCTTGCTCTCGTGGGTTTTCGTTCGTTGGATCGGCGGCGGAGCAGAAAGGAGGAGGGCGTAGGCAAAGTAGAGCTGGGTCTGTTTTCGGGCCGAGGTGCGTTACGAAGGCCGAATGGTGAACTTTGTGGGCTATGTGGCTTTGTGATAGAATGGGCTTCCGGGCTTTGATCATCTATATACCTTTGTGGCTAGGGGTGGCATAAAAACCGAAGACTGAAAACCGAAACCGAAATGACCGAGACCGAAATGACCTTTAGAAATTTGGGTAGCGAATTAGAAAAGACCAAAATTAAATCAGAAATTTGGGTAGCAAATTAGAAAAGACTGAAAAGACCGAATGACCGATTTTATTTTATTTTGAGTGAATTACGTACGGAAGCAGCCGAATTTGTATGCCAACCTAGCTTATGTACATCTAGTCTATATGCTCAACTACTGAACCAAGCATACCATCTAGTCTCTAGACTCAACAACGGAGTATCCCAGCCCAGCGTACTGTAAATTCTCCCATGGCGAGAGACCAGTCGATCGCTTCCCACTTTCCCAGTCCCGGTCGCCAATTCCCCTTCTTGCGCCATATATTTCGATCTATTTGGTCATGACCGAAGACCGGACCGAACTGACCGAAGACCGAAGAACAGAAAACCGGAAAGACCAAATTTATTACGGGTATCATTTCTGGATGACCGAAATTGTTGAAGACCGGAAAGACCGAACCGAACTAACCGAAAAGACCGAACGCCCACCCCTATTTGTGGCATATGATTGCAGCATTTCGCTCATGCTTACACAACTTAAATGAAATATAGACTTAGCATTTTGAAACAACCTCTGCAACAACGAGAAATTTAAGAAAACTGATGACCTCAACCGACGCCCAAGAGGGCCTTCCTTAAGCTTGTTGATTGATGGATCCGCCACGTCGTTGGCTGATTGGAGCTAAGATTGGGTGACCCGCGAACTAGTCCACTTGTGTCCTTTTTCTTCTCTAGGTCGACAGCATGTAGGGAGCTTGTTCACTTCTGAGCTCCTGCCATGGTGTCCATGGCGGGCTCCGCACCGGGTGAGACGAAGAGGTCGGTGTGTTGCGTTGGCCTCGTCGTATTTTGGTTGTGCTGAGGTCAGGCTCAGGCACATCATCACGACACCATAGGCACGAGGGGCACATATGTAGGATTGATATGGCGGTATCACCCATGTGAGTTGTTTGCATCCTTTATCCCCACAAGCGGCAGGTGCAAGCCGAATCTAGCCTCAACCTAGCTCATAATCCCCCTTCGTTTTCTCTAAAATGGAATCCCCTTATCAAGTTATCCTAGCATCATCGTCATGGCATTCTATCATCGTCCACACAGATGGAATATGTAGAATCCTCCATGTATAATTTCGCTAGATCCCAAAGGTTATGACCATCTTACAAGTTATCTTCACGGTGCGGGGACGCGACGCTTCCTTTTCTCCATGGAGTATCACATCTCGTCATGAACTTTGGATTTTTTACGAGGCATTGCAGTTGCACATGACACTCAAATTAACCGGAGTTTAATAGGTTTATACACAAGCGCATAGGCAAGAAGGCACACGACAAAACAGCGGAAAAAGGAGGCGAGAAAAAAGAAACACAAAATAATTACCGTTCTGTAAATGAATTTACGAAGAAAACACATGTTGATTAAAATAACGTTTAGCAAATTTCATACAATTAATACGAGCAACTAAAACAGAATGTAGCAAACTAGCAATAGACATACGGTTAGACCATACAAATCATGTGCGATCCTTAAATACTACAGACACGATTATGTTTTTTAAATCGTGTGCAGAATATCGCACCCGCTTCAGTAATAAAAAACATATGCGAATGTTTGCACTGCAAACAGGGGATGCACCATTAAACACGCCTTTATTTTTTAGGTAAGCAATGGGGAATAACATCATGGAAGATTCCATCTGTGTGCGATTGGGCGACCTTAAATTGCCCGATCTATACTTGTGTCATACGCTCTAATATTTCACTATTTATTTAAAACCATTGTTGGAATTTATCGAAAAAAATATTTTTGTGACCACCGAGTGTGTTTACTCGTCTCTAGAATCCTCTACAGAGATGTTTAAGAATACGTAAATGGACATAGCTACATATAGGTATACTAATATTTCTAGTTTACCCAAATTAATTCCCCAAGGATTGTGATTTTGTCAACATTTGTTTGCTTCTGCTAAATTTACAACAAGTTCATTTCAACTAACTAATGTCTTTCATGTCTGAACTTTGATTAAATGTGCCATAATTTGTGAGGTGAAGTATTGTTTTCATCTATCAAAATTTTATTTGATACTATGATTTAATAATAAACAAGTTGTGTCCCAAAGAAGACAATGTAGTCACATGATTGATGGTTGTAGTATCACTAAAACAAAGAAAAAATTAGTTACAATCTAAATAGAGGTTTTATGAGATAAAACGATAAATTTTCTTGACAAAAAAATTGACACACATTTAGATACAAATTGAATTATAAATAAGTAAAAAATATTCATTGTTTTTAAGAGTTTTACTAATGTTAGCGGTGTCTTGAAGAACATGGCGATGGAATATGTAGAATCCTCCACATATGATTTCAGCAGGTCCAAAAGACAAAACCATCTTCCAGGTCATCTATAAGGGATTCATAATTAAGGTAGAAAGTAGAGAGCACACGAGAGGGAAAGATAGCTCCAACAAGAATCTCACATCTCCCTCATATAGCTTCAAGGACTCTTGTAATATATATGTTTTAAATTTGTGAATGTTAAATTAGGTAAACAACTGTTCAAAATTTTGGAGGATTTAAAAAATGTGGACTTGTTTAAAATTTCTCAAAATTTGATTGAAAACTTTTAAAACTGTATTAATATGACTACAAAAAAGTTCTAAACTGATTCAACTTATGAATTTGGTTTCATATGAATTTGAGTTGCAAGGATTTTTTTTCAAACATGTTTGAATATGATATGAAGAGGCCTTGATAACTCTAGTGCCCCCTTGATCCGAGGATCTGCAGCATGAACTCTGTACCACTTTTACAGATTTCATCGAAACATAACATCACACAATTTCATTTAAACTCATCAAAAGGAACTCATTGGCAATTGGATTTCGCTCTAAATCATTTTGAAATTTTGAATTCACCATTAATTTAAAAGTTGTCATAGGAGGCAAACTCCTCCCTACGATGCGAGGAGGTGGATGAAGTAGGTCGCCTCATGCGATGGCAACTACATGGTGGCCAGTTGTCCCAGCTATCCACCTAGTATCAGGTGATCCAAAATGGCTACGCATGCCCCTCGTAGATCAAAATCGCTGCTTGGAGAGGAGGGAACCTCCTCCATGCAAAAAGCAAATAAATGATGGGAGTGATGAGGCCTGAGGCCTAGAGAGCCACATGGGAAGAAGATGATCAAGAGAGGGGATCGGAGGAAGTGTAAAGCCTGCAGAGGTGGGTCCCAAAGACTGCTTCTTCGTGTCAAACGTGAATACTCGGCACCCGCCGTTGTGGCAATACAACTGGGTGTAATGTGTCAAACTCGTTCGGTGACATGGGTGTATTCCAAACAGTTTATAGAGTTTAGGGTGACAGTTGAACCAGATGAGTGTCGAGGGTTGTAAACTGAACTTACAAATTTAGTGGGCTAATGGGACTTCTCTCAAACAAAAAATAAACAAATAGGGAGGATGCGCTGCTCAACAGAAGCCCAGCATTGATGGCCCGAGATTTTGCAGTCCGCGGCCCATATACAGTTTGGGCCGCTAATATTCTGCCTGAAGAGCCCAGGCCCATTCAGGGCCCAGAAGATCGTTAGGCTTCTCACTCTCTCGGCAAAACCCTTCCCCTCTTCTTCCCCCAACCCATCGATCGGCCGCAGCAACGCCGCCATGGCCGCCGTCGCCGCGAGGTCGCGCGCCGCCGCCACCGCCGCGTGGTCCCGCCTCCTCTCCCACCACCACGGAGCCGCCTCCTCATCCACCTCTCTGCCCCACCTAGCAAACACCCCGCGGATCCTACCCCAGCGCCGCCACCTCGCCTTCTCCTCCGCCTCCCCCGCGGCGGCGGCGGCGGGGGCAGGACCCAGCAGAAACCGATGCAGAGCGAGCGGGTGATCTACGACCTGCTGGCGGAGCAGGAGCGGGAGCGCAAGCGGGACCGCGAGGAGCGGCGGAAGGCCGGGGAGGAGGTGGACGAGGCGGCGGAGGCCGCCGAGGACTTCCTCGGCGTGCGCCGCTGCTCGAGAAGCTGGAGCGCCGCAAGGCCAAGGAGGCCACAAAGCCCCTGCCCGACGACTTCTTCTGGGAGCCCACCGACTCCGACAGCGACGAGGACGACGAGCGCTTCTCCGCCGACTCCGTCAGGCGCCGGGCCGACGAGTTCGACCGCAAGTGCAAGCGCCACGACGAGCTCCTCCGCTCCTTCGCAGAGGCCGGTAATAATATCCTCGTCCCCTTCTTCCACTGTCTTGCTCCATTTCAACATCACATTTCGCTCTCATTAATCTGACCAACGATCACATTTTTGCTCCGATTGTTCACCGATAGTTCTGTATTGTCATTGTGCTCTGATCTGTGTGGACCTAGTTTGCTCTGCCCAATAATAGATACTAGTTCTGTATTTTCATTTCTTGAACAGATAACCTCGACGACGCTCACAAACTCATGACCAAGATCGACAAGTTCGAGCAGCGGCACCTGGCGCTGCCGCTCGAGTACAGGGTCATTGGGGACATGATGAACCGCCTCAAGGACGCCACGGGGAAGGACCGCTTCGTGCTCCTCCAGAAGCTCAACCGGGCTGTCAGGCTCATGGAGGTCAAGGAGGCGTACGACCCCAGCAACCCCGCCAACTTCGGACTCATCCAGCACCAGCAGGTCGGCTCTCCGGACGACGTCATCGACAACGCCGGCTTCGACAAGGAGAAGCAGATGATCACGGGCGCGGCCGACGATGAAGACGAGGAGGAGTTCAATGAGGACAAGGAGAAGGACGATATGCTCATTGAGAAGCTGAATTCCATCGAGAAGAAGATCGAGGAGAAGCTGGCGGACCTGGATCATACGTTTGGTAAGAAGGGAAGGGTTTTGGAGGAGGAGATCAAGGATCTGGTGGAGGAGAGGAACTCCCTCACGGACAAGAAGAGACGTCCTATGTACAGAAAAGTATGTGCCATTTTATCACTGGATTTCATTTAGCAGCCAGCTTCATTGTCATTCTTAACTTTAAATCTGTATCTCCATTGTGCCTGCTACATTTGCTCTCTGCTTTGTTATCATAAGTATTGTGTATGCTAACACATTTGCTTTGTTATGCACCTCACAGGGTTTTGATGTGAAGGTCATTGACGTTAATCGAACATGTAAAGTTACAAAGGTGAATGCTCTACGATCCAATGTTTGTACATACAAGCTATAGACATTTCCTAAGATCTTATTATGTGTTTCTCTTCTCAGGGAGGCCAAATAGCAAAATACACGGCATTGCTGGCAACTGGAAACTACCATGGTGTTGTTGGTTTTGCAAAAGCTAAAGGCCCAACAGCCAAGATTGCAATACAGAGGGTATGTATCTTCCCCTCTTCCAGAGAATATATAGAACTTTTTTTAGCAACTGAAACATTTACTTCCTCCTTCTATGGTTGCTTGTCCTCTGTCAGCGCAAATAGTAGTCTCTGATGCATTATCCATTCCACTGTTAGCTCGATTCCCTTTTCCTTTTGGTTGTTGATGCGGTATGTCCATGTTTGCATCGAGAGACAGACTGACTGAGCTGTGTGAGCATGTACACGTGTGTGTACACAGGGCTATCATGGTATTGTGTGCATATATATTATTCATTTCATAACTGTGAACTCAAATTGCTGAATATTTCGACTTTATATTCTCGCTGATGCAAGATGTGTTGCTAGATCTTGTAGACTGATATGATATTTGCTTTAGGGTAGTTATGCCTAGTGAAATTTCTCCAAAATATAATAATACTGAATTGTCAATCCTGGGTCTCCATCTCGGCAGTACTTTGACTCATATGCCGATACGCTGAGTTTACTTTTAGACCGTTGTGGAATTCAACACCTCCACTGAAATGTTCAGCTCTGGCAGGCTGATTCGATTGTATGACACTTGCTTCCTCTTGAAAGAAATTCTGTTGGTCCAGTGTGGCCTATATATTAGTATCTCTAGTGAAATTTCTCCAAAATTTAGTCACATGCTGAATAGTTAATCCTTGGTCTGTCCATCTGAGTGGTGGCTTCTCTCGTATGCTTAATACTGAGTTACTTACTACTAGTTCTAGACTTTTTTAAGCTGAAAATACTAGTTTTAGACTTCAGTGGACTTCAACACCTCAACTGAAAAATCAGCTATTACATGAAGTTGTTGTTCTGTTTCCAGGCTTACGAGAAATGCTTCCAGAACCTACACTACATGGAGCGGTATGAGGACCACACAATTGCTCACGCTATTCAGGCCAAATATGAGAAAACAAAGGTAAACACACTGACATGTCCGGGGATCAAACCTCTCATCTTCTTCTATCGCTTGCTTGTGACGAACGTGTGTAACATGATCTCTGCCTGTGTGCATCTTACTTAAGATCTACCTCTGGCCTGGACCAATGAGAAGCGGGATGTGTGCGGCCGGTAGGACGGTCGAAACCGTGATGTATCTGGCTGGTTTCAGCAACGTCAAGTCAAAGGTGTGCTTCCTCTGTACACTACCAGCTATCTATCACTCATTTGCATCGCGGGGTGGTTAAAACCTTATGTATGTTTTTCTACCTTGCAGATCATCGGATCGAGGAGCCCGCTTAACGTCATCAAGGCTCTCTTCATAGCATTAAACGCCGTTAGTGCCTACTACTCAAAACATTTATTTGCAGCTATTTTGCAACATTTGCTCACCCATTTTTCTCAAATGGTCTCCCACCTGTACTTTTGATGTGTCTTGCAGATTGAAACGCCAAAGGATGTCGAGCAGAAGTTCGGACGGACTGTCGTCGAGTCGTACCTGTTGTAGTCAGCCAGCCCCGCCTGTTTGTGTTTTGAGGAGATTGGTCATGTGGGCCCTGCTAGCTGTGGCGTGGGAAGACCAAAAGGGAGAGCGGCCAATGGCAGATGTAAACCGTGAGCTCTGTTTGTTTTGGCGATTCCAGCCATATTTGTCCTGCGACCGGTCCCTCGTGGCCGGGTACTGTAATTCTTGTAGCTATCTGCCAACGGTGACCAGATAGATAGTAGGCGGCATATCCCTGTCTCTCTGGCAACAAAACTTAGGAGGCTGTTAGAAAAAAGAGGTTATCTTCCATTTGTTTATGCTGTTTTGGTTCTATTACTGGTGATCTGCTGTGTGTAATCCAGTTTATGAGATTTACCTAGATCATTTCAATACTTGGTAGAAGGAATAAAAAACCCTGTATTGCTGACTTTGTCTGCTGATCTGTAGCAGTAAACAAAAAGGCAGATGGTGATAGCAGCAGTGTTGACATCCTACGCATGCATACACAGGTGTAGAAAGAAATAATACCATCTTTGCATCGCTTGGTAAACGAGATGTGATAAAATATATATGGAATAAGCATAGCACTGGAAACATGAAGATGGATGTGAGTACATCCCTTGATGTTCTTGCGCATGCTTGTCCATTGTTCATTCATTTTTCTTGGGCTTGCATACAGTAGTAGTAATTTTTTTCTTTTGAGCTATCTGACGGGTAGATTTGGTTGTGCTGAGGTCAGGCAAATCATCGCGGCACCATAGGCGCGACCGCGAGCGCGAGGGGCACACAGCTAGGCCGGATTGATCACACCCATGTGAGGTGTTTTGCTGTTTTATCCCCACGCGCGCGCGGCACGGTGGAGTACGTGGTGGAATCCGAATCTACCCTCGTCCTCCACACATGCATCGTCCCCTTCTCTTTCTCAGAAATGGAGTCGCCTTATCCAGTTATCCTAGCGTCGTCATCATGTCATGCCATATATCGTTCACACACCAGGACAAGCTAGCATCAGCGTCATCTCCATGCGTCTCCTTTTAATGTTCGCTAGCGCCAGCGGACCAGTGTTCCATCCATGGTAGATTGAATCTTACTGTAGTACATTTTGTTTTGTTTTTTATTTCGAAACATCATTCCACATGGTTAACTGATTTACCGTGCACGTACGCAGTACGTACTAGCTAGGAGTCCTGCCGCGCTGTCGTTATCTCGGCCTCACAGTCCACAGCGCTGACTGACAGACTGACGACACAAGGGTCGTAGCTAGGTGGCGGCGGCCATGTCCGCACCGTGCACTCGCCGTTGTGTTCGTTTTCATTTTTCGTTGTCGACGTGCGTCGTTGGCCCTCGGCCGCTGCTGCGCTTGCTGTTCGCCGTCTTGGCCAATACACCATGGTCTTGCTTTACAATTCCAATTTACCGCAAACGGAATTTCTACAACTCATATGATGCGCAGCTGGTATCTCGATCGTCCGTTCCAACGATTCAACGCGTAAGGTTTTTCATTGAATGTGTTGAACGTTCAACACATTCAACGATAAATCTCAGTCGTTCAATCCCGGAAACAAACGACCAGAGACAGTGGTTGTGCACGCGTCATATGAGTTGTAGAAGCTCATAACCACAATTTATCACTACGCTAGAGATACAGTGACCCCAGGCTCGGTTAATTACTTATCCGCGCGTGGGTGCAAGGGCCACGTGGACTTGGTACGGTGTTTGCTTCTTCAAATGAGGCATCGTCCATGCCCCTACGCTACTGCTGCCCACAACTACTATTAGTAGCACGCATCAGTACACACGTATAGGAAAATAGCCGACAAACATGCTTTGTCCGATCGACTACGTACCTACTCAATGTATGTACGATCGATGACAATTAACCAGGCGAAAATGGGTACTTCCTCTGTATCAAAATATAATACTACCTCCGATCCATATTAGTGGGCACAACTTTGTCTAGATACACATGTATCTAGTCTAAATAATTAACTAGATACATATGAATTTAGACAAAGCTATGCCCACTAATATGGATCAGAGGGAGTACTACTTTTTATTTTTTTCCTGCACATATTTATCTATACATGTTTTTCTATGTATCACAGCAGAAAACAAGGTAGAGCTAAAACTGCCATGCATGTGCGTGTACTCGTAAGCGCGGCGGTGCGGGCAGCCACACCCGCGCGCAGACGTACGGAAACGAACAAAGGAGCCTTACGTTAGCACGCGCCGTTGATCATGGCCATTGCCTTGGCGTGGCACTCTGTCAGGATCGTGCACAGTGCCGTACGTTCACCAGGATAGATCCCACCACCACCACAGCGCTTATCGTCATTCGTCAAGTGGCCGGGGTCACTTGGCCTTGCATTGGCTGTCTGCCTCGCGCGTGGTGAAGTTTTGCTTCATTCCGGTGTTGTGTGTTGTATGTACTGTTGCATGCCATTTATTAAATATAGCTAAATTGTTTGAATTACCTGACAACACATGTAAGAATGAGCATCTTCAGTAGATTATGGAAAATAGGGCATCACATTTTGGATTATATGGCACCAAAACTTGTTTTACTCCCGCAAATGATATATTTTAGGCCACCTCAACAAAATTGACCTCCAAGAGATACCCTAAACCTAGTGTCCTAAAATAGATTCGGCGGTACTGAGGGAGGGAGGCGCATCTGAGGGTCATCGGAGTCCGAGGAAAGGCGGCAAGCGCGGGACTGGTCAACAGGGGCCGGAGGTAAGTCAGTGGAGATGTAGCCAATCCGGTGGGAGGCGCCGAGAACTCGGAAAGGGGTTGCGGCACACCAAGGGTCGTGTGGGAGTCACGGCGGCCGCTCATCGACGTCGGTGGGCCGCGGCGGTGTTGCAGACGACCATGTGAGGCGACGGTGTGGCAAGGAATATCCGAAATCGGCGGATTCGGGCAGCGGCGGCCCGATATTCAGCGGGGGGTTTCGACGAACGTCCCAAGCGGCGGGAATGGGAAGTGAGGTAGCGGGGGGAGGGGGGGCTGGGTCGCTGCAGCGCCAAAAAGGCCGGAATCGGCGTGGGGTGGCGACGGTCTGCGGCGAGAAACTTTCACTGTGGCGGTTGGCTTCCCACCACAGCCTTTTTGTTTTTGGGCATGCATCATCGGTAATATATATTTGCATCACGAAAGCCAAAAAATTGGGACATGCCCAAATAATATATTACATCACCGTTTAAGAATAGGTCATCTCCTGGATCTACGTTTTTTTGCCGTTTGATATTAAAAAACAGTTTTTAGACACGTGCCCTATCGTAAATCATCTATTGCAGATGATCTAACGAGTTGAGAGAAAACGACGAAAAATGGTGAACCATGGGAACAGATCTATCTGCTCCGTGGAAGAACTGTCAATTGTGCGCCATTGTATTACTGCAACCGTACGTCAATGACTAATACTCCCTCGTCCACAAAAGGATGTCTCAACCTAATCTAAATTTACATGTATGTACACACTAAATCATGTCTAGCTACATACAAATTTAAAATAGATTGAGACATCCTTTGTGTACGGAGAGAGTAGCAGATTTTTTTTAGATAAAGGGTTTTATTACTTAAAGTTTAAGCATTACACCCGGCCTCTGCATATCAATACACACAGCCGCAATCCAAGTGACAAAAGAATAAAAAGAGAGTGTAGCACTAGACGAATTACAATCATGAAATGAATAAAGTAGATCGCCAGCACTGAAGATGAACGCGAACACCTATGGAGGACCAATCCGGTGATCATGCGACCATCCATGTCGGGTAAAAATATCCCCCGCCACCTCTTCCAAATGTACACATGCCTCCGTAAAGAGGCCTCGATGACCCTCCCGTTGTAAGGTGGACCATGAACGGAGAATACTTGTGCATCGATAGATTACCTGTAAACGAGAAACATCTTTATCATTAAAATCTTGTCATTTCTACTCAGGCAAAGCGACCAAATAATGGCTATCGCTCCCACCCTAATAACGGTTTTATACTTTTTATCAATCCCTTGAAGCCAATTGCCAAAAACAGTAGCAACAGACTTTACATGCCCCTCCTACTCTGCAGGCACTCCGTCGACACGTTGGGCACGCTCACATGGCCGTGTGCTCACGATGTAGCCGGAGGCCATTGACAGTCACCACCATGGGACGTCATTTTCCCTTGTCACTGCAGGGAAACAGAGAATCGAAAAGTGCCAAATTGGAATATTCTTCCGGCCAGGAACGGTAATTTCCATTGGCATGCATGCACGAGCGTGGCTTTATACCTTCTTGTTCGTGTTTCACGTTTATCTTGTCTTTTGCCCTTGGGTTCTTCTGTTAATGCGATCTACGGAGTACACGATGGCTGCGTGGCAGCTTTTCTTTCCCCGCTCTTTGTCCGTTTATCCCGGTTACTTCTGCATGGCCAATAAAAACAGCCGCGCTACCGTCGGATAAATTATGTATAAACCAGATCAATAGTTGGAACATCAATTTTTTGTCCTGTTGGAATGCAAAGGTCGTGAGAGTTTATTGAAAATATGTTGGTTTTCCGTGGGGTAATGGGGAAGGGGAGCTGACAAAAAGTTGGCGCTGTCACACACTATTCAGTGCGATCTACTCGCGGTGATATGCTCTCTGGTTTCTACAGCTTAGAAGGGATAGCATTATAAAGTAGCATCTACATCACTCATGAACATCAACGCCCCAATTTTATTTTTTCTAAATGTTAGCAGGATCATTGCTAAATTCATTGAACCGATAAAACGCTGGTCCAATTTATGAGGGAAACCGGATCTAAAAACCATACAGACGCCGTCTTTCGGCTTACAACACACAACCTAGCGAGCCACGAGTCCCTCTGACCGGATCCACCTCCAAAATGATGCCCCTAAGAGAGAACGCGACGCCAGATAGCGCTGCCATCATCCGATCTAGTAGACTAGATCAAGAGTTTTCTTCGAAACACGACGAGAAAGGCAAGGTGGGAGCAGCTACATCGATACCTCCAACGAGGGAGTGATGCGCGTAGACGTCGCCATCGACGACTCCGGCCACAACCGGTGTACGGCTTTCGCCGGCAGTCTCACCTGCGTAGCCCGAAATCAGGATCCAAACAGGGAAACAGCCTACAGACCAAACCAATATAGAGGAGTATACCTTTTTGTTGTTTTTTCGCAACCAAAAAGGAAGTCTTGAACGGGTTCCCAGTATAAAAATGTCAACCCACAAACCACAGCGTTGTCTTTAACCAGTAGCATGTAGTGTAATTCTCGGCAAAAGACGATGCATGGCTCGATGGTAGACGTACGTATGACCCCAGGTTGGAGCTAATTCGGCCTACCCTCTATTCCTCTGTCTTATCGGTGGTGCCGCTCACAATGCATATTGAGGCCAGAGGGTGGGACCTTTATATAGACTCCAAATTCCAGATAACTCAATCTGTTTCCAGATAGGACTCGTGACTTGTTAAACCAACCACTATCATTAACAGTAATTAACCGAGCCTATTACTGTTAAACAATTAGGTCCCAGCACGCATGTGTGAGTCATGCGCCGAGTTCGAATACAAAATCAAACTCGCAGGATTTAACAATCCATAGAGCCAATCCCATGAACAACCTGGCATTCCGCTCTATACTGTTCCCGGGTATAATTCCAGCATATTAATATACACTGTGTTCCAGTATAGCCGTACCGGCTTCCTTAAGTATATTTCCTTAAGTACAATTCCACATCATTAATTCCCTGTTATTTCCGTGATGCTTCCACACTGAAGTTTAATTCCGGACAATGTAGTAAATATATAAAATGTTGCAAGACACAATTTCCTACATCTCCCACTTGACTGAAAACATTTTATTTCAGCTAAGTGAATTCCCATGCTATTACATGGTTAGGCGTTAATTCCTTCCTTCAGTGCACTCACGTTGTACATAAACCTTTGTGACTTTTGGAGTCAAATTATCACAAAGTAACAGGTTATGATGCACCTTTCCACGACCTTAAATTCACAAAGAAAATTCCTTAGCCATAGACCTTCCTTCAATGCTTGATGCATCAAAGTATTCATATTTCATAAAATAACGAGTACTAAATCATGTTTCCTTTGTACACCACAAAGACCTTTCACCAAGATCAGAAATAGTGTCAATATATCCACGTAGTTGAAGGTTGATATCATCAATGAATAATGAGAAATCCATGCTTCCTTGACATTGCACGACAAGTCCACTATGTGATTCCAACAATTTTCTTAAGATTCATATTCCGTTTGCTAATACTTACAGCAAATCGTTTCCGTGCTAATCAAAATAGCAACAATTACAACAACGATGGCTAAGATCAGGTCGCATGAATAATGTCCCACAATAACCGTGGTATGACAATTACTCTTCCTTTTTCCTCACGAGGTTAAACATAGTTCCTCGCGGAGTATCATTCCCTTAATCAAAGGTATTTGACAGGTTTGCAATATTCCATAGAAAAAATATCAAAAAATTATATATGTAATTCCACTCCCAAAATGCAGGAAGTTTGGAACATTCCTTTCATATGAAAGTTAGAACCGAACCAAGCTTTCACTTCCATCAATGTGATATTTCAAAAACAATCAGAACAAAGTTAGCACATATAATGATAACACAAAACAATTAACACTAACCTTTGTATATGAATATCTTCCATCAGTAATAAAACCGTATGACCTGATATTCCATTGATGTGAAGCTTGTTCAAAAAACATGGATTGATCAATTCAATTAGCAAACACTGTCATTGTTCCCACCTCCTGTAAATTCCAGAGTTTCCACAAAGTATAACACTTCCTTTGTGTAAATAATTAAACAAAAACACCTCCTCTAAATTCTAGAGTTTCCACAAAGTATAAATATTTCCTTTGTGTAAATAATTAAATAATAAACTTAGAATTGTAACTTCCACTAAGAATGTTGCATTAAACTTCCTTGTAAATAAATCCAATAACAACCTATAGCCATGCGGTTGTTTGGTAAAATAACAAGTTCCCAAACTTTTATTATTCATCATTGAGTTTATTCCTTCCCGCGATGTTTCCACCCATAGTTAACATTAGCAACAAGTTTAGTATTTTTGTTTCCTCTAAAATATAGAGTAACTTCCTCAAATAACACACAAAAGTAGCCAACATATGATGGCCCAATTTAATTCCTCCCACTTTTCCAAAGCATGTTAGTGTTGGGAGAGTAACTTGCTGTTTTTATTTGAGTTTAGCACAAATATTTCAGTGTGACTATTAATAAACATACCCTTCATGAGAAAATATCATATTCCTACTTTCCACCAATTTTCCCTTTTCCAGATCAAAAACGAAATACCATTTGATCCACTAGAATATAAATATTAAAAATTAAATTTTGGTGTTCTATGTAGTAAACAATGATTCCAATTCCATACTACCAAAATATAAATAGAATACTTCCTTCCAGTTCACAAAATATAAACAATGACTGTGATAAATAATGACTTACTCAACAAATAGTAGTATGTAATGCTTTCATAATCCAGTGAATAACCAAGAGTTGTATTCCTCCATTCAACCATGAAGTATATGACATAAGACAACGGTGAATAATTTCATGCTCATTACATTAGTTTCAATTAATATTCCTGGAGTGTACTTCCCCCACCAATCAGTTTCAAACCTTGTAATCCTTTGATGAACTGATTTTCCACTTCAGTATGAGATGTTAATACAACAAAAACCTTCTGACTTGTATTGTATAAATATTAATAACCATATCAAGTGAATCATGAAATAAATAAATATATCCACCTCAAGTAGGAGTGTCCAAAAATACCATAAATATGTGTTGATAAAGTATCATAATGCTCCCACTAAGGCTTAGAATTCCATAATTAATAATCCACTAATTATGTTCCTTGATATGTGACCAAGTTGTAAATGAGATAAAATAATTGAACCTCTAATGGAAGTGTAAAACCAAATGTCACATTGAAGAGAAATCCATAACTAATAGTCCTCCCACTTAAAGTTTATAATTCCAGAATTAACAAACGTAATTCTGTTGGTAGAGTATGACCAAGTCGTAAATAACATCAATAATAAATTCCGAGCATGTGTTCCTATTATCATTATTCCTCCCTATGGAGTTATCTTCACAACAAACTTCCAACGGAATTAATAGAACATGGGACCGTTGTGTTAAATTCCATATTGCACTAACCTTTCCGTTGAGCAATAATTTCCACTCTTCCTTTTCCAAATAGCATACATAATCAACAAAATTCCGATAGAGAAGTATAGATTGAATTCCTTCTCATCGTAGGTGAATATAAAAACAATAATAATTTTCCTCCATAACGGAGTTTGATTACATAATTTCCAATTCCAAAGTATATATAATTTATCATTAGTGACAAGTTATGCACACTTGTGTTCCTTTGGAATTGTTCACATGTCAATACATTTGCTATTGTATTCCATCAAATTATGACGTACAAGAAAAATCCAAACTACATGAAGTAGTCATAAACAAGTATTAGTGCAAACAATAACATGTAACATTGGACATACCTTTGAGTAAATATTAATTTCCTCTTCCATTGGAGTATTTCCAATTTTCCTCCAAAAATAAATGATGCCAATTTCAATATCAATAAGCTTGGACGCCAGAATAATTAAGTACTCCAACAAATTCCAGAGTATGCCGACAAGACCAATATATATTCCGGTGACAATGTCACACCGTACCAATTAAAAAACAACAGTGATAAATGAAAAGTAATATGACAATGATTTTAATAATTTCCCTCAGAGTGTAGTCCAATTTCCTCTAAAACCGAGTGATCTCAAAAAAAAAAATCCTTTTTCCAGACTATGCATAATTTCCGCATAATCTGATGACCATAGTAGATTCCAATGGAGCAAAAATAACTAGAAGTACCAAGTTTCGGACTACTGTCGACAGTAACATTAATTAAAAAAAATCCGATCCAATTATGTGAATCGTTGCCTAATCTTGCATGTTTACCATATGTCCAGCAAATACAGTAGTCCGCTGCCCAAATTTCATAATTCCTACGCATACTTTCCTTTCCTGATTTTCTGGCTAGAGATGTCTATGGCAAATGAATGTACTCGTAGAAAATAAATATAAATTTCCTTTCTCAGCCGTACAATTAAAGCCATCTAATCTGCAATGGCATGTTTTAAATAACATCTGAAAGAAAATTCTGATCAGAGAAAGTGTTACCGAGACGAGTACGCAGCGGAACATGCCGACAAGCCGACGAGCACACCTCGATGAGCGAGTTTGCATCAGGAGTACACCCAATCCGATCGGGACCACGAGCGCGTAGTGGAACGAGTCGACGACGGGACAGCAGTATTGCGGAGTTCTGGCAGAGCGCCCAGCGAATTGCGGACGACGCCGGCGAACAACCGTCGGCTCTGATACCAATGTAAAAAAAAATTAGGGTTGGAGCTAATTCGGTCTACCTCTATTTCTCTGCCTTATCGGTGGTGCCGCTCACAATGCATATTGAGGCCAAAGGGTGGGACCTTTATATAGATTCCAAATTCCAGATAACTCAATCTGTTTCCAGATAGGACTCGTGACTTGTTAAACCAACCACTATCATTAACAGTCATTAACCGAGTCTATTACTGTTAAACAATTAGGTCCCAGCACGCATGTGTGAGTCATGCGCCGAGTTCGAATACAAAATCAAACTCGCAGCTTTTAACAATCCATAGAGCAAATCCCATGAACAACCTGGCATTCCGCTCTATACTGTTCCCGGGTATAATTCCAGCATATTAATATACACTGTGTTCCAGTATAGCCGTACCGGCTTCCTTAAGTATATTTCCTTAAGTACAATTCCATATCATTAATTTCCTGTTATTTCCGTGATGCTTTCACACTGAAGTTTAATTCCGGACAATGTAGTAAATATATAAAATGTTGCAAGACACAATTTTCTACACCCAGCTCCATGATTTTCCATATCAGAACTAGTGGTATGCCAGTAACAACAGTCTTGCGGAATCCTGGCTTCAAGTTCTTGGACGGAGCAAGGCAAGTACTGTAGTAGTTGGTGCATGGCTACTGATCAAAAAGCCATCCATGATGTGAAAGAAAGTTCACAGCGCTGCCATCCAATAATAACGCGAATGATGAGTGGCTGGCGGATACCCTTCTGACAATGTAATTTGGTGACAAAGGTAACGTGTATCATAGAAAAGTGACAAGCAAAGGAGCTTTTGGGGAACGTTTTCCGTTAGAATGGCAGCCCTGCTAGTTGAGGGCGAAGCTCCATCCTTTTCCTTTTTTTGCCTTCGTTGCGGATAGAAGTTTCTTCACTTGTAAAAGTTCCTTGGTATTTTGTTCTAGAATAAAGTTCATGGGGAGTTAATGAGGTGATCTGTCCAAGGCATACAACTATTACATCAGCACACGAAGGCATGTTTGGGTAGGGTCATTTATCTAAAAAGTTTGAAGTTTTTGTGTTCCAAATGTGAAGTTCTTTTGAATTACAAGCAAACAATGTTCCTTCTACGACTATCAGATCTCGTTGTTCGCAGCGAGTAGATAGTGCGGCTTTCAAATGCTTGTATGATGAGGCGTTTGCAGATGCCCCTATCCCTTACATCAGTACACCTAGACGACCAGTATGATTTTTGTATGTAATTTATTTTCTTGCCGATTGTTTCGTGTCGTGTTGTCCCGCGTTTGTATTCTCTTCTGTTTTCCTTGATAGATGCCCTTTTGGTGTCTTTTTCTATATACAAAATAAATTGATACATATACAAGGGATGAATGTGTTAAAAATAACATTTTTTATTAGTAGGCTATCACTTGGATGATCAAAAAATATTGTTAATTCTAGAACATAACATTTTCAGAGAATAACAACTTTTCATTAAAAATAAAATAGCATTTTTAAATAGGTATATCATAGTCACCAAATTGCATGTTTGCAAGGCTACAATTTTAATAAATTTACGTTGCAATTGTTTGTCAGTAAGTTATACACTTAGAGAGGTGGGATGTTGGTGGTCACTTTAAAGAGGATAACCAGAACCAGGTCAGGCGTGTCCTCAAGATCTTAGTCATGGACTAGTTCGCTATTTAGGAAGGAGTGTTGCAACATGCACCAAACTACTTATTTGTATCCAATATCTAAAAATAATTGTTTTTTCGAATAAAGAGGTTAAAAGCCCCAGCCTCTACATTGAAAAGATGCATATACCTACTTTTTCTTATCGTAAATTTTGGAGTCTAAAAACTTAGCATCTAATTTTGGAACACAGCTAACGACAATATTATATACCGAAAGTTTACATGGGTAAGCCATAGCGGATTGAGCTGGTGGCTCAGATCTTGAGTTCATGTGTCCCTGGGACCATATTCACATTTCTCATGGTGATTGAGATCGCAGAAAACTGTAGACAGCTTACAAACAAACAATTTCTCGAATTAAAACTTCAAACACATGTTAGCAGAAATTCACTAAGATGGTTCAGTTGAATTATTATGTCGGGCTCTATTAATTGACACTGCTTAACAAGATGTCAGACCAGCATTTGATCGATCCAAGAAATAAGACAATGAAGTTCAAAGGAGATGAAGAAACTTGACACTACAAGTCACAACAAGAACTCTAATGTATAATGCGGTGGCAGATCTGGGTTGCACATGCACACCCCACCACCTTCATAAAAAATCCAAACTAATTTAACTACTCTCACACATGATCGGCCACGTGCCTACTCGTGCACTTCTCAGTCCGCGTCGGGGCTTCAGGATACACCAAAAAAAAGACTTCTATGGAGCGACACTTTAGCGGAGAAGTCGAGACCTAACAAAATAAGTAAACCAGAAGTGTCGCAAAAGACTAGGATGGGAAACAAAACGGAATGTACCGGATTTTTAGCACGTACAACCATCAAACTAGAGACCAAAGCAGGGCTCGACAAAACAGAAAGTATTGAAAGCATTGTCATTTTGCGAATTGAGTTCCGGAGATACAGGTGGTAAGTTATGGGTAATGCGGGGGAACTTTAAGACGAGATAGGATACCTAATATGGGAGTGGTTTAAGTGAGAGAATAGCTCCCTTACCAAACCAACTAAGCTATTTGCCATGTTTTTTACAAATGACCTAACTTTGATGTGATGTGCCCGGCTAGCCCAGGCATGGCCCCACTGATTTGTTTTCGATCGGAGCATCAAGCAGCGCAACCTGGTTCTACTTGACTAAGCCCCGTGCTCGTCCAAGGAGGGAGTTTGCTTTACCCAACTCCCCTTTTTGATAACAAGGCAAAAACCTCCGACCCGACATTCATGAGTTTCGAATGAAGAATGAAGAGTGCCCTGCCCCTCTTTTTTGTCCCTAAATCTTGAATTTGGAAGTTGGTAAAGACCCACCCCTTGTTTAAGTCAGAATGAGTCCCCGAGACATTGCCTTCCGCCAACATTGAACTATTAAGGATCGCATCCCGCGCATATTCTACATTATAACCTGCAACTAATTCAGCTTCCACTTCTGGGAGATCAGATGAATGAAATTTTGGGCCCGGGCGATACCATTTTTTACTAAACTTTTATACCTATGTAATTTTTTAGCACGTTATATATAGTTTTTATTAATTGTGATTTTCCATTTGTTGGCATAGATTAACTACTAATTGGCAATGTTACTACATATATTAGTTTTTTATGGAATAAGGTAGGGGAAGCTCCCACAACCTTAGACAAAAAAAGAACCCCCCATACAAACTGAATCTGTGTGGCTTGTTTATACATCGAGTTGCCTAACCAAGTGAGTTAGACTCACTTCTTTACTAAATCAGTTTTTGTGTACGGGATATTAAGGAAAGATAGTAAGCTGCATTTGTAACAAAAGTATGTTCTAAAACTATTTTTCTATTCTGCATAACCTATAAATTTATACGTATTTGTCGATTTGCAAAGAACGAAAGTATCTCAATAGCGGTTTCTAGTGTATGATAAATTAAGCATATTTGTAGAAAATTTTATAGTATACTAATATGTTTGTATAACAAGTCAAAGTTAACAAAGTGTGCATGTTTTGTACTTGGTACGGAAAAAACATATATTGCTTAGGGTAATCACGGGTAACATAAATTGGTGTAGATACTAATATGTTTGCATATGTAAATTTTATTTGACAAGCTCTTATGCAACTCGCTAGTCATCATCAGTTACGTATAATGTCCCCTGTTAATTTAAATAATAAAATGTATTACACGGAATTAAACATGTAAATATTTTTGAAGTGTATGGATTTAGTTATATAAGTGGCCTTGTTTCATTTTTTTCTTGTGAAATACTTTTATTTATATGTATTTATCTATTTTCTGGACATATTATATAAGTGAAAATCATGGTCACGTGTAGATTTGGTTGTGCTGGGCTCACGTACATCATCGCGGTACCATAGTCCGTAGGCGCGAGGGGCACACAGCTAGGATCGATACGATACATGAACATCACCCATGTGAGCTGTTTGGGTCTGTTACCCCACACGCGGCACGGTGGAGTACGTGGAGTCGGAATCGGAATCTAGCTTGGCCTCGTGCTAGCTAAGCTAGCATAACGTCCCTCTTCTTTTCTCCGAAATGGGATCGCCTTATCCATTTATCCTAGCACCGTCATCATGGCATGCTATCTACCGTTCACACGAGGACAAGCATCAGCGTCATCTCACTGTTGGATCGGTGCCGAACTTGTTCACGTCAGCGTGATCCTCCTTTATCATCGAAAGTCATATAATTTTTATAAGAAATTTAAAAAATTAAGCGGGATCGGCGTCAGAGAGGATGAATCCGACATGTACTCTCTGGAGCCGACCTCAGAGGTCAGATTTACAAATAGTTTTGAAGAGGGCCAGAAATGAGATTAGTTTTTCTAAAGAAGCCATATTTAGAAGGAAAAAAAATGCCGCGATGAGATTAGTTTCTAGATACCGGTTCGCTTTTCAAGTTACAAGCTGCAGGAAGTACCTCCCGACCAGCTTGTGGGCTTGCAGTGCAAAGTGGACAAGCGTTTAAAGAAGTCCAGTTATAGATATTAGGTGTTTGGCTAAGCTTGTGCTTCTAACGACCCAAAAGCAGCAAAAGCTGAAGATACAGCCCAAACAAACAGGCACTCACTCCACAGCTGTGACAGCCTGACGAGTGACGAGGTGGGTGAGTGGGTGGGTGCGGCCATCGACTCCGCACCGTGCGCTCGCCGCTGGCCCTCGGCCGCTGCTGCAACGGGTCGACCGATCCATGGATGGATGATGGTGTCGTGGAATGGATACGGTATATTCGCCCTTACGTGCCACCACGCTGGCGCGCATGTGCATGTCTGGACGACGCTTCACCCGTACCGGCCGGCCGGTCATGCATGCCTCGTGCATGTGTGGTGTGGGTGTGAGCGCCTCGTCGCGCGTTTAACACTAGCCATAGTGAGAGTAACTAAGGTAGTAACATGCAACCACATACAATGTCACATAAGCATTTTGATGACATGGCATATCATTAAACGAGAAAAGAGAGGCTTGTGGTAACATAAGTAGTTACCGCAACATCACACAACTCAAGACAAATTGTGTGTATAACCTAATAAATGAGGTATTGCATGACACCACACATAAGTTACTACCCACTATAGAGGTAGTAACATAGACTAGTAACATATGCATGTTACTACTCTATGTTACTCCCCACTATGAGTAGTCTAAGCAATGACGGGGTGGCCGCTCCACTCGTGTGAATGATGCTGCTCCGGCCGGCGAGCTGTTTTAACCCTGCCTATTCACCCGGCCTTGGTTAATTAGTTATCCGCGCGTGGACTTGGTACGGTGTTGCCTCTTTCAAATGAGGCATCTGTCGTGCCCCTACGGTACTATTATATTCTATATATATAGAAATATCATAGAATAGACATATAGAATTTTTGGTTGGGAAATTAGAATGAATCATTGAGTGAAAAAGGAGCAAAGAATGACAAAAGATGAGACTTTACTAGTCTTCACTCTTGTGGTTTTCTCGGTTTCTGTTTTCTTATTCGGGATCTATTACTAGTAGCCTGTCGGATACCCCGGATAGTGTTTCTTGGGCCCTATCGCCCTCGAAATGCTTTACGGTTGGTTCTGCTTACCGGGCCCTATTTAGAGGACCCGTACTTTCGTGGACCTCCCACTTGTGGAAGGCCCCAATGCCACTGAAGATTAAGATCTTTGCGTGGCAGTTGTTGCGAGACCGCCTCCCTTCGGGAGTGGAGGTGGTCAAGCGATTTGGCCCAGGGGATGGTACTTGCCCCTTATGCGCGGTCCCCGAGTCGGGGACCCATATTCTTTTCTCTTGCCCCGCAACTCGCTTCTTGTGGAGTTTTCTGGCCGAGGCACTTGGGCCTGAGTGGCAGGCCCAAGACCTTGCTCAGTTCCTAGAAGTGCACGCAAACCGTACTGGTAAGAGGAGGCGCCTCTTCTGGTTAGTATTTGCCGCGATGACCTGAACACTTTGGACTATACGTAACAAGATGGTTATCGAGCGTGTCTTTTTGAGGCGTGCCTCTGACTCTGTTTTCAAATTCTTGGCATTCTTGCAACAGTGGCATCCGCTCTGTAGACAGCGGGACAAAGAGCGATTGGATGGCTTGATCGAGAATCTTCTGAGGGCGGCACGCCTTCTATCTGCGTCATCCAGCCACTGAGTTACCCCCGTGCGGAGTTGTATCTTTTCTTTTTAGACTTGGTCGGTATTGTGCTGTGGCCCAGCGGACTTGTTGTTTTTTCTTTTGAACTTGCTACTGGATCCTTGTATGTGTGTGGGCGGTTGATTTATTTATAAAGCGGGACGAAACCCTGTTTCGAGACTAGTAGCCTACTGCATTCCCCCATGCACGCATCAATACATACACAAACACAGGAAATAGCCGACAAACATTCAGTGCTGCTCTGTCCGACTCCACGTAGTAGCAACCACGTAGTACAAGCCTAGCTACTACTCGCATCCGGAAACCGTGGGCTCACAATCTAGCCGGAGACAGCCATTCACATTTGACGCTCACCACCATCGGTCGTCATTTTCCCTTGTCACTGCAGGGAAATAGCGAATCGAAAAGTGCCAAATTGGAAGATTCTTCCGGCCGGCCAGGCCAGGAACCGTAATTTCCATTTGCATGCATGCATGCATGAGCGTGGGCTTTATCCCTTCTTCTTCGATCGATCGTCTCTCTTGTCCTTTTGCCGTTGGGTTCTTCTGTTAATGCGATCTACTACACGATAGCCCGCGGAGCAGTTTTTTTCCCCTTATATTGTGAAACGACACTTGTAGAGAAGATGCCCCGAAAACTCTTGCACTTGGTTACATAGATAAGTCCTTGTCATGAGCAAAAATATTCGAATGTGC
This sequence comes from Poa pratensis, assembly GCA_947311845.1. Taxonomy (NCBI): domain Eukaryota; kingdom Viridiplantae; phylum Streptophyta; class Magnoliopsida; order Poales; family Poaceae; genus Poa; species Poa pratensis. Next base: position 37,487,243 of record CAMZMU010000044.1, on the reverse strand, counting down.
TTAGCTGACATTTTTTTTAGACCTCGGCAATGCCTTTGATTGATAAAGTTGAAAAGAGTTGGACAATTTATGAAGGAAACCGGCCGAAACCGTACAACACAACGCACCACACAGGGCCCAAGGCCACGCCCCAAAAAACAAGTCGACGACAATGTCGCCCAAGCGAACCATAGACGACACAAACACGGCGGAGGCAACCTCAACGCAAGCCAAAAACCCGGAGCCGACGCTCCGACATCCACACCGGCACCAAGGCCACGCCCCAAAAAACGAGTCGACGACCATGTCGCCCCAGCGACCATATCTAATGTGCTTAGCTGACATTAGAGGCATTTGGCTCATATATGACAACAGATGCCTAAACTTTTACTCCTTCCGTTCTAAATTAGATGACACAAGGTGAAACACCCCCAATGATTTAGAAACCTTGGTGCCTCTACCCGACATCCAACTCTCCATCACGCCCTGCGCAATCCACCTGGACCACCTTCCGGGGCCGCCCCCCGACATGCCTCGCACACGAGCCGCAATGCCACACGGCCTAGCTACCCGCAACCCAAACTGCGCAGTGCAACTACCCGCAGACCACGACCGTCACAACACATCTGAGGTAGCTGCCTCGACATACTGAAGATCGCCCCTCCCAGGACGCATCGACCGAGCCGACAACCTTGACACTCTTGTGTCACGAAGTCACCACTCACACTATCAAGCCGCAACCCCACCTCGGGTCACGGCCGCACATCAAACCGTGAACGAGTAGTAGCAGCTACACGCCTGCTCCTCACAATCCGGAAACCGTGGGCTCACGATCTAGCCGGAGGCGGCCATTCACATTTGAGTCACCACCGTCGGCCGTCATTTTCCCTTGTCACTGTCAGGGAAATAGGGAATCGACAAGTGCCAAATTGAAGATTCGTCCGGCCAGACCAGGAACTGTAATTTCCATTTGCATGCATGGTTGCATGAGCGTGGGCATTATCCCTTCTTGTTCGATCGTCTCTCTTGTCCTTTTGCCGTTGGGGTTCTTCTGTTAATGCAATCTACTACACGATAGCCCGCGGAGCAGCTTTCTTTTCCCTTATTGTGAAACGACACTTGTAGAGAAGATGCGCCGAAAACTCTTGGACTTGGTTACATAGATGAGCCCTTATTATGAGCAAAAATATTCGAATGTGCTTAGCTGACATTAATGGCCTTTGTCTCATATATAAAACGAGATGTCTAAAGGCCCTAAACTGTTAGTATGTAGATTGGCAGATTATTGGAGTGAAATATTTCATTAAGAGGTGTCAGAAGTATCAAGATCCCACCAATAGCCGGCCAAGATAACTATTCAGGGATTTATCCATCCAGTGTCCGTTTGTAACATGCATGTCCGGGACATCTGAGCACAAGATAAGACAAGATATGGTTTTGTTAAAAGGCAAAATTAATCGTAAAGGACTCCCGACATATACAATGTCACTGGGTTTAACACCACTTCTTAATTATCCTACAGCTTAGAAAAAGCAGCATCTTCATCTAAAATAGGAGTAAGCAACATTTGGTGATAAGTAAGCAGTATAAAAATGTCAACCCACAAACCACAGCGCTGTCTTTAACCAGCAACATGTAGTGTAATTTTCTACAGCAAAAGACGATGCATGGCTCGATGGTGGACGTACATATGATTCCAGCTCCATGATTTACCACATCAGAAGGTATGCCAGTACAAGTGCCTCGCGGAATCCTGGCTGCGAGTTCTTGGAACTACACTAGGTGGTGCATGGCAATTGATCAAAAAGCCATCCTTGACGTGAAAGAAAGTTCATAGCGCTGTCATCCAATTATAACGCGAATGAGTGGGCGGCAGATGCTTTCTGACAGCGTAATTTAGTGTCAAAGATAAAGCTAGTCCGCATTATCACAGAAAGTGACAAGCAAATGATCTTTTGGGCAACCTTTTTCCGTTAGAATGGCAACCCTGCTAGGGTGAGTCCTTTTCTTTTTTGCCTTCATTGCGGATAGAAGTTTCTTCACTTATAAAAGTTCCTTGGTATTTTGCTCTAGAATAAAGTTCATTGGGTGCTAATGACGTGATCAGTCCAAAGCATAAAACTATTACGCCATACATCAGTACACCAACGCATGTTTGGGTAGGGTCCTTCATCTGAAAAGTTTGAGTCTTTTTTTGTTCCAAATGGGACATTCGTTTCGAAGAATAGGCAAAGAGGTTGGCACATATATACACGTAATAACGATGTTAGCAGTAACATTTTTACTAGCAGGCTATCGCTGATAAAAATGTTATTGTCAATTCTAAAACATAACATCTCCAAGAAGTAACAAAATTTCATTGAAAATTAAAACATAATTTTTAAATTATGTTTTTGTTGATTCCCATTTGTCTATCATTTTACCCAAACTGTAGTCACCCAAAATTGTATTTTCGAAAGCCTACGCTTGTAATAATTTGTTGGTGCAATCTTTTGTCAGTAAGTCATATGCGTGGAGAGGTGGGATGATGTGGCCACTTTAAAGCGACTTAGCTTCCATATCCAGGTTAGGCGTGTTCTCAAGATCTCGGTCATGGACAAAGAAAGTCTTGCAACGTGCGCCAAACTTACACCAAAGTGACGTCACATCGGGACCAAGCTCTAGTTATATAGAATGCACAAAGCCCCATAAAGAAAAGAAAAACAAAACAATGATGCAATACAAGTGTACGGGAAACTTGCAGCGCCAAACTCGATAATGGAGGTCCAATCCGTAGACTACATCCAACCATGATGATTGAGGGGTAAACATATGATTCACCGCCTGCTCAAACCGTGTACAGACATTCGTAAACGAGTCTTTGTTCTCTATAAGAGATGAAAAGACGAGCACAAACGAACTAATAGGTGTACACCCGTAAATAACCTGCAAAGCGGAGTAGACTTCTTACCATCAAAATTCAGATTATTTTTATTATGTCGGGATCCACACTACTCACTGGCACTTGGTAGAATGCAGAACCAGCATTTGATCAATCAAAGAGAAAGAAGACATGCATGTTTAGAAGAGAAGACGAAACAAAACAATACAACACTCATGGTAAGGACATTGACCTTGTAAAAGTCACTACACTACATGGCTCCTCAGCCATTTCAACCCCCCCTTAGGCAGCTTATCTCAGCCTTCCATTAGTGCAGATGTTCGAATTTCAATTACGAACAACGACATACATGCAAAGCACAAAAAACTTATGGCTTGAATTCTGCCTCACTTTTCGACAATTGCACCAGCACGCAACTGGTATCGACACCAGCATACAACAATATATACCGGCACTAAAACAAGATACAAAAAATTCCGGCTCAAATTCAGTCCAAATTTCGTCACTTGCGCCATGGAAAAATCACATCAATGGGCATAAGCAGAGGAGCCGTGAAATCCTAGCGAATGGTCTTGGTCGTATGAAAATTGTCAAATGGAGGCAACGAGGGGTCGGAACAAATAAAAACAAAATGATTTGGCGGTTTGTTCAACTGACATGAGGTTGCTGACATCTGGAGACACCATACCGGTTTTACCTGTTTATGCCTCAAAGTTTCTTACAATTAAAGTCGGTAAATCTCAATCTCGAACGACATCATACATGCACAGTGCATAAAACTTATGGCTAAACAATAGTCTTGCTTCCGGCATTTACCGAATCGAGAACAAACTCTGGACAACAACCTACATGCAAAGCACATAGAACGCCTTGCGAACCAGATGGAGAAACAGATCGATGATGTGGAGCTAAACCCTGTCAAGAAGCGTAGTCTGCTCGATGGGACTGTGCGAAATTCTCAGACCCAGAGCAAGGATGGAGGCATTTCCATTCAAGCCACGAGCCCCCTACTCCAGAAAAGAGGTTATTTTCCTCTCCGATGATGAAGATTAGGGCAGTGATTACTGCATTTTGATCTTTAAATTCGGACCCGTTCACGTTTCTTTGAGCTATATCTATAGACCAAACTTCTGTTCTAAACTATAAGCGAAAATAACTGAGTTTTTAGCGTTATAACAATGTTGCACTACTCAGCGTAGGTGCTCCTCTGTATTAGACCAAGTACTTTATTATTTAGTAATTTTTTTCTGTTGTGTCCTTTGACCAGTTTAAAATCTATTTTTAACTTATGCTTCATGCAAACAGCTTCAACATTTGCAGGTTAGTATCCATATGTAACTGAGCTTAATGAGTGCAGAGAAAATTAGTTGTTTGAGATTTCTTCGCATTCTATTTTCTAATCAATCAAAAACATCAAAACGCAAGTTGAATATCATATGGCTCATAAATACATCCTCTAACTAAAAAATATAGATACCAAATACATTTCTTCGTGCTACAAGAATATTAATCGTTCAAATCCGACTCCGCATTGCGGCCAATATGTTTTTAAGATGAAATGTGCCATATCGGACTGAAAATGACCGCCAATTATTTTCCCGAAACCGGCTTAATTTCAATAAAATTATGGGCATCAAAACAAAGAGAGCATATGTCAACAATACGGTATTGCTTCCGGTTGTTGCGCATTTGTGCAACATGTACTATTCGGGAATACTCCTATTTCTGTAATTTTTTTAACAAATTGGATGTACTATTCGGGAATAATTTGGGATAAGTGACCGTCTTCGTATTTATGGACTTGGCTGATAGCCTTCCATAATGTGCCGCCATGGATAGAGCTTTCCTGGCTGCCTTGGTAATTAAATTTGCATCATCGCCTATTTCATTGACTAAAATCATAGACACATTTGTAGGAGCATGTATGAGTTGTAGACATGATGCGTTTTGCTTTTCAACCTTTTATGCTTCTGTGTAGTGCTTGTTTGAATTGCTTACAACAAGTATGCTGAATTTATTTATGTTGAAATCTTTTGTACATAGCAAAAGAATTGAAACTACTGACCTTTTTAATCTTTGACAAGGTTTCTAAACTATCTTTGAATTGTAGGCTAAGGTTTGTTTCTGTGGTAATCGCTAATCATTTCCTTTTCTATGAAATAATTCTGTATAATAAGATTTTGTTTTCAACTCTAAGTGCAATATCAGTATGCCATTAGCATTGTGACAATCGTGCAATGTGAAACTTTCGTGCTCCCCTGTATTGGTGTAGGTCATCTATTATCAAGTAATTTATGTTTGTGTACATTCATCAATCTAAATCCACTTTTACTTCATTGATGTTTCATACAGACAACTTCGCTATTTTCAGATTACTATCCGTATAAAACCGAGCTAAACATACGTCGGCGTAATGATAGTTTTAACCAATATACCATCATTTTTCATTACTCATATGTGTGTTCACAAAATTATCGATGATAGCCGTATGATGGCCGCAAGAATTGCAAACACAAACAATAATATATGCAAAATATATAAAACTTAAGCTTACATTACAGTTTTGATTTCGGCACCTACGCCAAGGGCGCAACCGGTCATCTAGTTGATATATAATGCACTGCCGATCCAGGATGCATATGCAATCCCCACCATCCATCAGACAATGAAACTAGTAACTAAGCACGCTCGCATACCTGCTTCTTACTCCGCGACGGGGCTTCATTCTGCACCGATCGATGACGACAGGGCTTCACCGGTCCAACGGCTAGCCGTCCGCGCGCTCGTGCTCGCCATAGCTCGGAGCTTTCGTGGAACCACCGTGTGATCGATGGCGGGTACCACGCCGGCACGGCGACGCGATTACTGTGCGTGTCCAAAGCTCAGTGTTCCGGTTGGTGTAATATTTGCATGCAGCTCGATCAGACTACTTTGTGGCGTAAAACCTGGACCACGGCATGGGGTTAACGTATACGAAATCGTCCCCATCATTCCGGCCGGGCATGTAACGTGAAGAGGTACAATCATGTGACAGCATCGACTTCGGTGTGCATACATGCAGTTGCGTGCACGTCTGGTTAATGTGGCGTTATGCAACGAGACATGTACATGTGTATGGAGTATGGTTTATACTCCGGACTGACAGGTTGGTGGCAAGCATTTTCCTAAGACGTCGTTTTTATTAACAAGCCAAAAGATTTATACCATCTTCATTAACTAAGATACTCACTCCGCTTATAAAAAGATGTCTCAACTTTGTTTAAATTTGCATATATGTAGACAGGGTTTAGTGTGTAGATACATGTAAATTTAGAGAAAGTTGATACATCATTTCATGGACGGAGCGAGTAGGAGTTTCAGGGGGTGTTATAAGTCTAGTCGTGCCCAGACAGTCAAGATCAAATAAAACAAAGTCTTACTTTCGCGGGATTACGTTGCACAAGGCCTTGGCCTCGGCGAGGCACCACATGTTCACCTCCTCTTTAATCTTCTCGATAAGCATGGTGGCAATGGTTGATTTTTTTCGGAAGAAAGACGCGAACGCTTCTTTCATTCTAAACTTTTCAAGAGACTAGCATCCCAAGGAAGCCAAATCCTTTGCTTGCTTCCCCATTTTTACGGATCACCTGATATTCCACCAATCCTTAACGGTATAGGTTGCTTGCCAATCATCCGCACTAGTGGAAAAAGACCTTTCTGTGGCGCACCTTTTTGGAATTCTGTGGCGCACCCGCCAAATTGCTGGGTGCGACACAGAATTCTCGCCACTAAATTTTTTTCTGTGGCGCACGGGGCTTGGTGCGCCACAGAATTCTCACATTTCTGTGGCGCACCTGGCCTGGTGCGCCACAGAATTCTGAAAAAATTCAAAAAAAGCAAAAAAAAATATAAAAAGTTTCAAAAAAATTCAGAAAAATCAAAATATGAAATAATATGAAAAATCATAATTATTTGAATTATTTTCAGATTTTTTGCACATTTTGAACTGATACCTTCCCGCTAGTTCACCCATCATCAAATTGTTCCAACCCTAGCACGCTTAACTTCTCAAATTGCTCCAACCCTACCACGCTTAACTTCTATGTTCCACCCACTTCACCTACCCTTGTGCTACTCAAGTTCTTATTGATATATATATATCATATGAATCCTCTTAAGTCTTATATGTGTATATGTTATGTATGTATTATAAATGTGTGTTTTTAAATTTCAGATTTTTCAAAAACTTCTAAACTTTCAAAAGGAGATTCAAAACTTTCAAAAGATCCAAAAAAAATCCAAAAAACTTAAAAAATTCAAAAAAGTCAAAACACTTCAAAAAAATCCAAAAAACTTAAAAAATTTCAAAAAATCCAAAAAAGTGAAAACACTTCAAAAAAATCCAAAAAATTCAACAATCTTCTTTGTTATACATTTCTGAGTCTTTTTTTTTGGACTTTTTGAATTTTTTTCTTTTTTTAATTTTTTTTTATTTTGTAGAAAAAAATCGTTTGTTTGAAATAACTCTTTTTTCTTTTGGAATTTGATGAATCTGTGAATTGCTGACCGGGTAAACCCGTTATTTCGACATATAAAACGCGTTATTTCGACGTCGTATGCAAAAGTTACGGCCGTTACAAGTTTTTTTTTCCTGTTTGTTGCAGAAAAGCTCAAAATTCATATTTCAAAATTTCTATACCTACTAGACACTCAAACCTAACTATATGTCAAAGGATTTTATTTATTGAAATTTATATCATTTTCCTTTACTTCCTGGAAGACTAAAAAGGCGATCCACAGGGGGGGATTTGAAAAAAAAAATTATGTGGCGCACCAAGCTTGGTGCGCCACAGAATGTCACCTTTCTGTGGCGCACCTGCCAGGTGCGCCACCGAATTGTTTTTTTCAAATTTCACCCGCCCCCTAGGTGACTTTCTGTGGCACACCTGGCCATGTGCGCCACAGAAACGTGACAATTCTGTGGCGCACATGGCTAGATGCGCCACAGAAATGTGACTTTCTGTGGCGCACCGTTCTTGGTGCGACACAGATTTTTTTCTGTGGCGCACGGAAATTGGTGCGCCACAGAAAGTCACCTACCTATACGAGCATCTCCAACAGCGGCTGCAAAAACGCCGCGCGCGCGATATAACTGCTTTTTAGTGCGCGCGGGGCTAAAAACACCACTCCAGCAGACGCTCTATAAGCCAGCGCGCTATAAAAATCGTCCAGCGCGCTGGACGAAGCTGGACAGTTTGCCGCAAATTTGGTGCGTCGCGTACAGCGCGCTGGGCCAAACTGAGACGACGCGCGAACTCCAACTGCCACGGTGAAATTTCAGTTGCGCGTGAAACCGCCCCAATCCACACTCCGGCGACCGGCGCCGCCCCGCCCCTGCCATCTCCTGGCCGCCGGAATTGCGCCGCCGGCTGGAATCACGCCGCTCGCCCGCCGGAATCGGTCCGAATCGCCCGGAATCGCGCCGTCCGTCCGCCGGAATCGGCGGCGACGGAGGCTCTCATCCTTGTCTCCCGTGCGGTGCCGGGAGCCGCCGCGTTGGGCCGGGAGCAGGCTGCCACCGCCGTCCTCGTCTCGCGCGCCCCCGTGGCCGGCGAGCTCCACACAGCTGCAGGCGGCGCGCGTCCTGATCCGAGCTAGCTGATTGCTTGCTGCTCCAACGATTGGGGGCCTGATTGCGTTTTAAATTTTTGGTCAGGGACCTGGTTGCGAGCTATCTGGACCTATTTCTAAACATTAGGGACTTGTTCGTTAATATATGTGTTGAAGAAATTATTTTAGCGCGTAGCTTTTTGGGCGCCTGCTGGACTGCTGCATTTTGCGCGCAGTATTTTAGTGCGTCTGGAAAACCGATTTCGGCCACGGCGCGCTAAAACTGCTATTTTGGCGCTGGAAACTTTTTTTAGGGCGCGGACGCGTAGCGCGTCTGTTGGAGATGCTCTAAGGGTTTTCCTACTAGTGCCGGGGCGATTTCGTGGAGCCCGATCCAATTCCTCATGATGAATGTCTGAAGCATGACAATAATGGGCGGGCGATCTCGGCCTAGCTTTGATTTCCGAAACAACTCGTGTGCCGCCGTGATACGAGCAAAGTAGGAACGGCCCGTCAACCGGTTAAACTCATAATTTTCCTTCTTTTTTTTCTTGGGTTCCTTAGTGGTTAACAATCTCACATGAATTTCGATTTTGACGAAACTTGGAATATGGAAATCAACTCGAGTGATTTGTATGTGAGAATTGCTTTGGTGCAAACATTCTCCAAGCATGCTTCTCGAGTCAATAAAAAAGAATGAGTAAAAAAATCATTTTGCTACTTCTCGAATGGCTAATAAGTACTCCCCCGTTCCAAATTAGCTAGATACATCCACTTTTTGACAAATGGAAGACAACTAATTTGGAACGGAGGGAGTAACTATTATAAGTCATCGACAAGAATATTAATCAGACATAGACATTAGGATCCGTGCAAACGCTAAAGGGCTGAACTTACATGAACACAAATTCCTAAGGATGGAGCATCCAAAAAACTACTATATGAGCGTTTCGAGTGTTTTGGATGGCAAGCCATCAGATTCCTGCATTTTGTTTTCCATTTGCATGATCCTATCTTTGAAATGAAAATGTTCACTAGATAGTAAGAATGTTCACCGGTGCCGCATGATCGATCTCGAAGGCAAAAAAAAAACGGCTAGCTCGAATAATGTGATCCACGCATGCATGCGTGCGAGTTTGCGAAGCGTAACCGCCCGTCCCGCGCGTCACGTTACAACGGTGCCGCATTAACTCCGGCAATTACGCCCCTCCTTGCGTGTTTTAAATTCAAAATTCAAAACCCCACGGCCATGAGCCCCCAACCGTCCGATCCCCTCGCTCACGTGGCACCCGCCGCTCGACGCCGTACGCCGTCGCTCGCCGTCACGGCGCCGTCAGCCCCGTGCGCAGCCGTCGGATCCGAATCTGATCGCAGCCTCCGGTATTTATTCGTACGCGCACCCGGGCGCCGGAGCTTCTTCTTCCGAAAGCGTGCGGTGCGGTGCGAAGGGAGCAGGCAAACGGCCAAAGCCGTTTCTGTTGCGCTGATTCATTCATGGGGAAGTACATGAGAAGGAAGCGCGGGGGAGCAGGAGCGGGGGACAGCAGCAAGGCGGCGCCCGGCGCGGTTCTCGGCGCCCGCACGCGCTCCCGCTCAGCTGCTGCCACCGCCGTCGTCGAGGGTCCCGCGAGGAGGAGGAAGCAGGCGGAGGCGACAACGGCGGCGCGTGCGGTGGATGAGGCGGTCGTTGGCTTCCATGACGACGACGGTGGCGGAGCGGCCGCCGGGTGCTACCTCCATCTGCGGAGCAGGAAGCTCTTCATTCCGGCGGCTGCCGCGGTGGTGTCGCCGCGCGGTGATCTGGCGACGGAAGAGGAGGCTTCGCCGGCGAGGCTGCATAGTTCTGCGGCGTCGGCCGAGGGGGTTTGGTCGGGATCTCGCGCTGCTCTAGCACTGCGTCGTCGACGATGGAGGTCGCGGCTAGAGAGAGGAGAGGCGGTGAAGCCGAGGTGAGTGAGAATTGAAGCCCTAGAATTCTCCGTCCATTAGTGCCGTTGGCTTGTTTTCTTCTGCTGAATTGCTACATTTGGTTCTCGTGTCTTGTGTACAGGCGAACGAGGGCCGCGACTTGGAGAGCTCCGTCAGCGACTCCGAGTGCTGCGACGGCCGGGAGAGGTGTGTTTGTCTTGGAAACTCCGGAGAATCCGCAGAATTCTGCCGAATTACGCATTGTTTCCGATCCTCCGGTGTCATTTTGAACTGATTTTTGGCATTAATTAACTTCAGGAGGGAGACGACGCCGTCGAGCAGGCCGCCGGTAGACTTGAGCGACCTGGAGTCGACTCAGGCGACGACGACAGATGAGCAGAGGCGCAAACGCTGTTGCAGGAGGACTCCGGCAACAACGACGACCAGTACAGCGACGGCATTGCACTTAGAATCGAGAGAGAGGATGCCAGCAGCGGAAGAGATCGAGCAGTTCTTCACCGCCGCCGAGAAGGCCCAAGCCGAACGCTTCGCCGCCAAGTAAGCCGAAACAAATTTACCGTCCATGCATAATTACACTACACACCTCCTGCACTGCATTCCCCCAAGTAAAACACACTGCTCCTGCGCTAATTATTGTTACCGCTGCTGCTTCACCTGAAGGTACAACTTCGACGTCGCGCTCGGCGTGCCGCTCAGCACCGGCCGGTTCGAGTGGACGCCGGTGGCCACCATCTGAAACGGCGACGACCATGAGACAACGGCGAGCGGCGGCGCGTGTAGAAAGACAAGGCTTGCTGCTGCGAAGAGAAAGAGATGCTCCCGTCCCATACCAAAGGGGAACAGTAAAGATAAAGCTGTGAAAGCCATTCAGATTTCCTCCAAAATTTTCACACTTCTGCTCAGGCCACCGCGATCGAAAATGGGTTCGGTCCTTCTGTTTTCGGTTGGTGTCTCGGGGGCCGGCGGCATTCAATGCGCAACGGCCAGCCGGCCGGCCGGCCGGCAGGCTCTGCTCTGCGCTGCGCTGCGCCGCTGTGCAGCAAGGCCTGCGACAGTTAATTAACCACCGCCACCTTCCTCTGCAGCTTCTGCTTCTCCTTCCGCGCTCTGTTATTCTTTGTACAGCTTGTCATTTCCCACGTTTCTTGCCCCCTGGTGATGCCATCTTCTTCCAGATCGACGGCGTCTTTTGTCTTCTCTGAAACGCTTCGCCTCTGTCAATCAGCGTGGCCATGTACTGTATCCACAGGGAGGGAGAGAGACGGATCGATCGAGCTAATCTAAGCTTATCCATGGCGTGGAGTGAAGAAGGTTAGGTGAGCTGGGTCCCAATGGCCGGGCCGAGGGCGGCGTGGCCTGTCGCGCGCCCACCATTGGAAGCTCCCTTGTCACCTCGTCAGGCCTGCATGGGTTTCAGCGCATACATAGAAGAAAATTAACCATTGGTGAACTCTGAATTACTGTGGCTACTAGTACTCCGAGTACATTGAGGTTTAAACATCATCTGTGATCTGTTGCTGCGGATGGCGATGCACATGCATGGGCCTGGGATAATGCGAGCAAGAATTGGTGGTGTAGGAGTATTTCGTTGGGGTCTGGGACGGTTGTCTGGTTAGACTAGTCACAATGGGAGTAACTTAGCAAGTAACATCACACATATCAAGACTATTTTGCTTATGTGGCATGTAGTTAATGAGGAGAGAGGTGTTTGGAGTAACTTAGCTAGTTACCGTAACATCACACTTATCAAGACAAAATGAGTCTATAGTGCAATAAATAAGATCTTATATGACACCACAATGATGTTACTCCCCACTGTGAAGGTGGTAACATAGACTAGTAACATCACCATGTTACTACTCTATGTTACTCCCCATTGTGACTAGTCTTAATCGGTAAGAACTGGGAGTTGTACTGATAGCGGTGGGGGCAGATCGACGGGGATAGACGCATGCACATGCTCCCGCTGCGCCCGAGCTTTCATATGCTGGAGCAAGATGCTTCCTTTTCTTCCCCTCCATGTGGAGAGTACGTGCGCTGCTTAGTTCTGGCCTTTTGAGTTTACTTTGGATCTACTCCAGTTTGGATACATACTACAGGTTTAATTGCGTGGAGCCACCGCCAGCCGATGTATGGGCAATGGTCCATGACTTTGTCAAGTGTACAGTTGTTGTGGTTGTATGTAGGCGCACGAAGACTGCTCACTTCCGTGACTTTAATTTCGTGTCATTCTCTGAGAGAGGATTTTTGGAACCCTAGCTAAATGGAGCTCGTTTTTCTGAAAATTCGAAATGCACATTTTTAAGTTTCCCAAAATCACGAAAAAAATCCTGGATGTAGTATTGTTGAGATCTATAATCATATTTTTTTAACTCCAAATACATTATAGTTTAGTCTTTTAAAAAAAGACAAATCAGGGGAAATTTCAAATTTTTGAAACTATGTATTCTTCACCATCCAGATCCACCCGTTTGTCTTTTTTGTGCAGCCCAAAATACCACATATTTGGACTTGAAAATTTGTACGATTGTATATTTAAACAATATTTACGTCAAGGATTTTTTTTGCGATTTTTTAAAACTTAAAAATGTCAGCTTTGAATTTTGAAAAAAGAGCTCCATGTAGCTCGGGCTCCATTATAGGTTTTCGGTCATTCTCTGTGTTTTATAATTTGAAGGGGTAAATCAAAACAAAATTACTCCTAGATGGTTGATTTTACACCTAGTTAATATGCAAACTGAACCATATTTTTATGTGCTCCTCACAGCCAGGCTGATGTGGCACATGTGAGAGTCTAATAGGCCGCTCCACATCGCCCTTCTTTCTAGAATGATAGTCATATCAAGTAGCGGGGATCCATAAACTTGTCAAAAGCTGGGCGAACGTTTGAAGATGTCAATTTATAGAAAAATCGTTGTACAAAACAATGAAACACAAGGGTTGGACCGCTAGCAAGCCTGGGCGGCCGCCCAACTGAAGATCAAGATTTATGGAAGAACAAAATATAGTTAAGTTTGTGCTTTCCTAAATGGATGAGAACGTCATGGTATGGAAAATGGCAATGACGTGGTGGAAGAAATATGAAAATTCAATTAAAGAAAAATAGACATCAAAATATGTATTTCTCGCCCCGCATCGGTTTATCGGACATCATACCTTATTTAAGAATGCATGGAATGTGTATCATATATTAAAGGAGAAGACTTCAAAGAGGCCAATTATCGAGTTTTTTTCTAAAGGAATTAAATTTCAAGATCCACCAAAATTCATGAAATTTTGGAAGTTCGGAATTTGTTGTTGAAAAATCATCAAACTAAAAAATTTAAATTTATTTGAATTGTGTACACATATAGTCCATAACTTATGGTAAAGTTATATTTTGGTACCCACGGAAACTATCAAAGTTTCGAAAAATTTAGTTGATTTTTTTAAACCATAGGGGAAGCCCCAACTGTGTAACTTTTATATTAGAAAAGTAAAAGGAGCTGTAAAAGGAAGTCTGTAAGCGTTACATCAAGGTGAGAAAGAAATGGACCAAAAAAGTTAAAAACATCGGGGTTATACAAAGGTGGTAATTAGCCAATCAATAAACTTTAAATCGATACAACCTAAGGTCATTGCTTGTCGTGCAGTACACGTCCGTTGGGAGACCCCAAGAGGAAGGTATGATGCAGTTCAGCAGCAAGTTTTCCCTCAGTATGAAACCAAGGTTATCGAACCAGTAGGAGGAACAATTCTTCTGAAGGTTGTTGGTGGCGCCGTTACTCGATCACCAACGTGGAACCTGCACACAACACAATCAAACTACTTTGCCCCAACGTAACAGTGAGGTTGTCAATCTCACCGGCTTGCTGAAAACAAAGGATTAAACGTCTCGTGTGGAAAATGAGTATTAAAATGCAGAGAATGAAAAAGGAACAGTTTGCAGTTTGTGGTTTAATCAATGTAAAAGAATGGACCGGGGTCCACAGTGCACTAGTGGTGTCTCTCCATAAAAGATAACTAACATGCTGGGTGAACAAATTACAGCTGGGCAATTGACAAATAGTGAGCGCATGACAATGCATATACATGGCATGATGATTACTATGGTATTTAATTGGGCATTACGACAAGATACATAGACCGTTATCCAACTGCGTCTATGACTAATAATCCACCGCCGGTGTAACATCCCAAGTTTTTCAAAATTTTAAAAATTCAGAAAGATCAAAAACTTTTTGAAAACTATATATATTTTGATTTGAAAATCTAAAACCATGCATGCATTCATCTTTTTCTTGTCTTGTTTGCATTTGAATTTTCAAAAGTTGGAATTATATTTCCACTTGAAAACATATTTGAGAAAATATCATAAAAGGGCATATTATGCTCTATATAATATTTTTGATTTCTATGATTTTATTTGATCTATTTTGATTTGTGGTTTTGATTTGATTATATTTATCTGAAACATAAGTTTAAACTAAGTTATTTTCAAAATATATATTTGTGGAATTTAATTTTGTTTTCATAATTTCATTTGGTATTTTTGGAGCTTTGTAGTATCACTTGCTTATCTTATTTCTATACAGATTCCCATACATGTAAATACATAACTTTGGATGTAGCCATGCACGTACCACTAGTGGAAAAGGGGCCTTTGGTTCGGGCCATTAGTCCCGGCTGTGGCCTGGGCCGGGACCAATGGTCCGGACACGTCGCCCCGAAAACGCTTCGGCGGACGTCAACCTTTAGTCGCGGCCCGTTAGGAACCAATGGTCCCGGTTTTAGATACAAACCGGGACTAAAGGTCTCTGCAGTGCTGCGGCCTCTGGGGCACCCCTTTAGTCACGGCCCGAAATACAAACCGGGACTAAAGGTCTCTGCAGTTTCTGGTCAAACCGCGCGAGAACCCTTGAGTTCCCGCGCTGGTCGTTGATCACACGGGGAACGAAGAGGCTGATCAAACTTAATGGATTTTGGAAGTTGATCAAACACACGGCTGATTAATTACCATGGCCTCCTCATCTCCCTGCTTACTCTATATAAGAGAGCTACAGTGCCATTTGCAAAATGCACTCCTCTCTCTAATCTCTTCTCTATAATCCTCTCTTGAATCGCTGCCGCGCGCGTGTGATACGTCTCCAACGTATCCATAATTTTTGATGTTCCATGCTTGTTTTATACCAATTGTTACATGTTTTGCATCTACTTTATGTCACTTTTATACATTTTCTGGGACTAACCTATTAACAAGATGCCGAAGCGCCAGTTCCTGTTTTCTGCTGTTTTTGTATTCCAGAAAAGCTAGTCTGGAAATATTCTCGGAATTGGACGAAACTTCATGGAGGGTCCTATTTTACCAGAACACACCTGAAGGACCAAAGGAGCAACGAAGGAGAGCCACGTGGGCCCCACACGTGGCCAGGGCGTGGCCAAGGAGCCAGGTGCGCCGAGGGTGCGTGTGGGCCCCACGGGGGTCGCCAGCCGCCGCCCTTTCACCTACTTATTCCCCCGATGCAAAAACCCTACGGGCCCGAGCCATTATCCACGAAAAGTTCCAGAGACGCCGCCGCCGTCAGCCATAGCTCGGGAGGGTTCAGAACCTCTTCCCGGCACCCTGCCGGAGAGGGGAATCGTCACCGGAGTCTTCTTCATCGCCATGCCTGCCTCCGAGGTGATGCGTGAGTAGTTCATCCTTGGACTATGGGTCCATAGCAGTAGCTAGATGGTTGTCTCTCCAATTTGTGCCATCATGTTTAGATCTTGTGAGCTGCCCTACATGATCAAGGTCATATTATTGTAATGCTGCATGGTGTGTTTGCTGGGATCCGATGAATATTGAATATTATGTCAAGTTGATTATCAATCTATGCCCTATGTTATTTATGATCTTGCATGCTCTCCGTTGCTAGTAGATGCTTTGGCTAAGTAGATGCTTGTGACTCCAAGAGGGAGTATTTATGCTAGATAGTGGGTTCATGCCTCCGTTAAATCTGGGACAGTGACCAAAAGTTCTAAGGTTATGGATGTGCTGTTGCCACTAGGGACAACCTAACGATGCTATGTCCACGGGCATAAGTGTTTGTTTACATTACGCGCTTTACTTAATGCGATTATCCGTTGCTTGCAACTTAATACCAACGGGGAACTCGGATGACAACCCGGCGGTGGATTATTAGTCATAGACGCTGTTGGATAACGGTCTATGTATCTTGTCGTAATACCCAATTAAATGTCATAGTAATCATCATGCCATGTATATGCATTGTCATGCGCTCACTATTTGTCAATTGCCCAGCTGTAATTTGTTTACCCAACATGTTAGATATCTTTATGGAGAGACACCACTAGTGAACTGTGGACCCCGGTCCAATTCTTTTAAACTGATTAAACCACAAACTGCAAACTGTTCCTTTTTCATTCGCTGCAACTTAATACTCATTTTCCACACGAGACGTTTAATCCTTTGTTTTCAGCAAGCCGGTGAGATTGACAACCTCACTGTTTCGTTGGGGCAAAGTACTTTGATTGTGTTGTGTGCAGGTCCACGTTGGTGATCGTGTTGCGCCGTGCGAGCCGCCAACAACCTTCTGAAGAATCGTTACTCCTACTAGTTCGATAAACCTTGGTTTCATACTGAGGGAAAACTTGCTGCTAGGCTACATCAAACCTTCCTCTTGGGGTCTCCCAACGAGCAAGTACGTCTTGCATCAAGCCTTTTTCTGGCGCCGTTGCCGGGGAAAGAGCAAGCATTTCACTCCAACAATTTGCTCCCCTGTCAACACGCCATCAAAGTAGTACCAACTTTTCTGGCGCCGTTGCCGGGGAGTAGCAGTTCTTTTGCAAGGGGAGTTTCACACTTCCAATCTCTTTACTTTGTTTTTGTCTTGCTTAGTTTATTTTATTTTATCTTGTTTGCTTTCAATTATCAAAAACACAAAAAAATTAGTTACTTGCATCTAGTTTATTTTCCGTTTAGTTTTTTTATTATCATGCTTCTCCCTAAGTATACTAAAAGAAATATCTGTGGGTAGTGGGTCTATCATTGGAAGAGATAACATTGAGGAATTCTTAATCATGTTAGTATGGTTGAAGATTTTGAAGATAGATCCTTGGTAGAACTTGCTCCAAATTATGAAATTGCTACAGCTTCTCTAGTTCACATGTTGGAAGCTCGATTTGTCAATCTTAGTCCCATAATGCAGCACATGTTTCTAAAACTTCATGATACGGAGATGGTGAAAAGAAAGATTTTGTTTTAGAAACCTACTTAAAGAATTTGGTGATGTTGCTAGGGAAGCTAGAAAAGTTTTTATTAAATACAAGATGCTTGGTATTATATTGATTGTTAATACACTTGAAAAACTTGAAAAGAGAGGTTAAGTACACTAAAGAAACTAATGTGAGGGGGAAGTTAAAATACCAATACCTTTTAAGCTTATAGGAATGCAGGAGGCACTAGAAAAGAATTTTGATTGGATTGTTCCTGAAAACCCATTTGATGAATATGATGAGCCTGAGGTATTGAGAAAGGGAATTCCGAAACCTATATAGACAAGATAAATGCATTGTTGAGAAAACTTCCGACCTCTCTTTGATGCTTCTTCACTTGGTAATACTTGATGCATGCTTTGTGCCTAGCTAAAAGGCGTTAAAGAAAAGCGCTTATGGGAGGCAACCCATTTTATTTTTCTGCAATTTTTCTTTTATTGAGTCAAGGAGTTTGTTTACTTCTGTAGCAACTCCTTTGTATCTTTATTTTCTCGCATTGTTGTGCCAAGAGTAGCCTCTAATGTTAAGATGCTTAATTTTGATTGCTGCGCAGAAACAGATTTTTGCTGTTCACTGTACGAAATTAAAATCACCAGATTGTTAAAAAATCTGAAATTTTTGTGCGTAATCTTTATGAATGTCTGAATCTTTCATTAGTTCAAGTTTCTCGATCTGAGCGTAAGTGCCTCGAAAAAATTCGTCTTTGCGGACTGTTCTGTTTTAGACAGATTATGCCTTTTTATTTTGCATTCTCTCTTTT
Source organism: Poa pratensis (assembly GCA_947311845.1). NCBI lineage: Eukaryota > Viridiplantae > Streptophyta > Magnoliopsida > Poales > Poaceae > Poa > Poa pratensis. Next base: position 37,468,848 of record CAMZMU010000044.1, on the reverse strand, counting down.
ACTAGTGTTGAGTGAAATTCTTTTTTGGGTGGAAGAGCTTCACATAACATCAGTGGCTGTAGCTAATGTTTAAAGTAACAAATCATATTGCGTCTTTATAGAACATGTGAGTTTTTGATTATGCACTAACCCTCTAATGAGATCTACTTTGAGTTTGGTGTGACGGAAGTTTTCAAGGGTCAAGAGAGAAGGATGATATAGGATCAAGAAGAGTGAAGAGCTTAAGCTTGGGGAGGCTCCCATGGATCTCCCCAATATTTCAAGAAGACTCAAGCGTCTAAGCTTGGGGATGCCCAAGGCATCCCCTTCTTCATCGTCAAAATTATCAGGTCATCTCTAGTGAAACTATATTTTAATTCTTTCACATCATATGTGCTTTTCTTGGAGCGTCTGTGTGCTTTTATTTTCAATAAAGCTTGACTGGACCCTAGCATTCTTGATTGGGAGAGAGACACGCTCCGCTTTTTCATGAGAATACTCCTATTCTTCACTTATATTTGTTGAGTATTCATATCTAGCGCTGTTCAGCTTTTAGCTCTTGTTTTCATGTATCTCTTGTCAGAGCTATTAGCTTTCTTTTGTAGAAAGTACTCTCTTGCTTCACTTATATTTGTTTGGAGAGTTGATTAAATAAATTGATTGGTGTTTGGTTGGTTCAGAAAATGTTGCATGTGGTAATTGGTATAAGGAAAAACTTGCTTAATCTTGTAGATCACTAATGGATAACTTGATGCTTGTCAATTGTTTTGAGTTAACAAGTAGATCATGATTAAATTGTGCATCACATGAGTTAAGCCTATTAGTGAAGAACTACCGTAAAGCTTGTTGAAAATTTGGTTTGCATCGGTGGTATCTCTAAGGTCTAGATATTTTCTAATAACGGGTTTGGTTAACAAGGAAGACGGTATGAAGTCTTATAACGTTTGCAATATGTTTGTCATATAAAACTTGGTGTACGGGTTGATATTCTTGTTTGCTTACATAACCTTGCTAGCCTAAACTCTGTACTGAGAGGGAATGCTTCTCGTGCATCCAAATCCTTGAGCCAAAATCCATGCCATTTGTGTCCACCATAACTACCTATATGTGGTATTTCCTTGCCACTCCAAGTAAATTTTTCATGTGCTACCTTTAAATTATTCAAAATGTTATTATTCCCTTTTTGTGTCAATGTTTACTAGCTCATGAGGAATTAGTGTGGTTATTCTTTATTCTATTGTCAATGGACTTTTACACCTGGACTAGTGGCATATACATCCGCTTATCCAATTTGCAAAAAGAGCTGGCAACGGGGTGCCCAGTCCCAATTAATTACAACTTTAACCAATTAATTCTCTTCACACTTTTGCCCTGATTCATCAGTAAGCAATGACAAACAGTGAAATACCTGAATGTGTGTAAACCAAAGAGAAAGAGGGATGATCTGCCTTGCTGGTAGAAATAACGTCCTTCATGGGAGCCGCTCTTAAAAGTCCGTTTGACAGGTAGAATACTGTTCTCACCCGCTACCATTCGTTGACAATTAACAAACACCTCTCAAAAATAGATACTCCTCCATGGTATGTGATTGATGGAAGGCACCCGAGGATTCGGTTAGCCATGGCTTGTGTTAGCAAGGTTGGGAGGAGTATCAAATATTTTATGCAATCTCTATATGCTTTCAAAAACCTAAAAGCTCTAGCACATGATTTAATCCCTGCTTCCCTCTGCGAAGGGCCTTTCTTTTACTTTTATGTTGAGTCAGTTTTCCTATTCTTTCTGTCTTCCACAAGCAAACACTAGTGTCAATTTTGTTACAACATGCGTTATATGCAATGTATTGGACTTGTTATACTACTTTGTGTTGACAATATCCATGAGATAAATATGTTGAAAGTTGAAGCAAATGCTGAAACTAATTCTTCCTTTGTGTTGATTAAATACCTTTTTAGAAACTATTGCTTTATGAGTTAACACTTATGCAAAACTGTTTGATGCTTGTCTCGAAAGTACTATTCATGAAAACGTTTAGCTTGTGTGATTCATTGTTTACTCATTATCTATTTGATAGCAAATTATAGACCATTGACTTGGATCACTTCATTCATTTACATGTGCCTTGCAATATTATATGATCAAGATTATGATAGTAGCATGTCACCTCAAAAATTATTTTGTTTTTATCGTTTACCTACTCGAGGACGAGTAGGAACTAAGCTTGGGGATGCTGATACGTCTCAAACGTATCTATAATTTTTGATGTTCCATGCTTGTTTTATACCAATTGCTACATGTTTTGCATCTACTTTATATCACTTTTATACATTTTTTGGGACTAACCTATTAACAAGATGCCGAAGTGCCAGTTCCTGTTTTCTGCTGTTTTTGTATTCCAGAAAAGCTAGTCTGGAAATATTCTCGGAATTGGACGAAACTTCACGGGGGTCCTATTTTACCAGAACACACCTGACGGACCAAAGGAGCAACGAGGAGAGCCACGGGGCCCCACACGCCAGGGCGCGGCCGCCGCGCCCTGGGTGGTGTGGGCCCCACGGGGGTCGCAGCCGCCGCCCTTTCGCCTACTTATTCCCCCCGACGCGAAAACCCTAAGCCTGAGCAAATATCCACGAAAAGTTCCAGAGACGCCGCCGCCGTCAACCCTAGCTCGGGAGGGTTCAGAACCTCTTCCCGGCACCCTGCCGGAGAGGGGAATCGTCACCGGAGGCTTCTACATCGCCATGCCTGCCTCCGGAGTGATGCGTGAGTAGTTCATCCTTGGACTACGGGTCCATAGCAGTAGCTAGATGGTTGTCTCTCCACTTTGTGCCATCATGTTTAGATCTTGTGAGCTGCCCTACATGATCAAGATCATATTATTGTAATGCTACATGTTGTGTTTGCTGGGATCCGATGAATATTGAATATTATGTCAAGTTGATTATCAATCTATCTATGTTATTTAAGATCTTGCATGCTTTCCGTTACTAGATGCTTTGGCCAAGTAGATGCTTGTAACTCCAAGAGAGAGTATTTATGCTAGATAGTGGGTTCATGCCTCCGTTTAATCTGGGACAGTGACAGAAAGTTCTAAGGTTGTGGATGTGCTGTTGCCACTAGGGATAACCTAACGATGCTATGTCCACGGGCATATGTGTTTGTTTACATTACGCACTTTACTTAATGCAATTATCCGTTGCTTGCAACTTAATACCAACGGGGACTCGGATGACAACCCGGCGGTGGATTATTAGTCATAGATGCTGTTGGATAACGGTCTATGTATTTGTCGTAATGCCCAATTAAATATCATAGTAATCATCATGTCATGTATATGCATTGTCATGCGCTCACTATTTGTCAATTGCCCAGCTGTAATTTGTTCACCCAACATGTTAGTTATCTTTTATGGAGAGACACCACTAGTGAACTGTGGACCCCGGTCCATTCTTTTACACTGATTAAACCACAAACTGCAAACTGTTCCTTTTTCATTCTCTGCAATTTAATACTCATTTTCCACACCAGACGTTTAATCCTTTGTTTTCAGCAAGCCGGTGAGATTGACAACCTCACTGTTTCGTTGGGGCAAAGTACTTTGATTGTGTTGTGTGCAGGTCCACGTTGGTGATCGTATTGCGCCGTGCGAGCCGCCAACAACCTTCTGAAGAATCATTACTCCTACTGGTTCGATAAACCTTGGTTTCATACTGAGGGAAAACTTGCTGCTAGGCTACATCAAACCTTCCTCTTGGGGTCTCCCAACGAGCAAGTACGTCTTGCATCAGCGTGCCATGGAGCCACTTGCGCGCCCACCTCGATCCCAGGTGTACCACTACAAGGACGACGACGTCAACATGCACTTCAAGGTCGTGGTCACTCTCCGCGCATCAGCCGTGGAGAGATGGATCCGCCACGTCAAGAGGCGCTACCTCGACGCCGCACCGATGAAGATCGTGGGCCTCGACTGCGAGTACACCGACGCACCCAAGGAGAGGCAGCGTGCCGCCGTCCTACAACTCTCCATGGCGACCGACACGTTGGTGTTCCACATTTGCCACGCTGATCGGGTGCCGCAGGCCCTCAAGGACTTCTTGATGGACAAAACTATCAATTTCTGCGGCGCGGCTATCAACAACGATCAGCGTATGCTGGGGCCTTATGGAATTTATATTCCGTCCGCCGTCGACCTCCAGTGGGCCGTTCGCCCTAACCCAACGTACCCTAATCTTCCGAGTCTCTATACTCTAGCCAATGTTACTATTGGCACAACGCTTCAGAAGAAGAAGAAGGTCAACAACAAGAAGAAGAAGGAGGACGAGAAGAAGAAGGAGGACGAGAAGAAGAAGGAGGAAGAAGAAGAGGACCTCACATCAGGTTGGGGCGAGTTTCCATTAAGCTTTTATCGCATCAAGTATGCCGCTCTGGACGCTCGCCTAGGTTACGAGATTGGTAGGAGGTGTCTCGGTGCTATGTGAGACGTTTGATTGAAATAAAAAATTATGTGATCTTTGGATGTATTTAGCCCTTGAAAAAAAAAGTTATGTGATTGAAATAAAAAGGAGCTGTGTCGGTACTATTACAACAATAGCAAGTTTGTGCACGTACTATTTTAATTTATGTGAATTTTAATTTCTGCCAGAATTGAAATTGAAAATGAATTAATAATTATTATTACTTAATCGTAAATCTTACTTAATCCATATTAAATTGAAAATGTGAATTAATATGATACCGAATTGAAAATGAAATGAATTAATATGACACCATATTGAATTGAAAATGAATTAATATGAGACCGAATTGAAAAATTGAAAATGAAAAATGAATTGAAACAGGAAGAAAAGACATTTAGTCCCGGCTTGAGATACAAACCGGGACTAAAGGGCTGCGGCCACCTTTAGTCCCGGTTTGTATGTAAAACCGGGACTAATGGTCTGTCCCTATATATATGTCAGCCCCTCCGCCCCCTCTCCTGTTTTTTTTCCTGGTGGAGGTGGAGTAGGTTTGGTGCTAGTTTTTTTTTTTCTTCATATGCACTAGAGGTGTTCGGTGAAATGCCTGTTAGAGCGATGCCACTTGAGTTCACACAAGACAGACATGATATGAGGTGCCCGAGCCACACTTAAGCTTCCTCCTCTTTGTTTCCACGTGTCCTAAAAGGTTAGCAACTATTTTCTCGTTTAGACCGCGCGGTAGTAATTTTAGCATCGTGATTGCGTTTGATATATAGTTCTATGATGCAGATGAGCCATCCATGGATGTACGGTGACCGACGCTATGCCGATTACAGAGAAGGCGTGCGTTCTTTTCGCCTTGCGGCCGAGGCGAACAAGCATGGGGTTGGCTTTATGTTTTGACCATGTGATGAATGTCGGAATGTGAAGGATCACAGCAACTCAAGAATCATTCAGAGCCACCTGCTTCGGTCCGGTTTCATGCCCGGCTATAATGTTTGGACCAAGCACGGAGAAAGAGGGGTTATGATGGAAGACGGCGATGAAGAAGAGAACGATGATGACAACTACCTATCTATGTTCCCTGAATACGCTGATACCGAAATGGAAGGCAATGAAGAAGAAGAAGAGGGTGAAGAATGGGCACCAGATGAGCCCGCTGATGATCTTGGTCGGGTCATTTCTGATGCAAGGCGAGGCTGCGACACAGAAAAGGAGAGGTTGCAGTTCGAGCAGATGTTACATGACCACAACAAATTGTTGTACCCAAGTTGTGAAGATGGCCAGAAGAAGCTGGGTAGCACACTGGAATTGCTGAAGTGGAAAGCAGAGGCCGGTGTGACTGACTCGGCATTTGAAAAGTTGCTGGTACTAATGAAGAAGATGCTTCCAAGAAAGAACGAATTGCCCGCCAGCACGTACGAAGCAAAGAAGCTTGTCTGCCCTCTAGGATTAGACGTGCAGAAGATACATGCATGCCCTAATGACTGCATACTCTACCGCGGTGAGAAGTACGAGAATTTGGATAAATGTCCGGTATGCACTGCATCGCGGTATAAGATCAGAAAAGATGACCCTGGTGATGTTGAGGGCGAGCCACCCAGGAAGAAGGTTCCTGCCAAGGTGATGTGGTATGCTCCTATAATACCACGGTTGAAACGTTTGTTCAGAAACAAAGAGCATGCCAAGTTGTTGCGATGGCACATGGAAGACCGTAAGAAAGACGGGATGTTGAGGCACCCCGCTGATGGTCGGCAGTGGAGAAAAATCGAGAGAGAGTTCCCGGACTTTGCAGGTGACGCAAGGAACTTATGGTTTGGTCTAAGTACAGATGGCATGAATCCTTTTGGGGAGCAGAGCTGCAGTCACAGCACCTGGCCCGTGACTCTATGTATCTACAACCTTCCTCCTTGGTTGTGCATGAAGCGGAAGTTCATTATGATGGCAGTGCTCATCCAAGGCCCGAAGCAACCCGGCAACGACATTGATGTGTACCTAAGGCCATTAGTTGATGAACTTTTGCAGTTGTGGGCCGAACCAGGTGTACGTGTTTGGGATGAGCACAAACAGGAGGAATTTGACCTACGAGCGTTGTTGTTCGTAACCATCAATGATTGGCCTGCTCTTAGTAACATTTCAGGACAGACGAACAAAGGATACAATGCATGCACGCACTGTTTAGATGAGACTGAAAGTATATATCTGGATAAATGCAAGAAGAATGTGTACCCGTACAATCGTCGTTTTCTTCCGCACAGGAATAACTTAAGGAAAAAAGGCAAGCATTTCAATGGCACGGCAGAACCCCGTAGTGGTGCTGATGTATTTGGTATGGTCAAGGATTTAAATGTAATCTCTGGAAAGGGTCCTGGCAGACAGCCTGTTCCGAATGACGCAGACGGACACGCACCCATGTGGAAGAAGAAATCTATATTTTGGGAGCTACCCTATTGGGAAGTCCATGAGGTCCGCTCTGCAATCGACGTGATGCACCTGACGAAAAATCTTTGCGTGAATATTCTAGGCTTCCTGGGCTTGTATGGGAAGTCAAAAGATACACCGCAAGCACGGGAGGACCAGCAACGTCATAAAGGACGAGACGGCATGCATCCAGGGCAGTTTCAAGGGCTCGCCAGCTACGCTCTTACCAAAAAAGAGAAGGAAATCTTTTTTGAAGCCCTTTTCAGTATCAAGGTCCCGTCTGGCTTCTCGTCAAATATAAAGGGAATAGTAAATATGAAACTGAAAAAATTCCAAAACCTAAAGTCTCATGACTGCCACGTGCTTATGACGCAATTGCTTCCGGTTGCATTGAGGGGAATTCTACCAGAAAATGTTCGACTAGCCATTGTGAAGGTATGTGCATTCCTCAATGCAATTTCTCAGAAGGTAATCGATCCAGAAAGTCTATCAGGGTTACAGATTGATGTGGTGCAATGTCTGGTCAGCTTCGAGTTGTTGTTCCCGCCATCCTTCTTCAATATTATGACGCACCTCCTAGTTCACCTAGTCGAAGAGATTAGAATTCTCGGTCCTGTGTTTCTACACAATATGTTCCCCTTCGAGAGGTTCATGGGAGTCTTAAAGAAATATGTTCGTAACCGTGCTAGGCCAGAAGGAAGCATCTCCAAGGGCTATGGAACAGAGGAGGTCATTGAGTTTTGTGTTGACTTTCTTCCTGACCTTAAGCCGATTGGTATTCCTGAATCTCGGTATGAGGGGAGGCTGACTGGAAAAGGCACACTAGGAAGGAAAGCAACGGTATGTATGGACAGGGATTCTTTCACTCGAGCACACTACACAGTTCTAAACAATGCCACCGTGGTGGCTCCGTATATCGTGAAACACAAGAATATTGTACGCTCCGAAAACCCGGGGAAGGATGACTCCTGGATTCAAGGGAAACACGTGGCGACTTTCGGCAGTTGGTTGCAGACACGTCTCATGAATAACACCACTGTTGGAGATCAGCTGTACTTGTTGGCCAGGTCACCATCTTCGACTATATGTACTTTCCAAGGGTACGAGATAAATGGGAATACATTTTACACGGAAACCCAAGATAAAAAGAGCACTAACCAAAACAGTGGTGTCCGATTTGATGCAACAAACGACAATGGGACAAAGGACACATATTATGGTTGCATACAGGAGATATGGGAACTTGACTATGGACCTTCTTTTAAGATCCCTTTGTTTCGGTGCAAATGGGTCAAGCTGACAGGAGGCGGGGTAGATGTAGACCAAAAGTACGGCATGACAACAGTGGATCTCAAGAATCTTGCGTACATGAACGAACCATTCGTCCTAGCCAACGATGTGGCTCAGGTTTTCTATGTGAAGGACATGTCTACCAAACCGAGAAAAAGAAATCAGCAAAAGAATACATCGTCCGATGAGCCAAAGCGCCACATAGTTCTTCCAGGGAAAAGAAACATCGTGGGAGTCGAGGACAAGACAGACATGTCAGAAGATTATAATAAGTTTCATGAAATTCCGCCCTTCACAGTGAAAACTGACCCATCCATCCTGTTAAATGATGAAGATTCTCCATGGCTACGGCGCAGAAGAAAACCTTCCTCCACTAGACAGGGATGTGTTAAACGTAAAATGTAATGTATTAAACCTTTATGTGATGTGTAGTAATGTATTAAACCTTTATGTGATGTGTAGTAATGTATTGAACCTCTCGGGTCCATTTTTATTTAACCATAATACATCAGGAATAATGTGTGGGGAATTTGATCAAACACCTAGGTAGGGGACGGAGGGTGGTGTGGAGCAAAACACACGGTTTCCCCGTCATACAGCCCTACGGTGCCTCGTGAGTGACTGCATATCAAATGCACCGTAGGGCTGTATGACGGGAATCTGAATGCTTTGTATACTGCAAATCATCGCGTGGTCGTGAGCATGGCTACCACTTCCACCACCACCACTCCCACCTCCTCGGCAATTCATCATTGTGTCACCCTAATCCAGTGGTTGGATTCAACCTACCTGAGGGCTTGTGTTTCCAACAGCATCGTTGTGTTGTCCTTATTCACCGTCATACAGGAGGTGGCTCCAATGGCTGGCCGGTGAACAAGGACGAACACAATAATGCCAGGGAACATGCCAGCAGGTAGGCTAAATCCAACCATTGGATTCGGTGGCAAAGGTAGACGCTAGTTGTGTGCCATTCGGCAAGACGTCTCTGATGTTCTATAACCGTCCGGCAAGACGTCTCTGATGATCTGCAACCGTTTGGAACGGTCGCAGGTCATCAGAGACGTCTTGCCGCTGGTTGCCCAAAGATGCCTCTCCGAGTGACGCTGGAATGTTTTGTGCGAGTGAGTAACCTGTCTGAGGAGGTGGGCTATATATAGGGTCGCATGGCTTACGAAGTGGTCGTGATAGTGCTGATCCGACGGCTCAGAAGCGCTCGAAAGAAACACACCGCTGATCCAACGGCTCACAAGCGCTGGAAGGAAGCACACGATCTGTGTGATTCTTTAGTCCCGGTTGGTGTTACCAACCGGGATTAGTTCTAAAAATCCAACGGCTCACAAGCACTCAAAAGAAACACACCCCTGATCCAACGGCTCACAAGCACTCAAAAGAAACACACGATCCGTGTGCTTCTTCCTTATTGGTGGGAATCCCTTTAGTCCCGGGTGGTATCACGGCCCGGGAATCCCTTTAGTCCCGGGTGGTATCACGGCTCACAGAGTGATCCAACAGCTCACAAGCCCTCAAAAGAAACACACCCCTGATCCAACGGCTCACAAGCGCTCGAAAGAAACACACGATCCGTGTGCTTCTTCCTTATTGGTGGGATTCTCACTATATATATGTAGTCATGGCCTCCATTGGCATAGCACATCTAAACTCATATCTGCAACCTCATCACTCTCCCATGGCTTCCACCGTACCCACTCTAACCTACTCGGAGGTGGAGGCGCTTTGCGCCTCGAACTACCCCTGCCCGCCCGGCTACGACGTCCCCACCGGCTGGAGGCTGAGCACCGGAGGCGTGCCGGTCCCTCCTGTCCCTCAAGGTTTGGCGCGTCGGGCGGCCATCACGAACCACTACTACCTCGAGCTCACTCCGGAGCAGCGGATTGATGCGCGTAAAGTCACACGTCAGTTGGGAACCCCAAGAGGAAGGTATGATGAGCACAGCAGCAAGTTTTCCCTCAGTAAGAAACCAAGGTTTAATCGAACCAGTAGGAAATCTCGAAGCTACGAAGGTTGTTGGTGCAGGAATGTAGTGCGGCGCAACACCAGGGACTCCGGTGCCAACGTGGAACCTGCACAACACAATCAAATCACTTTGCCCCAACTTAACAGTGAGGTTGTCAATCTCACCGGCTTGCTGAAAACAAAGAGTTAAACGTATGGTGTGGAAAATGATGTTTGTTTGCAGAGAATGAAAGAGAACAATGATTGCAGTAGGTTGTATTTCAGATGTAAAAGAATGGACCGGGGTCCACAGTTCACTAGTGGTGTCTCTCCAATAAGATAAATAACATGCTGGGTAAACAAATTACAGCTGGGCAATTGACAAATAGAGAAGGCATAACAATGCACATACATATCATGATGACTACTATGAGATTTACTTAGGGCATTACGACAAAATACATAGACCGCCATCCAGCATGCATCTATGCCTAAAAAGTCCACCTTCGGGTTAGCATCCGCACCCCTTCCAGTATTAAGTTGCAAGCAACAGACAATTGCATTAAGTACTGTGCGTAATGTAAACAACACAAATATCCTTAGACAAAGCATCATTAGGTTATCCCTAGTGGCAATAGCACATCCACAACCTTAGAACTTTCTGTCACTGTCCCAGATTCAATGGAGGCATGAACCCACTATCTAGCATAAATACCCCCTCTTGGAGTTACAAGTATCAACTTGGCCAGAGCCTATACTAGCAACGGAGAGCATGCAAGATCATAAACAACACATATAAGATAGATCTATAATCAACTTGACATAGTATTCAATATTCATCGGATCCCAGCAAACACAACATGTAGCATTACATAAAGATGATCTTGATCATGATAGGCAGCTCACAAGATCTAAACATGGAAGTACAAGTGGAGAAGACAACCATCTAGCTACTGCTATGGACCCGTAGTCCAAAGATGAACTACTCACGCATCAGTCCGGAGGCGGGCATGGTGATGTAGAGCCCTCCGGTGATGATTCCCCTCTCCGGCAGGGTGCCGGAGGAGAACTTCTGAACCCCCCGAGTTAGGGTTGACGGCGGCGGCGTCTCTGTATCTGTTCTGGAAAATTGGCTCTCGGTACTAGGGTTTTCGGGGACGAAGGAATAAATAGGCGAAGGGGCAGCGTCGGTGGCCGAGGGGGGCCACCACACCACGTGGCGGCGCGGCAGAGGGGCCTGCCGCGCCGGGCTATGGTGTGGCCCCCCTGCTGCCCGTCCTCGACTCCTCTTCGGACTTCTGGAACACTCCGGGGAAAATAAGATATTGGGCTTTTGTTTCGTCCGATTCCGAGAATATTTGCAGAAGTACTTTTCTGGAAACAAAAACAGCAGAAAACAGGAACTGGCGCTTCGGCATCTTGTTAATAGGTTAGTTCCAGAAAATGCATAAAAACATTATAAAGTGTGAATAAAACATGTAGGTATTGTCATAAAACTAGCATGGAACATAAGAAATTATAGATACGTTGGAGACGTATCAAGCATCCCCAAGCTTAGTTCCTACTCGCCCTCGAGTAGGTAAACGATAAAAAGAATAATTTCTGAAGTGACATGCTACCAACATAATCTTGATCAACACTATTGTAAAGCATATGAGATGAATGAAGTGATCCAAAGCAATGATCTATAGTTTGCTAACAAAATAGATAATGACTAAACAACTGAATCATATAGCAAAACTTTTCATGAATAGTACTTTCAAGACAAGTATCAAAAGTCTTGCATAAGAGTTAACTCAAAAAGCAATAGATTCTAAATAAAAGGTTTTGAAGCAACACAAAGGAGGATTTAAGTTTCAGCAATTGCTTTCAACTTTCAACATGCATATCTCATGGATAATTGTCAACACAAAGTAATATAATAAGTGCAATAAGCAAGCATGTAAGAATCAATGCACACAGTTGACACAAGTGTTTGCTTCTAAGATAGAAAGAAGTAGGTAAACTGACTCAACATAAAGTAAAAGATAGGCCCTTCGCAGAGGGAAGCAGGGATTAAATCATGTGCTAGAGCTTTTCAAGTTTTTGAAATCATAAAGAGCATAAAAATAAAGTTTTGAGAGGTGTTTGTTGTTGTCAACGAATGGTAGTGGGCACTCTAACCCCCTTGTCAACCAGACTTTCAAGAGCGGCTCCCATGAAGGACGTTATCTCTACCAGCAAGGTAGATCATCCCTCTTCTCTTTTGTTTACACATGTATTTTAGTGATATTTATAGATGACACTCCTCCCAACCTTTTGCTTTCACAAGCCATGGCTAACCGAATCCTCGGGTGCCTTCCAACATTTCACATACCATGGAGGAGTGTCTATTCAAAATTAAGTTGCTTACTGATAAATCAGGGCAAAACATGTGAAGAGAATTATTAATGAAAGTTGATTAATTGGGGCTGGGCACCCCGTTGCCAGCTCTTTTTGCAAAATTATTGGATAAGCGGATGTATATGCCACTAGTCCATTGGTGAAAGTCTGTCCGGAGTAAATGACAAGATTGAAAGATAAAAACACCACATACTTCCTCATGAGCTATAAAACATTGACACAAATAAGAGATAGTAGCTTTTGAATTGTTTAAAGGTAGCACATGAAGTATTTACTTGGAATGGCAGAAAAATACCACATAATAGGTAGTTATGGTGGACACAAATGGCATGGGTTTTGGCTCAAGGTTTGGATGCACGAGAAGCATTCCCTCTCAGTACAAGGCTTTGGCTAGCAAGGTTGTTTGAAGCAAACACAAGTATAAACCGGTACAGCAAGACTTACATAAGAACGTATTGCAAGCATTATAAGACTCTATACTGTCATCCTTGTTGCTCAAACACTTTTACCAGAAAATATCTAGACCTTAGAGAGACCAATCATGCAAACCAATTTTCAACAAGCTCTACGGTAGTTCTCCACTAATAGGCTTAAACTACATGATGCAAGAGCTTAAACATGATCTACTTGAGAGCTCAAAACAATTGCCAAGCATCAAATTATTCAAAACAATATACCAACTACCACATGAAGCATTTTCTGTTTCCAACCAAATGATCAATAAGTAAATGCTGCGGCTTTCAGCTTTCCCATAAACATAAACATATAAGTGCTGAGGCTTTCAGCTTTCGCCATGAATACTAAAAAGTAAAACGAAGAACAAGTGTTCACATGAAAAAGCGGAGCGTGTCTCTCTCCAACACAAGCAAGCTGGGATCCGATTTTATTCAGAAAACTAAAATAACAAAACAAAAATAAAAGCACACGGACGCTCCAAGTAAAGCACATAAGATGTGACGGAATTAAAATATAGTTTCACTAGAGGTGACCTGATAATTTGTTGATGAAGAAGGGGATGCCTTGGGCATCCCCAAGCTTAGACGCTTGAGTCTTCTTGAAATATGTGGGGATGAACCACGGGGGCATCCCCAAGCTTTGACTTTTCACTCTTCTTGATCATATTATATCATCCTCCTCTCTCGATCCTTGAAAACTTCCTTCACACCAAACTCAAAGCAATTCTCATTAGAGGGTTAGTGCATATCAAAAATTCACATGTTCAGCAAGGACACAATCATTCCAACACTTCTGGACATTACCCAAGGCTACTGAAATTTAATGGAGCAAAGAAATCCACTCAAACACAGTAAAAGAGGCAATGCGAAATAAAAGGCAGAATCTGTCAAAAACAGAACAGTCCGTAAAGACGAATTTTTTCGAGGCACTTAACATGCTCAGATGGAAAAGCTCCAGTTGAATGAAAGTTGCGTACATATCTGAGGATTACTCATGAATTTTTTCAGGATTTTTAGAATTTTCTACAGAGAGAAAAGCTCAAAACCGTGACAGCTAACAAATCTGTTTCTGCGCAGAAATCCAAATCTAGTATCAACTTTCTTATCAAAGACTTTACTTGGCACAACAATGCAAGAAAATAAAGATACAAAGGTGTTGCTACAGTAGCAGAAAAACCTTGACTCAAATATAAAACAAAAATTGCAGAAATAAAACAATGGGTTGTCTCCCATAAGCGCTTTTCTTTAACGCCTTTCAGCTAGGCGCAGAAAGTGAAAATCATGTAACATCAAGAGAAGAAGCATCAACATCATAATTTTCCTCAAAAACACAACTTGTTGCAAAAGGTATCTTAGATGCTCCCTTATCTATATTTCCCATAGTGGTACTAAGGGTTTTATCAATTTTAAGCTCATAATGATTCTTTGGTTTTGGCACCTTAGGGACATACATGAATTTTTGCTCCTTACCCACATAAGCTTTCTCCTTAAACTTAAGAGAAGAAAAAGTTGAACCCAAGGTTCCCATAGCTTCTTCAAGTTCACCAATTCTATGGGTTTGATTATCATGAATAGCACAAGTTTCTAGAACAGCAACTCTTTCATTAATTCCTCCTAGGGATTTATCAAGTTTATCAAAATTTTCAAGTAGGATCCCCAATTTAGTCTCAACACTAGGAAGATTTTTCTCTATGGCCTCCAACTTTTTTATGACATCATCAAGAGAAATTTCAATTTTAGCTTCATTAACAGGTGGTATTCCAACTAGACTCTCAATGATGTAACTAGCTTCTAAAGCAGGAGTGCCTAGAAAATTACCTCCTGTAAGAGTATCAAGAACATATCTATTCCAACTAGAGATACCGACATAAAAGTTCCTAAGAAGGATTGTAGTGGAATGTTTCTTAGTGCACCTATGATGAGCATCACTAATTCTATACCAAGCATCTTTAAAACTTTCTCCACCTTGTTGCTTAAACGTACGAACTTCAACTTCAGGACTACTCATTTTAGCAATAATAAAAAAAATTAACAAGGCAAAACCGAATTAAACAAAATAAAACAAGTAACTAATTTTTTTGTGTTTTTGATATATAGCAAACAAGACAGAAAATAAAATAAAGCAAGACAATAAACAAAGTAAAGAGATTGGATGTGAGAGACTCCCCTTGCAGCAGCAACTAGAAATCCCCGGCAACGGCGCCAGAAAATGTGCTTGATGCGCGTAAAGTCACACGTCAGTTGGGAACCCCAAGAGGAAGGTATGATGAGCACAGCAGCAAGTTTTCCCTCAGTAAGAAACCAAGGTTTAATCGAACCAGTAGGAAATCTCGAAGCTACGAAGGTTGTTGGTGCAGGAATGTAGTGCGGCGCAACACCAGGGACTCCGGTGCCAACGTGGAACCTGCACAACACAATCAAATCACTTTGCCCCAACTTAACAGTGAGGTTGTCAATCTCACCGGCTTGCTGAAAACAAAGAGTTAAACGTATGGTGTGGAAAATGATGTTTGTTTGCAGAGAATGAAAGAGAACAATGATTGCAGTAGGTTGTATTTCAGATGTAAAAGAATGGACCGGGGTCCACAGTTCACTAGTGGTGTCTCTCCAATAAGATAAATAACATGCTGGGTAAACAAATTACAGCTGGGCAATTGACAAATAGAGAAGGCATAACAATGCACATACATATCATGATGACTACTATGAGATTTACTTAGGGCATTACGACAAAATACATAGACCGCCATCCAGCATGCATCTATGCCTAAAAAGTCCACCTTCGGGTTAGCATCCGCACCCCTTCCAGTATTAAGTTGCAAGCAACAGACAATTGCATTAAGTACTGTGCGTAATGTAAACAACACAAATATCCTTAGACAAAGCATCATTAGGTTATCCCTAGTGGCAACAGCACATCCACAACCTTAGAACTTTCTGTCACTGTCCCAGATTCAATGGAGGCATGAACCCACTATCTAGCATAATACCCCCTCTTGGAGTTACAAGTATCAACTTGGCCAGAGCCTCTACTAGCAACGGAGAGCATGCAAGATCATAAACAACACATATAAGATAGATCTATAATCAACTTGACATAGTATTCAATATTCATCGGATCCCAGCAAACACAACATGTAGCATTACATAAAGATGATCTTGATCATGATAGGCAGCTCACAAGATCTAAACATGGAAGTACAAGTGGAGAAGACAACCATCTAGCTACTGCTATGGACCCGTAGTCCAAAGATGAACTACTCACGCATCAGTCCGGAGGCGGGCATGGTGATGTAGAGCCCTCCGGTGATGATTCCCCTCTCCGGCAGGGTGCCGGAGGAGAACTTCTGAACCCCCCGAGTTAGGGTTGACGGCGGCGGCGTCTCTGTATCTGTTCTGGAAAATTGGCTCTCGGTACTAGGGTTTTCGGGGACGAAGGAATAAATAGGCGAAGGGGCAGCGTCGGTGGCCGAGGGGGGCCACCACACCACGTGGCGGCGCGGCAGAGGGGCCTGCCGCGCCGGGCTATGGTGTGGCCCCCCTGCTGCCCGTCCTCGACTCCTCTTCGGACTTCTGGAACACTCCGGGGAAAATAAGATATTGGGCTTTTGTTTCGTCCGATTCCGAGAATATTTGCAGAAGTACTTTTCTGGAAACAAAAACAGCAGAAAACAGGAACTGGCGCTTCGGCATCTTGTTAATAGGTTAGTTCCAGAAAATGCATAAAAACATTATAAAGTGTGAATAAAACATGTAGGTATTGTCATAAAACTAGCATGGAACATAAGAAATTATAGATACGTTGGAGACGTATCACGGATGAATCCCCGCTGGCATCCCGACTACCGCCCGACTTGGGACGCCTTCTTCATCAATCAGCGTGAGAGGGCGCTCGCCAGGTACGAGGAGGATGGCCCGCCTCATTCGAACTTCAACGAGGCCGGCCGTCGGCTGTGGTGGAGCGGTCGGACTCTTCAGAGCGTCATGAACTACATCACGACCGGCGATAACCCCCGCCTGCGCTACCCTCACTTCCAGTCCAGGCGCCCGACGACAGCGACGACGACGGCGGCAACTACGACGATTACGAGGACGAGTATTATAGGCCTAGGCAGGAGTATGACTAACCTATGGTTTGTTTATGTACCCTATGGTAGTTCATTGTAAGGGGTCGAATTATCGAAAACTATGGTTTGTCTATGTACCCAAGATTAATTTGAAAAAACTCAGTTCTGCAACATTGTTTGTCGTACCAAGATACAGCTATGTGTCAAATATGGGCACATTTCGACAAACTATGACACGGAGATGACCATAACGAGGTCATTTGTCCCGAAACTTATACATGTTTATAAATGATTGACCTTTTTGTGAAGAAGTTTTTTGTAAACCATGTGAAAACTCAAGTTTATCATTTTTCCTAGCAACTAGTACACATGAAAGTACTCCATGCCAAAGGATTTCATTTTTTGAGTATTTTTTCACTTTTTTTGACTTTTTTTAAAAAACGGTCAAAATGGCCGCTGTTACTATTCATTGTAAGGGGTCGAATTATCGAAAACTATCGATGGTTCTGTGATATAACCACTACTTGTGCACCTTAAAAACATTTTTCAATTTTTTTTAGAGCAAGCTATCACCCACTTGTAGTTCAAATTTGAATTACTTTCGAAAATAGACATAAAGTCGTTTAAGTAGGCGAAATTAGCTAGAAACCGAGAAAATTACCAATATTTGTGGATTGTCCATAAAATATGGTCTACTTTGTGTGATAATTGGATGGGTGCCATTTTGCACCATATTTGTTGTACTTGCTTCACAAAAAAATGTCATTTTCGAAAACCGAAAAACAAAAAACGATATTTAGAATAGTTATAATAATTATTTTATAAAACAGAAAATGGTTTTCAATTAGTTATTCAAATTCAAACACTTTTCATGTTGAAAGTTTTGTCAGATTCAAAAATATGCAAAAACTGCTTAATTCAAATTTTAAATGTTTAAAAAAGGTCCTGGTTCTGTTCAGAAGTAAAAATTCAGTTGCGCGCGCAATTTTTGGGACTTTAGTCCCGGCTGGAGCCACGGGCCGCGACTAAAGGTGTGTTTAGCGCGCGGGAACGCGAAAAGCCCTCCAACCCCTTTAGTCGCGGCCCGTGGCAAAAACCGGGACTAAAGACCCCCCTTTAGTCGCGGGTTGAGCCACGGACCGCGACTAAAGGTCCCTCCACTACTTAAGCGGCACGGTTGGTCCTTAGCCATTTTTCATCGGAGGCCAAGCGCGAGGAGCAGAGCGACGCCGTCAGGCTGCCAAAATTTTCCGTCGCCGGCGAGGCCGTCCCCGACGCCGCTGCCGTCTTCGACACGGCCGCTGCCCGTCGCCGGCGCCTCCTCTACTTCCCCACCGAGTGGTCCGTGGTAGGAAGGCCGGAATCCGGCGAATCGAGGCCCCGCCCCCAACTCCGGCCACCGCGTGCGACCACGATTCCGTCGCCGTACGACCTCCCCCGACCTCGTCGTCCACTCCATCGTGCTCAGGGTGAGCTTTTGCATCCTCCAGTGCCTTCAATTCGACTTATTGCGCCCCGTAGCTCCGCCGCCGCGTTGACCGTCGTCGGCCGCCGCCAAACATCGTCGCCGGCGTTGCTCCGGCGACCCAAATTGGGCGGCGCCGCTACCAAAAGGTTCCCTGCAACCTCCTCTACGTCGCAGCGAGTTCGAATCATCCAGAAACGCGCGGATTCGAGAAATCGTTGATTAACCCGAAATTTCAAAATAGGGCTTTATAATTCTGTTTCTGTGCTGTAGCTTTAATTCAAAATAAAATAGTTAAACTCCGTGTTTGTGCAAACCAAAAATCACAGTGATAAATGAATGAGTTTAGAACCACTTCCAACTTGCAAATCTTAAAAATATTAATTTGTGTGTGCTTGATAATTACTGTACTGCCACTGGTATAAATCAAAGAACTATTTTTAACTTGGGATTTATGAATCCAAAAATTGTAAATCCAATTGTTTTGGAATGCTTAGGACAGTAGCTTTCAGTAGGAATTAACCCCATGTGTTTGGGATGCTTAGTTTTGAAATGGCATGTGTTTGTAGTTTGGACCAGTAGGGTTTTCTAGCATTTAATTAATTTTCTGTGAATAAGATTTTGGACTAAATCCAATTGCATTAGTTTAAAATACTTACATAGAAACTAAACCTATCTTTGCATAACTTGTTGATGAACAGAACACCCTGGACTTAATAAACTCTAAAAATGGTGTTTTCTGCCTATTAAAAGTGATAAAATAAATATTTGGTCCTTTATGAAATTGTTGCTATTGTTGTTTGTGAAATGTTTAGGTACTGTAGATCACTACATAATGTTGTTCTTAATATGTTAGTACTGTTAGTGCTTAAGTAAAAACAAAATGAAGTTAGTTGTAAAATGCTATTAGTGCCTAAGAAAATAAAATGAATTAATCATGCTTGTAGTAATTTTTAGTAATTGATTTGTAGTGGATATATTGTGACTTAATAGATTTGTAGTAATTTTTTAATTACAAAGTATTGATGATAACAATTGATACACATTAGATAAGTGACTTGTATTCATTGCTTTAGTAATTATTTATAATAATTGATACTCATTTTATTTGATGCATTTTGAAATAATATTGTGTGCATTTTGCAGAAACTATGGATCCACCTAGTCCAATCCGCAGAGACCTAATACAGGAAGAAATTCTCGAGGATATAATCCACGACGCCCCAGATGCTGATCCAGCCGAATCTCCGTCGTCATATCTGAACCCCTCCGGGGATGGAATGGAGGCCGACCGACGTGAGGATGAAGCCGACGGCTCCGATGATGGAGAAGGCGATAGCTCCGATGATGGAGAAGCCGGCGAGGTAGATATGAAGTTCGGCGATCAGTAGATGCATTACTTGAGTTGTATATATATAAATTGACGAATGTTTCTTCTCTTAGGCCTCCACATCGAGCAAATCTACCAAACGAGGCCCGACCAAAAAGTTGGCCCCATCTACGCATTATACATTTGAGGTCATAGCCCCTACGGGCGAACCGAAGGAACCCAAGAAGGCTGCCGATGTATTTAGAAAACAATGCGGAGTTCTGGTTAGGGATCACGTCCCGATCAGCGTTCGAGACTGGAATAAGCGCAAAGGGGCGAACGATAGTGAGTATGTCGCCGAAAGGTACAAAACGGGTCTTTGGAATGACCTCATGGCACATTTCACCCTGCCAGAATTGGAGGAACCTGCCGAGACTGCAAAATTGAGGGAGAAAGTCAAGCGGTGGACTCTCTCGAAGATGGCCGAACTATTCCGGGTGTGGAAGAAAAGATTATGGCAAGACTATCGGAAGAAAAAGACTGCTCCAGTATTCGAAGGCTATCTAGCGAAGCAGGCGGATCACTGGAACGCATTTAAGGAGTACAAGGAGTCAGAAGATGCCAAGGAGCTGTCAAAAAAGAACAAGGATAATGCTGACATGAAAATGTATCACCATAAATTGGGGCCAGGGGGCTACAAGACTGCCATGCCAAAGTGGGATAAAAAAGAGCAAGAGCTGCTTGCTAAAGGGATCCAACCAGAACCATTGCGCGAAGAATGGGAAACGAGGGCAAGAAATTGGTTCCTTGCGCATGGGAGTACATACGACGAAACAACTGGGACCTTATTTGCAGTGACGGGATTAGGATACCCAGGGACAATTGGCTTAGAGTGGTGAAAGAAATTAAAGAGGGGAAGTTAAAGTTCCGTCCCGATAGAGAGAAAGACATGCTGACATTGGTCCTCGGGAATAATGAAAAAGGAGGACGAACACGAGGCTTTGGCCCTAGTTGTCCGTGGTGGATGGGGTTTGCCAAAGACATGGAAACTTACAGAAGCCGATCGAGAGCAAAGCGGCGACAGGAGGAGGAGGTGGGAGACAAGTTCAGCCAGTTGTTTGCCAGAATTGACAACCAGCAGCAGCAGATTGACGAACTTAGAGGAGTAGTGCGCCAGCAAGATCCTGCACTCGATATTACCGCCGGCCCGTCTCAGCGTAAAAGCAGCGTGGGTGACTCGGAGGTCCCGGCTGACGATGCACGGCGAATGATAGAAGGCGGTCCTGGCTACCCCGTGGATGGAATCAAGGATTCAATATCTTGTGAGCTCCATCAGAAAATGGTGAACATATCCATGAAGGTGGCGGTCGGATGTGTTGTACCTTGTCCACCTGACGCACGCTGGAATGACCGTGAGATTCCAGCTGGCTATGCTAAAGTCGTGGTGGATGAAGTACTACCGGACTTTATTGATATGTTGCTTGACATCCCTGGACCGCAAGACGAGAGGACACTCGGAGAAGTAGTGGGTGCTGTCATTCTATGGGACAAGAACAACATCAGGCTTCCAGGCTCGGCGCCAAGGACAACACCGCCTCCGAGTCGTCGCAGGTCCCCTACACCTCCAAGAAGCAGCCCACCCCATGACTACGACCACCACAGCGCGAGTCCGTCTCGATCTCCGCTGCCGGACTTGGGTCCGCCGTCTTCGCCGCCGCCTTTGCCCGCTAAGGACAATAAGCGGAGGCGTGATCCGTCGATGAGTACTAACCGACGCAGCCCAAAAAGACAAAGGTCGCCCCTCCCAACAGTACCTCATAAGAATCTTCCTATCAGAACTTACGACCGTACCGACGAGGAAATCGCAGCGATCGCAAAGGCCCAAAAAGATGCGCATTTTGCAAAGAAGAAACCCAAGGCCGCCCCGGTATACACCGAGAAGCAAAAAGCGTATGCACGTGATTGGCTGAACACACCAAGGCAATATGACTTGCACCATAAGCCCGATGACTATCTACGCACACTTCGGAAGGAAACGCGGAAGGGCAAATCAGGTGATAGTGCAAGCGGGAGCAAACGGCCAAGTAAAGGTGCAAGTGCGGAAAGAAGGGACGTTCCCCAGCTCGGAGAACAGGCCAAACAGTCGATCCCACCCCTCAAGGTGTTATCCACAGACGTTCCCGTGCAGGCGGAAAATCAGGATATGGCAGAAGCTGCGAAGTTGGCGGCCGCTATGGGTGTGACTGTTGCGGAATTGCTTGGTACCCAAGACGACAATATACCCAAGGCTCCTGTAGTCCGTACATATGTCCCAAAGGAGGAATGGTCAGCAGAGAGAAGTGGCAACAACTGCCAACACAAATGCGGAAATTGCATGACTGGTACATGCAAGAGTCACAGAAGGGCAGAATAATGATCGTGGCGAAAGTCCCACATGAGTACTACTTCCGAGAAGAGAGGTCCATGTTGACTTTTCAGAACTCTACCAGTTATACAATTTCGACGCCCTCGACAAATGTCTCATAAGTTGCTACTGTCTGTAAGTTGTTGAATTCATTGTCTACTTATAAGTTGTTCAGTCTTTCAGTTGTTCAGTTCATTGCATTTTAATTATCCTCGTTATATCCTTTTGTACTCTATTCTGCAGAATGAAGATCCGGGAATGTAAAAGAAAGGTCTATAGTGTTGGGTTCATTGACCCAGATAAAGTACATATTCAATCTTTAACGACGAAACCCGACGAGACGGAGCAAAACCTTCTAAGGTTTCTAGCGGAGCAAAATTTCTGTGACCACATACTATTTCCTTACAACTTCGGGTGAGGGTCTTACTATGATGTACACATTCACTTTTGCTTACTCGATGTTAACTGTAATTGATGAGTTACTGACGTATATATAAACGTGTGCAGGTTCCACTGGATTCTGCTAAACATTCAAGTTGATAAGGGAATAGTTGAAGTCATGGACCCATTAAAGAGACCCCTGGAAGAGTTCCGCAGCATGCAGGACATGATCCAGAAGTAATTTTCGCGCTATATCGGTCTCTTTCGTTGATTTCATGAGATATCAGGTAATGAATAACTCATTAATTCATTTTTTTGCCGGGCAGGGTTTGGATCCGGTTCAAGACTGTGGTGGCGGGCCGATGGAGTGAGAAGCTGA
The DNA here is from genome assembly GCA_947311845.1 of Poa pratensis. NCBI lineage: Eukaryota > Viridiplantae > Streptophyta > Magnoliopsida > Poales > Poaceae > Poa > Poa pratensis. The sequence continues at coordinate 37,445,909 of CAMZMU010000044.1, read as the reverse complement.
AGTTTACTCCGATCCCGGTAAGTAGTACGAGATATGTCCACGCATCTCTTTACTTCTAGTTTCAATACAATTATGATGCTAGATTGTTATTTTTATTGAATTCTATTCTCGTAAAGTGCGCGAGGCAGCCACAGGGGACGAATCTATGTGGATACTACGTTTGCGAGTTCATTCGCTCGTTTACCACTGAGGCAAAAGATTATAGAGTCGACGTAAGCAATACATTCACAACATTATTTTATTACCGTCACTTTTTGTTATCATGATTGATGTTCATATTGATCTCCTTTTCTTATATAGTTCGAAGAAATGCGGGATCGACTCCTACCACAGCAACGCGTACTAGCAATTGCTGAGGAGCTGGCGGGATTTATTTTGAGCGAGATGGTAAACGACGCCGGTGAATTTAGTGTGAATAGGCGCTTCTGATGATCCCCGGCCGTGTAATCGAATATACGGGCTCTAGTCCCGGTAATTGTGATCTCCATGTAAATATCAAAATTGTATATATTTGTATGCTCGATCGCAAGACAAGTTATCTTATATATGCACGAATGTGTACGGTATGTGATAGCGTAGAAATACCGCTAAAAGAAAACAATTATCTTTGCATGCTTGAAGAAATAAATAAAAGAAAACAAATAAACCTAAACCTAAACCCTAAAGCAATAAATAAAAGAAAACTATTAGTCGCGGCCCGTTAAACGAGCCGGGACTAAAGGTGCTGCCCCCAGCGCGCTCCGCAGGCGGCCACGTGGTGGGCCTATGGTCCCGGCCCGTTATACGAGCCGGGACTAAAGGTGTTGCCCCCAGCGCGCTCCGCAGGCGGCCACGTGGTGTATCTTCTGTCCCGGCTGGTAACAGGCCCGGGACTAAAGGTTTGGCCTTTAGTCCCGCCTGGCCTGTCCCGGTTCTCGACCCGGGACAGAAGCCCCTCACGGCCCGGGACAGGAGGCCCTGTCTCCACTGGTGTACACACCCTTTTGTTTTCCTCTTCCACGTAACTAGTACAGTATGCACCCATCGATCAGTTTTATTGTCTTCTTTTTCTTTTTCCTTTGCCTACCGAAGCTTGCTACACTAGCTAGTTCTCTCCATCGTTCTTTTTCTTTCTGTTCCATTCTCCTTTACCATGGATGCATCGAACCGAGCCCAGCCAAACGAGGAGAGGCAGCCCAGCCCAGCCCAGCCCAGCCCAGGGCTCGCTCGCACGCACTAAGGCCCAGCCGAGCGAAGCGTCGCTACTTCGTCTTCGTCTGCACGCACGAATAGAAACGGTGGGTCACTGTTGCCGCTGCCGCATCAATTCCTTTTACCCTTCATTTATTTTTCAGTCGCGTACGTTGCAGCGCTTGCTCTTCATGCACGCACCCATGCGAAACGCCAGTCGAACGTGAAACTGCCGTATCAAATACTCTTTATTCGGCATTCATCTTCGAGTCTGTCCAGAACGCCCAGTAAGCCAAGCGTTCGCTGCTGCCTCGCCCCTGCCTATCTAGACCACACCCAGCCTATACATCCTTGCTATATTTTCCATCTCTCGTCGCCAGCACAAACCCCAGCTTGCCCACACGATCCAATCTCGTGGAGCTCCGACCCAGACCACCGTTGGACGCCGCCCACGTTCCCAGCGACTTCGGCCACGCCATGACAAACGCTCGCGCCGGAACTACTACGAGGAATAGAAGGGACGATTCAGGCGACCAGAAGCTGGATTGGTTGATTGCACCGGACGAATTTCGCGACTCCATCTTCTCGGTTCATCATCTTCGACGGACGAGTCCGTCGCATATGGTGAGCATCTGGTCAATTCCTTTGAACCATATTCTCATATTATGTAGCCTAACTCCTGGACATGATTTTACGTCATATACTTGCTGTTGGCTGCGCCGCCGTCACTCCATCCGCTCGCTGTCGCCGCTAGGAGCGTCCCGAGGTGCGCCAAGATCGCCAACGTCTCCTTCTTGACGTACACTACGCCATGCTGGCCTACAACGACAACTTATGCAGCTTCCTCGATGATCCCGTCCAACGCCGAGCCTGCCGAACGCGTTGTAACGACCACAACTCCTCCTGTTGGTGAGCTGCTGCTGCCCTTTGATCTTAACCGTCCATCACAGATCGAGCGGTCATGAATAGATCACTTAGATGAAGGGGTCCCAGCCAGTAGAATTTCGCCATGTATCCACCAATTAATCCATTTTCGTTTTTCTGTTTAATTTAGGCAGAAAACTTCCAAAATTCATATCTCTTGTTTTGTTCATCCAATTTTTGCAAATTTGGTATCCCTGGAATCGTTAAAACATATAGAACACGTTCCTATAATTATTTTCAAGTTTTGACAGTCATAAAATATTCGAATTTCAAATGTGATATTTGAGTAATTTTGGCATAACTTTAAATATAAAAAGTGTTTTTGAGTGAATCCAATTGCAGTAGCTTAGTTTAGAAGCCCTCTGTCCAGTAGAGCCCTCCCTGTTTTTTTTATAAAAGTATTTAGTGGCTCTGTTTTAATATTTGTGTGTATGCCTATTTTTGGGAATAAAAAATGCTTTTAATTATTTTAAAATGCATTTTTGTGTCTTATGACAGCATGCATATTTTCAAAACATAAAATAGAGTTGGGAGTATATTTAGAGAGTTTAAAATTCATTACATGCATATCATTTATTTTTGTTTGATATATTGGTTGCTTATTTATTTTTGCCTTGTGTGAATTGTTTAGATTATTCCGAGAGTCCGGAGAACGTTTGCGATTGTTGTTCCTACAACTCCTGCCAAGGCAAGTGGCACATTCATAAATCTCCTAAGTATTTTTTCTATGCATGACTAGTATATTTTTCTTAAGCATGTGTAGGACTTAGTAGTATTGCTATGCAAGACATGTTTAGAATTTTCCCTATTCCTATGTGTCTAGTACCTATGTAATAACTTAGTAGAAATATTGATGCTATGCAAAAGTTATTTTTTTTATAAAAAGCTAAATTCTACTAAGTTAAAGAAACTCCTGGGTGGATTGGTTTGATAGAGGAGGCGAAGTTGAGTGGCTACTCAGTGCCATGTCTATGGTTTTACCTGAGTATGTGCACTTGTGGATTGCCACCCAGGGATCAAAGGGATTCGAAGTGTTCCAAGTGAAGATTGCTTCCAGTGCAGCCATTGGTCATATGGGCTCTGTCTTGATGGATTAAGTTGCGTGGACTCACCCCGGCTTGACATGTGGTGGTAGAGGTTTGTAGGTGGAACGGGTCAGGCCGGTATGGGGTGGGAAAATGCTTCTGAAAAATCTCGTCTCATTCTTCTCCTTTTCCTTATCACTGATGGAGTGTGGAGGATAGTTTGGGCTGAATGGGTCTAATGGTGAACGTGCACAACCTCTCGAGAGTGTCAAAACTAAGTACTTAGCCGTGTCCCCGGTTACGGACAATTTTGAGCAGCTGATCAAGGACGTCAACGAAGAATCCCAACACTCCAACTTCTGTAATAAAATTTTGAGGGGTGAACAAGGGTAGAAGAGACTATGGTTTTCATGCCATACTTGTCTCAACTAGGTAAACAGTTTTTCAAAGAGTTAGGAAAAATTGGCTTTCTGCAAATAGCCTTTGAACTCCACCAGCCAATTAAGCATATAGGTTATTAGAGTTTTCCACTAAGTGTCCACAGAGTGTCACTTGCCAGTTCCATTTTATATGGTTCTGACCCACCTTGTTGCGACATTTTTCTTGTTGCAGGATGTTCATACGATGAGTGAGGTTTGCAACCAACATGTTTCGCCTGTGGCACATGAAGATGATGGAGACTCACTGCTACTTTTTATTCCGCTATGCTAATCTTTGTAAAAGGCTAGCCTTGAGCAATGCAAATTGTAATGAATATTTTAAGTCTGGATCATGCGATGTAATAAAATTTGACGCATTTGCATGATATTCATCTTAGACTGTGTGTGCAAACGAATCGATCCAGGGATTTGCACTATACACAGGGACCTTGCCATTTTCTAAGTGCAGGTCCGCTACAGCCGGGTTGTCATCCGAGTCCCCCGATGGTATTAAGTTGCAAGCAACGGATAATTGCAATAAGTAAATCGCGTAATGTAAACAAACACATATGCCGTGGACATAGCATCGTTAGGTTACCCCTAGTGGCAACAGCACATCCACAACCTTAGAACTTTCTGTCACTGTCCCAGATTAAATGGAGGCATGAACCCACTATCTAGCATAAATACTCCTCTTGGAGTTACAAGCATCTACTTGGCCAAAGCATCTACTAGTAACGGAAAGCATGCAAGATCATAAATAACATAGGGCATAGATTGATAATCAACTTGACATAGTATTCAATATTCATCGGATCCCAGCAAACACAACATGTAGCATTACAATAATATGATCTTGATCATGTAGGGCAGCTCACAAGATCTAAACATGATGGCACAAATAGGAGAGACAACCATCTAGCTACTGCTATGGACCCGTAGTCCAAGGATGAACTACTCACGCATCACTCCGGAGGCAGGCATGGCGATGTAGAAGCCTCCGGTGACGATTCCCCTCTCCGGCAGGGTGCCGGGAAGAGGTTCTGGACCCTCCCGAGCTAGGGTTGACGGCGGCGGCGTCTCTGGAACTTTTCGTGGATTTTGGCTCAGGCCTTAGGGTTATTTTCTCGGGGGGAATAAGTAGGCGAAAGGGCGGCGGCTGGAGACCCCGTGGGGCCCACACCACCCAGGGCGCGGCAGAGGGGCCGCGCCCTAGTGGCGTGTGGGGCCCTGTGGCTCCTCTCCGTTGCTTCTTTGCTCCATCTGGTGTCTTCTGGTAAAATAGGACCCCCGTGAAGTTTCGTCCAATTCCGAGAATATTTCCAGACTAGCTTTTCTGGAATACAAAAACAGCAGAAAACAGGAACTGGCACTTCGGCATCTTGTTAATAGGTTAGTCCCAAAAAATGTATAAAAGTGACATAAAGTAGATGCAAAACATGTAGCAATTGGTATAAAACAAGCATGGAACATCAAAAATTATAGATACGTTTGAGACGTATCAGCATCCCCAAGCTTAGTTCCTGCTCGTCCTCGAGTAGGTAAACGATAAAAACAAAATAATTTTTGAGGTGACATGCTACTATCATAATCTTGATCATATAATATTGCAAGGCACATGTAAATGAATGAAGTGATCCAAGTCAATGGTCTATAATTTGCTATCAAATAGATAATGAGTAAACAATGAATCACACAAGCTAAACGTTTTCATGAATAGTACTTTCAAGACAAGCATCAAACTGTTTTGCATAGTGTTAACTCATAAAGCAATAGTTTCTAATAAAAGGTATTCAATCAACACAAAGGAAGAATTAAGTTTCAGCATTTGCTTCAACTTTCAACATATTTATCTCATGGATATCGTCAACACAAAGTAGTATAACAAGTCCAATACGTTGCATATAACCATGTTGTAACAAAGTTGACACTAGTGTTTGCTTGTGGAAGACAGAAAGAATAGGAAAACTGACTCAACATAAAAGTAAAAGAAAGGCCCTTCGCAGAGGGAAGCAGGGATTAAATCATGTGCTAGAGCTTTTAGGTTTTTGAAAGCATATAGAGATTGCATAAAATATTTGATACTCCTCCCAACCTTGCTAACACAAGCCATGGCTAACCGAATCCTCGGGTGCCTTCCATCAATCACATACCATGGAGGAGTATCTATTTTTGAGAGGTGTTTGTTAATTGTCAACGAATGGTAGCGGGTGATAACAGTATTCTACCTGTCAAACGGACTTTTAAGAGCGGCTCCCATGAAGGACGTTATTTCTACCAGCAAGGCAGATCATCCCTCTTTCTCTTTGGTTTACACACATGCAGATATTTCACTGTTTGTCATTGCTTACTGATGAATCAGGGCAAAAGTGTGAAGAGAATTAATTGGTTAAAGTTGTAATTAATTGGGACTGGGCACCCCGTTGCCAGCTCTTTTTGCAAGTTATTGGATAAGCGGATGTATATGCCACTAGTCCAGGTGTAAAAGTCCATTTGACAACCAGAATAAAGAATAACCACACTAATTCCTCATGAGCTAGTAAACATTGACACAAAAAGGGAATAATAACATTTTGAATAATTTAAAGGTAGCACATGAAAAATTTACTTGGAGTGGCAAGGAAATACCACATATAGGTAGTTATGGTGGACACAAATGGCATGGATTTTGGCTCAAGGATTTGGATGCACGAGAAGCATTCCCTCTCAGTACAGAGTTTAGGCTAGCAAGGTTTATGTAAGCAAACAAGAATATCAACCCGTACACCAAGTTTTATATGACAAACATATTGCAAACGTTATAAGACTTCATACCGTCTTCCTTGTTAACCAAACCCGTTTATTAGAAAATATCTAGACCTTAGAGATACCACCGATGCAAACCAAATTTTCAACAAGCTTTACGGTAGTTCTTCACTAATAGGCTTAACTCATGTGATGCACAAATTTAATCATGATCTACTTGTTAACTCAAAACAATTGACAAGCATCAAGTTATCCATATTAGTGATCTACAAGATTAAGCAAGTTTTTCCTTATACCAATTACCACATGCAACATTTTCGGAACCAACCAAACACCAATCAATTTATTTCAACACTCTCCAAATAAATAAGTGAAGCAAGAGAGTACTTTCTACAAAAGAAAGCTAATAGCTCTGAAAGAGATACATGAAAACAAGAGCTAAAAGCTGAACAGCGCTAGATATGAATACTCAACAAATATAAGTGAAGAATAGGAGTATTCTCATGAAAAAGCGGAGCGTGTCTCTCTCCCAATCAAGAATGCTAGGGTCCAGTCAAGCTTTATTGAAAATAAAAGACAATACTGAAAATAAAAGCACACAGACGCTCCAAGAAAAGCACATATGATGTGAAAGAATTAAAATATAGTTTCACTAGAGATGACCTGATAATTTGACGATGAAGAAGGGGATGCCTTGGGCATCCCCAAGCTTAGACGCTTGAGTCTTCTTGAAATATGCTGGGGAGATCCATGGGAGCCTCCCCAAGCTTAAGCTCTTCACTCTTCTTGATCCTATTATCATCCTTCTCTCTTGACCCTTGAAAACTTCCGTCACACCAAACTCAAAGTAAATCTCATTAGAGGGGTTAGTACTCAAAAATTTTAATCCACTGGTTCTGTTGTGACACATTGCAAGAACTCAATAAAACATTAGCTACAGCCCTCCATTAGAGAACCTTGCCTAAAGCCACAAGAGACAATGCAAAAAACAGAGACAGAATCTGTCAAAACAGAACAGCCAGTAAAGATGAATTTTTTCGAGGCACTTACAAGCTCAGATCAAAAACTTTGAACTAATGAAAGATTCAGACATTCATAAAGATCACGCACAAAAAATTTCAGATTTTTTCAACAATCTGGTGATTTTAGGATTTTCGTACAGTGGACAGCAAAAATCTGTTTCTGCGCAGCAATCAAAATTAAGCATATCTCAACACTAGAGGCTACTCTTGGCACAACAATGCGAGAAAATAAAGATACAAAGGAGTTGCTACAGAAGTAAACAATCTCCTTGACTAAAACTGAAAATAAAAGATAATGGGTTGCCTCCCAAAAGCGCTTTTCTTTAATGCCTTTTAGCTAGGCATAGTGATTTTTATGATGCTCACATAAAGATGGGAGTTGAAACATAAAAGAGAGCATCAAGGAGCATATATAAAACATGTTTAAATCTAACACTCTTCCTATGCATAGGTGTCTTATAAGAAAACAAGTCAATTAAGTACAAAGTGATTAGCATAGGAAGGCAAAATAAGTGCAACTTCAAAACTTTCAACGGACCATTAGGTCTTAAAGCAAAAATCATATAGAAGCAACACAAGAGAAAGCTCAAAACTTTCATCATAAAGAGAGGAAATTTAATAACATTAAGATTCCTATAACCATATTTTACTCTCTCAAAATAATTTTCAGTACCATCATGAACAAACTCAACATTATAACTATCACATAAAGCATGCTTTTCATGATCTACAAACACATAATTTTTATCAAGCTCAAAACAGTGGGGTCATTAAACCCACTTTTGACAATAGTAGTATAATAAATATCATTAGGCAATATAGGACCATCATCAAGAGAATTATCATATGTAACATTAGGGAGCACATTTTTTACTTTCTGCAATTTCTCTTTTACTGGTTAAGGAGAATGTTTACTTCAAATTTATCAAAAGAGATATTTCAATAGAATCATGACATTCAACAGTATAGTATTCTTCCTCCTCCAAGCTTGGGGGACTAAAAATATCATTTTTATCAAAACCAGCTTCCCCAAGCTTAGAGCTTTCCATGACATTAGCAATAATGGTGTTCAAAGAATGTATGCTAATAACATTGCTACTATCATGATTGTTATGCAAATAAATTTCCATAGGCTTTTTAATTTTCTCTTCAAACAACTCATGTCCCAACTCAAGATAAATTTCATAAAGCTCTCTCATGTTCTTTTCAGCCATAGGACTAGTTTCAAGTATAGTAACCATTGATAGCAAGTAAAGAGCTAGACATAATAACTAAAACAAGAAACAAAACTAGATGCAAGTAACTAATTTTTTTGTGTTTTTGATAATTGAAAGCAAACAAGATAAAATAAAATAAACTAAGTAAGACAAAAACAAAGTAAAGAGATTAGAAGCGTGAAACTCCCCTTGCAGAAGACTGCTGTTTCCCCGGCAACGGCGCCAGAAAAGAGCTGTTTACGGGAGACAGAGAGCTTCCAGAAGAACTTCTACTCCCCGGCAACGGCGCCAGAAAAGAGGTTGCTTGTCGTGCAGTACACGTCCGTTGGGAGACCCCAAGAGGAAGGTATGATGCAGTTCAGCAGCAAGTTTTGCCTCAGTATGAAACCAAGGTTATCGAACCAGTAGGAGCAACAATTCTTCTGAAGGTTGTTGGCGGCGCCGTTACTCGATCACCAACGTGGAACCTGCACACAACACAATCAAACAACTTTGCCCCAACGTAACAGTGAGGTTGTCAATCTCACCGGCTTGCTGAAAACAAAGGATTAAACATCTCGTGTGGAAAATGAGTATTAAAATACAGAGAATGAAAAAGGAACAATTTGCAGTTTGTGGTTTAATCAATGTAAAAGAATGGACCGAGGTCCACAGTTCACTAGTGGTGTCTCTCCATAAAAGATAACTAACATGCTGGGTGAACAAATTACAGCTGGGCAATTGACAAATAGTGAGTGCATGACAATGCATATACATGGCATGATGATTACTATGGTATTTAATTGGGCATTACGACAAGATACATAGACCGTTATCCAACTGCGTTTATGACTAATAATCCACCGCCGGGTTGTCATCCGAGTCCCCTGTTGGTATTAAGTTGCAAGCAATGGATAATTGCATTAAGTAAAGCGCGTAATGTAAACAAACACATATGCCAGTGGACATAGCATCGTTAGGTTACCCCTAGTGGCAACAGCACATCCACAACCTTAGAACTTTCTGTCACTGTCCCAGATTAAATGGAGGCATGAACCCACTATCTAGCATAAATACTCCCTCTTGGAGTTACAAGCATCTAGTTGGACAAAGCATCTACTAGTAACGGAAAGCATGCAAGATCATAAATAACATAGGGCATAGATTGATAATCAACTTGACATAGTATTCAATATTCATCGGATCCTAGCAAACACAACATGTAGCATTACAATAATATGATCTTGATCATGTAGGGCAGCTCACAAGATCTAAACATGATGGCACAAATAGGAGAGACGACCATCTAGCTACTGCTATGGACCCGTAGTCCAAGGATGAACTACTCACGCATCACTCCGGAGGCAGGCATGGCGATGTAGAAGCCTCCGGTGACGATTCCCCTCTCCGGCAGGGTGCCGGGAAGAGGTTCTGGACCCTCCCGAGCTAGGGTTGATGGCGGCGGCGTCTCTGGAACTTTTCGTGGATTTTGGCTCAGGCCCTTAGGGTTATTTTCTCGGGGGGAATAAGTAGGCGAAAGGGCGGCGGCTGGAGACCCCCGTGGGGCCCACACCATACCAGGGCGCGGCAGAGGGGCCATGCGCGCCCTAGTGGCGTGTGGGGCCCCTGTGGCTCCTCTCCATTGCTTAGATCATCTCCAGTCACAGCCCCCATATCCGGCCCCCAAACTGTCCGCGGACGCGTCCGGACGCGTCCGCGGACAGTGACCGGATGGCCCCCAAAAGTGTTCATATCCAACCATGCACCCCAAAAACACCCCTAATTGTCCGTCCGGATGCATGTGATTGGTGGGGATGGAGAGAGAAAGGAAAAAGAAAGAGTAAAGTAGTAGATAAAGTGGTCCATGTCCTACGTGGCGGCTGTCCGGCGCGTCCGGCAGCCCCCAAACCCTCCCCACATATGGGGTGGGTTTGGGGGCTGCCGGACAGCCCGGACGTTTGGGGAGCCTTTGCCCACCATGGTTGGGCAGCTATTTTTGCTCATTTTCCGTCCGGAGCCCGTCCGGGCTGTCCGTCCGGACGTTTGGGGAGGATTTGGCTAGCCCGCTTGGAGATGCTCTAACATCCTCACATTATTATCAATTTTAACTTGAATAGCACTAAGAGTTTTGCTCTCTTTAAGATCATGAGGCATAGTTTTAATTTTTAACAAATCAACATCAAGAGCAAGACTATCAACTTTAGAGGCATGAACATCAATTTTCCCAAACTTTTCCTCCACAGATTTATTGAAAGCAGTTTGTGTACTAATAAAATCCTTAAGCATGACTTCAAGATCAGAGGGTACACTCTTATTGTTGCTGTAGGAATTACCATAAGAATTAACATAACTATTGCCACTATTAGAAGGATATATAGGGCTTATAATTGTTATTACCAAAATTATTCCTATAAGCATTGTTGTTGAAATTATTGTTTTTAATGAAGTTCACATCAACATGCTCCTCTTGAGCAACCAAAGAAGCTAAAGGAACATTATTTGGATCAACATGCATTTTTCCATTTGCAAGCATAGACATAATAGTATCAACCTTATCACTCAAGGAAGAGGTTTCTTCAACAGAATTTACCTTCTTACCTTGTGGAGCCCTTTCAGTGTGCCACTCAGAATAATTTATCATCATATCATCAAGAAGCTTTGTTGCATCACCCAAAGTGATGGACATAAAGGTACCTCCAGAGGCCGAATCCAGTAGGTTTCTTGAAGAAAAATTCAGTCCTGCATAAAAGGTTTCGATGATCACCCAAGCAGTCAGTCCATGGGTTTAGGGTAAAGAATTGTCCGTGAAGTTTACCAGTGATGGACATAAAGGTACATCCATCTGGTGTCTTCTGGTAAAATATCATCCCCCGTGAAGTTTCGTCCAATTCCGAGAATATTTCCAGACTAGTTTTTCTGGAATACAAAAACAGCAGAAAACAGGAACTGGCACTTCGGCATCTTGTTAATAGGTTAGTTTCAGAAAATGTATAAAAGTGATATAAAGTGGATGCAAAACATGTAGCAATAGGTATAAAACAAGTATGGAATATAAAAAATTATAGATACGTTTGAGACGTATCAGTCATTTTGAAAATGCACACGCCAGTGGCCAAAAGAGTATGACTTACGAACCGGCCTCTAGATGGCAATTCTTGCACAACTGTGTAATTTTTATATTAGAAAAGTAAAAGGAGCTGTAAAAGGAAGTTTGTAAGCGTTACATCAAGGTGAGAAAGAAATGGACCAAAAAAGTTAAAAACATCGGGGTTATACAAAGGTGTTAATTAGCGGAAATTCACATTGGAGCTCGGGAGTAGATGCTCCCGATATTTCAAAAAAAATTCAAAATTTGAAAACTCATCAAAAAAATCTGGAAAAAATCATGCACGTACATGACCATGGTACGCACCACCGTATTTTTTTTCGCGACGAAATACCATCGTATGTGGCCTGTACAAAAATGACAAATTTCCTGTCAGAATTTCGAATCTTGAACTGTACTTGTCTGACAGGAAATTTGTCATTTTTGTACAGGGCGCGTACGATGGTATTTCGTCGCGAAAAAAAATACGGTGGTGCGTACCGGGGTCATGTACGTGCATGATTGTTTTCAGATTTTTTTGACGAGTTTTCAAATTTTGAAATTTTTTTGAAATCTAGCGGGTGCATCTGTGCCCGGGAGCCAAAACGCCTTTCTCGTTAATTAGCCAATCAATAAACTTTAAATCGATACAACATAAGGTCATTTTGAAAATGCACACGCCAGCGGCAAAAGAGTATGACTTACGAACCGGCCTCTAGATGACAATTCTTGCGCATAATCAAGTATTTATTGTTTATCTGATCATGCATCAGTAACAAGGCAAAAACACCCTCCGTTTAGGCAATCTATGAGGGATTTACAGAGGGCATTGATAGGCACATTTCTTTGCATAGGATTAAAGAATTTTGATCCCTACCAATTACAATGTTAATTAGTTGATATTTTGATCCCAGACGATTATAAAGTTTTCTAGAAGGAGTGTGACAACAGCCCACCATACAATACTAAACCACTACTTGGTTTATTCTGTTCATCTTCTTGGTGATGCCAGGACCACCTCACAACCCTTTCTTAGGAGGCCGGTGTTAAGCAATGTCTCTCCCTCATACCATGATTCTATTTGGTCCGGTCCAATCACAATTTAGTCAAGTGAACTAAATATTATAATTTGTATTAAATACATTCTTTTGAAATTATTTTTGCATACTATAGCATTAGCGACTATAAAGTTAGGTTATTTATCTGCAATATTGACCATACAAAAATGCTACTAAATATTAGTTGTAATATTCACTGTTATACAATTGTACTGATTATCTTTAAACAAACTTGCTTGTGCTAAAGTTAAATTGTAGATTACAACAAAATTTCTTCTCGAAGCACGTTTCAACAATTGCATATACTATATAGTTTACACATACTCAAATAAAGATATCTAAATATTATGAACTAACAAATACTTAATACTATTTATATTAATATGAATTGGAAACCATATTCATGAAACTTCTAGAAATTAAATTATATTATTGTCGTCAATTTTTTATGATATTTCCTAGGTAAAATATGTCATATATATATGTTTGGTGGGATCATTTATAAGTTAGTGTGTATGACACCTTTATATCAATAGACCACGTATAGTTATAATCATCAAATATAAAATAAGGCACATTCTACTACATAGACATACTCTATTAAAATGTTGGAGTACAACTTAATATCAATAGGCTAGATGGAAGATATTTTATTTAAAAAAATGTTGGAGTACAACTTAATTATTTTGTTGCTTGTAGTGTCGCGTTTTACCATCTAGCCTATACAAGTGCCTCCAACATTTTTTAAAATAAAATATCTTCCATGAAATTGAACATGAAAATCTTGTTAGTACAGGTTATTGTTACTAGTCTGAATTATTTGCTACCACATGGCACAAGGTTGATGTTAGAGCATCTCTAGCAGATACCGGATAATCCCATACCGGAAAATTCGTATCCAGTTGAACCTAAAAATGTTTACGGTACCAAATTGTGCTCTCGCAGAACAGATACACGAAACAGCCCACACCCGCGCCTGGCTGCGCCCGGCAGCGCCCCACGGGAGTCGCAGCAAGCTTGTACAGGAGCTGTACGGGAGTTGAGTTGATCGATCAATCTGAGCTCGTGTGTGCTCGCCGACGGCTGTGCTCGGCATGCTCGTGCACGTTCTGCTCGTCCATAGCCACTCCAGCGGCCGCGCGGCCCCGTCCGGCTGCCCGCGCTTGCGCCTCGCTCGGCCGTCCGCCTGCTGTGACGAACACCGGTTTACCTGCATGATTTCGCTCCGATTTGGTCAAAATCCGACTGGAATCGAGTAGACGTGGTGAAATACGGCTCGGATTTTGTTGGAATCGAGACGTCGTGCTAAAAGTGGCCGGATTTCGGTGAGTCCGGCGCCGGTCGGTGACGGTTGGGCTGAAAACTTCCCTCCTGCCAACCGTTGCTTTGCTTTCCCGTTCACATGAAAAAATCCTCCCCAAAACGGAAGTTATGGAGCACACGAGGTGAAATAATCGGTTCCCCGAAAATATTTTTCCTGTACGGGGGCTTATGTGGTATATATTCTGCCCTAGATTTTGCCCCGGACCCGGGAAAAACCAGTTATTTTCTGGGCCGGGAGCTTATGCGGTATCTGCTAGAGTTGCTCTTATACACCTTTGCTACAAATTAAGATTTTTTATCTTAATATATTTAACAATGGTGTTTTTGGTGTAATAGGTAATAGTAATAGTGGTTAATAATATATTTACTATTTGGGCCCTCTTCTCTTAGGGCACATGGCGGTCGCCCTGTTTGCTCGAGCTATGGAACAGCCCTGGATCCTACCTAGAATCATGAGCATCGACTGCATACCTTATCCTTAGAAATCTTCAATATAATTATGCAAAAGGGTCCATCCATTTAACCAACTGAGATTTAATTTCATTATCTTTTGTTTGGAATTAAGGTGGATTACTATAATCTAAATTTTGAAACCAAATGTTTACCTATTATTTCGTTTGGCTAACAAAAATTTCTATTTTTTTAAATATAATTATGCAAAATGTCTACCTATTATTTCGTTTGGCTAACACACACACACCACGCACCAACGAAGCCACCGCCGGGGGGTTAGTCTCTGCTGCTGAAAAATTGAAAAATTCCGCGTCCCCTTTCTTTCCAGATATTCCAGACGACATAAATTGAGACAGTTGCTATCTCTTGGATCGCCGGCTTCTTAGGCCGCTCATAGTGGGGAGTAAAATAGAGTAGTAACATGCATATGTTACTAGTCTATGTTACTACCACTATAGTGGGTAGTAACTTATATGTGGTGTCATGCAAGTCTTCATTTATTGGGTTATAGACACACTTTTTCTTTGTTTGTGTGATGTTACGGTAACTATGTTACCACAAGACTCTATTTTCTCATTTAATAACATGTCATGTCACCAAAATGCTTATGTGACAATGCACGTGGATGCATGTTACTAACTTAGTTACGCCCACTATGACTAGTCTTAGGCCGGACTGGAATTTTCCTCCACCATTGTCCAATCGAAGAGGAGGAGAGAGCCGTGCGAGCCACTGTTGGGTGATCCCGGCGAACTGGAACCAAACCTCCTTGGCGTATGGGCAATCAAGAGCAAGGTGCTGCGCCGTTTCTAGCTCTTGATCGCAGAGGCAGCAAGCATCGCCATGACTACTATTTTTTGGTAGCAAGTTGCAATTTTTTTTTCGATAAAGGGAGTTTTATTACCTAAAAGGTTTAAGCATCGTCATGACTACTATTTTCATTTTCTGGTAGCAAGTTGCAAAATAGGTTCGGTATAGCATTGTTCAGAAATCGTAGACTGGCCCCAACTTTGGGTCTTATGTATAGAGGGAATTAACCCATGTCCATGATTTTTTTCGCGATTTTTGGACACTCGGAAGTGGGTATCCGAAAACTAGTTGCGGGTGCAACTAGTTGCGGATTGTCATTTCCCTCTTATGTAAGGTTAATTAGTTATTACTAGAACTCACTACTAGTTTTACGAAATTTGTCATCAAAATAACGTATTGCAGACTTTAACAACGCTATTTATTTAGCAAATTATCAGGTCTAGTAGCAAAATATTTCAATCAAGCTAACATGTAAACATAAATTGGGTTGTTTCCTCAAAATAAGGAGGACAAACAGTAATGCAGCCATGTAAATCACGTGATGGTATGGAGACGCATAAGGTCAAGGGATATTCGATGTAGCGCAGTATGACATCAACATGAGTTGCTCTGACAGAACAGAGCGAACATGAAGACAAAGAGAGGGCACATGGGAGTTAGGAGGAGAGAGAGTAAGATCGACAATACTAACCACACACGCTGCTTACGAATACAAGATTCCCCGTAATCCTAATCTGTGGCATGGAGTGTAGCACCAAACCGAGATCCGCGCGGAATCACGGAGAGTTAGCCGTGGTTGGTGCGCAGCTTCTTCCGCGTGGGGAAACCCGCGACCTCCACGCCCATGGCGGGAGTGCCGGTGCCGGCGAGTGAAATTTCACAAAATTGACCCTTGGGTCAAACTTCAGCAAAAAATAACCTCTTTTCAAATCTAATTCAAAAACTAACCCTTTTCCATAGCGCCCTACCACGGGTCGCTATGCTCAACATCATAGCGCCCTCCGATCAGTCGCTATGACCCTGCCAGCGTGGATCGGTGGGGCCGCAGGTGCTGGAGCATAGCGACCTGGAGCAAGGCGCTATGCTTCAAGCATAGCGACCTAGACCGCGGCGCTATCCTATGCAAATTTAGACAGAGAGCACTCCAGCCCGACGAGCCCCAAATTTCGCTAAGTGGACGCATAGCGCCTCGGCTCCCGTCGCTATTCTTGAGGCATAGCGACCCATCGCGCGTCGCTATGCATGCTTCGCGACTTAAATAGCCCAGGCACCCGCGCCCGCGCCTCTCCTTCTCTCTTTCACCGACCCGAGCTCACTCTCTTTCTTCCTCACTCCCCACTCTCACCCCCCCCTCACAAATCCCCTCTCTTTGGTCCGATTTGGCTGTGGATTTCGGCTCCCCATCTTGGAGATAGGTAATCTCCCCCATCCTCTATGTTTTTGTCTAATCAAAATCTTTCAATTTGGTGCCATTTGTGTATTTCTTGAAACCCTAGAAATTTTGTGTGGTGCGAAATTTGGGGTTTTTCCTTGATTATATTGGTGAATGGGTGTTAGTATGATGGCTATGAAGAGTTGAGCGTGCTCATTCGTAGGCTAGGGTTAGGGTTTTTGGTGGATGTGGATAATGAGGGCTATTAGCTAGGGTTAGTAGATAATGAGCTAGATGTGTTATTATATTTGTTTGAAAATGCATAGCTTATTGTTACTTGTGTACCATTTGATGCATTTGTGTTGTTGAAATAATTTTTTAGATGGAGAGAATGGTTAGTGTTCATCATGTGGACAAGGATGCCTTTTTGAAAGGCAATGTCGAGCATGACTCAGAGAGAAAGTGGTGGTGTTTGACCGTAGCCCAAACTACGCGGAGGTTGTTGTGAAAGTGAGGATTGCATTGAATTGGACGGAACCAAATGATTTAGTTTGTTTGGAGGGAAGGCATAATGTTGGTTTCGGAATGCACTCGCGTTGGAAGATCATGCCTCTCAACTCCGAGTTGTGTTGGAGTGTATATAAGGAGACGGCTGCGGCATCTCAAGACAAGGCTCTCGAGTTATTTGCCACCAAGACGTTTGACTTGAACCGGTGTGGCTCCGAACATGAAGTTAGTAGCCCGGTTCAAAAAGAGCCACCTCATAACCATGAAGTGTACGACTCAACGTCGAGTCCGCCTCACATGACCCAACATGAAAGAAGCCAACCCCCAAGTCCGTTTCGAAATGACCAATACGAAGAACGGGAGGAGGAGAGTGATGACTATGAAGGAGATGAGTTGGAGGTTGAACTTCATAACAATGCTATTGGTGACATGGAGGCATATTGTGCGCATGAGGACATGGACCCTGAAATCCCCTATAACCGATGCTACGCATCGGACTCGGATGACGATGGTCCCGAGGAAGATGTTGATGAGGATGGGTTCACGGCTAAAGAAGCTGAAGTATTTAAGAAGGTTGTGGGCTGGGATCATCGGGTATCATTGTTCCGAGATCTTAGTCTCTCGGAGAAAGCCGTGGTTGATGGTGGCTCGGGTAAATTGCTTGAAGCAAGGCCAATCTCGAAGAAGGATAATGATCCCAAGAAGTATGGTATTGCGGAGGGAGTGAAGTTTGAAAGCTTGTTGGAGTTGAAGACATGGCTAAAGGAGTATGCGCTTAAGTACTTCCGCCCGTACAAAGTGGTGCACTCGGACGTGAACAAACGTTACACGGTTAAGTGTGAGGACGCGCATAATGGGTGTCCATGGATTGTGCGTGCAAGACCATGGAAAGGGGGCCCTCAATGGATTCTTAAAAAATGTGTGTCAACTCACATGTGTAGTGTCAAGGATGGCGATGGCAAGGATGTGAAGCACGGTCATCGGCAACTTACCTCCGAGTTCATTGGCTATAGGCTTTGCAATTCCATAGAGGCATTCCCGACTTTTACGGTGAAGGCTGTCATGGACACGGTGGAAGAAATCTTTGGTTACTCGGTGAAGTATGGGAAGGCATGGAAGGCTAAGCAAGCCGCATTCAAGATGTTGTATGGTGATTGGGAGGAAGCATACAACCGACTCCCTAGAATGTTGGGAGCTATGGCCGCTACAAATCCGGGCATGTCTTTTGTGGTGGAGCCCTTTGGCCAAAAGACGAGGGATTACAAGGGTGCAACCGTCCGTGTATTTGACCGTGCATTCTGGGCTTTCGGGCAATGCATAAATGCATTTACGCATTGTAGGCCGGTTATTTCCGTGGATGGCACCTTCTTGATCGGCCAGTACAGGGGCACACTTTTGGTTGCCATAGCTCATGATGCCAATGACCGGTTGTTGCCGTTGGCTTTTGCTTTGGTTACAGCGGAGAATGATGACAATTGGGAGTGGTTTATGGGTGTAGTGAGGACCAAGGTATTTCCGCCAGAAAGAGAGGTTTGTGTTATCTCAGACCGGCACCATGGCATACTCCGCGCGATGGATATTGATATTCCCGGACATGCTCTTTGCACCATCGATGGTGCATGAGGCATTTTGTGTCGAACTTCTATAGGGCATGTGGGAATAGGGAGTTGTCCGATGATCTAAAAGATTGTTGTCTCGCTTTCACCGAGCGACATTTTGCAAGATTGTACAACCGATTGCTCATTCTCACAACATCGGCGGGGGGTCAAGAATTCCTACATAGGCATGAGGAATTGAGGCACAAGTGGGCTAGAGCTTTTGACCCGGACGGTAGGAGGTACGGTGACATGACAAGCAACATGGCAGAGTGTTTCAACAATGTGCTCAAGGGTGTCCGTGCATTGCCCGTGACAGCCATAGTGAAATACACATTCGACAAGTTGAATGAATATTTTCAGAAATATAGCGAGGAAACATATGAGCAGATGAAAGGGAAGAACAAGAAAAATAAGAAGTACGAGTATCCAACTGAAGTTGACAAATGGATGTTATACCAGTCCAGGAAGGCGGACACAAATACGGCTCAATGTTTTGACAACAATGAGTGGATTTACCAAGTCAATGAGCCGGGAGGAACCATGTTAGGTGGTGTGCAACACGGAGGGCGGGCGTGCAAAGTCCTCCTAAAGAAATGTGAGTGCTCATGCCAAAGGCCTCAATTGCTTCATCTCCCGTGCTTGCACTTGCGGACGGCCGCACGCCTTCGAAAAGTGGGATATAGCAATCCAGTGAGGTTGTCCGAGTACTCGATCGAGGCTACCATGGAGAGATGGGCGGGTAGATTTGAACCTTACTATGACCAATCACAATGGCCGGAATATCATGGTATTCAACTATGGCCGGATCCGGGGTTGAAGGTAACGAAACGGGGAAGACGGAAGACAAAGCGTTTTAGAAATGACATGTATGCATGGGGTGCTGGAGGCATGAGAAAATGGGGCAACCAACATTTTGAGGAGCCTCGTGGTAGTGCCCGTTGTGGAGAATGCAATCGTGGTGGGCACAACGCTAGAGGCTGTGGTCGAAACAAGAGATCGAAAGGTGTCCAACATGGTGGCGGTGGTGGTGGCGGTGGTAGCACAAGCCACCATGATCATTCTCAACATGGCGGTGGCGGTGGTAGCACAAGCCACCATGATCATTCTCAACATGGCGGTGGCGGTGGTAGCACAAGCCACCATGGTCATTCTCAACATGGCGGTGGCGGTGGTAGCACAAGCCACCATGGTGGTAGCCAACATGGTCATTCTCAACATGGCGGTGGCGGTGGTAGCACAAGCCACCATGGTCATTCTCAACATGGCGGTGGCGGTGGTAGCACAAGCCACCATGGTGGTAGCCAACATGGTCATTCTCAACATGGCGGTGGCGGTGGTAGCACAAGCCACCATGGTGGTAGCCAACATGGTCATTCTCAACATGGCGGTGGCGGTGGTAGCACAAGCCACCATGGTGGTAGCCAACATGGTCATTCTCATCGTGACGGTTGCGGTGGCGGTAGGCGTACATCTATGTTTGACGAGCTAAGAGGGGGTAGGCGTCGTGGCCGTAGAGGTGGTAGACTTAGATGATTGGTATGACTAAAATTTATTTGGTTGTTATTTCTTATTTTCAATTGTTCCATTTTACTGTCAACTAAGTTCAAACTTGCAATTTTGTAGGGATGGTTCTTATTTTCAATTGTTCCATTTTACTGTCAACTAAGTTCAAACTTGCAATTTTGTAGGGATGGACTGTTCCGATCTGAAGGAGAAGCCGGTGGCATGGCAACACAGCATTGACAGTCGAGTCGGGCACGATGCGCCGACTTGTTGGTGTGGTGACGTTTGCAAGATGAAGCAGTCCAGCGATTGGGACGATAGAAGAGGAAGGAGGTTCTGGATGTGCCCGAACTATGCTTGGGAGAAGCCGAAGCCAACAAAAAACAAGTCGAAGCAAACAAAACGTAAGCCGAAGCAAACAAATATTATTGAGCGTCCGCGGGTAAATGTCTCCTCCGCCTCTCTTGTAAAGAATTTATCTTTATCTAGTTGCATTTTTTGACTCGCTATTATGTTTGCAGTCACCCCGCCTATTTGCCAATACTACCGGTGGATAGACTTTGAGCAAAATGGCCTCTACCGGTGGGAGGTAAAAAATATGACTGACAAGGCGTGGGAGCGATTCTGGGAGAAAGATCGTGAAGAGGAGCGGGCCAAGAAGGAGAATGAGCAAGCGAAAATTGAGGCACTAGAGGCTAAGAACGAAATGATGCTCCGCGAGATGGAGAGGCGGGAGAAGACTGAGAAGGCACGTGTTGCAAGGGAGGCGTGGGAGGCGGAACGTGCAAGGGAGGGGCCATTAGAGGATGGAAGGTACCATGAGGCGTGGGCGGCGTTTGAGGGCGAACTTGGAAGGGAGGGGTCGGGAGGCCAAGGTGAAGGTGCTCGCCGTGCACGAGAGGAGGCTCAACCTGAAGGTGCTCGCCGTGCACAAGGGATGTTGGATGCGAGAAGCCGTGCACAAGGGATGTTGGATGCGAGAAGGCGTGAGAGGGAAGCACAAGAGGAGTTGGATGCGAGAAGGCGTGAGAGGGCTCGCCGTGCACGAGAGGAGACGGGAGGACAAGGTGAAGGTGCTTGCCGTGCACGAGAGGAGGCAGATGCGAGAAGGCGTGAGAGGGATCGCCGTGCACGAGAGGAGGAACGAGCGGAACCGGACCCAGCGAGGCGCAAGGGCAAGTATCCACGTCTTACTCAGTAGGGACAATGTAATGTCGTGGACTTTGGGTTTGTGTGAACCTTGTAATGTCGTGGGCATTTAATTTGTGGGAACCTTGTAATGTCATGAACATTTAGTTTGTCTGAACCCTGTTGTGGACTTGGTGTGTTTTATGTTCTTCTGATTTTGTGTGCAATTTTGATCAACTGTAAGCAAATTTTGTTCAGTTTTGATTGAATTTTTTCTGACAAAGGGGATAGTGCCCCAGCATAGGTTGCTATGCTGTTGAGCATAGCGCCCCAGGGAACGTCGCTATGGTCTGGGCTATATGGCACCCGACGAGACAGAGAGCTGGTTGCTCGTCTGAGCTCCAAAAACGGCTAAGGACTAGGATAGCGACCTGGAGCAGGTCGCTATACTAGGAGCATAGCGCCCCAGGGCACGTCGCTATGGTCTGGCTATTTAGACAGAGAGCTGGCTGCTCGTCTGAGCTCCAAAAACGGCTAAGGACTAGGATAGCGACCTGGAGCAGGTCGCTATACTAGGAGCATAGCGCCCCAGGGCACGTCGCTATGGTCTGGCTATTTAGACAGAGAGCTGGCTGCTCGTCTGAGCTCCAAAAACGGCTAAGGACTAGGATAGCGACCTGGAGCAGGTCGCTATACTAGGAGCATAGCGCCCCATAGCACGTCGCTATAGTCTGGGCAACAGAGAGCTGGTAGACTTCCAGCACTTCTTCTTCACACAGCACACAGACACAGCACACAGCAGAAATTCAACATTGCACAATTCTTCACGGCACACAAATATGACGACATGGTTCACAACACACAAATAAAAAGTCCAACATAGTTCAAATTCTTGATCAACCTCACGCCTACATGATAATTAGTCCAACTAGAAAGAGAAGTGCAAGTCACCACATCTACTTCTTCTTCAACCTCCTCGTCGTCCTCCTAAGAGGAGGTACAACAGGCCCTTCGTATCTTCATCGTTCGCCAACCTCCTCAATGCCGCATTAGGCACCGGCCTGTTCGACACCCTTTTCATCCTCACCCTCCTCGTTGGCTCGTTGGCATCATCATTTGCATGCGCTTTCAGATTCCTCCTCACAGTCAGCTTCTGTGGCCTCGGAGGTGGCTGCTCCTCCTCGGACTCGGAATGGGCTGTCTCGACGGAGTCGGAAGGGGCTGTCTCCGCGGAATCGTCCTCCGGCACGTCGGAAGCCTCGGGAGAGGAGGCTTCAACTTCCACTTGTTTCCCCTTGTTCATCTTGACCCATTGATTGGGTGTGAAACGTTCGAAATTCTTTCTTGCCCTTAGGTTGAAGTTCCGCACGCTTTCTTGATATTCTTCCAAGGTTACATTGTCGGGTACCTAAAATAACAAGATGTTAGATCAATAAGCACCATCGCTTGCATGATTGGATGAACAAACCCTAGTGGGTCGGAGGTAAAAGAATCACGGGTACCGGGCTATATTCTGGGTTAGAGCTGGAAGCACCACGGCACATAGGTGTTGAAATTGTTATTGGCTCACTAGGCACGGAATCATCGGTGGAGCGACAACCAAGCAAAAGAGCTACTGAACGTAAGCGATGGGCGCTACGCTGTGACATTGACATAATGACAATATTAGCCGGAATAACATCAAAAGTACACCGTAGGTACCATGGCGTCGACATACCTCCACGAACTCTCGAAGGGCGTTGTTACCCTTCTTGCTGCGAGGGTACGCGACTGCTTCCTCGGCTTCATTGGCGGACTGCTCGATCTTCGTGCGCTACAAAATAAGCATGAACTCCATATTACAAAATGAGCTACAAAATATGCGAGAGATGAATTTGATAATGGGATAGGTACAATGTCCTACAAAATTACCATAAAGTTGATCAATGGAGCAAATCTGGTTTGGTTGCCCTCTCTCACGAGTCGGTTGTACCGCTCGTGGTAAAAATCATACTCGGCATTTGGGTTCTCCAATATCTCCGAGTCAAAAGCCGGCGGACACAACTCCACACGACTATTAGCAACAAACCATGCAATATAGTTGTCGAAAGCACCTTGATGGTATGGTGGATAGTCGATTAGATGAAGACCTTTTTCCTTTGCTAGCTTCAAATGTGCATCCCATTTCTCGATCCACTTCTTATGTTTGCGGTCCCATTTCTTGTCCTTCTTATGCTTCTTTTTGTCCAACCTTCACACAAAATAATAGAAAAATATTAGAATCTTAAATAACATGGGGCACAAGCTAAGAAAGCAAAAGATAGACTCTCACTCGTGAAGATCGAACTTTGTATCCTTCCACTTTGGCGGTGTCAGCTGGAATAACCCAAATTGGGTCATCACTCGTTGCGGCAAGTGATACTCAACGGCATACAAGCATATCATTGGAGTCATCATTAACCAAAGATGTTGTTCCGCCAAGCACATAGGGTTCAATTGAAACTCCATATTGTATCCCAACTTCTCTCCCCAACCATATGGCTGCCATGTCACCTACGATACAATGCGAAATATTAGGGTGAGGAGTATGCTACATGAAAGTACAAGTCCAAGATATCATCACAAATATTACCTGCTCAGGGGTTAGCTCGTCGAACTCGTTGGTGTACCGCACGTAGTCCTTCTCCGTGTTGCCGGTGTACTCCTCAACTACATCCCAAGCATACGCCCAAGTAGCCCTACGCAGGCGTTCCCCCTTATCGTCCCAAGGCTGGAATGTTGGAGGACTTGGCCTTCCAACAGGGAAGCGCTCCCACATCCACACAGAAAGTAGGAGCAACGGCCCGCCTATTCCGCATTTATCACCGATCATGCGACACGCATCGTCCAGCTGCAAATAGAGCCACAAACATTACGGTAAGAATCTTGTTGGAGAGATGCTACATGCAAGTAGATATTAAAAGTATTACTTGACGGTACAAATATGCCAGCGCCGCCGAACCCCAACTCAGATTTGAGTCCCAACTACTTAGGGCCTTGAGCCACATCCACGGAGCGGTCCTGCCACTACTGTCAGCAAACAGGGCACGGGAGATCACGTATCACACGTATACGCGTGCGTACCGCTCAATCACATCGTCATTGGCACCCTCGGGGCAATGTGAAAAATGCGTACTGATCCAACGAAAAGTCGCCCCGGCTGGTGTTCTATTCTTTTTGGGGTCGGCATTCAGTGCAGGAGACATCCCGATCATACCTTCCATATTTGCTCTCCATCCCTGATTCTGTGCTGAAACACACACGTGTACCATCGATAGGTAGTGCCAGGATCATCGACATATCCTGCAGAGTCACGGTCATCTCCCCGGTGCGGAGGTGAAAACTGTGTGTCTCCGGCCTCCACCGGTCAACAAGAGCGGTGATGGCTGCAGGGTTCATGTTGACTGTCGACCGGGAGACAAGATGGATGAACGGAAGGAGCCTCAGCTTCTTGATGTACTTGGTGTACCTCTCGTCGTATGGCATCTTCGTGGGGTCTGATACCTCGTGAGACCTTAGACGAAGTGGTTTTAACACCTACAACAACAAAACAATATTAGACAATACATTTCATTACAACAAAACGTATGAAACAATATGGACAATATATGCTACCTTCTCCCCTCCGTAATGATGCGGGCACGATGCCTTTTATCATACAACTCATCGAGTAGTGCCATCCTACATATTTGCAAAAAATCAAACTAATTACATGCATATTTAGGTAAATCCTAAAATTACGAATGAAACATGAACATATATCCAACAATAGATAAACTACATAAACCATGCTATAGGATTGCTAAAATATGATTGCTACATAAACCATGCTATAGATAATCACATGCTATAGGATTGCCAAAATATGAACAAAATAGCTATGTCACATATACAAAATAAACATGCTATAAATAACAAACAAATTACCATTAGCACATATACATATTGGAGAGTGGTTTCCCCTCCACAAATTACCACTATTTAACATATACTACAACAAATTTGGAATCTAGATTGAACTAGGGTTTCTAGTGACAATAGGGATAAATGACCGGATTTTATGGATGACATTGAGGGAGAGGAGGAGAATACCTTTAGGAAGTAGAGGGGGACGAAATCCACGGATCTCCCCTTCAGATTGGTCCGGATTTGGTGAAGATCTAGAGGAGGGAGGAGAGAGTGAGCCGCCGGGCCTCTCCAGGAACAGAGAGGGAGAGAAGAGAAAGGAGAGAGGCGCGGGTGCGGGCGGGCGCCTGATGTTTAACTCGCGAAGCATAGCGACGCGCGATGGGTCGCTATGCCTCAAGAATAGCGACGGGAGCCGAGGCGCTATGCGTCCACTTAGCGAAATTTGGGGCTCGTCGGGCTGGAGTGCTCTCTGTCTAAATTTGCATAGGATAGCGCCGCGGGCTAGGTCGCTATGCTTGAAGCATAGCGCCTTGCTCCAGGTCGCTATGGTCCAGCACCTGTGGCCCCACCAATCCACGCTGGCAGGGTCATAGCGACTGATCGGAGGGCGCTATGGTGTTGAGCATAGCGACCCGTGGTAGGGCGCTATGGAAAAGGGTTAGTTTTTGAATTAGATTTGAAAAGAGGTTATTGTTGATAGCGTAATTTGGCTAGTCGGTTTGTGTATAAGGCCAAATTAATTTATTCATTGCTTCAGCTAATTGATTGATAAATTGCTTGAGAGTTGCCACAGGAATTCTGGGTGCACCTGAGACATGTCCTAGCCGGGATCAAAATCTTTTGAGATACAACGCTGCTATCTGGGACAAGTCCTAAATGGCCTTGGATGTACATCAAGCTGAAGAAGTTGCAAGAGTTGTGCGATCACGTAAGGAGCTAGCCATGCAAGAAATAAAGTTCACATGATGCACGAGTGGTATGAGATTTCCATTAGATCGTATGATTAGCACCGTGGCCGGATATTTTATTACTTTCCTTGTGGGCCAAAAGGTATTTGTATGTGATGGAGCTGCTACAGATCGTACATAACCGAATCAACGGAGGACATATCCTATTCGGTTCAGGTTTAGACTCCTTTTCCTATACGCCAAGTCCAGCGTGCCTCTATATAAATGTATAGGCCACGGCCGATTGAGACCCCCCCGATCAATCGTTCTATCAACATAATACATTATTTCTTTTACTTCTTCTCTTTATCGTTTGTCTCCTGCCATGCCAAAACAGTCTAGGGTTTGGTTGGATCTTTGCCGTTTTGCCCGGAAAACGGTCGGTTCTCCTCCACGAAAGAGAGGGGATTCTTTGTTGCTTTGCTCGGAAAGCAATCGGTCGTCGTCACGAAAGCACGACATTATCCTGGTGTTGCGCGGCAGATTTTTGCGGCAACACAATTGGCGACTCCGCTGGGGAACGAAGAATAAAGACCTACACACGATGAACATCGCCACCAAGAATGGCAGCGACGTCGACCCCGACATCACCACCGCCGTTACCCTCGATGATTTGTCAGAAGAGGATCGGCGCGAGCTCGAACGGGAGCTTGAGAAAGAGATGGCTGAGGTAATGAAACTGAAGTTGGCTGGATATCAGAAGAGAAGGAACAAGGTCGCCAAGAGGGTAGCTACGCCGAGTCCTTCCGATCTGCTCGGCGCTGAGGTAAAAAAGCCAATCGAAGAAATTCCTCATCTAACTGATGTGTCCGTAGCTAGTAATTTTGGATCTGATACGACAAATAGGACACACACAATTAGTCAGGCAGCATCTAGTAGAGTTGAGAAATTTAAGGAGCAGCTTAATATAGATCTTGAAAATAGTATAGCTTCTGATTTTCGCACATTGCTGCTCCAAAGTAACGACGAAAATTCTAGTAGAAAGCTGATGCTTCCGGCCGGTTAATTAATTCTAATCATATCCAGGCCTCTGGCACGTCGGTTAACGTAGCACATCAGCCTCAAGTTGCTTTGAGTAGCGATCAAAGCGACCGGAGCCATGTTGGTTCGGCTAACAACTTTATTTCTAGTACTGCTCCACCTATTGTGTCAGCTTTGGTTTCACAAAATTGCAACAGCAATAACCGTAGCGTTGGTTTAAATTCTAATTTGCAGCAGCCTATTTGTAATACACCACAGCTGTTGCCCGTCGGTATCGGGGTTCCGTACGGGCCGGTATCCGATTCTTATATTAGTGGATTTCCGTTGCAAACATCACATGTTCCAATTTCATTGCCGGAGTTTCCACCGTGTGCTTGCGTTTCATCTATTCCACAAACAAGTTCTCTACAGCCCAATGTAAGTTTTAAGGATAAGCTTGGTAGTATATTTAGAGAATTTGGTTTAGAGCCTGAGGGTAGGGCACGTGCATATCAAATCCATACCCTGATTATTTCGGCTCCATGCAAGAAAACCGCGCTAAGGAAGTTAAACAATATAGCCGGTTTAAAGATAACAGGGATAAAAAGAAGGATAACCAGGCGGTTAATGCCTTAGAATATGATGATTCGGCTAGCGAGGATGGCACCAACATATGCATAGCCGAATGGGTTCAATCGCCAAAGTCAAAACCTTTTGCATGTCCTGCTTTGAAATCTACACCTGCTAAAAGAGAGGAAATAAAGTATACTTTTGATGTTAGCAAGTGTGATGAGATTTTTGATATTTTAGTGCACCTAAAATTAATTAGGTTGAGAGAAGGTCATGTCATTCCATCTCCAGAAGAATTGGGTAAAAAGCTTATTGTAAATATCACAATTCATTTTCTCATTCTACTAATGATTGTAATGTGTTTCGAAGACAGGTGCAATCGGCCATTAATGACGGACGATTGACATTTACAAAGAATACTAACATGAAACTCGATAGTAATTCTTCTCCTATCAATGTGATCGAGTTTGATAAAATGAAAGTGCTAATTCGGCCGCATCAGACCGAATCTACCAAAGGGAAAAATGTTCTTGTTGACGACAATGCTGCACAGAGAATGATCAAGCCAAAAAAATCCAGAAGTAGGACCGTGGAAAGTTAATGAAGGAAAGAGACAAGCTCGAAGAATGAAGCCGACAGTTAGCATGTTGTTGGAAAAATATACTTCGCGCAAGGCCGACAATGTGTTTAATCGGCTTGGAGGTGTTAAGCATCCTACGTCACCTTCTGGACCTGGTGGTCATGAGCGATGGAAAAGAAATTCATATGACCAGCAGGTGTATTTTGCAATGCAGCATGCATATTGGAGCGGTGCACCTCCCATGTATTCACAGTTTCCTCCCTGGGGTTATAATCCATTGGCGCCTTATCCTACAGGGCCAACATGTTACTTTCAACCGGGGTGGATTTCATCGAGGCCTATGTTCAGACCAAAATCGCATGGGAGAAGTGCTCGGTTTAATCAGAGGGCTAGACCACGTGATGCCATTGTAATTCGAGGTAGTGATGAGAGGCCAATCTCGGGAACTTCAAGTACGAGCAGAAGACACAATGGTGATGGCATAATTCATATTGGTGGTCAGAAATTTAAGTGGATGCCGATCAATCGTGAAAGCCACAAAGAAGCATGTGATGTAATTGTCATTCGTGGGAACGGATCACCGTGCACAATACAGATGTCAGGAATTATAATGGTGGCCGAAAGCTCACCTGGGTGTCGGTGAGACGTGCAGATCTGAGGCTGTAAAGAGTACAGATGATTTAAATCCTGCTCCTGATCTGAAAGCCGGGCAAGGCCAATCTAGTGAAGGTGTTGAAAATAGTACGGAGGCAAAAAGCCCTAATGCAACAGGGAGTGGATCGGTGCAGAAAAGAGATGTTGCTACACAAGATACAAATTTGGATAATTCGTTTACTGCATCCTCCAGTACAAGTCAGAAAACAGAATCGACTAGCATGCAGGCCGATTCAGTCATGAGAAGCATTAGCTCAGGAAATAGATTGATACCTATGCGTTTCAAGTCTAGTACTACTACATCTACACAACGTGGGAGTTCAACTAGTAGAGGCAACCGTACAACAAGAGCTGATGGCGTGTCTGGTCGGCAGAGAGTATTTTTGGCCAAGGATAGTGCATTTGCCCCAAGAACTGCAGTACGTCAATACAGGCCGATAAACTCGGGGGGCAGCAAAACTATGTCAGTCACACCGGGACTAAACCAGGGCCTCAGTGGTGCCCGTCGGGACTCACACCTACCCAGAAACGACGGGTACAACGGCTGCGAGCATTAGAAATTAGAGAAAAGCTAGCTGAGACGAAGCACGGCCGAGATAGACTAATGGTGCCTCCGAAGATGATATGGAGGGAGAAGTGCAGTGTGGAAGATTTAAGTAGAGCTGCAGATATGACACCATTAGGTATGATAATTCAGAAAATATTAGAGATGCACCTACTGATGTGGATGTTGATCTAGGCAGATGCTCCGGCCTGCACCGCATTGACAGATGCATCGGTTGATTGACAACACGGTGTGATACAATGTTAGACCGATGCAAGTGTGTTCACTGGCAGCAAAGACGCATGGAGGAGTATCGTTCTAGAAAGAACAATATAAATAAAACAGCTGAGGACTTTTGATGACATGGAGAAGTTTGGACAGGGATTCTCGTCGGTTGACCCACTTGGGAAAATATATATTGGTTATGGAAGTATTCGCTAGGTTTATCAATGCTATAACATGGAAGCCGATTAGAGAACGCAAGGGAAAGTTGAATCCTTTGTTCCTTTACCTCGGCTAAAGCATGAAGCCAAATTTACTTGGGGCAGAACAGCGGGATGCTTTTAATAATATAAAACGATAGTTTGTCGAGTTCTCCCATATTACGAGCGCCAAGTCAAGTTTGCCGTTCAGGGTGTACATTGATAACACAAGATGAAGTGATCGGTATGGTGTTGTCTCAAGTAAATGAAGAGAAAGAGTACACATCGCTGCATACATGAATTTTCGTTTGCTCGAAACCCAGAACAGGTATGTGTTTATTACAAATTTAGGTTTATCTTTATATTAGACATGTACCTAATTTCGGCATTATATACTTTCTAGTATATGTCCTGAGACTTGCAAGCCGGTGTAATTAGGTATATGTTGCAATGACCGATTCTTAGTGGTAGGATTGGAAAGTGGGCCGATTTTATTGCTGATCATAGAATTAAGGATGAGGAAAAAATTAATTATGTTAGTGTTTGCCCATATAATACTTATTTTGATGAATCGGTCCGTAGAGAAGAATAAGGCGTCGGTAATGTATTAGTTTCACATAGCAATGGTGTTTAGATATAATTAAGTCTCTAGATACATTTACTATTTATCATATACCCAGGGAAGAAAATTCTAGAGCTAAAAGGTTCGGCGCAGGAGGCATCTGGTTGTCAGATTAGTAGGGAGAATTTTTTCATACTAGAAAGACCGATGCTAGCTGTTGTAGGCAATGAGTACATCTTGTAACGTTAGTTCAGTACATGGTATAGCTCGTTCTGATTCAGTTCAGCAAATAGTACTGTAGTGCAAAGAAAATTCGGTACAGGAGTCCACAATAACCGAATTAGTGAGTAGTTCAGAACCAAGTGAGTTGGAGAATTCCTTTACTTAATCAGCAAATAGCAGGACAGTACGGATCCAAGTCGGACAAGAGGTAGAAATTCGGTGGGAAGCTTTAATATATACTTTGGTAAAAGCCGAATTATATCGCCGAACTATAGATGGGTTACGGTTAAATATCTTTGATTCTGCGGAGGTTAATTTACAAGTTTGGCCAGGCAAAATGATTTGTCGGCTGTAGATTAAGATGATTTTATTATGATAGTATAAATGATGTTTCAGGAAAAATCAGTTCAGAAAATGATGTGTTTGAAAAACGATTTTGCCTATTGGGACTAAAGATAGAAAATCGGCAAATGGTTGCCGAGTTAGGAACCCATATATAGTTGTAGAGATAGTTCGTGAAATTCATATTTTTGTAAAATCTTGTAGGGCAGAAATTATCCAGAATTCTTGATAGAAAATATTTTAAGAGGTACTATCCTACCATGTGGTCGCTGGCTTGATGATAGTGTGGCCGATCTATTTGAAATATCGCCCTAGTTGAAAATATTTGGCTGACATATTATTTGAAGAATCCCTAAGCATAATTTGGCCGATATATTATTTGAGATATTGTCCTGAGAAAATTGGCCGATGTGTTTTTTGACATCGCCCTGAGTAATGATATCGTCGATGGAGCGACGACATCTTTCTAAGGTACAGGCATAGTGTTTTTGATAAATCCAATTATACCAAAAACAGGGGGCATGTGTTGATAGCGTAATTTGGCTAGTCGGTTTGTGTATAAGGCCAAATTAATTTATTCATTGCTTCAGCTAATTGATTGATAAATTGCTTGAGAGTTGCCACAGGAATTCTGGGTGCACCTGAGACATGTCCTAGCCGGGATCAAAATCTTTTGAGATACAACGCTGCTATCTGGGACAAGTCCTAAATGGCCTTGGATGTACATCAAGCTGAAGAAGTTGCAAGAGTTGTGCGATCACGTAAGGAGCTAGCCATGCAAGAAATAAAGTTCACATGATGCACGAGTGGTATGAGATTTCCATTAGATCGTATGATTAGCACCGTGGCCGGATATTTTATTACTTTCCTTGTGGGCCAAAAGGTATTTGTATGTGATGGAGCTGCTACAGATCGTACATAACCGAATCAACGGAGGACATATCCTATTCGTTCAGGTTTAGACTCCTTTTCCTATACGCCAAGTCCAGCGTGCCTCTATATAAATGTATAGGCCACGGCCGATTGAGACCCCCCGATCAATCGTTCTATCAACATAATACATTATTTTCTTTTACTTCTTTCTCTTTATCGTTTGTCTCCTGCCATGCCCTAACAGTCTAGGGTTTGGTTGGATCTTTGCCGTTTTGCCCGGAAAACGGTCGTTCTCCTCCACGAAAGAGAGGGGATTCTTGTTGCTTTGCTCGGAAAGCAATCGGTCGTCGTCACGAAAGCACGACATTATCCTGGTGTTGCGCGGCAGATTTTTGCGGCAACAGTTATTTTTTGCTGAAGTTTGACCCAAGGGTCAATTTTGTGAAATTTCACTGCCGGCGACGATGGCGGGGAATCCCGAAGGCGGCCATAGACATTCCTCCACGGCTCGTTCCACTAGTAGAAAAATCACCTTTGGTCCAGACTCCTGTTTGCCCATTAGCCCCGGTTCAGGCAAAAACCGGGACCAGTGCCTGGCACTGGTCCCGGTTCGAGCTGCCAGGCCCCGTGGGCATTGGTCCCGGTTCGGTTGGGGCATTGGTCCCGGTTCTTGGCAAGAACCGGGACCAAAGCTCCAGAGCCGGCCACGTGGCGTGCGCGGAGCTTTGGTCCCGGTTCTGGCAAGAACCGGGACCAATACCTCCCCTGCCTATATATAACCCCCACCCCCCTCTTCTCTCCTCTGTTTTTTTTTCTGGTTGGATTGGTGGGAAGTGGGTGCTAGTTTTTTTTTCTTTGCCACGCACAAGATGTGTTCGATGAAATGCCCGAGCCACACTTAAGTTCGCACAAGATGATATCCTCGGCCGAGGTTAGCAACTTATCCTTTTCATCTGTAATTGATACAGAAATATTGCACGTGTCGATGTACGGTGGTCATTTCACTATTCAAGATGTTATTGTAATGGTATTTGATAAACTTAATTATATATGATGCAGATGGATGCACGGATGCGATGGATGTACGGCGAACGACGCAGTTCCGAGTTTATTGCAGGCCTGCATAAATTTCTCGATGTGGCTGAGGCAAACAAAGTGAATAATTTTATGCCTTGTCCATGTGAGAAGTGTCGGAACGTCAGGGAGTACTCTGACCCGAGAACCATTCAAGACCACGTGATTCGGAAAGGTTTCATGCCCAGCTATAATTGTTGGACCAAGCACGGAGAAAGAGGGGTTAGGATGGAAGACAATGAAGAAGAGGAGGATGATGACAACTATCCTATGTTCCCTGAGGAATGCGGTGATACTGTATGGAAGACGTTGAAGAAGAAAGAGGTGAACATCGGGCATCAGATGAGCCCGCTGATGGTCTTGGTGGGGTCATTTCTGATGCAAAGCGAGAATGCGATACAGAAAAGGAGAAGCTAAAGTTGGAGGCCATGCTTGAGGATCACAAAAAGTTGCTGTACCCAAACTGCGAAGATGGCAGCACAAAGCTCGGTACCACACTGGAACTGCTGAAATGGAAGGCAGAGACTGGTTGTTCTGACAAGGGATTTGAGAAGTTACTGAAAATAATGAAGCCGAAGCTTCCAAAGGATAACGAATTGCCCGAGACTACATACGAAGCAAAGAAGGCTATCTGCCCTCTAGGATTAGATGTGCAGAAGATACATGCATGCATTAATGACTGCATCCTGTACCGCGGTGAGTACGAGAATATGGATAAATGCCCGGTATGCAATGCACTGCGGTACAAGATAAGACAAGATGACCCTGGTGATGTTGAGGGCGATGACGAGCCCCCCGGAAGAGGGTTCCTGCTAAGGTGATGTGGTATGCTCCTATAATACCACGGTTGAAACGTCTGTTCAGAAACAAAGAGCATGCCAGGTTGTTGCGATGGCACAAAGAAGAGCGTAAGAAAGACGGGAAGTTGAGACACCCCGCCGATGGGTCCCAGTGGAGAAAAATCGACAGAGAGTTCCCGACATTTTCAGATGACGCAAGGAACTTAAGATTTGGTCTAAGTACAGATGGCTTTAATCCTTTTGGGGAGCAGAGCTCCAGTCATAGCACTTGGCCCGTGACTCTATGTATCTACAACCTTCCTCCTTGGTTGTGCATGAAGCGGAAGTTCATTATGATGCCAGTGCTCATCCAAGGCCCGAAGCAACCCGGCAACGACATTGATGTGTACCTAAGGCCATTAGTTGATGAACTTTTGCAGTTGTGGTCCGAACCAGGTGTACGTGTGTGGGATGAGCACAAACAACAGGAATTTGACCTACGAGCGTTGCTGTTCGTAACCATCAATGATTGGCCTGCTCTTAGTAACATTTCAGGACAGTCAAACAAGGGATACAATGCATGCACGCACTGTTTAGATAAGACTGAAAGTATACATTTGGGAAACAAGAATGTGTACCTGGGGCATCGTCGATTTCTTCCGAACGTCATGCCGTAAGAAAGAAAGGCAAGCATTTCAACGGTGAGGCAGATCGCCGGAAGAAGCCTAACCTCCCTGATGGTGATGTTATATATGACATGGTCAAGGATTTAGAAGTAATCTTTGGAAAGGGTCCTGGCAGTCTATCTGTTCCGAATGACGCTGACAACCACGTACCCATATGGAAGAAGTGCTCTATATTCTGGGAGCTACCCTATTGGAAAGTCCTAGAGGTCCGGTCTTCAATCGACGTGATGCACGTGACGAAGAATCTTTGCGTGAACCTGCTAGGCTTCCTGGGCGTGTATGGGAAGACAAAAGATACACCGAAGCACGGGCAGACCAGCAACGTATGAAAGACCCATACAACAAGCAGACGGATAAAGGGCGTCAATACTTAAGCAGCTACGCTCTTACCAAAGCAGAGAAGGAAATCTTTTTTGAATGCCTGAGCAGTATCAAGGTCCCGGCTGGCTTCTCGTCAAATATAAAGGGAATAATAAATATGGCAAGAAAAAATTCCAGAACCTGAAGTCTCATGATTGCCACGTGATTATGACGCAGTTGCTTCCGGTTGCATTGAGGGGGCTTCTACCGGAAAATGTTCGAGTACCCATTGTGAAGCTATGTGCATTCCTCAATGCAATATCTCAGAAGGTCATCGATCCAGTAACTCTACCAAGTTTACAGAAGGCTGTGGTCCAATGTCTTGTCAGCTTCGAGTTGGTGTTCCCCCCATCATTCTTCAATATTATGACGCATCTCCTGGTTCACCTAGTCGACGAGATTGCCATTCTCGGTCCTGTATTTCTACACAATATGTTCCCCTTCGAGAGGTTCATGGGAGTCTTGAAGAAATATGTTCATAACCGTGCTAGGCCAGAAGGAAGCATCTCAAGGGCTATGGAACAGAAGAGGTCATTGAGTTCTGTGTTGACTTTATTCCTGACCTTAAGCCGATTGGTGTTCCTGAATCGCGGCATGAGGGGAGACTGAGTGGAAAAGGCACGCTAGGAAAGAAAGCACTGATATGTAGGGACGGGCATTCTTTAACTCAAGCACACTACACAGTTCTACAAAGTTCCACCTTCGTGGCTCCGTATATCGAGGAACACAAGAATTATGTACGCTCCAAGAACCCGGGGAAGGATGACTCCTGGATTAAAGAAAAACACATGGAGACCTTCGGCAGTTGGTTGCGATTACAGCTCATGAATGACACCACTGTCGGAGATCAGCTCTACTTGTTGGCCGCGTCACCATCTTCGACTGTATTGAATTTCCAAGGGTACGAGATAAATGGGAATACATTTTACACGATCGCCCAAGATAAAAAGAGCACCAACCAGAACAGTGGTGTCCGCTTTGATGCAACAAACGACGATGGGCAAAAGGACACATACTATGGTCGCATAGAGGAGATATGGGAACTTGACTATGGACCTACTTTTAAGGTCCCTTTGTTTCGGTGCAGTTGGGTCAACATGAATGGAGAAGGGATAAAGGTAGACCAGCTGTACGGGATGACAACAGTGGATCTCAAGAATCTTGGTTGTTACAAGAACGAACCATTCGTCCTAGCCAATGATGTGGCTCAGGTTTTCTATGTGAAGGACATGTCCTCCAGACCGAAAAAAAGAAAAAAAAGCAAACGAATACATCAGACGATGAGCCAAAGCGTCACGTAGTTCTTTCAGGGAAAAGAAACATCGTGGGAGTCGAGGACAAGACAGACATGTCAGCAGATTATGATAAGTTTGATGAAATTCCGCCCTTCACAGTGAGAACTGACCCAAGCATCCCGTTAAATAATGAAGATGCTCCATGGTTACGGCGAAGCGATCATACGCGAAGAAGGGTTCATGGCTTTTATGTAAATCAATGTAATGTATTAAACCCTTTATGTGATGTGTAGTAATGTATTAAACCTACGGTGCCTCGTGAGTGACTGCATATCAAATGCACCGTAGGGCTGTATGACGGGAATCCGAATGCTTTGTATACTGCAAATCATCGCGTGGTCGTGAGCATGGCTACCACTTCCACCACCACCACTCCCACCTCCTCGGCAATTCATCATTGTGTCACCCTAATCCAGTGGTTGGATTCAACCTACCTGAGGGCTTGTGTTTCCAACAGCGTCGTTGTGTTGTCCTTATTCACCGTCCTACAGGAGGTGGCTCCAATGGCTGGCCGGTGAACAAGGACGAACACAATAATGCCAGGGAACATGCCAGCAGGTAGGCTAAATCCAACCATTGGATTCGGTGGCAAAGGTAGATGCCTCTCCGAGTGACGCTGGAATGTTTTGTGTGAGTGAGTAACCTGTCTGAGGAGGTGGGCTATATATAGGGTCGCATGGCTTACGAAGTGGTCGTGATAGTGCTGATCCGATGGCTCAGAAGCGCTCGAAAGAAACACACCGCTGATCCAATGGCTCACAAGCGCTGGAAGGAAGCACACGATCCGTGTGATTCTTTAGTCCCGCTGGCGTTACCAACCGGGATTAGTTCTAAAAATCCAACGGCTCACAAGCACTCAAAAGAAACACACCCCTGATCCAACGGCTCAAAATCACTCAAAAGAAACACACGATCCGTGTGCTTCTTCCTTATTGGTGGGAATCCCTTTAGTCCCGGGTGGTATCACGGCCCGGGAATCCCTGTAGTCCCGGGTGGTATCACGGCTCGCAGAGTGATCCAACAGCTCACAAGCCCTCAAAAGAAACACACCCCTGATCCAACGGCTCACAAGCGCTCGAAAGAAATACACGATCCGTGTGCTTCTTCCTTATTGGTGGGATTCTCACTATATATGTAGTCATGGCCTCCATTGGCATAGCACATCTAAACTCATATCAGCAACCTCATCACTCTCCCATGGCTTCCACCGTACCCACTCTAACCTACTCGGAGGCGGAGGCGCTTTGCGCCTCGAACTACCCCTGCCCACCCGGCTACGACGTCCCCACCGGCTGGAGGCTGAGCACCGGAGGCGTGCCAGTCCCTCCTGTCCCTCAAGGTTTGGCGCGCCGGGCGGCCATCACGAACCACTACTACCTCGAGCTCACTCCGGAGCAGCGGATGGATTCCCGCTGGCATCCAGACTATCGCCCAACTTGGGACGCCTTCTTCATCGAAAGGCGTGAGAAGGCGCTCGCCAGGTACGAGCAGGACCGACCGCGTCCTTCGAACTTCAACGAGGCCGGCCGTCGGCTGTGGTGGGCCGGCCGGACTCTCAAGAGGGTCATGGACTACATCACGGCCGGTGATAACCCCCGCCTGCGCTACCCTCAATCACAGTCCAGGAGACAACCCCCGTCAACGACTACATCACGGCCATCCGACGACAGCGACGACGACGACGGCGACTACGACGACTACACCCACGAGTATTATAGGCCTAGGCAAGAGTATGACTAACCTGAGCCACAACACTGGTTAGGACAAAATGGTTTGTTGTCATTCGTCTATGTACCCAAGTTTGTTTTCATTCGTCTATGTACCGAAGTTTGTTGTTATTCGTCTATGTACCCAAGTTTGTTGTTATTCGTCTATGTACCCAAGTTTGTTGTTATTCGTCTATGTACCCAAGTTTTTATCGATTTATACATATTATTAGTCGAGTTTCGACTTACGGATCGATTTAAAGATATGAATTTATCCATATTAAATTGAAAATGACAATAATGGTTAATAGTTTGTATAGTTAGAATAATTATTTTAGAAAACAGAAAATGGTTTTGGATTATTTATTCAAATTTAAAAACTTTTCATGTTGAAAGTTTTGTCAATTCAAAATATGCAATAAAGTTAATGCATTTTTAGTTGAAAATGGCAAAATGGTTAATAGTTTGTATAGTTAGAATAATTATTTTAAAAAACAGAGAATGGTTTTGGATTGTTTATTCAAATTTAAAAACTTTTCATGTTGAAAGTCTTTTCAGATTCAAAACCATTTGAAATTCATATCCAAACACCAAAAAAGGCGGGAACAAAATTTCAGAACTGAAAAGTTCGAAATATTTTTGAAAAAGGACTCTTTGGTCCCGGTTTCTACCAAGAACCGGGACCAAAGAGTCCGTTGGCGCGCGCGCGGGATCTGTATTAACTGCAGGGGTCATTGGTCCCGGTTACTGGCAAGAACCGGGACCAAAGAGGCATTGGTCCCGGTTCTTGCCAGCAACCGGGACCAATGACCCTATTGTTTATAACGCCCGTGCCTTTCCTTCTTCTTCCACCTCTGCCGCAGTTCCCCCGACGAGAGACGAAGCGTTCTGGCGAAGCCCTGCTCCGGCGATTTTTCGATCTCCGGCGCGGCCCCGCCCTCCACCTCTGCCGCCACCCTGCTCCGGCGCGGCCCCGCCCTCCACCTCTGCCGCCACCCTGCTCCGGCGCGGCCCCTGCCCTCCACCTCCACCGCCGCGCGTGTGACCGGCCGCAGAGCCGCCGCCGCGCCTCCCTCTTGCTCGCCGGCCCGGTCGCCCCTGCTCACCGGCGCGCTCCACCCTGCACTGCCACCCTGCACCGACGCGCCACCGCCACCAGCGCGCTCCACCACCACCGCCCGAGAGGTGCTCTATAAAATTTATAGATTAAAAAATGTTTAGAAATTTATAGATTAAAATTGTAGATTAAAATGTTTAGAAATTTATAGATTAAAATGTTTAGAAATTTATAGATATTAAAATGTTTAGAAATTTATAGATTAAAATGTTTAGATTAAAATGTTTAGAAATTTATAGATTAAAATGTTTAGAAATTTATAGATTAAAATGTTTTGAAATTTATAGATTAAAATGTTTAGAAATTTATAGATTAAAATTGTAGAATAAAATGTTTAGAAATTTATAGCATTGTAGATTAGTAGATTGTAGATTAAAATGTGTAGATTAAAGTGTTCATAATTTTGCTAGGTTAGTTGTAGATTAAAATGTGTAGATTATAGAAATTGCTATAGGTTAGTTGTAGATGATTTTTTGTTAGCCATTTGTTGGTGTTAGTTGCTAGGTTAGTTGCTAGGTTTTAGCTATTTTTTGTTAGCCATTTTCTGTTAGCCATTTGCTAGAATTAATTTTGTTAGTGTTAGTTTTAGTTTTGCTATATATTGATGTTAATTTTAATTTTAGCTTTGCAAATGATTTTAGCTATATTGATGTATATTTTAGCTTGAGTATTATGTTCTTGAGCTTAATGGCTTTAATTTCTTGATGGTTTAGGGTCTCCGAGTTCGCCGTCGCGCCCATCCCCGCCCGAGGTGCTCTGCCGCTCCCCGCCCGAGGTGCTCTTGCAAATGAGATTATAAGGCAGCATAAGTTTCTAATTTGTTCTTGCAAATGAGATGATATTGTGTATGTTACACACAAAAATCAAATTGTGAAGTTTCTAATTTGTGCTTGTCCTAATTCAATAACATTTCAAACATGATTTAGAGTTTACGAGTTTACGGGTTTACGAGTTTACGGGTTTACGAGTTTACGGGTTTACGGGTTTACGAGTTTACG
This sequence comes from Poa pratensis, assembly GCA_947311845.1. NCBI lineage: Eukaryota > Viridiplantae > Streptophyta > Magnoliopsida > Poales > Poaceae > Poa > Poa pratensis. Next base: position 37,405,953 of record CAMZMU010000044.1, on the reverse strand, counting down.
GGTTTACGATACGAGTTTACGAGTTTACGGGTTTACGATACGAGTTTACGAGTTTACGGGTTTACGGGTTTACGATACGAGTTTACGAGTTTACGGGTTTACGATACGAGTTTACGAGTTTACGGGTTTACGATACGAGTTTACGAGTTTACGGGTTTACGGGTTTACGATATGAGTTTACGGGTTTACGATACGAGTTTACGAGGAACAAAGTTACCCAACTAAAATTTTGTGCATTGTTCTTAATTTGCAGAAACTATGGAACGAGACGAAATAAAGGAAAACATACTCCAGGATATAATCCGCGGGCCGGAAGATATAACGCACGGGCCGGAAGATATAATCCACGGGCGGGAAGATATCGTCGATGTCACCACGGAGTTTTTGAACAACTCCGGTGAGGGAGATGAGTCTCTCAACCGAAGAGACGGCTCGGTGAGGTAGAACCCGACGGCCGGGGTGAGGGAGAAGTCGGCGAGGGAGAAGCCGACGAGGGAGAAGCCGAAGGCTCCGGTGGAACATTAAATGTTGCAAACTCCGGCGAGGTGCATATACATATATTAATGAAGCGAAGATTGTATTAATTAAGCCTCTGCTGTCTATATACATATATTAACGCTCTTTCTTCTTTTAGCCCTCCGGATCGAGCAAATCTTCTGTAAGGACAAAACGAGGCCCAGCCAAAAAGTTGGGCGACCAAGAAAGGTACAGGATCGAAAGAGTCGCTGAAGACGGCACACCGACTGCTCCCCCTGGTGTTGCACAAAAAATGGTAAAGCAATGCGGAGTTCTTGTTAGGGACTTCATCCCGATCACCGTTCGAGAATGGCATCGGCCAAAGGAGAAAGGACTGCTATATGTCAGCGAGAAGGGCAAAAAAGACTTTGGAGAAAGCTCATGGTTAATTTCACCCTGCCGGCGCCAGAGGTGGATTCAGATGAGGAGGATCCAGAGAGGCAGAAAAGATTGCCCGGAAAATCATGGAGCAAAAAGTCAAGGACTGGGCACTTAAGAAGATGGGAGCTATTCAAGAACTGGAAGAAAAGATTGAACAACCTGTTTGTCAAGAAAAATAAGACTCCAGACTTCGATAAAGGGTATGAGAAGATAAAGGACGACTGGGAAGAATTTGTGGCGTACAAGAAATCGGAGGAAGCTCTGCAAAGTCTGCAAAAATGCGGCAAATGCTGCTCTAAAGATGTACCACCATACTATGGGGCCTGGTGGCTACGCCCATAACATCCTAAGTGGGAGAAACTTGAGGCGGAGTATCTGGCTAAAGGGATCACTCCAGAGCCACTACATGGACCGAACGGGCAAGAAATTGGTTTTACGGGCATGGGGGCACGTTGGACGCAGAAGGGAAGTGCATATATAACAGACGACACAAAGAAAATCCCCTACTACCCATCCAAGAAATTAGAAATGCATTCAAGGATGTTGAAGAGGGACGGTTCATTCCCGATAGAGAGGATGACGAGCTCACACGCGCCTTGGGAATAAGGACACGACGGACGGTTACGAGGCGTGATAGGCTCCAAGCCCAAGACAATTGCGATTCCCGAGCACAGGAAGAAATTTCCTGATAGAAGCCATCAGAGGAGAAAGGAAAGGGAGGCAATGGAAGCACGCGCTGCTGCAGACCGGCTGCGTAATATAGAAGAAGAATTAAAGCTGCACAAGGAACAAATTGCGCACTTAGCCAGCAAGGTACTAGCGGCCAATCTCAGCGCACATGGTAGAAGCTGCATGCGATGGTACCGGTGGCCCATCGAATCGGAAAAGCAGCGTGGCTTCCACGGAGCTCCAGGATGGTAATGATGATGCAGTGGCTCCTCTTCGTCGCTACCCAGTGGATGATATCACAGAGAGCACGCCTTGTGAGCTACATCTGAAAGTTTATAACTTATCCATGAAGGTGGCGGTCGGCTATGCCCTACCAATTGGACCTAATCCAACTTACCATTTTGCTCCGGTTCCAAATGGCTACGCTGTTGTCGGGGTGGATGCAGTGATGAAAGATTTTGAGGAGCTGAAGCTGCACCACCCTGCAGGTGAAGATGGGGAGGTGCTTGAACTTGGAGAAGCCAAGAAAGCGCAATTCTATGGCCAAAGGAATCATCGTGCTTCCGAACTGGCAGCCAAGGCCATCGACTCCTCAGCATTCTCCAGCGCAACAGTCCTCTTCACCGCCTCAGCATTCTCCAGCGCAGCCGTCCTCTTCACCGCCTCACAAGTCTCCAGCGCAGCCGTCTCCGCCGCCGCGTGACCAGTCTCCAGCGCAGCCGTCTCAGCAGAAGAAACGGAACAACGCCGCTCCCCCGCTCCGCACTCAGAAGAGAGGTCGCACTCAGAAGATAGTCGACATCCCGTCGGTTCCTCCCAAGAGACCTTATGACAGGACTGAAGCGGAAAACGCCGAGGTAGTGGCTGCCTACAATAAGGCTTTTTTTGCACCAAAAAAGCCCGAGCCAAAGAGGTATATGATGAAAAAACCAAAAAGTGGGCTAAGTCCTTCCTTGAGCCCATCCCAGATATCGATGAATCTGCCATCTGACTATGGTCGTGAACTTAAGAGGCTAGCACGTGCCCAGTCTGAGCAGAACAAGGGAAGAAGTGCAAAAAGCGGGAAACAAATTCCCCAGCTCGGACAGCAGAAAAATCAATCGGTCCCCCGCTCATAGTGTGTTCCGATGTCGACAAGGACTTCAAGCCGCTATGGATCAGGACCTGGAATTATTGGACCAGAGCCTGGCTGCTGCTAAAGAACTTGGTATCACTGTATCACAGGCCAAGGAAAATGCTACCGCCATGGGTATGAGCCTTGGTCAACTTTTAGGCTATGAAAGTGCGCCAATGTTAGAGATGGCACGGAAATATGTCCAAGGGGAGCCTATGGTCAGTAATGTGGAGCTCGCGGGTCTATCAACACATATGCGAAATCTGCATACCTGGTACCTGCTGCACACATCAAAGAAGGGCGCGAAAGAGTGGTTTCCGGTGGACGTTAGAGTGGACCATTTCTTCAAACTTACATTATACAGGTTCAACTGACTGAACTGTTCCAGTTATTCCAAAAGCGCGACCTCGACAAATCTATCCTCTCTTGCTATTGTCTGTAAGTGATTTATTTTCGTAATTAAGTCTCTAGCTCAGCTCGTTCATTGCCTGTATTATATTATCCTGACTATATATATATATCCTTTTGTACGCTATTATGCAGAATGAAGATGCTGGAATGCAAAAGAACTCGAGTTTTTGAGATTGGGTTCGTTGACCCATATATCGTGAATTCACATAATTTAGTCAATTTCCCCAAAGACGTGGAGATGACCTGACCACCTTTTAACCATGCAACATTTCTGTACGGAAATACTATTTCCTTACAACTTCAGGTGAGTGTTTCTGTCTTGTACATATTTTTATTTGGCTTTCTCGATGTTAAGTGTAATTGATGAGCTATGCATGTCTGCTTTATGTAAACGTCCGCAGGTCACTGGATTCTGCTAAGCATTCAACCTGACAAGTCCAGAGTTGAAGTCCAGGACTCATTAAGTTGGGACCAAGCGTTGTGGTCCGACATGAAAGAAATGCTCAACAAGTAATTTCAATCATTATCGCATTATATCGCCCTCTTTCGTTCGTTCCCTGATGTCAAGTAATTAATAACTCCTTTGTTCATGTTCTTTGCCAAAGCAGGTGTTGGAAAATTTTCAAACAGAAGGTAGAAGGTCCATTCAAAGATGAGCTAACTTTTAAATCGGTGACATGTCCGCAGCAGCCACCGGGGAGTAATTTATGTGGATTCTACGTTTGCGAGTTCATTCGCGAGTTGACCACTGAGCGGAAAACAACTCATTTGAGCGACATGCGGGAGACGCTCGACCCAAAACTGCGCATAGGAGCAATTCAAGAGGAATTGGCGGGATTCTGCTTAGGGAGGTCATCGATGAAAAGGGAGAACATTATGCTTCGGACGATGAACTACATATTGATGGCTTGATCTATCTCCATGTAATTAAATAGTTGTATTCTCGCAAGAGATCGAATATTAATTATGTATGCATCAACGTGTACTGTGTATATAGTAGAGCGTATAATATGCGTACGGAAATGATGGAGAGCACGTCGGCGATGCGAAGAAGGGGGGACGACGGAGGCACCGACGAGAGGGAGAGGGGGCACCGGCGAGAGGGGCACCGGCGAGAGGGAGAGGGGCACCGGCGAGAGGGAGAGGGGGCACCGGCGAGAGGGGGCACCAGCGAGAGGGAACCGGCGAGAGGGAAAGGGGGCACCCTAGACCCTAAATACCAAAAAAAAAAAAATCATTGGTCCCGGTTCGTAACAAGAACCGGGACCAATGTCTCTCCCCCACTCCCAGCCAGAACTGGCCACGTGGACCAGCATTGGTCCCGGTTCTTGGACCAACCGGGACCAGCATTGGTCCCGATTGGCCAGTCCCGGTTGGGCAACCGGGACTGATGTCCAAGCCCAACCGGGACCATAGATGCTTTTTCTACTAGTGTTCGCGCACGCACTCGGGAAGCCAGCTACTAGTGGTTGCGCTGAAATCGTTGATCCTCCCGGGCCGCACACGGAGGAATGATCCTCAGAATCGGTGGGAGCGCGATGTTCCTCGTTTAGTTTCTTCGTCCAAGGACGATCTTCGAGCCGCGTGATTCGGCCGTGGCGGCGACAATCGGTCCAACCTGTTCCCGAATGGACGTACCCTTCCTGACTTTCAAGTAACTCAGTGAACAGTGGCAGCTGGGGAGCTTGAATCACGCCAGGGGACTTCTTGAGGTAAAACCGAGTCTAGACCACATGGGTGGAATTTCTGAATTGTACGCATGACGAATTGTCAAATCTCTCGCGGGCTGACGAATTGTGTGCTACACTGAATTTGCTTTTATAATCCTGGTACAAAAAGTCATGGAAGCAATTAAAACTTGATTAGTCACATGGAACGTTAGAAAATCCCTGTCGCGCAAAGGGGGCCGATCATATCAGCGGGTGATAGTTGAAACAGACTGTCAGAACGCTAGTAATCTATGGTTGAAAAGAGATGATCTATCGCCGGGAGGAATGATCTGCAAGGAGATGCGTGGATACCTCCCAAACCTGCAGGAGTTCAAGCTGGAGTTCGTGAAGAGAAGTGCAAACTCTGCGGCACATTGCTGTGCAAAGGAGGCCCTCTCTAATGAATCTAGGCTTGGTGTATTTTCTGTAATTCCTGCTCATCTGATTGATGTTTTACAATCAGATATGTACCGTACTGTTATTGAATAAATGCCTGGAGGGCGGTTTCAAAAAAAAAAAAAAAATGCAGCAAGACTAAGTGCAACACAAGTCCCTAGACGGCCCAATGTGCATTCGCCAAACGGTGCTACGCTTAACTGGCACTTTGGTCTAAAAGATAGCCAAAAGCCCGGGAAAACAACGGTTAGCCAAATGGCGAGAAATTTGATTGGCGGAAAGAAAAAAATTGCAATCCACCATAATGCGAGTAAACAGTTGATGGAAAAGAAAACGATGTTTGTCGAGATTTTTTCTGCTCGAGGAGGGCACCCTTTAGGGCTCGGCGCGCGGAGATCAGAAAGAGATCGGCCCACAAATTTGCAAAACCGCACTTCCCATTTCCAGCTTAGTGAGGAGATTCCTTTAATGCCGCTCGTCTCCAGGTAGCACTCCACGTGGCGAGCGGAAAGACAAGTCTCTTTCCACCTATGTTTTTCATGTTCTTATTGTTATTCAGTCGGTCATGATTATGTAAGTTTTGTTTGTGGTTTTTCATCATTACGTTTTATTTATTTTTGCATTTTCTTGGGACGTGCAAGACAGTACAAGTTAGTACCAAATACACTAAGGGCGGGACAAACTAAATGCACAACAGCCTGATAATATATACATTATAGTCAAGATATTTAGATATGGTGCAAAATGATCACTGAGGGCACGCGTAAAGACATGACATCTAAACGTAGTGCATCGGAAGCAGGACAATGTGCAGTCATGGCGGGACAATAACAACATATCCAACACAGTGGGGTGAAAGGTAGCAAAAATATGCACTAAAGGCGAGGCCGAAAGAATGGACAACTAATACAAAACACAGTCCGACTGAACTTAGAAAAAAGACATGATAGCCAAACATAGTGCATCATGATGGGATGTGAAAACCATACACTCAACACAGGACATGACAAAAATTCATCGAAACATATAAATATGAGATTTAATTAAAAAAATCTCGACATGAACCGTGAAAATATATCTTGATTTGAACGGCTTATTCAAAATACATTTCATTTTTTTTAAAATGTACATTAAGAAAAATCAAGCCAAACCCACCCCGCACCCTCCGACGCCCTCTACTAGAGGGCTCTCTCAAAAGGCGACAAGTGAAGAGTGGAGTCACCACAATGTGCCATTTGTCATGTGGTGATGCACTCTGAAAGTGACCTCCCAATGAGAGCACCCTAATTCAGGCAAAACCGTCATTCCTTTTGGGAAGCCCAATAAATAAAAATGGAAGTATGGCTTGATTCAAATGGCTGATTCAAAAGATATTTCATTTTTTATTCAAATGTAGAATTAAGAAAAACCAAGCTAAACTCACCCCGCACCCTCCGACGCCCTCTACTAGAGGGCTCTCTCAAAAGGCGACAAGTGAAGAGTGGAGTCACCACAATATGCCATTTGTCATGTGGGATGCACTTTGAAAGTGACCTCCCAATGAGAGCATCCTAATCTAGGCAAAACCGCTAGTCCTTTTGGGAAGCCCAATAAAAAAAATGGAAGTATGAAGAAAATGGAGGCCCAATAAATGACAATGGAAGTATGGAGAAAATTGAGATCCAATTACTAACAACTAGCGGGCCAAATGTGAATTACCTAAAGTACGTACAATGATAGATCCAAGAAACTTTTAAAAGTGGAGGCGAATATGATTAAGTTGCCATTTTTACGGACAAAATCACGTAAGGCAACACGCCTCGGCAAGCCCATGTAGCTCCAAGAGCGGCGCTAGATCCGCCCCTGACAGCCTAGTTCTGTCAATTGTTTCGAAGCGCAAGCTCCGCTGTGATGTGACCGTTAATTTGGCTTGCTAGCCACATGCATAAAAAATGGCTGTAAAAGCATATCATAGGGAAATATACGAGATATAATAAAAATTGATTGAGAAAAATGAAGAGAACCACCTCTATATTCAGCGTTTAACATTTTTTTTGAAAACCTCTTTGCGTCATTCGATATTTTTTTTATATTAAACCTTTAGGTGTACATATATCTGGCCATGGGAAGCCCCGGCCCGGTCGGCCCAAAATTTCTGGGCCTGGGACTGCCTGGGCTTGTCCATGGGCCGCGCCTAGGGCCTGGCCCTGGGCTTTGTATATTGACGCTTTCAGGAAGAAGCCCGGCCCGAGACCCGAAAGACCGATGGTATTTTGCAGTCACTGGTGGGCCTAGGTCTCAAATATAGGCATGAAGGTTGGATGGACTGGGCCTGAGATTTCGCCCGTGGGCTTTGTTTTCCCTGGCCGAAGCCTGGCCTGGCCCGACCCATGGACAGGTATAGGTGTACATCGATGTATCACACATATATAGTTATTCTCAAAAAAAAAAAAAAATCACACATATATAGTGGAATAAATAATCTCAAAATTCCTGATCTCGTGGAAAAGAGGAGGATACTGCTTTGCTAGTCCTGACCAATTAAGTAACGTGAAGTTGCAAGTAAACTTGACGAAACTTAATGACAGTGGCAATGTCGGATAAATATAGATAGGAAAACCTAGATGGTCGACCGTCCTCGCATATAAAAATGATCAACCGTCTTATGATCCTACAGTGCTATACTTTGACTGCAACATTATTGAATTGCATTCTTACGTGTCCAGACTATCTATACACGCCGTCCTCATCTCTATCTTTGACCCCTCACCACCAGAAATCGTTTCTTTAATAAATGCGCCGGCGAAAGAGGAGAAACAAACCCAATCCCGTACTCGTGCAGAAACCGCAAAAAAGATGCAAAAGAAATCCATCCAGCAGAACAACAAACCAATAAATCAACGAAATCAATATCTGCGACGAACCAAACGCCAAAGCGACCTGCTCGTCTCTTCTCTATCTCCTCCTCCGTTCCCATCCCGACCCACCTGCGCTAGCTTGTCCCCTTCCGAGCCGGGCGACCGAGACAGCAAGCAGCAGCGCAAACCCTCGCTCCGATTCGCCGGCTAGGTCGGAGGAGGGAGGGGCGGCGCGCGCTGGCCATGTGGCCCGGCTGCGGCGGCCGCTTCTACTGGGCGCCGGGACCGCCGTCGGCGTCGGGGGCCGCCAGGGGCGTCCTCGTCGTCTTCGCCTGGGTGTGGAGCGACGAGGCGCAGCTGCGGCCCTTCGTGGAACTCTACGCCTCGCTCGGCTGGCGCTGCCTCGTCTGCCACCCCGACCTCGTCTCCCTGTGAGTCCGCCCGCTCCCTCCCTCCATCGCCCGCTTCTACTTGTTAGCTGCTTGATTCGGGAGATCTGTAGCTCGTGTGGGCCTGTAGATGTTGCCGCTTGAACCTCCGCAGCTTGTGTTTAGATCATCGAGTGTAATTATGGCTGCTGCTAGGTTAAATTTTAGAGATACATCAAGCTAATTCTGTGTCGATTGAAATCCTGGGGGACGAGCCTTTTGCCTTTAGGTTTAAGTAGTTTATTTATGATGTTTTCCATGGAGATGATTAATTTAGATGAGTAGTGTTGCATCGGCCACTCCATTCCTCTTAGTTCGAGAATTGATGTAGCTGTGCAGTTCATACTCTTCTAGTATATATATGGCTTATTTTGTCGCTTTGTACGCTTTTTAGGTAATAATATCCACGTAGCTGCAGCAAGCGGGTAGTTAGCGTATTAGCGAGCTTGCGTGTTTCGTTAGACCTAAAGGTTTGGTTACCTATATTGATTGGAGGATGGTGAAAGGTTTTGTGTTGTCGTATTTGGATTTTGGCGTGATCGATCAAAAGTTGTGAATTTTTTAATGAATCGATTTTTGGGAAGTAAAGTCAATTGCGTCAAGATTGAATGAAGCATTAAATTCCATATCACCATGATAAAGTGTACAACTACTAGTCCGCTAGTATTTTAGTACAAGGAGCTAAAATAATACCGTGAATGTCTTCAATATGTTAAGAATGTTTGGTGCATCTATGAGGTGAGGTCCATAGAGAGTTTTGTAGCCATTTCTATTTTTCGTCCAAACACATCCGAATAATCTTTATTGGATAACATTAGCAAATTTAGTGTGAAAATTCAGATGTTGCTAAAGGTAGAGGGTCTTCATAAGCAACATTTATTGCTGATAAGTAATCTACTTCATTCAGCAGTCCACCTGAAATGACATTTGAGTGGGTTCCACTGTAACACTAGCAATGGATTTTTTGCACTGTACTTGTATGCTATACTTTAAGGTTTAAGGTGTAAACTTGCGTCTGGATTCCTCTGCAGTGCACCTTATGTCCTTATGTTCATCAGATGGCACTATGCTGATTTTTTTTTCTACCAGGTATCTCTCTGAGAAAGCAGCAACACTGGCATGTGGTGTTATTAGTGAGCTGGCAAAGGTTAGTTTTTTTCTTGGCTATTACCACATTTTATAGTAAGCATTGATAACTCTGTTGTTCAAATGGTATTCCATGACGTTTTGGCCAATGATTGTATTGTGTTTAGCATATTGCGCATCGACACTATGCAATATACATATGGGACATACCTATTTGAATCCTTAGTTACTCAAATGCTTTATATAAAGAAAATGTATAGACGAACGTAAGAACCCTCAGAAGACACATTGCTTTACAGCTTGGATCTCATTCCTTTCCATTTTTTTGTACTTTCTGTCCAAAGGGCAATCTCTACATAATCTTCTCGCTGATTAGAATCTGAGCTATTCACATGCGGACTCAATAAAACTTTCTGTACTGTTTGAAGAATGCATACAGAATATCATGGAATTGGACTAATGTTACCTTTTTTCTAGTTGGTTGCGCTTTAATTTTTGTATATGATTTTGCTCTAAACTATGTTGAATGCTGGTGTTTCAGGAACTGAAAGTAAAGCCATTACCAACTGTGCTTGCTTCATTTTCTGGTGGCTCAAAAGGATGCATGTACAAGGTTATTCAGGTGCGTGCTTGTTAAGTTCTTTCTGTTGGCACCTGATTGTAACTATCATCTACTCCTCCGTATCAAATTATAAGACTTTCTACCTACTTTCCACACACATGTATTTAGACATGTTTTAGTGCAAGGTTCATGTGAATCTTGCACTAAAACATGTCTAGATACATGTGTGCAGAAAGTAGGTAGAAACTCTTATATTTTGATACGGAGGGAGTATTTCTAATTGTAGTACTTGACCCATCCTCCACCCTTTCACATTTTAAATGACTGGATTTGGTTGTTTTTTCCAGTTACTAGATGGAAAGTGCGAAGGAGATGCAACGATGGTATACTATTTTCATCTTTCCTCTTCTCTTGAAGTTGCCATATACATTTCTCTCAGTTTCAAGGATAGCAGGACCGGCTAAAAAACTTTATTTAATTGTTCTGTGAAATGATATGTGGAGAATTTCAGGAAATGCAGAGATAGGATTAGCTACTAATGGGATGCATCTCATGAAAATTCATTATTAATTATATTTTGATTTTTTTCCATTGCATTAGTTGATTCCTTGCTCAAGAAACGGGTACTCGCCAACATGTGTACTGTGAAGTGTATACTAGGTTTTTATCTTCAATTGATATGTACTGTGTGACAATATGTATATTCTTTGTAGTGCACATAAGTGTAGTTGAATTTTCAGGTCTCTCATGAGTACTCTATGTTTGGAGTCCTTGTTTTCTTTGTCTCATTGTGGTATGACTTGGCATATTTTCAGCTGCATATATTTGATTGCTTTGAACATACTTGAAGTCTCTCGTCATCATTGTATGCTTTAAGTCCTCATTTTAGTTGTCATTGTAGTCATGTTGTAACATGGTATATTTTCAGTTGAAGATTAGTTGGTGAACATGTTCACCTTTATTGATGTAATTTTTCTTCATGCAGAAGGATTATCGGTTAGTGAGGAACTGTATCTCTGGACAAATCTATGACTCTGGCCCAGTGGATTTTGTGAGCGATGTGGGCACCCAGTTTCTCCAAAATCCTGTGATTGGCACGTCGTCTCAGCCATCCATGATACGCTCCTTGATGGCAAAGGCTCTGGCATCTGGAATGGATACTCTCTTCCCAAGCAGAATTGAAGCTCAGCGCGCAGAGTATTGGCACACGCTGTACTCATCAGCAGTAAGTCCGGTTTTGCCTTTGTGATTTTTGCAAACCATCCTCAGTAGTCACACCAATATTTTCATTTACTTTTAATGCAGGGGTTGGGTTCTGTTCTTATATTCTGTTCCGAAGATGATGATCTTGCTCCATGCCATGTTGTCTGTGGTTTCGCCAGGCGTTTGGTCGAACTAGGCACAGATGTTAAAGTAATCAAGTGGAGTGATTCCCCTCATATTGGTATGACTTCATTTTATTTTCAGTGCCTGGTCTTATTACATTTGGTTACCGTTTACTAACGTAAAATGTCAATATTTTTTTTTTTTGATTTCGCATGCTTAGAATTGTGGCTGTGTGCATCCCAAGACCTTGCTTTAGTATCATATTTGGATTTGTTAATTGCATTTAAGATTTCCTGGTGGATAGAAAAACATTCATGTCCATTAGTTCAGGTCCTGGAAACCTAGATCACAGTACTAGAAGATAATGAATTAATCATTTCCATTATCTCGCCTAACAGTATATTCCATGTATATTTTAGAATTTTCATTCTATTCGAAGAACACAATACTAATCTCTTGTGTTTGATACTGCTGTTTGAATGTTTATACTCCTAGTCACTAGTCATGAGGGCAATTGCAATATAATCTCGGGATTTAACAACTATAAGCAACATATAGCCTATAGCTTATTGTAGATCTTTGGCTCTTTATGTCGGTTTCATCAACCTAAGTCCTTGATATTTTCTTCTCTGCTCGGAGTCATGATTGTAGATTTAGTTCAGAACAAAATAACTTTTTTAAATATTCCGCAGGCCATTACAAGTTGCATGAAGCGGAATACAGAACTGCTGTAGATGACCTACTGAAGAAATCTCTTGTTACCTTCTGCCACAGAAGCCAGCTGAATCGCACAAGTGCTGCAGGTGATCAGGAGTACAAGATAGCACACTGTGTGTGCAATCTACACAATGTGGCTGCCAATTCAAACGAGAGCCTGAGAAGGGTAGCCAACAGTCCCAGCGACCACTTCTTCTTGCCGAGTTCGAAGGACCATAATGAATCTAGGGAACCAGATTCTTTGATTGAGGAGCAGAGACGACAACTATCTTATCCACCTAGGATGGAGCCTCAAGGAGTCCTTGGCCAAATTATGTTTGACGTCTGTGTTCCGAAAAATGTGGAAGGATGGGACATCAAGCCAACCGTGTCTCCGAACGGACGACCGACATTGTCTTCTGCACGTCAACTAGGTCCGTTCAACCCCATCAAGTACCTCCGTCGTTCAAGACTATAGCTTGCTTGCAGCAAATGAGAATTTTGTGTAGATAATGGAGGCAAGATTATGTAAGTTCCCTTAAGATTTGACTTATTTGCTGTTTCTTTTTTTACGCCTTTTGGCGAGAGAATGTACATACCCTGTGTATATTAGAAAGGGGATTGTTATATACTCCCTCCTTTCCATTTTGTAAGACATTTTTGGCAAGCCAATTAGGCCTGCCAAAAAGTCTTATAAAAGGGAACGGAGGAAGTAGGTTATAGCGAGCGGTGAAGGAGCATACTAACAGTATAGGGAATGGACTGCATTATACTGTCTTGTAATTTTTTTTTCTAATATTATGTAAACTAACTACCGGGAACCATTTTTCTTGCCAATCATTGCTGCAGTTTAGATTCGCTGTTGCTCTTATTAACACTGTTCGGTAAGAATGCCGTGGCCTGTTCGTTATTAGTGTGCGTACTTGGGACGTTATATCTTGAAGTTCTAATTCTCTTGTTTAATATTGTAGTTCTACTTCACCTTGTATCATCATAGGTAAATCTTACTAGTTCAAATATGAGGATTACATAATCGTTATAAAGCAAGTTTGGTCCCTATTTGGACGTCTGTAAGGACACATTGCTTGATCTGTCCCCAATTTTTTTTTACTTGATCCGCATTGAGCATTTCTCCCAGCTTTGTTGACCTTTGAAGTCGTGTTAGGAACTCTGACTCATAGTTTCCTGGAAACCGACCAACTATTTTTCTGAGCTGAAGCTAGTATAGCATTGGCAAAGTAGAGCAGTCATTTTTCAATGCTAGGGAAACACAAAAGCATTTTTCTCGATACAACTTGTGTCAACGTCATTGTTATGCTTTGGGTTTCATCCTTTATCACACCCTGTTTTCCAACGAATTTCCACTGGAGTATGTCAGGTACCGTATCTACTTTAGAAAATTGAATTCTTCAGGAACATTCAACTTGGAAATTAGGTTCTGCAGAGCTGCTACTGGGCCCTTTTTTGACTCGGCCACACCGAGCATTTTCTTTCCATTTTCCTTGATGGAAAAAACGGAAGGAGATATTTTGACCTCTCTGCGTGTTCCAAACCAGTTGCCCAGATCGAATATGAACTTTGACATAACCAGCGGTGGAAGCACGTCGGTGCTCAATACTCAATCTCATTTACGATGTCTTTTAGTAATTTCATGAGTGTAGTTTCATATAGTTTTTAAGAGGATTTCAAGTCACCTAACTCAGGGTATCCACTTACGTTACGTAGCATGTCATTTGATCCATCTCGTCTTTTGACGAATAACAGAGGAATCCCGGTAGCTAAGGAAGTGCTCAAGTCTCAAGTAAAATCACTTTACCACCACAATTTACTTGCGCAGTAGGAACACCGACCCAACTTTGCAGCGACTAGTAAGTAAATTACTGAATATTACTGCATGTGTTTATCATTATGGTGATACAGTCTAGCTAGACACCAATCATACCCTACCAGCATAACCAATTGACACTTTGCACGGCCATAGCTGATCCACAAATGTCTCTGAAAGCCTACCCAACAGAATATGATTCTTCATTACTCAAATGAATTATCTGCATCTTTCAAACAAAGAATCTTGGAGTTTTGAGGCTTCTGTTGGATTAGTACAATCACTTTTGTTAAACAACTCTCATCTTTTTCCCTGATACCGGAAGATATTGTCCTACGACCAATAGATCAGTGAATATTTCATGGGAGAAGAGAAGATGTAGATTTATCGAAGAATAAAGTGTACCTTTCTCTAAAAATAGAAAAAAGTGTAGAACATAATTAGCATGTAATATCGTTCCAAGGGGAAACCTGTTGTGAAAATAGGAGCTGAAGATTATGTTTCAGTCGACTAGAATCAAGCGGCCTATAAGAACCTTGTTTTCTTCTTCTTATCTGAAATTGCAAGAATGGTTTAATTGCAAGAAAATTTCGGCCCCCTCTCATCAAAATTGGCAACATAGGCTGGTGGTATTAATATATTACTACAAAAAATGTTTTATCGCTCTGGCGGTGCAAGAGCTTGGCTGATCAATGGAATGCCTAAGATGCTAGAGGCTGCGAAAACCGAGCATCACAAAAAATGTCTTCAGATGATGCTTGTACGTGTACGGTTGTACTTGTACCCCGTCGATTGGGCGTCGCAAAAGTGTATAGCCAATCTCCAACTGCACTTGCTATATTATTGGCAAGTGTTATGTTGATTCTCAACATTTGATCATGCAACCCCTTTGCTCCCTACATTTCTAAATTTAATTATGTTCCACTCGCCTAACCTTTCCCAAAAGATTGCACTTTTAAGCTACACCGCCGATTATTCCCAAGTTAAATCCCCACTAGTGATCCACCCCTCCTTTTGACCTGAAATCACCCAAGTGAAACACAACGGAAACACTTCACGCTGAACAGCACAACGCGCATCCATGGAGGCGTGAAAAACGTGTGGTAACTGTGGTGTAAACCCCTGCTCCACCATAGTATATATAGGGCCGTGCATCGCTGCTCGACATCAGGAGTACCACCGCACCCATCAAAGCTCACAAGCTAATCGATCAAAGCTAGCAGAGCTCGTTCTCGATCGCCGGGAGGAGGATCAATGGCGTTCTTGCGGTGCCGTGGGCTGCCGCAGGGGGAGGTGACGGCGGAGGAGTTCTGGGCGTGGCTCGGGCAGTTCGACGCGGACCACGACGGGCGGATCAGCGTGGAGGAGCTGCAGCGCGCGCTGCGGAGCCTCAACCTGTGGTTCGCGTCCTGGAAGGCGCGGGAGGGGCTGCGCGCCGCCGACGCCGACCGCGACGGCGCCGTCGTCGGCGGGGAGGAGGCCGGCCGGCTCTTCGCCTTCGCGCAGCGGCAGCTCGGCATCAAGATCAACCAGCTCGGCTCCTACTGATCGATTGAGCTGCTCAATTTGAGCATGATCAGTCTCGGCGCTCGTACGTGATCTAGTTGGTTTGCTGCTGTGTATGTGACGGAGTTGATGTGTCGAGAAAAGTTTCTGACTGCATGTGGATGTATGAGATGGACGTTCGTGTTTTTGAAATCTTTTCGGGAAACCTTTGTGGAGATTTAGAAGGGTTTTTCAAAGTATTTTCAGACTCTGTGGAGATATATTTATATTTTTCGGAAACCTTTGTGCAGGTTTTGAAGAGTTTTTCCAACGGTTTTGCTATTCCTCACTCGAGTTAACTTAATTCTTTTTCCAAAATATTTTCAGCACCGTGAACTCTGCGGAGATACATTTTTTTTGATAAGGGCGGAGATACATTTAGGGAGGGCTTTCCATCCTAGCTTTGTATGTTGTAACTGTTTCGTCCGCAAAGACTTAGCTTCCCTCGCCTTCCTCGAAACTAGGGCCCTTGCTTTCCCAACTGGAGCAGGAAACTTCCAACCAAATAGGAGGTTGAAAAATATGGAATGTGCGGAACACACGTGTCTTTCAAAACAATCTTCTTTGACCGTCCTTATCGAGATTAAAACAGAAGCCCGCCTCTAGCGATTGCGGGCTCCAAACAATTAAGTAAATTCACACCGGGAGAGTAGTTCCGAACGTATTCTTTTTCTCGTTTCTTGTAAAACTCTTTCTTAATTACGAGATTGGGGCAAATATTTGTCACGTTAAAAAAAAGTTTTCATTATCTGTGTTTGGAACCCGACCATGCTCTGTTGCAATTGCAATTCGGCAGAACATACGTAGCGGCGGAGCCACACTATAGCTGTGTAGTCAAATGACTACACAACGCTTTGGCAAATTCGTCACATATAGGGTAAAAATCATGCATAAAAATACAAAATTCATACAAATACATATATTTAACATCATATAAATTGGTACTTTGGGCTCGGCCAGCACACAGTAAAATAGAGCCCAGAACTTGCACGGTGGAACCCAGACTCCAGAGCCATCCAACCACACGGGCTCGGGCTGGACGCCTCGACCGAATCTGCCGCGAGCCGGCCAGACTCCTCGGCGACGCCACCTCACGCCGCACGCCACAGCCCCATAACGCCGACGCGAGCGATAGCGACCAAGCAAACCCGATGCCGCCGCCGAGCTCCTCCTTCCCGCTCGCCGCCGCCCCCATGTCGAACCCCGCCGCCTCCCCGTCCGCGTCCCCTTCCCCGCCCCCCAACCCCCTCGCCGCCGCTTCCTCCTTCCTCCAGCACCACCTCTCCAGCCTCGCCTCGCGCTTCGCGGCCCCGCGCCCGGCCCTCGCCGCCGCGAGCCAGCCGGGGCCCCAGGGCGCGGGCTCCACCCACTCCCTCGCGCTCGCGCCCGACGAGGTGGCCCGCGCGCTCACCGGCACCCCCGTCTTCACCGTCTGCAACTCCAGCAACGAGTTCGTGCTCGTCTCCGACCCCGCCACCGGCCTCCGCTCCCTCGGCCTCCTCTGCTTCCGCTCCGAGGACGCCGACGCCCTCCTATCCCATGTGAGGACGCGGCAGCCGATGCTAGGGAAGGGGGCGAAAGTGGTGCCCATTACGCTTGATCAGGTGAGAGCTTAACTTATACTAGTATGTGAGTTGTGACTGATCATGTCTAGATTTCAGGTACAATCCTTTTTTCCGAGCCACGATTTTGGGCACGAGAGTTCACAGGAAAGGGGGCTTATGCTTAGGCTTTCGTAGTGAGTTTATGTTGTGGTAGAAGTAGAAGTGACATCTCAGCCACCGGCAACGTGAACTACATTCGTTAGGAGTACACGTACGAGAAGGAATCATTTCTCATATCAGTATATCACACAGTCGTTCAATTTACCCAGCTTAGATTTGTCTGAGTAGCTAAATTATACATGCTTTGAAGATTTATGAGCTTAATCTAGCCCTATAGCAACTTCTCATTCGACTCCATGCACCCTATCAGGGGGGCTTGGGTGGGGTCAGCCAACTCACACCAAGTCTACTTTGCCACGTACGAAGGAGCACTGATTTAAGTACACAAGTAAAAAATTTGTGTGTCACCACAATTGCAAGTGACATTCATAAAATGAGCATCTAATTAAGTGGATGGGTGTAGTCGTATATCTTGACCTATACTGGTATTGTTTCATGTTTTGGAATCTAAATATTCTTTATGCCGCCCTTGCAAACACAGGTTTATATGTTGAAGGCGGAAGGTATTGCATTCCGGTTCTTGCCTGACCCTCTTCAAATAAAGAATGCACTGGAGGTTTGTCCTTGAGGGAACTTTCTCTCCTTATTCTGTTATCTTATCTGTATGTGTACCATTTTTTGCACCCCAACCCTTAATCTTTCTCACTAGAGAAGTAGTCAAATTTATCCGGTACACTAAATTATTACCCAAAGCAGCAATGCCGAATGTATGTGTTTCAAGGTCCATTGGACTGCCATTTGTACCAACTTAATCAATCATCATCTTTTTCACTGTTCACCAAAAAAAAAATCCATGATCTAGGGTTAGTATGTGACGCCCAATTGTGCATGAACATACTCAAAATTTTTAATACCAACTTCCTTGTTTGTATCAGGCGTGTAAACTGTAAAGGTTAGGTAGCCACTGATCATTCCAGCGTATAATCAAGATGTATGTCTGAATCCTTGGAATGCATCTTCACTATTCGTATTTGTTAGATTACACATATTTGTTGTTTTCCAACTTCAAAGACAGCGTATTTCTGGATCAAAATTTGTAGTTTTTTTAGCTGGATTAGCTCAAATCCCATGATTCTTCAAGGCGGTAAAGCTTTCTTGTATACTGTTGGTCTGTACTTTGTTGCTGATGGCTATAGTAAACTTGAAGTCTTGAACTGGGTTACTATCATCTTCTACACATATCAGCAATGTAAATGGACTTCTTCAGCCTAATGATGAATATTACTATTTGGCTTTTCAGTTGAAATCTGGCTTGACTGGTTTTGATGGTGTTCCAGTTTTTCAGGTAATTCACGGACTTATTGCTCTACTAAGAAATATATTCTTATGAAAGCAGTTAGATAGACACTCATTGCAGCTGGACGCTGTGGGATGTTTTTATGTGTTTACTTCAGTTACATTCATAAATAACCAAGGTTCCATAAACTGCCGGTTACTGTCCGAGAAACCCAAACCGTCTGGGCACCCTTGTGTGCTCCTCTTTCAAAACCATCTTCTACAGTCTGCACCTTAGTTATTGGACCAGTTCCGGTTTCTAAAACCCTGTTAATAACCTTACACCGACCCTGTTAAAACCCTGCCGATTACTACTATGCAACAGAAAACGTCATTTCCATTAGTCCCCCAAATCTGAAATGCAGAAAAATCTATTCAGAACCTTACATCAACTGATTAATACCCCTGGTAAGAGTGAATATACCCCTGCAGCTGGCAAATAACATTTTTTTAGATCTGGTGATCAATAATATCAATGGGCGTGTTGCCATATGGAGTAGTTGACTTGTTGATTAACACCTTGACTCTAACAGAAAAACCTAGCTTAGGTCTACTTCATTAGTTACTTCCTCATACCCATTTAGAGCATCTCCAACCGGTCCCCTCAAATCCTCCCTATACGTCCGGCTGCACAGCCCGGACGTGTCCGACAGGAAAAAGAGTGGAAAATCCTCACCCAACTGGGTCCCCTCAAACTGTCCCTATACGTCCGGGCTGTCCGGCAACCCCCAAACTCAAGGCATATGTGGGGAGAGTTTGGGGTAGGATTTGCATGTCTGGGCGTCCGCTTGGACCACTTTTTCCTTTCTTTTCCTTTCTTTTTGTCCTTCATTTACCACCAATCACATGCAAATGACCCCACATTTTGAGGAGATTTTGAGGTACATGGTTGGAGGAAACCACTTTTAGGGGCGGTCCGGTCACTGTCCGCGGACACGCCCGGACGTATCCGCGGACAGTTTGGGGGCCAAATTTGGCAACTCCAGTTGGAGATGCTCTTACTAAGACATGCAAATGAATGGACAGTTCTGTCATGTTTTCCCCAGTCTCATCACGGTGCCACATCTTGTGAAGCTGTAGTCCTATTTCACCAACTTGAATAGTCGATGCTAAGGCAGAACCGACGGATCAACAAAAATGATTTTGTGTGCATTTTAATTTGTTAGGAAGATATCTGTTTTTCCCCCAATTTTTAGCTTCCCACCTCCCAGGTGTGGATGTCCTTTTATGATTTTTTAATCCAACAAACCGAATATACTTCGTTAACTGGATTGAACCAGAGAGAGGCCACCCTGTGGATACCAAGAAGAAACCAAAAGACCTCACAATAGAACCAGAATACAGCCTAATAATGGCATTGAAACCAAAAGACCTTACGATAGAACCAGAATACAACCTAATAATGACATTGCTGCAGCAGAAGCCTGCTTAATTTTCTCCTCAAGATGCATAACTTGCGGTTTGTGTATACACTATTTGGATGTTAAGTGCTAAACTCTTTTGTTGCAATACCTGATTTTAATCCTAATACCTTTGTAAGTCCAAACTTTCTTTGAAGTGACATAATCAACATTGGATGACTGTCCTTCTCTATGATAAAAATACCTGATTTGCATGTGCAGTCAGATCTATTGGTCGTTAAGAAACAGAAGAAGCGGTATTGTCCGATATATTTCCAAAAGGTTTGTCAGGCTCCATTTTCTTTCACTTACTACGCCCAGACTGGTCAAGTCTTCACCACTCACTTCTTTGTTCAGGAAGACATAGAAAGAGAACTTAGAAAAACATCTAAAGCTTCGAAAGGATCAGCACTATCTAAGCAAATTATGGTATGTGATTTATATATTTCTTATTGCTTCGTAAGCTCTTATGAAAACTCAACCTTCTGGTTTCTTTAGGTTGGGAGTTTGGAGGATGTCTTGAAGAAAATGGAGGTAGGATGGAGTAAAACACAAGATAAACTCAGGACTGCGTGTATCTTACTGCCTAATAACATCCTGAAATTGTTGATCCTACAGATAAATGACAGAAACTCTGGATGGGACGACTTGATCTTCATACCACCTGGGAAGAACCTTAACCAACATATCAATGAGGTATCGGCATAGTTTTGTTGTGCAAGCAGTTTGAGCACACATATTTTCTCACTTGATATGCTATGATGGCCAGCCTATAAACAATTTTATGTCGCTGCCTGAGCTTTTTTTTTCTTATTAATCGTTTCACGTTTTAGACCTGTAAGGAATTTTTTCAATGTCAAGTTATTAAATATGGTTGTGATTTTGCCATTGTTTTCTAGAAAATATATCTGTGGCCATTATTTGTCATTCACAAACATCAAGCTCGTCAAGAAGACTGACAAAAAGTGTGGTGCTATATTTTTGTTGCAATATTTAGTTCCATGGGAATTATTTTTATGTACAGGATTGCAATCATAAAAGAGAAGACATGATTAGATATCCATGATCGGGTTGTTACCATACGTTCGCTACAATTTGATCTCCTTTTCCTCTTGCTACCGTTCCTGCCATGAGATTTTTCACCCAATTACTACTAGTCATGCCATCCGGATAAAAAACTTCACCAAAACCTGTTCTTCCTCGAGTGCAACATATGTGGTTGATACGAAGTTGGAAGCGGTGTTCATGGAAGGAGAGGAATGTTGATTGTAGTGGAATTATAACCAACATATCATCATTCACTCTTTCTTGATCTTATGATCTTTGAGGTATTTTGTCAGCCGTAAGAGGAAAAATAGGCTCGTCAAATGAGATACTTTATGCAGGCTAAAGGTCAAGGATATTTGGGTAGCAAGGACTCAAAGATAAATAATATCTTTATGCTTAGAAAGTGGCTCTTAAGGCTCATTAACTTGACGGGGTTTGGCAGTTCCTAAGCTCCAAGAAACAAATAAGTATGAAACAAGGACTATTTCTTAATTGGAATTATGTATGGATATTCTCGGTTTTGGAACGACCTTGGGCGTGCGAAGAAGTTCTTGGCTGCTAGGTCGAATTCCACCTCCAGAATGGCACACATATTCGCTTAGGATACTTTTGGGCTGCTAATGAACCACTTGGCCAAGGCCAACAGTATCCTATAGCATACATAATGTGACGAGCCAGCAAAATGTCAATGTCGTAGTGGCTCAGGTTTTTTCTATAACCTGCAATCAGTGGGCGTGTGACGTTCCAACGAGCAATCAGTGGTTCTGAACTGGAAGCTTTTTTATTTTGGAAAGAACTGGAAGCTTGGTAGCTGGTCAAACAGGGGGAATAGGTCGGGTCAGCACAAACGACGAGACACCTTTTCTTTGTCTCTTCGTCAGAACTGGCTTCAGTCCATGTATCTCTCCTACGAATTCTCATATTCATTTTTGGCATGAACGTAATTGGAAAACTGAAGTCCCCATCAAAGTGGTATCTTCTCTGTAGCATAGTTCTCAAAATAGATAATCTGATTAAACGGAAGTGGCAGGGGAGCAAAGTTTGTTCTTGCCATCAAATTGAGGCCATACAAACGTTTCTCGAGTGTCATGCTACCCCCTTTATGCCATATAGCCTTTAATTTACCTCCTCTCCTATAGTATTTCCCCCATGTTGCGAAATTATCAACACAAACTAGCCGGGGAGCTTGCTGTGTGTTGGCAGCTTTGTCATAACGACATGATGTATTTTTTACATTAAGTCATAACGACATGATGTATTTTTTACATTAAAAATTCTATCATCCAAATCAGATGGACTTCCAATACGGCGGCCTACTGCGATCGTGGGCGCCGTTGCAAAGAGCTGAGTTCAGAGAAGCGATGACAACGGGGAAGGGTCGTGGTCATGGAGCTATGTTCTGCTACTAGTTGGCGCACCTGCAGGCGATTAGACGTCTGCACATTCGTTTGCTTTCTAGCCTCGTTGCTTGTCATATGACAATTCAGATGCTGTCCCTCGTTCGGGTTGATGACTGATGTTATGAATAAACTTGTTTGACTAGGTCAGTAGTAATTAATTTCTATGTTTTCGTACTTTCAGAGTTTCAGTTTGCAGTTCGTGCGATCATTAGGTTGGTGGCCGGTAGTATGTGATTGTGATGTTTGAACCTGAAATGGTATTTGAATTGAGGTTCACACAAACAAAGAAACTTGCTGGCATTGACTGCCCCGAGGTCATCATTTGCTTCCTTATACAAGAAAAAGTACTACGAACATGTCCCAGCACATTGTATATGCGTCCATACATAACGAATCAATGATAAGATGAATCAGACCACGTTCAGCTGTCTGACTCTGTCCTGGCAAGACATGTAATGGACTGAAAAAGAACAAAGTTCAGTTAACTCTGCTCCCTTGACACTGCTACTAACTTCAGTTACCCTTGACACTGACATTGCTGCCAAGTTCAGTTAACTCGACTGCACCACACATTTGCAGGTCCATGTCGAGTAGTACCCGGTAACTAATCAACAGTGATAGATTTCCTACACAAATCACATGTTTACTTGGGCGGAATATTGAAGTGGTTTACATACTGATCTTGACATTCCGATTGGATGTAGTGTATAACCAAATTCCACAAGGAAAATAGCTTATGATTTAGACAGCAAGCCAAACCGCTGTTTCAATACAGCAGGATAGCGACCGAAAACCCCCATGCAGACCCATGTAAGAAGTTATTGGAGAAAACGAAGAAATCTTGAATATTCTGCTCTCCTTGGATTTTGCTTTGGTGCCACACATAATAGAGGTTGAGCTACTTTCAGTATTGGAAAAAAAAGAGGAAAATTTCGGTTGGACTAGACATTTAGAAGAAGGTTGACGGTAACTTTGAACCCTCCTGCCACCGTATTACATGGCCGCCTCGCCGCACCACCCTCGCAAATCTCGGCCTTCGCCCCAACTTCCCATCTAACCCCCCTTCAGCACTATTTTTTTCTCCATCGTCGACGAGCTCCACCCCGCAACCCTAAGGTTATTGCTCGCCGACAGCTCGCTCTATCCTCGTCGCAACCTTTTCCGCCGTGCCCTCCCGCCGGTTGCCAACATCGGGTCGATTAATTGGTGGGTGGTGGTGGTGCGAGTAGGTGGTGAAGTCAGCGGTCGCGCAGGGACTCCTGCGGCACTGGCGGGTTTTTGATAGATTCTCTATATACAAGCATAAATCATGAATAAAATTAGAAAAAATACATGTATTTGACATCACAGATTTGAAATGACACCACACATGTTTCAGATCGTGGCACCGCCACTGTCGTGCGGGCAGTGGGATGATGAAGAGAAGAAAAGCGGGAGGGTATACGGTCACCTGGTAAAGAGCTCCTTTGAACTTTGAAGTTTGATTTTATTTTGATGTGACGTACATTGCATGTGTGGGGTTACTAGTCAATGATAAGCAAAACCAGGCCGCCACCCGGCCGCGATTGGATCTGCTGCCTGTTTTGCCATTCTGGCATTCAGCCAAGTATAAATCCATCGGAACAGTTGACCTCTCCGGCCACTTGCGCTCGACAAAACGGACCAGTGTAGTACCAGATTGTCTTGTTCGTTCGTTTGTGGTTCCCGGCCGAGGCGATCGATGGAAGGAGCGCGAGACCCTCCGGCGACAGGGAAGCGTCGCGGCGGCGCCGTCGCCGTCGTGTTCTTGGCCGCGCTACCGCTGCTTCTCTTGCTCTTCCTCTTCGGCGGCCGAACCACCGAAACCCAGCTCTGGTCGCAGGTGAAACTGCAAAGTACGGCACTTACTTTTTCTTGAAGCTTACACCCACCCATGCCGGCCGCACGTTAAGGGCCCCGTGTTCCATGCGTGATCATTCATTTGCTTGCCGGCTCACAGGTCCCCGTAACGCGTCGTCCCGAGACACGGCGCACTACGAACGGCTACTCGGCGGGCTGCTCTCCCCGGACTTCGA
Organism: Poa pratensis; assembly: GCA_947311845.1. NCBI lineage: Eukaryota > Viridiplantae > Streptophyta > Magnoliopsida > Poales > Poaceae > Poa > Poa pratensis. The sequence continues at coordinate 37,381,552 of CAMZMU010000044.1, read as the reverse complement.
CGAGCCGACGTGCCGTAGCCGGTACGAAGCTTCCAAGCGATGGAAGCCGTCGCCATTCCCGGTGTCACCTCACCTCGTCCGGAAGCTGAGGGAGTACGAAGCCAACCACCGCCGGTGCGGGCCGGGCACGGCGCCGTACCGGGAGGCCATGGCGCAGCTCGAGTCCGGCCGCAACGGCGACCGCGGCGAGTGCCGGTACGTGATGTGGATCCCCATCCAGGGCCTCGGCAACCGGATGCTCAGCCTCGTCTCCACCTTCCTCTACGCGCTGCTCACAGGCCGCGTCCTCCTCGTCCACGAGCCGGCCGAGATGGAGGCGCTCTTCTGCGAGCCGTTCCCGGGAACCTCGTGGCTGCTTCCCCCCTCAGGCTTCCCCTACATGGACCGCGGCTTCTGGTCCAGCTGCCCGGAGAGCTACGTGAGCATGCTCGAGAGCAACGTCGTGGGCTACGACGACGACGGCGGAAAAAATGCAAGCGCGCTGCCGGCGTACGTGTACCTCCACCTGGAGAACATGAACATGCGTCTCCAGAACCACACGTTCTGCGAGGAGGACCACCGGGCGCTCGACCGGTTCAACTGGATGGTGCTCCGATCCGACAGCTACTTCGCCGTGGCGCTGTTCCTGGTGCCGACGTATCGGGAGGAGCTGGACCGGATGTTCCCTGCTAAGGGGTCCGTGTTCCACCACCTCGGCAGGTACCTCATCCACCCGGGGAACCGAGCGTGGGGGATCGTGGACAGGTTCTTCGACGGCTACCTCGCCGGCGCCGACGAGCGTCTAGGCTTGCAGGTGCGCGTGGTGCCGCACAGCGGGGTCCCGTTCGAGGCCATGTTCGAGCACATCATGCGGTGCACGCGGGAGAAGGACCTCCTGCCGCAGGTGACTGACGAGCCCGCAGCAAGCGGGCGGAACAGCACGGCAACGGCGAAGAGGAAGAGGAAGACGAAGGCGGTGCTGGTGGTGTCGCTGATGGGGGAGTACTACGAGAAGCTCCACGGCACGTACTACACGAACGCGACGGCGTCCGGGGAGGTGGTGACGGTGTTCCAGCCGAGCCACGACGGGGACCAGCACACGGAGGCGCGGGCGCACAACGAGCGCGCGCTGGCGGAGATCTTCCTGCTGAGCTACAGTGATGAGATGGTGACGACGGGGTGGTCGACCTTCGGGTACGTGGCGCACGCGCTGGCCGGGGTGCGGCCCTGGCTGCTGGTCCCGCTGGACTGGAGCGGGAAGAAGACCGACGCCGCCGCGTGCGTGAGGCCGGCGTCGGTGGAGCCGTGCCTGCACTCGCTGCCGTCGCTCGTGTGCCGTGGCGGGAAGGATCCGGACACCGTGGCGCACGTGCCGTTTCTGCGACACTGCGAAGATGTGGGCTTCGGTCTTAAGCTCGTCGATTGAGCATGCTTTTCGCGGGGATTTAGTGCTGTTTTTGGGCGATCAGTTCAGTGAAATACTACATGTTCTGCACGTCTGATCCGTGAGCCTCGTTGCTGTCCAGTCTCGGTCTACGTCCGAAGCGGCTGGCGACAATGCCGTTCTGTGTCCACTAGGCACTGCTTGATGAAACACGGTGTGGGCCATGCTTGATGTCGTCAAAACAGAATGATTCTATTTTGTTGGGTTCGTGTGTGCAGAGTGCAGTCTTTTGTTTGTTTGTTTAGACCAAAGGCACCGTGCCCAACTTTAAATAAATAAATCCACGAGGTTCACAGATTTAAACAACGGGTTTACACAAACTGGGCACTACAGCTTACCCGGCAATTTCAAGACTTTCCATGAGTATTTTCATCTGCTTTTTGTTGCAAGATTTTTCTGTACAGGCTTGCAATCATAAAAGAGAAAAACACATTATGCTCCGATGCTCGGGCGGAAATCCATATCGGCTCATAGGTGTAGATGCACCCACTGTTCAAAAAATAATTGTAAATAAATTTTTCGGATATATTAGATGACATTTTATGTTAGCACAAGAAGTTTCGCCAAAAAAAGACTTTTCTTGTGGGCTGTGCAAAAAAGACAAATCCGAGTTTTTCAAAATGACTTTGTAGGTGATTTTTTTTTGTCTTTTTGCACGGGTCACAAAAAATGTCTTTTCTTCACGATTTTTTTTGTGCTAACATAAAATTTCATGATGTATATCCGAATTTTTTTGACATTTTGAAAGTTTTTAAAAATGTTTTACATAACGGGTGCATCCGCATCCATGACCCGAAACAATGTGTCCGATGCTCGAGTTGTTATCATACTACCTTTGTTATAATATGGATGTCCTTTTCCTCTTGCTACCATTCTTGCCATGCGTATTTTCACTTGCTCACTAGTCAAGCCATCCGGCTAAAAACTTAGACCAAAACCTGTTCATCCTCGATTATAACGTATGATACGAAGTTGGAAGGAAAACACTTGCTTTAGAGGGACCTAACGCGCCCTCGCACAAGTTCCTGGGAGCTCCTATATGACGCCTGTAGGCGGCGCGATTTGCCCCGACCGCCTGAAGGACTCGCTTCATGGGCCGCTCCAAAGCGGCCCAATAAAAGAAGCACCGTTTTATTTCTCCTTTCACGTTCCTAAAATATGTTTTAATCTAAACACATTTTAAATCCGAACGTTTTTATTTGAATTTTTTGAATCGAATTTTTTAAAAATCTGAAGAATTTTCGAATTAGAATAAATTTCAAATCTGAATGTTTTTAAAATTGAACCGTTTTCAAAAAATTAAACAATTTTCAAATTCGGAACCATTTTAAAAAATGATCAATTTTCAAAATCCAAACCATTTTTTTAATTCAAAACCATTTTCAAATTTGGTACCATTATTAAATTTGGAACCATTTTAAAAATGAACATTTTTAAATTCAGAATCATTTTCAATTTGAAACCATTTTAAAATTTGGAACTATTTTCAAAATGGAACCATTTTAAAAAATGTATATTTTTCAAAATTGAAACCATTTTTAAATTTGAAACCATTTTAAATTCGGAACCATTTTTATATTCGGAACCATTTCAAAATAGAACCATTTTAAATTCAGAACCATTTTCAAAATGAACAATTTTCAAATTTAAAACCATTTTTAAATTTAGAACCATTTTCAAAATGGAACCATTTTAAAATTTAACAATTTTTAAAAATAAATTTTATAATAGCGGAAAAAAATATGAAAAGAAAAAGAGAAAACAAAGATAAAATAGAAAAAGAAAAGAAACGAATAAGAAAAACAGAAACAGAAAAAAGGAAAAAGAAAGAAAAGAAAAAAACGAAAAACGAAAGAAAAAGTAGGAAATGCCGCCCGATGGGCCGGGACGGCAGAAGCTCCCGTTAGTGGCGTGGCCGATTCGCGCCGCTAGCGGGCGGCATATAGGATTTGCCGCAAGTCCTTAGTCCGGGCGTGCATCGCTGAGAGTTGGCTGGGCCACTCACATATTTTCGGCCCAATAGCATGTTACGTCCGTTTTTTATGCCTAAAAAAAAGCCTAACTGCCAAATTCGCTAGCTAGTGCTGCTTGTTAAGTTTTTTTTGGGATTTTCTTACATTGCATACATGCGATAACTTTGTAACAAATTTTGTAAGAGATTGTTGTGGAAATAAATGTTAGATTTTTCGAGTTTTGGGGTGGTTGCTACTAGTTTGTGTTCTCTTGGGTTTTCCAAATGTTGTAACCATAATTTTTTTTGTCATCGTTTGTGTTTTTTTTTGTTAAAATAGGTGATGATTTATGTTGTAAATTAATGTGTTGCATTTTTTTATTTGTTTACCCACTTTTAATTGCTATAACACATGTTTTTTTGTTGTTGTAATGGTTTGTGAGTTTTGCTAAAGTAGTTGGTGAGTTTTGTTGCAAATGAATTTTCAGCAACAGTTGCCCACATTTTAATTGCGAAAAACACATGGTTTTTTGTTGTAATATTTTGTGCCTTTTGTTGTAATTGTTGACGATTTTTTTTGTAAAGCTATCTGCAACAAATAAATGTTTGCTTAACCACTTTTTTGTAGCACTACTAGTTTTTGAAATGTTTGTGAGTATTTGTTGCAATACTATATTTTTTTGTACATGGGACGGATTTTTTTTGCAATACTAGTGATTTTGTTCTAATACTCAGGGAAAATCACCGTAGTGGCATTTTTACTATAAATATAGAGAACGTCGGGGGCAACGCAATATACCCCTTCGTTTAAGTGGGTCTCATGTTTAGTGCAGGTTGATTTTCGAAAAAACAGGGGACAAAAATGCAAAAACGTGCTAAACTTATTCGTAGACACACGATGGTGATCCAACGGCTATAGACGGGACCTAGAATTGGCCTCGCATAGGGAGACCTACGCCTAGCGCTCTCTAAGTTGGAAGTGATGTTCATGGAAGGAGAACTAATGATTGTAGTGGAAGTGTAAGATAAATAATAGGCTCGTCAAATGAGATACTTTATGCAGGCTGAAAGGTGAAGGAGGCTTGGGTAGCCAGGACCTAAAGAAAGCAGGCCGGGTATGACAACGTCTTCTAGGAAACAAATACCTGTGAAACAAAGACTAATTCTCAAGTGAAACTTTGTAGGGATATTCTCGGTTTTGGAACGGCCTTGTGCGTGCAAAGCATTTCTTGGCAGCTAGGCCGATTCCTCCTCCAGAATGGCACACATATTTGCTTAGGATACTTAGGCTGTTAATGAACCACTTGGCCAACAATATCCTATGGTATATACAATGTAACGAGGCAGCAAATTAAAATGTCAATGTCGTCGTGGCTCAGGTTTTTTCTATGACCTGCCAAGTGTGAGATGATCCAACGAGCAATCAGTTTGCCTAAACTGGAAGCTTGGAATAAGCTGGTCCAACAGGTGGAATAGGTCGGGGATCAGTACAAGGAGACAACGTTCTTGGTCTCTTCGTCAGAACTGGCATTTCTCAATTCACGCTGAATTCTCATATTCATTTTTGGCATATACTCCCTCCGTTCCAAATTAGTTGTCTTCCATTTGGCAAAAAGTGGATGTATCTATACTTGTAACATGTCTAGATACATCCACTTTTTGGCAAATGAAAGACAACTAATTTGGAACGGAGGGAGTACATACTTGGAAAACAGACGTCCCCATAGTCTATATATAAGACTTTCTTGTGGTATACCTTTGGAGCAGCCTAGTTCTCACAAAAGATAATCTAATTAAGTGAAAGTGACACGGGAGCAAAGTTTGTTCTTGTGATCAAAGATGAGATCATAGAACATATTTTTTCTGTGAGTTCATGCGATGTTGGCCCCTTTATGCCATATAGCCTTTAGTTACCTATCCCCTCTAGTATTTCCCCTATGTGGCGAAATTATCAACGAGGAGCGGTTTCTTCTGTCACAATCATTACGACGAAGGCTCTCGCGACCGCGCCCATGGCCGCGTGAGCGCGCGGCCGCCGCCGGCCGGATCTCCTCGCTCTGGCCTCGCACTTGTCCGCCGCGGCCGGATCCGGCCGCTAGGCCTCTCCCTCCTTCGTCTCCGCAGGTTCAAGCGTGGAAGATGAGCTCGAGCAACCCCGCGCCGTCCCTCCAGTCCTCGCCGTCCACAGCCCCGTCGTCCGTCCCGCCCTCACCCTCTGTCCCGAGCTGCATGCTGCCGACGCCTCCCAGCGCTCCGACCTCAGCCGGCACGCCACAAGCCCCCTCCGACGCTCGTCCCGGACGGGATCGGAAGCCCCTGTCGCCGCCGCAGCCGCAGCCAGCGTTGGGCTGCTCCGCTGCTCCGGCGTCGGCCCCCTCCGCCACGCCGTGGCCTCCTTCGTGGGCCTCCGCTGCTGATGCGAAGGAGGACGACCAGGAGGACGATGAAGAGGAGCTGGCCCCCCAGACGCCGCCGGCTGCCACCAAGAACGACGATGCAGCGGTTGTCGACAAGGGCGAAGCCAATGCGGCGGTGATGACCCAGCGGGCGCTGTTGGCTGACTCCAATGACCTCGGCTTGGCTTCGGTGGCTTGCCCGTGCGTGCAAGGTGAGGCGGATGAGCACGGGCCATGGTAGGAGGTGTTGCCTCGGCGCGGCCCGCGTCGCCCAGTGTCGCTTGTCCCGTCAGTTGCTCCTCGTCGCATTCCGGCTTGGCTTGCGGGAAGATGCTGCAGATGCCTTGCTCCTGGACACCGTGCAGCTTCGTGTAGAGATCCCTTCAGGTGTTCTCGGTGCCTTGAGAATGGTCATCGGGCACGTGATTGCCGCAACGCTTGGCGTCCGCTTAGCATGTTGGGAGGCCATGCTCCGTCGTCATCCTTCCTAGCGGCCGGGCCATGTCAACCTCCAGCTCCTCGTCACACTCAGAGAGAAGTCTCGCTCCCTTCCAAATCGCGTCATCATTCATGGGCATCGCTCGTTTCTCCGCCCTTTGACTCTTTTGACTCAGAGGATATGTCGCTGCGTTCCAGTTTAGAGGGGCAGGCTAAGCTGTTGCGCTCTGAGCTACTCGACATGGCTTCCTTTCGGCTTGAGGAGACAGTCCAACCTTTGCGCGATGTCATTGACTCCATGCAAGGCTGGATGTTACGGATTGGGAGCTTCCTGGAGCGTGCTGAGTCTGTACTGGGTAAGCTATCCCAGTCGCCGTCTGTGTTGCATAATGATTCGTCTGAGCTACACCCTCTGATTGTGACTGATGTTGGCCTCACGGACATGGGAGGATCGGGTCTCTATGGCAGTTTCTCTCCTACTGCTAGGGCCAGCTCGTCCGTCGTGGCTCCGATGATGCAGATGATGCCCGAGATTGTGGAGTTGTGTGGGGAACCGGTTTTGCCTCTTCCAGGTGAGCAAGTGAAGGGGGTTTTGCCTGAGATTTCAGTCGTGGCTTCACGGACGAGTCAGGCGCTAGACTTTGAGGGAAGTGGTGTTGTTGACGGTGCAGTCTCTCTCTCGCGTGTGTCTGTTCCTGTTGGTGATATGGTTGCTGCATCTGGACCGTTGCCTCGTGTGCCTGGCTCTCTCGTTCCCAAAGAGATTTGTGATTTCTTCGCTACTTTGCCTGCTGCTAACACTGGATCTGCCAAGACGATTGGATGTCTCTTGAAGGAGAAGGCTAGCAGGGATAAGACAAAAAGAGGCAGCGTGAAGGAGAAATCAAAATGCAGAAGCAAAAAGGGTGGCGCTACTGGAAAGGCGCCTGAAGTTGCTTGATGGATGGCTTGATGGATGGTTCTCGGTGTCTTGGCGTGTCATCGTGGTCTTGCTCGTGTTTGTTGCCTTTGCAAATGTGGTTCCCTCGAGTCATCGATGGTCTAAGGGGACACTTTGATGACGGTGTGTCTCTTCTATCAGTGTGTTGTTGGAGTTTCGTGTTGCAAACGTGTGTTTGTGTGTTTCTTTGGCTGTGTGTTCTATTTTGGGAGTAGTCCACTTGTGTGTTGGGTGGTGTCTTGGTTGCTTTTGTGACCAAGTTTGTAAAGGTTTTTGCCCGATTTTCCGTAAATAAATTGGGCAACTCTCTTCTCCTTAATTATTAAATGGATGAGGCAAATCTTTTGCCTCAGTTTCAAAAAAAATAAAAAAAATATCAACGATGAGCATGGGAAGGGACCATGTTCACAAATACAAGCTGGGGAGTATGCTGTGTGTTTGTGGCTTTGTCTGAATGATAATTTGCTATCTTTGACAAAAACAAAAATTCCAGATGGACATTCGATATGGTGGCTTGCCGCGATCGGGGGCGCCGTTGTAAAGAGCCGAGCTCAAAGAAGCGATGGAAACGGGGAAGGGTCTTGGTCATTGAGCTATTTTCTGCTACTAGTTTGCGCACCTGCAGGATTAGACGGTGACGGACTTTCTGCGAAATTATCAACGATGAGCTTGGGAAGGGACCATGTTCACAAATACTAGCTGGGGAGTATGTTGTGTGTTTGTGGCTTTGTTTTATATGGTAAAATTATATCATATATCTGAACTAGATGGACTTTCGATATGGTGGCTTGCCGCGATCGTGGGCGCCGTTGCAAAGAGCCGAGATCATATAGAAGCGATGGCAACGGGGAGTCATGGAGCTATTTTCTGCTACTAGTTGGCGCACCTGCAGGATTTGACGGTGACGGACTTTCTGCACCTTCTAGACTCGTTGTTTGTCATATGACTGTTCATATGTAGTCACTGGTCCGGATGACTTATGGCATGAATTCATTTCTATGTTTTTGAACTTGCAGTTCGCAGTTCATGCGATTATTAAGTTGGCGGCGGGCAGTATGTGATTAAGTGATTGTGATGTTGAACCTGACATGGTAGGTAAGTTGAGGTTTTCACAAACAAAGAAACTTGCCGGCATTGACCCCCGCGATCGAGGTCACCATTTGCTTCCTTCCAATAAAAAGTAGGAGTACTACGAACTTGTCCCAGCACATTGTGTAGGCGTCCATATATAAGGAATCAATGATAAGCAAATCAGATCACGTCCCACTGTCTGACTCTTAACTGGCAACACATGCAATGAACTGACAAAGAGCAAACTTCAGTTAACTCTGCTCCCTTGACACTGCTATTGTCATCGACATTGCTACCAAGTTCAGTTAACTCGACTGCACTACTCATTTGTAGGCCCGTGCCGTCAATCTAACGCTAACTTTGGAAGAAGATTGACTGATGCAAACTTTGATTTTATACTGATGGGATCGTACATTGCATGTGCCGGGTTACTAGTAGGTCAAATGATGAGCAAACCAAGCCGGCCGCCACCCCGCTACGATTGGATCTTGCCTGTTTTGCCATCCTGGCATTCCAGATGACAGCCAAGTATAAATCCATCGGAACAGTTGACCTCTCCACTAGATTGCCCTCGACAAAACGGACAGTGCACTAGATTGTCTCGTTCCCGAGGCGACCGATATGGACGGAGCGCAAGATCCACCGTCGGCAGGGAAGCGTCGCGGCGGTGCCGCCACCGTCGTCTTCTTGGCCTCGCTGCCGCTGCTGCTCCTGCTCTTCCTCTACGGCGACCGAGCCGTCTCCATCGCCTCCGACAGCCAGCTCTGGTCGCAGGTGAAACATCAAAGTACGGTACCTACTTTTTATTGAAGCTTACACCCACCCATGCCGGCCGCACGTTAAGGGCCCCGTGTTCGACGCCGTTCATTGATTTACTTGCCGGCACGATCGATGGATCGCAGGTCCCCGTAACGCGGACCGGCTCCTTGGCGGGCTCCTCTCCCCGGACTTCGATGAGACGGCGTGCCGCAGCCGGTACGAAGGCTCCAAGCGATGGAAGCCGTCGCCGTTCCCGCTGTCACCTCACCTCGTCCGGAAGCTGAGGGCGTACGAAGCCAACCACCGCCGGTGCGGGCCTGGCACGGCGCCGTACCGGGAGGCCATGGCGCAGCTCGAGTCCGGCCGCAACGGCGACCGCGGCGAGTGCCGGTACGTTGTGTGGTTCCCCGTCCAGGGCCTCGGCAACCGGATGCTCGGCCTCGTCTCCACCTTCCTCTACGCGCTCCTCACCGGCCGCGTCCTCCTCCTACACGAGACCCCCGAGATGGAGGCGCTCTTCTGCGAGCCGTTTCCGGGGACCTCGTGGCTGCTTCCCCCTCCGGGCTTCCCCTACAGGAACCGCGGCTTCTGGTACAACTGCCCGGAGAGCTACGTGTCCATGCTCGAGAGCAACGTCGTGGGCTACGACGACGATGGCGGCGGAAATGCCAGCGTGCTGCTGCCGGCATACGTGTACCTCCACCTGGAGAACATGGACTTGCGGCTGCAGAACCACACGTTCTGCGAGGAGGACCACCGGGCGCTCGACAGGTTCAACTGGATGGTGCTCAGGTCCGACAGCTACTTCGCCGTGGTGCTGTTCCTGATGCCGACGTACCGGGACGAGCTGGACCGGATGTTCCCGGCCAAGGGGTCCGTGTTCCACCACCTCGGCAGGTACCTCCTCCACCCGGGTAACCGAGCGTGGGGGATCGTGCAGAGGTTCTTCGACGGCTACCTCGCCGGCGCCGACGAGCGTCTGGGCTTGCAGGTGCGCGTGGTGCCGCACAGCGGGGTCCAGTTCGAGGCCATGTACGAGCAGATCCTTCAGTGCACGCGGGAGAACGATCTCCTGCCGCAGGTGACCGACGAGCCCGCTAGTGTGCCGAACAGCACGGCGAAGACGAAGGCCGTGCTGGTGGTGTCGCTGAAGCCGGAGTACTACGAGAAGCTCCACGGCACGTACTACACGAACGCGACGGCGTCGGGGGAGGTGGTGACGGTGCACCAGCCGAGCCACGACGGGGACCAGCACACGGAGGCGCGGGCGCACAACGAGCGCGCGCTGGCGGAGATCTTCCTGCTGAGCTACTGCGACGAGATGGTGACCACGGCGTGGTCGACGTTCGGGTACGTGGCGCACGCGCTGGCCGGGGTGCGGCCCTGGCTGCTGGTCCTGCACTCGCGTGCGTGGAGGAAGTCCGACGTCGCGTGCGTGCGGCCGGTGTCGGTCGAGCCGTGCCTGCACTCGCGGCCGTCGCTGGTGTGCCGTGGCGGGAAGGATCTTGACCCCGTGGCGCACGTGCCGTTCCTGCGACACTGTGAAGATGTGGGTTTCGGTATTAAGCTCATCGATTGATTCAGTGATCGATGTTTTTGGGCGATAGTGAAATATATGTACCATCGATACTCCCTCCGATCCATATTAGTGGACATAGCTTTGTCTAAATTCATATGTATCTAGTTAAGTATTTAGACTAGATACATTTGTATCTAGACAAAGTTGTGCCCACTAATATGGATCGGAGGTAGTATTTCAAAGTTAGAGTCAATCTTCTTCCAAATTCAAAGTTGACCGATAATTTTACTTTTTTTTTCTATTATTTGTGGCACAACAAAATCCAACGAGAGCAGAATATTCAAGATATCTTCGTTTTCTCCAACTAGCATGGTGGCCCTCGCAAATGCGAGGGCATTTCTTTATATTAGTATTGAAGTGAATGATTAAATGGTACTTTTATGAGTTGTGGTAGGAAACTATAGCCATCAAAAATATTATGTTGATAAAATATCATTTTCATGAAATGCATTTAAAATTTCTGGATGAATGATCAGTAATAAAACCTTTGATTTTTGTTGTTGTTTTAACCTGATGTTGAATCAATTTGCATATTAAAGCCACCACCCATTTTATCTCTCACACACATAGGTATGTGTTACCATGTAACATTGACCTAACAACCGTAGTACAAACTCAAATCCTCCCAAAACTAATTAATGATTAAGAATATAAAGATCAAATTTTAATTAGTCGGGGCCACTTCAAGAGTTACATCTTTAAATAAGGCACAACATGTATATATTTTTTTGTCTATCTAATAATAAGGATCCACCATACAACATTTTGTTGATGATTGTATGTTCTGGTATCTAATAAATGTGTAATATGTTGATATATTCCTCTCCAAAGTTGTATGATTTTACAATTTTACTTGAAATTCATCTCAAATTTTGATGGATGTATTTGCGCCTGCAAGAATCGGTCGTCACCCGTTGTCGTTGAAAAAATAGGGCAATATTTGTTTTCTGTTCATGTCTTGCGCAAATAGATCTCGAATAATATCATTTATAATGTTGCCAGTCTTGTATGCATAAGTGGCCATGTAAAATATTTTTCAATTGTGATGAAATTTTTCTTATTACTCATACATGTATAAATAATAACATTATGTTTGTATTTTGATGGATATATTTGCGCCTGCAAGAATCGGTCGTCACCCGTTGAGTGCCTTTGAAAAAATAGGGCAATATTTGTTTGCTCTTCATGTCTTGTGCAAATAGATCCCGAATAATATCATTTATTATGTTTGGTTGCCAATCTTGTATGCATAAGTGGCCATGTAAAATATTTTTCAATTGTGATGAAATTTCTCTTATTACTCATACATGTATAAATAATAACATTATGTTTGTATTTTGAATTTTTACTTGCTTTTCATGTACTCTCTCCGTTCCTTGATATAAGGTGTATAGTTTTTCCTGAAAAGTCAAACTTGACTAACTTTGACCAGGATTTTAGCAAAATTTGTCAATATATTAAATATAATAAAATAAAATACGAAAATATATTTCATGACGAATCTAAAGGTAATTATTTGATATTATAACTGCTAATTATATTTTCTTAAATCTTGGTCAAAGATAGTCAAGTTTGACTTATCAAGAAAAACTATACACCTTATATCAAGGAACCGAGAGAGTATGTAAATGTGTATGCCCATTTTACACACTGGACAACCGTTTTTGTTATCTCTTCGTTTCCTTTGTTCCTAGAAATTGCGGATGTGCATCTTTTTTTTTTTGTTCCATCATGGTGGGTCGGAGTTATTTACGTGGTGGATAAGCGATATTATACACACAATGCAATTAGCGCTGTGGCTTGTTGGACATAAAGATAAAAGAAGTAAAGATTAAGGAAAACGTACTCACTTCGGCCAACTCCTTTTTATTCTCGTGTCCAATTAAGCAATATCCAATATTGTCTTATAATATTGGACACTGACACCTTTCTTTGACTTAGGGAAATTGGTTTTTTGACCGACTATCAGCTAGAAATTATGGATCGTGTTATTCTTCAAGACATGTATATAGTTAATAATTAAAACTTTCAAAGTAACATAAAAATCTATTCTTGAGCGACCTGTTCTAAGAGAGCACATGGTATTTACCGATCACTGATCAGCTAGCTATATGTCTGATGGATCAGCTTATATGCCCGATCATGTTGTACAGATCCGAAATTGTATTTACCAATCGACCACCAGCTTGGCTAATTATACGTTCGGCCGGAAGCGCCAATCGACCGGCTAATTATACGTCCGGCCGGAAGTGGACGTATAATCTGAGGAAATGCGATGCATGACATGTAACCTGTTGGTTGTGTGCACGTTATATTTTTTTTAGGAAACATGACGTGATTTGTACATAAGAGAGATTACGTTGGTGGGAAGACAGTCACCTGGGCTAATTCCCTCCCTGAACCCACTTACGAGAAACTAGACCGTGTACTGATAGATTCCGATTGGAAGCTAGGTTCCCATTGGTGTCGGTACGGGCTCTAGAACGTATTGAGGGTTTGTCGGATCATGCTCCCATTCTATTGACCACTGGGGTGCCTAGACCGCAATGTAAACCACGGTTCAAGTTTGAGCTTGGTTGGTTACACCGCGAGGGCTTCCATGACATGGTTAAAATAATTGGGATTTACCGGTAGCGGGTGATACGCCTATCCAGCGGTGGAACAATAAGATACGTGCTTTATGTACTCACCTCGTTGGTTGGGCTCGTCATACTCGATAATCGATGCTCTAGAAGCATTAGCAGAAGTTCGATTACTATCCGCGCAAGAAATTGAGCTAAAGAGCCAATCAAATGCACAGATAGCGAAACTACTGCGCGAGGAGGAGTTAAAATGGTATCAACGTTCTAAAGCTCAATTCATTTAGAAGGGGACTCGAATACTCGCTATTTCCATAGTATTGCCAATGGCAGACACAGGAAAAAGCGTATTCATTCTCTGGTCCAGGATGAAGGAACGATTGAGGGCCAGGAACAACTAAAGTCGTATATTACAAATTACTATAAAGCCTGTTCGGTGACCCTGAGGAGGGGAATTTCACCTTGGATGAGTCCCGAACAGAGGATATACCCCAGGTTTCAGAGGAGGAAAATAGCCTACTTACTAAACCCTATTCAGAGGAGGAAGTGAGAAAAGCAGTTTTCCAAATGAAACATAATTCAGCCCCTGGTCCGATGGATTTCCTGCTGAGTTCTACCAGAACTTTTGGGATGTTATCAAGGCCGATCTGCTTCAGTTGTTCGCTTGTCTTCACAATGGACAACTAGAGTTGTTTCGTCTCAATTTTGGTGAGATAATTTTATTACCTAAGGTTAACGAGGCAGAAAGGATCCACAGTTTAGACCTATATGCCTCCTTAACGTTAGTTTTAAAATATTCACCAAAGCGGCTACGATTCGACTGAACACTGTGGCAGATCATGTGGTTCGCCCGTCTCAGACGGCTTTTATGCAAGGTCGCAACATCCTTGATGGAGTCGCGGTCCTACATGAAACAGTCCACGAACTACATAGGAAAAAGTTGAACGGGGTAATCCTGAAAATTGATTTCGAGAAAGCCTATGATAAAGTGAAGTGGTCTTTCATCCAGCAAACTCTCAGGATGAAAGGCTTTTCCTCTGAGTGGCGCGCGTTAATTAATAGCTTTGTTTCCGGAGGAAGTGTAGCCATTAAGGTCAATGATGACACTGGCAGATACTTCCAAACGAAAAAAGGCCTCCGACAGGGTGACCCGCTATCGCCAATACTATTTAACATAGTGGCGGATATGCTGGCAATCCTGATCGAACGCGCTAAAACTGAGGGTCAGATTGAAGGAGTGATTCCACATCTTGTCGATGGTGGACTATCGATTCTTCAATATGCCGACGATACAATCCTTTTTATGGAACACGATATCGAAAAAGCTCGTAACCTTAAGTTGATTTTGTCAGCTTTCGAGCAACTTTCGGGTCTTAAGATAAATTTCCATAAAAGTGAATTGTTTTGCTTTGGCGAGGCCCAAGAGAACGCCGCCTTGTATGCCGAGCTTTTTGGCTGTGAGCAAGGACAATTTCCTATCAACTATTTGGGTATCCCGATTCATTATCGGAGACTTACAAATGCTGAATGGAAAAGGGTGGAGGAAAGGCTTCAATTACGTTTAAATAGCTGGAAAGGCAAACTCCTATCTCTGGGTGGAAGATTGGTTCTCATAAACTCGGTACTTACGAACATGGTACTGTATATGATTTCATTCTTCCAACTGCCAAAAGGGGTCTTAAAACGATTGGATTATTTCCGATCTAGATTCTTTTGGCAAGGGGATTGTGAGAAGAAAAAATATCGACTGACTAAATGGAGTGTGGTTTGCTGCCCTAAAGACCAAGGAGGGCTCGGAGTTCATGACCTTGAGGTCAAGAACAGAGCGCTGCTAGGTAAATGGCTATTTAAACTTCTTTCTGAAGATGGAGTTTGGCAAACCCTCCTTAGGAGAAAATATGTCGGAGATCAAGCTGTTTCCCAGGTTCTTTGGAAACCTGGTGATTCACACTTCTGGGCAGGCCTCATGGCTACAAAGAAGTTCTTTTTCCCACATGGCTCTTTCTCAATTAGGGATGGATCGGAAATTCGTTTCTGGGAGGATATTTGGCTTGGCCAATCTACCCTCAAAGAACAATATCCGGCTCTATATTCTATTGTTCGAAACAAAAGTGACACGATCGCGAAGGTGTTGGAGACTTTCCCACCAAATGTTTCGTTCAGAAGAAGTTTACTTGGAACACGACAAGCATCTTGGAATGCTTTGCTCATCCGATTGGATTCAATCCATTTGTCGGAAGGTCCAGATAAGTTTCAATGGAATCTCACGAAGAACGGCAAATTCTCGGTTGATTCTATGTATAGAGCGCTATTCTACCCGAAATTCCAGTCGATAGTTCTATAATAACAAACTTTGGAAGATGAAGATACCACTAAAAACTAAAGTGTTTGCGTGGTATTTACGTCGAGGAGTAATTCTCACCAAAGATAACCTTGCCAAACGCAATTGGCACGGAAGTAAAAAGTGTGTCTTCTGTCAACACGACGAGACCATTACGCACTTATTCTTCCAGTGCGAGTTCGCTAGGTCTATATGGTCAGCCATCCAGATAGGTTCTACCTTACATCCCCCTGTTCTGTTGCTAACATTTTTGGCAACTGGTTAAATGGAGTGGATCCTAGGTTCAAACTATTCAGTAGGGTGGGAGCGATTGCTGTTATTTGGTCGCTATGGCTATGTAGAAATGACAAGGTTTTTAATGATAAAAATGCTTCTCTTATGCAGGTTATTTACCGGTGCACAGCGACGTACGAGCATGGTCATCCCTGCAGCGTGTGGAGCACCGAGACTTATTTTTGGAGGTGGCGTCGAGACTGGAGGCTGCGGCCAGGGAGTTATTTTCCCGGCATGGGTGGCAACATAGACTCCGGATAGACCTACCAGCATCTTAGGCGGATCTACAATTTCTCATTTTGATATGTAATTCGCCTTTTATCTTTTGCTTACAGACTTGTGTGATGGTGAACTGGTGGCTGTGTGCATCTTAGCTATGCAGAGGCCGGGTGTAATGCTTAAACCTTTTAAGTAATAAAAGCCCTTTATCTAAAAAAATATTAATGTTGTACGTAACTTTTCCATCTTTTAATCTCAACCATCACAACAAAAATGAACAGATTATATATTTATAACCTATGTGGCTTAACGTGGTGCCTCGAAAAACTTTCTCATTTTGCTTTTAGTATACAATAGTTTTTTAGGAAACATGACGTGATTTGTACATATTAATGTTGTACGTAACTTTTCCATCTTTTAATCTCAACCATCACAACAAAAATGAACGGATTATATATTTATAACCTATGTGGCTTAACGTGGTGTCTCGAAAAACTTTCTCATTTTGCTTTTAGTATATAATACTTAACTTCTGCTTTGGGTCTCTGCATCGGGGGTTTCGGTCCCTATCCTGCTGTGTGTTGAAACTTGAAACAGCGGTCTGGCTTGGTGTCTAAATCATAAGAATTTTTTTTGGGGAATTTGGTTATACGCTCCGTTCAATCGGAATATCATAATGGGTATGTGAATCACTTCAATGGTCCACCTACATGTAGTTTCAAAACAGAGGCCCGACAACGAGCAGAAGTTAAACGACGAAGGCCTTCCCCTGCTCGGCCCCCGCGTCGCTCTCACGAGGGCGACACGGGCGGCGGCCCAAACCCTAGCCGCCCCGAGCTCCTTCCTCCCTCCCCCCGCTTCCCCCGCCGTCGCCTGAGGACGCTGCCGGCGCTGCGGCTGAAGGTGGCGGCGGGGAGCCCCCTCGCGTGCGTGTGTGGTGTGGTGTGTGTGCGTGTGTTCCGCCTAGACCCGCCATGGGCGCCTCCTGCCTCTCCTCGAGCGAGCACGGCGCCGTGCTCCGGCGCCGCCCCAGCTCTCCACGTCCTCCCGCCCGGCTACCGCCGAGTGCCGCGTCACGCCGCCCGTGAAGCTCTCCCTGCTAGGACCTTCCAGATCTTGTCGATCTGACGGGCGGCCGGCCGAGGGCGTTCGCCGCCGCTCCGGTGGCGGACGGCCGTGGGCGCGCGTCGCCTCTACGGCGGCCGGTCTACGTGCCCTGCCGGCAGTGCCCTGGCGCCCATGGCGCCTGCCGTGGAGTCGCCAGATCCAGAGCCGTTGGGCTGGATCTAGGCTGGGCTGGGGCCGGGCCGGCCCAACCTTCGTTGGTTTGGGTCTGGTCTGATGTGGTTTTCCGGTGCTCTGAGATCGTTCCAGTGCACCGTGTTCCCGAGGTTCCTAGGCCGCTGGAGGCGTCCTTGGTCTTCTTCGTGTCCTCGTGGCGGCTGTCGCGTCTGGTTCCGGAGGGTCTAGGTGTTTATCGTGCTCGTTGCGAGGGCTGTCTGCCTTTTTGGCCAGCGGGAGTAGGGGCTCCCGGCCGGTCCTGCTTGCCTGGTTAGGCTCGTCACCGCGGTGGCGGTGCGGCTTCTCTCCAGGAGGTAGTTTGGAAGCAGTGGCCGGACTCTTCGACCTCTTGGTGGCATCTGATGTTCGGGATGCCTGGGGCTCCGGTGAAAACTATGCATGGTTGTGACCATCGCAGG
Organism: Poa pratensis; assembly: GCA_947311845.1. Taxonomy (NCBI): domain Eukaryota; kingdom Viridiplantae; phylum Streptophyta; class Magnoliopsida; order Poales; family Poaceae; genus Poa; species Poa pratensis. Next base: position 37,363,883 of record CAMZMU010000044.1, on the reverse strand, counting down.
TGACGATGACACCTCCGGGTGTCATTTTCCTTCCTGAAGGCGTCATCTTGATGCTCCTCTCCTTGTTGGATTCCACCGCCGCCTCTACCTGCCCTGTTCTCGGTGTGGCTTGCTTCTTTGGCAGGGTCTGCAGAATCCACATGACCTCGTCGTTTTCACGGTCGAGCTCTTTGGATGGAGGATTGGGTCTTGGCGAAAGCTTTGTAGGTCTTTGGACTCTACCGGCGACGACGACGCTCTTCAGCGCCGTTATCCTCCTTGGAGGCGTTGTTTTGAAACCCCCTCTCTGGATTCTCGAGTCCTGCTTGTTTGCCTGCTTGAGCTTTGGTGGCGATGAGGGTGAGGATGGTCTGAAGGTGGCTTTGCTTCCGTGCGACAGAAGACAAGACAATACTCCTTTCGACTGGATCAAGACTAGTTGCTTGTTTTCCTTCCTTTTGTAGTCTTTTGTTGTCTTTGTTCCTGTCTTGTAAAGCTGGCATCCCCAGCACGGGAGTGTAAGTTGTGTAAGTTGTAAACCTTAGCCGGTTGTTGGTTTCGTTAATTCAAAGCCGGGCTCATTTCGAGCCTTCCGTCTAAAAAATACATGTAGTTTCTGCTGGAATCTATCATTGTTGAGAAAATTCAAAAAACCACCACAATTTAGCAGGAAGTTTGCTTTTTTTGCCTCTATGTTGTCAAATAACCGTTCAGATGTTGTCACTCGTTTGGGTGATTCATGTGATGAATCCCCTTGATAAAGAAGCTAGAAGATCAATTAACTCTTCGTTTTGTTTGAAAAGAGACATTTTTTGCGTGGGGGAAATCTCACGTGGTCCAAGGACTAGGACAAAGAATTTCCTGGATCCTGCTAATGTCTGTATTATAAAAAAATCCTTAGAAATCTGTCGGGGTTAAATAAATGACATAATTTCTTGCGTCCACTACCAATATCAAATGCATTCAAATTCATAACACGAAGTACTAATTGATTTCTATGTTCTGCAGTTCATGCATTATTTTTCTTATTGGTTGGTGGCCGGTAGTATGTGACTGTGATGTTTGAACGTGAGATGCATGTAAGTTAAGGTTCATGCAAACAAAGAAACTTGCTGGAATCGAATCGATTACCCCGAGATCATCGTTTGCTTCCTTAGATTACGTACGAACTTTTTCCAGCTCATTGTGTATGACTATATGCGTCCATAACGAATCAGTTATAAGTAATTCAGACCACGTTCCACTTCCACTGTCTGACCTGAAACATGTAATGAACTGACAAAGGCTCCCTTGGCATTGCTACTACTTGTGTTACCCTTGACATCGACATTGGTGCCAAGTTCAGTTAAGACGCTACCCCACATTTGTAGGTCCATGTCGGCAATCCATGGTAACTAATCAGCAATGACGATAGAAACCTTTGTCCAAAAAATAATAACCAACAATGATAGATTTCCAACAGAAAACCCCACATGTGTATTCGGGTGGCCTAAATTTTTTTTTAGAAATAAAGGGCCTCGCCCCTGGTTCCATTTTCATGCAACCACAGTGTTCACAGCGATTCAGCTTATTACAACTCAACCCATTCAGGGCGAAATTTTAAAAGTACTGGGCAAAACTCTAAACCAAGATCGCAGAAACAGAAAGCAAGGGGTGCTAAAGAGACTAATCAAGATATGGCTTGGTGTTGGCAATCAGCCTCTCCCCTGCTCCTGCTTCCACAGCTTCACAGCTTGGTGGTGGGCTATTGAAGTGGTTTACATGCAAATTATCATATTGAGTGTGTAATTTTCACAAAAAGAATAGCTTATGATTTAGACAGCAAGCCAAACCGCCGTTGCAACAGGGACCGAAAACCCCGATGCAGACCCATATCAGAAGTTATTGGAGAAAACGAAGAAATCTTGAATACTCTGCTCTCCTTGGAGAAAACGTAGATCTTTGAGTTTCGAAAAGAAGAGAGGAAAAATTGACTGACGCTAACTTTGATTTTTTTTTTTCAAGAATGACTTTGAATTTATATTGATAGGACCGTACATTGCATGTGCGGGGTTACTAGTCAAAGGACAAGCAAAACCAGGCCGCCACCCCGATACGATTGGATCTGTCTGTTTTGCCATTGAGAAAAATTCATCAACAGCACCTTAACTTGTGGAGGTGTGTCACATGGATCACTGAGCTTCAGAATACATTCGTTACGGTCAATATACTCGGCGAACTGTCTCAGAACAGTCACCGCCGCTCTGTCCGTACAGTATTCACGTACGCGAGGCGACACATGGCGACGACCGCGTGGACAGCGTGGCAAGGACTGGACAGGGTGGCGTGGACGTGGCGGCGGAGGGGGTCTTTTGCAAATTCGCAGTGTCTTTCTCCGACCAACCCCTCTTAGTCTTATTAAATGACTCTCGAGGACAGCTCTCTGTTCTGTCTTTATCTTCTTTGTTCTGTCTTTTGGACTTACATTGCGGAGAGGTCGAGGTGGAGCAAAAGTTGATCGTCGCGGCGGAACCGGGGAGCGGCGGCGACATGGGCTCCGCCGACGATGGAGGAGATTTCGACCCTCCACCGCGCACCCCTGGTGGGAAGTTGTCGAGCGAGGTTCCGCTTGGTCCAGAGCGGCAGCTCGAGGTGGAAAAGGTGGTCGTCGCGGCGGAACCGGGGAGCGGCGGCGACAAGGGCTCCGCCGACGATGGAGGAGATTTCGACAATTTATACTACCCGCCACCGCGCACCCCTGGTCGGACGCTGTTGCGCGACGTTGAGCTGGGTCCAGAGCGGCGGCTGGAGGAAGGTTCGCCGCCATTGTACGGTGAGTTCTGTTTCTCCTTCTTTCCTCTATATCGGCGGCGCAAAATCAATCTCCTTCGTACCATATTCTCGGTTCGCCGCCATTGTGTGGTTCGGTTCATCTTGGGGCGCAACATTTAGAGATAGGGATTTTTAGGTTCAAAAATTCATCCTTTTCCGGTCGGTTGTGTAGGCTAAATTAGTTTAATTTGGGCACATTTTTTGCGGCCTGTTTCTGAACCCTTAACATGGTGGAGTAATTAAAAGTGTGTGGCAACTTATGACTGTAGGTAGAAAAGTTGTAGTGCCCTGTTTCTTCAACTCTGAAATTGTTGCTGTAGTGTTATGTTTCTGAACTGTGATCTTGTTGCAGCAGTAATTAAAAGTGTAGGGGCAACTTCTGAGTGGTACGAATTGTTGATGCAACCTATGTTGTTGACTGAAAAATGACTACTTTGCTGACATTTTTTGTAAAATGGTAGCTTTTCTTTCAGTTTGTGACAAAAGCTTGCTTTTCTGTTAGTTGTTCATAGCTAACATTCGTTTTATCATTGCACTCTACAGGTAAAGGAAGTACCCACTTCTCAGTGATTGTTTATCATGGTGGCTATTTCATGGGTCATGGCAAGCACAGGGAGTACACCCGGGGTGCAAGTGTGTGGTTCGATTATTGTCATACAGATAATTGGATACCATCAGTAATTGAGAACATGATAGAGGATCTGGGTTACGAATGTGGTGGAAGAATCAGGATCTACTGGTGTGTGCCTGGACTGACAATATACAAGAATGGTCTTCGAGAGATCAAGAAAGAAGACCACACAATGACTAAAAACATGATGTCCCATGTACGAAATGGCAACCATTTTCAGGAGTTGTTTCTTGACCATGATAACAGCATGGAAACAATAGTTTTCCCTGTTGATGTGACCTCATCTGATGAAGAAAACTTGCCAATGGTGAAGTGGAGTGGGCCTTTGAAAATGGACTATGATGATGTTGTCAATTTCCCTCAAGCTGAATTACCTCCTGTCATTAGTCCAATGAAGCCTCTTCAGACAGTACTAGCAGAAGATGAGCAAGTACAAGAACATGAGCAAGTACAAGAAGATGAGCAAGTAGAAGTACAATCTGCTTCAAAGAGTGATGAGTCTGATGAAGGATACATTCCATCACCACCTCGACCAAGAGAGATGCACTGTCAGTTTGAGTTAAGGTATAGACATAAAACAGCTAGAGCTTTAGACATGGTTGCAGTAGCTGAATCAGAGGAAGATGAGGACTACATTCCTGACATTTGTGACTCTGATTTTGATCTGGCTGATGGAGATGATGACTTGTTCGAGACCTATGTTGACGAAGGCAAGGGAAAAGATGTCCAAACAGAGCCTGACAACTTGTCGGAACAAGAAGATATCTATTTGCCAGACTCTGACGAAGAAGCAGTGAAAATGAAATTCAAATCTTTCAGTCAAGATGATTTGGAATCTCCAACCTTTGCAGTAGGGCAAACATTCCAGTCTGTTGAGTTACTGAGGAAGGCAATCACAGAGTGCAGCTGTCGGGAAAGACGTGACATCAAATTGCCGATTAATGACCAGCAGCGACTGTGTGCTAAGTGTGCAAATGGGTGTCCTTGGAGGTTGTGGGCATCCTTTGACAAACGAGTGTCCTGTTTCATGATCAAGAAGCACAATGGTAAGCATACTTGCGAAAGGACATGGAAAGTTCATGGATTCACTGCACCATTTGTGGCCTCCAAGTATGTTGACTATTTCAAAGCAGACGAAAAGATGAACATAAAGAATTTCAGAAGATTGATTGAGAAAGATTGGAACATGACAACATCTAAGAGCAAACTGTGGAGAACAAAAAGACTAGTCAAGAAAAAGATAGAGGGAGATGAGCTAGAGCAGTACAACTGCATGTGGGACTATGCAAATGAATTCAAAAGATCAAACCCTGGTAGTACCTTCTATCTTGGTGTTAATGGAGGAAGGTTCTCAAGCTGTTACTTCTCAATGGATGCTTGCAAAAGGGGCTTCATGCAAGCATGTAGGCCTGTCATATGTCTGGATGGTTGCCATTTGAAGACTAAGTATGGAGGGGTGCTTCTGACAGCTGTAGGGATGGATCCCAATGACTGCATCTACCCTATTGCGTTTGCAATTGTGGAGGTAGAAAATACAGAATCTTGGAAGTACTTCCTTTCTAATCTGAAGAGTGACTTGGGGATTGATAACACATACCCTTGGACTATAATGTCAGACAAGCAGAAGGGTTTGATCAAAGGAGTGAGAGAGTTTTTCCCAGATGCAGAACATAGACACTGTGTTCGACACATCTGGCAGAACTTTCAGCAGATACATAAGGGAGATGTGCTCAAGAACCAGCTGTGGAAGTGTGCAAGGAGTAATACTTCTGCTATTTGGGATGCAAATATGGACGCATTAAAAGCAATAAACAAAGCTGCGTATGAGTGGCTTGATCAGCTCCCACCTAACACTTGGGTGAGGGGTTTTCAAAGAACTGAATCATTGTGTGACATCCTCCTAAATAACAACTGTGAGGTCTTTAACAAGTAAGTTTTAGTTATTTAAACCATGTCAATTTAATATGACAGTATTCTGTGCTTTGAACTTGTGCAATACCAACACTAATAACAACTTACCCATGTCAATGTAGATACATATTGGAAGCCAGAGAGCTGCATTTGCAGTCCATGATCGACAGGGTCAAGAATCAGCTCATGACCAGATACTACAACAAGAGAATTGAGGCAGAGACTTGGTTAGGATCCATATGCCCAAAGATAATGAAGAGATTGGAGAAGAACATTGAGCTGTCAAATACATGCATTGTCTCTGGATCAGGTGATGGCATATTCCAAATTAATAACAACACCAAGATATACATTGTAGACATTAAGGGCAAGAGCTGCACTTGCAAGAGGTGGGATCTCAGTGGCATACCTTGTCACCATGCAGTTGCATGCTGCAGGCATGAAAACAAGAAAGCAGAATCGCTTGTAGCACCATGCTACAGCATTGAAACATTCAAGCAAGCTTACAAGCCAATCATCAAACTATGCAGAGACAAAAGTGAATGGGAGAAGACAATGCAGTGCCAAATCCTCCCACCACTGTATGACAAAAGAGTTGGCAGACCAACTAACAAGAGCAGAAGGAAGCAGCCATTTGAGCGCCAAGGAAAGGATGGTTCAAAACGAATGAGCAAGCATGGTATGATCATCACCTGTTCATATTGCAAACAAGATGGCCATAACATTGGAGGCTGTGGTCTGAGAAAAGCTGGCATTGTACCTGAACCAACTGCGAGAAGGAGGACACGAGCTATACCCGACGATGTGTCAGATGACGAGCACCAACCTGAAGACCTGCAAGCACAAACTGAGCAACAACCTAAAGACCTGCAAGCACAAACTCAGCAACAAACTGATGACCTGCAAGCACACACTCAGCAAGAACAACCATCTATAGTTCAGGTACGACTTCATGCTATTTTTTTGTGCTGCTCTATTTAGTTCCTGTGTGCTTCTCTCTAATGTTGTGTCACAATGGTATTACAGAACATCTACGGAGTAACGATGCTAGAGAGGATGCAGCAACAGAAGCCAATTCCACGAGTTGAGTGCACTGGAGTAATTACTGATTCGACATTCATCAGTAATGCTGCAGCTGCTGCCCAACCTGCAACTGTATGTACAACAGCCACAGCACATGCTAACCTGACACTGAAGCTACTGCAAATGAAAAGAGATAGAGAAAGAGAGAATGCAGCCAGAAGAGATGCAGTACTTGAGGCAATGAATGAAGCAGCTGAGAAACGAGCAGAAGAAGCTGAGCTCAAAAGACAAGAAATTCAACAGAGAAAAGATGAGGCAGCAGCAAGGCGGAGAGAAGCAGCGAAGGAGAAGAAAGAACTGGAGAAGGCCGCGAAGAGAGAGGCTGCAGACCTGGAGAAGGCTGCGAAGAGAGAGGCTGCAGAAGCTAAACAAGCTTTACTGCAGCAGCTGAAAGAGAAGAAAAGAGAAGAAGCGGAGGAGAAGAAGAGGCTTGCTCAACTGCAGAAGGAAAAGAAGAAAGAAGAGGCAGATGCCAAGAAGAAACTGGCGCAACGTCAGGCAAAAGAAAGAAGAGAACTGGCACAACTTCAAGCTATGGCTCATAGGGCTGAGCAGGCAGAAGCTCAGAAGCAGATAGGTAAGAAGAGGAGTGCACCATCTATGCCAGAACCATCTGGTACTGATGATCAAGAGGTGACCAAGAAGAAGCAGAAAGTGAACATGTTTGACGAGTTGAGAGGCAAATAAGTTGTAACTTATTTAGCTGAACCTTGTACTCTATTTTGGCTGGCATTTGAGACCTAAAACTTGTGAAATGCCTTTATGATCATTAGCTGAACCTTGTAGTCTATGTTGGCTGGCATTTGAGACCTGAAACTTGTGAAATGCCTTTGTCATCTTTACATGAACCTTGTGGTCTTTTTTTGGCTGGCATTTGAGAGGTAAAGTTTAATGCAATGTCTGAATCTTGTACTTCAATGTATTTCGTGCTACAATTGTATGAAATTTTGAGTTACTTTTCATAATGACTGAACCTTGTTACTTTTGAGCTGGTGCTACCATTTTTGTCACTATGTACTCACTGTGTAGCTGGTGCTACCATTTTAATCTTGAGCTAATTACTGCAGCTTGTACTCACTGTCTACCAAATAACAAACATGAACTGGATACATCTAAATAGACCACAAATAGAGCACAAACTATGAATTCATAGTACATACAACGACTAATTCATAGTACAAACAACAACTAACACAGAGTACGATGAAATTGACATAACACAGGTTCGAATTCAGCACAAACAAGGCACAGCAGTGTTCGAATTCACCACAAATACAACAGAAACAACAAAGTAGTGATCTTCTTCAGACAACAAACTGACCGCAACTTCAGTTTCACTTCCCTCCGGCGGAACCACACTCGTTGTGCCCACCGTAGAACTGGCCACCGTCGAGAACCGGAGGAAGAACAGTACCGTCCATTTGGCCGCCATGGAATTCAAAGAAGTGTGTGCGCGTCGGATCTTCGTCGTCGTCTTGGTAGCGCAGTGGCAAGTCGGTGATGACTGGGCTGCGATCAAGGACCTCGGCGACATGGATCAGAACGGTGTGCACCGCTGTCCTCTCCGACATCGGCGAGCTTGGTGGTGGCGGAGTGGGCGGGTCTTCCTCAGATTCGTAGTCGATGGACGGAGGCCCGGCCGTCTGCCGTGCCAGTGGGACCTCGATGACGATGCTCTTGGGCACATCGCAAGGATTCTTCATCCACGCCTCGACGGAGAGGAACCAGCTGTCCTGCGGCACCAGCATCTTCTTCAGGTGGCCGCCGAGCCGGTTCACGAACTGGCGAACTGCCTCGGGCTCCCACGCCTGCCGTGGGTAGCGCTCGAAGGTCAGCTTCATCAAGAACGGGAGCTCAGACTCCTCCGCACCGCTTGCAGGGTGCCAGCGGGAAAACTGGAGCGGCGCACCGTGGATGTACAGCTCCCTGGACTGGTACACCACGCGCGAGCAGTCCTCCTCGTGGCGGAAGCGGATGAAGAAATCCGCCGGCGGAGCAGCTACATCAACCTTGACGGCGCAGCGCTCCACTCCGCACTGTGCTCCCAGTGCCGCCACGACGTCCTCCGGCGACATTGGTGGACGGCGGCCTGCAACCTTGGCCACCAGCGCCCGCCCCCTCCACTTGCGCTCCAGTTCGAGCATCTTGCGCGTAGGGGTCAGAACCCAACGCGCCTGCTCAGGCCTCAGCTCCGGCTCGCCGTTCCGCCACAGCTCGAAGGGGAACTTGCGGCGGCTATCCATCGGCGGCGCCGGTCTCGATTTGGGGAGCAGGAGTGTGGGGAATAGGGGTTGGTCGGAGAAAGACACTGCGAATTTGCAAAAGACCCCCTCCGCCGCCACGTCCACGCCACCATGTCCAGTCCTTGCCACGCTGTCCACGCGGTCGTCGCCATGTGTCGCCTCGCGTACGCGAATACTGTACGGACAGAGCGGCGGTGACTGTTCTGAGACAGTTCGCTGAGTATATTGACCGTAACGAACGTATTCTGAAGCTCAGTGATCCATGTGACACACCTCCACAAGTTAAGGTGCTGTTGATGAATTTTTCGAAAAGAAGAGAGGAAAAATTGACTGACGCTAACTTTGAATTTGTTTTTTTCAAGAATGACTTTGAATTTATATTGATAGGACCGTACATTGCATGTGCGGGGTTACTAGTCAAAGGACAAGCAAAACCAGGCCGCCACCCCGATACGATTGGATCTGTCTGTTTTGCCATTCTGGCGTTCTACAGCCAAGTATAAATCCATCGCAACAGTTGACCTCTCCACTAGATTGCCCTCGACAAAACGGACCAGTGCATAGAGTGTCTCGTTCGTGTGTGGTTCCCGAGGCGATCGATATGGACGGAGCGCGAGATCCACCGTCGGCAGGGAAGCGTCGCGGCGGCGCCGCCACCGTCGTCTTCTTGGCCTCGCTGCCGCTGCTGCTCCTGCTCTTCCTCTTCGGCGACCGAGCCGTCTCCATCGCCTCCGACAGCCAGCTCTGGTCGCAGGTGAAACATGAAAGTACGGCACCTACTTTTTCTTGAAGCTTACCCAACCATGCCGGCCGCACGTACGTTAAGGGCCCCGTGTTCGACGCCGTTCATTGATTTCCTTGCCGGCACGATCGATGGATCGCAGGTCCCCGTAACACATCGTCCCGGAACGCGGACCGGCTCCTTGGCGGGCTCCTCTCCCCGGACTTCGACCAGCCGGCGTGCCACAGCCGGTACGAAGGCTCCAAGCGATGGAAGCCGTCGCCGTTCCCGTTGTCACCTCACCTCGTCCGGAAGCTGAGGGAGTACGAAGCCAACCACCGCCGGTGCGGGCCGGGCACGGCGCCGTACCGGGAGGCCATGGCGCAGCTCGAGTCCGGCCGCAACGGCGAACGCCGCGAGTGCCGGTACGTTGTGTGGTTCCCCGTCCAGGGTCTCGGCAACCGGATGCTCGGCCTAGTCTCCACCTTCCTCTACGCTCTTCTCACCGGCCGCGTCCTCCTCGTACACGAGACCGCCGAGATGGAGGCGCTCTTCTGCGAGCCGTTTCCGCGGACCTCGTGGGTGCTTCCCCCTCCGGGCTTCCCCTACAGGAACCGCGGCTTCTGGTACAACTGCCCGGAGAGCTACGTGTCCATGCTCGAGAGCAAAGTCGTGGGCTACGACGACAACGGCGGCGGAAATGCCAGCGCGCTGCTGCCGGCGTACGTGTACCTCCACCTGGAGAACATGAACATGCGGCTGCAGAACCACACGTTCTGCGAGGAGGACCACCGGGCGCTCGACAGGTTCAACTGGATGGTGCTCAGGTCCGACAGCTACTTCGCCGTGGCGCTGTTCCTGATGCCGACGTACCGGGACGAGCTGGACCGGATGTTCCCGGCCAAGGGTTCTGTGTTCCACCACCTCGGCAGGTACCTCCTCCACCCGGGTAACCGAGCGTGGGGGATCGTGCAGAGGTTCTTCGACGGCTACCTCGCCGGCGCCGACGAGCGTCTGGGCTTTCAGGTGCGCGTGGTGCCGCACAGCGGGGTCCAGTTCGAGGCCATGTACGAGCAGATCATTCGGTGCACGCGGGAGAAGGATCTCCTGCCGCAGGTGACCGACGAGCCCGCAAGCGTGCGGCCGGCGGCGAACAGCACGGCGAAGACGAAGGCCGTGTTGGTGGTGTCGCTGAAGCCGGAGTACTACGAGAAGCTCCACGGCACGTACTACACGAACGCGACGGCGTCGGGGGAGGTGGTGACGGTGCACCAGCCGAGCCACGACGGGGACCAGCACACGGAGGCGCGGGCGCACAACGAGCGCGCGCTGGCGGAGATCTTCCTGCTGAGCTACTGCGACGAGATGGTGACGACGGGGTGGTCGACCTTCGGGTACGTGGCGCACGCGCTGGCCGGGGTCCGGCCCTGGATGCTGGTCCTGCTGGACTGGACCGGGAGGAAGGCCGACGCCGCGTGCGTGCGGCCGGCGTCGGTTGAGCCGTGCCTGCACTCGATGCCGTCGCTCGTGTGCCGTGACGGGAAGAATCTTGATCCCCTGGCGCGCGTGCCGTTCCTGCAAAAATGTGAAGATGTGGGTTTCGGTATTAAGCTCGTCGATTGATTAATTCAGTAGTGATGTTTTTGGGCGATCAGTTTATTCAGTGAAATATATGTACAATCGATATTTCAAAGTTAGAGTCAATTTTCTTCTAAATTCAAAGTCGACCGTAATTTTCCTTTTTTTTCTATTATTTGTGGCACAACAAAATCCAACGAGAGCAGAACATTCAAGATTTCTTCGTTTTCTCCAATGACTTCTGATTCTGTGTTGAAACTTGAAACAGCGGTCTGGCTTGGTGTGTAAATCATAAGCTATTTTTCTTGTGGAATTTTGTTATACGCTCCATCCAATCGAAATATCATATTGGGTATGTAAATCCCTTCAATGGTCCACCTAAATACATGTAGTTTCTGTTGGAATCTATCATTGTTGAGAAAATTCCAAAAAAAAACCACCACAATTAAGCGGGAAGTTTACAAATTCACATGTTTTCGTAATTTATCAAAAATCCATCAAAATTGCGCTGATACTGTTGCTTGATTTTGGCCACGCTAAACGATTTCGGACAGAGGGACCCACTGCCATGAGTGACATGGCCAACGCGTAGACCGCCGGTTCGGACCGCCGTTAACGGTCTCGTATTGAAATTCTAGAAAACCACCATAATTGCGCACATGAAGTTAAAAAAAATCAACAATGACACATTTTTTTTCAAGAATCCACCAAGATTGCACTGGTGCTATGTTTTAGTCATGTTAACGAGATTTCTGACCGTGGCACCCATTGTCACGAATGACGTGGTTTGACGGTGATAGTCTGGGTGACAAAGATCAGACGGGTTAAGGTTTTTGGGTCTTTTTTTTAAGTACTTGGTTTTTGAGAAATTGCTGAAACCGGTAGATTTGCGATCTTCCCGCTCAATTGTGGTGGTTTTTTTTGGATTTTTCTCATCATTGTTTGTGGATTAGTTAGCATGGATTGCTGACATGGACCTACAGCTGCAAATGTGTGGTGGAGTCGAGTTAACTGAACTTGGTACCATTGTCGATGTCAAGGGTAACTGAAGTTAGTACCGAAGCAAATTTAACTGAAATTTGTTGTTTTGTCGGTTCATTACATGGGTTGCGCACTAGATCGGGTCATTTAACTCCCCACCACACACACGGATGGAGCGACTGATGTGAGGTATAGTATGACCTATCACTTGTGGTACAAATTTAAAATTGTGTGCACGGTTCAAACCGTGTGCGATATTCGATATATACTACACGATTTACTTGGAGGAATCCTGCGAGATATTTCAAGAAGAGTGGATCGCGGGATTCGCTGATCGCGGGCCTGGACTCGATACAGTTCTGAACGGAGTGAGTAAATTATTACAGATATCAATTAAGAAAGCGTGATCACGGATTTTTAGAGTTGTGTGTCATCATTAGTATAGGATCCTCTGAATGAAGATTTTCAAATTGAATGACGCGATCACGGCAGGCGATGGCTCGATCGTCATAAAACACGTGATCGGAACTAAAAGTGATTGCCTAATTGCGTAGCAGTAATCTTGATTGGACGTCGTGTGTTTTATTTTTGGGTTGCATTGTACATCGGCCTTACGTTCAGTGCTCCTCCGGGTGAACAAGTTTGAGCCCCCAGCTCATGTCTTCGCAGTGTCGGACGTGAGGCACCAGCTTCCCTGTATCCGCACCGCGCCTGGCCCTGCAGTCGTAGAATGGCGGCCCGTGCAAGCACGGCTCCATGGACGCGGCCCGCCGACACGGCGGATCGGGCGTGGTGAGGTTCTCTGGCTTGAACATGATCCAAGGCGTGAGACCGCCGAGCCCATGGCCGACGTACCCGAACGTCGACCAGCCGCTGGTGACGATGGCGTCGGTCATGCTCAGCAGGTACATCTCGGACAGCGCCTTCATGTCGTGCGTGGCCTCGCCGGTTAGCTGGTGCTCCTCGTGGCTCGGCTGGTGCACGCTCACCACCTCGCCGGTGGCCGTCGCCGACTGCCAGTACCTGCCCCGGATGTTCTCGAAGTACCACGAGCTGAGGCCGGTCATGAGGACAGCCTTGGACCTCGCGCCGGCCGTGGCCGGCCGCACCGGTTCTCGCGCTGCCACCACCTCCGGCAGCAGGTGCTCCCGCGACGTGCAAGCGAGGATCTGGTCTAGGACGTGCTGGAACGGCGTGTCCCCGTCGAACACCCTGACCTGGATGCCCAGCCGTTCGTCCGAGCTCTTCAGGTACGAGTCGTAGAACCTCGTGATCAACCCCCACACTCTATTCGTCGGGTGGAAGAGGTACCCCGCCAGGAGGTAGAACACCGCGTCTTTCCGGGGGAACAGCCTGTCCAGCTCCTCCTGGTACGGCGGGTTCAGGAAGAGCGCCGGCACGAAGTACCCGTCCGTCCTCATCACCAGCCACTGCGCACGGTGGAGGAACTCCCGGTGATCGTCGCAGTAGAAGAGCTTGTCGTGGTAGGTGCAGGCGTGGTCGAGATCCACGAAGACGTACGGGAGCTCGGACACCGAGGCCGCGCGGCCGTCCCGCACCAGGTTCCGGTAGCTCTCCGGCACCTCGCCGGTCAGGCTCTCGAGGTCACGCAGTGGGAAGTCCGGTGGCAGGAGCCATGATGTGCCCGGGAACGGCTCGCAGAAGAGGTCGGGCAGGGATGTGCCCCTGTCGATGAGCAGAACGCGGTCAGTGAGCATGGCGTAGAGGAATGCCGACGCCATGGCCAGTATCCTGTTCCCGAGGCCCCTGTACGGCACCAGCACGAGGTACCTGCAGGCGTCGTCGTCCGTGGTGGCGCCCGTGCCGTTTCGCCGGTGATTTAGCAGCTCCGCTGCTTGCCGGTATGGCTCGGTGCCCGGGCCGCACCGTCTCTGCAGCGCCTCTTGCTCCCGGAGCCGCCTGATGAGGTGCGCGGACGGCGACCGTGTCATGTTTCTGCGGTAGGACGTGGACTGGTACCGGCTGATGCACGATTGCTCGTCGAACCCCGGGACGAGCAGACCTCCCAGGAGTCTGCTTTGATTGGATTCTGCAAGGCAACAAATCAGAAAAAATAGTGCAGTTTCCTCCAAATTTTTTCTATCATCAAGAAAATGTCATCGTGTTCTTCCGTACGACATGTATAGGACAAACTGATGCACAATTGAACTTTTTCTACACTATGTATAATTAAACATGAGGAAACTTGGTGCATGCAAGATTGAACACGGCATGGCGAGATTGCAGAGGACGAAAGACAGATACACGTTGGGCTCCCACCTTGGCGGTCGTACGTCTTGGCCGTCGCCGTCGCCGCCGCTGTCCAGCCGGACGGCAACGGCATGGACCCGTCTCGCCGGCTAACCATGATCACGAGGAGCGGCAACGCGGCAAGGCAAACCGCAAGCGACGTGATCCACTTTCTTGCGACCCATGGCTTTCTTTCGTCCTCCTCCACGGTTTCCTCGTCGGCGCGGTGAGCGGCCTTCCCCACGGCGTCCGAGCACTGCTGCGACGGCCGCTTGCTTATGCCATTGCCAATGCCAACACCGCCGTCCAAGGCCATCGTTATCTGGTGGATCGGCCGTTTTTTCTCGGGCTCACGGATCTCATCCTGACAGATGCTATGAATTAGGAATGGCTCCATTATTTCGAATTGAACTAAAGAAGGAAAATATTCTTTAAAGGAAGGAAAATAGGAATACCTAAAGGAGAGTAATCGCGCAGCTGTTACGGTTGCCTATTGTTGCTGTTGTCTTTTACAATTTTATCCTTTCTTTGCGAGTAATTAATGTCAGGGGCACAACTTTGTTCACATAAGAATATTTTAGACATATTTAGTGGGTAGTAGATAGATAAGGTTATTTTGGAACGGAGTGAGTACAAGCTACTTTAGGTTTAGGGAACGTCTGTTTCTTTATGTCAGGGCTAGATTTAATCTTTACAGGTGGGACCAACTACACCTTAATGGAGAGACCATGATTCTGTGTGAATGATAAACAACAAGGATATATGCGCGAAATCCATGTGTGAATTAAGAGAGTAGATGGTTTAATCGTTCATCACCATATCGTAAATAAAAGGGATACATCACTTCTTCCATAAAAGAACAACCATCATTGTTCTCTATCTCTCTGATCCCCTCCAAAATGTCGTACATCGGGAACTCTCTCTACACCATGTCGATCAACCCGATGAACGGGAACGACCCTGACACTCTGTCGGGCAGCCCGAACTTGGCCGTGGACGAGGATCCGACTGGCACTTTTTTTATCAAGGTTTCCCACCCACGCCGCAAATCGACCCTGACAAAACGGACAGGGATGAGGAGTATAACTTGGACAATGCCCCCCTTTTCAAGTGTGAGAAAACAGATGACGATTCCTCCGCCGACAAATTCTCGCCAGCCCGACACAAGAATCATACCTGGGAGGATGGCCTAAAGAAGTAGCATGCAAGCGTCGATGAAGAGAAGCTAAGAAGCCAAATAGGAAGTAGAAGCACTAACTAGGTTTAAGTTTAATATATGTCTAGGTTCTTTAAT
Source organism: Poa pratensis (assembly GCA_947311845.1). NCBI lineage: Eukaryota > Viridiplantae > Streptophyta > Magnoliopsida > Poales > Poaceae > Poa > Poa pratensis. The sequence goes on along the minus strand of CAMZMU010000044.1, from coordinate 37,348,401 downwards.
GTTAGTTCATGTATATGTTATGTAGTTAAACTTTGGTATGAATCCCTTAATATTATGTTTAATTACTGACTTTGTTCGTTTCTGGTATTGAATTTCTGGCTGCCCTAGCCAGGTTTGGAGAAATTTCATATGGTTGTATCATAGAGAGTTAGTTTCTAATTCATTCTATGTGACGTGAGAATGACATATACAGATATACTAGTGGTTGCAAGTTTTAGACTCAGAGCATCTCCAGCAGCAGCGCTAGGCGCCGGCGCGCTAAATTTTTTTTGCGGCGCCAGAATTGCGATTTGTCGCGCGCGTCGCCAGTTTTGCTTTAGCAGCCGCGCTATAATGTAGCGCGGCGCTGTCGCGGTTCAGCAGTCGCGCTAAAACGCAGCGCGCGCGAGCAGCGCCATAGCAAGATAGCAAAGTAGCAAAATAGCAAATTCATAGCACAAATTCACCAAAGTGCATAATTTATAGCACAAATTCACCAAAGTGCATAATTTACAAAAATAGGAACATAGCAAATTTCATAGCAACATAGCAAAATAGCAACATAGCAAATCCAAAGTGCTTATTTCTCTCCAATTTCTTCCTCCTCCTCTTCTTCCTCCTCCTTCTCTTCACCTTGTCCAACCCCATCTTCATCATTGATGGGGACGGTGCTTGCACTATTTCCACATGCACCATCCGAAGGCATAGGAGACACCGTGGTAGCATTGCCTCTACCCATGGTTGCACCCAAGTTAAGCGGCGGTCCTCCCATGGTGCCCATCCCACCATATGCTCCGAAGATGTTTGGAGATGCACCCATGCCTCCCATGCCCATCGGAGGTGCTCCCATGCCCATCGGAGGTGCTCCCATGCCGCACATCCCTCCATATGGTCCCATGCCTCCCAAAAGAGAGCCAAACCTCATGCCTCCCATGCCCATCGGAGGTGCATTCATCACTCCCATCCCTCCATTGCCTCCCATGCCCTCCATGCTTGTTCCTATACCTCCAAAGCCTCCCATGGTACCACCAACGCCTCCCATGCTTGTCATTCTTTTATTCATCAATAGTTCATCACGGCGTATGTTGAGGTACTCCTTTTGCTTGTCACCAAAGTGTGACGTGTCCATGAAGAAGAGGTATTTCTCCCACTCCATCATCCTAGCTTGCTCCGCCATTTCCAACTTCTTCTCCTCCAATGCCAACCTCCTCTCCTCCGCCGCCACCTTTCTTGCTTCGGTCTCGGCGTGTAGGCTATTATTCTTTTGCTTTGCCTCTTGCGCCAATTTCCTCTCCTCCATTGCCAACCTTCTTGCTTTTACCATTTCCTCCATGGCGTGCTTGAGATCATCATCTCCTCCTCCTCCTTTCTTCCTCTCTTTTGCTATTTTTGCACCCGTTGGTCTCCTTGGATTTGCATAGTTCACCGAGTTAGGGGTTGGGCTCCTCCTATTGCCGCCGTCGCTTGATGCTTCATCTCCATCCAAGTTCAACACTTCTTTAATACTTGGCACCTCTAGAACATCACGCTTCTTCCATTTCTCTTCATTCTTCAACCTCTCATAGCAATGGGACAACACAAACGCTTTCCCTTTCTTCACCTTGCCTTTCTTGTTCTTCTTATCTTCTCCACGGAACAAGTTTTGTGCAATATTGAGCTACACGTTGAAAAAAACAAGTAAGAACACATAGTAGCAAAGGAGTAATGATGTGGATACACAAATGAGAAACTTACCCTATCTACTTCATTTGTGCCACTTGGGTTTAGGGCATCAACCGCCGCCATTGCCCCCGCCCACTTTTGACAATCGGTGTTTATCAATGACCACCGGGAGCGAAGTGATCTATTGCTTCGCTCAATTCCACTCTTGTTGTGCGTGTCATAGTACTCCTTCATCCTATCCCAATATGCGTTGAATGTTTGGGCCGTTGCGATGGAGGCATCCAAAGACACATTTAGGTATGTCTCGCATAGCAAAAGGTCATCTTGCACGGTGTAATTGACGGACCTTCCTTTCGGAGGACCAACCAAACCCTCTCCATCCTCATCCACTGCTTCTTCAAATTCATAATCGTCATCATGTAGTTCATTGGTTTCGGACCAATGTGAAGTGTTGGAGCCAACTCCCATTGTTGAGAAATATGCATCATCATTCAAACTACAAATAAGTTGAACCTAGTCAAGTAAGGGGACGAATCAAGCGAATTATCAAGCAAGATGGAGAAAAGTACCTCATGGGCATTTCGTCAAGCACCCTATTTGCATCCTCCGGCGCAAAAAGCGATGGCTCCAGCGAGGGTGCCGGCGCTACGGGTGGCGGTGGCGGAGGCGGGGTCAATGGCGCTGGCGTCGCCTTCCTCTTGTTCGCTGGCGCCGCAGCGGCGCCGCCCACCTTCTTCATCTTCTTGGCTGCCGCCGCCGTCGCCGCCGCAATCGGGCGCTTGGGGAGGATGTTCCGCCGCTGCGCACCGGGCGCCTGCGCGACGGCTCCGACGGAGTTCGGCCGTGGCGCCGTGAAAAGGCCGCGCGCGAGCCCCACGTCGGGAGTTGGTGTGGCGCCGTCGGCGGGGTTGCTCGCGCTAGGGTTTGCGGCGGCGCCGACGGGAGAGGGGTCGCGCACGTAGGGCGGGGTCGGAGGAACGCTCGAGTTGCCTTCCATCGCCGGAATTCCGCCGGCGGCACCGCGCGCTACGCGAAGCGAGGGCGACGGCGGGAGCGGTGGGGAATTTTCCGGGCGGCGGTTGCTCTCTCGCGCGCAATTTCCCTTTCGCACCGCGCGCTGGCTCGGCCGCCCCAAATTCAGCGCAGGGAGTACCGCTCGGGCCAGCGCGCTGGCCCCTTTTTACCGCGCGCGGAGTTTTACCGCGGCTGTTGGAGACGCCGAAACGGGTGCGCGCGCGCCATATCGGCGGTTTCTTGGGCGCGCGGCGTATTTAGCGCTGCTGTTGGAGATGCTCTCACTGCTAGACCATTCTCCACATGCATGGCTCCTCAGGAGAGACTGTGCGTGACCAGATAGAGTGTCCTCTCTTCGTGGACTTTGCATGATGGTATAATGGCACCGACCGGTAAAAAGGTTTGTGTCCTTGTTGCTCGTCTTCCAAACACTGGCACACATGTTCAATGCCCAAGGACACCACATCGAACACATTCCAGCACGACATTCCATGCATTCTGCGAAAGCGTGCAGAGACACACGGGGTCAACTACCATTGATTTCCATCTCTTATACTCCGTATCTTCTAACAAGCCATGCATGCTCATAAATTAGCAAGTTTCGTATGCTCAGACGACATGCTCGTCATGATCAATTTGGTCACCTTCCTTAGACTCCCTCTACTTAAACCCGTCATGGATTTGCACATCTTGAACACGCAGACCCTACCGCCCTCTTGCATATATACACACCCCATTACCTATATATATTAAGGGGGAGATTTTGACGCGTTCACAGCGCTCGGGTACTGTTCACCACAGTGTTCCGATCCCGCGCCGTCGCCTCCCGATCCGACAGCCCCAGCAGCATCTCTGTGACGCTTTTGCAAAAACACCCCTCACACTTTGACAAATTAACCCGCAGTCCACGCTTTTCCGAAGAAATGGACGTTTCTGCAATTTGTACAAACCCTAAGGACCTTACTGCAAAATCACCACGAAATCCCCCTCCCTCCCCCTCTCCTTCGCGCGCCGCCGCCGACGCGCCGTGCCGCCGCACCGGCCCTCCCCGCTCATATCGCCGGGCACGGGCGGCTCCGCCGTCGCCTCCTCTCCCTCCACGCCGACGGCCGCCTGCCTGGACGCCGGAGCCGCGCCGGAATCTTCCACGCCGATCTCGGCATCCGCCGCCGCATCCGCACGCCGCCGGCGCCGCTCCGGCGACCTATAAACGGCGGTGCCGTCAGCTGCAGGCGCCCCGCGTCCGCGCGCGTCCGGCGCGTCCTGGCTAGCGCTGCCGCGACGCCGGCGACGTCGACGCCGCCGCGGCCGCTCCGTCCACCACTGACGTCATCGTGATGTCATGTGGGCCTGGGCTGCGGCCGGGCTGCTTGCTGGGCCGGGCTGGCTGCTCTGTGGCTGGGTCGGCCCTTTTTATTTTTTTCCCTGTTTTTTTCGGCTTTTTCTAAAAGAAAAACTTTTGTAACTTTTCAAATATAACTCCAAATAAATTCAAAACAATTTCTAACATTTTGTGAATACCAAAATAATCATTCCAAACACTTTTGAACCTTCTCCAGAATATTTCAAATCTTCACACAAAATTCAGAAAGTGAACAAATATTACAAATTCAATAACTTTAAATTTACACACCGCAAAAAAGTGAAAAATACAACAAAGTGGTCACTAAAATAAATGTAACCTATTTATGCCATACGACCAACGTTTAAAATTGTAATACTTAAATTTTTTGAATGCACTTCAAATATGAGCATTCAGTAAACATAAACATCATTCAAATATGAATAGCTTCCCAATTTTATCATTTTTGAAATTTGAACAACTTAACAATGCAAACTTTTCTTGAATTTGAACATATTAAAATCCAAACACCTTTTGAATGTGCACATTTCCAAATTTTAATTATTTACACCACGGTATTCACGAATATGACAAAAAAATGCCTACTTATGGCATATGATCACCATTCAAATTTGAGTATTCAAAAAAAAAAATCCTCCCAGAAATTAGCATCAAGGACGCGGCGTGCGCCGCGCTGATTCAATTAGTTTCACCTACTCCCTCCGTCCTCGAATAAGTGGACGTTTAGCATTCAAATTTTTCCACAAAAGAGTGTACTTCTACCTTCCCAATGCACTTAAAAGTAGATAATAATAGTTCTCTCTCATCGCACGGGAATCAAGCCCAATAACATTCAACATTTTTTCTACATGAATTTAGCTCATTGGAGGTGGTGTAATTAAAGAGGAGAGAGATGGTGGCTTGCCTTTTCCCAATGCATTTTCTACTCCTCTCCATAATTTGTCTTAAAATTTCTAGATGTCCACTTATTTGAGGACGGAGGGAGTAGACCCGATGGCCGCTCCCACTTCATGCCGCCTCCTTCCATCAACTACGAGCTAACACATGCATAATTACGTGCATGGGTCCAAGAGCCCCAATATGAATAGATATGGGTGCAATATGACAAGTACACATGTGCAACGGGTACCATGGTTCATCTTTAGAAAAAGAGGAGGAGGATCCGCTTGTTGTTGACAAGGAGGAGGAGGAGGAGGGTGATACGTCCAAAACGTATCTATTTTTCCAAACAATTTTGTTGTTGATTTTCCTCTAACTTGCATGATTTGAATATAACTAATGCAGACTAACGTTGTTTCAGCAGAATTGCCTTGGTATCCTGTTTTTGTGCAGAAATCGAAATTCTCAGAAAAATCTGGAAAAATTCCATAAATTCTTATTTGCCGGAAGACTGTCAGAGCCAGAAGGGGAGCTGCAGGAGGGGCCCACAGCCCCCAGACACCACCCAGGCGTGGTCAAGGGTGGACCGCGCCTGGGACCCACCTGGCCACGCCGTGGCTCGGTTGGCAACGCCCTTTGGACTACTTATTCCCCCTGACCTAAAACCAGAGGTGGGTCGATCATATTTTCCAGAAGAGTTCCCGAGCGCCGCCGCCTCCGCGAAACATATTTCGGGGAGCAGAAGTTCCTGTTCTGCCACCCTGCAGGGACGGGGATTGGAGGGGAAATCATCACCATCGTCATCACCGCCGCCTCTCCATCGACCATCCATGTTTCCCCCATCCATGTGTGAGTAATTCCCCGCTGTAGCAGGGCCGGCCCTGATGGGTGGTCAGGGTGTGCGGCCGCCCCGGGCCCCCAAAATCCAGGGGCCCCGCTCCAGATATGTAACCATATGTTCGTATATCTTTTATTGCTGCTGCATGCTACATATTGTTGTCAAAAAAAGAAAAGGAACGATCGCTGGGTAACGATCGCATGAAAGAAAAGCCTTATGCGCTAATGGGCTATGGGGTTGGGGCCCAGGTAGGCAACTAGTTGCATCGCATGTCACGTAATAGAAAAAACAATCGATGTGGTCGAGTCGGCACCTTCGCAACTTTCTATTTCATCATCTCGCCGGTTCAATTATAGGGGCTTGATCGTGAGAATATGTCACGCTGCTTTGGCTCTTTTCTTTCTCCTCTCTAAGCGTGATACACGCACATGTAGATAACCATTTTGACCAATTTGAGGTATGAAGCAGTAATTTCTACCTAAACACATACATGATGCATAGGTGGTACGATTTATTTTCAATATTTGATGCAAAAGAATTCAGCAATGTGCGTTATCATCTCGTCGAGGAAGTACCCATTTGTAGCGCTAAAAAGAAAAGAGCAAAATGTGTGGATGACTTAGAAATCATAGAGAGTAGATATTGATAAAAAAGTTCAGAGGTAATACTGGTTAATCAACAATCACATAGAGGGTATATTCACAAATTATTAGATGATATTGCTTCGAGAAATTTAGAATAAATTTATAAGGAAATATGTATAAACTTGCATATCAGATGCATTTAAATGTTACTAACAACATAAATTTTTACTTGTATTTTCGTTGTTATTTGTATGACATCTATATAAAGGGGCCTAAGTTTTAGTTTTTGCCCCGGGCCTCTAAAATCTCAGGACCGGCCCTGCGCTGTAGGCGGAGGGGGATGTTAGGGATTGGATGAGATTGTTCATGTAATAGTTGTCGGATTGTTAGGGCATGGTGCCTAGTATCTTATATGTGTGTTAGTTATCGTTGTTGCAACTTGGTGTGCTTAATACTTGACACTTAGGGCCCGAGTGGCATGTTTTCAGATCTAAACATGTTATGTTTTCATGGGTATAGTCATTGTTTTGGATCATATCTACAAGTTGTATGCACCTGTTGCTGTCCAGAACCCGAGGCCCCATAGTGACAACATTTAGGATAACCGGAGGGGATGGCTGTGACTTGAGGATTCCATGTATTCGCAAAGTGTTAATGCTTTGCTCCAGTGCTCTATTAGGAGTACCTTAATTACCATTAGGATTAGTGTTCTTGAAAGGCCACACGAAAACAGGATGGTTGGACAAAAGATGTCGTGCAAGATTCCTATTGCAAGCACGTACGGCTAAATACGGAATACATGCCTACGCTAGAGTAATACCTGGATGCTTATTTATTGTTTACCTACAAATTGCCCTGTGACATTACTATTATATGAATTATCTCATCCATGCAACGCCCGCTTATACATCCCTTGGCCTATGGTGTTTCAATCCTGCTGTTTACTACAATTGCTATTACTGCTTCTGTCACTTTATTACTGTTGATGTACTGCTACAGTTGTCATATTACCGTTACTTCTGATAAATCGTTCCAAGCAAGTTTACATCCAGGTATGGCTGAACTGACAATTCGGCTGCTAAGTCCTATAAATATTTTTTGACTCCCCTTGTGTCGAATCAATAAATTTGAGTTTTACTACCCTCGAAGACTGCCGCGATCCCCTACACTTGTGGGTCATCAGAGGGGCCGCCCGCCGACGAGCAGGAGGGAAGAGCCACACCCCACCAATTTAGGGTTTAATGCATGATCAATACTTTGTTTTAATTGTTTAGTGATAATTTGTATGTATTGTTGTATAATATGTAATAGTCAAGTTTATCTTTGGTATGAAATTAACTTTAGCTGAAAATTGATCTGGTTTAGATTTTGAATATAATGATGTCCGAATTGATGTTTGTAAATGAACTAAACTCTTAGTTTAACATAACTTTCTAAGGTTTTGAACCCAAGATTTGGTGCCCATAATAAGACTCCATGCCAAATTTTCATTTTCTTCCAACCTCATTTGCATATAATTTATTTTAAAAAAATAACTTGCAAATACATGTTTAATTTTCCTAAAAACCATTTAATTTTTTTGTCCATCTCCTACCATGAAGTAAACTTGTACATAGGTATTCTTCACATGTATTTTTTATTTAAGTTTTGATCATTATCTTGGGTATTTATATATATTTGGAGTAATCCTAGCAATTACGGATAAATTCATTTAGATCATAGAAAATAATAAATCCGTTCGTAAATCCTCTAGAACAACGTTCATGGTGTTAGAATAGTATCGAAAATAGGATCGATGATTTTCTACTTAAATTTTTTCAAGTTACTTAACAAAGATGTCTTATTTAGTGATTTATAAAATAAAAATGAAAATATTCAAAAAAAGTGGAAAAGTAAACTAATGTTTTCTTATCAAAACATTAAAGGAAGGTGTTACCAAAAGATGAAGTGAAAATAATGATATAATAAACATACAATGCAAGCGTTTCTTTTTTTTGCAGGTAAATTTCACCTTTGAAGTATGTTTGGTTCGCTCAGAATCAATAAGTTTTTTTCTTTGTTTGAATAAATCTATCATCTAAGAATGGCGTAGAATAGTCACATGCTTAGCTGATGTAGGTTATAGGGGGAAAAGAAATGCCAAAACATATGCTTTTAAGTAGTACTCCTTTTGTATATTTTTTACAACAATGTTCTTCAATAAAATGTAAAATACAATAATGTGTTGGTTAAAATGGTTAAATATACTTTGTAATATATAGGTGAGGACCGTTAAAAATGAATATGGATTTTTCTAGTAATTTCAAATATTAGTGTTTACTTCCTTATGTTAGTTTCATGTACTTTGGAGAAAACATAGTATATAAGAAGAAACGAATATGGAAGCACGATAAAAATACTATCAAAAATAAAAACCTGAAACCTAGAGAAAAAAATGAGTAAAATAAGAAACCAAAAAACCGATGCCGTCACATCGCGTTCGCTCCTTAGGCGGGACGATCCGGCACACAACACACGTCACCACCCGACGGCCTGCCAGCTTGCGCTCTTCTGAAAGCACGACCTTCCGCTAGTGTCCATGTGGGCCTGAAAAGGCAGTGGTGGCATTGGTTGCAAGAATACTTTTGCAGCAATAGAGATAAGGAGTTGAGTGAAAATGCACATATGTTCACAAGAACGACTTGTCTCAAAAGCTGGAAATCGAGCCAAATCCACCTTGGAGGTGCATGCCAAGAAAATAATAAATCAACAAATATCAATAAAGACAGCTATCATTGTACAAAATTTATAGATCTTGGAAAAAAAAAGCACATTTATGAGTTTCATAAAATCTTAAAAACAATTACCCACGTAGATATGGAGTTGCATCTTATCCATGCCTGTTTTCATCAAAATTCAACCATTTTCTGTGTTTTTAAACTTGAAAAAAAAGAGAAAGTAAGTTCTTAGATTCTATGTTTTTGGGTAAGTTTTAGATATTGGCTCCGGTGTGATGTTAGTTCTTTCGTGCATTGAAAGACTTGTGAATCACGCAAACATCAACGACTGAGACTAGCCATGACCAGGCTAAAAAATATGTTCAAAGAAATTAAGGATGAATTAATTGGAAAATTCTATTTATCGCCTTTTGCCATTTCTACCAAAGGGCCCATGTAGCCCTGGACCATGGGGCATGGCCCATTCCACCTTAAGCTTCGTTTTGTTTCACCTCATGTTTGTTCTAGACCATTTGATTTGTTTTTTCTGCCTTGATTTTGGTTTCATTCGATCTTCTATTAGTTTTCGATTTTTCAGCAACCGTTTTGATTTCCTTGGTTTTGTTTTGCTTCTTTTCCATGTTTCATCTTTTGTGTTTATTTTTTCATTTCTTTGATTTCCCCCCTTTTCTAGAAAATAGATGCATACATTTATTTTGGAAATATACAGAATATTTTCCATATTAATGAAGCTTTTTCTTCATTTTTTTTCCTGCCTTTTCTTCATTTTCCTTCTTATGTTTGCAAATACATGTTTTGTTCGACACAAGCAAAAAATAATCCATATGCTTGTACATTCTTTATTTGGATGAACATTTTTTTTGAATAGAAACACTATTTTTAAAACACATGAACATTATTTTAAGACATGTCTAAATGTTTATTCATATACGCCCGTATACATTTATGATTATCCTGATGCACATTCTAGCTCCTACAAGACATATATTTTTTATACTATTAAATATACTCATGTAAAATAAAATAAAATAAATAAATTGTACTCCATATAATAATCTACTGAAAAAAGTACGAGTTAATGGGCTGCGTCAATCGAGGCCCATTGAATTCTTGCGTCGCCGGTGTCGCTAAAAGTAATGAATAGAAGGTCTCAATTTTTTTTTACGGGAACGCAAGCATTCCATTAAACCGACACAGCAGATTCGCTGGCCACAGCAGGTCTCAAATTAAATGGTCTGGATACGTCACCACCTATATTGGGCTAGCCGAGATAATATGATGGCTATGGTGCGAAAATGCCTAGGAGAACATGGGGACGCCCCTCCTCCATATCTCACCATTCCCTTCCTAACTAGGCAACGCTCTTGATTACTCCGCCCATCGTATGCCCATCCTCTATATTGTATTCTTTTCTGTATTAGGTCCGTATTTCTATGGTATAAATATTCAAGGTTACACACATGCCATTGAATGCCTTTTTACTTTAACCTGGCAGATATTAAATGTCATCCCTTATCATAGCAATTACAAAAACTAACAACTTAACAAAATATAACACTAAAAATTTAGTTGGCTCTTTTATACTTTTAGCTTGCCACCTATTGTCAATCTTTGGAATGAACTTTTTACAACTGTCACGAAAAGTAAACAAAATATAGCACTACTAATTTAGTTGGCTCTTTTATACCTTTAACTTGCCACCTATGGTAAATCTTTCGAATGGATTTTTTTACACTCATGTAAACTTGACATCAAGCAATACAAGATAAAAAGTCAAAAACATGTGTGACTACTCAATTGGATCGTTTATATATTTTCACTTGCCACATATATAAATCTTTCAAATGTTTTTTACACCCATGTTGTCTCGACATCCGTCAATGCCATATATTAGTAATTACAAATATGAATTTTTTAAACAATATTACAAGATAAAAATCAAAACATGTGTGACTGTTCAATGACTCTTATATTTTTTCACTTGCCACATATGGTAAATCTTTTGAATGAATTATTCACACCCATGTAATCTCGACGTCCGACAATACCATATCATAGTAATTACAAATTGTTTTTTTACCATATTACAAGATATAAAATCAAAACATGTGTGAATATTCAATTGACTCCTTTACATTCTTTCACTTGCCACATATGGTAAATATTTCGAATAATTTTTTTGCACCCATGTAAACTCGACATCCGACAATGTCATATCGTAGTTATTACAAATATGATTTTTTCCACCACATTACAAGATAAAAAATCAAAACATGTGTGAGTATTCAAAACGCTCTTTTTTTTTCACTTGTCATGTACGGTTAATTTTTGAATGAATTTTTTTACACCTGTGTAAACTCGACATTCGGCAATGCCATGTCATAGGAATTACAAATATGATTTTTTCTACGATGTTGCCAGTTTTCATTTTTGTTAAATACCATTCATAGTAATTACAAATATAATGTTTTCTGTTTTCTATAATTGACCATAGTTATTTAAATATATTTGATTTTTTAATTCGTGGTAAATGAAATTAACACATGCATGGATCCTTTTCACTAGCCGCATGGAAAAAAACGGGGTCATTTTCTTATTAGAGAAGAGAAAAAGTCCAACATAAGTACATAACTATGAATTGATTAGTACGAAATAATGGAGGAGAGAGAAGGCACATGTATGCTAACCGATTGACAAGGCATCAATAATCTCAAAAAAAAAAAAAATACAAGGCATCAATATTACCCTATTTTGGACCAATTTTTTTGGAAGCTCCATGTACGAGAAAGTTAAGAACGCTTTAAATGCTATTTATTATCCATCATCTATTTCTCACCTATTAAGGGCCTCTTTGGATTACAGGGTTGAAAAACAGAGGAATAGTAAAAGCATAGGAATCCCGCAGGTTTACCAATAAAAACTAGAGGATTGTAAAACGCAAAAAAACTGCAGGAATTGTCGTTTGAATGAAACGCAGGAAAATCACAGGAAAAGTGCCTCGATCCTACACACTTGAGTCTAAAAAAGAGGTTGGGGTGAATGTTTAAATTCCTATGAAATTGAAGCATAGGAATCTAATCCATAGGAATTTTGATAGTAGCATTCCTTTGATCCAAAGGCAATCCATAGGAAAAAATCCTAAGGATTGGAATCCTACAAAAATCCTATGAAATTCCTACAATCCAAAGACGAGGGCCTAACTCCGCGGTTGGCCCACGCAACTAGTATTTTCTCACGTATAAACGCGTATTCGTAATTAGTGCTGCTTTTACCCGTCATTACTGCTACTTTGTTTCTGAATCTGGACTTAGTTCCTAGCCCTTGGATTGCATCCGCGCTTTGCCATGAGCCAAAAGTCTGGGTCAGGCTATGGTGGGTCGATGTCTAAGCCCATCTTTGACAGTGTTGGACTGGAGATAACAAGGCCATGTTGGTCCCGAAATACTGGACTAACAAACAAAAACCTAAAGAAGATACTCCCTCTGGTTCGAAATAAATGACGCAATTTATGCTGTGAATTATGCCTGTAGCGTTGTTTCTCCACGACATTTAAAATAGATCGGAGAGAGTACATAGGACTAGGAGAGTACGTGAGAATAGCTGAACTGATCTTAAAAAAAAAACTCGGTTATGCTAAAAAGAAAGTTGGAGAGCTGAATAATCTGAGGGTTTTCTGTCCAATTAATAATGCCTCTCCCTATCAAAAATTATACTCCCTAGCCGGCATGCATGTAAAAAACGATTTGTAAAAAACAAGTAATTTCTCCAAGGTCGTGGCATGTACTGGCATGCATGCATGCAGCCATCTTTGCTGTCTCGGAGGTTGGAGCAGGAGACGATCGGCTACTACGTGCTCGCCACGACGTCGGCACCCACCGTTGATCTCTCATCTCCCGAAGCGCTTCCCTATGAATTCCCCGCCGGTCTCGAACCCCGCGCTTGATCGATCAGCTTGATGAAGCGGCCGAGAGGGCGGCACCCGATGGATCATCGTTGCAGCACGGCGAAGCGAGGGGGCGGCGCGGGGTGGCCGTCTTGCTGCTGCTCTCGCTGCCTCTGCTCGTGGTGCTCCTCCTCTCCGCCGAATGCCGGGCGCTCATCTCGTCGGAGTCCCCGTTGCTCCGGCTCGTAACGGCAAGAGGTACGTACGTGTGTTCGTCGATCAGTGTGTCCGGATCGACCATTAATTTCAGATCTTGATCGCGTGGTTCTTCGAGCTTTCTGTACACTGCTTCTCGATCCGGATGTTCAGCTGAGCCGTTGGGGTTAAGTCAATGGGAAAAATGAGCCGTTGGGGTTACGATGATTCTCACTCGATCGACGCGTAATGCTTGGCAGGGCAGGCATGTGCTGGGCTTAAATGCGTAGTCAAACTCGTCGGTTAAAAATGGTTTCAGGCTCGAATCTATAGATATCATCTGAAGATGGTACTCCGTCAATGGCGACTCGCACATTCAACACCAGCGCCGCCTTGAATGGAGAATCACAGAGTCAACACGCCGTTCAACGCCGGTGCCCAAGATTATCCTAGGAGTAACTACTCGATTTTCGTTACGCCCATCGAGGTTTTAGATCCCGTTTTATTTTTCCATCCGGTTCGAGCTAAGCTACATAGGAGTATAAGCTATGGCAGCTAGGGTGAGACGTTTTGAAGACTAAGCTCCATGTAGCTCGTTTTTATAATTTTTTTTTCAAATTTTCATTTTTAAATTTCAAAAGATCAGGAAAAAATCTCAGATCTATAAATGTGTAAAATTTCAACTCGAAATATGTTGTATTGTGGGCTGGGAAAAAGACAAATGGGTGGACCTGTGGATGGTGAACAGTACACAGTTTCAAAAACTTGAAATCTTGCACCATTTGTCTTTATTGTGTAGCTCAACATACGAAGAATTTTAAGTTGAAAATTTGCACGCTTGTAGGTCTCGACACTATCTACACCTAGGATTATTTTCTAGATCTTTGGAAACTAAAAAGTGCAGATTTGGATTTTTTGAAAATTCGAGCTACATGAAGCTCGAGCTCGATTTGCACTTTCTGATGGCAGCTATCACTATCTAATTCCATTTTAATATTAGAATATAGAAGTATGTAAAATGCACGTAAAAAGGCGTATTAAAATATAAGAAACCATATTCGTTATATATACTATACATCTTCATTGCATCATTTTCAAGTTTGGAGAGCTAAAAAACTGGCCAACAACATATTTCAAGTTTTTTTTCACCTACGTATTTTTTTTGGATTTTGCTATCTCTATTTCAAAATGTAGTGCAAATTAGTCGAATTATACCTATGTATTCCAAACTTTGATTACCAGTGTAGATGCTGACATTCTTTTTTAATTTAATCAAATTCTAATTATATTGATTAGGTACCATATATCTTAATATGTTTTCTTTGAACTTAGTCAAACTCAGGGGCGGACCCAAGTTCATGCTAGTGGGGGCCTTGGCCCCCACTCAAAATTTGAAACTCCAAAAGAATATGTTTATTTTTAGAAGAAAAATGTTCAAAATATTTGAACCCAAGAAATGCCCCCAGTCACATAGTGTGCCCCCTCTCAAAATTTTGTCTAGGTCCGCCCCTGGTCAAACTTCATAGGTAAGGTAGTGCAATTGCACTTTCTTGTTGGTGCAACTTCACATTTTTGGTTCCAAGTTTTTCTAAATTTTCTAAAATTAGTTTCAATAAAACATTTGTTTTTTATGAATGAATTTTGGGATTTCTGTTTTTGTTTTAGAGCTGAACCTGTTAATGGGTCCCGCCAGATGCGGCCCATTACAAAACGCGGCACAACGACGCAGCAACCTGTTAATGGGTCCTATAGTAACCATGTTCTCCAAACAACATTCACGCTAATGTATATATGCACCTTACAACGGGTGAATCAGTGACTAAACATTTTTTTTGCTGGGACAGTGAATAAACATTTGAGCCAAGACATTTTGAGCCCATTACACTACGATCGACACTCATCGTCTCTCATAGCACGTTGAATGCAACTGCGACAACCACAATTAATATTATTTCGCCTGACGATTTATTCTTCTTTCTCTGTGGCAGGATCAGTGACCGGACATGATAGGCTTCTCGGCGGCCTCCTGGCCGACGGCGTCGACGAGCGATCCTGCAAAAGCCGTCACCAGTCCGCCATGTACCGCCGAAAAGCTGGCAGGCAACCCTCCCCTTACCTGGTCACCAAGCTGCGACGGCACGAGGCTTTGCAACGACGCTGCGGCCCGGGCACCGCCGCCTACAGCGAGGCCACTGAGCAGCTCCGGTCGGGGAAGGGCCGCGCCGGCAGCATTGGGTCATCGGACTGCAAGTACTTAGTTTCAATATCATACCGCGGACTCGGGAACCGGATCCTTGCGGCCGCGTCGGCGTTCCTGTACGCGATGCTCACCGACCGCGTGCTCCTCGTCGACCCAAGCAATGATATGGGCGAGCTGTTCTGCGAGCCATTCCCCGACACGACGTGGCTTCTGCCGCCAGATTTCCCGCTGACGAGCTACACTAACTTCAGTGCCGACACCGCCCAGAGCTACGGGAACATGCTGAGGAACAAGGTGATCGGTGGTGCCGCATCGACGACGGCGCAGCAACTGCCGGCATTCGCGTACATCCATCTCAACCACGACTACACGGATGAGGACAAGATGTTCTTCTGCGACGAGGACCAGAGGGTTCTCCGCGATATTCGTTGGCTGGTTATGAGGACGGATAACTACATCGTGCCGGGGCTGTTCTTGGCCACGGACTTCCAGGAGGAGCTCGACATGCTCTTCCCGGAGACGGACGCCGTGTTCCACCACCTCGGCCGGTACCTGTTCCACCCGAACAATCACGTATGGGGCCTCGTCGCGCGGTACCACGACGCGTACCTCGCGGCGGCGGACCAGCGGGTCGGCATCCAGGTGCGCGCCTTCGACGCCGGCCCGGAGTCGTCGGAGTTCCTGGAACAGATCACCACGTGCACGCAGAAGGAGAGCTTACTTCCAGAGATACTCGCTGTGGGGACCGAGCCTTCCTCCGTCCAGCCGACGCAGGATGGCCGAAAGTCTAAAGCCGTGCTCGTCGCCTCCCTCAATGCCTGGTACTACGACAAGATCAAGAGCATGTACTGGGAGCACGGGACGGCCACGGGCGAGGCGGTGGGCGTGCACCAGCCCAGCCACGAGGAACACCAGCAGTTCGGCGCCAAGTCGCACGATGCCAAGGCGTGGGCAGAGATATACCTGTTGAGCCTCACCGATGTGCTGGTGACCAGCGGCTGGTCGACGTTCGGGTACGTGGCGCAGGGCCTCGGCGGCCTGACACCGTGGGTAATGTTTAAGCCAGACAACGGCTCCGTGGTGCCGGACCCGCCGTGCAGCCGAGACCTGTCCATGGAGCCATGCTTCCACGCGCCGCCGCTCTACGACTGCAGGACCAAGCAAGGGGCGGACACCGGGAAGATGGTGCCGCATGTTCAGCATTGCAAAGACATCAGCTGGGGGTTGAAGCTTGTTCCTCGTAGTGCATAGTGTCTCACTCTGTATACTTTTGCCAGCGTCAAAGCATGATCTTTCTAACAGCTCCACGCCTAGCCAAGTCTTACAACATTTATTTTCGCATCAGTATTTCGACAACGAATATGCAGCTTCATTTGACGTCGCGCCACATCATCCAAGCTCCTGAAAACCGATATGATCTCCTGCACCGATCGATCCATATCGTCACATTTTCACTCAACAGCTTCAACCGTGCACTCATGTTATATGTTTCAAATACTAGCTTGGTAACCTGAACCTCTTGGGTAAGGATAACAACCCGGCAGCTGCCCTACAACTCAGCACCTTCGCCATCGAGGATCTGGGGGTAAACAATGGCAAGCTCCCGCATGCAAACCTCCAAGACTCGCTGCCGAGGAGTAGGCTCCATGAGCATTTGCTTTGCACTTTACCCAGTGCTCTGACGGAAGTGCAATTCGACGCCGGCTCCATGAGCATTTGCTTTGCACATCGGGATTAACAATGTTTCGATATCCCATGCGGTGGACTTTTTCAAATTCATGTTCATATAGCAGCAAAGTTGCCTTTTGATAATAAATTCCTCTATTTCGAGCGTGCATGTATTAGACTAGTCACAATGGGGAGTAACTTACACTAGTAACATACATATGTTACTACTCTAAGTTACTACCTCCATAGTGGGGAGTAACATGTGTGTAGTGTCATAGTTAATAGGTTATACACTCATCTTGCCTTGAAATGTGTGATGTTATGCTAACATAGCTAGTTACCACCACCATCTCTCTCCTCATTTTTTACCCGCCACATCAGATTTTTTGCCTATGTGGCACTGATGTTAGTCCTATGTCAGCCCTATTCAATTCCCAATTAACAACATGATATTGAGCTATCATTTATTCAATTTGGTCGACCCCTTTCCAAGAATTATATTATATATAGCACCAATTGGGGAAGTGTCCCCTCCTCTCAACTCTCTTCAAAACCCATTGGCTTGCTCAACCTCCGCCTCAAACGCATCCGTTCGGCCGCGCGCGTGTGGGCACGGGAGCGCCGCCTTTCCTTCCACCCTTCACACCAACTGCCGGGTCGTCATCTCCCTTTTTGACCGCCTTGAGGAAGTGCGCCTCCTGTCCACTATGGAATGCAGCCTTCGTCATCTGGCTAGGATTCACCTTAGCCATCTAAATTCTGCTAAGGCCACCTACTGGCGCCAAAGGGCAAATATTAAACACTGCATCCTTGGTGACGAAAATACCAATTATTTTCATCTCTGTGCCTCGGGGCGCTTGAGGAAAAATCAAATCAAAGTGCTGGAGAACGACGACGGTCATTGTGTCTTCTCCCACCAAGGAAAGGCGCAACTTCTCCATCGGTTTTTCAAGCAACTTTTGGGTGTTCCTCGGCTGGCAACCGATTCTCTTCCTCTCGCCACCCTTGTCGCGTCCACCTCCTTGACCCACTCCCAGGCCAACTCTCTCATCCAACCTTTCACACTTGCCGAAGTGAGGGATTTTGTCCTATCCTTGAAAGACAACTCAAGCCTTCTACAAGAAACACTGGGACCTGGTGAAGCATTCGTTGCTGGACTCTCTCCATGAATTCCACTCTCTTGATTGTGATCTTCGGCCCATCAACAAGTCATACATTATTCTCTTGCCAAAGAAAGCTGGGGCTAACCGGCCTTATAATTTCAGGCCCATCTCGCTTCAAAACTTCAGTCTAAAAATCATCTCCAAGTGTCTTACAGTCAGGTTTCGTCCTCTGCTACCTTACCTCGTTCATCCGGACCAAACTGGATTCATATCGGGACGGTCCATTGCGGAAAACTTTGTCTACGCCTTAGATATTGTCCAAGCTTGCCACAAACGCTCGGCTCCTGCCGTTGTCTTTAAGCTGGACTTCAGAAAGGCTTTTGACTCCATCAGCTGGGATGCGCTCGATCGCATTCTTCTTGCCAACGGAATTCCGGATCTGTGGAGGGCCTAGATCCGCCTCCTCAACACGTCCAGTCAAACCACTGTTCTCCTAAATAATATCCCTGGAACCTGGATCCAATGCCGCAAGGGCCTCCGCCAAGGCGACCCCCTCTCCCCTTTCCTCTTTGACATTGTCGCCGACGTTTTACAACAGAGCATTCTCCAAGCTTCTCGCAACGGCCTTCTCCTGCACCCTCTTGTCGATGACCTTCCGTGTCCGGTCCTTCAATATGCCGACGACACCCTCATCATCATCAGGGCGGACGCCCAGCATGTTGCCAACCTAAAAACGATCCTTGACTCTTTCTCTGAGGCCACCGGCCTTGACATAAACTTCCACAAAAGCACTTTTGTTCCCATCAAAACAACGCCCTCCTTGGCCTAGGATATGGCTGCCACTTTCGGCTGCTCGGTCTCCTCCTTCCCACAGACTTACCTCGGCCTGCCACTCTCTACATACAAGTTCAGACTCTCTGATTTTGGCCCTGTCATTGCCAAATGTGATCTTCAGCTCTCGGGTTGGAGAGGACGCTCCTTGCCTATTTGAGGTCGCCTGCTCCTGGTAAACTCGGTCCTCACTGCAAAGCTAGCCCATGCCATGGCTGCCGGTCTCCTTCCCGTTGGAGTTATTGAGGCTATGGACAAGCGGCGGCGCGCGTTCCTTTGGACGGGTGAGGAAACCTGCACGGGCGGCCACTGCAAGGTCGCCTGGGACGAGGTCTGCCAACCAAAGAAATTCGGCGGGCTGGGGGTCATCTCCCTCGCCAAGCAAAACTCTGCTCTTCTCTCTAAATTCCTTACAAAAATTCACTTTGACTCTGATGTTCCTTGGGTAAGATGGTTCCGTCGCTTCAATGGCTGGTCGGCTCAACGGGATTTGGGTGACGCTCACCATCTTGACACTCCAATTTGGAAAAGCATTGCTTCTTGTCCTCCCGCCTTCCGGCTCCACTCCAAGGTCTCTGTTGGAAATGGGCAGAGCACCTCTTTTTGGATGGATTCTTGGATCGGTTCTGCTCCTCTTGCAAACTGCTTCCCTGCTCTCTTCTCTCACTCTACCCGCCAAAACACTAGTGTCTTTCTTGCCCTCGACTCTCCCATCACTGCCTCTCTCGTCCCTCGGCTGTCTTCGGCTGCCGCTTCTGAGCTTCAAACGCTCCAATCTGCCCTCGCTAGCATCCAACTCGAGCCCGATAAGAAGGATATCCGAAAGTGTCAATCCTCGCACAATTGCCTTTCAAATAGAAGTTTCTATGCTAATTTTTTCAGGCAGCTACCGGTGGACGATCAAGCTACAAAGGTTTGGAATAGCGCTGCCCCTTTGAAGTGTAAAATCTTCAATTGGCTCGTCCGGCGTCAGCGTCTACCGACCAACGAGTGCCGCTTTCGTCACCAACTTGGGGCAACGCCAAAATGCCCGTCCTGTGATCAACCTGAGGATGTTGATCACCTTCTAGTCCGCTGTCATCGCACACGCCAAGTCTGGAGCTTCTTCTTCCCCCAGATGCCCTCCTCGCCATCAATAATGTGCCTGATCAGTGGGCCGCACACTGCCGCAGCTACACGGAAGCAACAATCTGCACGACGATCTCCTGGAACGTTTGGAAACGCCGCAACTCCATCGTCTTCAACAATGTGGACGAGCCACTACCTGTGCTCATCATAAGATGTCTTGATGACATTAGACTTTGGTCAAATAGATGTACCTCTGCAACTGTTGCCGCCCGCCTCACTCTCTGGTGCAACACCTTTGAACCACCGTGAACTCTGTGTAAAACGCTCTCTATTTTCGCAGCCTTTTCTTCCTTTGTAATTCACACAATGTAACACGTCGATGAGAAATAAAAGTTGTTCAGGTTGGCCT
Source organism: Poa pratensis (assembly GCA_947311845.1). Lineage (NCBI taxonomy): Eukaryota > Viridiplantae > Streptophyta > Magnoliopsida > Poales > Poaceae > Poa > Poa pratensis. The sequence continues at coordinate 37,328,008 of CAMZMU010000044.1, read as the reverse complement.
TTGGCCCGCCGTAGTGCCGGTCAAGAAAAAAAGATTGATCTAGGTCGAAACCGATATATAGCCCAATCCTCCATCGACGGGACTCCGCTATGCTCCGATTTGAATTTGGATCACAACTCAACAAACTCCACCTTGAAAATTTTTCCATACGGCTAAAGAGTTATACCAAATAAGTTTGAGCTTAGGATACGAACAGGCTTTGTTTTTGGAAGATTTTTTTTCACCAATGTGACTTCTTGGACTTCAATTCTTTTTATTTTGAATTTAGTGTATATTGGTTATCTTCTAAGGCCATCTCCAAGAGAGGCCCCGAAAGCCCCCCTCCCTCCATCATCGGTTGCGGGTCCAGACAAAACCAAGCCTCAAAAGAAGCCCCCCTCCCCCATGATGTCACTTTTGGCCAAAAAAAATTCCTTGACGCCCTGAAGGACCCCAACTTTTGGGACTGGATTAGGGTATCCGGACATGTCTGGATACAAATGCCGCGTTATCATCGCCCACACATAAGCCACTAGTCCGATAAATAAGCCCACCCCTCGCTGCCACGCACCCCTTCTCACCCCCTCTCTCCTAGTTTCTCTCTCTCTAAATCTCCTTTGGTCAGAAATTTCAGATGTTATTTTTACTTGGTAAAATTATATTGGCATTAAGAAGGTATTGTATAAGTTGATATTTTTCTTTAAAGTTGATCAATATTTACAAAGTTTAACTTAGGCAAAACAAATATGCGTTGAAATGCAGGTTTGCTTTTTTTTTACAAGGCACTTAGTCATTTTAAGTTGTGTAGTTGTATTTTCTTTTTGGGTGCAATCACGCTCTTTCTAGTCGAACAACTCTTTTTTTTGTGGGGTGGGAGGGGGGTGGGGGTGAAGTGCAGTTGTACATAATTTTGTATGCAAATTTTGCTCTGTGATTGCCATTTATATGTTTGTGTACTTCCATTTCTTTGTGTGTAACTCCCTTTTTATTGCGATTATGCTTCTTTTGTGCAGCAAAACTGCTAAATATTGAGAACCTGCCTGTGGTATGATGGTTAGGAGGGTGGTTGTATCCACATCCCATCAGAGTTCAAATCCCAGATTTGATATTGGTGTTTCTTATTTAGACGGAATATTCTTTAGTGGGAGACGACGTTCCCGTCAACAGCGAGGCGTCTGTGATGACTTCGTCAATCTCAAGACTCGATCGCCGGCTCAGTCTTTCGTGTGCGTGCGTGTGTTCATGGGGTTGAGTGTGTCCACATGTATGTGAGCGTCTGTGTTGTACTGTGTTTCACAAAAAAAAAAAAATGCTAAGTGGTCTGCCTCAAAAGACGTAAACGGGTTATTTGCAATTTTTGTAATCGACTGGGATATGAGGTATTTTCAGGGCAGGCGGTCGCATGAATATATACTCGTATGGGTAAAGCTTACAACTGTAGTATGATTGAAAATGGGCTGCAGTTTTGAAAATGGGCAGAGTTTACTCTTTTCAGCTGCCCGAAAAGAGCAAGCAGAAGAATTATTACTTTATTAGTCGGTTCACGAATCACAACGAATGAATCGCTGAATTAAAATATTTGAGCTAAGTCCACTACGACACTTGACATAGAGTAGATCATGTTCAGTCTTGGTCTCTGCTCTGAGCATCACGTTGGTTCATAGCAGGGCGCCGGCCGGGGAGGCACGCACTGGCGCTACTAGTGTAGCGATAGATGACGCAACTAGACGCCGAGACGGGCAGCATAGGCGCTGCGGTGCCACTGCCGGAGCAGCGGCAGCGGCCGACCGCTGGCTACAACTGGCTGCACGCCGAGGAGGCGGCGCCGGCGTGCATGATGCCGCGCTTGAAAAGGGCCGACCGCAGGAACAGGCAGTGGCGCTTCGCCGTCAACGCCGTGCTCCTCGCCTTCATTGTCACCGTGCCGCCGATGGTCTTCCTCTTCCGCGCACGCACCAGCACGCCGCCGGTCTGGATCGGCGCCGCGAAAGCCTTACGTCTAGGTATGCTAGCTGTCGTAATTCGTAGTGTAGTAAGGATTCAGGACATGAGTACAACTGTGGCAGATGCAGTTTACCACAAATATGATTACGCCTGCCGATTCCTTAATCTGTGTTGTATGACAGGATCACGGACTGGACACGACAGGCTTCTTGGCGGTCTCCTGGCCGACGGCGTTAACGAGCGATCCTGCCACAGCAGGTACCAGTCCGTCATGTACCGCCGGAAAGCCGGCAGGCAACCCTCCGCTTACCTCGTCTCCAAGCTGCGGCGGCACGAGGCTCTGCAGCGACGCTGCGGCCCGGGCACCGCCGCCTACATGGACGCCGCTGAGCAGCTCCGGTCGGGGAAGGGCCGCGCCGGTGGCATCGGGTCACCCGAATGCAAGTACCTGGTCTCCATATCGTACCGCGGCCTGGGCAACCGGATCCTTGCCGCCGCGTCGGCGTTCTTGTACGCGGTGCTCACCGACCGCGTGCTCCTCGTCGACCCCAGCAACGACATGGGCGAGCTGTTCTGCGAGCCCTTCCCCGACACAACGTGGCTGCTGCCGCGGGACTTCCCACTGACGAGCTACACCAACTTCAGCATCGACACCCCCGAGAGCTACGGGAACTTGCTGAAAAAAAAGGTGATCGGCGCCGCGTCCACGCCGGCGCAGCCACTGCCGTCGTTCGTGTACATAAATCTCGACCACCACAGCACAGACGAAGACAAGCTGTTCTTCTGCGACGAGGACCAGAGCGTTCTCCGGGACATCCAGTGGCTGGTGATGAGGACGGACAGCTACATGGTGCCGGGACTATTCCTGGCCACGGGCTTCCAGGAGGAGCTAGACATGCTCTTCCCGGAGCCGGACACCGTGTTCCACCACCTCGGCCGGTACCTGTTCCACCCGAACAATCACGTATGGGGCCTTGTCACGCGGTACCACGACGCGTACCTCGCGGCGGCGGACAACCGAGTCGGCGTCCAGGTGCGCGTCTTTGAGGCCGGCCCGGAGTCTCCGGCGGTCCTGGAGCAGATCACCACGTGCACGCAGAAAGAGGGCTTACTTCCAGCGATACTCGCTGCCGGGATCGAGCCTTCCTCCGTCCGGCCGAGGTCGACAGCCGTACTTGTCACCTCCCTCAATGCCTGGTACTACGACAAGATCAAGAGCATCTACTGGGAGCACGCGACGGCCAACGGCGAGGCGGTGGGCGTGCACCAGCCGAGCCACGAGGAATACCAGCAATTCGGCACCAAGTCGCACGACGCCAAGGCGTGGGCGGAGATGTACCTGCTGAGCCTCACCGACGTGCTGGTGACCAGCGGCTGGTCGACGTTTGGGTACGTGGCGCAGGCCCTGGGCGGCCTGACGCCGTGGGTTATGTACAGGCCGGAGAACGGCTCCGTGGCGCCGAACCCGCCGTGCTTCCGGGACCTGTCCATGGAGCCGTGCTTCCACTCGCCGCCGTTCTATGACTGCAGGATCAAGCAAGGGGCGGACACCGGGAAGATATTGCCCCATGTTCAGCACTGCAAAGACGTGAGCTGGGGCTTGAAGGTTGTTCCTCGTAGTGCATAGCGGCATAGTGTCTCACTCAGTATACGTATGCAAAAGGAAAAGAAAGATCTTGTTTTTAAGAAGCCATTACGTACGCTTCGAATTTAAATTAATGATGTCTCAAAGAGCCATACAAAGTGCTGAGGCAATCAACTCATCAGGAAAAAAAATAGTAATTACACACACACAAAATGAAACAAGGCACGTCGATCTTGCGCCAACACCCCGTCCACTGAAACGATTACAGAGTGAAAGCAACACCGAACATCGACATGACAAAAGGAACCAAGGTCACAAGACGGTGCCTCCAAGAAGAGAGCGACACGAAAGCGTCACTGCCACCCATAACGGCAAGCCAGGCCAAGGGTTTTAACATAGAGCACTGTACTTAAAATGTATAGACCCATGAGAACACTTTTAAGGATGGAAGCCGCCCTCGAGTGCCGGCATTCCCGGCCCCGACATTTTCAGAGCAAGGCTCTCATCTGGGTACATGATATCACTTGTTATAATGTACCCCCTCCGTCCAAAAATAGAGTATGTATCTTTTATATAATTAAACACAAGACAATGAAGGGCTAGGATAAACCAATCTTTTCACTTGATCAACGATCCAGATCGTTTTGATGTTTGACAACTCAACACACCTTTTTAGTTTCGTGATAATTACACATATTGCCACTGCTAAAGAAACGGTTCGGAACAAGAAACACATCTGGCCGGCGAGGCAAGCTCGGCCGCCTCAGCTCGGCCTCCTACTGCTCTGACGTAGTCCGGGTCCCGACCTTCGCTGCCCCGTGAATTCTCCGGCGCGGTTCTACTGGATTTCCCGCACGCCGCCATGTCCTTCTCTCACATGTATTTTTTTTGTTCAAACATACTCGGTCTATTTCTATTTACCTGTGGTTTTGTCAGAGTCAAAGACTTATGAAACTTTGACCAAGTATATACCCCAAAAATATCAACACCTATAATATAAAATGCACATTATTGTATGATGACTGTATCGTATTAAATTTGACTAAACACAGAACGCATGATAATTGCGAACGAATCGAGTATCAAGATGGGTCTAATTTTGAATAGCTCGTGGATTTTTTTTTCAATATAAGGAGTCTCCAAGGATACCCACAGTTTCATTAAAATGAAACCAGCGGGGTAATACAGTGTCAGGTTTCACAAATCTCAACCTACTTTGTTGCACCACTGAAAATACAGCAGGCAACTGGTACAACAGGAAAACAGAGGCGAGGCATCCCTCCCCTGCCTGTGTACCGCTAACTTCAGAAACATGAGCTAAAACAGCCAACATTCTCAACAGCGCTTAAACCCGGGAAAGAAGCAGCTACCAAACTAGTGCTTTTTAAGCCAAAAACTACAGCATCGAGATTTTTTTCAGATGTCAGCACCAGGGCAGAATCAGGCTTTCAGTCTAGCCACCACCGGATTCCAACCATGCCTTCTTCCGAAAATCTCTTGCGCCACCTTTGATATCAGCTCAGCTCCCCGATGCAGCACCTTTTGCAGAGCGTTTCTCTGCAATTTTGCCCATTCATGTAAGAGATGGAAAGCCAACAGAAGCACTTCTGCAGGATCTCTAACACGAATACCTTGGAAATACGAGTTATTTCGAGATTTCCACAAAGCCCAACATATTGCCACAGCTCCTATCATCACTACTTTCCTTTCAAACCCAAGGAAAGTAGCCGAACATTGCTGGTACAGTTCACCGAGAGAAGAAGGCATGTTACGCAAGTTCAGAGCTACCGAAATGACATTCCACATAAATTTAGCAAAGGGGCAGGTAAAGAAAAGGTGATCTTGTGTCTCTTGCGAGTTGCAGAATTCACAAAGATCACACCCTTTCCATCCTTTTTTCTTTAAATTATCTCTAGTCAAAATTCTATTTTTAACCACAAGCCAGCAGAAAATCTTAATCCGTAACGGCAACCTTAGTTTCCATATCATCTCATATGGAAACCTAACGTTTCTAGCGCAGAGGTACTGATACAAAGACTTAACAGAAAACTGACCATTCCTTGTAAGAAGCCAGCTTACTTTGTCAGGTTCACTCGACAGTTGAATCTGACTGCAATCATCTAAAAGTTTAAACAATCCAGCGGGGTTTCTGCCCAAACCAGCGGTCCTCCCAAAATCTAGTACGCTTACCATCTCCTAAAATTAGTACTCTTACCCTCTCCTAAAATACGTTCACAACAGCTCGTGGATTTAAAGTATACATAAACTGGATTCACGATTCGGGAGTTAGTTTTTTAAAGTTTGAACTTGCAAAGGACATTGATGCATGATGTCGACCAAGCATGCAAACGACTGCTTAGAAGTGTATGACTCTTTGACCAGCAAAATAATATGCCGGTTTGAGATACGATCGATATTTTTAGGCGACGAATGCGCGGAATATAGAACTGGCGGAACTGACAAGGAGAAAGAAAATCCTGTTGGTCACATCGTATCCTGCACTCCACGCGCTGACCCGGAGAAAGCTCATCCATGGCGGCGAAGGCACACCGAATCGCATGGCACAATGCTTGGCTCGACCCCCGATGCTCCCTCACATGGTGGCTCAGTTACCCAGGTCAACGGCCAGCTTCACGCACGCAAAGTAGCATCGAGACGAATCACCGCAGATTATGCAACGGAACGGAAAGTAGATCCTCTTCCCCGTACGTAAATCGCACTCCACTGTACTTTTGCTCTCATCACAAGCTAAGGATCTTGTTAAAACCATGGGACTTTGGCGCCTCGATCATGAAATGTATATAGCTGTGCTGCTGAGATGATTGGCATGGGCGGCAACAAGAAGACGGACGATCATCCGGTGGCGGAGGCCGTGTGGCCGGCGAGGAGCGCCGGCGGGGCGAGGAGGAGGGAGAAGAAGGAGAGGATGGGCAGGGCGGGCGTGATTCTCGTGCTGTGCCTGATGACGCTGCTGCTCCTCGTGGTTCTTTTCGGAGGAAGAGGGGGCGCGCCGGCCGTTTGGCAGAACGCCGCCAAGCTGACCGCCATGTGTGGAGGTACTGCTCCCTGTATAGTGCACTTGCGATTTAGCCCAAAAGTCGTGCGGCACATGTTTTGGCACATTGGTACGGTGACATTAGTAAAACTCGTAGACTTTTACCGATGCATGGGCAGGACACCCTACGCACGAGACATTGTTCTTGCAACCGAACAAACCAAGAGAATTTTGCCTCGGTAAAGAGGGTTTTCGAACTGTGTATGCTCATGTTCTGTCACAATTGTTGATTAGGAACTTCTCCGGAGTTGCAAAATCATTGCAGTAAAGCAGTTGGATATGTGAAGAAAAGAAAATTAATCTCGCCGTCTGATATCTCCTTAATTTGGGTAAATTCACAGGTTGTCATGTTTGTTTGACAATCTCTCTCAGGAACAGAGAAGGTCTCTCGTCCACGTCCAAGCGCCACCGGCGCAGACGAGCTCTTCGGCGGCCTGCTGGCGCCGGGCTCGGACCGCCGCATGTGCCGGAGCCGCTACGAAACCCCGGGGTACTACAAGCACTCCCCGTACCCAGCATCGCCCCACCTCCTGCAGAAGCTGCGCGACTACGAGGCCCGGCACAAGAAGTGCGGTCCGGGCACGCCGGAGTACGCCAAGTCCATCGACAACCTCCGGTCAGGCAGCAGCAACACAGAGGCGGCGGACTGCCGGTACCTGGTGTGGCTCCCCTACAATGGCCTGGGCAACCGGATGCTGTCGCTGCTGAGCGCCTTCCTCTACGCGCTCCTCACCGACCGCGTGCTCCTCGTCCGCTCCACCGCCGACTTCACCGACCTCTTCTGCGAGCCGTTCCCCGACGCGACCTGGAACCTGCCGCTGGACTTCCCCGTCGCCAACATGTCCCAGCTCGGGGTGCGCTCCGACGAGTCGTACGGTAACCTCCTCCGCGGCCAGAAGATCTCGAACCAGCCGGACCGGGCGGCGTCGCAGGCGGTGCCGCCGTACGTGTACGCGCACCTGGCGCACGGCCTCCGGATCACGGACCAGCTCTTCTACTGCAACGACGACCAGATCGCGCTCGCCAAGGTGACATGGCTGCTGCTGCAGAACGACCTCTACTTTGCGCCACTGCTCTACGACATCGCCGAGTTCGAGGACGAGCTCCGGAAAATGTTCCCAGCCAAGGAGAGCGTGTCGCACTTCCTCGCCCGCTACCTGTTCCACCCGTCCAACTCCGTGTGGGGCATGGTCACCAGGTACTACCACTCGTACCTGGCCCAGGCGGAGGAGAGGATCGGCGTGCAGATCAGGATGTTCCCATTCGGAACCATCCCAGCCGACGACATGTACAAGCAGATCCTGACATGCTCCCGGCAAGAGAGCCTATTGCCAGAAATCGACGACGAAGCCGAGCCGGGCAACACAACCAGTGCCGTGGACGACGGCGCGGCGAGCTCCAAGGCCATCTTGGTCGTATCTCTGCATGCCGACTACTACGAGAGATTGAAGTCGACGTACTACGAGCACCCGGCGAAGGGCGGCGGCAGGGTCGGGGTGTTCCAGCCGAGCCACGAGGAGCGGCAGCAGAGGGGGCAGAGGTCGCACAACCAGAAGGCGCTCGCCGAGATCTACCTGCTCAGCTTCTCCGACGTGCTGCTCACCACCGGGATGTCCACCTTCGGGTACATGAGCAGCAGCCTCGCGGGCGTGCGGCCGACCATGCTCATGGTCGCCTACGACCAGAAGGTGCCGGACACGCCGTGCGTGCGCGCCGTCTCCATGGAGCCCTGTTGCCACCTCATGAATTTCAACGTCAAGTGCCGGGGCAAGACGGTGGACAAGGAGGAGCTGGCCCGGCACGTCAAGGTGTGTGAGGACCTGACCAGAGGGATTAAGTTAGTTGACTAGAAATCAACTGTTTTCTGTTTTGTTAAATGTCACATAAAGTTACAGAGCGGAAATTAATTTTGAGTTGAAGTGGAACCTATACTTACCCACAAAACCGTTTCACAAGATTGTCAAGTTTCTCGGCTCGCTAAACACAAACAAGTAAACATATAGTGTGGAAGATATTAACAAAAAGTAAAAAGGGGACAGCGGGCTAGCAATAATGAAAAGCAAGTAAACAAATTTGTAATCAATATAAAAGAATGGACAGCAATATTTTCACTAGTGTTATCTATCGTAAAATAATAAACACTCTCGGGTAAAAAATACGGCTAACTAATTGATAGAATTATGATTATGCAATTATGACACCGTTGTTTCCCTTAGTCGTTTATGTCAACTCGAGCCCAGATAAAGTGAGGCATGAACTGAAGAGGCTAATGAATTTAGACGGTGGAATTGCATCAGACCAAAAACTCAACAATATAATCTCATTGTATACATTTAGCAGTTTATTTAGTTTAAGCATGATTCGAAAGACCCCAAGAGGGACTGTGGCGGTGACATAAGTCTCGTTGCCTTCCCTGACCTTTTCGAACAATTATTCACCTACAACCGCTCTCAAGTTAGTAAATTTCATGATACCATTAACATTTTTAACTTTAATTGTTTAGTGCAGCAGAGTACGGGTCCAATGTTTCTTAACACCTTTTCACTAATTATTTGGTTTCAGCATAATTAACCAACATGTTCAATTATTAGTTCAGTTAATGACTCAAAACAATTGGAAGATATCAAGTTATCAAAGTTCACTAATCTACAAGACTATATATGCAAGTTTTCATTATACCATTACTACACAACACTTAGTTTCAACGTATAACCATTTATCAAATGAATTTCCGTTCAACTCTCCAAAAACATATAAGTAAATACCACAAATTGACCAATTCCACGCTCACCCCACGGTTAACCATTCGAGATTCGACGAACATGGCAAATTGCAATTAACTTGGTACTCCCGTTCGTCGTGATGCCAAATCTAGCAAAAAATGGTTTAGTAACCTTCCGAAGGTCAACGAAGCATCATTAGAAGTATCCAAGTAAATACAGATCTCAAAATCAAATCTTCACGCGATTGACTATACTATAAGAACTTCATTACCTACTTGACTCCAAACCTAATAGTTTATATTAGCAAAGAGAGAGTTGGGCATTTCAAGTCCACTGGCACAATTAACAAGTTGTGAGAAAATGGAAACTCCCAATTGGTGCTCGATCGTGTACTTGGTAATATCAAACCTAACGAAAGATAAGGCTTCACGGTGCCAATATATATATAACAGCATCATTCCCAAAAACACATCTTAAGAAGAGAGATGTACACTGGACCGACGACTACATATGTCAACTTTGTTAACATTGCAAACAAACTGGCTTATTACCAACGAGAGTCGAGAGAGTTCACTTGGATTTCAAGAAAACAACCGCATAGCTTGCTAGGAGCAATTACAAGTGAAGTATCACCTCACAGAGCTAGCCCAAGATGGTGACCCGAGGCAGCAGTGGGGAGCCGAGCTGGCTGGGGATCGAGGAAGCCTTGCCGGTGATAACGGGGAAGAAGACTAAGAAGGCGGCCGCCGTCGTGGACGCCGGGCGATGGAGCGTGGTGGCGAACGTCGTGGTGGTGGCGCTGATCATGACGGTGCCACCTATCCTCCTCATCCTCAGTGGCGGCCTCGGCGCGCCGGCGGTATGGATCAAGTCCACCATGTCAGGCTTAGGAGCCCAACGAGGTAATTTGCAATCTGTCCCCACTGTTTGCATGCAAAGCGACATTGGCAAGGTGATGTGGTAGGGGCCAGCATTTCCTGTTATCTCATGTGGTACAGTATTAAACTCTTGCATGCATGTATCTTTCTGTGTTAAGCTCATCTCCTCCACTTCAGTTTCAGAATCCAAGAAAGACGTGCTTCTGGGTGGCCTGCTACTTCCAGGATTGGACGAGCAGTCCTGCGCCAGCCGGTACCAGTCTGTGTACTACCGCAAGAACATGACGCGCTCCCCTTCGCCGTATCTCATCAAGCGGCTGAGGGAGCAGGAGGCGCTGCAGCGGCGATGCGGCCCCGGCACAGAGCCATATATGAGAGCTTCAGAGCGGCTAAAATCCGGGCAAAAGAACGTCGACACCATCGACGGCTGCGGCTACCTCGTGCTGCTATCATACCGGGGCCTCGGCAACCGTATACTCGCCACGGTCTCGGCCTTCCTCTACGCCATGCTCACAAACCGGGTGCTGCTCCTCGACAGGGGCGCGTCCCTACCCGACCTCTTCTGCGAGCCCTTCCCGGGGGCCACGTGGCTGCTGCCTCTCGACTTCCCGCTCGAGGGCTATAAAGACCTCTCGGAGAGCAGGGCGGAGAGCTACGGGAACGTGACGCTGCACAACAACACCGGGCCGGCGTCGGAGCACCGCTTTGTGTACATCCACCTCGACCATGCCGCGACTCCGGCGAACAGGCTCGCGTACTGCGACAACCACCGGCAGTTCCTCCAACGGGTGCAGTGGGTGATCCTGCGGACAGACTCCTACATCGCGTCGGGCTTCTTCCTCAACCCGGTGTACCAGGAGGAGCTCGACCGGATGTTTCCTCGGAAGGACTCCGTGTTCTACGTCCTCTCGCGGTACCTTCTCCACCCGACGAACGACGTCTGGGGCATGGTCACGCGGTTCTACAACTCTTACCTTCAGAAGGCCGACGAGAGGCTGGGTATTCAGATCAGGGTCTTCGACGAAGATGAGACGCCGTTCCAGCACATCTTGGACCAGATCCTAGCCTGCACGTCGCAGGAGCATCTGCTGCCGGGGATTGTGGCGACCGCCGGAGCAGCACCGCCGCCTCCGACGACAGGTGCTCCTGCGCGGTCCAAGGCCGTCCTCACAACTGGCCTCAACGGTTGGTACCACGACAGCATCCGGGAGATGTACTGGCGGTCGGCCAGCGCCAACGGCGAGGTGGTGAGCGTGGAGCAGCCAAGCCACGAGGTGCACCAGCATATGTTCCATGCCATGCACGACCGGAAGGCACTGGCCGAGATGTACCTGCTGAGTATGACCGACAAGATCGTCACCAGCGGCTGGTCGACGTTCGGCTACGTCGGCGCCGCGCTCGGCGGCCTCACACCATACATCATGATCAAGCCAGTGGACAGGATTGTGCCCAATCCCCCTTGCAAGCAGGCCATGTCCATGGAGCCGTGCAATCATGGGCCACAATACTTCGATTGTACGCGGAAAGAGATCGACAAAATCATCGACACTGGCAAAATGGTGCCCCATGTCAGGGCTTGTGAAGACATGTCTTGGGGCCTGAAACTCACTGAGCCGGTCCCATAAAAGGAGGCGTAGACATTTGAAAAACACAGTTTACACCGCGGTCGCTTTTGCTTTGCAGCTCTGCGAAAAGAAGTAATTGAGCTGTCTATAAATTCTATAAACCTCAACCGCGTTTTAGTTGGCCTTCAGATTTCCGTTTGATGGTTGTTAAGTTTTATCATTGGCATATTCTTTTAGTTCCCTGTACATGGCCATTTAGTGTTCAAAACAAGATGCAAACATTACCGCTTGTTGGTGTAGAAACATGGTTTTTTAAGGAAGAAATAGCTAAACTTTTTTGTCAAATCTTCTACATATGGTTAGATTAAAAGTTGCCTCATGCATTGACGCATACTCCATGGAAAATGAACATCAAGTATTGAGAAGACTAACAAAATACACCTTGACCTCGCGCGTGACAAAACCGCCCTCGCCGGCCGGGAAGAGATTTGACTCGAAAACTGAGAGCTAGCTCGGAATCAATATAGCCCTCGCGCGTTTCAAAATCGATCAAAACTGTTCACACGGGTCCCGGACTCCATGAAGCAAACTAAGCAAAAAGAACTCGCAAAAAAACTAAACAAAAAAATACTCTCTTTGGCCGATGTTTGATCTTTCACAAATTTGTAAATACGAGCAAGCTTGAGTACACGGTGCATACGTGCATGTATTTCATGGTCAGGACTCCAATTGCACGGATTCTCGGGCCGACAGAACAAGAACAAGTCAGTAGCAACATACAAAAAAATTCAGGAGCGACTCGCTGAAAAAATGGCAACTAAGTTGTTAGTCACCAACACATTAGTAGGCTTGCAGTAATGCTGCTAATATATCACTTAAATAATAATTCTTCATAAAAGTTGGACCTAATTGTATATGCAAGCTAGACTCTTAGTGTAAACGTATTTTTTTTCTTAGATTGCTTTGTATAGCCATGTAGAAAATGGCGGACATGCATAGAGTTGCAGATATACGCTTGCAAGCATAAGTGTGATGTAGAATGCTAGATAGTTTTGGCCGGTGTCCTCGCAGCTCCACGCTAACTATATAATCTGTGCTTTTCACACAATAAACATTAACATAGATTTTTGTAAATAATATTTTATAACTAATTTTATTTCTTAGCAAAGTAATCATACATGAATTTGTCAGAGTCATGCACTAAGAAATCTATTAATTGTTCAAACAACTTGTATTTGGCAATGAAAAGGGTAAACATGAGCAAAATATTCACAGAAATAAAAAAAATGTATATACTTCATAAAAACAGATGATAGCCTCGCATTTGTGCTAGTTCTCTATAAAAATATGATAATATATCGCAAGCAAATCCATAAGGGTCTTACTGAAAAAGATCACTATTTGCTTGGTTTCAGTTTCTTCTTGGCCAGAGGGTGCAAAACAAGATCGTGTGTAAACTGTCACAAAATTTCTACACCTTCTAGGCTATCGGTTCAGTCAGTTTCAGTCCCCAAGGCATGTCTTCGCAGGCCCGGACATGGGGCACAAGCTTGCCGGTGTCGATAATTTTGTTGATATCCTTGCGCGTGCAATCGAAGTATGCTGGGCCATGAGTGCACGGCTCCATGGACATGGCACGTTTGCAGGGAGGATGGGGCACAATGCCTTTCTCCGGCTTTACCATGATGTACGGAGTGAGCCCGCCGAGCGCGGTGCCGACGTACCCGAACGTCGACCAGCCACTGGTGACGATCCTGTCCGTCATGCTCAGCAGGTACATCTCGGCCAGCGCCTTCTTGTCGTGCATTATCCGGAAGAAGTGTTGGGTCTCCTCGTGGCTTGCCTGGTGCACGCTCACCACCTCGCCGTTAGCGCTCGCCGATCGCCAGTACATCTCGCGGATGCTGTCGTGGTACCACTCGCTCAGGCCCGTCATGAGGACGGCCTTCGTCCGCGCACGCACACCTGCCGTCGGACGCGGCGGTGCTGCTCCGGCGGTCGCCACCACTCCCGGCAGCAGATGCTCCTGCGATGTGCATGCGAGGATCTGCGCCAAGATGTGCTCGGCCGGCTTGTCGCTGTTGAAGACCCTGATTTGAATGCCCAGCCGCTCGTCCGCGTTCTTGAGGTACGAGTCGTAGAACCGCGTCACCATGCCCCAGACGTGATTCGTCGGGTGGAGGAGGTACCGCGAGATGATGTAGAACACGGAGTCCTTCCTGGGGAACATCCGGTCCAGCTCCTCCTGGTACACCGGGTTGAGGAAGATGCTAGGCGGCATGTACGAGTCCGTCCTCAACACCACCCACTGCACCCGATGGAGGAACTGCCGGTGGTCGTCGCAGTACGCGAGCCTGTTCACCGCAGTAGCGGCGTGGTCGAGGTGGATGTACACAAACCGGTGCTCGGACGCCGGCCCGGTATTGTTGTGCAGGGTCACGTTCTCGTAGCTCTCCCCGGCGCTCTCCCAAAGGTCCTTGTATCCCTCCAGCGGGAAGTCGAGAGGCAGCAGCCACGTCGCCGCCGGGAACGGCTCGCAGAAGAGTTCCGGTAGGTTGGCGCCCCGGTCGACGAGCAGCACGCGGTTGGTGAGCATGGCGTAGAGGAAGGCGGAGACCATGGCGAGTATCCGGTTGCCCAGGCCCCGGTAGGATAGCAGCATGAGGTAGCCGCAGCTGTCGAAGGTGTCCACGTACTTTTGCCCCGATTTCAGCCGCTCCGAAGCTCTCTTGTATGGCTCGGTGCCCGGGCCGCATCGCCGCTGCAGCGCCTCCTGCTCCCTCAGCCGCTTGATGAGATACGGCGTCGGCGACCGCGTCATGTTCTTGCGGTAGTAAACGGATTGGTACCGGCTGGCGCAGGATTGCTGGTCAAATCCTGGAAGTAGCAGGCCACCAAGGAGCGCGTCTTTCCTTGATTCTGCAACTGAAATGGAGCTGAGTCTTTAGCAGAGTAACATAGGAGGCTCTTGCATGCCAACAGCGACCACAAATTGCCAAGTCTCTTGCATGCCAACAGTGACCACAAATTGCAATTACCTCGTCGAGCTCCTAAGCCGGCCACGGTGGACTTGATCCAAACCGCAGGCTGGTCGAGGCGGCCGCTGAGGATGAGGAGGATGGGTGGCATCGTCATGATCAAGGCCACCACCACGGCGTTCGCCACCGAGCTCCATCGTGCGACGTTGACAACGGACGGCTTCTTCGCCTTCTTCTTACCCGTTAACGGCGTGGCCTCTAGGGCTGGACTAACGAGCTGCTCGGATCGTTAAGGCTCGGCTCGTTAAGGCTCGAGATCGTTAAGGCTCAGATCGATAAGCTTGTTAAGAATAACGAGCTGAAACTAAAGCTCGGCTCGGTTCGTTAGACGTTCACGAGCGCTCGCGAGCAGCTCGTTAAGACTCGTTAAGAAGATGTAAAAAAACTTAAAATGCATCTGAAAAGATTTCAGCCATAAAACGTATAAAACTAGTTTAAAAATGACAAATCGACAACAAATAGTTCACAAACTCATAGTAGTTTCACACACTCAAATGAAAATAAATATTGCTAACTTGTTAATCGTAGGATGGACTACAACATATAGATTTGTAGCCATGCTGCCACGACGCTAACGATCTTAACGAGTAGCTCACGAAACTCGTTAGTTTGATTGTTAAGCTCGTTAGTATTAACGAGCTAAAATTGCTGCTCGGCTCAGTTCGTTAAGATAACGAGTCGAGCATAAACGAGTCGAGTTACCGAGCGCTCAATAAGCTTAACGAAATTCGAGCTTTATGTCCAGCCCTAGTGGCCTCCTCAATCCCCAACCAGTCCCGTCCTTCCCTGCTGCCATCCATGTCCATCCTCCGCTAGCTTCGTGAGGTGATACTGCACTTGTAGTAACTCTTAGCTATAGACACCTCTGGTTTGTTACTGTTGTTTTGAACTGCGGGTGAAATGTTGTTTCGATCGAGAGTGTAGATTTCTTCTTAAGATCTGTACTTGAGAATGATGATGCATTGACCTTCTTATTGTTACTACGCATTTCCTTGCTATACTACTTGGCATCATCATCACCAAGGAAACGCAAGTACCAATATGTGGAAAACTGCAAGGTTCCATGCTCGCCTGATGGTTAACCGTGCACACCTTGCTGCGTGTAGTTGGCCCATTGGGCTGTGTGAGATTTTGTTTGTTTGGTCACTTGGTTTGAGGGAAATCATCATCAGTTGTTAAACAACAGATCAGTGGAAACGCTACGGCGTTGTTTACAAACGCTGTCCTCCCGACGTCCGGTGTTGATTAACTACCGACAGTTGAAACGCAATCTGCAGATGCATTAATTAGCGCGCGCGTCCAAGACGGAGCACGGCCAATTTGAACACATGGATTGGCGAGCAAGCTTGACCGCGGGTTCAAACAATCCGGCAATAAATAACATTTTTTGAACTTTTGAAGCTGTTTACCTGAATAAAATACTATCTCTGTACCTAAATATAATGTTTTTGTCATTTCAATTTGAAAGGGAGGAAAATGTAATTCATTGTGCTATGTGTGGTGTTGTCGAACCGCCCATCCGTCATATGATGTGTCAAGGGACACATCATTTCACAATATAGGATGTCGATCCGCCGATCCGTCGTAGTGCTGGAGGAAAAAGTTCGCTAACATAGAGGAGCAAAGCTTTTAAAAGTACTGCCAAAAGCGAATTTAACGTGCCAAAACACGGGAAATGAAACCATCAGATCAGATGTATCACGGTAGTCACACCAAAAGAGGGATAAAAACCATAAGAATTTTTTTCCATGCCCACGGTTACGGTCGAGATGGTGTCACTAAGAACACACAAGACTAACATAGAAAAGATAAACTGCACGTTAGAAATTGGACATGGGGGGGGGGGGGGGGGGGGGCGGGGCAAGAAGCAGAGATGAAAAATATAGAAGAAAAAAATTGCACGACACAATAAATATTATGATTACTCGGATCCAATGACGAACAAAAATCTAGAAGCTCGGTTACCTGAGAACTGAATCCAGCATTTAACTCTATCACTTGTTTACATTTTCAGCATCATCATGTTCATCGGGGCTGTGAGCTCGAACCAATTGGCTTGAAAAAAGATATGAATCCCAGGTCTCTTCCTCTTCATGTCTATACAAACACACGCAAACAATCCGAAATTTTCATAAATAATTTTCAAAGCACAAACAGACTTACGGACAAACTAATGTAGCGTTTATAGGCTGGCTAAAAATTAACTGAGACGTAGATCTAATCAGAGAGAGGGAGTGGATAACCTGTTGTGCTCCCGTCATCGCTCATGTTGCTGGCGGCCGGCAAGTAGGCGAACACACGCGAGAGAAACAATCCGATTCCTGATCGTGCGTGCCTTCGTGCTGATCCCCTAGTCGCACTTGACTCGTATAAATGGCTAGTTCTAGTTATTGGGCTTGGCTTTCCTTATTCAGCGCCTGCTGCAAAGCTTAGCACGGAAACACACATACTGTTGCCAACCTGGGCCAGCCCATTACCTGGATTCGAATTTGATAAAAAAATCGCTGCTGAAAAAAAAGGTCCGGTTTTTCTTTAAATGTGAGGAAATTTGGGAATCAAAAAATTTCCAGATTTTCAAAAGAATCATAAATTTTAAAATATCGTGAATTTGAAAAAAATGGTTCGTGAATTCGACGGCGAGCCGCCGCTCCTCGAACGGATGGCCACCGTCGCTCTCCTGACTTGCTCCCATGGCGAACGCTTGGTTCAAAGCGACAAGGTTCGTCGTAGTCATGGACGTCTTTTTGTTCACCGCCTCCTTCTCGCGCCGCCTGTTGCGGGCCTCCGTGCCTATCCGGCGCCGGAGAACGTCGTACTGGTAACCATGATCCGACATCCCCTACGGCCGCTCCATGGGTGGGCTACGCTTACGAGGACGACAAACTCCGAGCGTGGTCCTCGGCGTCTTTGCCTTCCTTTGGGGGCTTTGGGAGATTTGATGCGCGGCGGCGCCATGGCTACAAGGCAGGAACAAGAGAGCGGCGTGGCGGGAGAAATGAAATTGGTGAGAAGGAGAGGGGAAGTGGGGGCTTTTCGTTATCTCATTGACATGGCTGGCCCGCCTATCGGTATTTGACGTGGCGGCGCGCACGGTTTCGTCCGACGTGTCCAAGCGACTCCCAACGGGCTATGAGCGCTGCGAGTGGGCGCGATTTTTCTCCGGCACGCCCAATACGGCTATTTTTTTCCGACACGCCCAATACAGCTGTTGGGTCCGCGAGGAGATGCTCTTAAAGCAGGGTATGATATATTTCCTGACCCCAACTTGAAGCGAACTCCGGTCCCCGGCGCCCACCCACCGCTGCTAATAAAACTACGAACACACATCAAGTACGTGTGCATGGTCTTAACTAGCCTCCAGGGCAAAGTAGCCAACAAACAGCAATCAATGTTGCAAGTAAAGAAGAAAGATGGGATCAGATCAGGTCCTACCAAAATACCAAAGACGAAACAGTTAAGGGAATAATGGCAATGCCCAAAATATGAGATAATATTGTGCCCATTCCGCAATAATCCACGTCTTGGACTGACCGCTGATGGATACCGGAAAAAGGATGTCTACATAGGGCTAGATCATTGGTATGTTGAAACTTCCAAAAGAGACGAGTGATTTTGTTCCACAATGGCCTGGTAGTATGAGTAGGGTGTGCAAGGTGAGCTGTTCTGTTCATCATGTGGTATAGCGCACAGCTATAATGTCTATCTTTGATTTAGTTTCGAGTAATAAACTAATAAAACCTTAATCAAAACTACTCAACTAGCCAAAAAATAAAAGTCTATGTGCATGTGCATGGATCAGTTAAAATCGCCCAGAATATGGACTTAAACTCAAATTTCAAGAGGTTAGCATCTGCATTTATTAGTAACATATAGTCCAGTAAACCAGAAGTGTAAACTGAAATTACACGCAGAGGTCAGTGAAACCAAATGCTCTACCACTGGTGCACGACGGAACTATCACAGGATGGTAATGACAACTCAGCAACATACATAGCAGCTGCATCCAGCAACACAAATGGCATGCATGAACATGCCAATAAGATAGGGGAGTTAAACAGATTAGATACTTTGCTTTTTGTTCATTTGAAAACGGCAAAGCTAAACCTAGGAATTAAGAGTCACCAGGAATCAACTAAAGAAACTGAAAGATCACCCCTGCCCGAGGAGCAGCAGCGAGGCTGCTGTCTACAGGGCCGGTGTAAACTGGAGATTCTCAGACTTCAGCTGATATGTACACTGGGGTTTCATCTAGGGAAGACAGCCATCCCCACTTCTGTCAACGCTGTATCAGCTTCAGGTTACCATGGACCGGTCAGTGTTCGCCGCAAGCAAAATCTCTTTGCCTTGGGTCCAAGCTGCTGTTCGATTCTCTCTATAACCTGCAAAATCCATTCATAGTAAACTTACATGAGCGGAAGGATGCCTACAGAAGAATCTTTTCATAATTGAGACACATGAAGATCATGAGCGACATAGAACTATTTACTAGAGCTACAAAACAATTGCTAGGACATAAGCACATATCTCAAATCGACTGTTCAAGCTAATATAATAACCAGAAAATTATCTAAACGTCAGGGGGAGGGGACATTTTTCTGTTCTACCTCCATGATACACAAGGAGTAATGTGTTCTTTTATCTCGGTTAAGATTTGAATAGAGCAAGCTCTAGACTCTAGTCTTGTGCCGGACCATAGATCCCCATGACGCACTAACTTATGCTGGGTTACGATTCTACTTCCACTGATCAGAGAGACCGTTCTTTAAACAAAACTGGGCTAACAATAAAAACAGAACCTAGACAAGGAATCATGTAAGGAACGAGTCCCCAATAGATGGACATAGACGCACGTATAAAGAACATGGTGCGACAATTTCTCAAATTTACATAAACATCCAGATGTGTACTATGTATGTATCAAGTTTCATCAATGTATCTTTTCATCTGTGGTCTGCACAAAAAGGATAAATATGCCGACCAAAATATGTGCAAAAACCATTAGGCTTTTTTCTTCAGGGTAGCTTATAAAATAAACGTATTGTTCAGTTTTGGTCAGTTTCCCTTTAAACTGGCCAATTCTTTTCTTCTTAATGGAAAGGCAGAGCTCCTGCTGTTTGCTCTATAAAATTGTACTATTACTTAACAAATTTTACATATATGTGGGACACATCTCTATGTCTCAGTAAAAATATTATTTAAAAAAATATAGGAGTATATTTTTTTTGAATCTTTTAAAGTACCAGGCTCCATGGAGCCTGGGCCAAACTGTCGTTAATCATACTATCACCTACTAAAGGTAGTATTAGTGTTTTGCTGACATGCATACGGTACTGCTGCAAATTGTGAACTTTCAGATAGCACAGCTGACCAATAGAATCTTAGGAAATAAAGACGCTGATTTTGGTAGCCAAGCCCTCTTGTATTATCAACGTTCAAATATGTGGCTTATCTAGGAAGACCAACTCCTACGCAAGACTGGGTAACCCAACTCTTTATAACTATGAACAAGCCTGATGCCACAGAAGCATGTTCTTTTAGGAGTGCACAACTGCACATCTCATATTAAAAATAAAATTTTGGGGGTGTTGTAGGATGGCAGCAGGTCATTATCAGCAAATAGAACATATAACAAATGTTAGTTTTCATCTCCTGTTTCCAGAGAAGTGACGTTCTATAACTCTCTTATCTTCAACAGGCGTTGCAAACTGAAGAGATAGAGTGCCATTAAATAAGAGTTCACAGTTGATACATCCTTCAGTGGCTGAGCCCAGCCAAAAAGCCCTGAGATTTTATCCGAGCATGACCCACTTGGCTTTGTGCGCAGGATACATCTTAGAATCATGGATAATTTAAAATGTCCCGTTGTAAACTAATTACGTACGGCCCGCAATCTTGTAACACTCCTAAGATAATGGCGAGTAGAGCTTTTGAATCTTAAACATCAGAAGAGTTCGGAGCCTACACGTGCAGAATCACCCAATATACTGAAACTAGGTCTACTAGGCTGTATACTGGACATTCTCTCAAACTAGGTAACTTCACTAGTTACCGGCAAAACCAAGTATAAGGCAGAGTACAAGGTCGATGACCTGTATAACTGCTACAAGGTTGAACAAATAAGGGATTTATACAATATAATCTTGAGTCAGTTAGAAACATTTCATCCTAAACCCAGAGTGAAATCTAATCAGTCATCTCCACATTTCCTAATGCGACATCAAATGACTTTCCAAGGGCTTACTTCAACAACTATTTTAATTTGACCATGTGTACGAATGTACGAACAAGAAAATTATCTTGCACCATGGATGACATCAGTGTGGAATTTTTCGCTACATATCGTATTTGCTAGGACCATAGAAGTTGTCGATAACTAATGTATCTAAAAGTAGTATATAGATTTTTTTTCTTTAAAATCAACTCACAGCTGGCTACACTCGAAGTCTTGGAAATAACAATTCCAGCTGACATGCATTTTATATGTAAAAGCATGCAGCTATGCATGCATGACTCGGTGTCAATTGTGCATGCCTTACGCCTTTAATATGAGCAACGTATGAGGTTAACTGACTAGATCAATGAACCTATGGAAAACCATCTTGCACTCTTTTGCACTTCAATCAGCAAACCTGCGGATTGCGGCAGCGAAAATACAGAAAACACAGTGCAGATAGCAGGCCTATATAGTACTACTTCAATAACAATGAGACCAAAAGCAACATTGTTTTAGCACAATAGTTTCTTCAAAATAAAAGGCCATTACCTCATTCTTTTGCTTCTGTAGCATTTCCACCTGAAAATTAAACGAATAAAAAAGTGAATATAGCTACTTAAAGTTTTTAACTTTTTATCAGGAATGTAGAAGGAAAAGGTTTTAACGTAACCCACGAGTCTAAACTCTAAATTCCACAACTGCATGTTGAAGTTAAACAAAACTAACAAGAATATTCATTTATTTTTCTCGAATCAAAGAAGTAACAACTAAAATTTGAAGAATGCGATACTAACCACATATAGATAAATGTCAGATATCCATGTGAAATATAAGGCAACTCTAGTTATGTCTATTACAGATAACATGATATAATGTGCAATGTATATTTCATTATCAACCAACAAGCTGCCAGTAGCAACAGTTGAGTTGAGTGAGAAGATGAGTGCTATGACTAGCAAGTATAACAAGGGAAAGTACCAAAGAAAAAACAATGTCATGAAATTGATTTAACACGAGAATGTCTTTACTATTAAATGGATATATTTTTATGCAGTCTCCAACTGTTACTCAAGTCGGGCAATGTCATGCAAAACATATACATCAAGGACCAGACAATTAACAAATGCCAATCATGACAATAATCTTTTGTCATGACAGCAACAAGAATCATATGGGGAGAACTAAAAAAGCATAGATGTGACCAAGGCACCAGACAAATATGACAAGTGCAGCAAGAAACTTTAGAACTGTCTAGAGTCAAGAAATTAATTAAGTATTACTAACTGATTACATGAATTGCAAGTTCAGAAAATAAACAATGTGCATACAATCATCAAAGAAATTTTAAGTATACCTGTTTTTTCTGCAATTCATCATTATTCTCCTTCAGTTTTGCTACCTCGGCTTCCAACTCCATTATATAGGCCTGAATACATCAGAAGTCTCAAACTTAAGTGTATAGTACAAACTGAGATCTGGATTAACATACAACAATAAATAGAACCATCTGGAACTATTGCAATCTATCAGTGCTATCCAATAAGCTTGGGACTGTTGTGCTTGTAAGTTGTAACATACAAGTTTATATCCGATGTAGCAGTGGCACATAAAAGAGGCCTGTTATTCCACATACCACAAGACAAAATTCATCAAACTGCACTATACTTATTATCCTCCCCACGATTAGCATAATTTTCGAGAGTAGTATGAAGAAATGAGAAGGCCTATATGCTGCAATGCCTAAACTTCAATTCCAAAATGAAGGACGTTATCCATTATCTTCCTGAATCTGAGAGGGTCAACTTATGACGATCTACATAGATTCTTCTCCTCTTGGGTTTCACAACAATTAAGAACTCCAACTTGCTATTTGCAGCGTAGTTGGGCGTAAATTAATATGTAGCAGCTAAACTGGAAGTGTCGGATCACATCAAACGAATAAAGTATAACATAACCGAGGTGCATTTTTTAGAAAAAGATAACCGAGGTGCATACCCAATATGGACAAGCAGTGACCCCGGGTTGGATTTCAGATAACATTTCAGAATAGTTAAGCAAAAGGCACATCAGAAATGGATAGCTGCACCAGCGCAGTGGAAGAAGAACAATGGGTTCACCTGCTTCCGCTGGCGGGACCTGGCAGCCGACTCCCGGTTCTTGATCATGCGCCTCTGCCTCCTCTCCACCACCTTCTCGACGGTCGGCCCCTTCCTCGCCCTCATCGCGCTGTCGAAGGGATACGGCACCGGCGACAGGGACGAGAGATCGTCGCCCTCCATCTTCCCGAACCCATTCAGCACAACGGGCGTCGTGGGCGCCGCCACCGTCATGGCCCCCGGACCGACGGATCCATTCACCACCACCTGCATGTTCGGCGCGACCGCATTGCCCTGGGGGAACAGGCCTGCGCCCGCGCGGGCACCACGACGGTCTGGCCCCCCACGTCCTCCCGCACCACGCCGGCGCGCACCAGGAACTCCTCCAGCGTCATGGCGCCCAGCGTCGGCTCGCGCTGAGCCTGCGCCTGCGCCTGCGACGGCGCGGGGGGCGCCGCCGGCGGCTCGTCGTCGTCGCAGAAGCCCATGATGTCGCGCCAACCTCGTCGACCGTCATCTGGCTGAGCGTGCGGGGCAGCGTCATGGAGCCCTGGCGCAGGATGGCCTGATTCGGCGGCTGGGCAGCGTCGACATTGGCGGCCGGGGCGGCGACGGCCGCTATGGCGTTGGACTCCTCGGCCGTCCAGATGTTGCGGAGCAGCTCGTCCATGTTCATGGAGCCGAAGTCCTTGCCGGCGCGCCGAGCGCGGTCTGGAACTCGTCGAAGGTGAGCGAGTAGATCGAGCCCTGCCTCGCCAGCGCGCCGCTCCCTCCCGGCATCTCCATCTCCCACGACCTTCCGCGACCAAATTCCCCCCGAATCTCACCGAAACTCCGCAGCAAGATCCTCCGGCCGGTCACTATCACCCCAACACTACCGGCGAAGAAGGCAAGAAGGGCGAGCAGCGGAGGAAAGGTGGGGGCTTGACTTATAAGCAGGAGAGCGGAGGCAGCGACAGGGGGTGGAAGGTGATTAGCTGCCCGAATTAGCAAGGGGAAATCTAGTTTACTGGGAGAAAGAAGGATTAGAAAAGCCGGAGCGGGAGCATCGGGGGATGTGTTTTTTTTTTTTTTTTTTGAATGTTAGCAGGAGAACTGCTAAATTCAATGAATAGATAAAAGGTTGGTCCAGTTTATAAGGGAAACCGGACCCAAAAACCATACAACACACGCAACCTAGCTAGCCACGAGACCCCCTGGCAAGCTCCAACTCCAAAATGATGCCCCCAAGAGGGAACACGACGTCGGTAGGCGCCGCCACCATCCAATCTAGAAGACTAGATCAAGGGTTTCCCCCGGAGCACGTCGGGAAAGGCAAGGTGAGAACAACTACATCGATGCCTCCAACAAGGGAGCGACGCCCAAAAGCGACGCCATCGACGACCCCGGCCATAGCCGGAGTACGGCTCTCGCCGGCAGTCTCACCTGCAAAACCCGAACCCAGGAGCCCGACCAGTCTCACCTGCAGAACCACTACCTCGGGGGATGTGTAGGGACGGAGTTGGTGCGGCTTTGTGGGAGGCGAAGGAGGGACAGGTGTCGCCTCGGGGCCATTAAAGTGGCTGCCGCCGGAGCGCGACAAAGCCCAGCAACCCGTCGACAGAAGATTTCTGCACTGCCGGACAGCGCACGCCGCCGCTCCGCTCACACCGCTGCTCCTACACAAACTGCAACAACTAGTATAACCTAAAAAAGATGCTACCTTTAGGTTTCACTAAATAGAAATAATTTAGGGATTACCTGAACAACATGAAACTCTGGTGGATCCAAAGAGATCTTTTCAACAGGTTTCATCCAAGAGAACTTTACTCTTTTTTTTCATTTGCCTTCGTATTAATGCGGAATGTGACGGATGGATCACCCGATGACGATGTATGCAATTGCTCGACTTAATTACGCGCTGAAATAGGCGGCAATATGGCGTCCGTTACAAAAGAAGAAACAAAAGTTTGAAAGGAAGCGATCCTTCTAGAGCGCAACAAGATAGACATGAAACCATCGAGCTTTGGCCATATCATTCTAGATGGATTGGCTGGCGTCACACAAGTACACCGACAAAGGCGGTCAGTTTCCAACAATGATATCTTGTAGATTTTTTCGGTTTTAATTGTTGACTTTAGCAAAGGAGGTGTGTAGTCGAAGTTTCGTAGTGAAAACCAATTACTAACATCAAAAGAATATATCTTTAATACTATAATGAAATCATCAACATTAATACTAATAGTATGATAGCCAAATCTCTTGGTTATTAGAAAAAATGTAACAACCAATAACTAGTGAAAACCCAAGGTAGATTATTATAAATATGTGTTGAGCAATATATTCGAGGCTAATATTTCAGAATCACATTGTCACGAAAACTGAGTCGGTACTATTTTAAAATTCTTGTCGTGATGATACCATAGATCATAATGCATTATGAGATGACTAATAAAGCCAGCCATACGAACACATTACTCCCTACATTTTTTAATATAAGATGTTTTAGTCCCTCACATGTTGACTAGGTACGACCCAAAAGAGTGAACATGCACACTAAAAAATGTCTAAATACATGTGGATATTTATGAATGTGGACAAAAATTAAAACATCTATATTTAAAAACGGAGGGAGTATGAAACTATATTGGGTAGCCTTGTAAAAAACCATAGCATTTGAAATGACCAGAAATGTAGGAATCCAGCAGGAGCAGCAGCTATATGTTTTTTTTTAGAAAAGGGAATTTTATTAATCCCAGCCTCTGCATCGATTGATGCACACAGCCGATTATTACAGAGTTCAAAGGTATCTTATTTGTGCTAACATCTCACAAAGAGTAAAGGTCGAGACATGCCTCAACCGACAGTGACAAGCAAAAAGAAAGACTACGAAAGCCGACTAATATGTTGCCACGTATGTCGGGAGAAAAAATCCTGTGCCACGCGCAGTAGTCTCGTGCACCCAGCCACCATAAGGTCCCGCTGGTCCGAAAGCAGCAGGAAAGCCCATAACTGTATCCAGTGTACCGCCCTGTGAATAACCTGTAAGACATGAAAATTATCCTTTCTGTTAAACACAATATCATTTCGACAATTCCAAATAGACCAACAGATAGCAGAAACGCCGATACGAATCCTATCTTTGATCTTTTTGTCTATCCCCCTCAACCAATTCCCAAACATATTTGTGACATTAGTAGGGGGAGGGATATTATACGTACAAAAAACAACACGCCATACAAGTTTTGCAAACGGGCAGTTAATAAAAAGGTGATCGATACTCTCGTCATTCCCACAAAAGGAACAATGTGAGCTACCTTTCCAATTCTTTTTAGCCAAATTATCTTTAGTTAACAAGACTTTCCGGTGAAGGAACCACATAAATATTTTAATCTTTTGCGGTATTTTTAATTTCCAAAGATACTTCTGTAAATATGTTGTGTGACCGTTCATTAGGTCCTCATACATTGATTTAACTGTAAATTGCCCATTTTGGTTCAGATTCCATTTAAAATAGTCAGGAACATTATTCAGCGTCACTTGCATCAATCTAAGGCAGAGATGAGACCACATATCCCACTTGTTCCCCACCAAGGCTCTTCTAAATCCTATATTCAGTGGGGGTGCATTGTGCATCACATCATGAACCGAAGCATGCTGGTGTTGCACAATGTTATACAATAACGGATATTGGTTCATCAATGGAGAGTCACCCAACCAAGTGTCCTCCCAAAACCTTGTGGTTTCCCCATTACCAACGACAAATGATCCTCTACTAAAGAAATCATCTTTGACACGCATTAATCCCTTCCAAAAGGGTGAATCAGTAGGTTGGGCCTCTACTTGAGCTAAAGTTTTACTTTGGAGGTATTTGTTTTGTAGCAGCTCCTGCCACACACCCTCCTCATTCAAAAGTTTAAAAAGCCATTTGCTAAGCAAACATTTGTTCTTTAATTCAAGTACTTCCACCCCTAAACCTCCCTGATCCTTTGGTCTACAAATAATGTTCCACTTTGTCAAATAATGTTGCAGCAGCTATATGTAAAATAGAATAGGCTTTTAGAGTTGAGCTAGCTGTAAGAAACAATGGTGGTAGCCAAAAACCGTATGTTTCCAAATTATTCGAACCTTTTGGATGTGTTCTCCTTGGTGTAGCTTTGGGAGTGTAGACTTGGCATTCTGCTCCCTGTAACTTAGAATAGTAGTGGCCCAGATCAAGGGGGACCAGCAGATAATGCGACGTGTCGGTCGCAGAGGGCCGGCGACCTTTCAGCACGCCGAAGCGAAGCGTGAAAGCTGGGCCCCGTCAGGCCCGTCCCGTGCCAACGGACGGCCTGGATCGATCGGATCACAGGCCCATCGCTTCACGTGCGTGTGAAACGAGTTCCGAGCAAGTAGCAACGGTGTGCGCCGTCTTATCCTGGCGAACGCCCATACCTGATGAAACCAACCGCAGCGCAGCAAAGTCGTTCTAGCTAGGTCACCTGAAAACGAGCTGGCCGAAATGGCAAGGTAGACCGACTCATCGGGCAGGCGCATGCTTGCTTGCATTGCCCCGCCGTTATCTTTGACGAACTTTATGACTTTAGAGCATCTTAAAAATGGAAAAAATTCATTTTAAACCCTTAACTCGTAGAGGTTGGACGATTTGAACCCTGAAGTCAAAATCCCTGTCGTTTATACCCTGAACTTAGTAATCCCAGTATAAATTGTTACTGTCGCTCACAATATTGGCCTACATGTCATATCCATCTTGTTCCCTAATCTACTTTTTTTCTTTGGAGGCTGGCCGCCGCAACGTCACCGTGCGTCGTGGGCAGTGATTGCGGCGCGAGGCGCGGCTCGCGGCCGACGAGGTGCAGACGACGCGCGGGGGCGCGGCGCGGACCTCACGTAGCGCACTGACGTGCACGCGGTACTACTACCCGGCCGCAAAAAGAAGCAGCTTTGCATTCATGTTAGTGGAAATTATAAAGACGTTTTATAATCTACACTACCCGTGGTTCCTCTTTGGACTTATGGAGTTTCATAGGAGGTTTAAAGGTTTCTAATTCCATAGAAAATCTTCCCATGAAAGCCCTTTAAATTATAGGATTGAATTCACCATATTCTATACAATATTTATATGCATTGCATTCCATATATATCTCAACATAGCTCAAGCCTCATTTTATTTTTATTTTAGAAGTCTAATACACTTTGTCTGATCTCTACTCTGTCAACCCTCTGAAATTCCTATGCACCATCCAGTGACCTTCATTAGTAAGACACATGTCCAAAATTCTCTGTGATTCCAAATCCTATAGAAATTTACCACAGATGGCATCTCAAACTCCGTTGTTACTATTCCTATGTTTCTAAATTCATGTAACCCCAAGGTTATCCTAGGCTTCTTTGACTCAAAAGAACCGTGCATGATTTTGGGAGATTTTTTTCCTACAAAAGCCGTTTGATTCATGATTACAATCCTTTGGAATCCCTTCAAAGGATTCATTTGCACTCTCTTTTATGTTGTGTTTGGATGCAGCGAATTGGGCATGGAATTGAATCTGCAATGGAAAACCAAATCCACCAATTCAATGGAATACCACAAATCCTGTTTGGATGCGCTTGGTATTCAGCTATAGAATTCACGTTTCAATGGAATACCAAATCCTGTTTGGATGTCACATGTGTGGAAATGAGAGTATTTTTGACTTTGAACAATATAACCTCTGTAATATGCATAAAGTGGATAATAATTCATAGCACACAATCTCACAAAAATAGCACAAAGTGGATAATAATTCATAGCACACAATGGAACCAATATGCATATGCATAGCACAAATTCATAGCAACATGAAACAATTAACATGGAACCAATTTGCAATTTCTGTGCACAATTAGTTGTTGCTGCCACAAATAAATGGTCCACAAAGCAATCCTAACATAATATCCTAACACAACAATCCTAGCACAGGTCAGGAAGGAGGAGCTTTGTTCGCAATTAGTTGTTCCCCATGGCGGACGCGAGCAGGTGTGCAGCCTGGCCAACGAGGCGAGCAGCTGAGGACCATGCCCGGCAACAACCCGGCGCTGCCGCGGCGGCTGCTCTTCGCGTCCTCGTCCGCCGGCAACGAGCTATATTCGGCCCGCGACGAGCACGGCGGACATGGCCCGCGACGAGCACGGCGGCCGGCGACTGCGGGAGGGGATGCGGCCATGGGGAAGGGCGGGATGGGAGAAGGGGATGCGTACCTGCTCGGTCCAACGGCGGCGGGAAGCTCGGTCCAACGGCGGCGGCGGAACGAAGGCGGGCGGCGCGGGGAGGAGCGGTGCGAGGATAAGGTCTGGAGCGCGAGGTGTGTTTCCGAACGCGTTTCCGAGCTCCAGACCTCGGAAACGAGTCGCGTGTTATTTTCTGGGTCGGTACCCCCCTCGTGGAATTGGCCCAACAATTCTAGGTTCAATGCCTAGCACATCCAAACAGCGGAATTGGGCCCTCAATTCCAGATTCCCCAATTCAGAGATGAATTATGTGCATCCAACAGCATTAGAGGAAACTTCTCCTCCACTCCAACCTCTTTTTACAATTCTTTTTGATATTTTTTGCGTGATGAAACTGCGGTGGATCCAAAATGACGTTGTTTTCTAATCTTGTAGGACAGAAAAGGATATGTCGATCCAATCCTATGTTTTTCTTATTCGTAAGGCTGAAAACCCTGTGGATCGAAAGGAGCCCTAAAACTTTCCGTGTCAAGCCAGAGAAACTCTTGATGGAAGAGCACAAAACTTACAATACTCAGTCCTAAACTGCGTCATACTCCAATGAGAGCAGAAAACTACTCCTAAACTGCATGATAGACGGCAAGCAGTGTTCACCATCCAGGAGTCTAGCTAGGAATCCTATCATTCCAAGCTCGTCTCCACCACAAACATGTCACTAGCTAGGACTGGCCGCCAAATGGACGCCCTACCCGCCCCTCAGCTCCGCTGTTTCCCTGTGCCCGCACAGGACTAGTTTAGGTCTTGTCTGATCTCGCCCCATTCTGCATGGGATCGGAGCGCGCGCGCGGGTCGCTCTCCCTCCCCCGAGTCTCGCCAATCCGGAGCCCGCCCAACCTGTCCATGGCATGCATCGGCGTCATCACCACCAGTCCACCACCCAATATAGTATCGCCGGCGACCTATCACCCCACGCCAGCACGGGTCCTATCATTCCATTCTGAGAGCTCCCCGCCGATTAGAATAATGGAGCTCGCGACGGGCCGGGGCAACGATGCACCGCCGGGGCGCCTCCACGTCGCGCGCTCCCGGCGATCTGCCAGTATTTCCCAAGCCACTGGTCACCGCAAGATCATGACCTAAGAATTAAAGAAAAACGGAGCCCGTACGCTGCGTGATCTTGCGTGATGATTCGCTGTTTCCATACCTAACGTTTGCGTCACTTGGAGAGCAGCAGCGGCCGGTCTTTCAGGTTAGTCTTTACCCCCCTGCCAGCTTTGAGGAGTTTTCTATTGGGGAAGATGGGAATATCCTTTTCCTAGCAGGTAGGTAAAAGCTATGGGAAATTTCTGGAAGGCGAAGGAGTAGAATATTTTGGCGGGCACATGCAGGCCTCCACCTATAGGGGCTCTACAGCTGGGCGCATTCCTGCACTAGTTTACAAGTTACTGCTGCAACATGGGCGCCGGAGAGTTAGGAGGAAGACTCGTCTGTTTCCTTGGCATTTCTCAGTCTTGTTTTTTACATGGCATTTGTCAATTCGTTGCTTGTATTGTGCTTCTTGCCTGCCTACCTAACTAGTTTTTTTTTTCTTCTGAACAACCCTAGCTAGCTAGGTCTCTGTCTGCCTTGTGCTTTCGGCTCTTCTTTTGGACTTTAGATTCCTGGTTGTCAGTTCGTGGGCTGTACTTTTTACTACAGAAAAAAAATAGTCTGTGGCCTAGCACTATCTGGCCCTCGCGCCTAACCGAACGGCCTTATGGCTTCCTGGTTCTGCCTGGCCCATTCTCTGGCCTAAAACTTTATGTGTTGCTAGTGCAATTTTCTGTTTCGCCAATGCCTTTTGCTGATTTGATCCAATTTCTTTGATCACTGTTCCACTTTTTAAGTAAGAATGTCAGAGAATCTCCAACAGCAGCGCTACGCTCCGGCGCGCTAATTTTTTTTTTGCAGCGCCAAAAAGGCGTTTTAGCGCGCTGGGCGCCTGTTTTGCTTCAGCAGACGCGCTATAATTTAGCGCGCCGCTGTCCGCTCCAGCAGACGCACTAAAGTACAGCGCTCATCCAGCGGTGGTACAACAAACAAACAGCTCCCTTAACTTATACAAATAAGTCCCTAACCAAAAAATAAAAAAAGCAATCAGGCCCCCAATCGTTGGAGCTGGCTAGCTAGCTCGCATGGCAGTGCGCGAGGCCGCTGCGCGTCCGCCCGGCCGTTCGCTTGGCCGCCGTTGTGCGTGAGCCCGCCTCCGCGACCGCCCAGCCGCCGTTGTGCGTCGTCCGCACGGACACCGCCGCCGAGCTCCAGGACGCGCGCCGCCTGCAGCGGTGTGGAGCTCGACGGCCACGGGGGCGCGCGAGACGAGGACGGCGGCGGCAGCCTGCTCCCCCCAACGCGGCGGCTCCCGGCACCGCACGGGAGACGAGGATGAGAGCCTCCGTATCCGCCGATTCCGGCGGACGGACGGCGCGATTCCGGGCGATTCAGACCGATTCCGGCGGGCGGGCGGCGTGATTCCGGCTGGCGGCGCGATTCCGGCGGCCAGGAGATGGCAGGGGCGGCTCCGTGGGGCGGCGCCGGTCGCTAGAGTGTGGATTGGGGCGGTTTCACGCGCAACTGAAATTTCACCGTGGCAGTTGGAGTTCGCGCGTTGTCTCAGTTTGGCCCAGCGCGCTGTACGGAAGATTTTTATAGCGCGCTGGCTTATAGAGCGTCTGCTGGAGTGGTGTTTTTAGCCCCACGCGTGCTAAAAAGTAGTTATTTAGAGCGTGCGGCTTATTTGAGGCGTCTGTTGGAGATGCTCTCAGATGTTTTTTTCGAAACAAGATATCAGAGGGTTGATTAACATTAGTTATTACCGTCGTTTCCCACAATAAAGGTGATAACTAAATCTGAACACAAAAATTAGGCCATACAAATAGATAATAATAAGATTTTGACTCCTCGATCATCAGGATTATCAAGTTGCCCCTACCCAATAGAAACCAACATATATCAGTTGTACCAAAATGCCGCCCTTCCACTTTGATGGCGAAATGACAAGCTGTTGCGCCGATGAGTATCCTCACAATGGCGGTAAGAGTGGAAACAATGATGATATGGTAGCTAGGATGACGATACGATGTAGCATTGCTAGACGGAAAACCCGAGACAATCGGTGGAAACCAGGTCAAAATTGATGATGCTCTCGGTGGAACGTGGTGGGACGCCCACCCTGTTGCAAATATGCCCCTAGAGATAATAATAAAAGCTTTATTATTCTATTTCCTTTATGTTAATAATTAAGTTTAAATCCTATGTTGTAATTGTAATATGTCCTTGAGATCCATATGAAAGACCTGATCTTTGTAATTCCGTATAAGTAGAACAAGAATTGTCCCACCATCTTCAGGATTATTTTGTAAACAACTTTTTCTTGGAGAATTAAACTTGCATCACCCAACCCTCATCGTTTTAGTTGAACCAAATACAACAAGGTAGAACAACTTAGGCATGCATAGCCTGGGCAGCTGCCCGGGCTATGCCTAATATCCCTCGTTAAACATTTAGCTTGTAATGAAGAATTAGTCACTGTGTTTGGATGTAGGAAAGTTTGCTGGGAATTGAATTGGACTAGCAATTCCATTTCTAAGATGGAAAGGAAATGGGCTCCAATTCAAATTATGTTGTTAGGTTATGAATGGAATTTGTGGCTGGAATCAAAGGGTAGCGCACAATTCCAATTCCCGTTTGGATGTATAAACTATGGAATTAGATGTTTTGTTGAGTTTGGACAATATAAACTTGTGTATATGTATGAAAAAATAGTATGTGTATATTTGAATATTGATATATTATTTTACATACATAATTTAACATTAAAATATTAATATATTATCAAGTCACAACAATAACACAAGTAGAAATAAATAATTTTGAAGTACCAACAACACATGGATAATAATTTTGTCTCTAAAAATAGCACAAGTGGGTGGTTTGCATGAGATAAATGAGTACATATATGATACTCCAAAACAGAAGAGTTCTTGTACAAAATAAGAAATACAAGAAGTATGCGCTTTCTTTTACAGCCTCAATGTATATATTACAAAAATGGTGTACAATTCAAAAGAGTATATCTTGCGATCAAGCTGAGAAGTGCTTCATCATATTTCAACACGTCCTGGCATATATAGTCCTTTTCCAAAGCAAAAATCTGTTGTAGTTTGCTACAAGATCTGAAAGTAAAAAATAAATGTTATTGTGTAGATTAAATCAAGGATAGATTTCAGCAACCAGAAGAAATCCAAGTGCAGCTCGTCTAACATTTGCAACAGGTAAGCTTCAGATATCTTCTGCACGATCTATGCATAAATTTCTGCTATTCATTAACGAAAGTACAATCTGCTAGCTCTAATTTCTTATAAAAACAAAAGACATAATTCGTTCTGACGAAGGTTGTATATGTATGTGCAAACACTGACGCAGTTCTGGAAACAAATCGAATCAGGTCAACAACCAATCCTGCATCACCGAGCTTGCACGTAACCAAAAGAAGAACCTTGCTTGGCGCGGGCCATGGAGAGGCCGCCGACCCTCTCCCGCCGTCGGTCGATCTAGGGTTAGGGCCGGCTCACGGGAGGGGGCGGATGGGCGTCGGTCGACCGGATTCAGAGGAGGACGGGGAGAGGTAGAGGATGCGGGGAAGGGACTAGGGTGAGGCGGGCGGGTGGAAGCATACCGATGCCGCCGCCGTGAGTTCCTCCAGGTGGCTGGGAAGAAGCCGGGGAGGGCGAGAGGAGGTTGGGGTAGGGGAGATGGAGAGAGGGGAGAGAAGGTCGTCGGGATTTACCTGGGTCGCCGCCGCCGTCGCCGTGTACAGCGGGAACTCCAGGTCCAGCGCCGTCGCGGGATTTTCTTTCGCGAACGAGCGATGAGTCGCGAGCGAGCGAGACTCGTTTCCGAGCCTTTCCGAGGAGAGGAGCTCGGAAAGTTTCAGCCCAAGCGAACAGCTGCGGGCGGTGCGCTCGGAATTGCCAAGCGTTTCCAGGCCCGATTTCCATAGCCAGCCCAAACAACGAAAAGCGGTCCAGCGATTCCAAATTCACGATTCCGAGCCCCAATTCATACATCCAAACACAGTTAAAGACTTTGCCCAGGCTAGCTCACAGTGCTGGCTCCGCCATTGCACCCCACCCGTCGCTCGCACCTGGACGCTTGGTTGGAGTTTTTCTCCTCACCGTCGGTGACCGCCATGTCTACTATGCATCTACTCCCTCTGTTCACAAAAGGATGTCTCAAATTTGTACAAAAGTGAATGTATCTATACATGAAACATGTCTAGATACATCCATTTTTTGGCAAAGTTGAGACATCCTTTTGTGAACAGAGGGAGTAGGTTGCAACCACACCAGCCCGTTCAAGGCTGGGCCCATGACCGGTGGCAAGGAACTATCGGTCGATCGCCCGGCCGAGACCGAGCGACACGGTAGCCTTTCTTTGTAAACGTCTTCTAAAGGTATTCAAAACAAAAATCAATAAAGCTTAATTGTGTAATCGCATGATATATTTTGTCCGGTTCGAGCACTATGTGTAAGTTGAGAGTTAATTCCAAAAAAACCACCACAATTTAGCGGGAAAGTTCACAAATCCACTGGTTTTTAGTAATTTCTCAAAGATCAGTGCTATCTGCAATGAACCAGCGCAATAAGGTGGATTTTTGAGAAATTAATGGAAATTGGTGGATTTGCTAACTCCCCGCTGAATTGTGATGGTTTTTTGGAATTAACTCGTAAGCTGATCGACTGATCAGTACGCAACGGGTAACAGGAGGGACTGTAAAAGCTAAGAACACATAGTTTCCATGATGATTTATACATGCTGTTATTTTTCAACAACAAAAAAATGCATACCCTATTGTTTTAAATAGAGTGAATTGAGTACATGCTGTTATTTCCATGATTAAATCTCGTATTTGGACATGGTGTGCCGTGGTGGCTTCTGCTAGTGTATTGGTCTATTGCACAAGCATGGATTAGCCACAAGATAACGCGCGAATTTCTTTTGAAGAGAGAGTGAATCTTCAGAAAACTGAACTGTTGGCGCTCATGCGGCTCATTCAGTCGTGCGACCTGCGTCGTCCACCTCGAAACTCTTGATCAAATCCAGTAGATTGGAATATGAATTATTTCACAATTTTGAAAACTTTGAAGTAGGGCATCCGACAATGAGATGCGGGTGCAACTGGTTGCAATATGTAGTTTCTCGAAAAGCCACGCAAACACCCGCCGCATGGGGGCTAGCTTTACTATTGAAAAATATGTGTAAAACACGAGGAATGGAAGGGAGTTGTGGCATACGCACCTCAATAATTGTCAGACTCGGACTCAGAGTTCGGGTGAGCACAGCAGGGGACGAGCCTTTTTAAAAACCTCTTTCCTTTGGATTCAGCTTCGGGTGCTGTAGTTCTGAACCTCCATTCTGTTTCTGCATCCTCTGCTTCTGGTGCTGCAGTCCCGAAAAAAATGTTCTTAATTGGGATAGAGGAGACCAAGTCGAAATACTCCCCCTCTTCTCTGCATCGTCTTTCCAACTCGGGGCAACCCAATAAGCTTATGTATTGGAGGGCTCGCAACTGCTGAATGAGACCGTTTGGGAATTCCACTAACGCTGGACAATTATGTATGGTCAAAGCCAAAAGAGAAGGGAAGCCATCCATCCCATCAGCCAACGTTTCGAGGCCAAAGCAGTCCTCCACATGTAGGAACTTCAGATTTGCTAGATCTCCAATGTTCGGAGGCAGCGCCACCCAATTGCATCCTTCAATCGACAGAGCTTCAAGTGATGCAGGTAACCTTGGGATATCCAACCGGGGTAACGGAATCTCCTCCACGTCTTCCCGAAATCTCATTATCGATATGGTTTTGAGAGTGGGGCTTGATGGGAAACTAGCAAGAATAGGGCACGCCATCAATGATACCTCCTCAAGCACTGGGAAGCTATCTACAGCCTCTCTTGCACTGTTTTCTACATATCTCTCTAGATTCGGCAAAAAACTCAAGCTCATGTTCTTCAACTTTGGGAAAATAAGTCGAGAACCACTTTCTGTGCCATGGTTGGTATCACATAATGTCTTCAGTTTACCCATGTTGCATAAGGATAAGTATACCAGAGAGGAAGACAACCATACTAAAGGTATATTCTTACACCTTGGGCAGTTGGAAATTTTGAGTTCCCTTAAGCACTGAAACATTTGAGGATCTCCCATCCACTGCGGCCATTCTAGTCCACCATATCCATAGGACTCCAAAATTTGAATCTTACTATGAGGTTGTAAACACTGGAACACTTCTTGCACATCACATGACTCATTTTCAAGTTCATATTCTGTAGTAAGGCCCCAAGAGAACAAAAACTCACTCAGATTTTGCTTCAGGTGGAGCTTGGCTTCTTTTGCATGATTTACTCTCTTTATTTTTCTAAGGTTGTACAGTTCCAACCTGTTGCTAAGGTGTTGCAGGTCTCTCAGCTCCTCAATACCACAACCAGAGACGGTATCCACAACAAATTTTGTTAGCGTGCGAAGGTTGTTTAGCTGACCAATGTTTCGAGGCATCTTTTCCAACAACCGACATCCAAGAAGATAAATATGTATGAGCTTTCTCAGGCTTATCACCATGTGTTCTGGTAACTGTTTCAGTGGATAGCAATCATTGAGCCGTAACGTTTGCAGGTTATACAACAGACATATTGAATCTAGCAAACTGTCATTAACAGAACAACGGGATAGGTCAAGATACCGCAAATGTTTTGAATTTACGGCCGTCAAATGGATGGAAGACGAACTCAGCCAATGCAATGCTCGCAAGGATACATGTGGCAACCTGTAGAAATCCTCGTACATTTTTGAAGGAGCTAACAAAGTGCGGAGAGATGATTTTTTGCCTTCGAACAACACACAAATATTTTCCAGTTTAACATCCGCCGATATTTGCAGGTGGCACACATCTTCTATTGATGCTTTCTGTTCAATCAACTCTTCCGTTGTAGCACATTCATCGCTGACATCTCTTGCTAAGTCATGCATTAAGTCATGCATCTTACAAACTATGGTCTCATAGTTTGTGCTACCAATATACTCAGTCGATTTGACCACCACTTTGATATCTTGAAGGAAGGACCTCTGAACCAATTCATGGAAAATGACATCTCCTTTGTGTGTCAAATCCATTGTTTTCTCTTCTTGAATGAATCCATTTGCCATCCATAATTGGATCAGCATATCCTTCTGCATCTCATAATCCTTGGAGAAAAGTGCACAAAATGCAAAACATCGCTTCATTTCAGATGAAAGGTGCTTGTAGCTTAACTTTAGTATGGACATGACCCCATTGTTGCCTCCAACATTATCCCCCATGTTTGTTTCTTCGATGGCCTTCCAATCATGTAACTGTTGTTTTGAACTCAGCAATCCACCCATTGTCTTGAGAGCAAGGGGTAGGCCCCCGCACTTATCGACAATACGTCTTCCGATGGTCACCAACTCTGCTTGTTCCTCTACACCATTGCTAAATGCTTTCATCGAAAACAATTTCCATGAATCTTCATCACTCAGAAACTTCAGCGTATGGGGCTTAACGGTGGACATTATAGAGGCCACTTTCTTGCTTCGACATGTGACAAGTATAACGCTTCCTAGTCCACCAAGTGAACATAATAGTGGCTTCAAATCATCCTCCCATAGGGTTCTCTCTTCGTTCCAGACATCATCGAGAACAAGTAAAAAACTTTTCCGGCCAATGGCTTCCTCAAGTTTCTGTCGCAGTAGTTCGATGGTGTCAGGCAGGTTCTCACAGCTTCCATTTGTAGCCAATTGAATGATGCTTTTCAAAAGAGCAATGACATCAAAATTGTCTGACACGCAGTGCCACATCTTCAACTCGAAATGTTGCTGGATTTCTGGGTCATTATAAACCATCTTTGCAGTCGTGGTCTTGCCAAGACCTCCCATCCCAAAAATGGGCAGCACCTGCACCTTCCCCTGATCTTGTTGGTCTAGCAGCAAGTCCACTATCTCATATTTTTCATCGTCTCTTCCAAAAATCTCGGTGAACTCGTCCAGCTTGGAGTGCGTCTGCCGCCTAGGAGGAGGTTGTTGGGGCCCCTCCAGATGGACAAAATTCTCAAGGCCGAACTTATTCATATCCTCAACTAGCTTGTTGATCTTATCAAGGACGGTCTTGAGCTGTCTGCTCATGGCATAGCGGAAGCGCAGTGGGTTGTGGTGAGTCACGTAGCCGATGACCCTGCGGGAAGTGGACTCACCGATCTGAGCTTCGCGGCGAAGCGCCTCGTATAGGAAGTCATCAAGGACGTCGTCGGCCTCAAGGGCGACGTCCTTGATCTTCTTCATCCACCTCTTGACAGCTTGGTCGGTCCCACTCCTCTCCTCAGCGCTGGCCAGCTTACGCTGGACGGCCAGCAGATGGAGCTCCAGTGTTTCGCGGTCGCTGTCGAGGCCGCACATGCGGGTCACGGTCCGGACAAGCTGATCTGCGGCCTTGCCGACCACGGCGCGCACCACAGCAATCAGCACCGATTCTGCCATGGCCTGAGGACTGCAGCATATACAGTACGAAACCAGGGAAGAGAGATTAAGGACTGACAGAGCAATATCGATCGTATATGAACAAAATTGAGGAGAGCACGCACCTCAGCAGCACACAAAATCGATCTGGTCCAAACTGCTCAGAGAGCAACGATACTACTGCTCGCAGAGTAAACTACCCTCCCGTGTGGAGCTCTCTCACCGAAATTGGTTGGTTACGAGAAGATGAAAGCAAATGGATGCGACCTTTATGGCTGTGTATGACTCGACGTGTATTTGCATCCACTAGAAATCCTTTCTTTTAAGAGGAAATTCTGAGGTTGCCATGAAACAATTGGCGCCTTTCGATAATACCGTCGAACTAGTGGTCGTTGTAAGAACTAGCAACTATATCCCTATCCCTACTATATATAATGGCTCGAGATTTTCTCGCGCTGCCGTCACTCCAAACACTGTTCTTAAACAGTACTCTACAGTGATTCGCCCGTTTGGTTACATGCGCCCTCCGTCCTGGTTCCTCCCGTCCATCTGCACGTGTCCTCACCCCTATATGCTTGCCGCTTCGTTCCCCTTTCTTCTCAATCCTCCCGTACGGCTGGCGGCGACGACTCCGACGCGTACACCATCTGCAGCAGCCACCCCTCCTCCATCCGCTCGGCCCCTCCCACGCCGGCCCCGTCAACAACCTGTCAGCCCACAGGACGCAGGCCGCCGCCCTCCGCGCCGTCGACGCCTACGTCGCCCCCTCCATCCACCTCCGCCCGCCTCTCCCTGCCGCTCGCGACATCCTCGCCGCCTTGGGCCACCTCCTCGAGCGCCTCGGCTACCCCCTCAAGAACTCCCTCGAGGAAGACTTCCTCGCCCTCCTTCCCAAGCTTGGCTGTGGAGAACGCCAATCCGGTGCTCCAGGAGAAGGGGTGGGAGCTCGAAGCTTCACTTCCGTTTGAGCTTCCGTCCGATGGCGGCGCCGCTGCCGCGAGACCTCCACCTCGTGATCCTCTGATTTCTGCGTGGTTTCCTCTGTCTCCGAGTTCTCGCCCAGGCCTCCGTAAGATGCCTACTTCGCCGGCGCCTCCGCCGCGTCTTCGACGCCGTTGCACTCGGGAATCATTCGTGCCTCCTAATTCAGATGAACCTTTGGAGGAATACCCTGCTGCTGCCATGGATACTGTTAGTAATTTGGTTGATTCTCAGTTGGTTGCTGCTGCCAATGATGCTGTTGGTCGTCGTCGTCGACGTTCGTTTGTGGAGCCACCGCTGGATGTTCCTGTTCGTCCGAGCCAGCGTCGTCGTCCTGCCCGGGAAAACCCGGCCGACGCGCCAGATTGTGTTCCTCATGTTGATTCCGCCAGTCGTCGCCGTCGCCGTGGTTCTGACCACTTACAGTCCGATGTGCCTGCCCGTCTGTCGCAGCGACGGCGTCTTTCTCCGGATAATTCCGGCCGGTCGGCATCAGCTGCTCTGTTGTTTCCATTTGTTTGTGGTCTTGCTGATCCCCTTACCAGCTTGCAGTCTTCTCGGGATTTGCCTGCGTCCTCCTGTCGTCCGCGTGTTTCTGTTCGTCCCTCTGCTGTCTCTTCCTCTGATGCCCAACTATTGTCTTCTGGCCTGCCTGTGCCGCGTGCTAATTTGCCGGCCCGTCATCTTCGTGCTATTGAATTGCTAGAGCAGAGTGCACGGACTAATTTGTCGAGTCGTCACTCTCCTGCTACTGCTACGCCGGACCATGCTGCACGCAGGAGGGAGATACGCTTGGGCAAGCGTCCCATCGATGCCGATTCCTCTGAATTTACTGTTTCAGGTGTCCGTTTGTTCCGACTTATCTTTTCTCATTTTTCTTTCCATGTACTTCCTATTACCTACATGTTTATGTACTGCTTAATGAGTACCATATGCTACAAATTATTGTGTCTCAATGTATGTATGCAATAATAATTACTGCTTACTCAGCGTGTCTTCCTGACGAACCGAATTCTTCTTACATATTTCTATTCAGTGCAGAAAAGGAAATTCTATTATCGAAGCCATTGCATTGTACTTATTTATGTCCACATTAAATTCAGTTGGTTCAAAATAGCACATGAATTCCGTAGATCCAGAAATACTTCACCTGCTGAATCACTCAAAAGAGCATGGATCGCATGAAGCATAGGGCATAGAACTTTTTGGTTCACAAATATCATACATGTACCAAACCATTGTTACCAGTTGAGCCCTGCTGAACGGTGATACACGCGAGCTTCCTGTGCTATTGCATGGCGTCCTGGGCCCAAATACCGTCAAACTAGTGGTCGTTGTAAGAACTAGCATGATGTCCCTCGCAAATGAAAGGCATCATCTTTAGTGTTAAAAAGGAGTTTCAGTAATATGTTTTCATAAATATTTGTATTGTGGTTGCTAATAATGCAATTTTTTTTTGATAAAGAGCTTTATTATTTAAAAAGTTTTAAGCATTACACCCGGGCTCTGCATAGTCATGCACACAGCCGCAATCCAATAGAACGAAAAGAAATAAAATGTATCACTAGACGAATTATAGTCATGAGTAAGTAAAATGTTAATGCCTATGACGAACGTCAATGCCTATGGAGAACCAATTAGGCGATCAAGCGACCATCCATGTCGGATAAAAATATCTCTCCCATCTCTTACAGTCGTGTACATGCCTTCGTAAAGAGACCTTGATGCTCTGCCCGTTGTACTATGGACCACGAACGGAAAATATTTGTGCACCGGTAGAGTACCTGTAAACGAGAAAAATCTTTATCGTTGAAAAACTTGTCATTTCTACACAGTCAACCATATAACGGCTATCGTTCCCACCCTAATAACAGTTTTAAACTTTTTATCAATCCCATGTAGCCAGTTACCAAATACATTTGCAACTGCCTTGGGTGGATATAAGTTAAAACCTATCTGGGTATATGACCAAATAGAACGCGCAAATCTACAGTCGAAGAATAAGTGTTTAAGCAGGGGCGAAGGCAGGGGGACCAGCAGGGGCCCCGACCCCCCTGACATGGAAATTGTTACACTATACCCCTTCTTTTCTTTCCTAAAACACCCTTAAATTTGTGTATTTTGGTGCACCGGCCCTCCCTAAAAAATTTTGTGCACAGTTTTCTTGCATTGGCACCCCTCAAGCTAATTTCCTGCCTCCGCCCCTGTGTTTAAGTGTCTCATGTTGTGGATAAAACACACACTCAATATTTCCATGCCAGTTTCGTTTAACAAGGTTATCATTTGTTAAGATGACACCCCCTATGAAGATACTAAGTAAACGCTTTCAGTTTAATCGGAATGAACTAACGCCTTATACATGGAATCCACCGAGAATTTTCCATTCTAGCGAAACACATCGGGATCTTGTGTAAATTGAACTGAAGTCAATCGTGCCAGCAAGGCATGCCAAGATGTTAGTCTCGGCGCAATTGGATCTTACCTGAATGTCACATTGGATGATGAGGACTGCATAACCGTGGCTATGGTATCTCCTTGTGACGAACAATATTGTATAGAGTTGGATACTAACCCTAACTAGTTGAATGCCCGTGCGTTGCTACGGAGTAATGACATAATATCACATGTTTCACCGCTGGTCCGAGTTCCATAAATATATGCCAAACACGACGACACATTTTGAAATAATATTACATGGTCAACCGGTGGTCCGAATTCCATAAATATATATATGCCAAACATGACGACACATTTCCACTTGCAAAGTTTTTTTTCTAACACTGGCAAAGTTTTTTTCTAATAATGTAACATATGTACAAACTATGTCTTAGATCTTATTGATTGCACAATTCACATCTTTTAATTTTTTTTACAGAAGTTGATGTATGGCGACATATGTTTTGTCCACTATGTTTTAAGAGAAAAGCATCTGCTACTTACCATGCCGTGTAAGGTTATCTCCAAATTATTTCCTCCAAAAGAAACAGGAACACTAATATCCCTCTGTAACAAAAAAAAGATAAATGCTTGTTGTGTTTAATGGATCTCGTTAAGCCATAATCCTGTAACAAACCACTCATGTCGGCTGCCTTCTTGTTCTTCCACAATCTACACCAAGTCCACTCCAGGCTACACAACGCCATTACCCCTGCAGCTGCAAAGCAACAACATGTAGCTTGACAATGGGGCATGGGCGCATGCGTGCAAGAGTATATGTAGCTAACCATGTCAGTAGC
Source organism: Poa pratensis (assembly GCA_947311845.1). Taxonomy (NCBI): domain Eukaryota; kingdom Viridiplantae; phylum Streptophyta; class Magnoliopsida; order Poales; family Poaceae; genus Poa; species Poa pratensis. Next base: position 37,284,963 of record CAMZMU010000044.1, on the reverse strand, counting down.
TTGACTAACACTTGATGCAAAACCCCTGTGTTCCATATATCATTTCAATTCATCCTGACTGCTACATGAACTCGCTCAACTGGGGCACTTGACACCTATACCACAACCCTCATACCATCACCTAGACTTGGTCCTGGCTCCTCCTTTATCCATGCCATCTTGGTTTCCCTGTTTTCGAAAATTGAGCACACAAGTTTCACATCACCAACATATTCTCATAGAAATAAAGAAATATCATCAGAGAATCGTCTCAAAAGAGAACCATGCCTTTTATTCACTGATGTTATTTTCCAATACAAACATGTTCCAGTGATAAAGCTCATGCCTCTGGTTGGCACAAAAACATTTAAAAGCTATGGAGAAAACTGGAACAAAAGATTAAAAAAACTAACCAACAACAAATTTATCTGCTCATGTAGTTTGATGCATAAATAAGGCAGTGTGATGGTCATCTTCTTCGAAACGGACACCGACGACATTGAGAAGCCACCTCGCGTCCCCCTCGCGTCGCCTCCTCCCAGGCGACCGAGGGGCGAAACCGTAGCCGCCCAGCGCCGCCGCCCCTCCCTCGCACCCCCCTCCCTCGCCGTCCTCGGAGGCGGCTGCCGGCCCAAGCCACGCGCCGCCGGTGAAGGGGGCGGCGGAGATCTGCTGCTCACGGCCTTGCGCTGCAGTCTGGGAGGTTTCCTGCGGCGCCGGTCTCCCCCGTCCCCGTGCGGCGGCGGCATCCTTCGCGCCCGCGGCCTCCATGGGTGGTGGCGGCGAGTCCCTCGTCGCGCCGCCTCGCGCTGTGGGCGTGGTCTCGGCCACATGGATGTGCTTGCCCTAGAGCCTCCAGTGGTTGTTGTTGCGGTGTGGGAGCTTTGTGCTCTTGGTGGAGTCTAGGCTCACCTTTGCTCTTTGACGACAAAATGTATGTCTCCCCCACCTGCTTTCGTCTCGATCTCGTGGCAGAGCTCCCTATCTAGGGTAATGCGAAGTGCTAGGCTTGACACTCCGATGATGATGGTGGTGCTCCTGAGTTGTGCCGTGGGGTTCGAGTCGCATGCCGGTGCGGTGCGTGAGGTTGATTGCCGAGTCTTGGCATTGTGATCCCTCGACTGCACCCCTCACCTCTTGTGTCTCTTGGCTAGTTGTCTTTTTTTCTTGTATTTTCGTTGTTCTCTCTTCCCCTGTATCCCCCTGTAAATTTCTCCATCCGTTGTAAGAACATGGCCCGCCAGGCTACTTTTCGATAAATGCAACAAACAATGGGAATTTTATCCCCTGTCAATCTCGAAAAAAAATCTTCTTCGAAACGACACCAGCTCTTTCAGCCACTGATAGTCCAATTCTTCAAAATCTTGTAATAACAAGAAACACTGAATCTAGAATAAAACAGCCCAAGAAAAGAGTATAGAGACAAAGGAAATGATGATTTAGGAAAGCGAAAGCATGTTTAAATAAAAGAAGGTATGCATAGTACTTACAGTAAATTAAAATGCATGATAAAACATAGCTTAGTGGAATGAATGTTATACAACCAGACATATTTATTATACATGCTCCATTAGCACATATGAAATTATACAAGAAAAAATAATGCTCCATTAGCACACAAGAAACATAGCTCAGAGAAATGAATGCTCCAAGGGCCATACGTCACTGGATTTATCGGATGCAGGATCCTTCGGAATTAGGAAAGAATAAACCGACCAAATATCACACGCTCCGTTAGCACACAAGAAATTATACAGGAAATAAAGGAAATATGAGTTAATTGAAAATGCAAGATAATTGGTTGCCGGTACGGTTACTATAACGGCCTGAATAAATTTGGGAAGATGCATATGGCAAGTGAAAATTTAACCGAACCTGTCAGGTAGAAAACTTTCTGCAATGAGTGGACGTACTGGAACAGCCGAAGCCTGAAGACATCATACGAAAGCTCATATGTGACATTTATGTGAACTGTAGACAACATTATTAGGACTGCAAACATGTATATATGACATGTAGAATGTAAGGGCTTGAAGACATCATTAATAAGATGGCAGGAAAATAACTATTTGCAAGTCGGAATACAAACAACATTATAGTATTTAATTCAGTTACCTTGCAGACAGCAATATGTCAGCATGATACTTGACCCAAGAATAAAACTACGATTGTGGACTTGTGATTTGTCTTCAGATTAGTACAATGTAGACTTGGGGGTTCTAATTTGAATAGTATGGTGCATGTGATTCAGCACACTGAAAATTTTGATAAATAGAGCAGCACTGCCATGATGCTTGACTGAAAATGAAACACGTGATGTTAATCCCCCTGCAGTTTCCGTTTGTTGCACCAGTTCTAGAACACAGTTTATCGTACTTTTGCCCTGGGGGGTCTCTTTCTCATTTAACAAATGTGTGGAACTTTGGCCTGTCGAGGAGAACTGGTCAACCCAGAACCTTGTAGGCAAGATGGAGGTAGCGGTCAGATCTAAAAGGGAGCAAAGAAAACTCAAAAAACAATAGCCTTTGTGCCTTTCCTGTACATGTCTCAGAGAACTGCAATCATTTGAATCCAATCAAACCTCACCATGCATCCCCACACTACGTGCCCAAAGCTCCATGGTGAACCTCTTTTTTGTTCTCTCTTGCTCCAATGGATAAGCAAGCCATGTACTGACGCCCTTTTTTTCAGTAAACAAAACTCATGCCGCTGCTTCCGATGGATCAAGTGAACAAACGAAGGAGACGTGTGAGCTATCCATGGACGGAGAAGGGAGAGGGAGAAGAAGGGTCACCAGCAGTTGACTCTTCCAAGTTTTAACAACACTGACAAGGAGAGATCGGGGAAGGCGTGCAGCGTGGCAGCGGCGGTCCCTGGGTTAGCGATGGGGCTGGGTGAAGCTGTTGCCGATCGTGTCCTCCTTCAACGGCGGCAACGGCGAAAGGTTAGAGATTCACATGCATACGGCCGGCGGCGGCAGCAGCGATAGATCAGAGGCGTATGGCGCGACGACGTTGCTTGGATGAGATGAGTGCGAGAGCAGTTTAGGGCAACTTCGTGTGGAGGCGGCGGCCTGCTGTGACGATAGAGATGGTGTGGAAATTGCTTACGCCTTGCGGTGAGGGTTTCACGCAGGGGAGACGAGGAAAGGTCGTGGCATGGTTTTTGCTGGGCCAGACCATGGGTCCGTGGTAGATGGGCCTGGGAGCGAGCGACCGATCGATCCCGGCAGACGATCGAGCAGGCGAGGCAGACGACGTACCAACGTACGAAACCATCACTATCGCAGACTTCCATTTAATAGTAAAGATTTTAATGCAATTATATGTTATATAATAGTGACCCTAACTTTAGGCTACAACTAATATTGCTACTTTGCCTCATTTTTATCATCTCACAGCGCCAAGAAAATCTGCCCAGAAATTTGAGGTATTAATTGCTACTCTTCTCGATCTTCTAATCTCCGCACCGATCTCCTCTGTCGTCATCTCATGGTGGCCATCTTTTGATTGTTGACTTCAGTTTCCAAGCTTTAGGGAAACCAGACTGATGAACATTGGCTTCTCTTTGTCTGCTTCTTCGGTGTCAAATATTGCGCTAAACGGCCATTGTGCAATTGTTGACTTCATTTCCAGATTTCAGAGTAACCGGACTAAGCATTGGCAAAATAGAGAGAATTAAATTGTGGCACTGATCTCTTCTGCACGAGATACACAAAAGGAGCACCCAAGTACCCAACGATGCATTCACCGGACCACAATTCCAACTTTCAAGTCCACGAAGGCTCCATTTTTTACGACTCTCTCCGTTCGTGTATAGTTTTTTGAAGAAAAATCCATAATATAAAATGTATTTGCTATTTATGACAATTTGACCTATCAAAAAATGATACCTAGTCTCAAAAGAGAGATTTAACGGATTGTATTCATTTTGTGCCTATTAAGAACTCATCTCTCACGATTTTTTCCAGAAAAAAAAGAGTCCATTGTGTACAAAATACCCCGTCTTAATATTCGTGTAGAAAACTATACACCTTACATCAAGGAATGGAGAGAGTATAATTCATTGCCTCGGCCATAAAAAAAAAATGAATGTCAGGCTAATCCATGATGCGCCATCTTGGCATTAGTCGTGACAAATTTGCCGTCACCAATACGCATTGTTTTTTTTGCCCTCGGGACTATCTAGCAGCAGGCCAAGCTTCGACAAAAGCAACAATTGGACGCACCCAAATTCCAATCTCGTTTGGCACAACCGACAAACGCAGCAACTGAAAATCCTAGAAAGACCGTCAACCACAGCACATCGCCATCTGCTGGTGCCAACCGCGCCGGCGGTGGTCAGGATCAGTGTAACCGACAACGGCATTCGTCGCGTTCAGAGCCCGGTCATCTTTTAAGACAAGCCCAGAAGGTCATTGCCAAACGCATCGAGGACAGCCGGACATGGCTTACCAAGGAGTATCAAACGGCCGGGGAGACGATGACGCGGGCAACGACACCGGCAGCGCCGCTAAGGCGCACTTCGTCGTGGTCCCGTTGATGTACCAGGGGCACGTCATCCCGGCGGTGGACACCGCGCTGCTGCTGGCCACCCACGGCGCGCTCGCCAGCGTCGTGGCCACGCCGTCCAACGCGGCGCGCATCCGCCCGACGATCGACTTCGCGCGGCAGTCCGGCCTGCCCATCCGGCTCGTGGAGCTCCCGCTCGACTGCGGGGCCGTGGGCCTGCCAGAGGGAGCCGACGACGTTGACAAGATCCCGCCGGAGCTCCATGCGAACTACTTCGCCGCCCTGGAGCTCCTCGCGGCGCCGCTCGAGCGCCACCTCCGCGCGCACCCGCCTTACCCGACGTGCATCGTGTCCGACTTCTGCCACTCCTGGACTGTGGGCGTTGCGGCCAACCTGAAGGTTCCCCGCCTCAGCTTGTACAGCATGTGCGCCTTCTGCCTCCTCTGCCAGCACAACGTGGAGAGGTTCAACGCCTACGACGGCGTGGCCGACGACAACGAGCCGGTGGTCGTGCCGGGCCTGGAGAAGAGGATCGAGGTGACGAGGGCGCAAGCCCCTGGATTCTTCCGGGCGCCCGGGTTCGACCACTTAGCCGACGGCATCGAGCGCGCGCGGGCCGAGGCCGACGGCGTCGTCATGAACTCCTTCCTGGAGATGGAGCCGGAGTACGTGGCCGGGTACGCGGCCGCCAGGAACATGAAGGTGTGGACAATCGGCCCGGTATCGCTGTACCACAGGCACGCGGCGACTCTGGCGGCCAGAGGGAACTCCACCACCGCCGTCGCTGCCGACGAGTGCATCCGGTGGCTGGACGACAAGGAGCCCAGCAGCGTGGTGTACGTCAGCTTTGGGAGCATCGTGCACGCGGACCCGAAGCAGGTGGTGGAGCTCGGGCTCGGGCTGGAGGCCTCGGGCCACCCGTTCGTGTGGGTACTGAAGAATCCCGGATACTACGGCGAGGCGGTGCGCGAGTTCCTGGCGGACCTCGAGGAGCGCGTCGCCGGGCGAGGCATGGTGATCAGAGGCTGGGCGCCGCAGGTTCTGATACTGAACCACGCGGCGGTGGGCGGCTTCGTGACGCACTGCGGATGGAACTCCACGCTGGAGGCGATCGCGGCCGGGCTGCCGGTGGTGACGTGGCCGCACTTCTCAGACCAGTTCTTGAACGAGAAGCTGGCCGTGGAGGTGCTGGGGATCGGCGTGAGCATCGGAGTCAAGGAGCCGTTGCTGTGGCAGGTGGCGCAGAAGGAGATCGTGGTGGGGAGAAAGCTGGTGGAGGCGGCGGTCAGGAGCATCATGGAGGGAGGAGATGAGGGGGACGAGAGGAGGCGGAAGGCACGAGCGCTCTCGGAGAAGGCGAGGGCAGCCGTGCAGGAAGGCGGGTCGTCGCGCGCCAATCTGCTGGATTTGATCAAGCGTTTCGAGGTGGACGCGGCAGGTCAGGCAACTGAATGAATGAGCTGCAAGAACGACGACAGTTCAGTTTTCTGAAGATTCCTTTCTCTTCAACAGAGGTTATTAGCATAAAACCACCACATTTCACGTGAAATTTCGAAAAAACCACCTGTTTGTGTTTTGATCAAAAAAAACCACCGGTATTCGCGAAATTTGTTGCAATGTGCGCTAAAAGTAGACTAAACGTGAATTGACACGATTTCTGACAAGGGGACCCACCTGTAAGTGATGACGTGGCAGTGTTGACTCTTCAGCCCAATTAAAATAAAATAAAAATGAGCTTCGGCCGGAGCGGGCGCGCACGCGGTGACCGCGCCGGCGTCGAGCACCAGCTCGACGTGTGAGTATGAGATATTGGGTGCGTTCGACGCACTGTACTGCAGGGAACCATATTTGGGCGGAGCTGCTACCTAATGGTCGCCGGAGCGACGCGCACGACGACGACCAGCGGCAGCCGACGGCGAACTACAACGACACAGCGATCTAGGGAGAGAGGGAGAATACGGAGATGTCCAGGACAACTGCAAGCTCACCCTCGATGCGTGCGGGTTCTCGGAGAGGACGGAGGAGCTCCGAGTCGACGGCGATCTTACCCGGAGCACGGCGGCCGCAGTGGAAGGAGAGCTCGTTTTCCCAGAGATGTACTGCGTCCCGGCTCGATTTGTTCCTCGGAGTGGTAGAGAATGTCGAGGCGGAGGCGGTGACGTGCTTCGATCTGCTCCGGGAGGTCTCAGTCGCCGATCGATTCCCGCCTGTTTCCCGGCCGCCGCCGCCTGTTTGCATGAGCGGGTGACACAAGTTGTAGCGATGAACAATCAAACAGCTCGGTATCGTGCTGCTGCCTGCTAGCAGCATGCACAAATGGGCCATCCATGCGTAGCGATTAGATGTTCATACACGCGCGGCGGCCGCCGGCCGGTCCAACGATGGAACTAGTCTTCCATCCATCCTGCACGCGAAGGACCAGAAACGACTGAGTAGATCAGCGGCGGCGCAGAGCTTGCATCGAGGATTCGAGGGCATGCCTAGCGCGCGCACACGGGGGCGGGCCGGCAGCAGCAGAGGCAGCGCTGCATATGATCTTGGCTGACAGGGGGATTGAAGAGTCAAGGATGGGCGGACGGGCGGCCGGAATGGGGTGGCGGCGGCCGGAATCGATCTGCTCCGGGAGGTCTCAGTCCGCGTCCATCCGCGCCACGGGCACCGGCCTCCGTCGCCGCTTCTCCGCCACCGGTCTCAGTCCGAGATGTGTAGAGAAGAAGACCGAGGAGAGAGACGGGGGCAATTTGGTCTAAAATTTTCTTTTTTATTTTATTTTAATTGGGCTGAAGAGTCAACAGTGCCACGTCATCACTTACAGGTGGGTCCCCTTGTCAGAAATCGTGTCAATTCACGTTTAGTTGACTTTTAGCGCACATTGCAACAAATTTCGTGAATACCGGTGGTTTTTTGTGATCAAAACACAAACAGGTGATTTTTCGAAATTTCACGTGAAATGTGGTGGTTCTATGCTAATAACTCTCAACAGAGATATGTTTGTAATCTTGTGGCTAATCCATGAATGTCCAATTGTCCAATATGGCAGCAGAAGCCACCACTGAATGAAAAACAAACTTTACAATAGGCTCTCTCACGAGGAACGAAGATTTTTGTGTCTAGGCATCGGCGCACCCTGTATGCGCCAAAATATTCAGAAATTCCGAACAAAATAAAAATCAAACCTTTTTGGGAATCAAACATGATCAAATACTGTGCACCTATAAATCTTTTGGCTAAAGAATGGTTTCCTATTGAATAGTACTTGTACATACAGGGCATTTCGAATCTGTTTCCTTGACTCAATCAATGAAAGTCATTCCCTTGTGAAACTTTTTATAAGAGTACAATAATTGATCATTTTTAGTGCAAAAAAGATTTGAATTTTTTTTTACTTTTTTTGCCAAAAATTTCCATCCTAGGGTGTGCTGGTTAGAGGTGTGCATAAAAACCGAAGACCGAAAACCGAAACCGAAAAGACCGAGACCGAGACCGAAATGTCCGAGACCGAAAAGACCGTTAGAAATTTGGGTAGAAAATTAGAAAAGACCGAAATTGGATCAGAAATCCGGTCATCACTTATACATAACCCGAATAGACCGAATGACCGATTTTATTTTATTTTGAGTGAATTACGTATGAAAGCAGCCGAATTTGTGTGCCAGTCCAGCTTATGTACATCTAGTCTATAGGCCCAACTACTGAACCAAGCATACCATATAGTCTCTAGACTCAACAACTGAGTATCTCAGCCCAGCGTACTATATAGTCTCCCGTGCGCGAGAGACCAGTCGATCGCTTCCTACTTTCCCAGTCCCGGGCGACCATCCCCCTTCTTGCGACATATATTTCGGTCTATTTGGTCATGACCGAAGACCGGACCGAATAGACCGAAGAACAGAAAACCAAAAAACCGAATTTATTACGGGTATCTTTTTTGGATGACCAAATTGTTAAAAGACCAGAAAGACCGAACCGAACAAATCGAAAAGACCGAACGCCCACCCTGAGTGCTGATACCAGAGGATGGGATTTGTTTTCAGAAAATAGCAGGGTACTTTTTTCAGCAACTAAAATGGTGGTCCCCTCAAATGAGAGGGCATCCCTTTCTCTCAATCTCTGCCGACGCCTCTGTCCCGCCGCCTCCCAAGTTCAGGCTTGCCGCCACGCCATTGCTCGAGCTTAGCCGGCGCCACCCCCGTCCCTCCCAAGATCCGTTGTTCTCTTCTCCCACTTCACCCCCTCCCGTGATCCGTGCTCCTCCGCCGTGAGCTAAGGTGGCGCGGTCGTCGTTTCTTTCGGTTCTGAGATCCGACGGCCACGGCCGCTGCCGCCTCCATCCTCGGCTACATCGACCAGCTCCTCCTCCATCCCGACCTTATCTCACCCACAGCCGCACGTTCCCCACGCCTCGATTGCTGGTATATACATTGTGTTCAGGAATCAGGACAGCTTCTCGCTTGATCTGAAATGATTAGCTAATACACCAAGTAATTTTCAGGAAGCAGTATAAGATACTTGTCTGATGAACAATGGAACCAAAGCATTCTGCTCAAATGTCCAGGTACAATTTCTCGAGTATCCTTCAGCAATAAATTAATCGCAATGATTTTCCATCAGTTATATAACATAGAAAGGATCTCCAGGCATTTGGACAAGCAAAATCAAGCCCTAATGGAAACATACCGGGCAACATCCCATGACCTGCATAAACTACAGGTGAGCTTCAGATACTATTAAACCTCTCCGGTGACAGTTCATCTTTGTGGTGATTTATTATATAGTAATTTGTTGCTACCATTGTCTACAGGTTGAAGAAGAAACATTAGTGCGCAAGTTGTATGAGCTGATGTCTACAGAAGGGCTTCTTCCTGAGGTACATTTCTCATGGGTCAGTTGGTCACCTACATGCTACGAACTTGCTACGAACTGTTGTTTCTTATGTGCATAAATAAAAAGAGGGCTCAAGCCAGCTGTTGAGCTTAAAATCATTCGCCCATAAACGAACTGTTGAAAAGTAACTAATAGATGATAGATTGAAGTATACACCCAGTGAAGCTAAAGCAGCATATTCTCACAATCTCACATAAAAAAATGTTTGAAGCTTTCAGATTCTGACAGAAACATCATATTCTCACTTAGCGAAGTGTTTTAAACTTCCATATCAACAAATGTGTCATATTCTCACTTTAAAAAGTGTTTGAAACTATCACATTCTCGGTTGACTTATGTACCACCGATTGAAGCTAAAGCAGCATATTTTGATAAGCTATTGAAAATCTGAATTGATCTAAATCTCAAACCTTTGTGCAAATATGTGTGTGAGACTTCAAGAACGAAACACTGATTTGATAAACAAACCTACTCCCTCCACATTTAATTCCATGTATGCCTGAACTTAGGCCTAAGATGCTTCTTTCGGATTAATTTGGTTCTTGTGCTTGTGTTGCTTAAGTGTTCCAGTAGTCTGTTTTCAGCACTTCAAACATAAGGCGATCAACTTCATTTCGTGCTGCTCTGCCTCATTTATGTAACATGTCTTCTAATCATTAATACAACGCAACAACAAAAGCCAACTGGAGAAAGCTGGGGAATCAACTAAAGAAAATGAACAACGCCAACCGTAGAACCAAACTGCAAATTCAGCCAGCCATTTTTTCCTCACGCTTGTGTAAGTTCCCTGCTGGCCCCTGATCCTTGAAGAGCTTTTTTGACCGAATCTTTTAATAGCTTAAATTTGATACATATTAAGTTATACCAGCTGAGTGTATGCCTATGTGGCCCAAGTGTCATATTAATCCGTTGCCCATCAGTTCACCCACATGCGTAGACCTGTGCCCATGCCCGACCCACAACTAATCAGGTTGCCCGCTGTTCACACCCATGGGTATAATTGGGGACCCATACCCTACCTATTCGCGTTGGGTGCCCATGGGCGCGTGCAGCCATGGGTCAAGTGCCGGCCTGGTTCACAGGGGTCCATGAAACGAGCCGCGTTCTCGTAGAGATGAAATGAGCCTGGTTGAGGTCCAACACCTTACCCAGAGTTAAAAGCATGAGAAGCATCAAACTAATGTTCACGTCCCCAAAAACAACAAATTAATGGTCACGGAGAAGCAGGTCGAGTGACGCGCCCCCCAGCCTGGTAGCATTCACGTAGTCCTGTGGCGTGTGCGGCGGCAAGCCGGGGATCACCAGCCCGACCACCCGGGCAAACCTCATCAGCGACCCCTCTGCGAACTCCGCTCCTCCCACCTTCCCGATCACGTGCCCTGTAACACCCCAAAAATATTAGTCAGTATTTTATTCCAAAAATGTGAGCCAACAAAAACTTTGTTAAATTGTTATGTGATGCTTGTTTGTGCTTGTGATATTTTATCTTGCTGCTGGTGTTGTTGTTGCTTGATTAACAAATTGAATTTACAAATTCAAAAGTGAAATGGAGAAAAATAAAAGTGACAAGTGTGTCACCTAAATTCTCCAAGTGTGAAACTAATTTTGTTTTCAAACAAAATTCAGAGGAGTGGTATTTAAAAACCCTCATTTGAATCCTTACTACTTATCTCTCTCAAATACTATTTTTAAACTAGTTTTAAAAATAGAAAGTAAAAATCATTTGAAATGAAACAAATACCATATTTAAAACACTATGAAAGAAAATGTTTCAAAACATTTTATTTTGCAAAGCCAATTTTTGTGGAGCTTCTACATGATATGGGAAGGCCCCACAAATTTTTACAATTTTTTATAAAATGTTTAAGTGCCCCAATTAAAATCCAGAAACTGCTGCTGGATTTAAAAAGAAGCAGAGAAGGACCTAGTTGTAATTAGAAAAGAAAGTCCAGGGAGCGTTTTGCAAAGTGACGTCGTCTTCAACCCCAGGCTGCCGTCACCGTCGCCGTGTCGCCGCGCCCGTGCCCGGCGTTTCCGAGCCGCCCAGGCCCCCCCTGGCCGCGCACCCCCGCCCCCATGCCTCTGCCGCCGCGGCGCCGCAGAGGAGAGGAGTTACGCCGCCCCCTCGCCTCGATTTCACCCCTGCATCGCCGTGGCGCCACCGCCGTCGTCGACCCGAATTGGCGCAGCTCACTGCACCTCGACACGCACGGCTCGGCCAGCGTCTTCTAGAACGTGCCCGGACCCCGCTCGACCTCACAGCGCCACGCCTCGTGCACCACTGCCTCGCATTCAAGCCGAGGGATCGCCGGAGGCGCCATGGACGCTGTCCACGCGCTCCGTCCACGATACGCCGCCCCTGCCCTATTTAACCACCCCCGAGCCTCGCCACAGACACCACACCGCACCACCACCACTCCACTCCCCTCTGTGAGCCGCCAGGAGGGCGTGCCCTGCCGAAGCGCTGCCGCCGTCGAGGTCCGTCGTGGCCACAGCGCCTCGCTGCACCTTTCTCCCCTCCAACCCCTCTGCTCTGCTTGCCCAACTTCACCACACTCACCCGACCCCTTTTTCCTCTGGATCGTGCACAGGAACGCCGTAGGGAGCCCGCCGGAGTTGCTGTCCGTGGCCAAGGAAGACGGAGACCTCGCCGCCGACGAACCGCTCCGTCCCAGCAAGCAGGACTCGGCCAGAAGCTCTCCCCACGCCGCCGCCGTCGATTTGCGTCATCACCAGCCTCTGCCGTGCCCCCTAGGTGAGGATTGCCCGACCTCGCCGTCGCCGGAGCCACAGCGCCGCCCAGAAATGGTCGTCGCCGATGGTTGCGTTGCGAGCCGTTGGATCTCCATCCAACGGTAGTGTACCGTTTCGTTTAGAGAGAGAGAGACTGACGTGTGGACCCCACACGTCAGCGTTTTATTAATTTCCCCCGCGCGTGCACTGTGTCGCTGACAGTAGGCCCCACATGTCATAAATTTCAACATTATCCATAACTAGATTTCTCTGTTTAAATTGGAAAAATTATGAAATCAGTACTGGATCCAACTTTAAAATTCAATAACTTGAGATTTAGGAATCCAAATAAATCAAACTCAACTGTTCTGAAAAGCTTATGAAATTGTCCAACCAACCCAAGTGGTTTGAATTCATTTGGATAATTAATAAAAATACATTGTTAAAAATACTACAGAAGGTTTAAATTCTAAACTTGTTTGTTTCTGATACTCTGTTAGTCCAAATATTTCCAAACCAATTTTATTAGCTTAGTATCTTGATCTACTAGCTTCCCTAATTTTGGTAGAATTAATTAGGCAGTATAGTTTGTTGACCCTAAATTAAATCCTTCTGCACTAAAACATTTAATTATGTTTAGTGGTTAATCCAAATTAGTTGAAACCAATTTTGTTAGCCCACATATAGCTCTAGCTACTCACCTCTAAGAGGAAATAATTTTTGGAGCAATATAATTTAATTGCTAGCCAATACTTCATTTTTGAGCTTCTGGATTCAAACAAATGTGTAGGGAGTTTAATAACTCCAAATGACCCAAATCCAATTGGGTTGTCTTCTACACATCAGTAGCTTTCTATAGAATTTTAGTTTGTATTTTTGTGACCAATAGAACTCAAGTTGTGGAATTATACTTGTTTAACAAGTTTCTGCCATAATTTAGAAGAAATTAATTAGTGTTTAATTCATTATTTTTGAAACCAAATGGTATGGTGTGCTGTATGCAGTAGCTATTTGTGATGTTTATGATTGATATGTTGTGTTGATGGCTTGTGTAGTTTAGTGATTGGTTTCATTGTTTGTTGAAAATTAGACGAGAACGCTTTCGGATATATCGAGGAAGGAGAGTTCGTTGAGTCTGCTGATCAAGACCAAGACTACTTTGCCAAGCAAGGCAAGCTACTCTCTGAGCTTGCACCTAAATTCATATGCATCTACTTTGATCAAATGATTTACTTTTAAGGCAATGGTTTACAAAAACCTTTTCAAAAATAAATGGATATTATTTTGCCACCCTATGTAGAAGTATCAAATTATAGGATGGGAAACAATGATGTTTATTCAAAACTCCTTTGAAATTACCTGAGTGGTATGGAATGCCGAGATGTCGGTGTTGGAATGGAGAAGTGGAAAATGGTGATGTTTATGAAAAATGCACAGTGTGTCCTTGTACTTACGTCAACCATCCGATACCCTGTGCGACCAAATCCACCACATATGGGAAGAGGCTTAGTCATATAATTTGCTCTTATTAGTACTGGATACCTCATCGACGGAGATGACTCCGTTATGCATGAGGGGATAGTATGTTGATCTACCCCTGACCCGGGTCCTCGCTCAAACTCTACGAAGAGATAAGGAGGAGGATTGAAGATTCCACCATAAACCGCCGGACAAAACCTATGAGTCCTCACACTTAGATTCCGACGGGCTGGGTTAAGTGTGTTGGAAGTGTCATATGGGAATGATCCTATACTAGCATGAGCAAAGGACAGGCTAGGGTCGGCAGCTTACTTCGCATACACCCTGTATGGCGAGACGTGGCGGACACGATGAGTTGCCGAATGGAAGTGGGAAAAGCGTGCTACCTCTGCAGAGGGTTATAAAACTATTCGAATAGCCGAGTCCTCGGATATGGACAGTTGGGAGGCCCTACTTTGACCATGTGCAAGTTTTGAAAAGATTTGAGTTTTAAAAAGAAAATGAAGTGGAGAATGTTCCATACACCTATACCAACGGATCGGTATGAGGTTGTTGGAAATGTTGGACCATGACGGGCTATGGTCGGAAATAAAGGAGGAGTTTTGGAGAAACTGGAATAAAATGGTGATTTCATTTCAAATAGTTCAAAAAGTCTTCTTATCTTCTTCAACAAAGATATAGATATGTTTTTAAACAAAACTATTGCATACTCATGTTGGGGTAGTTTGCGAGTATATTCAAATGTACTCATATTGGTTTCGACCCTGGCTATTGACCTAGCCAGGCTACGAGGAGGAGCACTACGCCGAGCAGGAGTATGGCGACTTCTACGCCAACTAAGGATCTCCACAAGTCGACTGCCTGTCGGGATGTCTTCGTTAGAATGATATCTACTACGCCGTAGCTTCCGCTGATATTTTGGTTTGGCTCATGAAGGCACCTATGTAAGAACTTGGTCTAAAGGACCATTTATGTAAGACTTTAACTCGGTATTGTAATGGATGTAAACTTTGGTATTCAATTCGGGTTATGTGCAACGACAGACTGATCACGGGATCGTTGTGTTAAGCATAATCGGGTATTTCGGACAGCTAGTCCGGGGTCCCCACATGCCCCCTGAGGAGCTCCCACGCCGCGTTGGCGTACCTGGGCACCAGGAATGCCGGCGAGAAGTAGTTCTTGTTTGGCTCCTCCAGCATACATGTCGCCCTGTAGAAACTGTCGAAGTAGACGCAGTGGCCAAAGTGCTTGAACAGGAGCACGCTGCCGTCGTACGGCAACCGCGGCACCACGTCGTTGCAGTACACGAATCGGAAGTACCTCCTCTTCTCCCCGGGCGTGTCCAGGTGCCGCTCCACAAACTTCCCGAGCCGCTCGTCCCCGACACGGGGCTGCCCGTACGTGTACACGCTGTGGAGCCTGGTCAGCAGGTCATGCTCGCCGTGCAGGGCGAGGATGGCCGGGAAGAGAACGGCGAGCGCGCCCCCTAAGCTGTGACCGGTGACTACGAACTTGGCACGCGGGTTGGCTGCCAGGAACTTTTTCAGCGAGTCGCGGACGGCATAATAGGCGAACGGCCGCTCTGTGCTTGCGTCGATCTTCGCCGGCCAGCCGGTGTTCCTCTGCAGCCCGAGTGCCTTCATGAAGCCGCCGTGGACCCTGCCCACCCCTGGGATCTCGTACCACGAGATGTCCACGTCCGTGCGCCACTGCTCCGCGTCGAATGGCGCCGTGCCACGGAACGCCACCACGGCCAGGTCGGCGTCCGCCGCCTTGTCGGCGAACATGAAGGCCTGGGTCGTGTAATCACCTCGGAATTCTGCCGGGAAAAAATATAACACATTTTAGTTGCATATTATGCTAATGGGTATCCGGTGGCATGCGTCTTTTTCATGCAGCCAGATTTCCTGATCTTACAAACCATTCCAGCAGTTGAAGAACTCCAAGAATTTCATCTGCCAATGGTTTTCGACGACGGTCTTGACAACGAGCTCGTTCTCGTAGGCGAGTTTCGCGGCCATGATGCCAAGCGCAGCGTGGTAATTGCTATCCCCTGGCTTGATCTTCTTGTCCAGTTCGATTCTCGTGTCCAGAAGGCCGATGAACGATCGGTAGTTGGGAGATTCTTTGTCTGGAGTCCGCACTTTGCCTGCAATGTATGTACAGTAGTATTAAATTTCATCATTTAAGTGTTGTTCTTTTTCGAGTAAACATAAAAAAAAGGGAACTCGAGTAAACTACAGTGTTCTTAGTGAAAATCTCTCAAAAATTTGACCGTACAACCTACCCGAAATCTTATCAATTACCTTCCATGGCGTTCCAGATAAGCTTGAGCACGCCGCCGTTGTCCGTGAGGAGGTTCATCCAGTATTCGACGGCCCTCCCGACCGCGGCCATGGGCTTCTTCACCCACAGCAGCAGCATCTGCGTGACTAGTGAGACGAAGATGACCCACCGGTACAAACGTCTGTCCTCGGCCTTGCCACGACGGAGACGAGGTTGACCCATGGGGCAGTCGACGGCGTCGTTCGCCGCGACATCGTAGGAGCACAGAAGGTGGAGGAGGCTGCGGACGCCACCCTTCTCTGGCCGCAGCACCATGAAATTTCTGAAGAATCCATCTCGGCCGTCCATTGCCGATGGATGGATCGATGACAAGGAGAGCACGCTAAGAGCTTAGCGATGAACAAGAGCTAGCTAGCTACCACAGGGTGTGTACGTACTGCAGGCACGAGGGGAGCATTTATATAGGAGGATTGATTAGAAGATAGATTAGCGTACTAATGCTTGTGGCATTAGTGAACGGTCATATAAAAAAAGTCGTTATTAGGAGTAGTAAACTATGGATTAGATTGGGCTAGGTCAGTAGGTGGTGAAGGTACTAGCTAGTCCACTGATGTGTGTTAATTAAGGACCAGATTTCATCACGCACGTTTGTCGCATGCAAAAGGTTCACCACTTCTTCTACGGTTTTCTGTTTGCATTACATACGGCATAGATTTAGCTAGAGAGGTTATATATCTCTCTGAATTGTTGTCCGCACTTACTGTTTAACACTGAACTCAATTCCCAAAACTTACTAGTTTATCCAAAACTAGGTGGTTTTGAGTGAGACCTCTTCCTGGAAACATATACAAAATGGAAATGTTTCATTGATTTTGACATCTTCTAACAAATCGCCATTGAATACAGGGGTTGGGGGAGACCCGCAAAACAAAATATTCAGGCTTCCGGGATGTTCCCCAGCGATCACATTTGGCTATACAGCGAGTAGTGCTGCCATGAGTAATAGGTTTTGCTTAGTTGATGCAAGTGTCCGAGTAGCTGTCTGGACTCTTCATTTTCTATGTTGCTCATGTAAAAGATTACATGGTCAGGAGACCCCTGAGGTAGTTCGCCAAAGAATAGAAAAAAGGAACTTGGTATTTTTGTTTATCATTTGTATGTAAATGAAATCGGGGAAGGGAGTTCTTTACTTCGTTTATTTGGAATTGACGCATCTACTTGCGCGACCAAATTTGTTTTTTTTAAAAGACGTCTTTGGCCAAAAGCAGCACTGGTGTTGGCCTGGCCTACGCGTGGCCTCTATGGCACACATTGTCACATCTTTCCATATTTTACAGGAACACGTTCTACTCTTTGTCACTGGTCCTTACCATTTCAGTGCCCATGCACATCCCTTTGTTTGCTCAAAAGCATTCCAAACCCTGTGTACAAGCTCGATCACCGCCAGGTCAGCCTCGTACCTGGCGTTCCAAGCAGTTTCTCTGGTTGGTTCTTCGCTCCAGTTTTGTGCCTAGTGGATGCATCGTGTAATGCCAAACCTAGCTAGCAACTTGGCCTTTCCGCGACTTAATATATAGAGAAGGACGCATGGGCACCCATATAGGCAACTTGTGTTAAGATATGAAAACGGAACCCAGCCTTTGTATATGTTGGAGTTGGTTGGTGACTATGGATGGAAAAGGAACCCAGCCTATAATGTGATTTTCACTCGATTAATATGGACAAGAGGGTTAGAGCACTAATGCATGTCTCAGTGTTTGGTCTCAAAACATCTCCAACGGATCCCTTGTCCCACTCCCTATATATGGAAATATAAAATAGCCCCCAACAGCCGATAAATTCCAAAGTGACATTTTTCACGTCCTTTGTGTTCATTGTGGCATGACATGTACACTTGCAAAATTTGGTGCTAAGATACGAAAACATACACCGCACAAAATGACAAGAACTTTTGTACATGTGAATAGAATACTATTCGTGGCGGCTCAGTATATGTGAATCTGTATTTTTGCTGCAGGACACAGGATTTTTTTTCTGCAAAAAAGTTTGCTGGCTAACAACACATATTCAAGACGAAGATCCGTGAGTTTTTTGCAAAAATAATTTACAAATATTTGGCGGAAATGCAAAGGAGAGAGAAATATAGGTTATATAGGCAACTATGTGCTCAAACAGTTAACTAGCTCTTCTACCCCGTCAACTATTTAAAGGCTACTAATCCAGCGCTCGGAGCTCTATATATCTTTGTGGGATGGCTCGGGCTCCATATTTGCAACACCATAACCTATATATCTTCTTCCCACCCTTGGGGTGGTCCCGCATGTTCATAGCACAACATGTTCTTCCTTTCTTCTTATACTAGATGATACCCGGCACATTGCTGCCGGAATTCATAGCTATATTAATTAGAAACATTGTGTTGCAAGTAATATGCATATTTGGAGTTTTGGACCACTTTAATATAGAATTGTGGCACATGAGTGATAAAATTGTATCGCCAGAAAAATGTTCTTAAAATCTCAAGTTATAATAGCATGATCTGCAGAAAACCAGATAAGCAAAAATATAATTTAATCATGATACATTAAGCAGTCTAGCAATCAACAGAAAGGAGAAATCGGATAACTTATGTTGTTAGAATTTTTTTTCCATAGAGGAAGAGAAATGCACAACTTGTCACTTAGAAAGAAACATAATAAGGAAGCCTCTAGAATCGAAAGTTGTGTCAAATGATAAGAGTGTTTACAATGACATACAAAAAATGTGGAAAATGCCTAACTATATCCGAGTATAAAGCACCTATACCTGAGTATCAGGCTTCAAGAGAAACATAATGATAACAATCCTATAGATAAGGTAAAATTGATCAGCTTGTATAAAAAGGATGTTTAACAGACTGACATGCATCTGCTCTGGTTGATCCTTCTGCTCAACTTATTTATATTTTGAAGCCTATAATGTACTTAGGAAACACATGCAGAGTCTATGAGAAAAAAACTTAAATTGCAATATGAACACAATCTGAACGACAACAATGATATTCTAAATGAAGCAACATGCAGCTTATAAATATATTTAGCTTAAAAAAAGGAGCAGAGATTATTACGTTCTGAAATTTCATTCATTGTCTAGCTGCTAATAACATATTGACATCTATACAACTAACAAAACAGTAACTAAAAATTGACAGACGTATATTGTACAATGAAAGCATGTGATGATATGTGGCAATTAGAATCTCCCGAAAATGTTTTAGTTTGTCTTCTACTTGCCATCCCAGTGGGTGTCGTGTTCTTAAACTGCCCCAGGGGTGGTATACTTATTTTCTAACAGTCTAATAGAGGCATATGTCCTTGTTGAGACTTACCCACATCAAAATACATCCCAAACCAATAAGTAGATGAATGAATGATTAGTAGAGGCGATTCCTTTGGTCATAGCTGGGTGTCTATCAATACTGAGAACTTGAACCAAGTGAACAGACCATGCATGTATCTTCTTATCTTTTTTACTGTACATGTAACTTCTTATCGCTGACGCAAACCTGTAGAAAAGAACAGCTTGGAACAATGCACAATTTGTATGTTGCGTAAGCAATTTTTTCTGCTGAATGTGAAAGGAGCAGAATTATCCTGTGAAACCTAATCGTGTGCAATTGCCCATGGCTCACCGGACATGGATTAATTGCACCTGGGTGCACCTGCTCCTGCCCGATTAAAAATATTTAAAAAAATAGTAAAACTTTTTAAAAAATTCTGAAACTTTTTGGAGATGAACATATGATATTCTTCTACTAGCATGCCAAATTCCACAGTGAACTCACACTCGTGGTGCTTGGAGCAAAAAGAAGAAAATCATGCTCTGAAAATTCTATACTTATAAGTATCATCATTGTCAGTGATTTGTTTTTTTACACAGAGTAGCATGAGTGTTGTTTCACAGCGAAACCTAGCATGTTTGTGAAGAACTTGTATATGTTCATCACCAAAAAAGTTAAGAATTTTTTTAAAAGTTTTACTATTTTTTTGAATTTTTTAATTGGGGCAGGAGCATGTGCACCTGGGTGCACTCTGGAGTTTCCCATGGCTCACCACCATACTTGCTGTAAATATAAGCAACAGAGATGAGTGAGCGCCATACCAATTCCTTGTGGGCAGGTACTAAGTCGGCCACATGCATGTGCGAGATGTCGCTGCCTGCGGCCGACGCCATTAAAGACCGCAGTATGAAAGATTAAACTTGACTTATTTTGATTGCCTCTGTGAGGTGAGACGGCACGGCCATGATCTAAGACTACAAAATAGCTACGTGAATTGGTTGTCTCTGGCCAACCAGTCAATCAGAACCAACTGATCGCCATGGTGGCCTCCATTGGAGAAGGTAACATGTTGGTGGCTGGCCTTGCTATTAGGCCGGGGAAGCCGATGTGCTACAGAAAGAGGGCACTAAGGCGGCGAAGGAGATGAATATGGATGGTGGATTCGATTGGGATGGCTAAGTGAGACCATGCGACTATGCGAGTACTGCTGGATGGTTTTTATTGAGGGACGGGAGAGAAGATGAGGTTACTTCTAGGTGAGCGCGTGGTGTGGAGAATACAAAAGAGATTTAACGACTTACGGTTTTACAGGATAAAGGAAGTAATTATAGGGAGAAGATGACCTGAGTTGTTTTTTTCAACTGATAGGCACTTAACAAAGGACCTGAATTGCTCGAAGACATGGACCAATTAGAAGCTTGGTGAGGTGGACATCTTGCATGTTAAGAGAAATACTTTTAGTGGGTTGCTCCTATTTGGATAGTATAGATAAGGGTTAACCCAGAATTGCTCTATTTGGTGCACATGATTGTATATGTCGTTGAAATTCTCTCCTAACTTTTCATGTGAAATTCTCTCCAAACTTTTCTTATATAAGGGTTAACCCACACAACTCTATCTGGGTCACATGGGTCTCTACAAACGAGTCAGGGTATTACAAGCACAACCCTACCAATCATGTCCTCGCA
Source organism: Poa pratensis (assembly GCA_947311845.1). Classification (NCBI taxonomy): domain Eukaryota; kingdom Viridiplantae; phylum Streptophyta; class Magnoliopsida; order Poales; family Poaceae; genus Poa; species Poa pratensis. The sequence continues at coordinate 37,264,084 of CAMZMU010000044.1, read as the reverse complement.
GCTTGATCACCGACTACTTAAGGCACACAAGGGTGGAGGGTATGTCGACTCGAAGAGTTTTAAGCGGTTATACTTCGGAGGTGATCGGGATGCGGCCTTGATGTTCTATTTGGGTAAGAGTGACCTTTGTGTTGTGGTTATAGAGTGTCTGATGGCTAGTCTTTGTGTTGACACAATAAGCCAAAAGTTACGGTTCTAACTGATAGGCTACTTCTTCCGTGAAAAAAATACACTTTACTGTAGAAAACAATGGCTGGTCACCATGGAAACTGCTGGGGTACGACCAGTTAGAGGCCAACTTTCCTAAAAGGTTCCTCTCGCGGGAGGAAAGAGAGTGCGCAGGACGCTACACGTGTATAGCTGAGAGGACCCATGCGGAACCGTTAGTTTTCTTTCTAATCTTGCACGTTTCTGAATTTTCAAATTGTCCTTTTCTTTTTTTAGCATGCCTATTATTTTAGTACTTTTTAAGTGTATTCGCTGCACTGTACTGCATGGTACACGTACATAGGGAGTACACATACACACTACGAAGTCCCAAGTACACGAAGTACATAGTAAAAGTATTGTTGGACTGTTATGGGCTGTGCTCCTGGCTGCAGCCTGTCTAGCTATTCTGGCCCATGTGGCCCATTAACTCAAGTGACCCAGAGGGGTATATAAGTGGAGCTGCCTGTGAGGAAATCCTAAGTGATTCAAGACATACACGGTGGTGGCTGCTGCTCCTAGGTTAGCCACTCTCATCTACTACATGGTATCAGAGCCTAAAACACAACGAAATCAAGAGGGCTTAAGTTCAAGTGATTCCATGCGACCTTGTTTTAACAGGAACTTCTGAACCACAAGGCATTTGTCATGTTGAGGTAAAACACGACGAAATCAAGAGGGCTTAAGTTCTACCTTCCACTTCTGTTTTATGACTAACCTTTAACTGCACTCAAATTGTGGACTTAGAGTAACTTAAATGCATTTTTATTTTTGAAAAAGGGAATTCCGTTTTGTATTCAAACTGATAGACGTGCTATATTGTGCATGTATCTATAAAAGAATCAGAAAGCATCATATTCATAGGTGCAAGTTTCAAAGTGTACACAATCCATATATTTGGAGATCATGGCAGAAAATAAACATATAGTAGTAAGGTTATTGGCAAAAAGGTATGCATCTGTGGTCTGCTGCAGGTTCGAGCAGATCTGGAGGCAGTGGTGCTCGTGGTGAAGCTGTGCTGCTGTGAGTGGAGATGGGGGACATGACAAAGGTGCTTGAGCAGCTAGTCGACCTGCTAGCTGCAAAGAAGGAAGATGGGGCTTCTTCTGGGGAAGGTAGGCAGCCAAACCCAAGTGGGGAGGTGCAGTATAAACTTGAGCTCATGCCAAATGAGATCAAGCTGGAAGGGGTAGGAAACTATCTCAGTTGGTCCAGGAGAGGGATGTTGATTCTGAGGACGAAGTCAGTGGAAGGGTACGTGTTAGGAGAGGTCAACGAGCCTGAAGACAAGGTTGGGCAGGAGTGGAAGAAGTGGAATGCTACTGATTCACTAGTTCTCACTTGGTTGTTAAATTCCCTGACACCGGCTGTTGCTGCATCTGTGGAAGCTCTTCCTACATCTTTGGAGGTATGGGATGCTCTGTCCAAGATGTACTCAGGCAAGGGAAACGTCATGCTGGTTTCCCAGATTGAAGATACAATACATGATCTGAAACAAGATGAAAAAGCATTGATGACATATGTGGGAGAGCTGAAACATGCATGGGCAGACCTGGATCACCTTGCCCCCTTGGTGCTGCCTCATTCTGAATGTGTAGCTGCAGCAAAGAAGTGGATTGAAGACAGAAGGGTGCTGAAATTCTTGAAGGGACTGAATCTTGCGTTTGAGGGAAGAAGGGCTGCACTAATGCATCTTCCTCAGCTGCCTACTTTGGAAGAGGCCATTGCAGCTATGGCACAGGAAGAAACTAGGCTGAAACAGGCTGAAAAGGTGGAGTCAGTACCCAAACCAGCTACTATGTGTCTAATAGGCCAGACTACCGTGATTGTCACAACTGCGGAGTTCGAGGGCATATAAGTTACAACTGCACTGCTCCAAGACGTGGCCAAGGAAGGGGGTATAGCCGCGGAAATTACAGGGGAACTAGAGGCAGGAATACGGGGTATTCTAATTATCAAGGGGGTGCTAGAGCCAACATGTCAGTCATGGATGAAGGATCATCACAGGCTAGTTCAGGCCAGAATGAAATGAAGAAGGGGATCAGGCAACAGATACTAGCTTTGGACAGTTTGCACACTTTGTCTACACCGATGAAGGTAAAACTGAATGTGCCTCTCTAGCTACGCATAGATTAAATTCAGAATGGATACTAGACTCTGGGGCATCCAAACATGTTGCTGGTTGCATTGGGGAGTTCGAGTCATATAAGCAATTTCCTTCCATGCATCAAGAAACAATTCAAACTGCTGATGGTACAGCCCAGAAAATCGAAGGAACAGGAATTGTTCAGTGTACACGAAATATTAAACTATCATCAGTCTTGCATGTCCTGCATTTCCTGTGAATTTGCTCTCTTTAGTGCGCTGGTTGATCAGATAGACTGTCGGGTAATCGTTGACAGATATGTATTCTTTATACAGGAGAGGCTGAGTGGAAGGAAGATTGGCACAGGAACCAGGCGTAGAGGCCTTTGGTACATGGACCGTGATGAATCAGGCAAGCTTGGAGGTTCAGCCCTTGTTGCAGCTCTGGTGGGGAAGGAGAAACTTGCTATGATTCATCATTGTAGAATGGGCCATGTAGCTTTTGATAAAATGAGTAAAGCCTTTCCGGATGTAATGAGTGAAGTTGATAAGAACAACCTTAAGTGTGAAGCATGTGAGTATGCTAAACACACAAGAACCACTTATGTGAGTAAGGGGCTGAGAAATATATCCCCGTTTATGCTTGTGCATTCTGATGTGTGGACATGCCCCATTGCTTCTATCAGTGGGATGAAGTATTTTGTGACATTCATTGATTGTTATTCTCGAATGACATGGGTGTACCTCATGAAGCATAAGGATGAAGTGCTATCTTGCTTCCAGAATTTTTGTGCATATGTTAAAACCCAGTTCAAGGTGCAGGTCCAGATGCTCAGATCTGATAATGGAACAGAATACATCAATAAAAGATTTGGAGGGTTCCTATCTGAACGGTATTCTACATCAGACATCATGTCCAGACACTCCACCTCAAAATGGAGTGGCAGAGAGGAAGAATCGCCATATTCTAGAAGTGGCTCGATCTTTGATGTACACCATGAATGTCCCAAATTTTCTCTGGAGTGAGGCAGTGATGACAGCTACGTTTCTTATTAATCGCATGCCATCAAGAATACTAAATATGAAATCTCCTTGTGAATTGTTGCTAGGTGAGAACAAGTTTGTGGTTCCACCCAAGGTGTTCGGCTGCACTTGCTTTGTTCGTGATCACAGGCCCTCAGTGACAAAGCTTGATCCTCGGGCTGTTAAGTGCATCTTCATTGGCTATCCTGCTGGACAACGCGGATACAAATGTTGGAGTCCTTCTGAGCGGCGCACATTTGTAAGTCTTGATGTTACTTTCTGGGAATCTGACCCTTTTTATGGTGAAAAAACAGATTTGAGTACGATATTTGAAGGTCTTGACCAGCTGTCTAATCCAACTGATCAAGAGGGGGAGAATGTAAGCAGCAGCTGTGATAATGTAAGCAGCAGCAGTGATGGTGCCAGCAGCTCTACTGGACAACAACACCGACTTCCTCTTATTGTTGGGTCCATACCCTTGTTGTTCCAGACGTGCCACAAGAAAAAAGTTGGTCAAAGCCAAATGAAGAACATGCAACACGTGTGTACTCACGGAGGCCAAGGAGTGAACCACAGGGGGAGCAACAGCAACAGGGGGCAACAACCACAGGGGAGTTACAGGTTGTTGAAAATGATTTGCTAGAGGAAAATGTTGAGCCTGAGAGCACAGATGAAAGTTCAGTTGACACCACAGTGGCGTCACTGGATTTGCCTATTGCTTTAAGGAAAGGGAAACGAGCTGCTACGTTGACACAAACTGATAGAGCAGGCTTGGTGCACAACATCGATAATTACGTATCATATGAAGCTCTGTCTCCTTCATACAAGGCATTTGTTGCATCTCTCCAATCTGCTGCAATCCCAAGAGATTGGAAGGCAGCCAAGCAGGATCAGAAGTGGTTTGCTGCTATGAAAGAAGAATTGGATGCACTAAGGAAGAACAAGACCTGGGAACTCACTAGTCTTCCTAGAGGAAAGAATGCAGTCAGTTGTAAATGGGTCTATACCGTGAAGCAAAGTCCTGAAGGGAAGATAGAAAGATATAAAGCAAGATTGGTGGCTAGAGGATATAGTCAAACGTATGGGATTGACTACGATGAAACCTTTGCTCCTGTGGCGAAGATGAACACAGTAAGGGTCCTGATCTCATGTGCAGCAAACTTTGGATGGCCATTACACCAGCTAGATGTAAAGAATGCTTTCCTTCATGGAGATCTACAAGAAGAAGTCTACATGGAAATTCCTCCAGGCCTAGCTTCAGCTGAAACTGAAGGTAAAGTGTGTAGGTTAAAGAAGGCGCTTTATGGGTTAAAACAATCACCTAGAGCCTGGTTTGATCGATTTAGAAGAGCTGTGTGCGAGATGGGATATAGACAGTGTAATGGTGACCACACTGTTTTCTATAGACATTCAACCGAGAAGATCACAATTCTAGCTGTTTATGTGGATGATATTATAATCACAGGAGATGATGCAGTGGAGATAACAAGGGTGAAGAGTTGTTTGAGCAAAGCCTTTGAAGTCAAAGATCTTGGACAGCTTAGATACTTTCTTGGAATAGAGGTGGCAAGGTCAAAAAAAGGAATTGTCCTATCGCAGCGGAAATATATCTTGGATCTTCTCAATGATATGGGAATGATGGAATGTCGCGCAGCTCCAACACCCATTGATCAAAACCAGAAAGTAACAGCTCAATCTGGGGAATTAGTGGACAAGGAAAGATATCAAAGGCTGGTGGGAAGGCTGCTGTACTTGTGTCACACAAGACCAGATATTGCATATGCAGTTGGCGTAGTGAGCAGATATATGCATGAACCGAGAAGTGGGCATATGGACGCTGTCCATCGAATTTTAAGATATTTAAAAGGAACTCCAGGGAAGGGATTATGGTTTCAAGCAAATGGGCATCTAACAATTGATGGTTACAGTGATGCTGATTGGGCGAGTTGTTTGGATGATAGAAGATCAACCTCTGGTTACTGTGTTTTTGTTGGAGGAAATTTGATCGCATGGAGGAGTAAGAAACAAGCAGTAGTATCAAGATCAACTGCAGAAGCTGAGTACAGAGCCTTGTCTCTAGGTTTAAGTGAGATGCTATGGGTAAGAAATCTTCTAAGTGAGTTGAAGGTCCTAAAAGAAGGACAGCTGAATGTTTGGTGTGACAACAAGTCTGCGATCTGCATTGCAAATAATCCAGTCCAGCATGACAGGACAAAGCACATTGAAATTGACAGATTCTTTATTAAAGAGAAGCTTGATGCTGGAATTATCAAGATTGATCATGTGAGCACAGGGCAGCAAATTGCTGATTGTCTGACGAAAGGTTTGGCTCCCAAAGAGTGTGATCGAGCTTGTGACAAGATGGGAATGATCGACATATATCACCCATCTTGAGGGGGAGTGTTGGACTGTTATGGGCTGTGTTCCTGGCTGCAGCCTGTCTAGCTATTCTGGCCCATGTGGCCCATTAACTCAAGTGACCCAGAGGGGTATATAAGTGGAGCTGCCTGTGAGGAAACCCTAAGTGATTCAAGACATACACGGTGGTGGCTGCTGCTCCTAGGTTAGCCACTCTCATCTACTACAAGTATACTAACAACCGAAATACAAAAGTATAAGTATACTAACAACCGCAATACAAAATACACTAACTGAAGTGCAAAGCACAAGTATGCTAAAACCAAACTATAAAGTACAAGTATTCTAAAAGGAGAAGTACAAAGTATACTTCGCGAAGTACTGCAAAGTACGAGTGTAATGAAAACCGAAGCGCAAAGTATACTAACAATCCAAAGTAAAAATATGCTAAAACCCGAAGTACTATGAAGTGCAAGTATATTAATTTTAGAACTACGAAAAAAAATGTATCATCATGAAATCTAGTTTTGAATATCTCGATTCGAGGAGCGCAAGGTAAAACGGCCCGTTATGCGGATAAACTATACACTATTCAGATGAACTATACAATCTCCTCGCATACGGGCGTCTGACGAGAAATCTCACCAATACTTGAGCATTGCAACACTTGTCAAGCATATCGCGCGCCACATGTCGCAGCTAGAGAGAAAGCAACATATATTTGGAAAGGTTGGACATATGTCTTTTAAGACTTTGCAAAATACAGCTAACATAAGGCGGCGATTTGGCTCTAGGGTCTAGATGCACCCATTATGTAAAAAAAATTTAGTTTTTTTTCTCAAAAATGTCAAAAAATTTCAGAAAAAAATCCGGATGTACATTAGAACATTAAGACATTTTCATGCGTCCGAATTTGTCTTTTTTGCACAGGTTTTAAAAAATATTTTTTCTTCCCATAACTTTTCGTGCTAACATAATACGTCTTGAACTACATGCGAAATTTTTATTTTGAATTATTTGATATTATGAAAAATGTTTTTTGGGTAGTAGTGCCGTTGTGAATATCCGCTAACATAATCTCTACTATCTCTTATCTATCTCTACTACGAGTATATAATATGGCTTGGTACGTCGCCATCAAAATAGTTGTATAATTTACAGAGCATGCCCCCGATAAGTGAAATTAACGATTCGAGCTAGACAGGTCCGTATGTCCTCGCGACTGGGCAGTCTCGCTCCCAGGGGCGGAGCTACGTGGTGCTAGCCTGGTGCACAGGCACCAGGGTCGAATTTTTTTTACTAGTGATTTGGTCCGAAATAGCAGCTTTTTGCTAAACACAGTACAACGCAAGCGCTCATATACACGCGCATACACTCACCCCTATGAACGCACACACGAACACCCTACCCCTATGAGCACCTCCGAGAGACCGAGCCGGCGGATCAGGTATTGAGATTGACGAAGTCACCACGGGCGCCTCGCTGTCGACGGGAACGTCGCCTCCCACTGGAGAATATTCCGCCTAAATGAAAAACACCAGCGTCAAACCTGGGGTTTGAACTCTGGTGGGCTGGGGGTACAACCACCCACGTAACCATCTTGCCACAGGCAAGTTCTCGGTCCGAAATAGCAGCTGTGCACCAGGTTGTGGCAGCAGTTGTGCACCATGTTCCACCAAAATTCCCGTGCGCCTTGTTCAGACGTGTGGCTTTTGGGCAAGACAGATTTTCGGCCTACATCAAAGCCCAATGAGTACTAATTGACTATTGGAGTCACGGGAGGCCAGAGTCAACATGCTAGAAATAAATTGATCGACTAAAACGATCACGCCTGTTTCGCGTATCTAACCGCCGCGCGACCCATCCGCTCCTAACGAGGCGAAGCACGATCCCATCAGGGACGGCTGACTCTATGGCAATTGGCGGCGCCCTGCGTTCCAGCCTGCACCATCGAGCACCCACCGATTGCCTAGGCGCCGATCTGACTAGCCACTGTGTCTCCGCCCAACGCTTTCGATTAGAGTTCAAGGTACCAAAATCAAGAAGACCTAATTTTCTGATTCGATTTTGCAATTCCTTGTACGAGCTTATGGCGAAGTGGAGAATTCAGTTCATCTAATTACTCTATGAAATGCAAATACATAGACATGTATCTTCTTTTTTTGCGAATGATAGACATGTATCTAGTAAAAAGAAAATTACCATCAGAAATTCTAGATGATATAAATTGGGAGAAACTGTATGATCTAGGAAAAAAAGAATATAATAAATGATTAGCATCCCAATCTAAAAGAAAAAAGGAAACAGTAAATACTAAAAGGTAACGGTCTAACTTAGAATAAATTATATTTGAATCATTTTGGTTTAGCTGATAGTTTGACCACATCACTAATTAGTGGTTGGATGATATTTTGCCAACATCCTCTTTTTTGTGAGTGGCATCATCATTAGTTTAATCATTACGATTAAAACTTTATCACAATCTATATTCCCGTATTGTGTGGTCTTCTTTTTGTCAACTTATATATGCAAAACTTGTCAAATGCAGCACCGTTAATCAGTAAATTTATGTTCGGTTTCAAATATCGTTGCTTCTATGTCAAAGGTGTGCACCAGGTGATTTTTTTCTAGCTCCGCCCCTGCTCGCTCCGCTTTGAGCACAGAGGGCCAGTAAAAGCGCCGCCACGAGCAGGCCAGGCTCTCCATCCGGTTCGCCGACCCGACGTCCTGGCGGAGCTTCACCAGGTCGCGCACCTCCGCTGCTCTGAGATCGAGCAGGTCGAGTACCTCTGCCGCGTGGAGCTCCATGGAGGGGTGGCACCGGGGAGAAGTGGAGGAGAGGTGGAGCACAGGGAGAAGATGGGGAGGCTGGTTGCGATAGAGGTGGAGGAGGGAGGGGGAGATGAGGATCCGAGATGGGTCGGCCACCGCCCTCCTCTAGCGGCCCGACGCGGATTCACCGAGCCCCATGTCCTGATCCGCCGCCGCCGTTGGATATGGATCTGGACTTCTCAGCCGCTTCCGAATCCGATGAGAAAATCTTGTCGGATTATCCATCAAGGGTGCCGCGGGCTGGACTCCTTGCAGCGGCATCCGGCATGCCCAGGCTCGAAGCAGTCGACCGTAGGCGTTGGGATAGGAGCTAGGCTGAAGGAGCCGAATCTGGAGCAGTTCAAGCTACCGTTCTCTACCTTACCAAATCAGCAACGGGCCCTGGTCAAACCTCGCCTGCATTGTTGATGCACACACAGGCCGCGATGGATTGATTCAGAGTAGACTCAATTGTATAGAAGAGAAAGAGGATGCACACACAAGTTGATGGATTGATTCAGAGTAGACTCACTGGTATAGAAGAGAGAGGATTTCTCTTGTTGCCTTTCCCAGAGAGACGCAAGACTGCAAGAGATAGATGGGTGTGGCTGGTTCGTGCTTTACCCAGTGGACCAGGAGCATGTAGTAAAAAAAAGCAAGTGAAAAAAAAAGGTCGGCTAAATGCAAGTAATATATGAATTTTCTTTGGAAAAAATTAGCTAAAAGATTTGGGTACATAACAGAGGTATAAAATGAGTAATGTCAACACAAAAATGCAGCTAGAAAAAAACTGACCTAATCAAATTCCTGAAACTAGTCGTCAACCCATGCATCCGCACGGGCTAGTTATGTTTAGTTTTGCTATATCCATTTTATATGATAACTTTGATATAGATTTTAAATGTTGTGGTGGGTATGTCGCACATTGGCTACTGATATCTGTCCATAATCATGAGTATTATAATGATTAGGCTTTTATTATCTGGTTATTTTAATATTCTTTTGAGTCTTTACATTTTTATTTTTCTAATGTTATCATTTGCTGATTTCGTTGATATTCAATATTTGCAATTAATTTCAAGTATCCCTAAGATTAACTCATTGATGCGCTATACTTTGTGCGATTTTTTATGTGCGCCGCTTGTTTATTTTGGGTCTTTAGACATTTTGTAAATTACAATTCAAATGTAGGGCTATGAACTGAGTTATTAAAATTTTAAAGGCTGGGGTATTCGGTAGACCACATGCCAGGATATGCATGTGTTTAGGTTTAAAAAAAATCCTAATAGCAGTTTTTCTTCCCAATTAAATTTTCATTTAATATGTTATTATCCATTCACTCCTGCCTGTGTGACTGTACACACGCACCGACAGGCCGACTCCTCGTCTCCAAAATCCCCTCATTCCTCTATTGGAAAAACAATCACTTTGTCTAGTACTCCATTAGCACCCGTTCCTCTTTCATCTTTGAGCTGTCCCCAATTTCTCTATTCGTTCTGGATGTTGCTTTGTAGTGTGTTGTGAGAGTGCCTGGTGGTGGAGGTTCGCCGGGATCTCGACCTTCAGCTGCTGCGCCGACGGGTAATCATCAGCTCGCCCAGCTTCGTCTTCCCTCGCCGTTCAACCATTGCTGCTGACACCTGCTCTACCCGTGTGAGTTGGGACACAGACAGAGTATTTCGGTTCTTCTGTAGATGCAGCTGCGTGTCTAGTTGACCTCGCAAATGGTGGCAAAGTCCTTGTGCATTCTGTCGTCCACGCTGTCCCCGCTGCTCATGCTCTCGACGTCCTCGAGGATCTTGTCGTCAAAGCGGACGACGATGCCGCCACCGATGATGCTTTGTTCTTTCCGATCGTCCCGCCAATTTGGATATCAACGCCGACCTCACCTTCACTGTATGAAATCCAAATTTAAAAAATACCCTGGTGTTTACTACTTCTCTTGATTTCTCCGATTATAATTTTTTATTTTTAAACTAAAATGCCAATTGTCGCATAATTATAATATGAAGTATTTTTGCTATCATGGATTTGTAAGTGTAATATTTTTTTCCTTTGATTATCATTAGCTTTTCTAGTATTTAGACAGTGATAAACAATCTGGGCGTCATGGAGCTTTTCTAGTATTTAGACAGTGATAAACAATCTGGGCGTCATGGAGCTTTTCTAGTATTTAGACAGTGATAAACAATCTGGGCGTCATGGAGCTTCTCTAGTATTTGGACAGAACTAATCGAATTCACATGGGATGATAAACAATCTGCGCATCATGGAAATTTTCAGTTGTTTTTTTAGATACAAAGGACCTCGCCCCAGTTCCATTTCCTCACGAAAACGAAACAGCGTCTTACAGGTTTTTACATAGTCATAGCACTCGGGGATAAACGACCACATGTCGCCCCAGAACCCAGAACGGGAGTTTTAACAGGCGCAAAACAGCCCAACACTAGTGTTTCTCAGGCTGATCGCTGGCAAAACATAACAAGGCTACATAGGAGGAGAACACACCCATCGATCATCAGCTGGAAAGGAAGATCACGCGCTGCGTAACACCTTCCATTCGTCTTCGTCTTCAATCATCACTATCGATGCCGTCTCCAGGGTATGCGCCAGGTCTTGAGTTGTGGATTCCCAATCATCATCCTCTTTGTTGCACTTGGCTCCACATCTCGCCTTCTTCTTCAGAGGCCCATCGAGCAACACCGATTCTCTCACCCTGGATCTCGCCAAGTCAATGGCGGATGAGCTCGAGCCAATCTCTCCAGCCCAACCACCACCCTGCCCAGCATGTCCTTGGCATCTCCTAAGAGTAAAATTTGCCACTGGGAAAGTGTATAGTGTAACATTCTCCACATCACCTGCATGCCAACCCAATTGTCTCTGTTAAAGCAAATATTATTCCTTGTTTTCCACAACACCCACATAACGGCTGCATGGATAACATTGACTCCTATATTTCTTGACTCACTAAGCCAAAGCCCAGCAACTTTTTCAAAGGAGACAGGGTTCAACTTTTTACCAGTAAGTCTACCAATTTCGATCCAAACCATTTTAGCGACAACACAGTCAAACAATAAATGACTGCGCGCTTCAGGTTCAGAGCAAAAAAGGCAAGAAATATCATCTAAAGGCTGTCTCTTGATCAAGTTGTCTCTAGTGAGAATCTTGTTATGAGAAACAAGCCATAGGAAGAAATGAATCTTTGGGGGAACTTTTATTTTCCAAACCGCATGCACATGTGTAGGGTTAATCCCTCTGAAGTTAACAAAAGCATACATAGATCTAGTTGTGTAAATCCCTTTTGATTCAAGTTTCCAGATCACAGAATCCTCCTCATCACTAAAGTGTAAGGATTCAACAAAACCTACTAGCTCATACCACTGCAACATTAGCTGTTGATTAAAGCATCTTCGGAAAGTCAGTTTTAAATTCTGACCATCCCAAGCCTCAGCTACAGTAATATTCTGTTCATTTGACAAAACAAACAGATCCCAATACTGGATGGCTAAGCTAGAGCTTCCCAGCCAATGATCTTCCCAGAACTTAATTTTTCTCCCATTCCCCACTCTCCATTGGTAGCCTATCCTGGCTGCATTAGCTGCCCACAGGACCCCTTTCCAAAAAGGTGAGACTCCAACCGAAGAGCAAGAAAAGATGTTAGGGTCATTGACATTATACTTATGATCAATAATTTGTTTCCAGAGTTTGTTATCCTCCAGATTGTATTTTTTAATCCAAGTTGCTAGCAGACACATATTCATATCAGCTAGATTTGGGATACTCAATCCACCAAACTCCTTTTTTTGGGAAACTAAGCCCCAGCTTGCTAGGTGATACTTGTGATGACCCTCAAAATCATCCCAGAGGCAATGAGCCATCTGGGAGTTTATCAGAGCTATTGCCCACTTAGGGAATTTTATGACACTCATCAGGTAAAGAGGTATACTTGACAACACACTTCTTACCAATTCTAATTTGGCAGCATGTGACATCAGTCTACCTCTCCACCCTGCAGCTTTTTTAACCAGTTTATTTATCAGAGGTTGTAAATCCTCTTTTCTGAGCTTACTATGATGCAGGGGTACTCCCAGATATTTCAAAGGAAAGGTACCTAGTTTACAACTCAACATTTGAGCAAACTCTTGTGCATCCTCAGTAGTGATATTAATAGGAACAAGATCACATTTATGAAAATTTATTCTCATTCCTGAGAGCTGCTCAAAACATGACAATAACCATTTAAGATTGAGAACACAATCCCTATCTTTTTTAAGAAAAGCAAAGTATCATCAGCATACTGCATACTGACAACTCCAGATCTATTAAACCCTATCAGCAACCCAGTAATTAGATTGTTGTTTGCTGCTTTAATAAGCATTTTTGTGAAAACATCTGCCACCAAGTTAAAGAGTAGTGGGGACGCAGGGTCACCTTGCCTCACACCCCTATTGGAGACAAAGAAATCACTATTCATATCATTTATCCTAACACCCACCGATCCTTGATCTAACAAAGATCCCACCATCACAATAAACTTTTTACTAAAACCTCTAGATTTCAACATTTTAAAGAGGAAACCCCTATCAACTTTATCATAAGCTTTCTCATAATCAAGCTTGAAAATAAAGCCAGCTTGTCCACTATGATGCACCTCATGAATAATCTCATGAGCTGACACCACACTTTCCAAGATAAATCTCCCTTTAATAAAAGCTGTTTGGTTGGGTGAAATTAATTTTTCACAAACCACTCCTAGCCTATTTGTAATGCATTTAGAAAAAATCTTAAAGCTACAGTTTGTAAGAGCTATAGGTCTGAATTTCTGTATAGTTACAGCATCAGGCTCTTTTGGGAGTAGAGTAAGCAGAGAGAAATTTAGTCTAAATAAATCTAAGCTACCTCTATCCCAATCTGCAAACATTCTGAACAGATCAGCTTTAACTAAATCCCAAAAAGTCTGATAAAACAGGAAAGGGAAGCCATCTGGGCCAGGGCCCCCCTCAGCATAAGAGCCAAAGACAACTGTTTTAATTTCTTCTTCAGTGAATTTATTATCAAGATAATCATTTTGGTCTTGTGAAACCATATCTTCCACATCCCAAAAATCATCAGCAAGATTAACATCAAGCTTTTGATCTGTGCAAAATAAAGATTTATAATAAGATACAACAATTTTTAATATACTTTCTGTATCATTGACCAGACCTGGGGGGCCTTCCAGCACAGTAACCCTCTATATGTCTGAGAGCTTAATCTCCATGAGGCCAAACCTATTAACCCAGTCATTAAACAGGTCAGCCCACCTCTGATTAATATTACCAGAGCTTTTGTCTGAAGCATGTCTAATGAGATTAAAGTCTCCCCCTACCAGGGTGGGTCCTGTCCAGCCTACAAAAGCATCATGGAGTTCAGTAATGAACTCCAATTTATGCTCATCGTATGCTGTACCATAGACCGACATAATCCTCAAGATATCTCCATTTTGCTTATTCTTAACTACACATGATATGCAAAATGAGAAATTTATCCAGGAGATAACATCAAAGACATCACCATTGACCCCAGCAAGGATACCTCCTGCTGTGCCATTTGCTGGCAACCAGTTCCAGATAAACCTATCATGAGGATCTAGAACATGTAATTGGGTAGTGGTAAAATCTTCTTTTTTTGTCTCAGAAAGACTAATAAAATCTGGATGATTTTCTCTAATGAGATCTCCAGTTCTAGCAAACCTATCAGGTCCATTCAGACCCCTTGAGTTCCAAATGAAACCTATCATTTTGCTTGAAAGATTAACTTTCTCTTAGTACCCCTCTTCCTACCAGATACCTCCATCCAGGCACTATTAGTAGGTGAGGCCTCACTATTGTGAGGAGATTCATCCTGAGGTTGTTCTCCATAATGGGAGCCATCAACCTCATTTGAATCAGCAACTATATCTAAATTAGCAGGCAAGAACATATCAGGGTGGTCCACATGAAAGGACTCTAGCCTAGGAATTTTTCAGTTGTATCAGATGATGTCATTTTAATCAGATACTATTTTGTATGTGTTCTACATGCCATTTGCTTCTCCTGTCAGAAATGGTTTGGGAAGCATATTCCTTACCTTGATTGTAGTATAGTTCCCTTCTGGTGTGCACCCTCCACTTTTACCCGGGCTTGGGACCGGCATTGGCAGTGTTATGCACCCCCTCCCCATATGCATACCCAATTAAACTTAAATGGAAATATAATTCTAAAATAGAAGATAAGTTGCAAACTATAACCTTTAGTATTCGACACAATAATACTTGAAGTAAATAGTTTGGTGTCCATAAATACACTAATTAACTTAGAACTTACTAATCCTACATGAATCGGCACCAAATGGTCATTCTTGTTTGCAATAACTTGGTGTTGTAGCATTGGAGAACAGATCCAACCTGTCACAAATTGAATTTCATTCAAATTGTAATCATGGCAATATTGAAGTTAATTAAATGAACAATTTTTCATGAATTATGATTATAGAATACTTACTAAGAACCGTACAGAGAGTAAAGTAGAAATATTCAGAGTTCTCTTCCACTAAAGTATCTCTTTGTACACAATATTCTTGGCCAAATTATTTCCTTGAGATTCTTCATCGGAGATTAGAACTTTAAGTCCATCTCTACTTGTGACTCATGAAACAGCTACATAGAGTTGGCCATGTGAAAGTGCATGTGTTGCCCCATGCGTGGTTTTGGTAATTAATGACAATCCTTATGAACTTATGTTTGTATTGAGTTATTCTTATAGGTTTGTCCATTGGCATCGCTTGAACTCCATGTGTTGGATTCAAGGTTGTATGCCATCAAGATAATTGATTATAATGGACATATTTGATATGATCAAGAAGAGAAGAGAAGATACAAGGTTGATCAAGTCTAAGTGCAAAGAGTAGATTCAAGTTGATCAACACACAAAGCTAAATGATGTACCATTTGGTTCACGTGATCCAATGGTATGGTAAGAAATTGTCCATATGGCTTTGTTTACTAACCCATGATATATGTATGTGGAGTATCTTTGTTGGGTTAGGTATCTTTCCATGAGCTCGTATCAAAAGGAAGATTTCATTTAGCTCATGGAGAATGACGTCAAGTGGGGATCGTCGTCAAGTTTGAGAAGAGCAAGTTCAAGAGAAGAATCTCGAAGAAATCTTATGCTTGAATCTTGCCACCCATTTGGAGATAATGGCCAAGTGAAGATGTGCCTAAGAGAGTCTCTCCCATAGGAGTATGGGGGAGCAACATATGAGTCTTCACCAAGCAAAGCGCAATCAAGAAAGGTGGTCCACTTGAAGAGACCAAGATCGTTATCATCTAGCTCAAGAGGAATGCGCAAGGCAAAGGTATGATCTTGATAGGGTTTCTATTTTACCGGTCTCGTGGTGTTAGTAGGAGACCGGGTTATAGGATAGACGGCGTACTATCAAGAGGGGCTCTCAAGTGAGTAACTTGATCGCATCTTTGTGGAGAGCTCAAACCTTTGCATACTTGGCATATCATTCTTTCTTGGTTCTTATTTGGCTTTTATCCATGTGAGGATTTAGAGCTTGTGTTCATCTCCATACCAAGCTCTAGTTCATCAAAAACGGATTTAATATGAATATCTTGTTGCGTTTTTGATTTTGGAGATTTTACCGGTTTGTCTTTTATAAGAGAGGTCAAACTCTCCTCTTGTGGTTTCCTCCTCACATGATGGACTATGATGTGTATATGCATAATCTTGTAGAGCTTGTGAGTATCTTCTAACAAGACCAAGATCATAGAAAACGGAGTCCGGATGAAAAACTTATTGTGTTCTTGGTAATGGCACTAGTAGGAAAACCCAATTCTATGGAAGCTTATTCTGTGGCGCACCTCATAGCCGTGCGCCACAGAATCTTATTCTGTGGCGCACCAGCCATGGTGCGCCACAAAATAGCCTTATTCTGTGGCGCACGGCTATGAGGTGCGCCACAGAATAAGCGCGGGCCCCACACCAACGCACGGGTCTGCCACTTTTGACCTTATTCTGTGGCGCACTGGGTCAGGTGCGCCACAGAATATGTTTATTCTGTGGCGCATCCATGCAGGTGCGCCACAGAATAAGGTGCTCTGGCCCCACAAATAATTGGGGGAACTATTCTGTGGCGCACCCCTAACTGGTGCGCCACAGAATAAGGCTATTCTGTGGCGCACTGGGTCAGGTGCGCCACAGAATAACTGTACCAGATATTTTATAAGGCCATCTCCACCCACTTTCCCCTACCCATTGCTCATTTCCTCTTCTTCCTCCTCTCCTCCCAACTCGTGGTGCTCCTCCTTCCCATCCATTTTTGACCATATATTTCTCCTTTTTTTTTAGTTAAACTTATTTTGGTTGATAGACTCCTCCATACATAGTCTCCTCTCTCCCATCTTCTATTTTGGATCAAATCTACAAGGTGAGAAAGGTTATTGTGCTTTGACCATCTTGTTGGAAATGTTTGGAGGTACCTTGAGAGACCCTTGAGATTGCCGGAACGTCGATTAACTTCCGTTCCGGCAACTTCGGGTACTCCATATGTCCCTTTTTTAGCAAAGGTCATGCCGGATTTTTTCGTGAAATTTGGCATGACTTTGCTAAAAATAGGACATGTGGGGTATTAATTGTGCTTGTGCTTCCGACCATCGTGTCGTTGAGATGCCGGACTGAGATGTGTTGTGTGTGTTTGTGTGTGCATGCATGTTGCGGCTCTAATTAAGTTATGTACTCTCGTTTCTTCTCTATGTATAGCGCGTAGTCAACCATGGTCATAATGATGAGCTCCAGTCAAATCAGAACATACAAGGACCAAGCGAAGGCGGACATGATTCGGTCCAACGGGAGGCAGATAAGATGTCCGTGTCGAAAATGCAAACATGAGAGGTGGATACACCCTGATTCTGGATTATTGGAGGAGCACCTGCTCAGGCACGGTTTCATGCCGGAACAAGCCAAACAAGATCATCGTCATGACGAAGGAGATGCCCGCGGCGGACAAGATGATG
The DNA here is from genome assembly GCA_947311845.1 of Poa pratensis. Classification (NCBI taxonomy): domain Eukaryota; kingdom Viridiplantae; phylum Streptophyta; class Magnoliopsida; order Poales; family Poaceae; genus Poa; species Poa pratensis. The sequence goes on along the minus strand of CAMZMU010000044.1, from coordinate 37,246,560 downwards.
ATGACGAAGGAGATGCCGGTGACGGACAAGATCATCATGATGACGAAGGAGATGCCGGCGGACATGATCATCATGACGAAGGAGACGAGCAGACCCCGCTAAGTTCGGGCTTGCAGGATGCTCATTTTCAAGAACTGCTTCTCAGTCAGACGAGCAACGACAGAGAGAAAGCCAAGCTAGCGCAAATGGGGATAGACGGGATCACTCCGTTGTATCCTGGGTGCCGGCCTCAGGATACGCGCTTGCAAGTAACGCTTAATGCTATGGAGATGAAGTCGGGAAACAGTTGGACCGACAAGAGCTTCAACCAGAACCTGAAATTCTGGCACGATATTCTCCCCGAGGGTAACACATTACCAACTACTATCGAGGAGGCCAAGAAAGTCCTGTGCCCTCTTGACCTACCGCACGAGAGATACCACGCCTGCATCAATGATTGCGTAATTTATCGGGGCGATTACGAGGACTTGACCAAATGTCCGGTGTGCGGTCACGGACGGTACAAGAGTGGAAAGAAGAAAAATCCTCGAAAAGTGGTATGGTACTTTCCTATCACTCCCCGTCTTCAGCGGTGGTTCGTGGATCCTAAGGAAGCAAAGCTCATGCAATGGCACGCGGAAAGGGAGAAGCCCGCAGAAGATCCGGAGAAGGGCACCATCCTGACACACCCTGCAGACGCTAGCAATTGGCAAGCATTGGACATCGCCTTCGAAGATTTTGGGCGCGACGCAAGGAACGTCAGGCTGGGTATGTGCACAGATGGAATGAATCCGTTCTTCAATGGCACACATAGCACCTGGCCCGTGTTTGTATGGCCTTACAACCTTCCCCCGTGGCTGTGCACGAAGTCAAAGTACATACACATGAGTATGCTTATTCAGGGTCCGAAACAACCAGGTGTCGACATACATCTGTATTTCGAGCTGTTGAAAGAGGAGTTAGAAACGTTATGGAAGACGCCTGTCCGTACGTGGGACGCCTACACTAAAGAATATTTCAATATGAGCGCCGCGTTGCTCACGACGGTGCAGGACTATCCTGGAATGTCGTCTGTATCGGCCCAGGTGGGCCACGGATTCTGTGGATGTATCAGGTGCATGGATGAGACCCCGCATATCCAGCTACCAAGAATACAAGGGTCTTCGAAAACCGTGTACCCAGGGGCTCGAAGGTGGCTTCGCATGGACCACCAGTGGAGAAAACGCGGGGATTTGTTCGATGGTCAAGAAGAAAGAGAAACAAAACCGATCCCGAGGACCGGCATGGAAATTGATGAGCTTTTGACAAATTGGGAGGAGTGCCCTGCGCCGGGAAAGAAGCGACCGAGGGTAAAACCGCTGCTGGGTGTATGGAAAGCGAGGTGTGCTTTCCATGACTTGGAGTACTGGAAGGTCCTCCACACGCCCCATAGCCTCGATGTAATGCACATTACGAAGAATGTTACCGAGGCTGTTCTTGGCACTCTTTCAAACATGCCGGAAAAGACCAAGGATGGGAAGAAAGCACGATACGATCTGAAATGGCTTGGCATCAAGAAAGATATTCACGGCCCCGATAGTGATGATGATGATGATGATAATGATGACCAGACGGAAGGGACTCAAGGTCGCCGCAAAAGGAGGAAGAAGAGCGCGGTTGTGCTTCCACCTACCTGCTTCACTATGAGTCCGGAGGAGCTCAAGCAGTTCTACAAGTGCCTCTTAGGAGTCAAATTTCCTAACGGTTACGCGGGGAAGACAAGCAGATATCTGGACGAAACAAAGAAGAGGTTCAGCGGGATGAAGTCTCACGATTGTCATGTGCTTATGACGCAGATAATTCCCGTTGCGATCCGAGGGATAATGGACGATCATGTCCGTGATACGCTGTCTGCACTTTGCAACTTTTTTGACGTCATCAACCGTAAGTCGATCGGCGTGAGGCAGCTCCAGAAGATACAGGATGAGATCGTGGGGATACTATGCGAGCTCGAGATTTACTTCCCGCCCGCGTTCTTTGACATCTGCGTGCATCTCCTTCTCCACGTCGTTGATGACATACTGAAGCTCGGTCCGACGTTCCTGCACTACATGATGCCGTTCGAAAGGCAAACGGTGTCATCAAAGGATTCGTTCGCAACAGGGCCCGTCCAGACGCAAGCATGGCCAAGGGCTTTCTGACCAAAGAGTGCATCACCTTCTGCCAGAGTTATCTAAGCACCGAGAACGAGGATGTTGGTCTGGCCACCAGGCCGCACGTCGGCAGGCTCGCTGGTTTTGGTCACCGTGAGGGCTACCGCTCACTCCCTGTCTTGATTGATGGTCGACACGTCGACTTCGATAGGGCTCACCGGGTCGCGCTACAACACTTAGAATTGATCGAACCTTGGGTGGAAGAGCACAGAAGCATAATCGAGAAGAACTACATCGACCTGGGCCGGCCGAGGAAGAACGGAGACGTAACCATAGAGCACAACTCCAGCTTCACGCGTTGGTTCAGGGAAAAGCAACTGTCCGAATCACGGGTCAGAAAGCCAAGTACGGAAGATGAAAAACTCATATTCTCCATATCACAGGGCCCCGCGCAGAACGTGAAGACCTATCAGACGTACGACATCAATGGTTACAGATTCTGCACCGAGGAAAAGGACAGGAGTAGCGAATATCAAAACTCAGGAGTAACTATGCTATCCTACGCCGATGACGAGGCTACCGTCAAACAAAGATACTTCGGAAGGATAGAGGAGATATGGGATCTCAACTACTGTGGAGAGTCGGTGCCAATGTTCCGTGTGAGATGGGCCAAGGACGTCGTCAAAGAAGGCCGGTATTTCACCACCATGGTTATACCCGAAGCCAACTCGAAGAAAGCCTCCGCGAAAAATGAGCCATGGGTACTCGCTAGCCAAGTTGAGCAATGCTTTTTCATTACCGACCCGTCAAAGCCTAGCCGTGTTGTCGTGAGGAGGGGCAAGAGGAGCATCATCGGAATGGAAGGAGGCGCCACCGAGCAAGAATTGGACAAGGAGCCAAAGATCGAGGAGGAATTCGACAAGTTCTTCGACATGCCTACTACTAATTCTAAAGAAAAAAGGAAGACCTCCCTACCTACCAAAGGTTGTCCGTTCACGCGAAGAAGTCTCAAGGTGACCGGCCTAAGCTATTCAACCGCCAAGAAGGGAAAGAAGAAATGCTAGTTTGGAACCGGCCGGGACGAAGATCGAAAACTTTTTTGTGTATTATATATAATTTGTTTTGTATGAGAGACAAGCATATTTGTATATATGTAATTTGATATATATGGCACAGTTTCAATATTTGTATTAACTGTTTTTTATTAACATGTGTGTAAAAACAGAAAATTTAAATAAAAAAACCAACTATTAACTTTTTTTTATTAACATGTGTGTAAAAACAGAAAATTTAAATAAAAAAACTAACTATTCTGTGGCGCACCCTTATCGGGTGCGCCACAGAATAAGCTAATTCTGTGGCGCACCTCTAGGTGGATGCGCCACAGAATAAGGTCCTTAACACGATAACCCTTCGCTTCTGCGCTAGCACGCCGCCAGCCAACTATTCGTCTCTCCCTCGCCGCCGCCTCCCCGCAGGAGCTCACCACGCCCACCTCCTGCTCCTGCACGCCCACCCCCACCTCCTGCTCCTGCACGCCCCTCCGCCGTCGGGGTCGACCCCAGCCCCTCCGCCGTCGCCGCCTGAGGAGGAGGAGGAGATCAAGCCCCCACCCCCACCTCCTGCTCCTGCACGCCCACCCCCACCTCCTGCTCCTGCACGCCCCTCCGCCGTCGGGGTCGACCCCAGCCCCTCCGCCGTCGCCGCCTGAGGAGGAGGAGGAGATCAAGCCCCCACCCCCACCTCCTGCTCCTGCACGCCCACCCCCACCTCCTGCTCCTGCACGCCCCTCCGCCGTCGGGGTCGACCCCAGCCCCTCCGCCGTCGCCGCCTGAGGAGGAGGAGGAGATCAAGCCCCCACCCCCACCTCCTGCTCCTGCACGCCAAGGAGGGCGCCGACGACCGGGAGCGCATCTCAAGGCCGGCCACGAGCAGGAGGTCGCCGGGCATCTCGCTCACAAGGCCCACCGCCGAGACCACGACGACGCCTCTGTCCTCTACCTCGTCGACGTCCTCACCGAACCCAAAGGTCCAAATTTTTTTCTTTGGCCGCGCTCGAATGAGAGTTTCGCCTCTTAAATGATAGGAACAGGAGTTTATTTAGTTGACTCAAATAGTTTTACTGGAATTGGTTTTCTTTGGAGTCGGTTTTCCTCAAAACCCGACTGGGATGGGCAACTGTTGGAGTCAGTTCATGTTTTTTCTACTAAAACGACTTAGGTACCATCTCTAGTTTGGACTGAATGAACTAATTTGATCATATACTGCAAAGTGAAGTCCAAAATTCTCCGTATTACAAACTTTTCAAGTTAGCTCGAATTAATTTTTGAGCTGAACTGGCTGTGACAGGGATGCAAGAGGGGAACAAGAGGTGCTTCTTTTCTGTGCTACCACAACCATCGTGTCGTGGATGTTGCCGGCCGGAGATGCCAGCTTCTTTTCTGTGCTACCACGACCATCGTGTCGTGGATGTTGCCGGCCGGAGATGCCAGCTTCTTTTCTGTGCTACCACGACCATCGTGTCGTGGATGTTGCCGGCCGGAGATGCCGGCAACATGATTTGTGAAATCTATGCAGGTACCCCGAGAGGCCCTTGAGATTGCCGGAACGTCGATTAACTTCCGTTCCGGCAATTTCGGGTACTCCATATGTCCCTTTTTTAGCAAAGGTCATGCCGGATTTTTTCGTGAAATTTGGCATGACTTTGCTAAAAATAGGACATATGGGGTATTGTGCTTGTGATCCGACCATCGTGTCGTTGAGATGCCGGCCGGAGGTGCCGGCCGTAGATGTGTTTTTTTTTTGTTGGAAATGCTTGCAGGTACCCCGAGAGGCCCTTGAGATTGCCGGAACGTCGATTAACTTCCGTTCCGGCAATTTCGGGTACTCCATATGTCCCTTTTTTAGCAAAGGTCATGCCGGATTTTTTCGTGAAATTTGGCATGACTTTGCTAAAAATAGGACATATGGGGTATTGCGACTAGTGCATGGGCCGGGGTATCTTAGTACTTATTAGTTAGGTGATTTTTTTATCTTAAATTTGTTATACTAACTTTTTGCCTCTTTTTAATGCAGTGCAAACATGGCCGACAATGACGAGGCTGGGGTTTCTGGAACAAGGGGCGAGGAACCGATGGAGCAAAATATTATGATTCCGAGTTTCATCTCAGAGGCGGTGACAAAGACGTTCATGTCGCTCTTTACAACTATATGTGAGTCTGTCAGGGTTTGGACTGAGGGAGGGAAAAAAGGGCCTGCCCCAGTGATCAGCTTCGGCTCCAGACAGTACCCAATACTGCCTCCAGAAGATACAGCAGATACAGCAGAGAAGAAGAAGAAGCACAGGAAGAGGAGTAAGCCAGCTCCGAAGACGAAATGTAGCACCCCGGGGTATGTCCGGAGTGATCCCATGATACCACCCCGTGCGGGTGACTTGTCGTCCCGGTTGCATGAAGCTGGTCAACCGATACTGCCTTCGGAGCTGCTCCACCTCGCAGATGGATGCATGGCCCCTTTGCAACTTGCTATCTTGAAGCTAGAGGACAACCTTCTTAAAGACGAGAATCCAAACTACCCGGTGTTCACTGTCAAGGTGCCAGACTATGTTGACTTCGTTGATGAATCTCCAGCGGATCTGTTCTTCATATCGTGCGAGGACGTCTTCAACTTGTTTCACTTTAAACGGCTGGACTATAACTTGGTCCGCCTATACGCGCTCAGCCAAGCGATGATGATCAGGAGAGAACAAACCCCGTACGTCAAGGTAGTGGATCCCTACTACATGCGGGACAGCCAGCTGGAGGAAGGATCACCGACACGGGCCAGGGCCACGGAGTACCTCCAGAGAATCATGCTGAACATGAGCACAAAGACCAGCCTTCTTCTGCCTTTCTTTTTCAAGTAAATCCGCATCTAGTCGCCGCTGTCGTATCTTATGCTTTCTTATAGATTTCTTCTGTTGTGTTGATCCTTTCCAATATTCCATTTCAATTGTGTTGAGCAGTGACAAGTACTCAGTACTCATCGCCGTGCACCCGACGTGGTCAGTTGCCACATATTTAGACTCAGGGACGACGCCGAAAGACTACACTAGAATTAAGGGTGTTCTCAATGAGGCTCTCGAGGGCTACGCCAAAAACGGAGGTTCCTTCGAGAAGAAAGGGAAACATGTAATTGACAACACACACAAGTTTCACCATGGGACTGGGTTTCATTGCATCAAGCAAAAGTCTGGCAACGTGGATGCCTTCTACGTCCTCTTACACATGAAATCGTATGTCCGGGATGCAGTGATAACGAATTTGCCATATCGTCTCCAAGAATGGGTCAAATATGATGAGGATCTCACCGATGATGACCTTAGAGCAGACTTCCATCGCATCCAGTTACAGTTATCGAAAATCATCCTGGAAGATGTCAAGACAGCAGGGGGGTCCTTACACAACGCCAGAGGTAGAAACCTTGCTTCTTTCTTTTCTATATTAGATGAATAAATCATACTCTAGTTATATCATGCATTAATCAAATATATATCCCAACCGATTTTCAGCGTTGTCTAAGTGGGAGATCGAAGAACGCCTAGATAAGCAGAATGACAGGAGGACGTGGATGACGAAAGACGGCATTAATCCGTTTCCGGAGCGAATCAGGAAGAAGGATCCATCATACGGGTTTTTCTCTATTTGATCTTTTTGTGGTAAGTTGATATGCACGAGAAGACACATCTCGTGCCACTTCTAAGTATGAGGCATTAATTTTTTTCAATTTGTCTTTGACTAAATCTAGTCTTTTGAATCTTATTTTAATTATGTTCCAATTCATTCTTGTTTATAGTTTTGTATCCTCTAGAATGCCGATGATTCAAACGTTGTGACACTATATATGTGATTCAGGGGCGACGTGAGTGAGACCTGTGTGCCTTCTACTTGGTTCCACAAGGTTATCAGGATTCCTTGTGTGTTCTCGATAATATTCTACGTATATATGAGGCATTAACTTTTTTGAATCTTGTTTTGTCTTTGGCTACCTCTAATTTTTCAGACGATGCGATATACTTTTAGTTATGTTACTTTAATTACCTAGCTCTAGTCTTATTTATAGTTTTGTATTCTCTTTAATCAGAATTCTTGATTTTATTTGACTAACACTTTCATCTTTGTCTTGTGTACAGATAGATGACGAAGTGGTACGCGGAGACAAACTCAAGGGCCTCTCGGCAAACCGTTCCCGGCGCCGCTCCGCTCGTAGCGCTCGCGAAGAAGGCTACATGAGATCGTCGTGTTCCCGCTATTGCTCACCGTCAACGCCGAGATGTAATCTATTCGATCCTAGTGTAGGCGGTGAACACTTCATTTTGTAACGTGGGCAACGATTCGATGAACTTTTGTATATCTCAACAATTGTGTAAAACTTCCGCACTTTTGTATCAACTTGTGATGACATATATTAGTAATGTGTTTGTTTTGATATATCTGTGAAAATATATCTCTGTTTCTGTTATATCTGTGTAAATATGAAATATACATGTATTCTGGTATTATACTGGTATTTGGTATTTGTATGAATATACGGGTACAGTACTGCGCAGTAATTCTGTGGCGCACCCTGGACTATTCTGTGGCGCACCCTATTCGGTGGCGCATGGTCGCACGGGTGCGCTACAGAATAGTTATTCTGTGGCGCACCAGGCTCGGTGCGCCACAGAATAGCCTCTATTCTGTGGCGCACCAGGTGGTGCGCCACAGAATAGCTTATTTAGTGGCGACTATTCTGTGGCGCACCACCCATGCGCCACAGAATAGCAAAATGGTGCGCCACAGAATAGTTTTTCTGTACTAGTGTGGAGGTTTTACCGGTTGTTCTTTTATCGAGAGGTCTAACCTTTCCATTTGGTTTTATCCTCCCTTGTTGGACTATGATGTTTCTATACATGATCTTGTAGAGCTCTTCGTTGTGATTCCAACGAGCCCAAGATCATCGAAATCGGAGTCCGGATGAAAAAGATATTGCAGTTTCCGTTTTGCTGTTTCTGTGCGTGTCTCTGGCTAAACCGGAATATTCCGGGCCGGGGGCCGGATATTCCGTCCCTAAAAGGTGTTTTTAGCCCTGTTTCTGCCCCGAGTGCGAGCCTCTGCCTAAACCGGAATATTCCAGGTCAGGGGCCGGAATATTCCGGCCCTAGCAGGTGCAGCGACTATATTTTGGGGAGGGACTATAAATATCCCTCCCCTTCTTCAACCTTGAGCTGAGCTGGTTTTCCCCTTCTCTCTCCTCCATTGTTGCAAGCTCAAAACTACAAGATCTCCAAATCTCTCCACCCAAACTCGTTGATATTTGGAGGATTGAAGGAGAAGACCTAGATCTACATTTCCACCAATCAATCTCTCCTCTAAGTGAGGGGAACCCTTTTGATCTTGTTCTTGAAGTTCCATTTGTTGAGTTCTTCTTTGTTCTTCCTCTCTTCTCCCCCCATAAGCATTAGTTGCTTGTGGTGGGATTTGAGAGTGAACGATTTGAGAACTTGTGCTCTTGCCATTGCTTTGTGCATCGGTTTGTGCTCTCCACGAGGATTCGTGGAAGTTGAAAGCTTGTGAACTTGTTACTCTTGGGTCTTTGGACCCTAGACGCCCGTGTGGTGGTTGAGACCCTTGTGGTCACTTGTAGCTGTTCGGGAGCCCCCAATCCCGTTGTGGGTTGTGCCCCGGATCGTTGTTGAAAGGCTCCGGATTTCTGCCTCGAAGGATTCCGATAGTGGAAGGTGAACCAAACCTTTGTGGTGCGATTCATCGGAGAAAGGGTGAGCCTTTGTGGTTGAGATCGACCTTTGTGGTGCCTCACACCTCTCCAACGAGACGTACTCCCCTAAAAGGAGGAACTCGGGAATACATCGTCTCGCGTGCCTCGGTTATTTCTATACCCGAGCTTTTTACTTATGCACTTTACATTGTGATAGCCTTCGTGCTTGAAGTATTATATTGCTATCACCTTGTTGCTTGTCTTGCTTAGCATAAGTTGTTGGTGCACATAGGTGAGCCTAGTTTATTTAGGTTGTTGGCTTGTTAATTTAAACACCTAGTTTTATTCCGCAATTATCAAGCCTAAACCGGAAAAGTTTTAATCGCCTATTCACCCCCCTCTAGGCGACATCCTTGTCCTTTCAATTGGTATCAGAGCCTGGGCTCTCTTTTTGGGCTTTACCGCCTAGAGAGTAAAGATGTCGTTTAGAGAATTAGTGCACGATCCCACTTTATATTCGATGGCACAAATTATGATGTTTGGAAAATTCGCATGCTTAACCTTCTTAGGGACATAAACCCAAATTTTAAGAGAATTGTAGATATGGGTTTTTCTCCTCCAAAGGATTCCCAAAAGTTATCTTTAAGGATGAGGAAAACTCTTATCTCGATACTCGTGTATCTAATTGTCTATATGTGTTTTGAGCGATGTAGTTCTTGCATCAATCATGCCTTTTCGGAACGCTCATGAGCTTTGGACCAAGCTTCAAGATAAATATGAAGTGTCCAATATTATTGAGGATGATTGTTCTCCTCCACCTCCGGCCGTGACGAGTTCACAACTTCTTCCACTTCACCAACATGTGATTTGTCACAAGGTAATGATATGGTGAGTGGTGATAGAAATTGCTTTGTTGATGGTGAATATTCTATTGACTATACTTCATCTCTATCTCATTGCAATGTTCTATCTTTGGACTTAAACACTTCTAGCACTCCAAATTTTACATGCTAGTGTTGATAGTCCTTGCATATCATGTAATAGTTGTTTAACTAAATCTCATGATGATATGCTTCATTTGTCTTGTTGCCATGAAAACAATACTTCCATATCCTCTATTTCTTGTGTGGCTAACAATGTAGAGGAATCCCAACATTTGTTGGAACAAGACGTGGATCTCAATGGTGCTTCAAGTATCTCTTCACCATCTTTGTCCACTACTCATTTTTGCCTTATGGCTAAGGATTCAAAGGTTTCTCCACCTTTGGAACCCTCTCCATCTTGTGATGATGTGGATGAGGATTCTCATGGAGAACTTATGGATGTTGAATCCATAACAAAGAAGGGTGAGATGGTATTTGGTGCTCTCCCAAAGGTAGCAAAGCTATCCCTCCTCTAAGTGAAATCATTTTTATGCTATTAAGAGTAGGGAAATCATTGAGGACTTGGAAACTCAATTTCTCGAGAAATGTCAAATTGAGAGAGAGGATGCCGATGAAAAGGCATCCTTAATGAATGCCCTTGAGGAAGAGCAAGAGCTTCGAGTGTCTCTTGAGGAGAAACTTGAATCTCTTGATGAACAAATGATCTTATTATTGCTAAAATCATTAAGGAAAGAGATCATGCTATTGCTAAATATAAAGTGCTTAAAAAGGAAAAGTTGAATTTGGTGTTGGCAATGCTAGACTAATTGAGGACATAGAGAGACTTGACAAAGCTCATAAGGCTTTGGAAAGTGAACACTCTCTCCTTATCAAGTCTCATGATCAACTCCAAACTCAACTATCTAAAAATGATGAGCTTGCCAAGTTGTCTTCTTCCATTTCTAATGTTAATGATGCTTGTGCTACTAACTCCACTTCTTGTGAAGCATCTATTTTGAAGGAGAATGTTGAGCTAAGGGCTCAACTTGAGTTGCTAACTAGCAAGTATGGGATATTGGAAGAAAGTCATGAAAAGCTCTCTAGCTCTAATGAGGATCTTCTAGCATCCCATGCAAGGCTAAAGTTAGCTCATGAGGCTATCTACAAAGGTAACATCTTGTGAGCCTCATGTGGACAAGGCACAACTCTACTAAAATGCTATATTGCCATGTGCTAGTCCTAGTAATTCATCTCACACTTGCTAATCTTGTGATGAATTACTTTCCATGCCTTGTTGCTCTAACAATGAAGCTTCTACTTCCTCTAGTATTTTGTTGATACTAACCATGTAGAGGAATTAAATGAGCTCAAGGCCCAAGTCACTTCTTTGAAGAAAGACTTGGAAAAGCGTCATGTTGGGATTCACACTTGACAATATGTTGAGTGTTCAAAGACGCCCCAATGACAAGAGTGGACTTGGATTCAACTCCAAAAAGAACAAGTCCAAGTATCAAGAAGAAAAGGGCCAAGAACAAGTTAAAGATTCGGCCAAGATTGTTTGCTTCAAGTGCAAAGTTGAAGGGCACCATGTTAGATCTTGCCCTTTGAAGAAGAAGCTCTTAGTGAGAAGCAACAAGGGAAGAAGCCTCAAGTTCAAACTCAAGTTCCTCAAGTTGAAGAACGGCCTCTTCCCAAGAAGAATCAAGCTACCCCTCCTCAAGTCAAGATTCCAACTAAGAAGAAGGAGGAAGCAAATGTTGCTACATATGCCGTGAGAAGGGTCACTTTGCTTCTTCATGCACTAATGGTACCTTATCCAACCCCATTATAATTGATGATGTTTATTCTCTTCGGAAGGATAAGGTTGGCAATGTGTTTGCCAAATATGTTGGTACTCAAAGTGGTGTCAAGAAAAGAACCATTTGGGTTGCCAAGCCTATTGTGACTAACCTCTTAGGACCCAACTTGGTTGGGGACCAACAAGCTAAAACTTGATCAATAGGTGTTGTTGGAGGGCATTGGAGACTTGGCTACATCATGAAGAATTAAGGGATCTTCATCAATTATATTCTCTCAAGCCAAGTCATTTGGATTATATTGTTCTATCTCATATCCAATGTTCCTCCTTGCGGTAACTTTTATTTAAATCATATATACATTGAAAGTTGCTTGCACCCTTGCATGTGTTAGGTTTTGTACCTTGCTAGTGTTTGTATGTGTTGTGCTCTCTACTTACTTATCTTGAGAAATCAAGTATGTGTATTTGGTTTGCACACCATTACTTGTTTTGAGCCTTATTGCTTTTATTTGCTATCTTATCTTGTTGGCTCTCTTTGAGAGATTAATGGACTTCCATTTTGGGAGAGTGATATGCTTCGTGCACTTCACAATCCTAAAAATGTGTGTACATGAGGAATACCACTTAGTGTGATATATCAATATTATCTATTCTCTATGTGGTATGTCTTGCTCATGAGAAATTCAAATTCTATAATGTCCATTAATTTCTCTAGTTGGTTTTGTTTGCCTCTTGTTTTAAAATAAATGGATTATCACATTATGGGGGAGTAATAAGCTATGTGCATATTACAAGCCTAGAAAATGTGAACATGTGAGGTTTTGCCACCTAGAATTGATATTGCTAATTATCTTGTTCCTATGTGGCATGTTTCTCAAACAAGTTCCATATTTGCTTAAATGCCTTTTGTCTCTCATCTTTTGGATCTTGTGTGTGAGAGAGTTTCTTGGTGCTTTGCATGATCGTTGATCAAATTGAAGCCGTCAAGAATCTCTATCTAAGCATGTGTTTCAATTCCTATCTTTGACATATGCTTATTTGTTGTGAAGTTGGTCTTGTGTTTCATTCCTATTACCACCGAGAAATATCTCTATACTCCTTGTCCATGACAAGTGATACTCATAATTGTGGTGGAATTTGTAGACCATCTTCATTTGGCTCTTGCTTTGAATTGCCTTTTTTTATTGCCAATTTTGTTTTATCAAACTCCTCTTTTGTCTTGCTTGTATCTTTTTGGATTCGTTGTGTTCTACCCAAAATTTGTTTTGTGCTTTCTTGAGTTAGGAAAAGCAATGATCCCATCCTTGTGCATTCACATTCAAGTCATACTTCTAGATAATGCACTATTCTTGGGGAAGCTATCCTACATTGAGTAGAACACTATTCTTTAAATTGGTATTGGATTTTATTGCTTTCCTTGAACATGACTAGTGTTTGAATAATATGTATGGAGAGTGATGATCCATTTGTGTGCATTTGTATTCAAATGCAAGATCATAAATAATGCACAAATCTTGGGGGAGCAATCCTATATGCTTTTGAATTTAGTTGTCTTCAATTGGCTTTTATCCCGATGACATGTCTCTTTGGAAGACAAACATTTTTCGTCTTGGTACCTTGTGCCATCATGAAAAGTGTAGAGGGTTTGGTTTATTCCTTGATGGTATTTTCATCAATTGGTATCTTGCTTTCATTTGGTATCTTTTCAAAGTGGTATCTTCAATCATGTGTTGATTTGGGTCTTTGATATAATTTGGATAATTCTTTTTCTTGTCACACTTGTGTGTGCTTTCTTGATTTAATTGGTGTTTTGTCCAAATTATATCTCTTTTGGTTCTTGAAAGTCTTGTGCATGCATATTTACTATATGTATATCTTATGGCATGCTTACTTTTGTTGATCCAATATATAGGATAAACTCCATCAAATCCTAAATGGCTAAGATGTGCATGAAATTCAATTTCATATCAATATGCACATATTTATGTGGAGTTTGTCCTATGTATTGTAGTTGCTCTAACTACTTTGGACCCAATGAGTTTGGGTTCCATGTTGTACTTGAATATGTTTTAGGTACACTAGAGATGCATTGGAAGCTTGTCTCATTACAAGAAGGTGTTGTCACCATGTGCTTATTGGAGCCAAGCTTGGATGATCATGAGCTCCTATCTTCTACATCACCAATGCTATCTCGGTAACAAGTATCTACCTCATGCATACTTTTCTAGCTTTCAACCTTGTGTAGGTTGTTTCATGGCATGAATCTCTTTGGTTGTAATTCTTTTGGTTCTTGCAAAATATCTTTATTGCAAATGTGGGCAAGCCGGGATGATTACATATCAAGGGGAATATATATAATCATTTTCATGATTCACCAATCTCAAATATGTTAATCTAGCACTTTCTACTCTATGTCTCGCATATGCAATATTGATGGTTTTTCAAAATCATTTGCCTTTTGCGATACTTGTTATCTTTCTCGGAGCATCCTTTTATCACCTTATCCCTTGTGGATATTTTTTTGATGCTATGATGTGTGTGTGTTGAAAGTTTATCTATATCGAGCTTTGTGCTACGCTTTTGAGCAAAGATCTTATTGGTGTATTTATGACTTCCTTTTGGATATCATGTTCTAAACTTTGCATCTATTTTGTGTGTGCATATTTCTTCGTGGACTTAGTGTCTACTTAGAAACTTATACACATGAAAATAGTTACATCTCTAATTGGTAGTCCAACTCTTTAGTGACCACCTTTTATTCTTTTGATTCTTTGGTGGTTTCTAAAAGGCACAAGCTTTGCTTTTTATTTGATATCCCTTATTGCGTCTTAATAAGCTTGTGAACCTATTTGCTATATTCTCTTTGGTTTGTGTGTATGGGTAGGACATGATATGCACTATGTTCCTCTTATATTGAAAGACTATGTTGATGCTCGCTCATCCTTATTAGTCTCCTAAAATGTCTTCCGATATCACACCCGTCTCTTTTCGGTTGAGCAAGTCTTTATTTGTTACTTCTTGTTTTTGTTGCTCAACTTTTTTATTTGTTGCAAGTTGTTTTGCTTCATTTCTCATTTATGCTCTCTTGCACGTGCTTGTGTTCAAATTATCTAGGTGGGAGTGAGGATTCCATGTTGTGTACAACATATTAAAATGAAAATCCTACTTTGTGCACGTACCTTGGGGAGTTCCCTCTTAATTATTAGAACACTTGGTTGATTTTATTATAATATCTTCTTATGCTCTATTGGTTTTTCGGATCCTTTGATTGGTTACTTCTTTTGTCGAAGTATCTTTCAATTTGCTTTTCTTTTGCAATCTTTGGATCCTCAATATAGTTTGATCTCCTTCCCAACTATTCGTCATTGGATATGTGAATTTGTTTTCACTCATATTATGAGAAATGCACACATTTTGGGGGAGCTCTTACTATATTGGCCTTCTAAATTTTTCTTCCCATTTCGGAAATCGATGCCAATGGGGGAGAAGTTTAGAGGGTTTATGGGAATTTGGTTTTATGCTTTAGTTTCGTTCTTAAGCATTTGCCTTTCTTGCTCTTGCATCCTTGCTATTTGTGTTGCATGGTTGCTTAATTCATTATATAAACCCTCGTAAAAGGGATTGTCATCAATTACCAAAATGGGGGAGATTGAAAGTGCATGTGTTGCCCAATGCGTGATTTTGGTAATTAATGACAATCCTTATGGACTAATGTTTGTATTGAGTTATTCTTGTAGGTTTGTCCATTGGCATCGCTTGAACTCCATGTGTTGGATTCAAGGTTGTATGCCATCAAGATCATTGATTATAATGGACATATTTGATATGATCAAGAAGAGAAGAGAAGATACAAGGTTGATCAAGTCTAAGTGCAAAGAGTAGATTCAAGTTGATCAAAACACAAAGCTAAATGATGTACCATGTGGGTTCACGTGATCCAATGGTATGGTAAGAAATTGTCCATATGGCTTTGTTTACTAACCCATGATATATGTATGTGGAGTATCTTTGTTGGGTTAGGTATCTTTCCATGAGCTCGTATCAAAAGGAAGATTTCATTTAGCTCATATAGAATGACGTCAAGTGGGGATCGTCGTCAAGTTTGAGAAGAGCAAGTTCAAGAGAAGAATCTTGAACAAATCTTATGCTTGAAGCTTGCCACCCATTTGGAGATAATGGCAAGTGAAGATGTGCCTAAGAGAGTCTCTCCCATAGGAGTATGGGGGAGCAACATATGAGTCTTCACCAAGCAAAGAGCAATCAAGGAAGGTGGTCCACTTGAAGAGACCAAGATTGTCATCATCTAGCTCAAGAGGAATGCGCAAGGCAAAGGTATGATCTTGATAGGGTTTCTATTTTACCGGTCTCGTGGTGTTAGTGGGAGACCGGGTTATAGGATAGACGGCGTACTATCAAGAGGGGCTCTCAAGTGAGTAACTTGATCGCATCTTTGTGGAGAGCTCAAACCTTTGCATACTTGGCATATCATTCTTTCTTGGTTCTTATTTGACTTTTATCCATGTGAGGATTTAGAGCTTGTGTTTATCTCCATACCAAGCTCTAGTTCATCAAAAACGGATTTCATATGAATATCTTATTGCGTTTTTGATTTTGGAGATTTTACCGGTTTGTCTTTTATAAGAGAGGTCAAACTCTCCTCTTGTGGTTTCCTTCACATGATGGACTATGATGTGTATATGCATAATCTTGTAGAGCTTGTGAGTATCTTCTAACAAGACCAAGATCATAGAAAACGGAGTCCGGATGAAAAACTTATTGTGTTCTTGGTAATGAAGGTTTTACCGGTTGTTCTTTTATCGAGAGGTCTAACCTTTCCCCATTTGGTTTTATCCTCCCTTGTTGGACTATGATGTTTTATACATGATCTTGTAGAGCTCTTCGTTGTTTCCAACGAGCCCAAGATCATCGAAATCGGAGTCCGGATGAAAAAGATATTGCAGTTTCCGTTTTGCTGTTTCTGTGCATGTCTCTGGCTAAACCGGAATATTCCGGGTCGGGGGCCGGATATTCCGGCCCTAAAAGGTGTTTTTAGCCCTGTTTCTGCCCTAGTGCGAGCCTCTGCCTAAACGGAATATTCCGGGTCAGGGGTCAGAATATTCCGGCCCTAGCAGGTGCAACGGCTATATTTTGGGGAGGGACTATAAATATCCCTCCCTTCTTCAACCTTGAGCTGAGCTGGTTTTCCCTTCTCTCTCCTCCATTGTTGCAAGCTCAAAACTACAATATCTCCCAATCCCTCCACCCAAACTCGTTTATCTTTGAGAATTGAAGGAGAAGACCTAGATCTACATTTCCACCAATCATTAGTTCTTGAAGTTCCATTTGTTGAGTTCTTCTTTGTTATTCCTCTATTCTCCCCTCATAAGCATTAGTTGCTTGTGGTGGGATTTGAGAGTGAAGGATTTGAGCACTTGTGCTCTTGCCATTGCTTTGTGCATCGGTTTGTGCTCTCCACGAGGATTCGTGGAAGTTGAAAACTTTTGAACTTGTTACTCTTGGGTCTTTGGACCCTAGACGCCCGTGTGGTGGTTGAGACCCTTGGTGGTCACTTGTAGCTGTTCGGGAGCCCCCGATCCCGTTGTGGGTTGTGCCCCGGATCGTTGTTGTAAAGGCTCCGGATTTCCGCCTCGAAGGATTCCGATAGTGGAAGGTGAACCAAACCTTTGTGGTGCGATTCATCGGAGAATAGGGTGAGCCTTTGTGACGTTGAGATCGACCTTTGTGGTGCCTCACACCTCTCCAACGAGACGTACTTCCCTAAAAAGGAGGAACTCGGGAATACATCATCGTCTCCGCGTGCCTCGGTTATTTCTATACCCGAGCTTTTTACTTATGCACTTTACATTGTGATAGCCTTCGTGCTTGAAGTATTATATCTTGCTATCACCTTGTTGCTTGTCTTGCTTAGCATAAGTTGTTGGTGCACATAGGTGAACCTAGTTTATTTAGGTTGTTGGCTTGTTAATTTAAACAACTAGTTTTATTTCGCAATTATCAAGCCTAAACCGGAAAAGTTTTAATCGCCTATTCACCCCCCCCCCCCCCCCTCTAGGCGACATCATTGTCCTTTCACCATGTGTGAACGCCTGCTTTGGTAAATATAGTCCAACATGTTTTAATGATTGTCCCTGGCTCTTATTTATCGTCTTGCAAAACAAACTGATATTGGGTACTGCCTTTTCTTCAACAAAAACAGCCATTTTGATTCATTTGGCGACATTATTATTAGTGGAATGTAGACCTTGTTTCCTATGTTTGTCCCTGCTATGATTTGAGCTTCTATGAACCACTTCCCTAGCTGTGTTATAGTTAGTCTCGTGCCATTGCATAAGCCCTCGCTTTGATTGATATTTCGCAAGAGCATTATTGGTAGGCCAACTTTCAGCCGTAATATGTGGTCTGGTGTTCCAGGGAATTTCAAGCTATTCAAGAACTCTGGTGCGTACAATTGATCTCCATCTTCTGTATTGGAGATAGCTTTGCACACTGTATCAGAGCTTCTGTATGTGACCTCTTCTCCATCTATTTTGCTCATGATGTAAGAATTTACCTCATTTACCATCTCGTTTGCTCATGTTGTCAACGTCGTCGAGGATCTTGTCGTCAAAGCGGACGATGGTGTCCCCGATAATGGTCGGTTCTTTCCGACCGCCCCGCCAATTTGGATGTCAACACCAACCTCACCTTGACTGTATGAAATCCAAATAAAACAATACCCTGGTGAGTACTACTTCTCTTGATTTCTCCGTTTTTAATCTTTTTAGTGTTTCATCTAAAATGCCAATTGTCGCACAATTAGAATATGAAGTGACCTTGGTATCATGGATTTGTACGTGTATCAGATGTTGACATTTTAATCAAATGCTAATTTGTATGTGTACTACCGGCCATGTGTTTCTCCTGTCAGAAATGGTTTTGGAAGCATACTCTTTACCTTGATTTTAGTATAGTTCCCTTCTTGTGTGCACCTCGTCAACCCGTGCATGCGCACGGGCTATTTTAATCTTGAGAAGAAAATTGTTAATTGTAAATTGTGTGATATTTGAACATCCCTGGGATAATTAATTTTGTGTATGAAATAGTAAAAAATATGAACCGTTGAATCATTGTTAAGAAAATCGGTATAACTCTTGGCAACCGAGGCAACAATTTTACTTTAAAATTTTCAGCATTACACAGTTTAGTATTGGTATACGGGAATTTTTGGCGTAGAAGAATATGAATCTTGCACTAAAACATGTCTAGATACATATGTTTGGTAAGTAGGTAGAGTGACTTATATTTTGATACGGAGGGAGTACAACGTAAAAGAGGCAAATTTCAAAAAAGATGTAGAAGGATATGCCTCTTATATGCCGGTGACCTATCCTGGTGGTGGAATTGGACCTGTGGCGAACATTTATGGCACGCTGCTACTGGATCGGGACTGCAGGGCCATTAGCTTTATACTGGAAGTGGAACCTGATGTCTTTACGTGAGTGTTGAATAATGAATATTGTACCAATTTGTATAGAATAGATACATACAACTGTTTTAAGAGAAACACATTTGGTTTCTGATACTTTTTATTGATCCATGTATTTGGACGAATGCTACGTGATATTCTGCTGGTAAAAGCAAATGGAGAACTATGATTCTAAGCTAATAATTAGAAGAACATCAATTAGGAGAATAGCACATATAATTCATTGGCTGAAGTATATACACATGAACAAATAACTCAGAAGACTTTCCATGAAAAATTGTTTGGTGGCCTTGGGTATAATTGCTTCCAGTAATTAAGGTTTTAATTGTAGTTTACCAAAACAGATAAAACGATGGTCATACAAAGACTATGATGTTATGAGGAACCAAATGAAACTATCAAGACACCCCAAAAATTAGTGTATAATTTAATCTGAGTTTAAAAGGTGTAGAACCCATACTTGTATGTAAGGAGTGTCAATGCATGACAGCTATAATAAGAGTATCAGCTATAGTAGGGAAGTGAAACTACATAGTAGGAACTAAGTTCAAATGCTAAACTCGATGGATCTCACTTTGTCCATACGAAATTCCCAATTTTTGTCACTCAACCTTAAAGCAAAAACTGATTCTGTTTGAAAAAAACAGTTGAAGCTCTGTTTAGGAAATATGCGCAGACCTGAAAAGAATGTATTTGGACGAATGCCTACGTGATATTCTGCTGGTAAAAGCAAATGGAGAACTATGATTCTAAGCTAATAATTAGAAGAACATCAATTAGGAGAATAGCACATATAATTCATTGGCTGAAGTATATACACATGAACAAATAACTCAGAAGACTTTCCATGAAAAATTGTTTGGTGGCCTTGGGTATAATTGCTTCCAGTAATTAAGGTTTTATTTGTAGTTTACCAAAACAGATAACACGATGTTCATACAAAGGCTATGATGTTATGAGGAACCAAATGAAACTATCACGACTCCCCAAAAAATTAGTGTATAATTTAATCTGAGTTTAAAAGGTGTAGAACCCATACTTGTATGTAAGGAGTGTCAATGCATGACAGCTATAATAAGAGTATCAGCTATAGTAGGGAACTGAAACTACATAATAGGAACTAAGTTCAGATGCTAACCTCGATGGATCTCACTTTGTCCATACGAAATTCCCAATTTTTGTCACTCAACCTTAAAGCAAAAACTGATTCTGTTTGAAAAAAACAGTTGAAGCTCTGTTTAGGAAATATGCGCAGACCTGAAAAGAAATCAAACAAACCACATAAACGCATTGAGACGGGAAAGTATTTGAGTAAAACTAACTGAGCACCCAATGCAAGTATTGCTTATGAAAGAAGACAAAGTACACCTGTCTGCACCACACATCACACTTCGTGAAATAGGATTGCTGAAACAAAGCCCAAAACTACAATATATCCTTGTAAACAATGTTTTTTTAAACTTTGGTGGAGGGTCGCTCTTCATCTGATATGAGGATCTGCAGTCCATTTCTGGTTGTATCCCTTGATATCGCAACGTGAAGTTGGCCATTGTGTGAACGCATGCTTTTCCAATGAGAGTCCCACATGTTTCAAAGATTACCCCCAGCTCTTGTTGTTTATAGTTACAGCAAAGTATAAAGATATTGGGTTCTCAATATGAAAGGCCATTTCGCATTATTTGTTGACATGTAAACTCTGCCACCAATGCTGGTACCTGTTATTAGCTGGCCTTCGATGAACCACTTTTCTAGTTGTGCTATTATTAGTCTTGTTCCATTGCAGATTCCTGCACTTTGATTGGTGTTTTTCGTTGGCATTATCGGCAATCCTATTTTTAGCTTCAGTTCATTATTTGGTAATCCAGAAAATTTTATACTATTTAGAAATTCAGTCTGGGATACCAAATCTTCGTTTTCTAATGTCGACCACAGCTAGTGAATCCTGAAACGCGATAGATACAAAAGTAAGGCTTTGTCTAGGAACAAAATTAATCATAGAAATAGAAGCAAGTATTTGAAAGTTTGAACAAAGATTACTGTATGGAAAAACAGTAGCGAAAGATTTGCCATCCATTCAATGTCATTTTTTCCACTGGTTATTTATATATACACTATGCAGAGATTAAAACGTATACATGTTGATATTAGGCCATCAGAGATATCATTAAATATTTGATAATGCTAGAACTTATTTTACTTGTCCGCTGACCCAAATTTCTCATGAACTCATCATTCTTAAGAAATTCTGAATCGCTCATGATAAATTTAATGTATACATGTAAGGTACCACAGTTTTTGTATGGATGCTGAAGGCTATCGCTTAGAACAATCAATTCCGTGTAGGGATTATTGGTTATAGAACAATCAATTGCCTGAAAGGAGTTTGTTCTATTAGGATAATTTTCCAATATAGTATTCTAAATAACCTAAGAACTATTCTCTGGTAAAAGGAGGAGACATGTATTATCACCTTTAAGAAGAGTCTGTACTTGTATATGCTCAGGTTCGTCCATTCATACCTATGAACACATGTCAGACAAAGTGAAGTTAACGGATAATATGTACTATGAGAGTTGATGCCTATATACTCCTACTATATTAATCGTGGAAGGATCATGAGCAACCTGATGGCTAGTTGGCTTTCGTTCAGCTAGGACGGGCGAATGAACAACCTGATTAATTCCCCCCAAAAAAGAACAAAGTGATTAATTTATGCTGCCTAGATCCATCTTAATTAGGAACTGAAACGCAGGGCACAGTCCGCCTGAGTTTTCATCACGGATGCCTCACAGATGGCGACGGACATCCAATCTGCTTCAAAGAGCTAATATACTTCCTCTTCTTAATCAATCATCATGGGATAATTAAAGTTGTACTGGAACTTGGATATAATATTCAGCGTTTGTAGAGGAATACAATCAGGAGAGCTGGACATGCGGCTTTACGGATCGTACCTTTTCACTGGATCAACACCGTGACTGATGCATTAGTGAGAGCAGTATCGATAATCCACGTACGATTGATTATTCTGTCGCCGGCCTGTGAAATCAGCGTCCGGCGGCGGCAGCAAATCCGGGGACGTTCCGGCCAAGATTGATTTTAGAATTTCAATGCGAGGGATAGGGATTAAGACGCGATGAGGGATAGGGATTAAGACGCGATGGTGGCATGCGTGGAAAAACCGGTCGCTTAATCTATGGGCCGTTTAGAGTTGAGACTATTGCGGAGGCATGATTCCTTTGCAGACACGATACGTGGAAATCATGTACGTTTTTTTTAATAGCATGACGGGATTGAGGAAGGAGATATATTTATTTTGCTGCCTTTGCGTTTCGAACTCTGCATCGATGCCTTCGTGAACAGATAACACGGATGGAGTCACGTGAAGTTTGAGCGTCATCTGACCGGTTATTATCATGCGTTAGGAATATCTAATGGCTGTTATTCTTTTACCTTGAGAGTTAACGTGGAGGCTTCTACGGTGCCACCAATTAGTAAAATATATATATAAGATGGTTAGATAGTCAAATTTTGAGTTAAATAAAACTGAGTTTTGAACTGTGAGTTGTAAAGACGAGGACAGCAAATCGAAAGCGATTAAGGCGATACAAAATATATTAAAAAATCGACGAAATGTTTTTTTCGTTTGGACGCAAGTAAACAAGTAAGATTATAATGACCAAATTAATAAATATAGAAAATATGTTTAAGCCACATAACTAACTTGAACTTGAGAATAAAAATAATGGAAGCAAAAAAAAAAAGCGATGAACATAACGAAACCTCGCATTAGTTAAATGGCGAAAATATTTTAGTTTGCATTATCAAATAGGTGTAAAAACAACTTATTATGAATTCTTTACTGTAATTTAATGTCCATATAAAATTTAGCAACGGAAATACATGGGTAAGGATGATCCTGGATGTAGGGAAGGGTTGGGACAGAAAATGTGAGTGACCAGTGAGTGACCACAAGGTGGGTCAAAAGATTTCCGCAAGGGATTCACGATGTTTCTTCAAGGAAGAATAATTAGTAGTGGCACGGCGAAATATTGTGTTCGTTGTTCACATTCATGAAAAAAAATATAAGCAATGCATTTATACACTCATTTGTTTTCCCGTGGCAACGCACAGGCACTTTTCTAGTTCATAATATAATTACATAATTCACAAGGGCCCTGCAGGCCAAGTGCGCGAGGGCATAAATTCTGCCTGGCTGAGGCCCTTGACTGAAAGCCCAAAGAAGAAAGTAATGATCAATGGTCGCGGAGAAGAAGATTGAGCGACGTGGCCCCGAGCCTGGTAGCGTTCACGTAGTCCTGCGGCGCGTGCGGCGGCAGGCCGGGGATCACCAGCCCGGCCGCCCGGGCAAACCTCATCAGCCACCCCTCCGCGTACTCCGCCCCTTCCACCTGCCCGATCACCTGCCCCCTGACGAGCTCCCACGCCGCGTTGGCGTACTTGGGCACCAGGAACGCCGGCGAGAAGTAGTTCTTGTTCGGCTCCTCCTCCATGCCCTGCGCCGTGTACAGACCGTTGAAGTAGACACACCGCCCGAAGTGCTTGAACAGGAGAGCGCCGCCGTCGTACGGCACCCGCGGCACCACGTCGTTGCAGTACACGAACCGGAAGTACCGCCTCCTCGCCCCCGGCGTGTCCAGGTGCCGCTCCACGAACTCCCCCAGCCGCTCGTCCCCGACGCGGGGCTGCCCGTACGTGTACACGCCGTGGAGCCTGGCCAGCAGCTCGTGCTCGCCGTGCAGGGCGAGGATGGCCGGGAAGAGAACCGCCAGCGCGCCCCCGAGGCTGTGTCCGGTGACCACGAACTTGGCGCGTGGGTTGGCCGCCACGAATTTCTTGAGCGCGTCGCGGACGGCGTAGTAGGCGAACAGACGCTCCGCGCTCGCGTCGATGGTCGCTGGCCAGCCCGTGTTCCGCTGCAGCCCGAGCGCCTTCATGAAGCCGCCGTGAGCCCTGCCCACCCCGGGGATCTCGTACCAGGAGATGTCCACGTCGGTGGACCACTGCTCCGCGTCGAAGGGCCCCGTGCCACGGAACGCCACCACGGCCAGGTCGGCGTCTGCCCCCTTGTCCGCGAACATGAAGGCCTGGGTCGTGTAATCGTCTTGAGCTCGGAATGCTGCCGGGAAAACATAACACATTTTAGTTGCCTGTATTATGCAAATGCGCATCCCGTGCCGTGGCATGCGTTTATTTTATTTTTTATGCAACCACGTTTCCTGATCTTACGTACCATTCGAGCAGTTGAAGAACTCCAGGAATTTCATATGCCAATGGTTTTCGACGACGGTCTTGACGACGAGCTCGTTCTCGTAGGCGAGTTTGGCGGCCATGATGCCGAGCGCGGCGTGGTAATTGCTGTCCCCTGGCTTGATCTTCTTGTCCAGTTCGATTCTCGTGTCCAGAAGGCCGATGAGCGATCGGTAGTTGGGGGACTCTCTGTCTGGAAAGTGTAGTTTGTTGCCTGCAACGTACACGTGGAGTATGAGATTGGTTAGTACGTTAACAAAATTTGATGATAGAATCAAATGCTGGATCCCATCAATTACCTTTCATGACGTTCCTGATAAGCTTGAGCACGCCGCCGCCATTATCATTGACGAGGTTCATCCAGTACTCCACGGCCCTCCCGAGCGCGGCCATGGGTTTCTTCACCCACAGCAGCAGCATCTGTGCGACTAGTGATACGAAGATGACCCACCGGTGCAAACGTCGGTCTTCGGTGGTGCCGGCGGGGCAGTCGACGGCGTCGTTCCTGGCGACATCGCAGGAGTAGAGAAGGTGGAGGAGGCTGCGGACGCCGCCCTTGTGCGGCTGCAGCACCATGAAGTCGCCGAAGAATTCATTCCGGCCGTCCATTGCCGATCGACGATCGATCGATGTCAAGGCCAAGGAGAGCACGCTAAGAGCTTAGCGATGAACAAGGGCTAGCTGCCACAAGGTGTGTATGTACTGCAGGCACGAGCGGAGCATTTATATAGGACTGATTAGAAGATAGAGGCGCGTGCTAATGCTAATGACAGTAGTCAATGGTCAAATAAACGAGGGGTTAGTAGTACTAAACTATGGATTAGATGGGGCTAGGTCAGTAGCTGTTAAAGGTACTAGCCTACTGATCTGTGTTAATTAAGGACCAGGTCAGAGGCTGAACCTTTCACCACGCGTGTTCGTTCGTCCCACGCAAAAGGCTCACTACATTTTCTACAAATTTCGTAATTCTGCATAGTTTTTCTGTTTGTATGACATACGGTATATGTTTAGCTAATGCATGGCATTAGTAAACGGCCAAATTATATACAAATCGTTAGTAGTAGGAGTAGTAAACTATGGATGAGATGCATGGGGCTAGGTCAGTAGGTGGTAAAAGTACTTACTAGCCTAATACTGATCAGTGTGAATTAAGGACCAGATCAAAGGCTGAACTTTTCACCACGCGCGTTCGAATCCTTCCTTGTTCGTCGCACGCAAACCTACTGTTGCTGAGTCGTTATCCGTTTTTAATTAGTGTTTAACACTGAACTTCAATTGGGAAAACTGATTCATGTAATCAGAACTACTAGGTGATCGATTTTGAGTTTTTGACGTACTAATGTACGAGGAAGCGTGTTATTGTTGAAAGTGTCCTAGTTACTCGTTTTAATTTATGATGTCTTTACCACTTTTGGCATTAAAATAACCCAATAAACAGGAAGACACGTGCTGCTGTGTGATTCAGTCCAACTTTGTCCGTGGTCAATTGGTCATCATCTGTGTATCTAAACCTCATGCTACTTGCACGACCAAATTGCTGTAAGAAAATGGACGTCTTTGGCCAAAAGCAGGACTGGTCACGGTGCTCGCGTACGCGTGTGGCCTTGTTCTACGTACTCCCTCCGATCCATATTAGTAGGCATAGATTTGTCTAAATTCATATGTATCTAGTTAAGTATTTAGACTAGATACATGTGTATTTAGACAAAGTTGTGCCCACTAATATGGATCGGAGGTAGTACTATTTTCTCAAAAGTATTCCCAACTTGTAACCATTTCAATGCTCATGCATACATTTGTTTTGTCAAAAGTATATATTCCCAACTTGATCACGGCCAGGTCAGCCGCGTGCATGCATGGGCCGTTCCCAGCAGTTTCCTCACTTTGTTTTTGTTCTTCGCTCGGTGTCCTGCCTAGTGGATGCATCGTATAAGACGAATCGTAGCAACAACTTGGCATTTTATAGAGAGAAAACGCGCGGGCATCCATACGCAAACTCGTGTTCTACCCCCGTTTGCTTTGTACGGAGTATATGTTTCAAGTTGTTGGTGACTATGGAGGGGAAGGAACACAGGCTATAATGTGATTGTCAGTCGACAATTATGGCCAAAGAAAGGATTAGAGCACTAATGCATATCTCAATGTTTTGTTTTGGAGCAACTCCATCGGCTCCCTTGTCTGATTACCTACATATGGAAATTTAAAACAACCCACATGCCCCAACAGCAGACAAATGCCAGAGTGACGTCGGTTGCATATGAGCCCTATTATAGCATGTCTCTCTTCTTGCGTACTCCACAAAATATAAAAAAATACTTTGAATTTTCCACGTTCTTAACGTTAATTGTGGCATGCCATGTACACTCGAGAAACTTGGTGCTAAGATATGAAAACATACACACTGAACAAAACGACAACACATTAGTACATGTGAATAAAACATTCTTCACAGCTCAGTCTGTTTGAATTTCTATTTTTTTATTGTAGGACACATAGGATGCTTGAACATTACTACATGTGTAGGCCATTTATTCAGATATAACACGTATAATTTTTTCTATTATTAAATTTTGGTACAAATATAATTTTCAAGATTTATGGAAAAAAAATTGTACAGTTCTTAATGGGCCACCCATTTAGGAGATTTTTTTTTAAATAATACGAATTTAAACAGGAATTTCGGAGAATAGCATGCGCGGAGACGGAATTTCAAAAATAGCGTGCCGTCGGTCCAGAGCAAACCGAAAGTGGACTTTCGGCCGAGGCCGAGCCGAAAGTTGCATGTCGGCTGCATGCGCGACAGACAGCGCTGCACGCTGCACGCGCGACAGACAGCGACAGGCCGGGCCCGCGCGACTTTCGGTCTTTACCGAGCCGAAAGTAGCTTTCGGTCTAATCGAGGCCGAAACTTGGTCCCGTGACACGCCTCCTTCTTCCTCCCTTTCTTCTCTCTTCCTTCTCCCTGGTTCCTCTTCCTCCGAGCTCGTCTCCTCTTCCTGCTCTTCCTCCCTCCACCAAATCCAGTCCAAAAATTTGTGCTGCCACAGATTTGATCGGTAGAAAAGAGAGAGGAGGGACGGGGCATCCAGGATCTGTGGATGGGATAGCTTTTTGTGGAGTCATTTTAGAGGTGTGGAGGTGGAGGATTGTGAGCAATGGTGGTCAACAATGGTGCCTAGTGATGGTACAAGTTGTTGTTTGAGAAGGTGGTGTTGTGGTGGAGCAGTGGTGGCGGTAGATTGAAGCCGGAGAGCAGCGCTGACCGGATCGACACGCTTCAAGGGTAAACCCTTATTAGTCACTAGACAAATATTGTTTAGTGTAATAATACTCTGTTAGTGGACCGATGCATATTAAGTATTTTGTTGGTGGTTGCGTTAGAAGTAGTGTAGACACTTTTAGTCAGTGGATTCGTTAGTATTTCTGTCGGAATAATTTATTTGGTGGATGCGTTGTAGAAATATTATAGTACTATTATTTTGTTGCAGGATGCAGTGTAGAAATTTTGCGATCGGTTAGAATAAATATTGCGATCGGTTAGAATTAATTTTGCGATCGGTTAGAATAAATATTGCGATCGGTTAGAATAAATATTGCGATCGGTTAGAATAAATTTTGCGATCGGTTAGAATAAATTTTGCGATCGGTTAGAATAAATATTGCGATCGGTTAGAATAAATATTGCGATCGGTTAGAATAAATATTGCGATCGGTTAGAATAAATATTGCGATCGGTTACAATAAATTTTGCGATCGGTTAGAATAAATATTGCGATCGGTTAGAATTTTTTTTGCGATCGGTTAGAATAAATATTAGACATCTGATGATGCAATAAATTTGTTTAGGTCATGGAAGTGGTTGATGTTGTCGTGCACTATGGCGCCGGTAATGTCGGTGTAAACGAGTCAGGTGTTGATTTGAGTGAATTTGGGAATATGTTGATTCAGCTTACGGACCCAATGAATTTGAGAATAGCTGCCATTGAACAGTATTTCACGATAAATTTCCAGTTTGATCCTAATATCTGGGCTGTTAAGATTCAGTCTGTATGGAGCAAATCCCGTACAAATATTTCTCGGGAGTTGTTGCCGCTTGATCGGACGAGTCAGTGGACATCTTGGCTAGCATCATGCAAACGCCGAGGTACACAACCTGAAATCCTGCTGGTATTTTATCTGAAAGAGAACAATTTGGAACACGGTGGCGGGGGTCCTGAGCATGGAGAGAGTAGTCAGTGTACTGGCTCAGAGAATGTTGATTTGCTTGGCTCCATGGATGATATTCCTGAAAATTATGAACCGGCACTTAGTAGTCAGTCGGCAGGACCTGCGCATGTAGGGGAGGCAGATGGGGATGAGTACGCAGGAACACTGCAGCAACAGATATTGGACGAAGATGAGGATGGCCTTGCAGAAGATCTTGATTCTGATAATGAAAATGATGGTCATGATGAAGATGATG
Source organism: Poa pratensis (assembly GCA_947311845.1). Lineage (NCBI taxonomy): Eukaryota > Viridiplantae > Streptophyta > Magnoliopsida > Poales > Poaceae > Poa > Poa pratensis. The sequence continues at coordinate 37,217,834 of CAMZMU010000044.1, read as the reverse complement.
AAGATGATGTTGACGATGTGCCTATTCCTGACTCTTGGAATGAGGACAAGTCGAACATGACAGTAGTGGAAGACGGAAACTCTTCGTCATGGGAGTATCACATGAATAATATTCAAGTCGGTGCTCAGTACAGCACAAAGCAGCAGCTTAGGGAAGCCGTGATTAAGTGGGCTTTGTCCACGCAAAGGGTTTTTCGCACTGAAGTCTCGAACAAACAATATTTGACTATGAGTTGTGTTGATATTAACTGTCCAGGAAGGGTGCATGGTCACTTACCGAAGTATGACGTGATGTGGGTGGTTTCAGGATTCGAGCCGCACACTTGTGAAATAAAAGAAAACTTGACTGACCATCCAAACCTGACTTCAACTCTGATTGCACGCCTCTTGTATGATGAGATAGTGCGGACAAAAGACATGGTGGCGAGAAACATCATCTCGACAGTTAAGGCTAGATGGAAAACAACAATTCAGTATGGGAAGGCATGGAGAGCAAAGCAGAAGGCTCTGGAGGAGAGGTTTGGGACATTTTATGATGCATATGATAATGTTGTCCATCAAATTACCGCATTGAGCGAGAGGAATCCTGGCACCCATGTATCATTGCAACTATGGAACATGCCCGAGGAGCCAAACTATTCTGTATTTTGCAGGATGTTCTTCTCGTTCGCAATATGCATCGAATCTTTCAGACACTGTCGTCCAGTGCTCTGCATCGATGGCACATTTCTCACAGGCAAGTACAAGGGACTGATACTGACCGCCATTGGTGTGGACGGTAACCAACAGATCGTTCCTATTGCCTTTGCATTTGTAGAGGGTGAGAATTATGAGAGCTGGTTATACTTTCTGAGGGAATTAAAAAAGGGGGTCGTGCAGGATCGGCCAAACGTGTGCATACTTCATGACAGACATCCAGGTTTGTTGAAGGCAATCAAGGCACTGCAGCAGCCTGCTGGGGACGAACCTGAACCATGGACTGACCTGCAGAGCCGATGGTGTATGCGTCATCTGGCTGCAAATTTTTACTCATGTTTTAAGAGTAAGCGTCTGATGAATCTGTTCAAAAGACTGTGCAATATGAATCAGGAAAGGAAGTACAATTTTCTGTGGGAAATGCTCACTGAATTCACGAACAAACAAGTGAAGGAAAGAAGAGCTGCACAGGCAACAGCGATCGCTGCGCAGGTGAGAGCTGCACAGGCTTCGCAGGCGTCTGCATCACAGACAGACGAAGGGGATCCTGTGGGATTGTGTGACTTGCCTGGAATTGACCCACCGGGAACGAAGAGAAAGAAAGGAAACCGAATACGGAATTTTGTAGAGTGGATAGAAAAAGAGCCTCCCGTGAAATGGTCTTTGTTGCACGACACAAATGGAGCACGATATGGCATCATGACAACCAACCTTGCTGAGGTATATAACTTCGTACTCAGAGGTAACAGGGGTTTGCCACTTACGGCACTTGTGGAGGGGATTATGCACGGAACAATGACATATTTCAGAGATAGACGTCAAGAAGCTGTCGAACATATTGAACGTTACCCCAACACACCATATTGCAGGAAGATCAGGCTGTACATGGAGAGAAAGACAAAGAAGGCACGTCACCATGGCGTCATTAGGATTGGTAACGAAGAAGCCAGGTATGAGGTGCGCTTACCTATTGCGAGATTTGGTGCTGCTAATGAGATGAGAACCCACGAGGTTAAAATTACTAACGGAGCACCGCCATCTTGTGAGTGTACATGCAACAAGCCAAGGCTACTTCACCTCCCTTGCTCTCATGTGTTGGCAGTCTGTGGGCAGATGGGTTTGAACCCGTACTATTTCGTGTCACCGTATTACATGAAGGAGGCAGTGGTGCATACCTGGACCGGGGAGATGGCAGGATATAGAGTTGTCGGTAACTTCAACAAGGTTGATCCTGCGAAGCGAATGTACATTCCTCATCCGGCTATGAAAAGGACAACTAGAGGGAGACGCCAGTCACTGCGCATACGGAATGATATGGACGAGTCTGAAGCAGGTGGAAGCACTCGACAATGCTTATATTGCACTCATTTCGGCCATACGGAGAAGCATTGTCCCGATTATCTAGATTACGGCCAAGGAGCCGGAGGAATACGAGGGAGAGTTGTTCCTGCACGCGGTCAAGGCAACAGAGGAAGACGAGGGCGTGCACAGCGTGGCTAGCAAGTGGTTTTTATTTGTAATATGTAATATGTCGTGACGACTACGTTTTTATTTGTAATATGTAATAAATCGTGAAGACTATGTTTTAATTTGTACGTGTCATAACTATGTTCGAATATGTAATAAATCGTGAAGACTATGTTTTAATTTGTACGTGTCATAACTATGTTCGAATATGTAATAAATCGTGAAGACTATGTTTTAATTTGTACGTGTCATAACTATGTTCGAATATGTAATAAATCGTGAAGACTATGTTTTTATTTGTACGTGTCATAACTATGTTCGAATATGTAATAAATCGTGAAGACTATGTTTTTATTTGTACGTTTCATAACTATTATGAACTAGTAATAAATCGTGAAGACTATGTTTTTATTTGTACGTTTTATAACTATTATGAACTAGTAATAAATCGTGAAGACTATGTTTTTTCTGTCTTGTCGTTACTTTACTTTGTAATTTATTATGAACTTTTTAATTAATCTATACTATGCAGATGGCTGGACGTGACTTGCTTGACGACACGATTGATGCCAAGCATCGGGCTAGGATTTGGGAGTCTGGTACACAACCACCAGTGTTGCGTACTCGGACTCCAGGAGCTAATTGGAGGCTGCACCCCGCTTGGATTAATCGGTACGTGAAACCTTAAGTTCAATTATAAGCTTCACTAGTACGCTAAAAATTGCTGATACACTCGGGTCTTCTGTATGCAGGCTGGCTTGGTCTGGTCTGTTACCACTAGCTCGTCTAGTTGAGATGAGTCCAGAGCTGTCGGTTGAGATTCAGCCAGAGGCTGACGGACAGCCTGCCCAGCGCCTCCACCGTAGTGCTAGTACTCGTGTCGGCGTGGACAAGTCATTGGTGAGCTGCTTAGTTGATCGGTGGAGGCCCGAGACCCACACGTTCCACTTTCCGTGGGGGGAGATGGCACCTACTCTTCAGGATGTGTCATACTTGTTGGGACTTCCTTTGTCGGGCGAGGTGATTGGACCGACGGACCCTCCAGTCGGTTGGCGTGACGCCATGCAGGCACGGTTCGCAGGCGTGGATCCGGCGAATCCACAGTTGGTGTACAGTTCTCACGGTGTGAAACAGGCATGGCTGAACAATTTTGAGGTAAACCCGTCGTTATTTGTAATGTTTAGTCTTTATCGATCGGTATGTCAATACTAACTGAAATTCTTATTCATTGCAGATTACTAAGTTAGGGTACCCTGATATGGCTTTGAGTGAGCAGCAGATTACTAGAAGTCTGGAGGCCTATCTACTGTGGCTATTTGGCAAGGTGATGTTCACTGAGACTCACCAGGACACAATTACTGCACGCTGGATACCTGTGGCGCACGAGATTGCAGAGGCGCAGAGGGAGGAGGACATTGTGCCACGGAGTTTCGGGTCTGCACTCTTAGCCGCTACTTACAGAGCGTTGTGCAACGCGTGCGTGAAGAGCGAGAAGACATCTTCACTACTTGGATGTCCACTTTTTCTGCACCTTTGGTCTTGGGAGAGGTTCCCTGTTGGTAGACCCGACGTGAATGCGCACATCCCCTGGGACTACACACTCATGGAGCATAATTATGCCGAAGCTCCTACGTTTGGCAGCACATGGGCACAGCGAGAGGTAAACATTTAATTGTATTAACCATTATTTATTTATGTCTTAAATATGGCAGAATCGAGTGAAACATGTTTAATTGCACAACTCAAGTTCTGTTGGTCCTAAAAATACAAACTAAATTTCTACAGAAAGGTACTGATGTGTAGAAGACAACATAATTGGATTTGGGCTAATTGGAGTTACCAAACTCCCTACATATTTGTTTTAATACAGTAACATATTTAACCAAGTTTTGGCTACTACATACGTTCTGTTGATCTAAAAATTAAATCCTTTTAGGAGTAACTAACCATGACTAAATGTGAGCTAACAAAATTGGTCCTAACTCATTTGGGTTAACCATTACACATATTTAATTGTTTTAGTGCAGAAGGATTTAATTTAAGGTCAACAATTAATATTGCTTAATTAATTCTACCAAAATTAGGGAAGCTAGTAGATCACAATACCTAGCTAACAAAATTGGTTTGAGATTATTTGGAACAATATATTTAATTGCACAACAAGTTTATTTTACGGTCAACTAACTAGTTTGTTTATGTACAGAGAAGATTCAGGGGAATCCAAGTCAGGAATTGTTATGGAGCATTCACTCAGTGGTTCGATGCGCTAGAGGACCACCAGGTTATATGGGAGCCATACGGGGATGCCGCAAGGCAGAGTAGATTCCCCCGCGGGATTTCTGACCTGTGCACGAGAGATCGGAGGTACTGGTTGACTACAGCTCGTATTGTGTTCGACGTCTCGGTGGAGCAGATGGCACAACATCGGATCATGAGACAGTTTGGAGGTCGGCAGTTGCCGGTGCCTCCTCCTCGACCTCAGCTCCCTTCCCACGACCACAGGTAACTCTTCTAGATGAAACTATTTTTCTATTTTGTGTATACACTTAGTTGTTTTTAATTGCTCTACACGTATATATGCTACAGGTTAAGTCGTCAAGGAGACAGACCACTTGCAACTTGGCTACAGAAGCTCCAACCGTACATGGTAGAATGGGCGACTGCGACCGCGATTGAAAATCTATGGCTGGACAATGAGGCGTTTGTGCGTGCTGATTTTGATCAGTACCTCCAGACATACAGACAATCCACTCGCATACGGTTACTACCGACGCTACAGCCTGATCAGATGCAGCCAGCTAGTGTGATCGACATGTACCCACTACACGGTATTGGGGGGCCGCGGCACTCTGCGGTACGTACTAAATTTATGTGCCTCCATTGCATAATCTATGCCTTCATACAAATTTCTAACATTTTTTCTTACTAAACAGGCTGAGCTGATATCAGAGATTCAGCGTGATGTGAGTACATACAACCCGCCACCTGAGTGTGCGCCATGGTTCAGACGACTAGAGGACAAGCTACGACGTGCGTACAGTCTACTTACCTGTTCCCGTGTTGCCGATGTTGTGCCACGTCAGCCAGCTCAGCGTCCTCCGCGCCACTCTACACGCACTCCGGATGCACAGGTATCACCTTCCCAACAGTACACACATCGGCACGACCTGAGACCTCGTTTTACACCTCCTCAGCCTAGGAGCACACGACCTACGTTCGAGGTCGGTTCATCATCTCACCAGCCAGAGCATTTTGAGCCGGGTCCTTCCCAGCCGGGTCCTTCTCAGCCAGTTCCTTCCCAGCCGGGTACTTCGTCGTGGGTCATGCCCCCTCATATGATGATGCAGCAGCCCGGTATGCATCAGTGGGGCATGCCACGTGATCAAGGTTTCGGTCAACCGTCTTATGCAGAGATGTTTTGGAGCGGGATTGCACCGCCTATGACTCAGCCAATGCTCCATCTCGGTTAGTATGTTTTATTTTTTCCACATATTACTCTTGTTCATCAACATCACATACTAACATACTATCATCTGCAGGTGGAGGTGGTTCGGCATACAGCTCTCCACGATTTGACCAGGAGAATCCGATGTACTGTACGCCACCGCCCGTCACACAGCCTACGCAGGACGAGGACGAGGAGTTGCCGCTGCAAGGTCGTGGGACGCAGCCGCCACAGGATGACGTGGACTTGACAGTGCCTCGTCAATTGAGGGTACCTCAAAGGTACGGCAGGACACCGCCCGACCAGCCCCCTGCTCGTCAGCCTCGACGACGCAGGGGTCAGTGATATATTTGAGACATATTCGTACTTAGGTCTATGAGACATATCCGTATATCTATTTGTATGTGAGACATATTCATATTTATGTTCGTCTGTATGAGACATATTATTATCTATGTACGACACATATTATTATCTATGTACGAGACATATTATTATCTATGTACGAGACATATTATAATTCATACGAAACGTCCCACATTGAATCGATAAATTAATTTAACATACAACTAGAGATCTAAGTTACAAATTCACTAGTTCTAAATACTGGATAGAACAAATTAAGCTACAACTTCAAATTACGATACAACACAAGTAAAACAAAGACTCTACCTATCTCCCATCGATGCAGCCTGCACCATCCGCCGTGTTGCCACCCTTGCCCTTTGACGAAGATTCTGCCTTCTTATCTTTGCCCTTGGACGAAGCTTCAGCCTTCTTGCCATTACCCTTGCTCGATGCTTCAGCCTTCTTCTCCTTGCCCTTGCTCAGTTCTTCAACCCTCCTTTCCTTTGACGACGGCATGAAATCGTCGTCATCATCGCTGTCAACTACCCAGAGACAGGAACGACCGTACGAATGACGGTCAGCTTCAGTTCGGTAGAACGGACTATTCGTAACTTTCCTGTCAAACTTATCTGCAAGCCTGAGCATTTCTGCACGAATTTGGAGCGGGGTCCTATACGGAAACCCATCGCGGCATAGCTTCGCCCCAAGCAAAGCGAGATGACTCTCAGTCTGCAAAATTTCTTCAATTGGAACTACCCTACCATCTACCTTCAAATTGCTCGAAAGCCTGGCGAGATGCTCGGATGCGGTAATGTGAAACCCGGACACACACTTCTCGCAAGGACCAATACACACCATGCTTGCGCTCAAGTGAGTATCATGCCTACCTTCGACTGGGTTTTATAGAACAACCGGCGGGAAATAATTGTGCGGGAAACGGTGGCGCGAAAAAATTATGCGGGAAAAGGTGGCGGGAAAAAATTTGGCATAAGACGATGGCGGGAAATCATTGGGCGGGAACATCCGGCGGGAATTAATTGGGCGAGAAACGGTGGCACGAAAATATTATGCCGGAAGAAATTTGGCGGGAGAAAAATGGCGGCACAAATAAGTCGGGACGAAAATGGCGGGAACTAAATGGCGCGAGAACTATGGCAGGCGGGAGAAGAAGGGCGGAAAAAAGCCGGGAGCGCGAAACAAATTCGGATCAAATCCGGGACCGCGAAACAAATTCGGATCATGGCCAGGGAAGAAAGCAGGGGGGGATACCTTTCGGCCTCGTCTGGGCCGAAACTCGCCCTGCCAGAGGCCGCAGAGGGCTGTCGCTTCGCCGCAGAGGGCTGTCACCCAGCTTTCGGCGCTAGCCAGGCCGAAAGCCCACTTTCGGCTCGCTCCAAACCGAAACATGTGGACCGCATGCACGGCTCGTCGCGTAGCGCGAGAGTTTCGGCTCGGCCTCGACCGAAAGTCGAGTTTCGGCCCGCTCGAGACCGACGGCACGCTATTTTTGAAATTTCGTCTCCACGCATGCTATTGTCCGAAATTCATATTTAAATTTGTATTATTTAAAAAAAAATCTCACCCATTTAGAATTAAAAAACAACATAAATTAGAGGGAAAAAATGAAAAGTAACAAAAATAGGTTGGAGAATAAAAAATAGAAAAAGAAATAAACATAACAAAAAATAAATAGAAAATTAATCCTTACTTGGGATGAGTCACAGTGCTCCCGCAGATGAACCGCCGTTGTGCGTCACAACACTAATGGACGCAATTAGTGTTATGCAAGAAATACCCATTCAAGGTGGGAGCTCCTATATGAAGCCATCAATATTTCTTAGGTCACTGATGCGTGAGAGATTTTCTGGATGAGCCGCATCTATGCAGCTATAACAGTGCCAGTATTTTTTATATATATTTGGTGTGGTACGCGAGAAGAGATATATAATCGGGTTTGTTGTGCAACCGATGTCACATTGGCATTTATCGGCTGTTGGGGTTGTTTTAAAATTTCTATGTGCACGGGGTGGGACAAGGGAGGCGCAGTGCGGTCGAGGCATACGAGCATGGTCGCCGAAGACGTCGACACTTTTAGCCGTTGTGGTCTAGACATCGGAGCATGGTCGCCAAAGACGTCGCCTGACTGTTGCGCCGATGCTCTGCAATTCCACATAGCTGCAGCTTGCAGGTTTGATCGTCTAGCCCAAGCTTCGGTTTTCAGTTTACTGATTCTCACTAAATACTCCTACACTGCAATGTACGTATTCTTAAAATAGTTGTATGAGGAGGAGCAGGAACCACCATTTTAAGCATATGGATTCAGAGTAGAACCAACTATTATTTTCAATCTATTCAAGGTACGTGACCTGATTGTCTGAATCTCAATGCAGCTGTAAGGTCTTGCTTCCTGACTGAATGTCTTCGGGCAACACTGAACATATTGGCTTTTGAAGGAATATAAGACCCCGACTGCAAAATAGTATTTTCACTCTATTCAAGGTACATTCCATAATTGTCTGAATATCAATACGACTCTAAGTTCTTGCTTCCTGACTGAATTTCTGCATGGAAGTGCAACTCTGTAGGTTTTATTTAAGCTAATATTGAATTCAGGCATAGTACTTAAAAAGTTAAAACTGCTGATGCTGTGCTGTACATTTTTTTGACTAATGAAAACAAAAGCTATGTTGTTTCATCGAAAATATATAGCTGGTGATGCTAATTTATTTTATAAAATTTAGGTGATAAAAAAGTCCAGCATGCCATTGTTTTTCATTTTTTGCATTTATACTTGATTTCTGTAGGACTGATCGATGGAGGCCAAACTACGCTCCCTGCTAATGGCTCCGCAACTATATATTTTTAATGCACTTATCATGGCTTCCACAGGTTTGCTCGATTCAGCTATTTAGAGGTTATAAAACATCAATGGTGCAGATTAATCAATGTTATCTAGGGACAAAAGAACCAGCCCGGTGCATCATGTCGATATGCATGTAGCCTACTTTTGCTAGGATCATTTCCTTGGCGTCCGACATACTACTTCAGAGATTGTTTGTTAGAATAGAATATTGATAAATTGATAAATAGAAGTAATAAGAAAGCTTGATGCTAATCAGTTGACGGAAGTGAGAAATACCTAGGGTCACTGCTGATAATAACTGTATTGGAAATCCATACCCGAGGGTCTAATAGTTCATCGACATGTAATTTAAGAAGTTTGGTGTCTTCACTAGGTTTTGATATCATCCGATCAAATCAAAAAACTGTATTTTGATATTATTAGAATTCGCAAAAATAATTTACTACAACCTATAGGCTATTTCAACAATTGTGAAAATTTTCAACTCACACTTCAATAAATTTTGATCGTTCAATATTAAAACACCTTGAGTAGTATGTGTACGCATATTATATAATTAAAACACAGGACAATAAACGGCCAAGATTGATCAATTTACAGCCGTAGCTTATCAACGGTGAAGATTAATCAGTCGGACATATGTCCAATTGCTAGCCGCCGCATTAATTAATTAGATCGTGTTGGTCCTGGACTATTTGCAATCGACCAGCTATTGAATTTTCTAGGGTAACGAGTATACGGTCGAGCGGGGATGCACGCCGTTGTCTGCGCCGCCGGCCGCTGCTCTCCGCGGGGATCGATGCGTCTCTCTGTGTTGATCTTCGGGGATGCACGCCGTTGTCTGCGCCGCCGGCCGCTGCTCTCCACGGGATCGATGCGTCTCTCTGTGTAGATCTTCACTGATGGAAGATGTGTAGCACCTACAATCAATCAGGCAGTCGGTCCTCCAAGAAACATAGAAATCTGAGAGAGTATGAACAGATGCCGATTTGTTTGACGCATCGCCCGCGGGAGAAGCCATCAAAGTAAGTAATCACCATGTACGTTGTGCAATCAATGAACCAATGTTTGTCTGTTCGATACCTTATCCAGTTGACGTTGGCTGTTCCCATGTGCACCGGATCCAGTTCACGCAGCTCAGAATAATTTGTTTAGTGGAATTCCAATCTTCTGCAAATCTCCGCCTGCATCAATTCCGGACAAGGCTCCGTCATATGATCCACCGGGACAATCTTCCGCAGTTCATCTAAACGGGGATAAAGTGCATGAAGCCATGAACAGAGGTATAGTCCAACATACATCAATTTCTGCTGGCAAGGATGACGATCAGATTGATTCATGTAGCCGGCGTTCATAACGGTGGTCATATTCATGCTCAAGATGGCAGCGCAGCTGTGAGAGTGCGGTCGAGGCATACGAGCATGGTCGCCGAAGACGTCGACACTTTTAGCCGTTGTGGTCTAGACATCGGAGCATGGTCGCCAAAGACGTCGCCTGACTGTTGCGCCGATGCTCTGCAATTCCACATAGCTGCAGCTTGCAGGTTTGATCGTCTAGCCCAAGCTTCGGTTTTCAGTTTACTGATTCTCACTAAATACTCCTACACTGCAATGTACGTATTCTTAAAATAGTTGTATGAGGAGGAGCAGGAACCACCATTTTAAGCATATGGATTCAGAGTAGAACCAACTATTATTTTCAATCTATTCAAGGTACGTGACCTGATTGTCTGAATCTCAATGCAGCTGTAAGGTCTTGCTTCCTGACTGAATGTCTTCGGGCAACACTGAACATATTGGCTTTTGAAGGAATATAAGACCCCGACTGCAAAATAGTATTTTCACTCTATTCAAGGTACATTCCATAATTGTCTGAATATCAATACGACTCTAAGTTCTTGCTTCCTGACTGAATTTCTGCATGGAAGTGCAACTCTGTAGGTTTTATTTAAGCTAATATTGAATTCAGGCATAGTACTTAAAAAGTTAAAACTGCTGATGCTGTGCTGTACATTTTTTTGACTAATGAAAACAAAAGCTATGTTGTTTCATCGAAAATATATAGCTGGTGATGCTAATTTATTTTATAAAATTTAGGTGATAAAAAAGTCCAGCATGCCATTGTTTTTCATTTTTTGCATTTATACTTGATTTCTGTAGGACTGATCGATGGAGGCCAAACTACGCTCCCTGCTAATGGCTCCGCAACTATATATTTTTAATGCACTTATCATGGCTTCCACAGGTTTGCTCGATTCAGCTATTTAGAGGTTATAAAACATCAATGGTGCAGATTAATCAATGTTATCTAGGGACAAAAGAACCAGCCCGGTGCATCATGTCGATATGCATGTAGCCTACTTTTGCTAGGATCATTTCCTTGGCGTCCGACATACTACTTCAGAGATTGTTTGTTAGAATAGAATATTGATAAATTGATAAATAGAAGTAATAAGAAAGCTTGATGCTAATCAGTTGACGGAAGTGAGAAATACCTAGGGTCACTGCTGATAATAACTGTATTGGAAATCCATACCCGAGGGTCTAATAGTTCATCGACATGTAATTTAAGAAGTTTGGTGTCTTCACTAGGTTTTGATATCATCCGATCAAATCAAAAAACTGTATTTTGATATTATTAGAATTCGCAAAAATAATTTACTACAACCTATAGGCTATTTCAACAATTGTGAAAATTTTCAACTCACACTTCAATAAATTTTGATCGTTCAATATTAAAACACCTTGAGTAGTATGTGTAATGCTTCATATAATCGTCTAGCTGGGTGGCCCGCGCATTTGCGCGGCTAGCGTTCATAACAAAAATACTGATGTGTAATGTCTATTTTTATGCTGCATATTATATTTTTAAGCAATTTCAGATATATTTAAATGTATAAAAATATTTAGGATACGCAGTATGTTGAGTTTCCAACAGCCTCTTCCATGGTCTAATGTACGTGATAAAACATATGAAAATATTAAAACATGCAACACATGAATACCTCCATTGTTTAGGCTTCCAAGTCTCTTATGCAGGAGTGGACTATACCATCAAATTTTTTTTTTCAAATTCCAGCGCTCGTAGAGTAACTATTCCATGTCATGTTACGTCAAAAAATGTCTGTTATATCCGGCTGGATATATTAAACTGGATACATTCGTGACATCACCTATCACCTATAGTAGAATCGTAATATCTCCAATAGAATCGTCAAATTTAATTTATTGTTGCTATATAAAGACAAAACCAAGATATATGAAATTGCCTTTCATACAAAGCATAAATGCAGATCAGATAAAAATACAAAGAATGAGTTTAGTGATTTACATGACTGAAGCACTAAGCTATTTTTTTGGAAGCTGAGTTTAGTGATTACATAACTGAAACACTAAGTTGTTTTATGTGCCCTGGCAAAAAATAAATTCGGTAGTAGATGTCACTGAGCCATCTGCAAGTAAATTAATTTTCCATGCATCATACCAACCAAATATACGATAATAAGACAATTAAATGGCAAAAATTGGTTGAATTATGTCGAAATAACAGAACATGTAAAATGTAAACTAAGAACCTTCCAAATTTTACTTATCAAAAAATGAACGGCGCACATTCTGTTTACACGTGGTGTGTACAACTGTATATCTATGTTTCAGGACCAGCTATAAATTACTACTTTTCCACCCAGGTTTACCATCTAGTCCAAGTATGCAACTTCAGCCCCCGTATTATGTCAACTACTGAGAGCACTTAATTAATGGTGAAAAATATTACCTTCGGCCACACCTACACTGATTGTTGCTTGACTCACCATGACACCTTGCAGCAAGATAGTTTCATTCTTAGATTTATCACATAGTAACTCAATAATTATTAAGAAAAAAGGTATCTTTATTTTACTGCTCTCCATCTTGTCCCATGGATGCAGATACTTTACCAGCTCCATCTTGAACCCTCCTTGCAGGAGTTATACTACCAATTCATGAGCTCGTGCAAGCCAGTGTGTAGTGCTGCAGGCTAACATCCATGATAGAAGATATGGAAGAAAAATTACTCTGTTGCTTAAAGATGAGCAAAGTAATGCAGAGAACAAAATACTGGCTCTTGTACTTACTTCCTTGCTTCTTGGTTTATTTTCTAAACATCTTATTCTTGTATGATATGCTTTAGTTGTTCTAAAGTCAAACACCTCATAATTATTTCTTTATAATTAGATAACAGTGACATGATTCAGATGTAGTGAATTTTCATATCCTCACATTGTTAACCCACTGAACGTACATGAGCCCTCAGACAAAATTCAGATGTAAGCACTCAATCATAAACTGAACAATATGTCACGGAACACTTCTACCTGAACCAATCAATATCCTTGAGGAGGTATGTATATAACTGGAACAACCATGAATTTTTTTAGTCGAGTCCTGTGCTATATCACTAAAAATATGCAAAGAAATAAAATGTGAGTATACGCAGTTGCTGACCATGGACTCCTTGATAGCATAACATGCATCTTCTTGACCTTCAGACTGCACTCCAATCTGTGGCTAATTTCAGTAAGTAGATGATGTTAAGCTTATTCCTCGTATGCTTGTTATTTGGTGCATTTGTTGGCATCCAAGTTTTGGTCATATTAACAACTCAGGGTACAGTTTTAGGCTGCTGTTAAAATTCAGAGTCTCCAAGTATTTGAAACTTCATCCTACTCTCTACAGCTCACTATAAAGATGTCTATGTTGAGAACAATTTCAGGAGAAAAATATAAAGATTACCTCTTCTTGGTGTTATACACCAGGCACGACAATATTCCATAAATCTGCTGAGTTAATCTCTTTTAATCATGTTCTTATTCTAATAAATAGATTATAAGTATCAACCGGAGGAATACTGGTTTGAACGTATATATATCAACATACTGTAGAAACCGAGAAGAAAGAACACCACCTCAATCCTTAACTTTCCATTCTTCTAATGTATATTTTGGACCAGCCTCTCCAGCAGAACGAAAAATCATGTGATTGCAAAAAAATTCCCAATTCACCTTGCTGCTCATGGCGGGACGCAGCGAAAACAGTGCACCATCCAGCGGGGCCTCGATGCTCATGCACAGCATTTCACGTGTCTTGCTCTTCAATGGGCTGCATTATATTTGTTCCCGACTGTCGTCTACATGTATGCAAGCTTAAAAATACATATCAGGTAGTAATCTTCTCATCCCTTACCTTGATGCTCACATATTGTTGCTTCTCGTTGCACAAAGTTCTCTCCCTCAAATAAATACGATCGTCTGAATAAGTGGGCTCCACATAATTTGTTCAACGTCATGGATTCAAGCCAGGCGCATAATTAAAATTCTCATCTAAATCCACCTTGCATATCTGGTACAACAGAAAGACATAGCTTTGGTGGGAATTTCATCGGTCAGGTAGCAAAGAAAATAAGAGTATAACTTGAGAACAGAAAACCATGCAATCAACTCCTACAGGGATCTGGACGGCGATTCATAGATACAGTACGTAAGTCGTGGATCCGGCGTCCAACATTAACATTACGAAAGGAATTCACTGTGACAAAAAACAATTAATTCAATGTAGTAAGCAGATCTAGAAGCCATGCTAATTCAGAATAAAAGGACCGGGTTCAAGAACAGTCGATTAGAAAATACCTGCAAACTAATGTACTCCGTATTACAAAAGCTCCTTCAATGCATCCTTTTCCACGTCAAAGGGAGCACACGGTACTGAAACAGGAACATAAATTACTTGCCAAAGATTAGAATACTGGAAAATCCTGTAAAGGGCGATTTTAACCCATCGCTGCGCTGGAGGTGAGTGAATCAATTGGATTCAAGTCAAGAGATCAGAAGTGCACTTGCCGGCCGAGATCACGTAATGCAGCCTGGACGGGCTGCTATCAGGTAATGCAACCTGGAGTCCTGACGTGCTGCTCCCTGGATGTTGATGAATCGATCGATCGATTATGCTTTTGGCGGACTATATCAGGTAGCAAAGCTTGCTGCTAAGAAGAATAGATTGATGGACCAATGATTCAATGAACCATGACGCATGAGCGATGCCTTGTGTGAGCACAGTCTCAGCGCTAGAACCATGACGCTGCCGCCGTGTCCTGTATCGATCTGCTCATCATTATGGCCGGCAACATTGATCGATCTGATCGACATCATGACGCAAGTTGGAATCCGCGAACCTGTATTGGAACACTTGAATTCATCCACGTTCAGATTAACAACCCTCAACGATGCCGTGGACGTTCGCCGCGAATCCGCTGATCAGGGAACAGAGAAGCTGCGATCGTACAGACGGCGATTAGTTCTATGCGTCGCCGGCGGAAGAAGCCACCAAAATAGGGAGTCACCGCGTGTTGGCGTGCGATGGCACGGTCCCTAATAAATAGGCTGATTAATCTGGACTATTTGTTGACGTACGGGTCTGTTTTGTGTTTTTTCCTTCCTTATACGCGATTTCAAGAGGGACACTGTTAGACGTGGGGGAGATGGACACTGTATGGAAATCGACACCTAAATCTTGGCCGTTGTTTCTGTCCCGATTATGTCTGGCTAATCTCTACCGTTGGTTATCCTGTGTTTTAATTATATAATAGATAATTTGCATTTTCCACGTTCTTAACGTTCATTCTGTACACTTGAGAAATTTGGTGCTAAGATATGTAAAGATACACACTGCCTAAAACGACAATATTTTTTATTACATGTGAATAAAATTCTATTCCCAGCTCACTATTCCCTCAAAACATGTTGTGAGATTCCCTTATCTATGCTACGAATTTGTAGAACTAACCTTAGAAACGTTTGGGATGATTGTATATAACACTACCGCAAGGCCAACAAAAATCTTGGTCACATACTTGCTTTTCCAATGGACAGTAGGCCCAATTTTTTTTTGAACAACTGATAATCTAACACCCCAAACCTCATAGAGGGCAGAGGCAGACCAAGTAGGTAAAACTTCATAGAGAAGACACACCAAGGACAACATGCACATCATTTACTTGTCGCACACGATCTGGAAGAGCCACATATCACCAAAATAGTCTAAAGCCCAACAAAGCACCCAGAAGTTTGTATGGATATCCACAAGCTTGTATACATGAATTCATAATGCATGCCCACGAGAGGGACATCTTGATATATGATCTTACAAATTAGACATCAAATGTATGAGGAATTGCCCCCAAAAAAAGATAACTTCCTAATTGTTAGTTATATTCCCTATAGATTTGTCCAGAGTCAAACTTTATAAAATTGATCAGCTTTGATCAGGTTCATTGAAAAAGTATCAATATTTACAAGACCCCACAAACACGCATGATGCAAGACGTACTTGCTCGTTGGGAGAACCCAAGAGAAAGGTTTGATGTAGCCTAGCAGCAAGTTTTCCCTCAGTATGAAACCAAGGTTTATCGAACCAGTAGGAGTAACGATTCTTCAGAAGGTTGTCAATGGCGAAATATGATGGGGCGCAACACCAGGGATTCCGGCGCTGACGTGGACCTGCACACAACACAATCAAAGTACTTTGCCCCAACGAAACAGTGAGGTTGTCAATCTCACCGGCTTGCTGAAAACAAAGGATTAAACGTCTCGTGTGGAAAATGAGTATTAAGTTGCAGTGAATGAAAAAGGAACAGTTTGCAGTTTGTGGTTTAATCAATGTAAAAGAATTGGACCGGGGTCCACAGTTCACTAGTGGTGTCTCTCCATAAAGATATCTAACATGTTGGGTAAACAAATTACAGCTGGGCAATTGACAAATAGTGAGCGCATGACAATGCAAATACATGGCATGATGATTACTATGATATCTAATTTGGGCATTACGACATAATACATAGACCGTCATCCAACTGCGTCTATGACTAATAATCCACCGCCGGGTTGTCATCCGAGTCTCTCATTGGTATTAAGTTGCAAGCAACGGATAATCGCATTAAGTAAAGTGCGTAATGTAAACAAACACATATGCCCGTGGACATAGTATCGTTAGGTTATCCCTAGTGGCAACAGCACATCCACAACCTTAGAACTTTCTGTCACTGTCCCAGATTCAATGGAGGCATGAACCCACTATCTAGCATAAATACTCCCTCTTGGAGTCACAAGCATCTACTTGGCCAGAGTATCTACTAGCAACGGAGAGCATGCAAGATCATAAATAACATAGGGCATAGATTGATAATCAACTTGACATAATATTCAATATTCATCGGATCCCAGCAAACACAACATGTAGCATTACAATAATATGACCTTGATCATGTAGGGCAGCTCACAAGATCTAAACATGATGGCACAAATAGGAGAGACAACCATCTAGCTACTGCTATGGACCCGTAGTCCAATGATGAACTACTCACGCATCACCTCGGAGGCAGGCATGGCGATGTAGAAGCCTCCGGTGACGATTCCCCTCTCCGGCAGGGTGCCGGGAAGAGGTTCTGAACCCTCCCGAGCTAGGGTTGACGGCGGCGGCGTCTCTGGAACTTTTCGTGGATAATTGCTCAGGTGTCTAGGGTTATTTTCTCGGGGGGAATAAGTAGGCGAAAGGGCGGCGGCTGGCGAGCCCCGTGGGGCCCACACCGTATGAGGGCGCGGCAGAGGGGGCACCCGCGCCCTCATGGCGTGTGGGGCCCCTGTGGGCCTCCTCTGCTGCTTCTTTGCGTCATCTTGTGTCTTCTGGAAAAATAGCACCTCCCGAAAAGGTTTCGTCCAATTCCGAGAATATTTCCAGACTAGATTTTCTGGAATACAAAAACAGCAGAAAACAGGAACTGGCGCTTCGGCATCTTGTTAATAGGTTAGTCCCGGAAAATGTATAAAAGTGACATAAAGTAGATGCAAAACATGTAGCAATAGGTATAAAACAAACATGGAACATCAAAAATTATAGATACGTTGGAGACGTATCAACGCGCACACATGAATACACACAAGATTGATATGAAAAATATATTCCATGCTGTTGGGTATCCTCCTCATGTGGGCTGTGAGGAGATGACCATTTGAAGCCTCTCAAGCGGCCCAAACAGGTGCAGAAACCCAAGACTCATTAGGGTTATGACCAAGGGTCATTTTGGGCATTGTGCAAGATGGATGGGGGATGTTAACCCTCCCAACCAGCCTCCACCAGGAGGGGAGACGGAAATCCAGGATAGCCTCCATTGGAGAAGAAAACTAAGAGAGAAGGGAAGAGGAAGACGTTGAAGGAAGAAGCTTGAGATCAAGCACATGCCGTGCCCACAAGGTTGTGACGTCCAGATCCACTACCTTGTCTCCTTCAAGCTGTGATTCCACCATCTTTGGTGAGATTGTTCCAATCCCTAGATCTTGTGCCCCAAATCTTGTTGTAAGAGATCCTCTAGTGCTCTCTAGGGACGAACCTGTTGTATCCCGCTCTGATAATAGTGGAAGAAGATTTGGGTGGCTTCGGCCTGTGGTGTTTTTGAAGGGGATCGTGGGCAGAAAACAAAAAATTTCTAACAACGATAACCTTATACTAGCCAGGATCTACTCTATGCAGATATACTATACGGTAAAAGATGGTATACATACCCTTGTAGACCGTAAGCGTCGACGATCAAAAGATCTGTTTCGATGACGACGCGTGATGAAGACGACGTAGCCGACCTCGAGGTCGCGAAGATCTTGACGCGACGATGAGGATGACACCGTCCTCATGGTGGTGGAGGCGAGCACCTCCTAGCACCCCAAATGTGGTGCCTCGCAGGGAGTCACACACATACGGTGGAGATGACGACCTCCGGGCTCCGATCCAGGGATGAGCAGCGGAAGTGGAGACTTGGACCGGAAGACCAGCAGCACGGCGGTGTGCATATGGTGGAGAAAACCTCAACCCGTGCACAACCCCAATTGCGGAGTCACGACTTAAACGGGAGAGAGAGAGAGAGAGAAATTGGTGCGTTCCAAAAGGCCGGGGGGGGCACCCATATATATAGGTGGAGGAGGAGGTGCAAACCCCTTGGTTTAGCCATGTGGGACTATCCCACATGGTGCAGCCGGCCAAGGGGGGCAGCCGGCCCCCTCATGGGCCCTTTGTGGCCCATTCGGCCTCCTCCCATGGTGCCTTGGCCCTGGGGGGAAGTTCCCCCCTTATGGGCCTTTCTTCCAAAGTTAGGCCCATTTGGAATTGGGGCTGCCAATAAATCCGAAAATAAATAAATAAAAATGTATTTAACTATTAATTACACTAATTAATATTAAACACATATTATCTAATTCATTTCGGCTCCGAAAACTATTTCGTCAGCCCCCGAACTCCGTCGGATATCACCCGGAACACTTCCGATGTGTCTGGAACACTTCCGGTGTTCTTCTCTCTTTTTCTTCTCTACGTCCAATCTAAATAACATGTCATCTCCCCTTAAGTGTGTTACCCTACGGTTCGAGATCTCGCCAGACATAATCGAGACATGCTCTCCGATTAATGACTAATCGTGGACCTTGGATACCCAGATTAATCCCTGTGAGATAACGAATAACTTTTTCGTTCGAACCTTAGACGTCGAGTCTTAAACCTTTTGCCTGGCGATACTTAGCGTGTCCGAGACTCGTTCATAGATATCATGATACCTAGCTTGATCTCGTTACCGACAACACTATTCTTTACTCGTCCGTGATATTATGTCCTCGTGACCTAGTCACATGCTTGCAAGCTCATTGACATAATCTCACCGAGTGGGCCCAGAGTATCTATCCTGCTATGCGGATTGGCAAATCCCGCTCTTGACCCCTCGTCTCAACATACTCCCTTCCGATACCCGAGAGGGACACCGTTATTGTCATACTATATAAGTGATGACGTTTGATGCAATCAAAGCATCTTCCAGGAATAGCGATAAGAGTTGATCTCACGGTCAAAGGCGTAATGACTACGTCCTACAAATATTGGGTATGTCCATCACATCATTCTACCAATGATATGACTCCATTGTCAATTGACACCAACGTCACATGATCGGGAAACCTCGATCATCGATTGCACAATGAACTAGTTAAATAGAGGCTACTAGGGACCTGGTTGTTTATCTACCACACGTGTATTAATGTTTCCGCTTAATACAGTTATAGCATGGTATAAAACATATTACGAACAATTGAGATATGACAAATAAACTATCTTTATTAAGTGCCTCTAGGGCATATCTCCTTCAGTCTCCCACTTGCACTAGAGTAACACTTAATCTAGTTTACCACTTTGGTAAAAGCTTAAACACTTATAGCAACTTGGTGCAGGCTTGCCCGTGGAAGAGGAAGTTTAGTCAACGGATCTCCCACATTGAGATCTGTATGTACTTTGCAACATTTCTATGTCAACTCGTTTGACATCATCCCGTATCATATGATAACGGTGAAATATATCTTAGTCGATGGAGTGAGACTCGAACCTTCGCGTAGCATGGGCCTTAAAAGTCTAAGGGAAACCATACATGCTCGGAAAACCGCTCAGTCCAATCACACTAGCTACTTCTGGAGTTGCCATATATTTCTATACCTATGTAGATTATGCGACAGTGCATTCATATGCGACTTCGCAAGCTAACCATGTCTTTCTTCAAAACAAAGGACTTATCCTATATGAGATTTCTAGTCGTATGGGTCAGTGTCATAACTTGCATCATCGTAACCTTTTACGGCAAGTTGTCTTTTCACTCTTACCCTATACCAGAAAACATATCTTCAGTTCTCTCAGACACTGAAGAAAATACTTAACGTTTGTTCATTGATCCATCCAGGGATCACTCTAGAACCCGTTCTTCAACCAAGAACTTGGGTCACACCAAGTCGAGCTTTCAGTCTGATAGAATCTATGGCTGAGGCATAGAGGATGTCGGACATCCTTTTCTTTCATTAGCTATCGCTGAAACGCCAAGATAAACTTAATATTTTACCTAGTCATACAAGTAAGAACCTTTTTCTTCGCTTGTTCTATTCTGAAAACACTTCAGAATCTTAACCTAGGAAAATATTCCGACCTAATGTTATTAAGCCCCTTTTGATCTATAAATTATAGACCTGATGCCTAATACTCCTAACTTCATTCATAGAAAATTTAATCACTTAAATAATCATTTATACTTTACTAGAGGATCTGTATCATTCTCAATATGTCGTTACATATAAAATCAGGAATGACCCTAGCTCCCACTCAAATATGCCTTCCGCATATAAGACCAGGGAATTTCTTTTAGCTCCCACTCAAATATGCCATTCACATATAAGATCAAGAAAAGCTACTTAGCTCCCACTCACTTCTTTGTAAATGCAGGTTTCTTCAACTATTTTGGACAACTCCAAAATCCTTTGATCACATTATCAAAGTGAAGATTCCAGCTCCGATATGCTTGCTTCAGCCCATGAATGGACAGCTGAAGTTTGCATACGTGTCTAGCATCCTTAGGATCAACCAAACCTACTTGTTGTACCGATTACAACTCTTCCTTAATGTTGCCATTAGGGAACACGGTTTCTTTATCCATCCATCAATTTCTTAATTGAAAATAATTGCTAGAACAATCCTAAACAGACTTAGGCATCGCCACTTGAGACAAAATCTCGTTGTGGTCAACTTTTGAATTTGTCGAAACTGTTTTACGACAAATCGATCCTTATAGACGGTTGTCTTTCCGTCAGTGTCTATTTTGTCATAAAATTCCATTTACTCTCAACGGCCTATAGCCATCAAGAAGACTTACCCAAGTCATTACTTGGTAATCGTACATGGATTTTATCTCGGATTATACATGGCATATAGCCAATTTTCGGACTTAGGTTCACCATCACTTCTTCGTAGTTCGTAGGTTTGTCATGTTCCATTAACATGACGTTCATAACAAGATTGTCGTACCACACATTGCGGAACACAACCTCGTACGCCTACGTTAGTATGAGCTCAGAGCATCATGATCTTTATCATCAGCTTTCTTCCGTTGCAGAGGACGGTACCGGAACCGTTTCCGTTGCGCCACTCGAATTCCGGAGAGAAGTTCATTAACTTCGTCTTGCTCTACTTTCTTTCCCACTTATACCCTTGGACAAGAAACTATTTCTTTGCAAGGTATATTCCGGCAACATTTTGCCTATGTCGTGAGACATGTACCCAACTAATTCTTTAGTAGGTACACTACAAAGATTTATCCATTTTAGGTTTGATCACATCAAAACACTAAATTACGAAACGACAATCTAGGCTAAAAGCCATGCCATCACTCATATGGTATTGCCTCCACGGATTAGATGGTTTCCCTATTATCTAACGTGAATGTTTTGTTTCTACCATATGACTCCAATGATCACAATAATTCGATAAGAGATTTTATTTACCACACACTATCCAAAAGGTGTGATTACGACGTCAAAACACACCATAACATTATGGTGTTCCATGCGACGTAATTTGTGGAACTCTTCTCACAAGTCTTCCAATGATATGCCAACCTTATAACTCAAATCTTCATTTCCTCGATCTGTATCGCAGGAATTTGATTTTCTTGTTAAGTTATTTTTCTACTTCACTTCGAACTTGTTTGATCAAATCAAAACCTTTCAGACCAACATTTGATCAAGTGGATATATCCATATACTCGAATCATTTGTGAAGTTTACGAAATAAAGATTTCCACTACACGTTAATTACTTCATTGATCCACATACATCCATATGCATGATTCTCAATAAGTTATATGCCCGCTTTCCGAAAACGGTGTCTTAGTTATCTTGCAAGTGTCAAAAGATCAAAATCTAAGGACTCGGAGATCCATCTGAATGGAGCTTCTTCATTGACTATAACATTGACATGACTTAAACGTTAGTGCCACAAGAATGTGGTGTCTTTATTAAGTTTATATCCTTTGGCATTAATGTTATGAATGTGGGAGCTTCTACCATATAAATTCAAATCGACGTATGATCATTACTTCATAAATATAGGACAACATTTTGTCACTAACATATATGAACAATCGTCTCGCTAGAGGAGACACACTTATAACGATCATACTAACAGGCGATCACAAAAGAATTTACTCAAATGGTAGATGCAGAGGGAGAGTGTCTATGACCATCACAACATATTGTCTGCCATCATCAACACACATTATCACCTCATCCTTCCAAGCTACTCAAGCAGAAAATCTTGTTTTCATAAAACATGACTAGTATCAAACTTAGTCACTACTGCGAGTACTTGCTTAGGTAAAACATTCATAACGTGTATATCATATATACACCATCATTGATAACTTCCCGGCGATCTGTTTCATCTACTTGATTCTTCCAACGCAATCAAGAATTCATGAAGGTGAACGATTCCCCTTGCATGACATAGTCTATGACAAAAACATTTGCATCTGGCAACATTTTCTGTCATCCAGTGATCGAGCTGAGCGAGGCGTCTTAATGTCATCAAGTATGACCAATGTCATCAAATATGACTAATGTCATCAAGTATGACCAATGTCATCAAGTATGACTGCCACATGCTCCTTTAATGCGAATGTTCTCTTCCATCTGGGTCGAGAAGAAAACAGTCAAAGTACTGATAAACTTCATCAACCAACTTGCGGTGTATCTCGAGTTCAGCGATCATCTCATATGTTCGCGATCTGACAACTCGCACCCACAGTTAATTCTCTATGGTAGAGATCATAGCATACACTGGACTATGATGAAATTATCCGCACAAAACTTGATAATCCAAATTATCCTTTTGTTAGCGGAATCTCCGGGTTTATCTCCTACGGGTATTGTATCACATAGAGCTAACGGTTTAAACAAGGAGTATCCTCAAGCTACCGTATAAAACTATGAAGTTTGGACCCAACCTTTTAAGTTTCTCAATCGCAGGAATGCTCCTAATTTTTAAAGATGGCTATTACACTGGTTAATATCTACAAAGGTTTTGCAAAACATAAAGACTTTGTTCATAATAAATATGGGTTCAAGTTTTAATAAAATAAAACTACCAGAACTCCCACTCAAAACGAATATCCCTCTAATCGTTTTAGTGATTACACGATCCTCATCCATTATGCAACCCCTCATCGTCAGAGCCGGCAACATAACTTCAAAGGTAGACATCGACATGTCAATCACAACAACTCTGTGACTCATGCTTAACCTTTCGGTCACCGTGTTCCGAGGCCATGTCTGTACATGCTAGGCTCGCCATAATAACCTTCAGCGTATACGCTTGTGCAAACATGTCTTACACCCACCGTATGCGAACGACGATATGTCTGACACCCGATCGTCACGGCCTGCCTCATAACGTAGAACTTTCTTGGTGGTGCACGCCAAAGGGAGAACACTAATGGTATTTTGGAGGGATCATCTTATATTACTACCGCCGTGTAACTAATATATAACCATATATATATACACAATATAAGATGCAAACAACAACATAACATCAAATGTAATGCGACGTGATATGGTCCTTGCGCCGATGGTCTCCTTCGCGCCCACAGTTTATAAACAATTTATCAAACCTACCTTGACCATATCACATTGCCCCTGCAAAATAAAGTTAGACGCTTTCTACTTTATCTTTTGCATATTTTACGTGGCTTGGGGCTTTCGTAAATAGAACCGATTCATACCTACGAACCTATGACCACAACAACGATCAAATAGTCGCTATTTATGTATCCCTTTCGGGCCCTCCATTGAAAATGCAAAGCCAACTAAAGAGAGAGAGACAGACACCCGCCAGCCACATATACGGTACAAGCCGTATGTCAGTTGTGGAACCAGTCTCGCGTAAGCGTACGCGTAAGGTCGGTCCGGGCCGCTTCATCAACTCAATGCCGCCGGCTAAACAAGTGCACGCTAGAGGATAGCTTCTAAAAGAACGATGCCCCCATGAGAACATGGGTTCTAAAACCGGTATAGCTATATCTACGCATAGATCGGCTCTGATACCACTGAAGGGGATCGTAGGCAGAAAACAAAAATTTCTAACAACGATAACCTTATACTAGCCAGGATCTACTCTATGCAGATATACTATACGGTAAAAGACGGTATACATACCCTTGTAGACCGTAAGCGTCGACGATCAAAAGATCTGTTTCGATGACGACGCGTGATGAAGACGACGTAGCCGACCTCGAGGTCGCGAAGATCTTGACGCGACGATGAGGATGACACCGTCCTCATGGTGGTGGAGGCGAGCACCTCCTAGCACCCCAATGTGGTGCCTCGCAGGGAGTCACACACATACGGTGGAGATGACGACCTCCGGGCTCCGATCCAGGGACGAGCAGCGGAAGTGGAGACTTGGACGGAAGACCAGCAGCACGGCGGTGTGCATATGGTGGAGAAAACCTCAACCCGTGCACAACCCCAATTGCGGAGTCACGACTTAAACGGGAGAGAGAGAGAGAGAAATTGGTGCGTTCCAAAAGGCCAGGGGGGGGCACCCATATATATAGGTGGAGGAGGAGGTGCAAACCCTTGGTTTAGCCATGTGGGACTATCCCACATGGTGCAGCCGGCCAAGGGGGGCAGCCGGCCCCCTCATGGGCCCTTTGTGGCCCATTCGGCCTCCTCCCATGGTGCCTTGGCCCTGGGAGGGAAGTTCCCCCCTTATGGGCCTTTCTTCCAAAGTTAGGCCCATTTGAAATTGGGGCTGCCAATAAATCTGAAAATAAATAAATAAAAATGTATTTAACTATTAATTACACTAATTAATATTAAACACATAGTATCTAATTCATTTCGGCTCCGAAAACTATTTCGTCAGCCCCGAACTCCGTCGGATATCACCCAGAACACTTCCGATGTGTCCGGAACACTTCCGGTGTTCTTCTCTCTTTTTCTTCTCTATGTCCAATCTAAATAATCATGTCATCTCCCCTTAAGTGTGTTACCCTACGGTTCGAGATCTCACCAGACATAATCGAGACATGCTCTCTGATTAATGATTAATTCGTGGACCTTGATACGTCTCCAACGTATCTATAATTTCTTATGTTCCATGCTAGTTTTATGACAATACCTACATGTTTTATTCACACTTTATAATGTTTTTATGCATTTTCTGGAACTAACCTATTAACAAGATGCCAAAGCGCCAGTTCCTGTTTTCTACTGTTTTTGTTTCCAGAAAAGTACTTCTGCAAATATTCTCGGAATCGGACGAAACAAAAGCCCAATATCTTATTTTCCCCGGAGTGTTCCAGAAGTCCGAAGAGGAGTCGAGGACGGGCAGCAGGGGGGCCACACCATAGGCCGGCGCGGCGGGCCCCTCTGCCGCGCCGCCACGTGGTGTGGTGGCCCCCCTCGGCCACCGACGCTGCCCCTTCGCCTATTTATTCCTTCGTCCCGAAAACCCTAGTACTGAGAGCCAATTTTCCAGAACAGATACAGAGACGCCGCCGCCGTCAACCCTAACTCGGGGGGTTCAGAAGTTCTCCTCCGGCACCCTGCCGGAGAGGGGAATCATCACCGGAGGGCTCTACATCACCATGCCCGCCTCCGGACTGATGCGTGAGTAGTTCATCTTTGGACTACGGGTCCATAGCAGTAGCTAGATGGTTGTCTTCTCCACTTGTACTTCCATGTTTAGATCTTGTGAGCTGCCTATCATGATCAAGATCATCTTTATGTAATGCTACATGTTGTGTTTGCTGGGATCCGATGAATATTGAATACTATGTCAAGTTGATTATAGATCTATCTTATATGTGTTGTTTATGATCTTGCATGCTCTCCGTTGCTAGTAGAGGCTCCGGCCAAGTTGATACTTGTAACTCCAAGAGGGGGTATTTATGCTAGATAGTGGGTTCATGCCTCCATTGAATCTGGGACAGTGACAGAAAGTTCTAAGGTTGTGGATGTGCTGTTGCCACTAGGGATAACCTAATGATGCTTTGTCTAAGGATATTTGTGTTGTTTACATTACGCACAGTACTTAATGCAATTGTCTGTTGCTTGCAACTTAATACTGGAAGGGGTGCGGATGCTAACCGAAGGTGGACTTTTTAGGCATAGATGCATGCTGGATGGCGGTCTATGTATTTTGTCGTAATGCCCTAAGTAAATCTCATAGTAGTCATCATGATATGTATGTGCATTGTTATGCCTTCTCTATTTGTCAATTGCCCAGCTGTAATTTGTTTACCCAGCATGTTATTTATCTTATTGGAGAGACACCACTAGTGAACTGTGGACCCCGGTCCATTCTTTTACATCTGAAATACAACCTACTGCAATCATTGTTCTCTTTCATTCTCTGCAAACAAACATCATTTTCCACACCATACGTTTAACTCTTTGTTTTCAGCAAGCCGGTGAGATTGACAACCTCACTGTTAAGTTGGGGCAAAGTGATTTGATTGTGTTGTGCAGGTTCCACGTTGGCACCGGAGTCCCTGGTGTTGCGCCGCACTACATTCCTGCACCAACAACCTTCGTAGCTTCGAGATTTCCTACTGGTTCGATTAAACCTTGGTTTCTTACTGAGGGAAAACTTGCTGCTGTGCTCATCATACCTTCCTCTTGGGGTTCCCAACTGACGTGTGACTTTACACGCATCAGACCTTGGATACCCAGAATTAATCCCTGTGAGATAACGAATAACTTTTCCGTTCGAACCTCAGACGTCGAGTCTTATACCTTTTGCCTGGCGATACTTAGCGTGTCCGAGACTCGTTCATAGATATCATGATACCTAGCTTGATCTCGTTACCGACAACACTATTCTTTACTCGTCCGTGATATTATGTCCTCGTGACCTAGTCACATGCTTGCAAGCTCATTGACATAATCTCACCGAGTGGGCCCAGAGTATCTATCCTGCTATGCGGATTGGCAAATCCCGCTCTTGACCCCTCGTCTCAACATACTCCCTTCCGATACCCGAGAGGGACACCGTTATTGTCATACTATATAAGTGATGACGTTTGATGCAATCAAAGCATCTTCCAGGAATAGCGATAAGAGTTGATCTCACGGTCAAAGGCGTAATGACTACGTCCTACAAATATTGGGTATGTCCATCACATCATTCTACCAATGACATGACTCCATTGTCAATTGACACCAACGTCACATGATCGGGAAACCTCGATCATCGATTGCACAATGAACTAGTTAAATAGAGGCTACTAGGGACCTGGTTGTTTATCTACCACACGTGTATTAATGTTTCCGCTTAATACAGTTATAGCATGGTATAAAACATATTACGAACAATTGAGATATGACAAATAAACTATCTTTATTAAGTGCCTCTAGGGCATATCTCCTTCAGTTTTCCTCTCACCTTGAGAGGTTTTCCACGTAAAAAGGATTGGTGTCCCCGTGTGTTGATTTCTGCTGCTGCTCTGCTGTTATGAGAGTTCTCTACCCACCATAGACAGCTTCTCTCCTGAGGACAGACACTGTCTACCCCTGTGAGCGAGCTAGAAGTGTCTTGTCTGCTCCATATATGTTTGAACACTTGAATGTTTTCCAGTGCCATATAAACCAACTTTCAGCTATGAAGATCAACTTCGAGGATGAGGTGCAAGCATTGTTGCTGTTGAGTTCCATGCCCGACAGTTGGAACACGCTTGTTGTGTCCATTAGCAATTCAGCTCCGGATGGGAAGCTGACTTTGGAGATGGTGAAGAATAGCATGCAGAATGAAGAAGCCAGAAAGAAGGAAAAGGGCGATGCCACTTCTTCTGATGCGTATGTGGCTGAATCCCATGGGAAGAATGAAAATCGTGGACGTGGCCATGCTAGATTTCAGCAAGGCAAATATAAATCCAAGGGGACATCAAAGTCAAAACATAGAAAAGATGTTACTTGCTTTTACTGTGGCAAGCCGAATCACATAAAGAGCGAATGCATGAAATACAAGAAAGATCTTGCAGAGGGAAAAGTTGCAAACAAGAACGAGCAAAAGACAGAGAATGGTGCCGCCAATGTTGCAGATTGTGAGGAAGGTGAAGACTATCTAGTCATTGAAGATGAAGAATGCTATAGTGCTGTTCATGATGATGCCATGAGTTGGGTTGTGGATTCAGGTGCGTCCTTCCACATTACATCACACAAGGAGTATTTCACGTCCTACACCAGCGGTGTTACCGGCCAAGTGAGGATGGGAAACAGCGGTTCGTCAACCATTGTTGGCAAGGGCACTATATGCATTGAGACTTCCACATGTTGCAGTTTGGTGCTCGATGATGTGAGGCATGTTCCCGATATATGGCTGAATTTGTTGTCAGTGGGAAAGCTTGATGACATTCGCCATGGCAGTTATTTTGGTGATGGAAAATGGAAGCTCACCAAAGGCTCTTTTATTGTGGCTCGAGGAAGCAAGCAAGGTAACCTCTATGTGACTAAAACCAAGCTATGCAATGAGATGCTGAACGTAGCCGAGAATGACACTTCGGCTGAGTTGTGGCACAAGAGGCTTGGGCATATGAGTGAGAAGGGCATGCATGCTCTTGCTCGCATGGAGTTCCTCCCTGAGTTGAAAGGTATAACCTTGAAACCCTGTGAACATTGTTTTGCTGGCAAACAACATAGGGTTGCATTTCGTACACGACCGCCAAGACGTGCGGAGAATGTTCTTGATATTGTGCACACTGATGTTTGCTCCATGACCGAAAATCACTTGGTGGAGCATTATACTTTGTGACATTCATTGATGACCACTCCAGAAAGATTTTTCTCTATGTGTTGAGAAACAAGTGGCAGGTGCTCGGCGTCTTCAAGGAATTCCATGCCAAAGTTGCCATTATTGAAGTGCGTCAGATCAGACAATGGTGGTGAATACCGAGGTCCTTTTGAAAGGTATTGCAGAAAGTACAACATCAGGCTTGAGAAGACTCCACCAAAGACACCTCAGCTCAATGGACTTGCAGAGAGGATGAACAGGACTCTCACGGAGAGGGTCACAGCTATGCTCTCTCATGCAAAGTTACCTAACTATTTTTGGGCTGAAGCTTTGATTCATGCTATGCATATACTAAACCTGTCCCCCTCAGTTCCTCTTGCAGGTGATATTCCTCAGAGAGTTTGGTCAGGGAAGGATGTATCATACAAGAATCTGAAGGTCTTTGGGTGCAAGGCATTTGTGCACATCCCGAGGGATGAAAGAGCCAAGCTTGATAGCAAGACAAAGCAGTGCATCTATCTCAACAGTCCAACCGATGAGTTTGGATACAGATTGTGGGATCCAGTCAAGAAGAAGACTGTGCGCAGCCGAGATGTGGTGTTCATTGAAGATGAAACAATAAAAGATATTGGTAAACCGGAGAAGCCGAAGACTACCACACCTCAGGTTGTCCTAGATCCAGTGAACCCTCCTCTAGTCCATGACAATCATGGGGGAGATGATGATGATGGTGATGTTAATGATGATGCAACTGATCAAGGCAGTACAAGTCAGGGACATGAACAGCCATCTGATGATGATGATGATGAGAGTCATGGTGATGATAATCCACCTGATTCCCCACCACCAGTGCAGCAGTTGAGGAGAACTGGGAGAGACCGTGTACCTTCCAGCAAGTATCCACCACATCAATATGTGTTGATGACTGATGCAGGTGAGCCCTCATGCTATGAGGAGGCACTGTCTGATGAGCACAAGAATGAATGGTCAGAAGCCATGCAGGATGAGATGAAATCCCTGTATGAGAATGATACCTTTGATTTGGTGTCGCTGCCGAAGGGCAAGAAAGCACTCAAGAACAAGTGGGTGTACAGAGTGAAGACTGAAGAAAATAGCTCACATCCAAGATACAAGGCAAGATTGGTTGTGAAAGGTTTCAGTCAAAAGAAGGGAATTGACTTCGATGAAATATTCTCTCCGGTGGTCAAGATGTCTTCGATCCGAGTTGTGCTTGGCATGGCTGCCTCCATGGACTTGGAGGTTGAACAACTTGATGTGAAGACTGCATTCTTGCATGGTGACTAGAGGAGGAGATATACATGGAGCAGCCAGAAGGATTCATGGTTGCGGCAAGGAGCACCAAGTGTGCAGATTGAAGAAGAGCTTGTATGGCTTGAAGCAAGCTCCTCGGCAGTGGTACAAGAAGTTCGAGTCATTCATGACGAGCTTGGATACCGTAAAGCACAACCTGATCATTGTGTGTTTACGAAGAGGTACGCCGAGGGTGACTTCATTATTCTCTTGCTATATGTCGATGACATGCTGATTGTTGGAAATGGCACAAAGAGGATTGCTCTCCTCAAGAAGGCATTGAGTAAATCATTTGCCATGAAGGATTTAGGACCAGCTAAGCAAATACTTGGCATGAAGATCTCCCGTGATAGATCAAAGAAGCTGCTTTGGCTCTCACAGGAAAGATACATTGAGAAGGTACTTGAAAGGTTCAATATGAAAGACGCAAAGTCTGTTACCTCTCCTTGCAGGCCATCACAAACTGAGTTCAGAACAATGTCCTAGCAGCAAGAAGGAGAAAGATGAGATGAGTAAAGTACCGTACCAATCTGCTGTGGGCAGTTTGATGTATGCCATGGTGTGCACTAGGCCTGATATTGCCTATGCAGTTGGAGTTGTTAGCCGGTTCATGACAAATCCAGGTGAAGCTCACTGGAATGCAGTGAAGTGGATTCTCAGGTATCTCAAAGGTACTTCTAGATCATGCTTATGCTTTGGAAGCGGTGATCCTGTATTGCAAGCCTATACAGATGCAGATTATGCTGGTGATGCAGATTCTAGAAGTCTACTTCTGGTTACCTGATGACTTATGCAGGGGGAGCAGTGTCATGGCAATCAAGATTGCAGAAATGCGTGTCCCTGTCAACCACAGATGTTGAGTACATTGCAGCGGTTGATGCTTGCAAGGAAGTGCTCTGGATGAAGAACTTCTTGCAGGAGTTGGGAATGAAGCAAGAGAAACACAGACTATTTTGTGATAGTCAGAGTGCTATCTACCTTGCCAAGAATTCAAGCTTGCACTCTCGAACCAAGCACATTGATGTGAGATATCATTGGATTCGAGATGTTGTGAATTCCAAGATGGTGCATCTTGAGAAGATCCATACCGACAAGAATGGCTCGGATATGATGACCAGACATTGCCAAGTGAGAAGCTACTTGTATGCTGCAAGGTAGCGGGCATGGCGATGCTCCCCACATGAGTTGGAGGGGGAGATTTGTTGGGTATCCTCCTCATGTGGGCTGTGAGGAGATGACCATTTGAAGCCTCTCAGGCAGCCCAAACAGGTGCAGAAACCCAAGACCCATTAGGGTTATGACCAAGGGTCATTTTGGGCATTGTACAAGATGGATGGGGAATGTTAACCCTCCCAACCAGCCTCCACCAGGAGGGGAGACAAAAATCCAGGATAGCCTCCATTGGAGAAGAAAACCAAGAGAGAAGGGAAGAGGAAGAAGTTGAAGGAAGAATTTTGAGATCAAGCACGGGCCGTGCCCACAAGGTTGTGACGTCCAGATCCACTACCTTGTCTCCTTCAAGCTGTGATTCCACCATCTTTGGTGAGATTGTTCCAATCCCTAGATCTTGTGCCCCAAATATTGTTGTAAGAGATCCCCTAATGCTCTCTAGGGAAGAACCTGTTGTATCCCACTCTGATAATAGTGGAAGAAGATTTGGGTGGCTTCGGCCCATGGTTTTTCCTCTCACATTGAGAGGTTTTCCACGTAAAAAGGATTAGTGTCCCGTGTGTTGATTTCTGCTGCTTCTCTGCTGTTCTGAGAGTTCTCTACTCAGTGCGAGCTTCTCTCCTGGGGACAGACACTGTCTACCCCTGTGAGCGAGCTAGAAGTGTCCTGTCTACTCCATATATGTTTGATGCATGTTTCCGTCCGGCACGAGTAACGATCCGTGAGTTAGTACATCAGTGGTGCTCAAATTTACATTTATTCCGCTGCGTATTTTTAGATCACGTTAAGAGTGTGCTAATCTCCACTAAGGGTTAATTGGTCAGCCCAGTTTTCCCAACACATGCATGGTACTTTCATGACACAAAGAAGATGGAGAATATGTCACATGATCACAAAGTGCGGTCCTTCCTGATTTTTGGCTCGCTCCTTAGCATGACATCTTTTTTTTTTGAAACTCCTTAGCATGACATCTAGTTGTTCGTGGGCTTTTAATAATTCGTCACTCTACCTATCACACTAACCTGATTTTTTTGGCGCGTTCCCTATTCACGCTACTCCGCCTTTTCGCCTGAACAGATTCCTGTGACTTTCTTGGCATGAGTTAGCTTTCTAGCCCTCAGAGGAATCAAGGGTAATTTCTGTTTGCCACTTATAGCGTCGAATAAAGAAGTGACACCTAAAGGAAACCAGCACTGGTTGGGCCCAATATGGGTTGCATTGTTTTCTTCTTCTTTATAATTTATTTTTCACGTCTATTTTCTGTCTTGTGATTTAATTTTTTTTGTCTCATTAAATGTGTACGTGGGTGTGTAGCTGTAGATGCCAACAATATTTCATGGATATTATCACTGGAAAAAATAGCGCGATATAGCCCCGCTTGGGAATGATCCCGCTAAATAGATCAGTGTACAATGTCTCGCTAATAGCATATTTTAAGGTCGACGCTATTTTTCTGTAGCGCGCTATTTTTTTCCTTATTATAAGTAACGACACATATTTCATGGATATTAAGGATCAACAACAGCCATGGAACTAGGTCCTAGTTGTCTACAGCAAATTTTGAAGCAGTCCATTTGGCCAGGCCAATTTGGGTGTGATGGCCCATCTAGGCCGATCGTGGAATCTAGGATGACTGATGACTTCTATCACCCTCAACCGGACTGAATTTACGAATTTTCATACTCCCTGGAAAAAACGAATATCCTTACTTATATAGTAGTGTTTTTCCACAATATGACATGTAAAACCGCATAATTTATCCCCAATCTGGCCATCTACAACGCTCTTTCGTCTTGTTGCGTAGGCGTTGCAAATTCATGAGCAGAGAGGCCCGGCTGTTGAACGTAAACGTACAGCCGCGGAAGAATCCGACATGCTGCCGCGCGGCCAAGCTTGCAACAGAAACACAGAGACCCAGGACGGCGACTGGTCTGGCGATTGCTTCCTATTTATCCGGCCAGGCGGCGCCACTCCGGCCGCCGGTGCATGCATCTCGGTGCGGCGACATCAATCCGGTCGTAATCATGTGTTGGCACATTGCAGCACGCGGTTCTACCGATCAGCATCCCGAGCTTACTTGGAACTATGCGTGCAGGAGCCCACGAGAGCGATGATGAAGAGTGCAAGAGTGGACATCTTGTGCTAGTGAGGATTCGACCCGGACCCCTACTAGGGTTGCTTGCCTCCGGCACTTTTTTTTTTTTGACTGTACCGACACAAAAATGAAACGTTGTGTTTGCCAGTTTGAACTCATGTTTTGAATATTTCGACAGGCTACAGCAAAAATAATGAAAGCCAATTTAGCGTGACGGATTACACAGCGAACCAACCAGAGATTGTCACCTGGAAGTTGCCAATCGCCGTTGCATCACAAATCGAATGGCTGGCAACTCGGTCATCGATCACACGGTTCTAAAATCCTCATCGTTTGCTCATTATAAAATTCGAAAAAACTGAAGTCTGGACGGTCCCTACATACATACATCGCAAGACTGTATGTTAAGGATCACGATCACGCAAATGCAGAACACGGAATGCACAAGCCAGTTTTAAGACTATGGTACACAGTAGAGAGAATGTGGTGGCCTCTCAGATGCAATTATTTGTGCATTTAGACCTTATGTCACTTGGTCTAGGAGGGATGCATTCTTGGTCACCCGGATGTCGATCGTGCCCTGAAAAATCATCTGAAATGTATGTAGTGGTCCTAGTGTTTTCCTTGTTGACGACGCGCACGCGCCTCTACTACGAAAGTATACATGGTTTTGTATGTGCCTCCCGTACAAGCAATCCTGAAATCATGTAAGCTTTTAAGGGAGGTTATTGTGATGTCAATTATGTTTTTTATAGAAATAATGAGTGCAAGTAGATCCACACAGACAAACACACATAAGGAATATCGCCTACTAAAGGTGTCACATAACTTCAATATTGACGGGGTCCCGTATGCAAACCGATGAGCCAAACGTGACGCCAAATCTACAATTTGATCCCTGGTGAGTTGGGGACAATAACCGTTCTAAACATCGAACCTATAGTTGGTTCTAAAGCATGTTAGTTATGATAGATGCTCCTACATTAATATTTAGGCCAAGCTATGACACAATAAATAAGATTGCACTGCTAACTTTCCTAACTACATATAATTCATAGATAGTAGAGAGTTGATACCTGGCTCAACTGCCTTGATGGATGATGCAACCTGGCTCAACTGCCAAACGCTTATGCAAAATCTTGGTTCGGGCATGCCCAATGGTTTGTGACTATTGGGAGGCCATTGCAGCCACGACGTCCTCTTCTAATATGGGTCTAAAAACTGTGATCATCTTCATCACGTAGGAGATTTTAAGGAAAGGAATGTGAGGTTTTTCAACAGTTCTTGATGCCAACAGTCCTCTTTCAACACATCAAAAACGAAGACAAAAATTGAAACCTAGCAAGAGCTAAAAAGTTGGCAGTTTTTTCTTATTTTGTTTGCCCTACGCCTTGGATGTTTGCTCATTCTATATCAATACAACAGGCAATTCTTTTTGCCTTGTTTTAAAAAATGAAGATTATATGTGATGAGGCTGCAAAGGTTCCATGGTAACCTCACCAGATACGTGGCAGTTCGTAGCACAAGGAGGCCCAGTGGACCATCTGTGTATTATCATCACATGGTATGTGGGCTCCCTTGGAAAATGTATGATATGTCTCTGTACATCGCATATTTGCACCAACTTCAAACCGGGCAGAGTGGACAAATGCGTACAGGTTTGTTTGCACGATAAACTGTGCGTTGCATTGAACGTTACTGGCTAGTGGCATTACCCATCGATCTATTTCTGGTGAGTATCCTATGCTAACATGTGCTAACAACACAGGTCTGCAGCACCGTACTATGATAGGAGGTAGGTTACCCACAGTCCAAAACAGAATAATTAACTGTGTTTTTTTTTTCTTATCAAAATGGAGATAAACCCTCGCCCCTTCATGGAAAATAATTAAATGTATTTGTATCTCAGATTATGAGTTGTAGGAACATATGACTGCAAATTTCGCGCATCCGAAGTTCGAAGCGGGTTTAGCGAGCAAGCCCAGTATGTAAATGAACATACAGCGGATGCAACCCTTGCATTTGGTTCTTTTGTTCTTTACTCTATTTTCGCTTTGGCAATGCTTTATGAGCTTCATGTGAAAATAGTATGCATTTGCATATGCTACACGCGGAAGAATTCTAAGAAGAGAACAATAAAGTTGCACTCCTTGTGACGGAAGAAATATAACATACTGCCATAAGAATCACTAATGCACCATATACATCGTGCTTACTGCTTAGTGTACGGCAAGCATCTCCCTTCTAAGCATAGTAGGGACAGTGGTGGTACAAGTCGCCGGTGGCAGCGACGTCATCGACGGGGCGGCCGTGCATCGCGGCCGTGGCCCGCTCGAGCGCCTCGACTTGACTCTTGAGGAACCTGACGTAGCGGATGGCCTCCTCCAGCATGGACGCCGTGTCCAGCCTCGCGCCGCCGGGCACCAGCCGCTGCAGCGCGCGCATCCGCTGGCTCACCCGCTCCCGCCGCAGCCTCGCCGCCACGCTCTGTGGCTCGCTCGACACGCGCCTGTTGCGCCGCCTTGGCCTTTCCACGTTTGCGGCCGCGGTGCCGACAAGCTGCCACGACGTCGCCGGATCAGCCACGGCCGGTGGCGGCACTGGCATCGTCGTTACCCAAGGAGTAATAGTGGTGGCAGTACACGATGGATATGGTGGAACTAGAACCGGTGGCTCTTGTGGTGGCGATGAGGATGGCGAAGTCAGGTAAGTGAGGGCGCTGTCTATTTGGGAGATGGTGTGCATGAGCTGTTCTTGGTTCATCAGATCCATATCCATTGCCATGTCAAAATCCTTGGAAAAGATGGTCCTCTGCAAACACCAATTGGCCAATTGGTTTCTGCCAGAGAGTAGCTATGCTGATGGAGGGGCTAGTTGCTGAATTGTGGTAGGTGTGTGTGTTTCACCTTGCTATTTATACTGGCTGCGTCTCTGCTACAGACTGATACGTACACTGCTACTTGGTCTGCCCACAGAAAACACTAGTTCTTGTGGCGACTGGCGACGTCTTAGCAACCCAGAAAAGGGAAAACAGGTTCAATTCTTCTACCCGGCAAGACAAAGTCTGGAATCTGTCATTGTTTACACACGGATGGCCATCACAAATTCGACAACATGATTTTGGTTATTACCTTCAGAAATTTAAAGGTTAGTGAATGAGTAACTGGCAATACAGGTGATTGCAAAACCTGTACTCCAAATCGTAGTGGCTCCTAAAACTCATTACTGTTGAACTTGCAATTGGACCAAATACCGTATCATCGCCTCCTTAAAGAAGTTCCACTCGTTATTAATAAAGCGGCTGTATGCATCATTTTTATGCAGAGGCTGTGGGGCTGCTCCATTTCGGAAGAAAAAAAGCTCCACTAGTTCGAAGGGTAACACAGTCACCAACTCCAAAAGAATTGCACAAACGATGTTACGGTTTACCTAGTTATCATTGAAGAAAAATCAAGCAGCTCTTAGTGTACAGCAGGCCAGGGCTGATCCTTATATCTCCTCAAGTTTGAGCGGTACTTTGTCCATCCCGTGGTCAAAAATTGTAAATGTAACATCGGTCCACATAACCTTGATATGAATTGTAAAATTTAAATAAAAATATTTGAAGATCTTCCTTATTATATTGTTCTGAGAATGATACCACTTCTGAACATTTTTTTTGTACGAACAATTTTCATTATGTATAGAAACAACATTTAACTGATGAACATTTATGACATTTCAGATAGAAACACATGACCATTATTCATATACGTATGAAACATATTTAGAGATAAACATTTATTTTTATTTACACTAAATGTAATTAATTTTTTTGAAAGTAAATATACCCTTTTTTTAGGGGGTGAAAGTAAATATACCTGTGAAATATGATCCATTTAGGAGCCACGAGACAGGCCAGCATTGCTTTGGGCGATCAATAGGAGCTCCCTCTCGTAATAGGCTTCTGTGTGCGCTTTTCCTCCTGGTCCGAGCCGGGATGGGCCATAGTCGTAGCTGCTTTAGTGGGCTTTAAACTAAACTTTGCTGGCTATGTTTTCGAGAAATCGACTTGTGAATAAATGGTACAGAACTTTGCAGGCCATAGTCTGAATTTTGGAATGAAGTAACTGTACATGAATTTCACGTCAAACATTTTGAATTCCTAAATCAACCGGAATTGGAAAAAAAAATTACAGCCTACCACTTCCTGTGTTGTATTGGTAATCCTAAGGGTAAGCTGGGACGTAAGCTTTCATTGAGCTTCCGTGCCGCCGGTTGCTCGCAGCCTGCAAACTGCAAGCCATGAGAGCGAGTTCACGAAGGTAAGGAAAACGTGCATGACTTCACGGACCACCTCACAAGCCAGAATCATATTCTGCATTCATCCGCCCGCAAACGCCATTCCTTCCCGCCAAGTCGCACCATGAATACATGATCACCTTACAGGACTCCCTGCCTCAATCACCACATCCTCGTGAAGTCGTGATCGGCCGCCACACGGCGGCGGGAACTCGCGATCGAGATAACCCTCGCCGGGGCGCCTGCCATGTCAGCGCCCGGAGCAAACGGCGCCCGTCCGCGGCAGCGGCGGAGGTGGCGCCTGTACTGGTGCTACGTGTGCCGCCGCGCGCTGCGCACCGTGTCGTCCCCCACCTCCGACGTCTTCTGCCCGCGCTGCCTCGGCCGCTTCCTCCACGAGATCGAGCTACCAATGCCCGTCCCCTCACCGATCGAGCAGCTCCTCCAGCCGCCGCCGTTGCTCCCGTACTTCCAGCCGCCGCCGCCGCCATCGCCCCCGTACGAGGGCGCCGCCGCTCGCCACTGGGTCATATACAGGGGCGAGGACGACAACGACACGCCGCGCCCACGCCGCCGCCGCGTGACCCGGGTCCCCTCCCCGCCGCCGGCGCCCGGAACTCGCGGCGGCCTGGACAGGGCCGACGCCGATGCCGGTCGTCCACCGGCCGTCGGCTTCAACCCAGCAGAGTTCTTCACCGGCTTCACCGGCCCCAACCTGAACGCGCTCATTGAGGGGCTCACGCAGAACGACCGCCCGGGACCGGCGCCGGCGCCGGACTCGGCCATCGACTCGCTCCCGACGGTGCACGTCTCGCCCGCGCACATGGCCGACGGCTCGCAGTGCCCCGTGTGCAAGGAAGAGTTCGAGCTCGGGGAGACCGCGCGCGAGCTGCCGTGCAAGCACGCCTACCACTCGGACTGCATCGTGCCGTGGCTCCGGCTCCACAATTCCTGCCCGGTCTGCCGCCAGGAGCTGCCACTGCCGGCTGACGAACCTCCTGATGGCGCTGGCGGCGGTGACGGAGGCGGACAGAGGGAGCCGCCGGGGCAGCTGATGGCCGGCTGGGGGCCACTGGCTTGGCTGTTAATGCTGGGAGATCCGAACGTCAGAGGATGGGAGAATGGACCTGAACAGCGCGGGAGGAGGGAACCGGACGTCGCTGAAGCCGCTGATGACGGCGGCGGCAATGACAGTTCCGGGCTTTCCGGCCCAACGATCATGCAGTCGTTTGTTCTCGTTGCTGCTTGCTTCTTCTTCGTCTCCTTTTTCGTTTGACAAACGGAAGATCAATCGGAGATACATATTGAGAAGACCAAATTCATTTCTTCAGAAGATTCATGTGCAGCTTCATCAGACAAACATTTCCGTACAGGGCTAACACTTCTGTAGTGTAGTTACCTGAACTGAACATGAACCATCGGTGCTAACATTCAAAATATTGGGCTGGCTGCCATTTATTGGGCCATTTGGAGACAAGAAACGGTGCTTAAATTGTCCACGCAAAAAAACTGGATTAACTTTCATGGTTCTAGTATTCTAGATCTGTTTCACCTGGCTATCTCGAGCCATGTCCGTATTTTCAGGGCAAACCGATATAAGCATGTTATGCGAAATTTCGAACCTTGGTTCTTGTTGTAACGATTGTGAAAAGTTGTAAAACCCTAATTTTTATTGTTGTATTGACCTGACCCTTGTGGAGGCATATAAGGAGTACAAAACTTAAGAGGCAAGATGCCTATGACTTGGAATACAAGAACATCTCAATAATCCTAGTCTATCTCTAGTCTTGTATGTACATTATTCTAACATTCTAGCTCAGTCATAGCGGGAGTGAAACAAACGATTACGACTGGATTTGGAGTCTTGCGCTTCTGTCGTCTTCTCCTCCCGGCCATTATCAATTGTGTCTCTGTTGATCTCTCCTCTCTTCCCTCCCGCGGTCGCAACGGGAGTGGCGTGAACACAAATGACGACGTGGACGATGTTGACTGGAGTTGTTGCCGATGTGTTGCTACAGACGTTGCCCTTAATGTCGATGTCGAGGTAGCCAATCATGATGTTGTACTCGTCGTAGTCGTTGTAGCCAAAGCGAGGTGTATATGGCGGAGCTGCGGTTGTGATTGTTTATGACGTTTTGCACCTTGATAGTACCGTCGGGGGCGTCTTGCAGATGTCAGAGGACGCGGTCGTAGGTCGTAGGTGAGTCCACCAGTTTTATCAAGACTGGAGGAAACACACCGAGCACACAACAGCTTTGCCCGAACCGTGCGTGTGCGGTCGTAGGTGCTTTCACAATAGTGATGCCGGTTATTTTCTTCTTCTTGATGCAGTCTTAACTGTCGAACGCGGTCAATACCGTCGTCGGTGTCGTGTCATGTCGCGCCTTGCAGTAGTACTGTCAGAGTGCGCGTGTCCACCCTTGTGAACGATGTGTGACATGTGTCACCATTAGTGCCTAGAGACGTAATTCTTCATAGAGATATTTTGAACCTTGGGCAGGATGTTTGAAAAACGCGGTGGTTTTGTTATAAAAAGTAGTGGCACCAGGGAGTGAGCCCTGATATTCTAAAAAAAAAGGTAATTCTTCATAGAGGTTTCATACGCGACACGAAGTGCGAATCAACATTCAACAGTGAAAACCACACTGCTAGGTAGCGGCCCCTTTCTGGGTTAGCAAACAATTTTCTTTCCAAAAGGAGGAACTCATCTCTTTGGATGATGTAGAAAGTTGAAATAGATTCCCTGGTCATTCCAAGGCAATAGGCCAGATCTAACATACTCACTCCGTTTTTTAATATAAGATGTTTTAACATTTGTCCACATGTATGTGTACACAAATGTATGTAGACATGTTTAAGTGTGTATATTCACTCACTTTACTATGTATCTAGACAACTTGTGCAATACCTAAAACATCTTATATTAAAAAACGGAGGGAGTAGAATCCAATGCTTATAAACTTTATCTTAAACTTGCAATTGCAACGAAGCATGTATGTAACAAGCAACTGCAAGGAGGTTAACTCCATGGAAGCTGCCTTAAAACATCTAGCTCCATGAGATACCCCCTCATAATGCTTAACTAGCTTATTATTACTGTATACAATGAATCAAATTAATATTATTGTATGTATGATATTAAGTATGGTTATCAAAATGAGTGACCAATTCTGGTCTTCACTTGATTAACGATTCGTCAGTTGCTTCAGTGCTTCGTCTTCGATCTCGGACAGTCTGACCCCGATTCAGAGTTCAGTCCGTCGAGGAGAAGCTCCAGAGCGCAATGTGGCCTTCCTCCTCCCAGCCGTCCATCTCCATGGGCGCCGGCGCGAAGAAGGAGCTGCACGGGTCCATCATGGCGTACTCCATGCACTTGGGCGACTGGAAGAACGCGTCGATGTCCGCGAGCAAGCTGTAATCCACGAGGTCTCCTCCCATGTCGTCGTAGCCGTCGTGGTCGCCGGTGTCACTGCTGGCCGTCGTCTCTGGGGAGCTCACGGCCGAGGCATCGCTGGAGCTGCAGCCCGCAGTGATGCCACCATCACTAGCGCTGGGGCTGGCACTGCCGGCACTAGTGAAGCCGACGGTAGCGCTGGCGCTGGCGGCCGCGGCGGCAGCGACGCGCTGGATGGACTTGGGCGACATGGCGGTGGCGGCTGGGGGGAGGTCGAAGGGGAAGCGCACGGGGAAGTTGAGGTCGGCGGCGGCAGAGGCGCCCTTGAGGCATAGCAGCGCGGCGTCGTAGGCGCGCGCGGCGGCCTCGGCGGTGGAGTGGGATCCGAGCCATATCCTGGTCTTCTGCCCCGGCGCGCGGATCTCCGACACCCACGCGCCCCAGCTCCGCATCCGCACGCCCTTGTACGTCCTCGTCTTGCCGCCATTGCCCTGCTGCTGCTGCTTCGCCGCTGTCTTCACCATGGCTGGCTAGCTAGCTTCCTGTTCCTTGGTTCCCTTTGCTTTGACGAGACGGCGATGGTTTGTAACGCAAGGCTTTGTTGGTCGAGGATCTGTGTGCTGTGCTCAGTGGTGTGGTTGATACTTTGCCGGGTTACTACTTATAGGACACAAAGCCACAACTCAAACCAATGTGGTTTACTAGTTAGTTTATGTCATACTACATGATTGTCTAGGAATTGTTTAGTGGTTGAATAACTAATCAACTATTATGTTCACATCACGTCGATACCCGGGATGTAATACACTACCGGAAAATAATTCTTTGCCGTGAGGTTGGCTCTTTGCCGTGTGTCTACTTTTTGCGGAACACGGCAAAGACAAGGAAAACACACGGCAAAGAAAACAGTACGGCAAAAATAGGCTTTGCCGTGTACCATTAGAAAAACGCATGGCAAAGTTTCAAATCACGGTAAAGACTAAGCAAAACGCACGGCAAAGAAGCATGCACGGCAAAGACTAAGGAAAACACACGGCAAAGAACTATGCACGGCCAACATATTTTCTTTGCCGTGTGTACATATGAAAAACACACGGCAAAGAATCCTTTGCCGTGTGCATTGGCAAAGTACACGGCAAAGATCTTTGCCGTGTGTTTGCACACGGCAAAGAGTTCTTTTTTAACTTTATTTTATCTACTTAACAATGGTATGACTATTCCCGTGGCAAAGTGTGTGATAAATTGTCCATATTTTGTGATAATGTGCCCATATTTGACACATAGGTGTGTCTT
This sequence comes from Poa pratensis, assembly GCA_947311845.1. Taxonomy (NCBI): domain Eukaryota; kingdom Viridiplantae; phylum Streptophyta; class Magnoliopsida; order Poales; family Poaceae; genus Poa; species Poa pratensis. The sequence continues at coordinate 37,174,806 of CAMZMU010000044.1, read as the reverse complement.
GGTATGGCAAACAATGTTGTAGAACTGAGTTTGTTCAAATTATTTTTATAAATATCTTTTTTATTTTTTAAGTGCTAAAATGACTTTTTTTGTGAAGCAAGTACAAAAAATATGATGCAAAATGGCACCCATCTAAATTTCACACAAAGTAGACCATATTCTATGGACAATCCAGAAATATTAGGAATTTTCTCGCTTTCTACCTAATTTCGCCTATTTAAATGACTTTATGCCGATTTTCCGAAATTAATTCAAATTTGAACTACAAGTGTTTGATAGTTTGCTCTGAATTTTTTTCAAAAATCATTTTAAGATATACAATTAGTGGTTATATCATAGAACTGTCGATAGTTTTGAAAAATTCGACCCCTTTCATTGAATAGACACGGCGGACATTTTGACCTTTTTTCAAAAAAATCAAATAAAATGATAAATTGGTCAAAAAATGAAATCCTTCGGCATGGAGCCCTTTTAGGTGTAGTAGTTGATATAAAAAATAATAAACTCGATTTTTGACGAAATTTCCAAAAAATGCTTTCACAAAAAGGTATATCGTATACAAACATGTTTAAGTTTCGAGACAAATAATCAAGATATGACCATTCCTGTGGCATAGTTTTTGATAATGTGCCCATATTTGACACATAGGTGTGTCTTGGTATGGCAAACAATGTTGTAGAACTGAGTTTGTTCAAATTATTTTTATAAATATCATTTTTTATATTTTAAGTGCTAAAATGACTTTTTTTGTGAAGCAAGTACAAAAAATATGGTGCAAAATGGCACCCATCTAAATTTCACATAAAGTAGACCATATTCTATGGACAATCCAGAAATATTAGGAATTTTCTCGCTTTCTACCTAATTTCGCCTATTTAAATGACTTTATGCCGATTTTCCGAAAGTAATTCAAATTTGAACTACAAGTGTGTGACAGTTTGCTCTGAATTTTTTTTAAAAATCATTTTAAGATATACAATTAGTTGTTATATCATAGAACTGTCAATAGTTTTGAAAAATTCGACCCCTTTCATTGAATAGACACGGCGACCATTTTGACCGTTTTTTCAAAAAAATCAAATAAAGTGATAAATTGGTCAAAAAATGAAATCCTTCGGCATGGAGCCCTTTTAGGTGTATTAGTAGATATAAAAAATAATAAACTCGATTTTTGACGAAATTTCCAAAAAATGCTTTCACAAAAAGGTCTATCGTCTACAAACATGTTTAAGTTTCGAGACAAATAACCAAGATATGACCATATTTGACACATAGGTGTGCCTTGGTATGGCAAACAATGTTGTAGAACTGAGTTTGTTCAAATTATTTTTATAAATATCATTTTTTATTTTTTAAGTGTCAAAAATGACATTTTTTGTGAAACAAGTACAACAAATATGGTGCAAAATGGCACCCATCCAATATCCACACAAAGTAGACCATATTTGATGGATAATACAGAAATATTAGTAATTTTCTCAGTTTCTATCTAATTCCGCCTATTTAAACGACTTTATGCCGATTTTCTGAAAGTAATTCAAATTTGAACTACAAGTGTGAGATATTTTGCTCTGGAAATTTTACAAAAATCATTTTAAGATACAAAAGTAGTGGTTATATCACAAAAACGTCGATAGTTTTGAAAAATTCGATCCCTTTTGACGAATAGCCATGGTGGCCATTTTAACCATTTTTTCAAAAAAAATCAAATAAAGTGAAAAATACTTAACAAAGGAAATCTTTTGGCATGGAGTATTTTATGTGGACTAGTTGATAGGAAACATGATAGACTTAAGTTTTGATAAAGGTATGGAAGAATTTTCTATGCAATAGTCACTCCTACGTAATCAAAGAAAAAAAAAAGAAAAAACCAAAAATCCTTTGCCGGCACACGGCAAAGAAACCCCGCGTGCTGATTGGTCAAGACGAGTTTCACGCGGATCACCCTCTGAGCCATTGGATGCTGTTGGATGATTGTCAGCCGTCCATAGAAAGCACATCATCCGTGGGTTCCCTAGGCTGGAGGCTAAAGCGAGTAGATGCTATATTAAAAAAAAATAAAGCGAGTAGATAATGCTGCGGCAAAGACAAAAGAATGAATCCTGAGGTGCAGCTCCGCGTGGTGCTCCTTGCGCTGCCGCCGCGGCAGTTCGTGGAGGGAAGCTGCACCGGCGCCGTCGACGAGGTGTGGAGGCGCCTCCGTGCTCGAGACCGCGGCGCTGTCCGCGCCGACGTCTGCATCAATCTCGGCGCTCTCGCCGGCTACACCTCCACCTACTTCTTCGGCAAGCTGCCGCTCGCCCGCGGCTGGCGCGCCATGCTGGGGATGGGTGGGCTTCCGAGCGCCGTGCTTGGCCTCGGCGTGCTCTTCATGCCGGAGTCGCCCCGGTGGCTGGCCCTGCACGGCCGCATCGAGGAGGCCATGGCGGTGGTCCGGCGGCTGACTGACACGTCCGAGGAGGCCGAGCTCCTCTGACCTGAGCAGCTCCTCCAAGCCCATCCCGGCCCTCCTCCTCATCCCTCGCCGCCGCGCCTGCTCTGCCTGCGCTCCCGTCGACGCGCCGGCCCCAGCCCTCGCCCCGGTCCCGCAGCTCCAGGCCGACGCGGCGACGCCCGCCGCCAACCCTCCGCAAGGGCCCCTCGCTGCCGCACACGCTCCGACCCCTGGCCGCCGCCGGACCCCTCGCCACCGCTGCCGCAACTCCAAGAAGCCCAAGCCGGAGCCACCTCTCCCCGCGCTGACTTCGCGGCACTCCCCGCAGGACCTCTCCACCTCTCCCCGCAGGAGCCAACGACTGCGGCGGCTCTGCAAGGTCAGGCTCCGGTTCCGGCGACGAGGATAGCGCGACCGCGCCGCCCGCGCGGTGATTTTTTTTAATTTTATCTTCACGCTTTGCCGTGTGTTTTTCCATGACGCACGGCCAACGGTTTGTCTTTGCCGTGAGGCCGGTGTATTCGCGCACGGCAAAGTTTCCAGAGTGTGTCCTGCGGGCATCTGGAATAGCACACGACAAAGGAATTTTCTTTCCCGTGCGAGGTTGTATTGCGCACGGCAAAGGCTTTGCCGTGCTGTTTTGGAGGAAGCACACGGCAAAGGCCCTTTACCGACGCGTATTAGGCCGTGTGGCGTTTGCCGTGCAGCTGAGCACGGCAAAGCCTTTGCCGTGTTCCGCAAGCTCTTTGCCGTGTATAAAGGCCACACGGCAAAGATCCAGATTCCGGTAGTGATATCTTCAGTCGTACATTTGCTAATAATTCAGGGAATTAGTATTGTAATGAGAGGGAGGAAGCATCCTGTGTGCGATTTGTGTTAAGGTAGACGACGACGCTGTATCCCTGAATTAGCTTTCCCGGATGGAGCGTACTGTGTACTAGCATAGAAAAATAGTGGCTTGATTCGAGTGTGGCTTGTTCGGGCACGACTTGTACAGCTAGCTGTGACACTTGCCTGCCTGGCTAAACCGAGTGAGTTCAAAGTGCGTCAAGTCTAAACATTGCACACTTACCTGTCACTCTGCCACTGAGAAAAAAAAAAGATTGAACATAACCCTACTAGAAACTATCTCTTCTTTATTTTAGGCTCTTTCTTTGACGAAGTTGTATGCCGCATCATGTACTCCCTTTTCGTTGGCAAAGCTGTGTGCCATAGCATGTACTCACTCCGTATCAAAATATAAGACTTTCGACCTACTTTCTGCACATATGTATGTAGACATGTTTTAGTGTAAGATTCACATGAACCTTACACTAAAACATGTCTAAATACATATGTGTGGAAATAGTTAGAAAGTTTTATATTTTAATATGGAGTGAGTATTAAACCTTGTTGAACTTTAAAGTCGGGCCATAAAATTGCCTTTTATCTAAAAACTATCACCTCGGAGAACGAACATGAAGGATGGAAACTAAAGTCGAGCATTAGCTAGCTGTTTGAGTCCACTGAATTATAGGTTCACTTTTCTGTGTGATGACATTCTTTGCTTTTCTTGATTTCAGATGTTAACAAATCGAAAGGTTTCTTCTTGGGACGGTTAAAAATGCAATGTGAAAGCTTACTACTTTCACATTGGTAACGGCTCCACTGTAGTAGATCTATCGTACACAATTTCTATTCTAGAAAAGCTGACTAAGAACAGTTGCAAGATCCTAACGTCCAAGCACTAACATGCCGACGGGTAATGTCAATACCAGCATCACGTTCTCCCTAACATGGCAGTAAACCGCTTCTAGTTGCAAGCTTTGCAAGTTGCATCTGAAGGCTACTGGTGGTCGACGATGGACTTCTGTGGCCATTTCACATGTGACATGTTTGTCAATTACTGACATGTGGCTTCAGGGTGAAATCCAGAGCTTGATTCTGCAAGTAAAGAACGATTAAGCACATTGACATTAAGGTACTACTCGATCCATGCCTCGATCTGGCTTCTCGCGGCTGAAAAAATTAACCATTCCCCTGCACCTGAAGTTAGTTTAGTCGCTTGATCCCAGCTGTGGTTTAACCGACCACGCCTGCCTGCCTGCCGACGAGTTGACTGCACATGATTAGAGATCGACATGAGACCAGTGTCCAGTAGCAGGGCAGTGGGAATTCACGCGCACGGCAACGGCAGGGTAACATGGCGTCGGAGCTCTTCGCCATTGTTTAGCTGGTGGAGGCAGCTTCGCGGATCGGGGGCTGGGGTCGTGGGGACGGACGCGATTTGGACGGCGACAGGAGTTTGGTTGGGGAGGAGGCGGCGGCGGCGTACGGCGTCAGCACGGAGATTGAACATGCAACCACCAGCCCGTACGAAGTCGCGTCGTTGGTGACGATGACGCGCGTGAAGCAGCAGGAGCAGCGGAGCCAGGCGAGCTGGAGCCAGCCGGCCGTGCTGCAAGTTGCTCGCGTCCCGAAACCGCGTTAGTCGATCGTGACTGTGTCATGCGTATACCTTTGTGCAGTGCATTGAGAATGAGAGATGATGTCGATGACGAGATCAACTGATCATCGACTTAGCATAATATACACATATTGCTTCATCCTTGCATAGTATATACTCCCTCGGTCTGTATATAAACGTATTTTACTGTGTCGATTCGCTCATTTTAATCCGTTTGTAGTATACATAAGAATATTTGAAACATCTTATATTATGGAATGGAGGGAGTATGTGTTAGTTTGATGAATAATGAAAATGGAAGACATATTTTGCATAGCATATGGGTGGTAACATAGGTTGCCATTTCGGAGGCAACTTGACGTGATTTCCCACCGTATTTTCTGAACCGCCTATCTGGTGGTCACGATTTCATCTGCCACTGTCTCCCAGGGTAGCAGATGTGGTGGCACCTTACTTGGCATTAAAAAAACTCGAATGTGTTGGCCTTTTCAGACATAGAGCCTCTTATAAAATTTCCATTTTCGAAATATGCGTGACAATTTTACACGGAGTTTAGTTGTACAGCCTAGGAGGAGCATATAACTTTCACGCATAGAGCGGTTAATCTTGCTAAGGATAATCCATAACTTATTCTTGTAGATGTGGATTTAATATGTTAATATTTCAGCACGAAAAGAGTAATGGCCGTTTTGATACACATTGGTCCTTTTTATTAAACGTTGTAATAAAAAGTTTGGATTTTATAGAGCTCTCAATCACATGACGACAATTTACTTGCCCCAATAATCGCCCGGTGCCAACATAGGAAAGCTTGGATCGATGGATACCGAATGGGAAGCAAAATATCTACCGGTGTTTGTGTGTGCTCTAGAGCATACTGAGACTATCAGATAATGCCCCCTTCTTCTTACCTCATGAGCACTAAGGGCACATAATAAACCCCAATTCAAGTTTGAGCTTGGATGAATGGTTGCACTATGATGCCTTTTCTGGCATGGTAAACGAAGTGTGGGCTAGACCGGTTGTTGGTCGAAGGCTCATCCAAAGACGGAACAGTAAAAATATGCGCTCTGCGTTATGATGTATGGAACCTCCATGCGTTCATCCACAATACCTTTTGGTTCTCTCCACTTTAGAGCCTTTTTTGGTCTAGTCGGTACCACCAAAGTTCAAGTCGATACCAGCCTGTTTACCATCCAACTGTTCAAATTTTGAATTAGTCTGGTACTACTGGGTTTCACCATTATTCTGGAATGCTAAATTTGTGGTAAGTGTCAGATTTTTACCCTTGCATATACCCTATGTTCACTATTATAAGACCTTTTAGATATTTCAGTGTGCACTAGATACAGATCAAAATAGCGAATCTACACACTAAATGTGTCTAGATACATGTATTTTCGAAAAAGCTAAAAAAAATTATAATGGTGAATGGAGGGAGTATCTCCCTCACCCATTGGCAAAGCGAACAAACTGAGAGTAGAGTAAACCCTTGACTGGCCTCAAAACTTCATCCATCCTCCCCTCTAACCCAGATAGCCGCATGGGCTTGCCGATAGCATCGCATATCAGTTACGATCACCTTTTACAATGATTGTGTGCCCAAAAAAAATGACACCTTAAGAACGTTTGGCCAAGCTTCAAGGATTTTCTAGGTCCGCTACTGTTGCAGTGAGTTGCAGTGAGTCAGGCTACCTGCTGGAGCCAGCCGGCGATCTGCTGCAAGTTGCAGTGAGTCGGAGCCCGAAACCGCGTGAGTAGTGAACTCGTGACTGTGTCGACATGCGTACGTTAGCTTGATGCAGTGGACTGGGAGATGATGTTGATGCCAATGGATTGATCGATCGATCATCGGCGATTTAACTGACGTCTGTGCGTACCTGTCGATGATTTGGATTGTGGTGTTACCCCGCTGACCTGAGGAACATGCATGATCAGGATGTGCACTTGTAGAGCAGTGTCATGTTTTTTTAAGAAATGGAGGCATCGCCCCAGACTCTGCATCAAAATGATGCATACGGCTTATTTTCATTAATAAAATATCCGAATTCAGATCCAAACGTATCAAAGTACCATAGTCATGTAACTTGTATAGAGGAGAGGTTAGGTAGTACCGTAGTATTACTCTTGTGGTGTTGGTGGCCTCGAAGCCGCCTAAACCCTAAACAGTGTATAGAGGAGGGGCAGTGTAGGGATACAATGTGTTGACTCATAGGTCTACATGCACCTGTTATGCAAAAATGCATTTTATATCCATTTTAAAATGTCAAAAAATTCAAACAGTTTTTTTTTATGTACATGGGTGTTTGTGTTCGAACAGAAAGTTTCGCGAAAAAAGATATTTTGTGTTAGAAATATAAAAAAACTCATGAAAAGTCATTTTGGAGCACCGAAATTTGTGTTTCTTACATAGGCCACATAAAAAAGTTTTTGTTCACGTAACTTTATGAGCCAACATAAATATCCGGATGTACACCTGAAATTTTTGTTTAAATTTTTTTGACATTTTAAAATGCGTATTTAATAGTGGGTGCATCTATATCTATGAGTCAAAGCAGATTTCCCAGTAGTATATGTGTTATATAATGTACTGAGGCTCTATCAGTTCATGTCCCCCTCTTCTTACCTCATGAGCACTAAGGCCACAAGGTAAATACCAATTCAGGTTTGAGTTTGGATGGCTGCACCGTGATGGCTTTTGTGACATGGTTAAAAAAAACTATGGGTAAGATCAGTTGCTGGTCAAACACCCATCTAAAGTTGAAACAGTAAGATTCGCGCTGTGAAGCAATAACTCCAGTCTCCAGTCTTCACTTTTGAGGAATCAGTCTTCACTTTCGAGGAATCGAGCCGGACTGACCCAATGATTGAGACGGATCACATGACGACTAACTCATGCCATCTCAACCATTGGGTCAGTCCGGCTCGCTAAATATTTTAGCCAAGTCCGTGTAAGTCGGATTAGCATCACATGACCATGGCACGTGGAACCTAGTCATCTACCGGCTTACACATTGGTCTAGGTGTGTGTCCGAAACAATTTTGACTACTAAGGACATTATAGTAGGAACAAATTAAGCTACATGCAAATGTTCATACAAGGACTTAACTTGTGAATACACACGGAATAAGCGATGCCTCTAGGCACATATTCCTAGCAGTCGGCACCACCGAAGTTCTGGTCGGTACCTCCGAGAAAGCCTTTTTTTGGCCCAACCATTCAAACTTTGAACTAGTCCGGTACTACCGGGTTTCACCAGGGCATGCTACTTTTTCTGGTTAGTGTGGGATTTTCACTCTTGCCTATGTATACTCCCCCACCCATTCGGTGGCAAAGTGAGGAAGCTAAGAATAGACAAAACTCTTGCCCAAACTCAAACCTTCAACCATCCTATCTTGCACCTATCTCATACTCCTCCACACAAATCCATTAACATTCATGGTTCTTTGAGAGAAAATCTCCGTGAGCCAAATGTTGCTACTTCTTTGATGATGTGCGCCTTCTAGACGCTTAGAGAGTCACTTGGAAACCTTATTGGTGTGTTTTGAAGGAGCCAAGAGTTTGCGAAGTCCAAACATTGCCTGCTACGTGTGAAGATCTATCTCTTAATGGCTGGGCATGGTCGTCATTGCGCGACAGTGACTGCCCCGGTCCCCTTGAGCTGGGCTCTGGTGGCGTTGGCCATGGAGATCGAGGAGGACTCGCCGGTTTTCATGAAGACCATCACAGCGCAGCAAGCCTCGGCGGTGGCGCTTCCACCTCGTGCGTCGCGCCTCGGGAGTCGGGACGCCGTCTCCATCTCCCGTGATGACTCCTCCTGTATCGGCGTCTACCTCGATGACGACGATGGCGTGGACTAGGACACCCTCGGCAATGAGGACGAGGAGTGGGGTTAGGGTTAGGATTTAAATTTCATTCAAAATTCTTGTAAAATATGACAAATGTTGAATGAAATTTACCCCTTTTGCTAAGAATTTTGTTATGATCAGATCGCTTTTTTTTTTTGGTTTGGGGAGAGCCGCTGGGCATGACCCTCATAGTACCGAACATGTGTCTGACACCCCAAAGCGAACATAATTTGAGGGTGCCGGTGCACATATACTCCAACCCCATCATGAAACTGGTAAAAACTATATCTGAAACAGGATCTGAACGCATGCCCGTGCATAGTCAAAATGCCACCTGGTAGATCACCATACATGCACACACTCACACACAGTCACACACAGAGACATATTTTCTCGTACATCTAACATGCATGTCGGCCTCACAAAGGTACTTTTTTTCTTTCCCAGATACTCTTTTTCAGACATTTTTATAGACAGCTGCGCGTGGGCGCGAAGAAAAACGCCCTCGCAATAATAAAGCATGCATCTGATTTATTTTCCAGAGCAAATCAGATCGGGCAGGCAGGTTGCGTGCGGCCCCACGCTCACGCGTTTTAACAGCCTAGCTCGATCGCGGACGGGAAATAAAACTCGCTGCTGACATGACGTACCTCTGCAGTGCCACTCCAGTGAGGCGATGATCTTTTTTTTCTCTTTTATTCGTCAAAGCTAAAGCTAGCTGGGGAATGGACAGCGCGAATATATTAAGGTGATCTTCTTTGCTTATCTTTCAGTCGTCAGCGTTGTGCAGCTGGAATCAGGAGGGAGCAGGGTGAAACAAGGCATGGAGTGGAAGGAGAAGGAAGCTTCCTGCTATGGGCGAGATTGTATAAAATTATTCCCATGATTAGTCATTTTCGTGTCACTGCTGCTAGTACATTGTACCCCGTAGTACCATGAAGGAAGGAATCCTTGATCCAAGTGCCAGCCTTTGTCCGTGTCCAACGACGCGCTAGTGACGTTCCGGACAGCTAATCAGAGCAAGTGATGGTTCTTTGTTCAGTCCACACAAATCCAGCTGACCAGAGCCAAGCCAACTGAAAGTCCACGGCCCGGAGCCAACATAAGTGATGGTTTAATTCAGCCCACACAAACGTAGCTGACCAGAGCCAACTGAAAGTAGGTTTAAAAAAAGAGCAACTGAATGTCCACAGCCCGGAGCATAACATTTACTTTCCTTTATCTGTTCATGACAAGCAGTTTGAGGCCTGAAAACATCCACATACCACATTTCCCGCCATCCAGAAGATTCTTGTCTCGCTTATTTCCCTATGTATGTTCTGTGTATACCGCAGACAACAAATGCCACGGAACACTTCACAGTGTTGGATTCTCTTGAAGAAAAGCCACTTCTGGTTTCTTCAGCAGACATGAAACCAGTAGAGAGACCCCGAATTGATAATAACTTTACGGCATCTTATTACATCCCATAACTCCATATGTACACTGTATACAAATGAGTCTGCCGAGATAATCATCAATCTTTAGTAGATTTCCCTTGTTTCAAACAAGTTTATTCAGACGTGGATGAGCCCGAACCAATTCAGCTGTAGGTCGGAGCATGATAGCTGTGTGGGCATCTGAGTTTCTGTAACTATGTTCAATTTACACCGGATGGGAATACAGCAATGGCACACTTGATGTGCATATTGTGAAATCAGCCTTTGAAGGAGCTTAGCGCTTTAATAAGATGTTGATGAACTTCAATGCCCCGCAGGAACACTTTATCCTCCAGAAACTGCGACATTGAGAAAACACTCAGCTTGCCCATCATATTATTGAAAAACAATATGATAGCAGGCAAAGATCGGTTACCTCGTTATGATCGTGAAGTAATATTGGAGTATTTATCATTGGAGAAAAACCAAGGGCTGGAATACCCATCTGCCTCACGAATCGGGCGTCCGTGCTTGAAGATAAGATCTCGGGCTTAGCTAGTTTCCCACCTGAAGAGATGATAGCATGTTCAAACACAGACCACCATGGGTTTGACTCATTGGTTGGCGTCGCTATGGGACGTCCTGCCACATCCTTCACTGGTCCTTTCAACATCAGCTATACAATACAAAGACGAAGGAATTTAGGAAATCAAGTAATACGAGAAGATTCCAGTCCGGAATTTGATTTATTTTGCATTATCCATAACAGCTGAACTCATTTCACCTGGTAAGTCAAGTTTTTATGAGCTGGTGCCCATTCTTCTTTGATTCTTCTCATGATCTGTTCGATATCTTCGGTTGGAGGCAGGCGGAGATCAAAACCCACCTCTGCTTCTGATGGTTGCATATTCATCACAAAGCCCTGCATCAATTAGACTTTAGAGACCATGCAGAAGCCACATAGAAATGAATAAATTGTATGCCAATGTTGATTTTGAGCATATGCCACTGAGTATACTAGAACTTTATTCATCTATCTTAATGTAGTTAATAGCATACTGAGAACTACTGAAAATGGTAGTCCAGTGTCTAGAGAACTGCAAAGATAGCAGCGCTGCAGATAATGTGCCATAAATACGATAGGAGCATGCAAAAGGTGGGAAGTATGCCGTTTGCTTCAGCGCCTCACCGACATTGGTAGTTAGACCTTTGACCAAGTGCACTTTTGCTTTAAAACCTGCAGCTGCTGAACTCCGGACCAATGGGTAGACTATTGAGCATTTGAACTTTTGCTCCCATTTGATCGCTAGAAGCAGCAAACCACATTGTATAGATCCCATACTCCAGATTAATGGATCACTATTGAGTATTGACCCAACTGCTATGCGAAGGACCACTTCCACTCCAGTATTGCTGGGCTAGGATCGAGCGCATAAAATTACTCTACTATCTTCATGCATGATGAGAAACAATCACACTGGATAAGCTCACATGAAACCCTATCTCGGTATATAGCATAATAACTCGAATATTTTATGAAGAACCCATCTTTCCACAATCAAAGTGATTCTAATTTGCCTTCAACAATTATCAAGATTCACATCATTTTTGTAGTTTCTGTGTAGTATGATAATGCCAACAATGAAGAAAGGGCATGCATACGCTTGCAAAGGGAACAACTTGCTTTACATATTGCTAGTAACTTACAACATATTATTTTTCCAATGTACTTGCATTATGCAGATTAGTGCACAGTTAACTCAGTTCATCATATCCACATAAATTCAAAGAAATAGCATTTACTGCAAACAAGTACTCCCTCCGATCCGGAAAAATTGTCGTGACTTATATACATAATATGGTGTACTACGACTCTACACTTTCTACGACAGTTTTATCGGACCAGAGGTAGTAGCAAAAATGCCTAACACAAATAGTCATATTCATAGAAGGAGAAAAGTCTTCCATTCAGTTGCGAGGATCACTGAGGTAAGATGAACCGAAGAATAAGATTGTGCGGTTCAGTGGCAAGTGGTGCCGGCTAAAGAATGTGTACGTTAGCATCCAAGTTGATGCCTAAAACTCATGATATGTATGTCAGAAACAAGAAAATGCTTCATACTAATGTACGTAATGAGAGAGAGCATCTGAAACAGCCCAAGTAGAATAGAATGTACGGAAGTACTAAAAAGCAAGATACGATCAATGTGGACTGTATAGCTTCATACTAGTGTACGGCACAAAGAAATGCTCATGCGGAAATGAAGTGGGCATACCCAGTGGCGAAAGATCCCACACATTGCTGGGTCTGGGGAAGGGGATTTCTAGGCAACCTTTCCCTTGCTTTTTATGCAAAGAGGCTGATTCGAACCCAGGACCTCCAGCACACAAGTGGATCTCAATAAATTCATGAAGCCAAATCCAAAATCAATTTGGTAATAAAATGTTGGGTTTTTGTATAAAATATTATAAACACTAGGTTACACACAAAGAGATAGACTTCCTACGATCTCATCCATTATGATATTTATCATCATGTAGGTCGAGCAGTAGAGTATTTATTTGTGCCTGATCCAAGTGAGCATATTGGAAAGAAGACTTAGAAGTGGCAAAATAAGTGGTCCTTGCAGTTGGCCTACGGTGATTCATTAATTCAGACATTCCAATAAGGGTGTGGCTTGTGCAAGCAGCTTGTTGCTCCTAGCCATATAATCTCAGCAAAACTGCACTTGTTCAGTGCTCTAGTCCAGAGCTCAAGTGCATGCAACAGCACCCCAGACATTTTTGAGAGCAAAATTGCACCTAGTCGGTGATCTTAGTAACCAACTTGCAGCTGTCGTGCATGCAGCAAGCGTGTCACATAAAAATAATTTAAGCGCTGGACAATTATTTTTGCAAACACTAGTGAGGCAGTGAATCCAAATAAAGCACTTCTCACCTTTTGCAAGCACTCAGATAATATGATGGTCTTAGCAAACAAATAATCTACGCATATGCCTTGTACATGCTTTGTTAGCATCGGAGGTGACATCTTAAGTGGATGGTTGAACAATTTAAGCACCTGTATAGCTTTGGTAGCATTGGAGGTGACAACGTATATTATTTCTACAAGCACTTAATGACAAGTCAATAATCTCTCTTTAAGCACCTTGCATTGACAATATTTAGTGACACCATATGAATGCTAAGTAATGAAACTAGGATTTGAAATACAGAATTAGACAAGATGCTGCATTAAAAAATATGTATATGTAGAAGATACCTCCAGATGAAATTGATTATGGAAGTCATGAAATATTGTTAATCTAAGGGAAGAAGGTGTAGGATTAACTACCTGAAATTGTGCAAGAAATATAATTGATTCTGGCCCACCAAGATTAAGATTTGCAAGTTTTGTTTGATTGCATCCTCTCGGTCAATTAACTTAATTGAATCCATGCGTGACAAGTTGGTCAGTACAAATTTGATGGCATGAAAAACCAGTTTCTACTCATTACCAATCAAGGTTGCGTATCCAAGCATAGAGAAAAAGAAAAGGCATTTTGTCAATAGCATGAAAAACATTTCTGTCTATTTTATTTACAGGAGTTAGGAGGTTAATCAATTAAGAAAGAGATATGCATATTTAATAAATGATGTTTCACATGCAGAGTCTGCTTGCAGGATCAAAATCAAGATAAGATTTCTATTATAGTCTAGAACATACAGAGATGTAATAGTCAATCAAGGTCAAAGGATCAGTATTTCCAATATAGAAAGAGTACTGTTCTAAAATTTATTGGATATATACCTGTGAGAACAAAGTGAAAACAATGGCAAAACCAAAAAAATGCACACATTGACAGAAAGGGCAGAATTAAATATGCATCATGAGCATGCCGGCATGCTAAATTTGTATTATACTAACTAAATATTTTCTTGAATGACCATAGAACAATTAAGTAAATCATACTACTAGAATGTTATGTATTCAGCTAATTCAAATGTCTTTCCCCATTATAATTTCAGTTAATGAATCTGAGATGGCACTAATTTGCTAGCTTGTTTTTTGCCCCACATTCTGGGCCTAAGACCTGATTTGAGGTATCTTGTTAGTGCTCCGAACTCTATTAGTCTTCTCAATTTTTGCTTCCCTGTGAACTGCTGGTTTCCATTATGAAAATAATGGAAAATAGTGTGATCTTAGTTCAAAAAAGTTCAGTTAGTGAAACGAAAGGAATGGAATATGAGTACAACAGGAGAAACATGTTGTGACGCGGCATCGATAATAGCAAAGTGATGTTCGAGCTGAACTGTGCTTTGTTGTGTTACTGTTAGTTGGAAACTAGACATAAGAATAATGAGCTTCGTTGTAAGCTGGCTTCATTTCCTTGATATAAGTTTTGTTACAGTTGAGATTGTTTCTTAGGGACTAAATAGAGTTAGAGTTACGCGATCCATATATACAAGTTGATGAATTCCATTATGTAGTAAAAAATAACTAATCTATTATCTGCTAATCTTCTTTCGTTCCATTCTATGTTCTTATACCCTCCTCCCTCCCACAAATATCCCTATTCTCTTCAAGCCAAGCTGTCTAGCCTTCTTCTTGTAGTTATCCTCACCATATGAGCGTGGGTTTGAAAGTTAGCATCCAAACACTATTTTCCAAAAAATATCTTATTTCGCAATTGTCTCCAACAGTATGACTGGCTGACAGAGTGCTCGATTAGAGACATCTTCATTGTAAACTTGTACTATACCTCTTCAACAAATACACCAGATGTATTACTTTGTATAGAGGATATGCATAAATGCTTTGCATTTTAATCTGCTGGGAGTGGATAAAAGATAATTTGCATAGTCCACAAGGCCAACAATATTATATGATTGCATGTGTTTGCTTGTTCATTTGGTCAGGTATGTAACCGTATCCCTCTGTAGCATTGAATATTGACAATATTTACTGTTGTGTATTAAGAATAACAATAAAAGCAACACAAACTTCAAGCAGCAACACAAATACCACTGAGTACACTTTGTAATTAGTGACCAAAATTGTTGTGAATTTTGGTATAATTTACAGGTATAATCTAGAATAAGTCTATAAAGCTTGTAAGTTTGCACTGGCTGAGTGAGTTGTTCTCAGTTGTGCTAATGATTTAGATACTATAAATGATGTTGTCTGACCATCTCAAATAATAATCTGATTGCTCTATACTGAACTAAATAGCTAACATGTAGTAGCAGTATGCTTACCGTGGGGCTCGGCGTGCCGGCATTCATATACACAGGATTCACAGACACCACTTCTCCGGGGCCATTCTTCCCAGCCTTCACCTTTGCGAACTGCGCCTCCCTGAACCGAGCCACAGTCTCAAGGCAATCCATCAAATTCTCCACAGCAGCACCGTCGAACATCTTGGAGCCATGCCCTGGAGCCCCCGTAGCCTTCACGATGAGCCTCCACACCAGCCTGTCCGCATAGAAAACCCTGTACTCGTCCGTCAGCGACGCCTGCCCCTCGTCGAGCATGAACCCTACATTGAGGGCGCGGAACTCCTCCGACTGGACGAACTTCGCGTAGCCATCTTCCCCGCCGATCTCCTCGTCGGGGACGAGCGAGATGTGAACGGTGCGGGCGGGGGCGAAGCCGGCGGCCCGGAGGCCGCGGATGGCCTCGAGGTACTGGATGGGGAGGCACTTGTCGTCCTGCGCGCCGCGGGCGTAGACGCGGCCGGTGGCGGGATCATGGTGCGCGGCGAAGGGCGGGTGGATCCAGTGCTCGGGCTCCGCGGGGACGGAGTCGATGTGGGAGTTGAGGAGGATGGACGGGAGGGAGGGGTCGGTGCCCGGCCAGGTGAGGAGGAGGAGCGGCTTTGACTTGCAGGGGGTGAAGTGGAGCGTGGCGGTGGTGAGGCCGAGGGAGGCCGCGTAGGGGAGGAGGAAGGCGGCGGCGCCGGCGTAGTCCGGGGTGGGGTGGGCGGTGCAGATGCGGAGGTAGTCCTGGAAGCGCCGGACTTGGGACGACTCGAGCTCGGTGAGGGGGTGGGCTGATCGCGGCGCGGCGGCGAGGAGAACGGCGACGAGGAGAAAGTGGTCGAGCTTGAGACGACGCATGCTGAAAGCAGTGGTGGTCAGCGGCGAGTGGCTGCCGAGTGTTCGTGCTGATAGTTTGACCAATCATGAATTCGTCTGTCCGGTGAAGCCACAGTATCTGACATGCCACGGCCAGTTCTAAGCAAGCCCAGCCCAGCCCAACAAAGGCCCGAAGTCAAGTTTCTCGATAGGAAAAGCCATATAGTTCCTCTAAAAAAAAAAGCCATATAGTTTATCAAATTCCCCTAAAAATATTTTTTGTCAAATTAAATTAAATATTCTAAATAAATTCACATCATAGCAATAAACTTTCAGAAGAACGAGACAAGAATAACAGTTTCACAGCATATATATATCTTACACGTAGTCACAATAATCCCAGTAGAAGCAGCTGTGAATAAGTTCCTATTGCACATAGTACTGGTTGCTTTGCTATTTGAGATCATGTATGAAGTATCAAGCAACTGTTTTGTCCATCACAGGTTCGAAATAAACATGACAAAACTGCCCTTCTGCTAAGGTAGTTAACACGGGAGTACATGGTCAAACAAGTGAATCAGATGAGCTTCTTCTTGTGGAAGAACCCTTGCAAGTGCCATAGCTGCAGAACGGAGACCACAACGCACACGCCCAGCGACAAGATGCTGAACCAGGCAACCCTAGAATTTGTTTTCTCGCTCACTTCCCGCATCTCCGCTTCCCTGCATAAACAGATCACGCATTATGCTATGCACTGTCAACTCCAAATAACATGATTGTCCAGATGTTAAATATCTCGTCTGCAGTACAGATCAGTAAGAGGGCCTAAAAGTCCCAAACAGTAGTCCAATCTACATGACTACATCACAAGTTCTGTTTCACAACGCTTTACAGAGTCACTATTTTTTACATAACAGTTTGTTGAAGGCATATTTAGTTATTTACTTATACCTATATAAAGACAATGCCTAACTGGAAATTCTACATACTGCAGACTCCCCAACCTAGATAGACTCAAGTGCAGCATAGCACAACAGCCACAATCTGTTATCTGGCTATTATAAAAACACACACAAAGTAGAATGGATAACTTGCCTTGCTTTGAGATATAATAAGTTATGATGAATGGATTCCACTGCAGCTTCAAGTTTCCTGAGCTCTAATTCTACACCCTGAACACAGAAACTTCAGATTACAAATAATCCAGAACAAAAATAATGCATTACATTGAAGTATAGTGGCATTTGGACTAGGCTGTATTTAAGTAATCGATATTCAAACCTCAATTTTCTCCTTCTTGGCAATAGAATCCCAGTCCTTTGTAGCAATCCCTATCTTCCAGTCAAGATTTAGAGATACTCCTGATCCTTTCTCCGCACTGTCTAGCCAGAAGCAAGCAAGGTAGTTTCCAGCTTCTGTAGTAGTGAATGCAAATTGGCCCGTTGTGGCATTTTCATGTTGATGTAGAGTATTGCCATATGGTGAGGTAACCTAAAAAACCACAAGCATGTATGTTATAATAAGCGAGACAAAACATGATATCTTCAACAATTATCATTTCCAAGATATCACTCATACAACTGACTGACCTATGGACATGATATGCTCGTTATCACTAATTATATGTGCAATATTAGCAAAAAAAGTCACCACATTCATACACATTAAACATGCAGAACACAATTTTGTTTTGCAGAATAAAGTGGCTGATTTGTTGCTGATCCCCTTCCCAGTTATTGGTACAGCTTTCAGTTATAGGCGACGATGCACATGTATCACCAAGTTTACAGTTGCATCGACTGCCCAAAAGACATAATGAATCTGAACTCCAAAGTTCTCCTTATCTACAACAGGGTGGCTGAGGAGTGGGATCATATGTCATCTCCCTATCTTCACTCATCTCCCCATATGCAAACATGATTGCATTTTACCAGAATTTCCTAATTAGTTCTCATCAGCCCATCAACGCCTATCATGAATACCAATCCGGCCCCTCGTCTGTTTTATCTTGTTATGGTTATCCTCAATCATATTTCTTAGTTTCAGTACCTACAAGCATGCTATTGACAGGTGCCCACATAAAAAGGGGAGTCATGCAGCTGCAGGTCACCTTACTTAGGAGATTGCCAAAACGCATAGAAATTCTCAAATCACAGCATGTTGCCCCGACTCGAAGCAATGAGAAGTGAAGCTTTGAGTCAATTTGCATCAAGTCCACCAAGTCCAGCTCAAGGGTTCTACCCTCAACTGTTTCCTCGGGAACAAAGCACAGATTCATCACCCAAGTACGGGATTAACAGGCATCGCACACGCTGTCTTACTACTTAATAAACACAAAATTGGCGCATGTTGACTTCTCTGGGAGATGTAAGCTTAAACTAAGTCTGGTTGTTCTTCTACTCTTGCAATTAAATCTAAACACCTAACTTAATAAGTCCAAATTGCCAGAGGCGCCGGTGCTCAGTGCTGACTGTCAACATCTAATCTACAAATACGCACAGATAATTATCAGTATCTCGGACCCCAAAATTCACCTACACCTGGATCGCAACACGCGCCAGTTCACCGGCCCAGATCAAGATCAAACAACTACAACCAGAAAACCGCAGGCGAAGATGATGGGATCATGGGAGGGGATTGGGCCGCGCTTACCTTGACGGCGACGGTGGGGTGGGAGGTGGGGTGGGACTCGTACATGAGGGCGTAGTCGGCGAGCACCACCACGTTGGGCTGGATCTCCTCGGAGACGCACTTGGTCCCCGTGGGCGGCAGTTCGAGCCACACCGCATCGGCGCCCAGCGCCATCATCATCGCCGCCACGAGCGCCGCCAGCACCCGCGAGGTCGCCGCCGCCGCCATCTTCGCCGATCTGGGCGTCCGTATACGGACTGTACCGTACCGCCGCTCTCTCCGACCGAGTCTCCGGTCAGGGGGGGTCGTCGGGAGCTTGGACCCGCGTTGGAACAGGAGGAGTAATGGCGTTGCCTCCAGGGAGGATCTTTTTGGAATTATGTAGTTTCTGGTTGGGTGCACGCGAAGAAATTCCCTGGCCACGCAGATTGGCTCTGACAAACGGGCTAGCGGTCACGGGAGTTTCTATTCCCCGGTCGTGAGGAATACAAGAGCAACGCCCGAAGCGCCTGGTACTGGGCCGGCCCAAGTTAGACTTCTTTTACTTTTATTTTTTTCTTACTCGTTATACTCCATCCGCAGTGGCGTATCCAGGAAAAAAACTGTAGGGTGGGCACACTACAACAAAAATGTCGCACCGCGGATTTTTTTACCAAATGAATAGTATAAATATATGATCAGTTCACAAAATTATACGGAGTACATCACAGAGAACATAAAGTAAAAAAGGTAGTTAAATAAAGGAACAAAGGTTAAAGAAAAAGGGGAAGTAGAAAAAGGAAATGGGAAAGAAACATATATGAATGAAAAGAAAAACTAACTACATCCTAACGTAGACTAGACGAGAACACCACGTACGTTCAAGCAAGAACCAGACGATCGATCAGTTACGAAAGCGCGTGCGGTAGGCAACAGAACCCAACTGGGCCAGCCCATAAATTGGCTCATCGTATGTGGGGTGGTCGAAACTTTCCCCAAAATTCTGGGTGGGCCACGGCCCCCCGGCCCACCCGCTGGATACGCCAGTGTCCATCCGTATCAAAATATAAGACTTTGTACCTACTTCCTGCACACATATATCTAGATATATTTTAGTGTAAGATTCACATGAACCTTGCGCTAAAACATGTCTAAATACATGCGTGTGTAAAGTAGGTAGAAAGTCTTCTATTTTAGTACGCAGGAAGTATTTTTCTTGAGACCTACAGGACAATGCGGGAGCGTATCTTGTGCAACGACAGTTGGTGCACCCAGGTCCGGTTGGCAACTTTAAATGTTTCTAAAATCAAAATAGGTTGACCATTGAAAAAATATAAATATACATTATCTCCGGCTCATAGTCGAGAAAGACGGGATCAACCCAGCGTCGTCGTAGATCGAAACAGTGCCCGAGGCCGAGCCAGCGGTGTTGATGAAGTCGGCACTGTTGGGTAGGGAGATTGCGTCGTTGACCTTGCAGCTATAGGAGACGCCCTCCTCGCCTGAGTTGACGACGCCGACGAAGGCGTTGACGGCCGAGTGGGTTGTCAAAGCCTAGACCGCCACGCCCATGGTGTGGGCGTCGGAGATGTAGTCGACGTCGTTGCAGTAGTGGCAGGTGCTATAGATAATGTCGTCCGCAGGCGCGATCACACTCTCCATGAAGTATACTTCAGTCGTTGCTGGCCTCACGGTGGGCACCAACTGTCATAATATTTGTGAGACATATGCCATGGGGTGATTACGGAAGGTGGGAAGTAACACGACATAGGAATCACAGAGGCGTTTGCACATGCGAGTTACCTAGGTTTGACCCTCTCTCTGGAGGAGGTAAGACTAGCCATAGTGAGGGTATCATACCTAGTATCATGTATGACACATAAGAGAAAAGATCACATGTCACTACAATTAATGATGAAAGAGATGAGAGTGGTATCATAGCACTAGTAAAAAACAGGGCTTCCGTTTGGCCCATTTGTCCCGGCCGAAATTAGAACCGGAACTAATGGGGACATTAGTTCCAGTTCGAATGGCCAGGGCGCTGGAGAGCACCAGTCCCGGTTCGTAAGGAACCTTTAGTGCCGGTTCGTGTTACGAACCGGTACTAAAGGGTTGCTGCCGCGGCTGCAGACGTGGGGCCCGCGTGAGCAACCTTTAGTACCGGTTCGTATCATGAACCGGCACTAAAGATAGACCTTTAGTACCGGTTCATGATATGAACCGGTACTAATTGGTTCCCCTATATCATCTTCTTCCACCCGAGGCCACTCCATTTTTCCTGCTCGAAACTTCACATTTTTCTCCTCCGTTTCCTCTCCCAAGGTCTAGTTCATCCCCATTTTTTTCCACCATTTGTCAAGATTGACGGCACCCCATCTATTCAAGGGTTAGCAACTTCATCCTTTCTTCCGGCGTTGCTACTTTAGCTTGTTTCATTGCTAGTTTAGCTCATTTCATTTTTTTAGTGCTAGCTAGGTGTTTGATGAAATGCCTAAGTTAGGGAGTTCATTTTTTTATATGCATTTTGAGATCAAATTAATTTATGATTTGTGGATTTTAGTGTCGTCCCGTCCTCGTCCTCACCACCGTCGATAGCCCGCGCCGTCCCGTCACCGGCACCACCTCGGTGAGCCTCTTGTTTTTTATATGCATTTTGAGCTCAAATTACTTGTATGATTTAAATGCATAGTTATTGCATGTATAATTTTCTTATGTTTTTTTATATGTATAGAGTCATGGTTTTGATATCCGTCCCCGTCGGCTCTCGTCCGGTCTATGATTTGGATGTGGTATATTTTTTTAACTATTTGTTTCATTTCGTGTTTAAGACAATTATGCCTACCAACTTGACATAGATGATTTTATCTAGGAGGTAGTTGAACCGAAAATTCCAACCGACCCTATTGTCGAGTTTTTTGAAAAAGAAAAATTACTAATTTGTAAAGAGAATATACCACGTCCGAATACTCGACGTTAGGGTAGCCGACGGGAAACAAAACCATCGTGAATGTACGGGCACTATATATATCAAACATTACAAACTAAATTAATAGCATAATAAAGGAGCATCACGATAAACATAATTATTAGACACCTAAATTAAATAATACTACACTCCTAGACATTTCGTCAAAAATCGCGAGGGCGACGAGCACGGGGAGGCGTTGGGTGGGGAGAGGTCGTCATACCTCCGGGAGGACGGCGATGTGGCGCGTTCGAGAAGGCCGGCGACGGGAGGGGGCGCGCGCTTGGGGATGGCTACGGTGCGGATCCGGTGTGCGCTCGGAGAGGGCTCGGGGAGGCCGGCGGCGGGGAGTGGGGCGCGCGCACGGGAGGATGCTGGGGTGAATGCGGCGGCGTGGATGCGGCGCGCGCTCAGGGAGGCCGGCGGCGTGGTTGGTGGGGAGGGGGCGCTCGGGGAGGAAGGCGGGCGCACAATCGATGTTTGGATTAATGTTCATCTGACCTAGCTACCCAACGGGCGGATCCAAGGCTTGCCTTGGGGGTGCACTGCAAGACACCGGGTGGAAGATTTTTTCTTTGTAAAATATTATTTTCCACCACATATATATGCACCGCCGAAAATACTTTTTTTTGCTATGACACCCTCTAGGCACCCTGGTTCCAAATGCCGTAGCTCCGCCACTGGTCCAACCCCTCTCGAGACCGGTCACGGTTGACTACTGGGTCAATTTCCTAGGGTTTCAATGAAAATGGCACTACAGTGTGTCGGAATACCACCTAATCCTAGGTAGGGCCGTGATATATGCATAAGAGTGTGTTGGTACATTGGAAACGACAACATCAAAATCCTAACATACGACACTTCTCATGTGCGAAGGTTCTGCACTTACACAACTAAACTCCCACTTCGGGTGCACCGGATGGAGTCACGCATGTGATAACATTGGCTCAAATTAAATGTTCATATGACCTACCCTAACACAACCAAGGATAAAAGTACATTGTCTATATACAAAGGGGGAGATGACGATGTTGACCACATGGGTAAAATGTCGATGGTTTCGCGTGAAGTTCTAGTTATGTAGGGCACTAATATATATATATGTATAAGAGTGGGTGTTGATAGGTGGTGTTATCCAAGATCCAACTCCTATAGGGTCTAACTTCACGGACGAAACTTACCCCGCATGAAGTTCCTGCCCCTCGTAGGGCAAAACCCCCACTTCGGGTGTACCGGATGGAGTCGATCATGTGGTAACATGGGCTCAAAGTGGTTTTAAAACGTTCATAAGTGTGTTGGTACATTGGAAAAGCCAATATCAAAGTCCTATGTGTGGCCCGCTTCACATACGACACTTATCCCGTATGAAGGTTCTGCACTTAATACACAACTAAACTCCCACACTTCCATCTATATGTAGTGTCAATTCGATCTCTTTTGCGTAGTAAAACTCATATTCATGAAAAATGTGCTCCAAATGAGCTCAATAGCAGGGGTGCTTGTCGTGCAGTACACGTCCGTTCGGAGACCCCAAGAGGAATGTATGATGCAGTTCAGCAGCAAGTTTTCCCTCAGTATGAAACCAAGGTTATCGAACCAGTAGGAGCAACAACTCTTCTGAAGGTTGTCAACGGCGAAATATGATGCGGCGCAACACCAGGGATTCCGGCGCTGACGTGGACCTGCACACAACACAATCAAAGTACTTTGCCCCAACGAAACAGTGAGGTTGTCAATCTCACCGGCTTGCTGAAAACAAAGGATTAAACGTATGTGTGGAAAATGAGTATTAAATTGCAGAGAATGAAAAAGGAACAGTTTGCAGTTTGTGGTTTAATCAGTGTAAAAGAATGGACCGGGGTCCACAGTTCACTAGTGGTGTCTCTCCATAAAAGATAACTAACATGTTGGGTGAACAAATTACAGCTGGGCAATTGACAAATAGTGAGCGCATGACAATGCATATACATGACATGATGATTACTATATATTTAATTGGGCATTACGACAAATACATAGACCGTTATCCAACAGCATCTATGACTAATAATCCACCGCCGGGTTGTCATCCGAGTCCCCCGTTGGTATTAAGTTGCAAGCAACGGATAATTGCATTAAGTAAAGTGCGTAATGTAAACAAACACATATGCCCGTGGACATAGCATCGTTAGGTTATCCCTAGTGGCAACAGCACATCCACAACCTTAGAACTTTCTGTCACTGTCCCAGATTAAAGGAGCATGAACCCACTATCTAGCATAAATACTCTCTCTTGGAGTTACAAGCATCTACTTGGCCAAAGCATCTACGAGTAACGGAAAGCATGCAAGATCTTAAATAACATAGATAGATTGATAATCAACTTGACATATATTCAATATTCATCGGATCCCAGCAAACACAACATGTAGCATTACAATAATATGATCTTGATCATGTAGGGCAGCTCACAAGATCTAAACATGATGGCACAAATGGAGAGACAACCATCTAGCTACTGCTATGGACCCGTAGTCCAAGGATGAACTACTCACGCATCACTCCGGAGGCAGGCATGGCGATGTAGAAGCCTCCGGTGACGATTCCCCTCTCCGGCAGGGTGCCGGGAAGAGGTTCTGAACCCTCCCGAGCTAGGGTTGACGGCGGCGGCGTCTCTGGAACTTTTCGTGGATTTTGCTCAGGCTTAGGGTTTTCTCGGGGGGAATAAGTAGGCGAAAGGGCGGCGGCTGGAGGCCCCCGAGGGGCCCACACCTAGGGCAGAGGGGGGCCGCGCCCTAGTGGCGTGTGGGGCCCCTGTGGCTCCTCTCTGTTGCTCTTTGCTCCGTCTGGTGTTTCTGGTAAAATAGGGACCCCGTGAGTTTCGTCCAATTCCGAGAATATTTCCAGACTAGCTTTTCTGGAATACAAAAACAGCAGAAAACAGGAACTGGCACTTCGGCATCTTGTTAATAGGTTAGTCCCAAAAAATGTATAAAAGTGATATAAAGTAGATGCAAAACATGTAGCAATTGGTATAAAACAAGCATGGAACATCAAAAATTATAGATACGTTTGAGACGTATCAGCATCCCCAAGCTTAGTTCCTACTCGTCCTCGAGTAGGTAAACGATAAAAACAAAATAATTTTTGAGGTGACATGCTACTATCATAATCTTGATCATATAATATTGCAAGGCACATGTAAATGAATGAAGTGATCCAAGTCAATGGTCTATAATTTGCTACAAATAGATAATGAGTAAACAATGAATCACACAAGCTAAACGTTTTCATGAATAGTACTTTCGAGACAAGCATCAAACAGTTTTGCATAAGTGTTAACTCATAAAGCAATAGTTTCTAATAAAAGGTATTCAATCAACACAAAGGAAGAATTAAGTTTCAGCATTTGCTTCAACTTTCAACATATTTATCTCATGGATATTGTCAACACAAAGTAGTATAACAAGTCCAATACATTGCATATAACGCATGTTGTAACAAAGTTGACACTAGTGTTTGCTTGTGGAAGACAGAAAGAATAGGAAAACTGACTCAACATAAAAGTAAAAGAAAGGCCCTTCGCAGAGGGAAGCAGGGATTAAATCATGTGCTAGAGCTTTTAGGTTTTTGAAAGCATATAGAGATTGCATAAAATATTTGATACTCCTCCCAACCTTGCTAACACAAGCCATGGCTAACCGAATCCTCGGGTGCCTTCCATCAATCACATACCATGGAGGAGTATCTATTTTTGAGAGGTGTTTGTTAATTGTCAACGAATGGTAGCGGGTGAGAACAGTATTCTACCTGTCAAACGGACTTTTAAGAGCGGCTCCCATGAAGGACGTTATTTCTACCAGCAAGGCAGATCATCCCTCTTTCTCTTTGGTTTACACACATTCAGGTATTTCACTGTTTGTCATTGCTTACTGATGAATCAGGGCAAAAGTGTGAAGAGAATTAATTGGTTAAAGTTGTAATTAATTGGGACTGGGCACCCCGTTGCCAGCTCTTTTTGCAAGTTATTGGATAAGCGGATGTATATGCCACTAGTCCAGGTGTAAAAGTCCATTGACAAAGAATAAAGAATAACCACACTAATTCCTCATGAGCTAGTAAACATTGACACAAAAAGGGAATAATAACATTTTGAATAATTTAAAGGTAGCACATGAAAAATTTACTTGGAGTGGCAAGGAAATACCACATATAGGTAGTTATGGTGGACACAAATGGCATGGATTTTGGCTCAAGGATTTGGATGCACGAGAAGCATTCCCTCTCAGTACAGAGTTTAGGCTAGCAAGGTTATGTAAGCAAACAAGAATATCAACCCGTACACCAAGTTTTATATGACAAACATATTGCAAACGTTATAAGACTTCATACCGTCTTCCTTGTTAACCAAACCCTGTTATTAGAAAATATCTAGACCTTAGAGATACCACCGATGCAAACCAAATTTTCAACAAGCTTTACGGTAGTTCTTCACTAATAGGCTTAACTCATGTGATGCACAATTTAATCATGATCTACTTGTTAACTCAAAACAATTGACAAGCATCAAGTTATCCATTTAGTGATCTACAAGATTAAGCAAGTTTTTCCTTATACCAATTACCACATGCAACATTTTTGAACCAACCAAACACCAATCAATTTATTTCATCAACTCTCCAAATAGATATAAGTGAAGTGATACGTCTCCAACGTATCTATAATTTCTTACGTTCCATGCTAGTTTTATGACAATACCTACATGTTTTATTCACACTTTATAATGTTTTTATGCATTTTCTGGAACTAACCTATTAACAAGATGCCGAAGCGCCAGTTCCTGTTTTCTGCTGTTTTTGTTTCCAGAAAAGTACTTCTGCAAATATTCTCGGAATCGGACGAAACAAAAGCCCAATATCTTATTTTCCCCGGAGTGTTCCAGAAGTCCGAAGAGGAGTCGAGGACGGGCAGCAGGGGGGCCACACCATAGCCCGGCGCGGCGGGCCCCTCTGCCGCGCCGCCACGTGGTGTGCGGGCCCCGCTCGGCCACCGACGTTGCCCCTTCGCCTATTTATTCCTTCGTCCCCGAAAACCCTAGGACCGGGGAGCCAATTTTCCAGAACAGATACAGAGACGCCGCCGCCGTCGACCCTAACTCGGGGGGTTCAGAAGTTCTCCTCCGGCACCCTGCCGGAGAGGGGAATCATCACCGGAGGGCTCTACATCACCATGCCCGCCTCCGGACTGATGCGTGAGTAGTTCATCTTTGGACTACGGGTCCATAGCAGTAGCTAGATGGTTGTCTTCTCCACTTGTACTTCCATGTTTAGATCTTGTGAGCTGCCTATCATGATCAAGATCATCTTTATGTAATGCTACATGTTGTGTTTGCTGGGATCCGATGAATATTGAATACTATGTCAAGTTGATTATCGATCTATCTTATATGTGTTGTTTATGATCTTGCATGCTCTCCGTTGCTAGTAGAGGCTCTGGCCAAGTTGATACTTGTAACTCCAAGAGGGGGTATTTATGCTAGATAGTGGGTTCATGCCTCCATTGAATCTGGGACAGTGACAGAAAGTTCTAAGGTTGTGGATGTGCTGTTGCCACTAGGGATAACCTAATGATGCTTTGTCTAAGGATATTTGTATTGTTTACATTACGCACAGTACTTAATGCAATTGTCTGTTGCTTGCAACTTAATACTGGAAGGGGTGCGGATGCTAACCCGAAGGTGGACTTTTTAGGCATAGATGCATGCTGGATGGCGGTCTATGTATTTTGTCGTAATGCCCTAAGTAAATCTCATAGTAGTCATCATGATATGTATGTGCATTGTTATGCCTTCTCTATTTGTCAATTGCCCAGCTGTAATTTGTTTACCCAGCATGTTATTTATCTTATTGGAGAGACACCACTAGTGAACTGTGGACCCCGGTCCATTCTTTTACATCTGAAATACAACCTACTGCAATCATTGTTCTCTTTCATTCTCTGCAAACAAACATCATTTTCCACACCATACGTTAACTCTTTGTTTTCAGCAAGCCGGTGAGATTGACAACCTCACTGTTAAGTTGGGGCAAAGTGATTTGATTGTGTTGTGCAGGTTCCACGTTGGCACCGGAGTCCCTGGTGTTGCGCCGCACTACATTCCTGCACCAACAACCTTCGTAGCTTCGAGATTTCCTACTGGTTCGATTAAACCTTGGTTTCTTACTGAGGGAAAACTTGCTGCTGTGCTCATCATACCTTCGTCTTGGGGTTCCCAACTGACGTGTGACTTTACGCGCATCATGAAGCAAGAGAGTACTTTCTACAAAAGTAAACTAATAGCTCTAAAAATAGATACATGAAAACAAGAGCTAAAAGCTGAAAAGCGCTACATATGAATACTCAACAAATATAAGTGAAGAATAGGAGTATTCTCATGAAAAAGCGGAGCGTGTCTCTCTCCCAATCAAGAATGCTAGGGTCCAGTCAAGCTTATTGAAAATAAAAGACAATACTGAAAATAAAAGCACACAGACGCTCCAAGAAAAGCACATATGATGTGAAAGAATTAAAATATAGTTTCAGTAGAGATGACCTGATAATTTGGCGATGAAGAAGGGGATGCCTTGGGCATCCCCAAGCTTAGACGCTTGAGTCTTCTTGAAATATGCTGGGGAGATCCATGGGAGCCTCCCCAAGCTTAAGCTCTTCACTCTTCTTGATCCTATCATCACCCTTCTCTCTTGACCCTTGAAAACTTGCCTTAGGAGTTCTAGCAAGCTTTTGCAAAAATGTAATTACTTCAGAAAGGTTACACCCATCAAAATCAAAATCATTATCATCAAAAGTAATGGAGTTATTCTCTTCCTTATTGCTAGAAATTTCAGCTTCTTTATCAAGGACAGTTTTAGAGTTATCAGGCATTTTAGGACATTTTGCAATAGAAGTGGAAACATTACCAACACCAATTATCTTGCCATTAATAATAGGAGGTTTGCTAACACTTGTGTTTGAAGCATTTTCAGAAGTAGTAATAGTATAAACTCTAGCAATATTGTTCTTTCTAGCAATTTCATTCTCTCTTTCCCATCTAGCATGCAATTCGGCTAACATCCTCACATTATTATCAATTTTAACTTGTATAGCATTGAGAGTTTTGCTCTCTTTAACATCATGAGGCATAGTCTTTAATTTTAACAAGTCAACATCAAGAGCAAGACTATCAACTTAGAAGCAAGAACATCAATTTTCCCAAATTTCTCCTCAACAGATTTATTGAAAGCAGTTTGTGTACTAATAAAATCCTTAAGCATGACTTCAAGATCAGAGGGTACACTCTTATTATTGTTGTAGGAGCTACCATAGGAATTTCCATAACCATTGCCACTATTAGAAGGATAGGGCCTATAATTGCTATTACCAAAATTATTCCTATAAGCATTGTTGTTGAAGTTATTATTTTTAATGAAGTTCACATCAACATGCTCTTCTTGAGCAACCAAAGAGCTAAAGGAACATTATTTGGATCAACATGTGTTTGACCATTTGCAAGCATAGACATAATAGCATCAATTTTAGCACTCAAGGATGAGGTTTCTTCAACAGAATTTACCTTCTTACCTGTTGGAGCTCTCTCGGTGTGCCACTCAGAATAATTAATCATCATATCATCAAGAAGCTTTGTTGCAGCACCCAAAGTGATGGACATAAAGGTACCTCCAGCAGCCGAATCCAATAAATTCCTTGAAGAAAAATTTAATCCTGCATAGAAGGTTTGGATGATCATCCAAGTAGTCAGTCCGTGAGTGGGACAATTTTTAACCAATGATTTCATTCTCTCCCATGCTTGAGCAACATGTTCATTATCAAATTGCTTAAAATTCATTATGCTACTTCTCAAGAAATAATTTAGCAGGAGGATAATATTTTCCAATAAAAGCATCTTTGCATTTAGTCCATGAATCAATACTATTTCTAGGCAAAGATAGCAACCATTCTTTAGCACGTCCTCTCAAGGAGAAAGGAAAAAGTTTCAGTTTAATAATATCACCATCTACTTCCTTGAGCTTTTGCATTTCACAAAGTTCAACAAAGTTATTAAGGTGAACAGCAACATCATCAGTACTAACACCAGAAAATTGCTCTTTCATAACAAGATTTAAAAGTGCAGGTTTAATTTCATAAAACTCTGCTGAAGCAGCAGGTGGAGCAATAGGTGTGCATATGAAATCATTGTTGTTTGTGCTAGTGAAATCACACAACTTAGTGTTCTCAGGAGTACTCATTTTAGCAGAATTAAAAACAGGACAGAAAATAACTTGAAAATAAAATAGATGCAAGTAACTAATTTTTTTGTGTTTTTGATAATTGAAAGCAAACAAGATAAAATAAAATAAACTAAGCAAGACAAAAACAAAGTAAAGAGATTGGAAGCGTGAAACTCCCCTTGCAGAAGACTGCTGACTCCCCGGCAACGGCGCCAGAAAAGAGGTTGCTTGTCGTGCAGTACACGTTCGTTGGGAGACCCCAAGAGGAAGGTATGATGCAGTTCAGCAGCAAGTTTTCCCTCAGTATGAAACCAAGGTTATCGAACCAGTAGGAGCAACAACTCTTCAGAAGGTTGTCAACGGCGAAATATGATGCGGCGCAACACCAGGGATTCCGGCGCTAACGTGGACCTGCACACAACACAATCAAAGTACTTTGCCCCAACGAAACAGTGAGGTTGTCAATCTCACCGGCTTGCTGAAAACAAAGGATTAAACGTCTCGTGTGGAAAATGAGTATTAAATTGCAGAGAATGAAAAAGGAACAGTTTGCAGTTTGTGGTTTAATCATGTAAAAGAATGGACCGGGGTCCACAGTTCACTAGTGGTGTCTCTCCATAAAAGATAACTAACATGTTGTGAACAAATTACAGCTGGGCAATTGACAAATAGTGAGCGCATGACAATGCATATACATGGCATGATGATTACTATGTATTTAATTGGGCATTACGACAACATATATAGACCGTTATCCAACAGCATCTATGACTAATAATCCACCGCCGGGTTGTCATCCGAGTCCCCCGTTGGTATTAAGTTGCAAGCAACGGATAATTGCATTAAGTAAAGCGCGTAATGTAAACAAACACATATGCCCGTGGACATAGCATCGTTAGGTTACCCTAGTGGCAACAGCACATCCACAACCTTAGAACTTTCTGTCACTGTCCCAGATTAAATGGAGACATGAACCCACTATCTAGCATAAATACTCTCTCTTGGAGTTACAAGCATCTACTTGGCCAAAGCATCTACTAGTAACGGAAAGCATGCAAGATCATAAATAACATAGGGCATAGATTTAATCAACTTGACATAGTATTCAATATTCATCGGATCCCAGCAAACACAACATGTAGCATTACAATAATATGATCTTGATCATGTAGGGCAGCTCACAAGATCTAAACATGATGGCACAAATAGGAGAGACAACCATCTAGCTACTGCTATGGACCCGTAGTCCAAGGATGAACTACTCACGCATCACTCCGGAGGCAGGCATGGCGATGTAGAAGCCTCCGGTGACGATTCCCCTCTCCGGCAGGGTGCCGGAAGAGGTTCTGGACCCTCCCGAGCTAGGGTTGACGGCGGCGGCGTCTCTGAAACTTTTCGTGGATTTTGGCTCAGGCACTTAGGGTTATTTTCTCGGGGGGAATAAGTAGGCGAAAGGGCGGCGGCTGGAGGCCCCCGTGGGGCCCACACGTGGCTAGGGCACGCTAGAGGGGGGGCACGCCCTAGTGGCATGTGGGGCCCCTGTGGCTCCTCTCCGTTGCTTCTTTGCTCCATCTGGTATCTTCTGGTAAAATAGCATCCCCCGTGAAGTTTCGTCCAATTCCGAGAATATTTCCAGACTAGCTTTTCTGGAATACAAAAACAGCAGAAAACAGGAACTTGCACTTCGGCATGTTGTTAATAGGTTAGTCCCAGAAAATGTATAAAAGTGACATAAAGTGGATGCAAAACATGTGGCAATAGTATAAAACAAGCATGGAACATCAAAAATTATAGATACGTTTGAGACGTATCAAGGGGTAAATAGCCCAATCTACAAGCAAGTTTTTTCTGATATTGTCCAAATGAGTAAAAAAAACTCCTGCAACACATATTCCATCCATACAGTGTTAGGGTTTTGGTGAAGGTTTATATTGAATTAATCTTCATATTATTACATTTTTTCATGAAAGTACCCATACATAAAACAAGATTGTTCGTAGACCCCGCCATAACCGCGCATCCCACTTCTAACCCTATTGTCGATCTGTGACCGTTCAATCATAACCTAGCGCCGAATTGTGACCGTCAGATCTAGCTTGAAAACCCATGAATGCTTAACCAAGTATGACCATTCAACAAACTTGGCGAGAGGAAAAGATGTTCCAGATTCGCATTGCGCGCCATATGCGTAGCATTTCCCGACTCATCATCGGCCAAATTTATTCCCAAAATTATCATCTCCTCCTCGGCACTCTCTGTTCTCGCCTTCTCGCCTCCTTGCTCCATGTCATCCGTATTCGAGCGTGCCCATGGCGGCCTTCACGGGAGCGGCGGTGGAGGTCCTCCTACCGCAAGCGATGACGGGGAGGAGCGCCGCCTCCGCCTCTCGGATGTGGGCAGCAGGCACGGCCGCCGCCGCTTAACGAACTGGAACGGCCGGCGCACCCCCAGGCCCAATTCCCCTACTCCGCCGCCGCGCCGCCACGATGGAGAGGCTGGGTCCTCGCGGGCCGCCGCGCTTGCCCCACCGCTGCCGGCACCCTCTATCAAGCCCAGCGACGATGAGTCTTACTCAAGCGTCGATTTGGTCTCCACCGACGACGGCGACGAGCTCGTCAGGATTGTTGACCCCGTCGAGCTGGAAGCGCGCGTTCTGGCGAAGTCCGTGCGCTCGGAGCACCAGAAGCGTCGTCGTGCGGATGCCGAGTTTGAGGAGGTGATGAACGAGGTGCGTCTCGAGCAGGGTCTCCGGCAGGACGCCGAGCACACCGCTCGCGCGCGGGAGTGGGATGAGGTGCGGCGCTGCCAGTGTCTCAACCGAGCCTTCGCCTTCTCTGATAGCGAGTAGTGCCGCCGCCGCGGCAGATGACCCGGTGGCCGTTTTTTGTTTAGATTAGGTTTGGATGCGGCGGCGGCGTCGACGAGGCGCGCTCTCGTGGAGGCCGGCGACGGGGAGAGGACACGCGCTCGGGGAAGACGGCGGGAGATTGGAGGGGCGTAGTTGGAGATGGCGCTCAATCGATGTTGTGTGTCAAATTGAAGCTAGCTTTTGCCCCGTTTCAAAAAATTGAAGCTTGAATGTTAACAACCATGTATATTTATGTTGTGTCAATGTCGTAACACTTTTTTTTTTGGAGAATTCTGTTGTGATAAACATGGGCTCGAAGTTAGTTTTAAATTTTCACATGTCCTACCCTGACAAAACCAAGTATAAAAGTCCATTGGTTAAGCCCCCTATCGAGGCCGGTCAAAGGGGTAGACGACACGATTGACCACGGGGGTAAACTTTCGTGTGTTTCGCCTAAGCGTCAGAATCCCACCAAATCCTAGTTAGGGTCTTAATATATGCATAAGAGTGTGTTGGTAATTGGAAAACCAACATCAAAATCCTAGGTATGGCCAGCTTCACAAATTAACCACGGTTATCTCGTACGAAGGTTGAGCTCTAGCACTTATAAAATTACACAACTAAACTCCTACTTTGGGTGCACCAGATGGATTCATGTGATAACACGGGCTCAAATTAAGTTGCTTTTAAATCTCCATATGACCTACCCTAACACAACGAAGGAGAAAAGCATATGTGTCTAACCCCTCTCAAGGCTGGTCAAGGAGTAGACGACACGACTGACGACATGGGACCCGATTAACTATCGTGGGTTTCGACACACATGGCGCGTCCGAGCGTCGCAATCGATCCTAGCAAATCCTATAGGTTGGGCCCTAATATATGTATAAGAGTGTGTTGGTAGGTGGAAATATCCAATATCCAACTCATATAGGTCTGACCAACTTCACCGACGAAACTTATCACGCATGAAGGAGTATAACAGCACTGGTAGGTCAAACTGCCCACTTCGGGTCCACCGATGGATTCATGTGATAACATGGGCTCAAAGTTGGGTTTTAATGTTAGTAGGACCTATACCCATACACAACCAAGGATAAAAGTCATTTGGTCTAACCCATGTTGTTTAAGGCGTAAACGACATGGTAATCTACCGCAAACCGTGTCAACTGCCCGAGATTTTGATCGAGATGGGTCTTAGTAGTGAAGATATTTTGACATAGAAAATACCAAGTTAGAAGAATGATATGATGTGTATAGAAGAGTGATGGATGATGTTGAAATAGCCAAGAAACCCAGCTCCCCCGCGCTACGGTCTCCTTTTATTCTAGGGTACGAAAAGTGTGTAGGAATAGGAATTCTATATGATTTAGATGGCATGTCTAATGGAAGTTAGTTTTAAATTTTCACATGTCCTACCCTAACACAACCAAGTATAAAAGTCCATTGGTCAAGCCCCTATCGAGGCCGGTCAAAGGGGTAGACGACACGATTGACCACGCGGGTAAACTTTCGTGTGTTTCGCCTGAGCGTCAGAATCCCACCAAATCCTAGTTAGGGTCCTAATATATGCATAAGAGTATGTTGGTAATTGCAAAACCAACATCAAAATCCTAGGTATGGCTAGTGATGACGTGAAACACACGTTCGTTGGGAGACCCCAAGAGGAAGGTATGATGTAGTCCAACAACAAGTTTTCCCTCAGTAAGAAACCAATGTTTATCGAACCAGTAGGAGCAGTAGCACTTCAGAAGGTTGTTGGTGGCTCGCACGGCGCAACACGATCACTAACGTGGAATCTACACACAACACAATCAAACTACTTTGCCCCAATGAAACAGTGAGCTTGTCAATCTCACCGGCTTGCTGAAAACAAAGGATTAAACGTATGGTGTGGAAAACAGTATTTAATTGCAGAGAATGAAAAGGAACAATGTTTGCAGTTTGTGGTTGTATTATCAGTGTAAAAGAATGGACCGGGGTCCACAGTTCACTAGTGGTGTCTCTCCATAAAGGATAACTAACATGCTGGGTGAACAAATTACAGCTGGGCAATTGACAAAATATTGAGCGCATGACAATGCATATATATGACATGATGATTACTATGATATTTAATTGGGCATTACGACAAAATACATAGACCGTTATCCAACAGCGTCCATGACTAATAATCCACCGCCAGGTTGTCATCCGAGTTCCCCGTTGGTATTAAGTTGCAAGCAACAGATAATTGCATTAAGTAATGTGCGTAATGTAAACAAATACATATGACCGTGGACATAGCATCGTTAGGTTACGCCTAGTAGCAACAGCACATCCACAACCTTAGGCGTTGCTGTCACTCACCTAGATTACTGGAGACTGAACCAACTATCTAGCATAAATACTCCCTCTTGGAGTTACAAGCATCTACTTGGCCAAAGTATCTACTAGTAACGGAAAGCATGCAAGATCATAAATAACATATAAGATAGATTGATAATCAACATGACATAGTATTCAATATTCATCGGATCCCAGCAAACACAACATGTAGCATTACAATAAGATGATCTTGATCATGTTAGGCAGTTCACAAGATCTAAACATGATGGCACAAAGTGGAGAGACAACTATCTAGCTACGGCTATGGACCCGTAGTCCAAGGATGAACTACTCACGCATCACTCCGGAGGCAGACATGGTGATGTAGAGCCCTCCGGTGATGATTCCCCTCTCCGGCAGGGTGCCGGGAAGAGGTTCTGGACCCTCCCGACCTACGGTTGACGACGGCGGTGTCTCTGAAACTTTTCGTGGAATATGGCTCGGGTACTTAGGGTTTTCGCGTCGGGGGGAATAAGTAGGCGAAAGGGCGGCGGCTGGAGAGCCCCGAGGGGTCTACACGTGGCCAGGGCCCGCCAGGGGGGACCCGCGCCCTGGGTGCGTGTGGGGCCCTCCTGGCTCCTCTTCGTCTCTCCTTCGGACTCCATGTGTATTCTGATAAAATAGGGGCCTCCATAAATTTTCGTCCAATTCCGAGAATATTTCCTGACTAGCTTTTCTGCAATACAAAAACAGCAGAAAATAGGAACTGGCCCTGCGGCATCTTGTTAATAGGTTAGTCCCGAAAAATGTATAAAAGTGACATAAAGTGGATGCAAAACATTTAACAATTGGTATAATATCAGCATGGAACGTCAAAAATTATAGATACGTTTGAGACGTATCAGCCAGCTTCACAAATTAACCACGGTTATCTCGTACGAAGGTTGACCTCTAGCACTTAATTATAAAATTACACAACTAATTAAACTCCTACTTTGGGTGCACCGGATGGATTCATGTGATAACACGGGCTCAAATTAAGTTGGTTTTAAATGTCCATATGACCTACCCTAACACAACGAAAGAGAAAAGCATATGTGTCTAACCCCTCTCAAGGCCGGTCAAGGAGTAGACGACACGACTGACGACATGGGGCATGATTAATTATTGTGGGTTTCGACATACATGGCGCGTCCGAGCGTCGCAATTGATCCTAGCAAATCCTATAGGTTGGGTCCTAATATATGTATAAGAGTGTGTTGGTAGGTGGAAATATCCAATATCCAACTCTGACCAACTTCACCGACGAAACTTATCACGCATGAAGGAGTATACCTGCATTGGTAGGTCAAACTGCCCACTTCGGGTGCACCGATGGATTCATGTGATAACATGGGCTCAAAGTTGGTTTTTAATGTTAATAGGACCTATACCCTTACACAACCAAGGATAAAAGTCATTTGGTCTAACCCATATCGTTTAAGGCGTAGATGACACGGTAATTAATCTACCGCAAACCGGGTCAACTGCCCAAGATTTTGATCGAGATGGGTCTTAGTAGTGAAGATATTTTGACATAGAAAAGACCAAGTTAGAAGAATGATATGATGTGTATAGAAGAGTGGATGGGATGATGTTGAAATAGCCAAGAGACCCAGCTCCCCGCGCTACGGTCTCTTTTTATTCGAGAGGTACGAAAAGTGTGTAGGAATAGGAATTCTATATGATTTAGATGGCATGTCTAATTGAATCCTATGGGAAGAGTGTTCGATTGAAGTGGAGGAATTTTCCATCAGGTTAGTTTCCTATGGTATTTGCACAACAAAATTCCTATATAGGAATAATTCCTAGGATATGATCCTATGAATCAAACACCTTCTATAGAAAATTTCCAATATGATCTAATCCTACAAGAATCCTATCATATTTATTTGAATAAAAGAGGCCAAAATCATAGGCGCACCTATATACCCATAGTTAGGTTACACACTAAACTACGTAATTAATTAGAGCGGGGAATTTTGTGATAGTTAACCTTTTAACAGATTTGGTTTTCCTAGTTAGCAAATAATTTATTTTTCTCGAATAATAAGTCGATAATTTATAGATTTATTCATGTGGTCCTCTAATAACTAATTTCATAAATGCAAAATTTCTTTTAGCCATCCATCATGCATCCGACGGCCAGCAATGTTTCCTGCACACCCACCAAATTTCGCGCCGCCCATCCAAATTATCCACCCAACTTTTGCCGCCTTCAGCGCGCGCGCACAAAATTTCGAACATGTCGCTGCCTATAACCCCTTCGCCAAATTTCCCCTTCCCCGTATCGACATTTCCCCTCCTCTCTCGTCCCAAATTTCCACTCCTTTCCTCCCAAACCCTAGCACGCCGTCCCGGTCTTCCACCGCGTCGTGTACCTCGCCTTACCCGGCCTTCCACCTTGCCATCCAGGTCTTCCACCTCGCCTTCCAGGTCGCCGCCAAGACCTGCCACCTCGCCGACCAGGTCGCCGCCAAGATCTGCCACCTCGCTGTCCAGGTCACCGCCAAGATCTGCCACCTCGCCGTCCAGGTAGCCGTCAAGATCAGCCAGCTCGCCGTCCATGTCGCCACCAAGATCTACCACCTCGCTGGCCAAGTAGCCGTTAAGATCTTCCTCCTCGCCGTCCAGGTCACTGATACGTCTCAAACGTATCTATAATTTTTGATGTTCCATGCTTGTTTTATACCAATTGCTACATGTTTTGCATCTACTTTATGTCACTTTTATACATTTTTTGGGACTAACCTATTAACAAGATGCCGAAGTGCCAGTTCCTGTTTTCTGCTGTTTTTGTATTCCAGAAAAGCTAGTCTGGAAATATTCTCGAAATTGGACGAAACTTCACGGGGGATGCTATTTTACCAGAAAACATCAGATGGAGCAAAGAAGCAGCAGAGGAGGGCCACCAGGAGGCCACACGCCACCAGGGCGCGGGTCCCACCCCTGCCGCGCCCTGGGGTGGTGTGGGCCCCTCGGGGGTCTCCAGCCGCCGCCCTTTCGCCTATTTATTCCTCCCGAGAAAATAACCCTAAGTGCCTAAGCCAAAATCTACGAAAAGTTCCAGAGACGCCGCCGCCGTCAACCCTAGCTCGGGAGGGTCCAGAACCTCTTCCCGGCACCCTGCCGGAGAGGGGAATTGCCCCCGGAGCCATCTCCATCGACGCCACCACCTCAATCATCGTCGTTGCTGCCTCCGGAGTGATGCGGGGGTAGTTCTTCCTCGAGGCTGAGGGCTCTACCGGTAGCTATGTGGTTTATCTCTCTCTCCCATGGTGTGATCTTTATGTGATCATGAGCTTTGTAATCTAGTTGAATCCATAGATGTTACTTTTCATTATATTATAAATATGCTACTCAAGTGGTTTTATTAATGTAAACTCCGGAGTCACCTTTGTCCCACGGTGCGAAATTGATAGTGTGCGCACCGTGTGTGGCTCTTAGGCTAAAGATTACAGGAATACTTATCATGAGTTATTATTTGCGTTGGATGTCTCTATGAAATTGCGGTGTTTGTCTAGTACTATTTAGGGCGCTCAAGTTGACAGTGTGGGGTTCCCTAGATGTGGAATGCGACTTTAATGTGTGATGTTATAGCCCTACGCAGTGGATTGGTGTTCGTTATCCAACGAGAGAATAACTCAGAGTAGCATAGTGAAGAGGAAATATCTATGTATTCAATTATATTATTATTGTTGAGAGTGTCCACTAGTGAAAGTATGATCCCTAGGTCTTGTTTCTAAGCATTGAAACACCGTTTACAACCAGTTCTGCTACATGTTTGCTTGCTGCCATTTTTATTTCAGATTGCAATTGCTACTTATAATCATCCATATCACTTGTATTTTAATATCTCTTCGCCGAACTAGTGCACCTATACATCTGACAAGTGTATTAGGTGTGTTGGGGACACAAGAGACTTCTTGTATCTTAATTGCAGGGTTGCTTGAGAGGGATATCTTTGACCTCTACCTCCCTGAGTTCGATAAACCTTGCGTGATTTACTTAAGGGAAACTTGCCGCTGTTCTACAAACATCGGCACTTGGAGGCCCAACACTGTCTACAAGAATAGAAGCGTGCGTAGACATCAGTCGCCGCCAAGATCTGCCATCACGCCATCCAGGTCACCGTCAAGATCTGCCACCTTGCCGTCCAGGTCGCCGCCAAGATCCGCACCACCAAGATCTGCCACCTCGCCGTCCAGGTCGCCGCCAAGATCTTCTCCTCACCGTCCAGGTCGCCACCAAGATCTGCTAGCACTCCATCCAGGTGATGACTCCTAAGTGCAGGAGATCAATTGTAGTACCTTTCGACTAGAAAGGGTTGTCGAACCCACAGGGAGCTGAAGGTATTGGTAACAAGAATGATAATAAAACAATGAAAGATGCAAGTGATTTTGGGATTTTTGGTAAAAGTGCTGAAGGTAAATGATAGCAAGTAAAAGCTCTCAAAGAGAGAGAAAGCCCAGTCCTCTATGCAGCAAGAGGACAAGCTCAAGTGTGAGTTTCTTTTATAGGAACAATGGAATGCTTGAAAATAAGGCATAGGGATCATACTTTCACTAGTGGACACTCTCAACAATAATAACATAATTGAATATATAGATATTTCCTCTTCACTATGCTACTCTGAGTTATTCTCTCGTTGGACAGAAATACCAATCTACTGCGTAGGGCTACGAGAGCACACCTTAAAGTCTGAGTTAACAAACACCACAATATCATAGAACACCAAGACCATCATGTAGGGCTACAAAAGCACACCTTAAAGTCTGTCTTCCACATCTAGGGAACCCCAATGTCACTAAGAGCATCCCAAAATAGTACTAGACAAACACCACAACTTTATAGTGACATCCAACAAGAACAACTCATGATAAATATCCCTCTGATCTATTGATAGAGTCACACACATTACTGTCACTTTGATATAGTGTTCTCACGTGACTCAAGATCATAATGATAAAACCACTTGGCTAGCATACACAATGAAGGAGAAACATCCATGAATTTAACTAGATTACAAAGCTCACGATCACATAGCGATCACACCATGAGAGAGAGAGATGAACTACGTAGCTACCGGTAGAGCCCTCAGCCCCGAGGGAAACTACTCACACATGGTCATGTGATGAGGAGCTTGATGGAGAGGTTGATGAAGAGGTGCAGCCCGGAGTGGAGTCAGAAGCCCGCAGCGGCCACAGCGCGGCAGCGGCGGCGTGATGGCGGCAGCCCCCCAGCGCGGGAGCGGCAGCCCTTGGCGACGGCGGCGGCAGCGGCTGCCCTTGGGGGCAGCGGCCCTTGGCCCCCTCTTCTTCCTTGGAGATATTGATGGTATGGAGGAGGTTCTCCACCCCCAGGCGGCAGCCTGGGAGGAGGAAAATTCATGGTATGGGGCTGCTCTCACGACGTAGGGTTCCCTCCTTTATATAGACTCTCGGATTTCCGTCATCCCCTCTTGGGCTCCACGAAAACGGGCATATCGGGAGCATAAGGACTCGGATTGGGCCGAATTTTATATCTAGATTCATTAGCAGAAAATTCCCTGCAACTTTCACGACTAGCCTTTTTCCATTTGACGTCATCTTGGGGCCGAAAAGGGTCCATCTTCGAAAATAGTTTTCAGACAGATTTCAGAAAAGTCCAAATTCGACTCCAACAAGGTTTCCTTTGCCCAATTTTGATAATTCCTACACATTAAAGTGTAAAAACAAGAACATTGTGTACTTTGGCAACTATTAGTAGGTTAGTCCAATAAATGTCATAATATAATATAAAGTGCATATAAAACATGTGACAATTGACATAAAACATGCATGGAACATCAAAAATTATAGATACGTTTTGTACGTATCAAGCATCCCCAAGCTTAGTTCCTACTCGTACTCGAGTAGGTAAACGATAAAACAAAATAATTTTTGAAGTGACATGCTAACATCATAAACTTGATCAAATATTATAAGGCACATGTTATGAATGAAGTGATGAAGTTGTTGCTACATAGAGTCAAATGATTCATTTTTCAAAGGAGTAGCAATATGCAAGATAGTTTATGAAGTGATATCAAATATTTAATGTAAGGATGTTCAATGATAATTCACAAAGTGTAACATAAATGAAAAAGTACTATGGACTTCAAGTATGCATAATGATAAGTAAGAACATCCTATAATGGTCATAGAGTGTAGATGAAAATCTGAATATAAAAGGTGGACACTTTGGAAAGATATATATGAGTAGAGGTAAAGTATGAATAAGTTTCATCTAACTTCTGAACTTCTCTACTTAAGTTAATGATTGTAATATGGTAATCCTTGGTGTCAAGCTCTCATTGCCCCTATCATAGCATCTTGAATGATTAAGTTTAAAGTGAAAGCAAATATGAGTAATGTGCTTGACAAAGTTGGTTGAAAATCTCATGCCCCTTGAATACGAGTACCTACACCATGTGCTACTCAACTCGGGAAACAAAGCAAGTTCAATTTATATCATTGTAAGTAAAATAGTATCATTAAGAGCGTCAACTGGGGTACCTCTTGTCCCAGGATATGGAACAAGCCCATATCCAAACAACAAGACAAACAACAATGAACAATCTCAGCACTCTTTTATTTACCATTGTAGCTTTTTATTGTGATGTGCATCACAATGTTCACTATGGTACGCTGTAAATTTCCACCATGAATGATGCATGGCTTAGATTAGCGGCCCAGGCGTCTCTCTAACCATTATACAAACTCATTTAAACTACTCCATTTCACCTTTTATTTCACCATATAAGCATCCATAAACAAAAGTGCATGACATCAACTAAATATAATGAAGTGCAATGTTGAAAGCGTTCCATGTGACAGCACATTTCTGCTAACTCTCAACCAAAGACATTTGTCAAGCTCATAACATCATAATTTTAATCACAATGGGTCATGTTCATTAAGTGCAATAAAAGTAAAGTGTGCATCAAGTTCGTGAGAGCTATATAACCAACTTTTCCCATAAAATCAACAACATAAGCATTTTAATTCAGAGGTATAAATGATACAAAATAACATGGTAAACATACTCGGAATAGCATAAAGCTAATAGGTAGATATGGTGGACTCACTGGAAAAACTTTGGTTGAAGGTGTTGGAAACAAGTTTTTACTTGTTGGAATTTTTGGGCTAGCAAGAGGGAGAAAGTTGACCATCTAAATGCATGCATGAGTCCATAGAACTAACTAATCATGTTAAACAAAGTAAAGTAACATTCAGCATCAAAACATGAATAAAAGATAGCTCTTGATAAAACACTTGCAAATTATTACTCATTAAAAGCTCATGAATCATGCAACTATATGTATCTTTTAAAATCAACTCAAACATCCCTTTTCCCAATCTTATAATGCATCCAACATATTTCAACCCAATTTCCAGTAGCTCTCTCATATATAAATGATAATGTGGTGGTCTCTCAAAAAATAAAAATCAAAACAAACAAAAAGACGCTCCAAGTTTATGCGATAAAGTGCATTGATCGAAAAACAGAAGTTAGACGTGTGCAAACCGAGAGTGTGTTGGTCCAGTGGGTTGTCTTCACATCCCAAGCTTATGGTTTTCACCATCCTTAGATAGCTCTTGGTGCATCTCCTCTAATCCCTGTGAAAAAACTTCAAAACACCGTTTCTCCCATTTCTTTTCTGTGGGGTGACATTAGTAGTGATAAACAAATAGATTTCTTGCTGCATATAATCCTTAGACAAAAATTTATATAATGTCCAGTAAAGTGTATATGTTGTATGCCTACTCATAAACTCAATTGGATCAAAGATTCAAGTTAAAAGTTCTAAGCATGCATCAAACAAAATGGGACAGAATCTGTCCAGAAAAACAGCAGCAGCAAAACGTATTTTTCCACCCTACTTAAATTTGTCAAAAATTCTGAAAAAATTCATGCATACAGAGGATGAAAATTTCTTCTACAGTTTAAATATCAGCTCATTCGGAGTTACATAATAGGAATTAAAAATCAACCGTGCACAGATTCGTGCTGGAATAAATCTCCGAATGCTATAAGCAACTTTTCAAACCAAAATGGGTAAAACTTGGCACTTTATTAAAAATCCAGAAACTAACTAAACAAAATCTCTTGTTACAGCAAGAGGACACAAAGAAAATCAAAAAAAAAACCGGGTTGCCTCCCGTAAAGCGCTTTCTTTATAGCCATATAGCTAGGCTTCTTACTTGTATCAAGATGGTTGGAGTGAGGTGGCTTGGCATCCCCAAGCTTGAATTCTTGTACTTATTTGATGTATGTAGGGTGAGCCTAGGGGTAACATCCCCAAGCTTGAGTTTTGTCCCTCTTGATCATTGTTCATCACCCTCAACTCTTCCACTTGAAAATTTCTTTACACAAAACTCATCATAAAACTTGATTAGAGGGGTTAGTGTCTCCATAAATTAAATCCACATAGGTACAGCAAAGACATATCATGAGTTGATTCTAAACATTAACTACTGTTACTATGGTTGTGTATTGCTCCTTGATCAAAGAACCACAAAACACAAGTAATGAGAGTAATGCAAAATAAAGACAGAATCTGTCAAAAACTGGACAGCCCGTAAAGAGTCAATTTTCAGAGGCACTTACGTTGCTCAAATCAGAAAATTTTGAACTAATGAAATGTGTATTAATAACTGAAGATTGCTGTCGTAAAATTTCAGGTCAAAATTCCTTTTCTGTGATTTTTAACATTTTTCGCAGTGAAGCTTAGGAATCTGTTTT
This sequence comes from Poa pratensis, assembly GCA_947311845.1. Lineage (NCBI taxonomy): Eukaryota > Viridiplantae > Streptophyta > Magnoliopsida > Poales > Poaceae > Poa > Poa pratensis. The sequence continues at coordinate 37,130,824 of CAMZMU010000044.1, read as the reverse complement.
CTGGACAGCCATGATAGTTTTAATGATACTCACATAGGAATAAAATTAAAACGCAAAGGTGAGCATCAAGGGAAAAATATGAAACATATTTAAGTCTCACCCTTCCTATGCATTGGGATCTTGTAAGAAAATAAATCATTGAAACACAAAGCAAGTAGCATAGGAAGATAAAACAAGAGCAATTCAAGACTTTAAACTTAAAGAGAGGAAACGTAATAATATTGAAATGTTTAAAACCATATTTTCCCCTCTCATAATAACTTTCAGTAGCATCATGAATGAATTCAACAATATAAGTATGGCATAAAGCATGTCTTTCATGATCTACAAGCATAAAAGTGTTAATACTCTCCACATAGGTAAAATCCTTCTTATTAGTGATAGTGGGAGTAAAACATTCATAATAATCATTGAAATCATCATATATAGGAGGCATATCATAATCAACATAAACTATATCCTCAATAGTAGGTGGACTAAAAATATCACAATCATTATAATCATTAGTAGCAAAAGGATTTTCAAAAACTTCACTAGGAGAAGAGGTCTCAAATATATAATCATTTGTAGCAAAAGGATTTTCAAAAACCTCAACCTCCCCAAGCTTAGATTGGAGCACATCCATTTCAATCTCCTCTTGGGGTTGCACGGGCATCCCCAAGCTTAGGTTTTTATCCTCTTCCTGAAAAATATTAGTTCTTCCCATGGCAGCAAGAGTTATTTTTTTATCTACTTGAGAAAAGAAATAATCAGCTTCTTTTAATATTTCAAGTTCCTCAAGTGTAAATGTTTCAAGTTCCTCAGGTGTACATTCATCCATGAACATGAAGCCCATAGTAACAATGAGATAAAGCAGTGAATAATATTCAGCTTTCAAGTTTCCATACCAAATTTCTTACCAATAGCGCTACGCTCCCCGGCAACGGCGCCAGAAAAGTATATTGATGAGTCCCAAGTGCAGGAGATCAATTGTAGTACTTTTCGATTAGAAAAGGTTGTCAAACCCACAGGGAGCTGAAGGTATTGGTAACAAGAATGATAATAAAACAATGAAAGATGCAAGTGTTTTTGGGATTTTTGGTAAAAGTGCTGAAGGTAAATGATAGCAAGTAAAAGCTCTCAAAGAGAGAGAAAGCCCAATCCTCTATGCAGCAAGAGGACAAGGTCAAGTGTGGGTTTCTTTTATAGGAACAATGGAATGCTTGGAAATAAGGCCTAGGGATCATACTTTCACTAGTGGACACTCTCAACAGTAATAACATAATTGAATATATAGATATTTCCTCTTCACTATGCTACTCTGAGTTATTCTCTCGTTGGACAGAAATACCAATCTACTACGTAGGGCTACGAGAGCACACCTTAAAGTCTGAGTTAACAAACACCACAATATCATAGAACACCAAGACCATCATGTAGGGCTACAAAAGCACACCTTAAAGTCTGTTTTCCACATCTTGGGAACCCCAATGTCACTAAGAGCATCCCAAAATAGTACTAGACAAACACCACAACTTTATAGTGACATCCAACAAGAACAACTCATGATAAATATCCCTCTGATCTATTAATAGAGTCACACACATTACTGTCACTTTGATATAGTGTTCTCACGTGACTCAAGATCATAATGATAAAACCACTTGGCTAGCATACACAATGAAGTAGAAACATCCATGAATTCAACTAGATTACAAAGCTCACGATCACATAGAGATCACACCATGAGAGAGAGATGAACCACGTAGCTACCGGTAGAGCACTCAGCCCCGAGGGAAACTACTCACACATGGTCATGTGATGAGGAGCTTGATGGAGAGGTTGATGAAGAGGTGCAGCCCGGAGTGGAGTCGGAAGCCCGCAGCGGCCACAGCGCGGCAGCGGCGGCGTGATGGCGGCAGCCCCCAGCGCGGGAGCGGCAACCCTTGGCGGCGGCGGCGGCAGTGGCTGCCCTTGGGGGCAGCGGCCCTTGGCCCCCTCTTCTTCCTTGGAGATATTGATGGTATGGAGGAGGTTCTCCACCCCCAGGTGGCTGCCTGGGAGGAAGAAAATTCGTGGTATGGGGCTGCTCTCACGACCTAGGGTTCCCTCCTTTATATAGACTCTCGGATTTCCGTCATTCCCTCTTGGGCTCCACGAAAATGGGCATATCTGGAGCATAAGGACTCGGATTGGGCCGAATTTTATATCTAGATTCATTAGCATAAAATGCCCTGCAACTTTTGCGACTAGCCTTTTTCCATTTGACGTCATCTTGGGGCCGAAACGGGTCCATCTTCGAAAATAGTTTTCAGACAGATTTCAGAAAAGTCCAAATTCGACTCCAACAAGGTTTCCTTTGCCCAATTTTGATAATTCCTACACATTAAAGTGTAAAAACAAGAACATTGTGTACTTTGGCAACTATTAGTGGGTTAGTCCAATAAATGTCATAATATAATATAAATTGCATATAAAACATGTGCCAATTGACATAAAACATGCATGGAATATCAACAATTATAGATATGTTTTGGACGTATCACCAGGTCACCGTCAAGATCTGCCACCTCGTTGTCCAGTCGCTGTCAAGATCTGCCACCTCGCCGTCCAGCTCCTCACTAACCTCGTGACAATTTCGTCGTCAATGTCTCCCACGTTGAGGCCACGACTAAACGTTCCTGCCATGAAAAACAGTAAGAAAAATGCCCTAAACCCCGAATGCAATCTTGATACAATTATTTTCGTCTGTTTGATGCAAGTTTCCTGCACATGTTTGTTTAATTGCCTGTTTGGTGCTTCTGTTTGATAAGTTCCTATGGTCAAAGTTTGTTTATTTAATAACATGTGAGTAGCCTACTTTGTAGCTATAATAGGTTCTTAGCAAGTGTTATGTCCGTAGCTAACTTTGAGCTTGATCTTTATTCTTCATATGGTCAAAATTTCCTTATTTTCCATCTTTTATTAGGCTTTGGAGCAGTTTTGTGATCCTATCATTATTAGGTCCACATATTAGATTACTCGTATCTGTCGGTTAATTCATCAGTATTACAGAACAATCAATACCTGTCCTATATTTAATAACATGAAATACACTATATGGAAGAAACCCGGAAGTGAGTAGCTTACTTTGTAGCTGTAATAGGTTCTTAGCAAGTGTTTTGTTTGTTGCTAACTCTGAGATCTTTATTCATGGTAGATCAACAAACAAAACCTGCTGCAGTTCCCAATCGCAAGCGCGTCAATGCAGATATAGTTGACGACACAACACCTAAGACTCCGGTGTTAAAAAAATATCAAATCGACTCCGCCTGCAGTACCTGCAGCCACATCGCCACGAGTAACGAGGGCTGCAGCCCAACGGAAGCTATCAGCCCACCAAGCCAAGAAGGTAGATGCCGAACTCAAGCGATCAGTGGTCCAAGCCGAGGCGGCAACTCCCCAACGCCAGCAGGAAGCTGCCCAAGGCGAGCAGGCAGTTGGCCGTGGCCACCTGGTTAAGATGAAAGGGAGGATCACAATTGTTATTCCTCCTAGAAAGACAAGGCCAGTGCACCCAAAGATTGCTTCCATGTATGCTACACGTTGTTCATTAGATGTGAAGGAACTTGTCCCTATCTTCCCCCACTGGAAAGGGTACAAGGAAAGACCTGACATATTTTCTCAGTATGCCGCATTTGTGTGTGTAAGTTTTGCAACCCAACTTTCGAATTCATTCCAATGCTGTTCAGAAATCTAAAGAATGCTCTTTCTTTCGTTTCAGACAAAATTTAATTTGAACCTCCAAGACCCCTGGATTCATAGATCTCTTCTAATGAATCTAAAGAACTGTGTAAGACAAAGGCGCCATTTCCTGAATAAAAGATATTTTGACCATTGTCAGGACAAGGCTAGGGTTGCACGAACACCTCCTCTTCCAGTAATCATATGAGTCACGCAGATTGGTGCAAGTTAGTCGATAAATGGTCCACAACCCAGAATCAGGTCTTGTCTTTGTTCACTCAACCTTGCCACTGTTTCAATTCTACTATCTGGACTATCGCTAATCTGCTCATACTCTTTGTTTTTGTAGGTGACTTGTACAAAAGCCAGAATGAGCCACAGGTTCTCGTAGCTATGAGGTTGTCTGCAACAATTGGGAAGCCGATGACTTTGAATTGTTCAAAGCTACGCACTACAGCAGGACGCGTGGATTCACTTCACCTGTGAAAACAGCAATTGTAAGTCCCTCAAAATTCTGTACAGCTCTGGAATCAACAATTTATTTGAATAGATTCTTCTGAGGTATACCTTTGTGAATTCTGCTGCAAACTCCCGTGGTCAACTACTTCACTTATGCTTGTCATCTGATAGTTCATGTACATGCATGCTTACTTCTTTACCATCTACTTCTTCATATATCATTGTGATCTTCTATTTGCATCTATGCTTGTACATGTAGATCCCTTGTCATTTCAGCATGGTTTCCAATCTATGTTCTGTACAAGCTTGTTTGTCTGCTATATTTCATCCATGTTCCTTACATGCTTGTCATATCGTATTTATATCAATGTACCTTATACTCTAGTTCAGCTGCTATTTCATCTTGTGCTTTTACATGCTTTATAGGCTGAAATGGAAAGGGAGATGGAACCATCTATTTCAGCTGATGGCACTGTCAAGGAGCCTCTTTCTGCTGCTGAAGCTGTCTCTGTTGTGCTATGTCGAGCCAATCGAAAGGCTAGTTTCCTGAAAAACATAGGTGTGATACCAAGCCATACGTGTGCGCCAATGATGCAGATTCAGCTTCAATTTGATTCTGAGAAAAAAAGGAGGCAGGAACTGGAGTCTCTGGTTGATGAGTACAAGAAGATGAAGGAACATGCTGATGCACAAGCAATTCGGTGTGTACAACACGTGAACAGTTTGATCAAGGATCAAGAAAAAACCAGGATGACTCAAGCATCGTGCAATGCCCTTCTCAAGCAGATGTTGGCCGAACTCGGTGCTTAGTGAAAACCTCTGCAAACTCGTGGCTTTTTGGTAAGTCTTCGTGAGGCTTTTTGGTGCCCTTCGTGAGTCTCAGACTGTTTATTGCTGGTGGCCTTTGAGAGGCCGAACACTGTATGTTGCCACTGCTAGACAACCACTTGTTGTCTCGTGAACTGTTGAACATGGCCTTTGTGGCTTTTGGTGAGGAAGGCTGTGACCTCTTGTTAAGAATGTATGTATTTGTTGCATGTGTTGTGTTGTGTTTGTTTTGCTGTGAAAACTATTTAAAATTCGTCTCGATCGCCAAAATGGCCATTCGAAACGATCGAACGAAAACGTCGCGGTTACGGTGACGTCCCAAATTACGAGCGACGGAAACTTTCGTCGTGGACAATAGACACATGGACCAATATGATTTGTCCACGTGGCACAACCAGATTCAACGACAACCGCGACGGATAGGTACCGTCCTGCTCACTAATGACGTCACCACCATCGTCGCGACGAAAAAAAATGGTCACAAAATTTTCTCCACGTAGCGCTATCGTGGTAGCACACGTGGCGATTTGATGAAAGCACACGTGCCGGTACCTGATCAGCGCTGGTGCACGACGAAACAATAAAAAAACGTCGCAGCCTTATGACGTCATCATAAGTCGCGACGTCCTGTAATCGTCGAGCATAAGATGACGTCATCTAGCGGCGGTAACGACCGTCTGCCACGTGCCATATGCCACGACGAAAAAAAAAACGTAGCCCTTTGATGGGCCTGATGATGGGCCGGTCCAGTTACTCACGATGATTGACGAAACGTCGTGGATCCATCGCGACGTTTAGCGGTGCATCGAACCGTCGTAGAATCGCCTATGACACTCGATCCCTGACGTTTCCATAACGTCGTGTGAAACGTCGAGGCCTGCACATCCCGATGTTTTGAAGCACGATCACCACGTTATTGAATCGTCCCTGATAGCCAGATTTTTTGTAGTGTATGGACCTTCTTTTAAGGTCCCTTTGTTCTGGTGCAAATGGTTCAACCTGAAAGGCTGGGTACATGTAGACCCATGATGCAAGACGTACTTTCTCGTTGGGAAACCCCAAGAGGAAGGTTTGATGTAGTCCAGCAGCAAGTTTTCCCTCAGTATGAAACCAAGGTTTATCGAACCAGTAGGAGCAACAACTCTTCAGAAGGTTGTCAACGGCGAAATATGATGCGGCGCAACACCAGGGATTCCGGCGCTGACGTGGACCTGCACACAACACAATCACAATACTTTGCCCCAACGAAACAGTGAGGTTGTCAATCTCACCGGCTTGCTGAAAACAAAGGATTAAACGTCTCGTGTGGAAAATGAGTATTAAATTGCAGCGAATGAAAAAGAACAGTTTGCAGTTTGTGGTTGTTTAATCAATGTAAAGGAATGGACCGGGGTCCACAGTTCACTAGTGGTGTCTCTCCATAAAGATAACTAACATGTTGGGTAAACAAATTACAGCTGGGCAATTGACAAATAGTGAGCGCATGACAATGCAAATACATGACATGATGATTACTATGATATTTAATTGGGCATTACGACATGATACATAGACCGTTATCCAACAGCGTCTATGACTAATAATCCACCGCCGGGTTGTCATCCGAGTTCCCCGTTGGTATTAAGTTGCAAGCAACGGATAATCGCATTAAGTAAAGCGCGTAATGTAAACAAACACATATGCCCGTGGACATAGCATTGTTGGGTTATCCCTAGTGGCAACAGCACATCCACAACCTTAGAACTTTCTGTCACTGTCCCAGATTCAACGGAGGCATGAACCCACTATCTAGCATAAATACTCCCTCTTGGAGTCACAAGCATCTACTAGCAACGGAGAGCATGCAAGATCATAAATAACATAGGGCATAGATTGATAATCAACTTGACATAATATTCAATATTCATCGGATCCCAGCAAACACAACATGTAGCATTACAATAATATGATCTTGATCATGTAGGTCAGCTCACAAGATCTAAACATGATGGCACAAATAGGAGAGACAACCATCTAGCTACTGCTATGTACCCGTAGTCCAAGGATGAACTACTCACGCATCACTCCGGAGGCAGGCATGGCGATGTAGAAGCCTCCGGTGACGATTCCCCTCTCCGGCAGGGTGCCGGGAAGAGGTTCTGGACCCTCCCGAGCTAGGGTTGACGGCGGCGGCGTCTCTGGAACTTTTCGTGGATAATGGCTCGGGCACTTAGGGTTATTTTCTCGGGGGGAATAAGTAGGCGAAAGGGCGGTGGCTGACGAGCCCCGAGGGGCCCACACCATACTAGGGCGCGGCAGGGGTTGGACCCGCGCCCTAGTGGCGTGTGGCTCCCTGGTGCATCTCCTCCATTGCTTCTTTGCTCCATCTGGTGTCTTCTGGAAAAATAGGGATGTCCGTGAAGTTTCGTCCAATTCCGAGAATATTTCCAGACTAGCTTTTCTGGAATACAAAAACAGCAGAAAACAGGAACTGGCACTTCGGCATCTTGTTAATAGGTTAGTCCCAAAAAATGTATAATAGTGCCATAAAGTAGATACAAAACATGTAGCAATTGGTATAAAACAAGCATGGAACATCAAAAATTATAGATACGTTGGAGACGTATCAACCCACAATACGGAATGACTACAGTGGATCTCAAGAATCTTGGGTATGACACCGAACCATTCGTCTTAGCCAATGACGTGGCTCAAGTTTTCTATGTGAAGGACATGTCTATCAGACGAAAAAAAAAGAAAAGATAAGCAAGCGAATACATCATACGATGAGCCAAAGTGCCACATAGTTCTTTCAGGGAAAAGAAACATCGTGGGGGTGGAGGACAAGACAGACATGTCAAAAGATTACAATAAGTTTGATGAAATTCGGCCCTTCGCGGTGAAAACTGACCCAAGCATCGTGTTAAAAGATAAAGATTGTCCATGGTTACGGCGCAATCAGAAGAAAGGGAGATACACGAAGAAGAAGTTTATACCACAACACTAGATAGGGATGTTGGTGGTGATGTGTAATAATGTATTAAACCTTTTATGTAACTGTGTTCTGAAAACTCAGAAGAAAAATCTAAATACTGATTTTTGGTTCTAAAAACTCCAACGGCTTACAAGAGCTCGAAAAATCAATAGATATGATTTTTACAAATTTTTAGAAAATAATTTGACTTCATTTTTACAATTATATCAAAAACACACGAACATGCATTTTGTTTGAAATTTTTGATGATATGGATTTAAATCTACGACAAATTTACTCAAATCATCCATTTGAAATTTGAATACATTCAACATTGTCAAATTTGAAAATAACTAGTACCAAAAGATTCTACATGTCCAGGGCTTAAGTTTGATATAAAGTTTGTCAAATTTGGACAATTAAATAAATAGAATAAAAGAAATCAGAAAAAGAAAATAGAAAATTTGAAACACCCTTTAGTACCGGTTGGTGGTTCCAACCGATACTAAAGGTGGGCTTGGCGCGTTAAATTCGCGGCCTGCCCAAAAATACCTTCAGTACCGGTTGGAATCACCAACCGATACTAATGGGTGGACCTTTAGTACCGGTTGGTGTTACGAACTGGTACTAAATACCCTTTAGTACCGGTTCGTAAAACCAACTGGTACTAAAGGCTATTTTTTGCCCTTTTCTCCAGGACTTCGAGCGCCAATCGAGTAGTTCCCTCTCGTGTCAGTTGCAATCGAGGCAAAGCCCTGCCCGACTCCGGCGCGGCTCCCTACAGGCGAAGCCCTGCTCAATCACCGGCGCGGCTCCGCCCTCTCCCTGGCCGCGCGCGCCCGCTCGCCCCGGCGCGGCTCCGCCGCCTCGACCTCCTCTCCGCCGCGTGTTCCGCTGGCGCTGCCCCGCCCGGCCTCCTCCTCTGCCCCGGCCGCGCGTGAAGGAGAAGGAGAGACGTCGCCGCGCGCCCCTCTACCTCCTCCGGCCATGAGCACCGCCGCGCGCTACCTCGCCCGGCCTCCTCCCCTGCTTTGCGCTGCCCCGCCCGGCCTCCCCCTCTGCCCCGGCCACAAAGGAGAAGGAACACCGCCGCCTCCGTCTCCCTCCTCCTCTGCCTCGACCTCGGTCTCGATCAGCTAGGTGAGACATTCTCATTTTTTTTCTTCTCATTTTCAGTATCATATTTTCATTATCTAGTGTGTAAGAAGTTGTTAGTGTTAGCAAAATTGTAGGTTAGTTTCAATATTTTAGTTGTTACTGTTAGCAAAATTGTAGTGTTAGCAAAAATTGTAGGTTAGCAAAATTTGTTAGATTTGTGTTAGATATGCAAATGTGTTAGTTTTGGAAATGCAAATTTGTTAGTTTTCAAATTGCAAATTTGTTATTTTTGGAAATGCAAATTTGTTAGTTTTGGAAATGCGAATGTGTTATATGATTATGAACAAATTCACTTATTACATTGTAGATTAAAATGTGGAGATTAAAATTGTAGGAGATTAAAATTATTTGTCCTTGTCATTACTTTAACAACAAAGTTCTTGTTACAAAATTGATTGCAGGGACATTGAGCTATGGACTACGGCGGCAGAGACGAAGGTGAAGAACAAATATTGGAGTATATATATAATAGTGCACGACAGGGAGAAGATGCCGGTGGAGACGATGCCGGTGGAGACGACTATAGCTCACTATTTCTGAACGACTCCGTGAGGGAGTTGAGCAAGAAGAAATTTGCAGAGAGGAGGAACTGCCCTTAACAAACTCTGGCGAGGTATATTAATTAAGCCTCTGTTGATCGATCACTAGATGCATTAATTGAGTTGTATTGCAATTATTAACGAATATTTTTTCTTTTAGCCCTCTGGATCGAGCAAATCATCCGCTGCTAAAGGGTCGAAACGAGGCCCGACCAGAAGGTTGGCCGATGGTGTAAGGATATCGATCGACAAAGTTAGTGATACTGGCGAACCGCTGGAACCCTTAGAGAGCCGCCGTAAATTTATAAATCAATGCGGAGTTCTTGTTAGGGACTTGGTCCCGATCATCCTTGAAGAGTGGCATAAGCCGAAGGACGACAACGAGGCAACTACTTATGTCAACGGCAAAAGAAAAGATTTGCTTTGGGACACGCTCTTGACACATGTCAACCTACCGCCAGGTCTCCTCCCGCCGTTGAAGGAGAAAGTCAAGCAGTGGACTCTTAAGAAGATGGCCACACAATTCCAGACTTGGAAGAAAAATCTTTTTCTTTTATCTATCTATACTATAATATTCCTAGCTGCCGTGATGGTACGTTTATTGGTGGTACGTCGGGTGGTGGTACGTTCGCCCTTCCAGAAATCTTACCGCGTGCCTCTGATCCAATCCAATTCGGATTCTGCTCTACGGAGGACAACTCCTATACGTTCGGCCATCGCTAAAGAAAACAGGACACCGGGGAAAAAAAGGCAACGCCTTGATCCCTTGACCATCGTGGCATCGTCTCCAACCTGTTATCCCCGACCTCCCGCCGCCGCGGCGCCGCCCCTCACGTATGCTACCTCTCTTCAGCTCGTGGTCAACCTGCCTCCCACACGATCGATCCGCACCCGCCAAGGCGCCCACCTTACTGTCCTCATACACGCAGCTCGACTGTAGGGGATAGGCGGAGAAGATCGAGCTTGTGCTCGCGTTCCCCGTCGGCTCGGTCCGTTGGCGTGGCTGTTGCGCCGCCGTGCTGATATCCCACATCTGCGCTCCTCCCTACAAGCGGAGGGGTGTTTAGGAGAGAAATAGAGGGCAAAACGAATAATGGAGTTCTCGGCCACGGCCGTTGTGTTCAGTCGAGTTAAGGGAGCAGCAATTCTAGCGAAGTTCATTATAAATCGGCGATAGTATCCTGCCATGCCGAGAAAGCTTCGAATGTCCGTGGCGTTGAGGGTCTTTGCCATTCTGACACGGCTTGCACCTTGGCAGGATCTACTGATATACCTTCGCCCGAAATTATATGGCCAAGAAAAGGTACTTGATCCATCCAGAAATCACACTTCTTTAGCTTGGCATATAACTTATGTTCTCGCAGCGTTTGCAGCTTAGATGTTTGGAATGCTCTTCCTTTGTCCTCGAATATATAAGAATGTCATCAATAAAGACAACTACAAATTGATCCAAGTAAGGCTTGAATACCCGGTTCATTAGATCCATAAATGTCGTGGGGGCATTTGTCAATCCAAAAGGCATGACTAAATACTCATAATGACCATAGCGGGTGCGGAAGGCAGTCTTAGGAATATCGCTGGCCTTTATTTTTAGCTGATGGTAACCAGATTGCAAATCAATCTTTGAGAAAACCTTGGATCCTTGTAGTTGGTCGAATAAGTCATCTATCCGAGGAAGAGGATATTTATTCTTAATAGTCACCTTATTTCTCTCGATAATCAGTACACAGTCTTAGGCTGCCATCCTTCTTTTTCACAAATAAAACCGGTGCTCCCCAGAGAGAAACACTCGGACGAATAAATCCCTTCTCCTCAAGGTCTTTCAACTGTCTTTTTAACTCTTGTAACTCCACTGGTGCCATCCTATAAGGTGCCTTATGGATTGGTTCTGTCCCGGGAATTAATACAATCGCAAATTCAATTTCCCGATCTGGTGGAAGTCCTGGCAAATCCTTTGGAAAAACATCGGGGAATTCCCTAACCACTGCAATTTCATTTATGTTTGTTTCCTTGCTTTCCATACTTGCTATGAGCGGTCTGACTAAATTTCTTCTATTACTTTGGAATACTATTTCAATTCGACCACAAGGTCTAAATATAATCCTTTTTTCGTGACAGTCAATTGTCGATTTGTTCTGGCGTAACCAATCCATCCCAAGTATCACATCAAAATCATGCATGTCTATTACTATAAGGTCAGCCGTGAATTTCCATCCCCCGATTTCGATGGGACATGAGTCACAAATTAATTCTGCACTTCTGCTTTGTAGAGGTGTATCAACATAAATAAGTTCTTCCAGCGGTCTACTATAGATCTTGTGTTTATTCATGAATTTTTTTTTCACATAATACGATTAGTGTTTCTTCCATCGGTACGTCACGGTGGTACGTCGTGCGTCCGCTGGTACGTCGTGCGTCCGCCTTGGACTCATCCAGCAGCTGCACGTCGTCAGGTCCGCCTTAGACTCCTACAACAGCTGCGCGTGATACAAACTCCTGCTTGAACACGGAGGCGCAGCAGAACATGGATTCCTTCTTTTCACGTTAGGTTAGGCCAAGGCGTGTATATTAAGGATTGGAGGCTCTCCACCGAAAGCCCCAAACCACGCCAGATCATCCAATCTCGCTGTTCAGCCCGTGCGCCGACATTGCTGCCGTCTCGACCGTCTCGACCTTCGGTCAAAATCCGTCCAACTCGGTCCGCCCTGCTCCAATCAAGGTACGGCTCAACTCTATCTGCTTGATCGTACGTTCCAATGGTCCTCACGTACAAAGCTGTAGTGTACCATAAGCTGGCTTTATTAATCGATTGGTAAAAAAAAACGACAGCAAGCTAGATGAATCAGTTGGATCGACTAGGTTAGCTTCAATAGGTGCGTATTTCGTGGACTCAACCTTAAACGTGTGCTGTAAGATCTAATCAAGTTCATCTTTTAAATTGATGACAGATTTTTGCAGTATGGAAAACACTGATGCAGACGAGCAATTTGGGACTCAATCTCCAATAATAGATGGCAAGGAGCAAAGAAGGAAAAAAGATAGAGATAGGTATGCACGGATGACCAACGAAGAAAAACAAGAAAAATTGAAAAGGCGTCGTGAAGCTTATCAACAAAGCAAAACAATTAAGGATTTAACCCAGTTGCAGAAAAAATGCATACACGGGAGGAAGAAATATGCAGATTTAAAGGCTGAACAAAAGATAAAAAAATGTGTGCGAGAAAAGCAAAAATATGCAAATATGCAGCCGGAACAAAAAAAAGCTAGAATAGAGCAAATTAGAGCGAATCGTGAGTTTAGACGCAACACACCATGCAAAGAATCAATTGCGATGGTGAACCCTGCATATGTCGAATCAGAAGAGGAAGTTAGTAGAAAGAAGGCTATAATAGAGCAAATTAGAACTAATCGTGAGCTTAGACGCAGCACACCATGCAAACAATCAATTGCAATGGTGAACCCTGCATATGTCGAAGCAAAAGAGGAAGTTAGTAGAAAGAAGGCTAGAATAGAGCAAATTAGAACTAATCGTGAGTTTAGACGCAACACACCATGCAAACAATCAATTGCAATGGTGAACCCTGCATATGTCGAATCAGAAGAGGAAGTTAGTAGATGTAGATCTTCGATGTATACCAAAAGATATATGCGATAAATTTCAACCAATGGTTGTTTGTTATTCACTCCGGCCGTAGGTGCTCTTTTTATTTGAGGTGTCAAATCATGTACATTTGCTTGCTTTGTATTATCTGTTTCCAATTTTTAGAAATTGCATGTGTACATATTTTGAGTTGGAGATGAACGGAGACAGATTATGCATGTTGTAGTCTTACAAGTTAGACACATAGAGCTATATTTGTGTCATTCGTTGGATGATTTTCTGGTAAAAAATGACATTCATATGACAATTATAGCATATCCCGTTGCAACGCACGGGCAATTTGCTAGTATATTATTTATTTACTATATAATATAGCTAAGGTTTCTTCCTCCCGTTTTTTCGTCCGTGGTTGGTACGTACGTCGTCCGTCGCGCTTCGTTTGGTTTGTACGTCAAAAATCCCGCGCTCCTAACAGCTCCTTAATTAGTCAAGGTGGTACTAAAACTTGCGTTGCGGCGTGGCTATTTTGATGGGCCGTCGCACTACCTAACGAACTGGCTCGCGTGATCATGCCGGTTGGCCCAGGTCCAGTAGTGTTCTACATGACGTGCGCCAGAAAGGACGGGCCCAGCTCCATCCACCGAGTCCAGTCCCGATACATTAGTCTCCGTGTCGTATGGAGTGCAGGCGTGCAGCAGCATAGCCTGAGAAAAAAGAGCTCCCACGAGCGTTCAGCTAGCTGCCTTGCCTTTCCTATTTATTTTTTATTTTTTTGCGGAGAAGCTGCCTTTCCTAATAAGCAAATGATTGGTGGTTCTCTTGGTTGAGCGTTTGGTACAATTTCCGTCACTTGTCCCAACTGGTACTAAGCTAATGATAGCATACAAGTGCAAATGATGGATGCTTTATCAAGTGCATACAAATCGCTCGCTTCACCTGATGTTAATTCAGACATATATGTTTTTATTTACTTGTCAATTTGAGTGCAAAAAATGAAAGATATATATTGATTTATTAATTGTAGTCACATCGATGAGGAGTGCTTAGATTTGTGAAATACATAGCCAAAGTTTGATTTTTCTTCGTCTGTTGACATAATATTGCCTTTTGACGGTGAGATCTACAACAAATAAACTTCCAAATGATCTTTCACAACCTCCGATGCATGTACAAATCCACAATTATATTATAGTATAAAATTATATTTGTCCGTCAGCGCACGGGCAATCAGACCGCAGTCCAGTTAAAACTGATAGAAATGTTTTCTGTTCGCCAGACGCAAAAAAAAACACGCGCATCCCTGCATCGCCGCCTTCCCCGACCCAGCGCCGCCTCCTCCCCCAACAGCGCCGCCTCCCACCCCGTGGGTCGACTTTCCCTCAGCCGCCCAGATACGCCGGCCGGACATCGCCAATCTCCGTGCGTATGGAGTTCCCCGCACGCCCAGTTGGAAACCGGCGCGCGTGCAAGCCTCCGCCGTGGCACTGCCGATGGCCGTCTGCCTGTACGTCACGCGTAGGAGAGGGGTACCAGACTACCAGTCCACACGCCCCCGCGCCGGATCGATGCTTGTACGTGCAGGATCCAGCAGCGCCGCCTCCACTTCCTCGAGACCGCACCCGGTGCCGAGCTCCACGACGCGCTCTCCCCGGATCTCCGTGCAAGATCCGGCAGCGCCGCCTCCACTTCCTCGAGACCACACCCGACGCCGAGCTCCACCACGCCCTCTCCCCGGATCGGAGGAGGCTGGAGTCGAACACCATGATTTCTGCGTACTGACAGAGTGGAATGCTCGAGGACGCGAGAGTCCTCGCCGACGCTATCTCCAAGGGGAACGTGCGCACGAGCACCATCCTGGTGTCAAGCTATGCCCGCCTCGGCCGCGTGCTTGATGCTCGAAGGGTGTTCGACGGAATGCTCGAGCGGAACACCTTTGCGTGGAACGCCATGGTCAGCTGCTATGTAGAGAACGGGGACATCACCATGGCGCGCAGGCTGTTCGATTCGATGCCGAGGAAGCATGTCAGGTCATGGAACTTGATGCTCACCGGGTATTGCCACATTCGACAGATGGTGGATGCACAGCGCATGTTTGAACAGAATATTTGATTTGAAGCAATGTTGTAACTGTTTGTTCCTTACCATTGTCCTTGATTTGGTAAGAACAATTTAAAGAAAAGATATTGTTGTTCAGTTGAATTTTTCTCTCCCGTTGCAACGCACGGGCATTTTGCTAGTTTATGGAAAAATTATGTAGCGGCGGAGGAACAAGATCCAGAATTCACTGGACCAGCACTGGCCCACATTTGTGAAGCAAAGAAAATCGGAGGCCGCTGTGGCCCGATCGGAAATAAAAAAGGTAAATGCTGCGAAGAAGACATATCACCATACTTTGGGGACAGGTGGCTACAAGACTGCCATGCCTAAGTGGGAAGCCTTTGAAGCAAAACTGCTTGATCAAGGGATCATTCCACAGACAGCGGTCTGGCCCGAGAGGTCCAAGCTCTGGTTGTTCGCGCATGGGGCAGGGTTGGACCCACAGACATGGCAGATTGTTGCAAAGGGGAAATGGAAGGAACAAATTGAGCTAGTTACCCAACAACTTGTGGATGCAATAGATAAAGTTCGAAAGGGAGAGTACGTGCCCGACAGAGAGAAAGACGAGCTGACACTCGCACTCGGGAATCTTGAAAAAGTTGGACGAGTACGAGGCTATGGACCCGGCGTTTCGTGGAAGCAAGGTTTTCTGCACGACGCTGATACTTATAGAAGCCGTCAGAGAAAGAAGAAGCAGGAGTTAGACGGGTTACCGGTATTGGAACGCAAGGTGCAGCTGCAGCAGGAGCAACTAGACTCAATTAGTCAGCAAACGGCATCTCAGCAGCAGCTAGAAGGTCCTGAAGTCGAAGCCGCCCCATCTAATCAGCAGCGGAAAAGCAGCGTGGGTTCCACGCAGCTAGAAAATTCTGAATTTGAACCGGGCGGCTCACTACCCCGTGGATGATATCACGGAGAAGACAGACTGTGAGCTACATATGTCAATGAAGAACATGTCCTTCAAGGTGGCGGTCGGCTATGCTTTACCAAATCAACCTGGAGCAAGCTACCATCTCGGCGGGATTCCAGCTGGCTATGCTCGTGTCGGGGTGGATGAAGTTATGCCGTTATATGCTGATCTAGAGCTTGACATTCCAGGAGGTGATGACGAGAAGACACTGAGAGAAGTCGAGAAGGGTATCGTTCTCTGGAACAAGAAAAACACCGTGTTTCCAAACTTGGTGCCAAGGCCACCAACTCCCCCGGTGCCAAGGCCACCGACTCCTCCGAGTAGAAGTCCCCCACCACAAGATGACTATGAACATTGTATTGAGAAGACAATTAGTCAAGAGCAGCAGGAGAAGGAGGCGGCATATCGCCTAAAGAGGGAGCAACTGCAGACGGCAAAATCTGGGAAACAAGTGGCCCAGTTCGGAGAACAGGCAAATCAGTCGATCCCCCCGCTCAAGGTGATGCCCGGTAAGGAAGTACACCACATGACACTGGCTCCAGCCACAGTGTTAACCCAATAGAGTATCAGTATGCATGGATATATGTCCACGGGAGGTCCCTGGTCAGACCTGAGGCGGTCGATGCTCTAACAACACAATTGCGCAAATTGCACCAGTGGTACATGAAAGCCGCAACAGACGGGCATGACCACTTCTGGGTGTCATATAGAAAAGATCATTACTTCACGGATAACGCGATGTATGTTCCGTTTTCTAAAAAAATTCAGTTATTCAATCAAGACGCTCTCGACAAAGCCCTCGTCAGTTGCTATTGTTTGTAAGTGATTTATTTCTGCAATTTAATTAAGTCTCTAGCTCAGCTCGTTCATGCCTGTAATTATCTCACTATAATCTTCTGTACGCTATTATGTAGATTGAAGATTGTCGATGCAGAAAAGGCCACATCTATGACACTGGTTCATTGACCCATATTTCATTAATTCATGAAGTTACCGTAATGAACCATCCCGAGGACACAGAGAGAAACTTGCTCCGGTTATTAGTGAAACAAAATACCTGCGCAGAAATACTTTTTCCTTACAACTTCAAGTGAGTGTTACTGTCTTTTACACATTCTATTTTGCTTACTCAATGTTTAATTAGTGTAATCGATGAGTCATGGACATATAAACATGCGCAGATTCCACTGGATTCTGCTAAACATTAGAGTTGACCAAGGAGTCGTTCAAGTCATGGACTCGTTAAGGAAAGATATGGACGAGTACCTCAGCTTGCAAGAAATGCTCCAGAGGTAATTTTAATCATTATCGCTCTATATCAACCTCTTTCGTTCATTTTCTGATATCAAGTAATTAATAACTCCTTTAATCATTTTCTTTTGCCGGGCAGGGTTTGGAAACGGTTCACCGTGAAGGTTGCAGGGGATTGGAAACCGGAGCTGTATTTTTATACCACCAAGGTAAGTAGTACTATATATCTAGGTCCGCGCAACTCTTTAATTCTAGTTTCAATACCATTATCATGCTTGATTATTATTTGATTGAATTCTATTATTTGTAAAGTGGTGTCTGAGGCAGGCACAAGGGACTAATTTATGTGCATACTACGTTTCCGAGTTCATACGCTCTTGTGTCACTGAGCGGAATAGAGATGCCAGAACAGCTGAAGTACGTAAACACTATTCGCAATTTTTCTATTTCCAATATTGTGTTGAGTTCCATTCATAATTTATTTTATGATGATTTCATATATATATATACACACACAACTCACGCATATTCATATTGATCTAGATGGATCGAATGCGGGACAAGCTCATACCAACAAAGCGCCTAAAAACAATTCAAGAGGAATTGGCAGGATTTTTGAACTCGGAGGTCATAAAGGAAAACGGAGAATTTCATCACCCTAGTAATTATATTATGCCTCCGGCCATGTAAATGACGTGATCTCGACGTGAGAATTTCATTAAAGCAACTTGTATGTGTATGTATATATGCATCAAAGCAACTTGTATACGACTTGTTTTTTGCGCAACGCGATCTTCATACAAAAAGAATTAAATGGAAAACACAAAATCGAAATCCCTAATAAACCCCTAATGCCCTAAACCCTAAACCAGGAAAAATAAATAAACAGAAAAGAAAAAGCAGAAATCTTTAGTACCGGTTCGTGGCTAGAACCGGTACTAAAGGGTTCCCCGCCATGCGCGCCAGGCCGTGACCACGTGGATGCCCTTTAGTCCCGGTTCGTGGCCAACCGGGACTAAGAGAGGGGGGGGGGGGGGGGGTTAGTCCCGATTAGTTTGTCCCGGTTGGAATACCGGGACTAAAGGCCCTCTGGAACCGGGATTAATGCTCTTTTTTCTACTAGTGTAGGTAGATACCGTAACATAACGCGTTTCAAGAAAAGATGAATCTACAACTTAATTAATGCAATACTATATGATACCACAAATATGTTACTATCTATAGTGAAAGTAGGAACATAGACTAGTATCATATGCATGGTACTAGTATCTGATACTCCCCACTATGGCTAGTCTAAGATCTACTTTCTTGCTTGATTGTATTCACGGCAGGGGTGTAAAAGATGTGTCCATGGTTGCAGGAGAATTTACAGGCTGGCCGCGCGTGTGAACTAAAACTCATTGTTTACTTCATATGAACTTTTTTAGGGAAAATGTTACACCGGCAAGGCGATAACCAATACCAAAATTTTGGATCCTACTGTTGTCTGCAGCTAGTAACGCCACCTGCCGCTGATGGTGCTCGAACAAAATATCGCCGAATTTCAGAGGTGTGTTGCAAAAGATCTACGCAATTAATCAGAGAGATCGAGTCGACACTATACTTGGTCCGTTAGCAACAGGGGTCTGAGGCAGGTACGTCTGCCTGTCGATCGGCGATCCAAACGTCTCAATCTCATTTCTTTAAGAACTCTCGTTTCGTTGAATGAAACCTCTAGGAGTGCGCTGCAAGCAAGCTAGAGCTCCTCCTTCCTCGTTTCGCCTCTTGAAGTTTTCCGGCCGGACCACGTCGACGACGGCCCTCTGACTAGTGCGCACCCCCACGAGCGAAGAAAGTTCTGCCCACACTTATGAGAGCGGCGACCCGCGGCGTAGCCGGGTGACAAAGTTCTTCCCCACAGTGTATGCCAAAAGTGGGTGCCAAATTGAGTTTTTGGCTTTCGAGAGCCGCTCCCTCCATTGTAGAGCTAGTGCCAAAGCCAAATTTTAGGGAGTCGACGCAAGTATTTGCGCCGATGCCAAATCTATTCATCTGAATAAAATAGTCACTGCATGCAAGGAGAAAGAGCGCTGCTGCATGCAACGACAGAGAGAGCACGCTCTAGACCATGTACTGCTGAGTAAATATTCGATTGTTTAATATTTTGTGGGTCCAGCTCTTAGCTTATTTAGCATCAGCTACGCTGTAGGAAAATTGTGTTTATGGCAGCGTCGCTATATGATGCATAGGTGGCAAATTTGGCTTTGGCAAGAACTAAAAGCAACTATTTTTAGTCCCGAGAGTCACTAGAAGTCGTGCTTTCCTCCACTCTCTACAGTACTCTAAGGCGAAAAGAGGGAGCGCCTCAGATCCCCTTTTGCCGACGGTGAGCGCGTGGATCATGTCCTTCTCCGCTCGCTCCCCTCGTCGTTGATTCTTCTGGTGGAGCGACGGCGACATAGCTGCTGTTCCCCTCGTCGTTGATTCTTCTGGTGGAGCGACGGCGACGACGATGGAGCGTGCGGTGGCGGAATCATTGACGCAGAGAAGGTCCCAGGGGCTTGTTTGTATTTTCTTTAGTTGCAGGGTCCTTTCTGTATTTTGTAGAACAGCTGAGCTGTTTCTGCATATTTCCTGTATTTCTGTGTTTCTTGAGTAATATATCCAGAAATTGTATAAAAAAAATTGGCTTTGGCCACATTGTGGCTGCCCTTATGCGACCAGCGACCCACAGCCTAGCCGGGTGACTTGATCGCAGTACTACAAATAGCACTGCCCTCGTTTCAAGAAGAAGAAGAACACATAGCACTGCCCTCGCTTCAAAACGAAGAAGAACAAATAGTTTCTCTCAAGTCTCAACACACATACGCACCACGCAGCATCATCCATCAGCCATGGCATCCGCTGTCCCGGTGGTTGTGCCGCGCATGAAGCTGGGGTCGCAGGGGATGGAGGTCTCGGCGCAGGGCCTCGGCTGCATGGGCATGTCCTGCGCCTACGGCCAGCGTAAGCCCGACGCAGAGATGATCGCGCTTCTCCACCACGCGGTCGCCGCCGGCGTCACCTTGCTCGACACGTCCGACATCTACGGGCCTCGCACCAACGAGATCCTCATCGGCGAGGCGCTCCAGGGCGGCGTGAGGCACAAGGTGGAGCTGGCCACCAAGTTCGGCTACGTCGAGCTGGCCGACGGCAACTTGGGCATCCGCGGCGACCCGGTGTACGTGCGGGCGGCATGCGAGGCCAGCCTCGCCCGGCTTAGCGTTGACTGCATCGACCTCTACTATCCTCACCGTGTTGACAGCAATGTCCCCGTCGAGATCACGGTTAGAACATTCTAGAACCTGCCTGTTTTCTACTCCTACTTACCAATAATTTCTACCTTTAAAAACTTGTACAACTTGCTCAAGATATATAAGCCTACTCCCTTGACTTTCGTCCGCATGCAGATGGGTGAAATCAAGAAACTAGTTGAAGAAGGAAAGGTCAAATACGTTGGGTTATCTGAAGTTTCGGCGTCCACAATCAGAAGGGCACATGCGGTTCATCCTATTACGGCCATCGAACTGGAGTGGTCTCTATGGTCAAGAGACGTTGAAGAAGATATAATCCCCACTTGCAGGTACGTATTTGCAACATACCATTTGCCCAGCTTTTTTTTTCCCTCAAAAACAATCTAGGCAGAGGGTTCTTATCAAAGAACTTTCTGACTGTTTTCCGTTTCAGAGATCTTGGCATTGGAATTGTGGCATACAGTCCACTAGGCAGAGGGTTCTTATCCACTGGAGCTAAACTGGTGGACACATTACAGGAGGACGATCTTCGCAAGGTAAATGAAGAGATGTAGCCATGACCATGCATGCGGCTAGCCAACTTACTTTCGTCTAACCAAATATTTCAATGCATTACCAGTATCTTCCAAGATTTCAACCTGATAACATGGAGAAGAACGCTGCCATATTTGAGCGTGTGAGTGAGATGGCTGGGAGGAAAGGGTGCACGCCGTCGCAGCTCGCGCTGGCCTGGGTTCACCACCAAGGAAATGATGTGTGCCCCATACCTGGCACCACAAAAATCGAGAATTTCAACCAGAACGTGAGAGCTTTGTATGTGAAGCTCACGCCTGATGAGATAGCTGAACTAGAGTCCTATGCTGCCATGGATGCTGTTTGTGGTGATCGGTACCCTGCTTCCCTCTACACGGACTCCGACACTTCTCCCTTGTCATCATGGAAAGCCACTTAGATATTTCTCATGGGATTCGAACCTCTATGCTGATGGTTTTCGTGCCACCAGTTGGAAATAGTTTCTCATTGTTATAATGATTTAATAAGCAGTCTATTAATGGCCTAAGATAATGGAAGTGGTTTTAATTGGAAGACAATATACTCCTGTGTACTCTCTCTGTTCCGGTGCTTAGACTACTCGCCGTGGGCGTATTTGAGCATGTGAGTGAGATGGCAACGAGGAAAGGGTGCTCGTCGTCGCAGCTCGGGCTCACCTGGGTTCATCACAAGAAAATGATATGTGCCCGGTGGCCCATACATGGCACCACAAAATCGAGAATTTCAACCAGAACGTGAGAGCTTTGTCTGTGAAGCTCACGCCTAATGAGATAGCTGAGCTGGAGTCTTATGCCACCATGGATGTTTTTTGTGTTGATCGGGACCTGCTTCCCTCTACACGGAATCAGAGACCCCTCCCTTGTCATCATGGAAAGCCACTTATAGGTCGTTTGGTACCCATCTTTTTGAGCCGGAATTACGGAATTCATTTATGATTCAATGCCCAACATGTTTAGCCGTCATGTAATTGAACATGTCATTTCATTTGGAATTCCAGCAAATGTCTATTGTGTGTTATGTCAATTCCTATCTCTAACCATGTCATTTCACTTTCCAAATGAAATGATGTGACAACATCATTTCATTTCTGCCAAATGAAATGAAAATGATGGGTGCCAAACGAGCTCTTAGATATTTCTCATAGGATTTGCTATGCTGATGGTTTCCTGCCACCGGTTCGTAATAGTTTCTCATTGTTACAATGATTAAATAAACAATCTATTAATGACCTTAGATAATGGAAGTGGTTTTCATTGGAAAACAATATACTCCTACTTGGTGTACTCTCTCCGTTCCGGTGTATAGACTACCCACAGTGGGGGTATTTGAGCATGTGAGTGAGATGGCTGCAAGGAAACGGTGCACGTCGTTGCAGCTTCCGGTGGCCTGGGTTCATCACCAAGGAAATGATGTGTGCCCCATAACTAGCACCACAAAAATCGAGAATTTCAACTAGAACATGAAAGCTTTGTCTGTGATGCTCACGCTTGATGAGATAACTGAACTGGGGTCCTATGCCGCCATGGATGTAGTTTGTGGTGATTGGTACCCTTCTTCCCTCCACACGGACTTCGACACCCCTCCCTTGTCATCATGAAAATTGGAAAGCCACTTATATATTGCCCATGGAATTCGCTATGTTGATGGTTTTTGTACCACTGCTCAACACAAGAAAAAGGTAGAACATCCAAATACAATAAAAACAAGACGGTGCAACGCAAAATAACGCAAAACGTGCTCTCGGGCGGGGTAAAAAATTGCAGTACATCCAAACATACTACAAGCTAAGGCATTACAAAATAGGCACTTAGGGCATGTCATTCAAACGCAGTGCAATTTAAGGAAGGACAAAAAAAGTTTGGATCCCGAACTCAATGCAATTCTAAGAAAGTACAAAGCATGTATTTAAGGTAGCGCAAAAAATCATCGAAACATATCAACATGGATTTGGAAGCTCAGTACAAAGATATTTTTTTCTTTTCTTTGTGAATCTACAAAAAGTAAAATATAAACCACCCTTGCCCTCTCCCACATGGCTCATCAAAGAATAACAACTTACGCATGGGGGACACTGTGACTTCCAGAAAAGGGTTCTTTTCTATAAAGCTAATGTGTTTTTTTTATTTTTTGCTTCTTTCTACTTTATTTTTATTT
This sequence comes from Poa pratensis, assembly GCA_947311845.1. Lineage (NCBI taxonomy): Eukaryota > Viridiplantae > Streptophyta > Magnoliopsida > Poales > Poaceae > Poa > Poa pratensis. The sequence continues at coordinate 37,107,348 of CAMZMU010000044.1, read as the reverse complement.
ACCTATTCTGAATTAGAAATAAATGTTTACGCATTACCACGTAAATTGAAAGTGTCAACAAATGTACATCCCTAAAAAGATGTTCATGACTCTCTAAAACATGTTTCTTTGACAATGTTTCATGTTTTACACATATTGTATTATATCTTCTTCGTGTTTTTTTTTCACATACAAGTAGTTACGTCCAAATACTCCCCCGGATCTCAAAATGAAAGTCATCTGCATTTTATACCAAGACAACTGGTAAATAGAAACAATCCGGTTGCACTGCGGCTAGACTAATTCACAAGAACTGAAATCATGTTTTTGAATCTCTCCGTCAAACATTCGTCATCGTCCGGGCATGTTTGCCTAGTGTCGTCAGAAACACTCGGCATACATGTACATGCCGAGCGAGAGCTATATGCCGATTTCCCCATGGTTAGCTGTCGAGGTGAAAGTTGCCGAGGGCTGTATGCCAAGTTGGTCGCTCGACATACCAGTTAACTAGCATTTTTTTTTTTGCTTTTGCCTAGCGTATCGGCCGCTCGACAACCCGAAAATTCTGGTAATGATGAAAAAAATTATAAGTAGACATAAATCTTTTTGGGTTCGGAACTATAGCAGTTCCTGCAGTTTTTTCACGTCATGAAAACAACATCCTCTCATGAAACGCCATGGAAGAAATTCTAGAGTACAAAATGTGTTCTCGAAAATGTTTACATTAAAATGAATAAAGCATTATATATAGTAACCACTTCAATAAAAAAAATTAGATATCATCTATTTTCTAATTTGTCCGTACAGTTGCCAGGTTTATTCTTTTATGTTACATAAAGTGTTCGTATCACTCGTGACAATGTTTTCACAGAATTACGAAAAAGGGTATGTGACATTACATAGAGCTTTTTTTTATACCAACCCTTCAAAACGTTCATGTATCTCAATACAAATGTTCATGACTTTTTGAGTAAACACGCACATGTTCTAGAAGAGCTATTGATGATTTTTCAGATGAAAGATCTCAAAAGGAAAATAAACAATTAAACTCATGGATTTGGGCCTAAACATTACCCCATGAAGGCATGAACTGTATTGTAAACTTTTTGGGCTAGGCCTTTCTGGGCTCCATATGCACAGGACACTGTTACTACTAGTACTTCCAAGTAAAATGTTCTGTCCTAAAAAGCACACCAGTGCCCCACTCACCTCAGGTCAAAAAAAAAAAAAACTCCACTCACTTTCGCTGGATTACCTTGCCTCTTTACGCCAGACAGAGAGATTCGAGAGGCATACCACGCGATCGTTTCCTCTAGAAAAAAAGGCGCATCCGCAGAAACATAGTACACTGACCAAGTAAGTGACCACGACAGTAAAAACCAAAGGAAAAAAGGTGTTTGGGTTGTTGTGCGTGCATGCGTGGCCAGATGGATGGAGTCCAAGGCCACACGCGAATATGATCGATGCGCATGCATGCATGCATGCATGTCGAGATCGATGGAGGACGATGACCGGTGGCGAGCTACTGTCTAGCTATAGCAAGCTCGATCGATCCTGCATGCATGCGTGTACACCCACGCAAGATGCAACTTTTGTCGCCCAGGAACTGAAGCGACGGCTGATGGCGATGGACCCGCGCGCGTCCACCGCTTACGTAGTCATGTCCACCACTGGCCGACTCGTCTCGCTTTGGAATCCTGATCGAGCTCGTGTCGTCTCATATGTATCCTCTCCGTGTCGGCTGATGGCGATGGACCCGCGCGCGTCCACCGCTTACGTAGTCATGTGCGAGCTGGGCGACCGAAGGGGCCCATATCCTGTCCAGCCCAGCACGGAAGCACTCATCCCTATGATTTTCTACCCAACTAAATAAAAGGCTAAAAGGCCATGAGCTTCCCACAACGATTTTCCTGGACTCAAATCCTCGATAGGCCCAAAATGTTCTGTTCCCAATCGGCCACCGTTTTGGTCGAGATCGATTCCATTTCCGATTCCCGCATCCAGTCTTCTCGTAAAAACCACAGCTGGTGTTTGTCTGACAAATCGATCCATTTTGTGTGCTGCGTACTGACACCAGGACATTGTCGTCGAGAATCACAGAAGGCCAAAACAGCCGACCAGAGAACGTCCCAGCCCACCCGCCTAGGCTGGCAGCCGCCCAAGTCGTTCGCCTTGTGCGCCGATTCGATCGGTCGAGTAGACCTGCCTCGATTCGACCAACCAAGGTTTGAATTTTTTTTCTCAAGTTTATTTATGTTGACATGTCTAAATGTGGTGTTTGAATTCAATCTTAATATTTTTTGGTTTATAACGCAGAAATAACCATGTATTCTCGGAACTGAAACTACGAAAGCTCCATAGTGCACTACGAGAAAAAAAATACTAATAGAAACGGCTGGGTCTCGGGTATTGCAGTTCACAATAATTGAGTAAAACTATGACTTAGTTATTCTTTCAAAATTTAGGGCACCGTTTTGATTTTCACACGGGGGCTCCCAATTTCTGGAGACGGCCCTGACGTCACTCCACCGTCGGAATCATGATTTAGGAGGAAGATTCTATGAGAGATCCCAACTCATGCATGCTACGTCATCCCCAATTTACCACCGGGCTCAGATACAGTTGACGGGCCCAAGTTTGACAATTAACTATAACTAAAGAAAGATTCACAAACACACAAAAATCGCCGAATTTCATAGGTCCATTTCCCAATAGATCCACGCGATCAAAGAGAGCCGTGTGACCTAACCTTGAACAGAAGCATTGTCTTGAGTTAACCAACTGAGGTGAAGAAGTTGAGAAATCGAGTTTACCAAACGGAATATTTTTTTCAACCATTGTTTTGATTATCTTTTGGATAGTCATATTAATCCACTCTAACATCGTTAGCGAGGTTAGAAAAAAGTGAAACTAAGTGCTGAAAAGTTTATATTCTTCGAAAAAATCAAATCATGTTAGAGTAAGATCAATTTTTTGAATGTTATAAGGGATTCAAGTTCCAGCATACATGTGTCATCTGAATGAATAGCCTTTGTCATATTGCTGGTCGATAGGGAGAGAATTGACAAGCTGGCCGCGTGTCAACTAAACATCACTGTTTACTTCATATGAATTTTTCTAGGGAAAATATTACACCGGCAAGGCGATATCGTCCAGTACCAAAATTTTAGATCCTACTGTTGTCTGCACCGCCTGTAGCTCCACCCGCCGCCGCTGATGATGCTCGAACAAAACTCAAGTCCGGACAGCAACCGGACTGACGGACCTGCTAGCACCCGAATGTTTGCGAGCGCCACTAAGCCGCCTCTTACAACGCGACACCACTTATGCGACCAGCGACCCGCAGCGTAGCCGGGTGACGAAGTTCTGCCCCACTTATGCGACCAGCGACCCGCAGCCTAGCCGGGTGAATTGATCGATCGCAGTACTACAAATAGCACTGCCCTCGTTTCAAAACGAAGAAGAAGAAATAGTTTCTCTCAAGTCTCAACAGTCAATACACACACGCACCACGCAGCATCATCCATCAGCCATGGCATCCGCTGTCCCGGTGGTTGTGCCGCGCATGAAGCTGGGGTCGCAGGGGATGGAGGTCTCCGCGCAGGGCCTCGGCTGCATGGGCATGTCCTGCGCCTACGGCCAGCGTAAGCCCGACGCAGAGATGATCGCGCTCCTTCACCACGCGGTCGCCGCCGGCGTCACCTTGCTCGACACGTCCGACATCTACGGGCCTCGCACCAACGAGATCCTCATCGGCGAGGCGCTGCAGGGCGGCGTGAGGCACAAGGTGGAGCTGGCCACCAAGTTCGGCGCCGTCGAGCTGGCCGACGGCAACTGGGGCATCCGCGGCGACCCGGCGTACGTGCGGGCGGCGTGCGAGGCCAGCCTCGCCCGGCTTAGCGTCGACTGCATCGACCTCTACTACCCACACCGTGTTGACAGCAATGTCCCCGTCGAGATCACGGTTAGAACACACCTGTTTTCTACTTAAAACTTCCACAGCTTGTTCAAGATATATACCGATATATAAGCCTTGACTTCCGTCCGCAGATGGGTGAAATCAAGAAACTAGTTGAAGAAGGAAAGGTTAAATACGTTGGGTTATCTGAAGTCTCGGCGTCCACAATCAGAAGGGCACATGCAGTTCATCCTATTACGGCCATCGAGCTGGAGTGGTCTCTATGGTCAAGAGACGTTGAAGAAGATATAATCCCCACTTGCAGGTACGTATTTGCAACCTACTATTTGCCCAGCTTTTTTTCCCTCAAAACAAGCTAGGCAGAGGGTTCTTATCAAAGAACTTCCTGATTGTTTTCCGTTTCAGAGATCTTGGCATTGGAATTGTGGCATAATTCCTGATTGGGTTATCTGAAGAACTTCCTGATTCTTATCAAAGAACTTCCTGATTGGGTTATCTGAAGTCTCGGCGTCCACAATCAGAAGGGCACATGCAGTTCATCCTATTACGGCCATCGAGCTGGAGTGGTCTCTATGGTCAAGAGACGTTGAAGAAGATATAATCCCCACTTGCAGGTACGTATTTGCAACCTACTATTTGCCCAGCTTTTTTTCCCTCAAAACAAGCTAGGCAGAGGGTTCTTATCAAAGAACTTCCTGATTGTTTTCCGTTTCAGAGATCTTGGCATCCCGAGCGAGGTCTTCCCGTGCGTTCTCCGCGGCCGTCGCCGGCGTGCGTCGCCGGGCTTGGCCCGGGCGGCGTCGGCGGCGGCGGCGCCATGCTTCTTCCCCTCCGGTGGCTTCCTCGCGCGGGGCGGCGGGCCGCCGGGCGGTGCTCTCAGGCGGCGGCGGCTCGGGTGCACGGTGGAGCTCCTCTCCACTGCCGGTGGTGAGAACGCAGGGGCAGCGCCGCCGTTGGTGGCGCGGGTAGCTAGGGTTTCGGCCAGGGCCCCTGCAGGCCCAGATCTGGGCCCTTTTGGGCCCGATCTGGTCTGTACGGGTCCAAGCCCGACCCGACTACCCGGTTTGACTGAGGTACGATGCCTGTGATGGAGTGGTGGCGTCTACGCCGCGTCTTCTGCAGCGTGGCGGCGGGAGCTTCACGGACCCGTCTGGGTCCGGCCCGGCCTTTGATGCCGAACTCGAGGGTAGCCATAGCGACGGCCTAGGTGCAGCAGCGTGGTGGCGGAGACTTCACGGACCCTTTTAGGGACCGGCCGGGCCTGCCCGGCCTGGTGTGTCTCTGCTACCGCGTCCGGTCAGCACCCGCCGATGGCGGTGGAGGTAGCCCTCCAGATGGCTGTGTTGTGGCCGCCCTCCGGCTCCAATGGCCTGGTGTGTTCTTGCGTGCTGCGTCCGGTCGGTTACCGTCTACGGCGGTGGAGGTTGGTCCCTCCCACGTGGTTGTGGTACTGCCGCTCTGTCTATGGCGGGTTCTTCTCAGTTCGGCCGGCCGTGCAGTGCTTGTCATGGTGATACGACGATGGTGATCTCAATTCCGTGGTGGCGCTTGTTGGTGGGTGGCAAGATGGGTGGAGCACGTCGGATTGTCCAGGGATGTGGTTTTTTTGAGGTCGGGAGAAATCCTTGTCATCTTGACACCGACGTGGTGATGCTTGTGAGTGTCGTTGTTCCTTCCTGAAGGCGTCGGGTGTACCTCTTCCCCACTATCTGTAGTGTACCGGGGGAAACCCTAGGACCAGTCCGGACAGCAGCAGCGTCGTCGTTGTTTTCCTTCTTGGAGGTGTTGTTTGGTACACGGCGATTCGGAGTGCTAGGATAGTGGTGGGACTTTGCCGGAGAGAGCGCAGCGGTTGCGAGTCGCTTTTGTTTTCGTTGATCCGCCAATGTCGGCTTTGTTTTCTTTTCTTGTTCTCTGTCTTTTCTCTTGGGCATGAGTGTGCTGTTCTGCCCCAGCGGTGGTCTCAAATCTTGTATCGGGTGGTTGCTATATTAATATAGCGGGGCGAAAGCCTATTTCTTCAAATTGTGGCATACAGTCCACTAGGCAGAGGGTTCTTATCCACTGGAGCTAAACTGGTGGACACACTACAAGAGGACGATTTTCGCAAGGTAAATGAAGAGATGTAGCCATGACCCGGTGGAGATTTTCTGATTTGGAAATCCTGACGTAGTCCTGACTTTGAGCCCCTGACGTGCGGACCCTGAAAATGATGGGCCCCGCGTGTTACTGGCTCAAAGTCACGTGACTTTGTGGCCAGCTAAGTCAGAGAATACGCGCCGGCCATAACCATGCATGCGGCTAGCTAACTTACTTTTCTCTAACAAATATTTCATTGCATTTCCAGTATCTTCCAAGATTTCAACCTGATAACATGAAGAAGAACGCTGCCATATTTGAGCATGTGAGTGAGATGGCTGCGAGGAAAGGGTGCACGCCGTCGCAGCTCGCGCTGGCCTGGGTTCACCACCAAGGAAATGATGTGTGCCCCATACCTGGCACCACAAAAATCGAGAATTTCAACCAGAACGTGAGAGCTTTGTCTGTGAAGCTCACGCCTGATGAGGTAGCTGAGCTGGAGTCCTATGCCGCCATGGATGCTGTTTGTGGTGATCGGTACCCTGCTTCCCTCTACACGGACTCCGACACTCCTCCCTTGTCATCATGGAAAGCCACTTAGATATTTCTCATGGGATTCGAATCTCTATGCTAATGGTTTTCGTGCCACCAGTTGGATATAGTTTCTCATTGTTATAATGACTCAATAAACAGTCTATTAATGACCTGAGATAATGGAAGTGTTTTAATTGGAAGAAAATATACTCCTTCCGGTGTTTAGACTACCCACCGTGGGGGTATTTGAGCATGTGAGTGAGATGGCTACGAGGAAAGGGTGCACGTTGTCGCAGCTCACGCTGGCCTGGGTTCACCACCAAGGAAATTAATGATGCGTGCCCCATACGTGGCACCATAAAAATCGAGAATTTAAACCAGAATGTGAGAGCTTTGTCTGTGAAACTCATGCCTGATGAGATAGCTGAGCTGGATTCCTATGGCTCCATGGTTGCTGTTTATGGTGATTGGTACCTTGCTTCCCTCTACACGGACTCCGACACCCCTCCCTTGTCATCATGAAAAGCCACTTAGATTTCTCATGGGATTCGAACCGTCAATGGTTTTCGTGCCACCAGTTGGAAATAGTTTCTCATTGTTATAATGATTAAATAAACAGTCTATTTTTGCGAAACATGATATAAACATAGACGCTCACATACACTCGCTCATATGAACGCACACATGCATGCCCTATCCCAATGAGCATCTCTGAAAGACTGAGCCGGTGATCGGGTCTTGAAATTGACGAAGTCATCACAGGCGCCTTGCTATCGACGGGAACATCTCCTCCCACTGAAGAATAAACCGCCTTTAATGAGAAACAGCAGTGTCAACCTGGGGTTTGAACTCTATTGTGCTGAAGGGTAAAACCACCATTCTAACCATCCAACCACAGGTTGGTTCTCAAATAAACAGTCTACTAGTGACTAATATAATGGAAGTGGTTTTAGTTGGAAGACAATATACTCCAACTTGGTGTACTCTCTATGTTCCGGTGTTTAGACTACCCACGGTGGGGGTATTTCAGCATGTGGGTGAGATGGCTGTGAGGAAAGGGTGCACGTCGTCGCAGCTTGTGCTGGCCTAGGTTCACCACCAAGGAAATGATGTGTGCCCCATACCTAGAACCACGAAAATTGAGAATTTCAAACAGAACGTGAGAGCTTTGTCAGTGAAGCTCACACCTGATTAGATAGGTGAGCTGGAGTCCTATGCCGCCATGGATGTTGTTTGTGGTGATCGATACATTGCTTCCCTTTACACGGACTCTGACACCCCTCCACTGTCATCATGGAAATCCACTTACATATTTCTCATGGGATTCGCTTTGCTGATGGTTAACATGCCACCGGTTCGGAATAGTAAGTAAGCAGTCTATTAGTTACCTAAGATAACGGAAGTGGTTTTAATTGGAAGACACTATACTCCTAGTTCCCAAAAGAAAAAACTTCCCCATGTGTCGCTCTCAGGCGACACCGCGGGGCACATTCCCAAGGAATGAACACGGGAATACATTTTCGTCTGTGCGTGGCTCGGTTATTCCTATTCGAACTCTTTCATTATTGTCTCTACGTTTGTGATAGCCTTCGTGTTTGAAGTATTGTATTGCATCATGTAGGGTATTTCACTTAGTTGGTCTTAGACTCAGCTTGTTATCCGCATAGTTTAAAACTTGTGAAAAGAAAGAAGTAAAATTTGTAGAAACATATTCAACCACCCGGCCTCCATCCCCCTCTAGTTTACCATCTCTATCCTTTCATACCTCCTACCATAGAAGTTGTTATGGTGATTTACACAAACAATTTAACATCTCAGACACTTTGATATGTGGTTTTCCACGATTGAAAATGTTTTGGTACGCCACTGCTCAAGACAAGAAAAAAGTAGAACATCCAGATACAATAAAACACAAGGCGGTGCAACGTAAGACAATGTGAAACATGCTCTCGGGCAGGATAAAAATTCCAGTACATTCAAACGCACTACAAGCTAAGGCACTGCAAAATAGCCAATTAGGGACATGTCATTCAAGCGCAGTGCAATTTAAGGAAAGACAAAAAAGTTTGGATACCCAAACTCAATGCAATTCTAAGAAAGTGCAAACGATGCATTTAAGGTAGCGCAGAAAATCATCGAAACATATCAATACGGATATGGACGCTCAGTACAAACATATTTTTCCTTTTCTTTGTGAATCTACAAGAAGTAAAAAAATAAACCACCCTAACCCTTCAAAACGTTCATGTATCTCAATACAAACGTTCATGACTTTTTGAGTAAACGCGCACATGTTCTAGAAGAGATGCTGATGATTTTTCAGATGAAAAGACCATCTACACAGGGTGAAAGAAAATTTAAAAAAAATGTGAAAATTGCAAAAGGAAAATAGACAATTAAACTCATGGATTTGGGCCTAAACATTACCCCATGAACTTCATTGTAAAATGTATGGGCTAGGCCTTTGTGGGCTCCATATGCACACCACGCTGCTAGTACTACTACTACTTCCCAGTAAAATGTTCTGTCATAAAAAGCACACCAGTTCCCCACTCACCTCAGGTCAAAAAAAAAAATTGCCAAAAAAAGGTTCTCCACTCGCTTTCGTTGGATTACCTTGCCTCTTTACGCTAGACAGAGAGATTCGAGAGGCATACAAGGTGCATCCTCTAGAAAAAAGTCACATCGGCAGAAACATAGTACACTGACCAAGTAAGTGACCACGACAGTAAAAACCAAAGGAAAAAAGGTGTTTGGGTTGTTGTGCGTGCATGCGTGGCCAGATCGAGTCCAAGGCCACACCACACGCGAATATGATCGATGCGCATGCATGCATGCATGTCTAGCTATAGCAAGCTAGATCGATCCTGCATGCATGCGCGTACACCCACGCAACATGCTGCTTTTGTCGCCCAGGAACTGAAGCGACGGCTGATGGCGATGGACCCGCGCGCGTCCACCGCTTACGTAGTCATGTCCACCACTGGCCGACTCGTCTCTTTTTTTTTTCGCGAAACACAGTACAACGCAGACGCTCATATACACGCGCATTACTCACCCCTATGAATGTACACACGCACACCCTACCCCTATGAGCACCTCCGAGAGACTCAGCCGGCGGATCAGGTCTTGAGATTGACGAAGTCACCACGGGCGTCTCGCTATCGACGGGAACGTCGTCTCCCACTGAAGAATATTCCGCCTAAATGAGAAACACCAGCGTCAAACCTAGGGTTTGAACTCTGGTGGGCCGGTTGCCACAGGCAAGTTCTCAGCGACTCGTCTCGCTTTGGAATCCTGATCAAGCTCGTGCCGCCTCATATGTATCCTCTCCGTGTCGGCTGATGGCGATGGACCCGCGTCCACCGCTTAGGTAGTCATGTGCGAGCTGGGCGACCGAAGGGGCCCATATCCTGTCCAGCCCAGCACGGAAGCACTCATCTCTATGATTTTCTACCCAACTAAATAAAAGGCTAAAAGGCCATGAGCTTCCCACAACGATTTTCCTGGACTCAAATCCTCGATAGGCCCAAAATGTTCTGTTCCCAATCGGCCACCGTTTTGGTCGAGATCGATTCCATTTCCGATTCCCGCATCCAGTCTTCTCGTAAAAACCACAGCTGGTGTTTGTCTGACAAATCGATCCATTTTGTGTGCTGCGTACTGACACCAGGTATTCTGGGAAATGAAACTACGAAAGCTCCATAGTGCACTATGAGAAAAAATACTAATAGCAACGGCTGAGTCTCGGGTATTGTAGTTCACAATAATTAAGTAAAACAGTGACTTAGTTATTCTTTCAAAATTTAGGGCCCCGTTTTGATTTCCATACAAGGGCTCCCAATTTCTGGGGACGGCCCCGACGCCACTCCACCGCTGGAATCATGATTTAGGAGGAGGATTCTACGAGAGATCCCAACTCATGCATGCTACGTCATCCCCAATTTACCACCGGGCTTAGATACAGTTGACGGCCCCAGTTTGACAATTAACTATAACTAAAGAAAGATTCACAAACACACAAAAATCACCTAATTTCATAGGTCCATTTCCCAATAGATCCACGCGATCAAAGAGAGCCGTGTGACCTAACCTTGAACAGAAGCATTGTCTTGAGTTAACCAACTGAGGTGAAGAAGTTGAGAAATCGAGTTAACCAAACGGAATATTTTTTTTCAACCATTGTTTTGATTATCTTTTGGATAGTCATATTAATCCACTCTAACATCGTTAGCGAGGTTAGGAAAAAGTGAAACTAAGTGCTCAAAAGTTTATATTCTTCGAAAAAATCAAATCATGTTAGAGTAAGATCAATTTTTTGAATGTTACAAGGGATTCAAGTTCCAGCATACATGTGGCATCTGAATGAATAGCCTTTGCCATATTGCTGGTCGATAGGGAGAGAATTGACAAGCTGGCGGCGTGTCAACTAAACATCATTGTTTACTTCATATGAATTTTTCTAGGGAAAATATTACACCGGCAAGGCGATATCCAGTACCAAAATTTTACTAGATCCTACTGTTGTCTGCACCGCCTGTAGCTCCACCCGAACGCCGCTGATGATGCTCGAACAAAAGTCAAGTCCGGAGAGCAACCGGACTGACGGACCTGCTAGGACCCAATACAACGCGACACCACCGCCGGAATCACGAGTAAGGAGGAGGATGTTGCAGGAGATCCCAACTCGTGCTTGCTACGAGATCAAATTGCCACCGGGATGAGATGGCTAGTTGACGGGCTCAAGCTGAGAAAATGACACAAAACCACCACATTTGGGGGTGAGTTCTAGCATAGCCACCACAATTCAGATTTTTGACACATAAATACCACTTCAGGGCTGGTGTGGGACGCAGAGCACTGATTTTTGCCTGTTAGCGTTTTAACCATGTTTCTGCCAGGTGGGACCCACTTGTCGGATATACGTGGCAAAAAACAATAGAAAAGAAAAGAAAATAGATGAAGTCAACGCCGCCCGTCCCCGCGCTGTGATCTCCACGACCACGCCCATGGAGCACGAGTGGGTCGTGAACGCCCTCGCCCCTGCTCGCCGGTCGGGGGCCGCTGTCGCATCGCCGGGCCACTGCCCCAGCGCCGGCCTGGCGCCGCCGCGCCCCTGCTCGTCCCCGGCCGCGCCCCTCCTCGACGGCCTGGCGCCTCTGCTCGCCGGTCGGGCACCGCCTCCACCCTGCCGAGCCCCTGCCCCAGTGCCGGCCAGGAGCCGCCGCGCCCCTGCTCGCCCCCGGCCGCGCCCGCTCCCTGCTCGCGCCTCCAGTCCGCGACGACCACGCGCCCTTGGCCGCGCCCCTCGACGCGCCCGTCGGCGACAAGGAGGTGCCCCTCGCCGCGCACCTCGCCGGCGCGGACCTGGACGCGCACGGCGACCTGGTCGGTGCCGATGCGCCGCAAACACCAGAGGTCGCCCCGTCTACAACGGCCTGCGCGGGAGCAGGCGTGAGCACGGCGGCCTTCACGAGCGGGCGCGAGCACGGACTCCGGCGGTGCCGTGCGGCAAGAGCAGGCCACGACCTCGCCGGCTCGGTCCCGGCGCGTGCGCTCTACATGGCGGCGCTTGAGGCCACCAAGAGCTCCGTAGGGTCCGCCGCCGTGCGCTTCGGCATCTCGGAGCCCGCCGCGTCCGCGGTCGCCTCCGCGGCCGGGGCGTGTCCGCCGCCGTGGCGGCCCAGGTCGTGTGGACCCCCGTCGACGTCATCAGCCAGCGGCTCATGGTCCAGACCGCCACAAACTGCCACTACGCCGGCGGCGCCGACGCGTTCCGGAAGATCCTCGCCGCCGACGGCGTGCGCGGCCTCTACCGGGGATTCGGCCTCTCCATCATCACCTACGCTCCGTCCAACGCCGTATGGTGGGCCTCCTACGCCATGGCGCAGCGCTTCGCGTGGCGCGTCGTGGGGGCCGACCGCTCCGAGAGCTACCCGGCGCTCATGGTCGTGCAGGCCTCCAGCGCAGCCGTCGCCGGAGGTGCCGCCGCGCTCGTCACCATGCCGCGCGACACCGTCAAGACGCGGCTCCAGTGGCTCCAGGTGATGGAGATCGACGGGGTGGCAGCGCGGCCGACGCTCGGGAGCACCATGCGCGGGCTGCTCAGTTTGTCGATCTGGTGCTATAGAAGGAAAAATCAGTCCTGACCTGCTCTTTTTTTTATTTTCTTTTTTGCCACGTCAGCCCTGACAACGGGTCCCACCTGGCAGAAACATGGTTAAAACGCTAACAGGCAAAAATCAGTGATCTGCGTCCCACACCAGCCCCTGAAGTGGTATTTATGTGTCAAAAATCTGAATTGTGGTGGCTATGCTAGAACTCACCCCCAAATGTGGTGGTTTTGTGTCATTTTCTCGCTCAAGCTTGACGATTCAACTATAACTGAAGAAAGATTCAGAAACACACGGGAAAATATCGCCGAATTTCAGAGGTGTATTGCAAAAGATCTACGCAATTAATCAGAGAGATCGAGTCGACACTTGGTCCGATAGCAACAGGGGTCTGAGCGAGGCACGTACGTCTGCTTGTCGGCGATCCAAACGTCTCAATCTCGATTCTTTAAGAACTCTTGTTTCGTTGAATGAAGCCTCCAGGAGTGCGCGGCAAGCAAAGCTAGAGCTCCTCCTTCCTCGTTTCGCCTCTTGAAGTTTTCCGGCCGGATCACGTCGACGACGGCCCTCTGACTAGTGCACCCGTTGAGCGAGGAAAGTTCTTTCCACACTTATGAGAGCGGCGTAGCCGGGTGACAAACTTCTGCCCCACGTATGCGACCAGCGACCCGCAACCTAGCATATTAGCACACTGCTACAAATAGCCTGCCCTCGTTTCAAAAAGAAGAAGAACAAATAGCACTGCCCCAGTTTCAAATCGAAGAAGAACAAACAGTTTCTCTCAAGTCTCAACACACGCACGCACCACGCAGCATCATCGATCCATCAGCCATGGCATCCGCTGTCCCGGTGGTTGTGCCGCGCATGAAGCTGGGGTCGCAGGGGATGGAGGTCTCGGCGCAGGGCCTCGGCTGCATGGGCATGTCCTGCGCCTACGGCCAGCGTAAGCCCGACGCAGAGATGATCGCGCTTCTCCACCACGCCGTCGCCGCCGGCGTCACCTTGCTCGACACGTCCGACATCTACGGGCCTCGCACCAACGAGATCCTCATCGGCGAGGCGCTGCAGGGCGGCGTGAGGCACAAGGTGGAGCTGGCCACCAAGTTCGGCGCCGTCGAGCTGGCCGACGGCAACTGGGGCATCCGCGGCGACCCGGCGTACGTGCGGGCGGCGTGCGAGGCCAGCCTCGCCCGGCTTAGCGTCGACTGCATCGACCTCTACTACCCACACCGTGTTGACAGCAATGTCCCCGTCGAGATCACGGTTAGAACACACCTGTTTTCTACTTAAAACTTCCACAGCTTGTTCAAGATATATACCGATATATAAGCCTTGACTTCCGTCCGCAGATGGGTGAAATCAAGAAACTAGTTGAAGAAGGAAAGGTTAAATACGTTGGGTTATCTGAAGTCTCGGCGTCCACAATCAGAAGGGCACATGCAGTTCATCCTATTACGGCCATCGAGCTGGAGTGGTCTCTATGGTCAAGAGACGTTGAAGAAGATATAATCCCCACTTGCAGGTACTACCTCCGATCCATATTAGTGGCACAACTTTGTCTAGATACACATGTATCTAGTCTAAATACTTAACTACATACATATGAATTTAGACAAATCTATGCCCACTAATATGGATCGGAGGGAGTACGTATTTGCAACCTACTATTTGCCCAGCTTTTTTTCCCCTCAAAACTAAGGATGGCAATGGGCGGGTTCGGGCGGATATAACAAAACCAGATCCAAATCCAAATCCATCAGCGTCACTATCGCCTGCCCATGAAAATATCCATGGGCATGGATGTCGCCCCATATCCAAACCCACCGAATATCCGGATATCCATGGATATCCACGAGTAATTCATCGGAGTATTAAATCAATAGTATTTCAACCACAAAGTACTTAAAATATGTAGAATATCAAACAATCACACCACAAAACACACAATCTCATCTCGATCTCACGAAATATAGCAAATACTTCTTATTACATATGTTTCCAACACAACAATTCATGCATTCAAAAGATATAGTAAAAGATAGCAGAAATGTTGTCTTGAGTCTTAGATTATTGGAGCCTCATTCTCTCGCTGACATGTGGGTCCCACATGTCAACCAGATATCCATTGGATATCCGTGGAGCAAAATCTTTGCCCGTGCCCACCCCATGAGTTAGCGGATATCCGCCCCATGAAATCCATGAATAAAAACTGCCCTCCAAACCCTTGTACACCGGTCGAATATCCGTGGATACCCGGCTCCATGGATAAAATTGCCATCCTTACTCAAAACAAGCTAGGCAGAGGGTTCTTATCAAAGAACTTCCTGATTGTTTTCCGTTTCAGAGATCTTGGCATTGGAATTGTGGCATACAGTCCACTAGGCAGAGGTTCTTATCCACTGGAGCTAAACTGGTGGACACACTACAAGAGGACGATTTTCGCAAGGTAAATGAAGAGATGTAGCCATGACCCGGTGGAGATTTTCTGATTTGGAAATCCTGACGTAGTCCTGACTTTGAGCCCCTGACGTGCGGACCCTGCAAATGATGGGCCCCGCGTGTCACTGGCTCAAAGTCACGTGACTTTGTGGCCAGCTAAGTCAGAGAATACGCGCCGGCCATAACCATGCATGCGGCTAGCTAACTTACTTTTCTCTAACAAATATTTCATTGCATTTCCAGTATCTTCCAAGATTTCAACCTGATAACATGAAGAAGAACGCTGCCATATTTGAGCATGTGAGTGAGATGGCTGCGAGGAAAGGGTGCACGCCGTCGCAGCTCGCGCTGGCCTGGGTTCACCACCAAGGAAATGATGTGTGCCCCATACCTGGCACCACAAAAATCGAGAATTTCAACCAGAACGTGAGAGCTTTGTCTGTGAAGCTCACGCCTGATGAGATAGCTGAGCTGGAGTCCTATGCCGCCATGGATGCTGTTTGTGGTGATCGGTACCCTGCTTCCCTCTACACGGACTCCGACACTCCTCCCTTGTCATCATGGAAAGCCACTTAGATATTTCTCATGGGATTTGCTATGCTGATGGTTTCCATGCCACCGGTTCAAAATAGTTTCTCATTGTTATAATGATTTAATAAACAGTCTATAAATGACCTAAGATAATGGAAGTGGTTTTAATTGGAACACAATATATATACTCCTACTTCCCAACAGAAAAAACTTCCCCCGTGTCGTTCCCCAGGAGACACTGGGGTGAACACTTCAAGGAAACGAACATGGGAGTACATTTTTGTCTCCACGTGACTCGGTTATTTCTATCCAAACTCTTTTATTATTGTCTCTACCTTTGTGATAGTCTTCGTGCTTGAAGTGTGGTATTACATCACATAGGGTGTTTCACTAATTAGTTGTTCTTAGGCTCACCTTGTAATCCGCGTAGCCTAAACTTTTGAAAAGAAAGAAGTAAAATTTGTATAAACCTATCCCCCCCCCCCCCCCCCCCCACACACACACACACACACACACACAGCCTCCCTCCCCCTAGGTTACCATCTCTACCCTTTTGTCCCTCCTACCAGAGAAGTTGTTATGGTGATTTATACAAACAGTTAACATCTCATGCACTTTGATATGTGGTTTTCCACGATTGAAAATGTTTTTGGTGCGCGACAAGAAAAAAAAAGTAGAACATCCAAATACAATAAAGAAAAACAAGACGGTGCAATGTAAGACAATGCAAAACGTGCTTTCAAGTGTGGTAAAAATTTGCAGTACATTCAAACGCACTACAAGCTAAGGCACTGTAAAATAGGCACTTAGGGACAACTCATTCAAACGCAAGCTAAGGCACTTCAAAATAGGCACTAAGGCACCTAGGGAGACCGGAAACTCCGATCTGGAATTCCTGCAGCCATGATCTTTTGAAAACCTTCTTCACCATTGTTTTACTAAGAAGTGTCTGGGGGTAATAGTGTTTGTGTGTAGAAATATGATATCCCCGAACCTTTCAATAAGTAACTCTCTTGATAGTACGGTTTCCCTACGACTCAACTATAAAGGTTAAATCTATGGGCCACTGACTTCAATCTTTTCTCCTTTTGAGGGTCAACCACCGTCTTGTGCATTTTATCAATTGTACCTAAGTACTTTAGCACACGGTAAGATCTCACTTATATTGTTAGCAACCACACAAAACTAATTAGGAGAGACATGTCCTTTCAAATAAAAATAATTCGATTACACTACGGCTTGACTAATTCACAAGAACTGAAATCAGGTTTTTTGATTTCTCATCAAACTTTTGTCGTTATCTGGGCATGTTTGTCGAGTTTCGCCAGAAACATTCGGCATACATGTACATGTCGAGTGAGAGCTATATGCCGAGTGCCCCGTGGTTAGCTGGCGAGCATATAATTGCCGAGCGTTGTATGCCAAGTGGGTTGCTCGACATGTGAGTTGACGAGTGATGAAAAAAAATACTGCAAGTAGACATAAATCTGTTCGGATTCGGAAATTATAGTAGTTCCTGAAGTTCTTTCATCGTCAAGAAAAATGCACCCTCTCATGAAACGCCATGGAAATGTGTTCTAAAAAATGTTTACATTAAAATTAATAAACCACTATAAAAAGCACTTCTATAAATATTTTATTTCATAGGTAAAGAAAAAAGTGTCATCTATTTTCTAATTTGTCAGTATAGTTGCCAGGTTTGTTCTTTTATTCCACCTCTGTCTCAAAATATAAGATGCCCTTAAATGGTCAACGACATATAGTTCTGACCATGATTTTCTCTTACAATATATCGACAGAATTAGTGTAGTGATATATGAAATAAAAGAATTTTGCAAGACAAATCCAACGGTACCATTTATGTATTCTCAATCCATATAATTTAATATATATTAGTGGTAAAAAATGAGCATAAAAGACCAGCACAAAAATAACGCACGTTTATTTTGGGACAGAGGGACTATTACATAAAGTGTTGACATCACTCGTGACAATGTTTTCACATAATTACGAAAAAAAGAGTATGTGACATACATAGAGCATTTTCTTATATCAACCCTTCAAAATGTTCATGCATCTCAAATTCTCAATACAAATGTTCATGACTTTCAGATGTTGATGATTTTCAGATGAAAATATCATCTATAGGCGAAAGAAAATAAAAAATGTGGAAATTGCAAAAGGAAAATAAAAAATTGAACTCATGGATTTGGGCCTAAACACTGCCCCATGAACTCCTTTGTAAAATGTTTGGGCTAGGCCTTTCTGGGCTCCATATGCACACGACACTGTTACTACTACTTCCCAGTAAAATAATATGTCTCTCTAAAAAAAAAAGTAAAATGTTCTGTCCTAAAATGCACAACAGTTCTCCACTCACCTCAGGTCAAAAAAAAAAAAAGGTTATCCACTCGCTTTCGCTGGATTACCTTGCCTCTTTACGCTAGACAGAGAGATTCGAGAGGCATACCACGTGATCGTTTCCTCTAGAGAAAAGGCATCCGCAGAAACATAGTAGTACACTGACCAAGTAAGTGATGACCACGACAGTAAAAAAAAGGTGTTGGCTGGTTGTGCGTTCGTGCGTGGCCAGATGGATGGAGTCCAAGGCCACACCACACGCGAATATGATCGATGCGCATCCAATGCATGTCGAGATCGATCGATCGAGGACGATGACCGGTGGCGAGCTAGTGTCTAGCTATAGCCTATAGCAAGCTAGATCGATCCTGCATGCATGCGTGTACACCCACGCAAGGTGCAACTTTTGTCGCCCGAGAACTGAAGCGACGGCTGATGGCGATGGACCCGCGCGCGTCCACCGCTTACGTAGTCATGTCCACCACTGGCCGACTCGTCTCTTTTTTTTTTCGCGAAACACAGTACAACGCAGACGCTCATATACACGCGCATTACTCACCCCTATGAATGTACACACGCACACCCTACCCCTATGAGCACCTCCGAGAGACTCAGCCGGCGGATCAGGTCTTGAGATTGACGAAGTCACCACGGGCGCCTCGCTATCGACGGGAACGTCGTCTCCCACTGAAGAATATTCCGCCTAAATGAGAAACACCAGCGTCAAACCTAGGGTTTGAACTCTGGTGGGCCGGTTGCCACAGGCAAGTTCTCAGCGACTCGTCTCGCTTTGGAATCCTGATCAAGCTCGTGCCGCCTGATATGTATTCTCTCCGTTCCGGAACAAGCCGTTTCGAAATAAGTGGCGTGGTTTTAGTTTAAACTTGGGACGTCTCCCCGGTGTTATATATTCCCTTCATTCGGAATAAGTGATTGGCGTGGTTTTAGTTCAAACTTGAGAAGTCTCCTTGGTGACACACACACCCTCAGCTCTTTTTTGTTTTTGAAACGAGGCAAAAAAAGATTGCCTCTTATATTGATAAACGAGGAGTAAACATAGAGGGGCAATGTCAAGCTTGATGAGAAGCGCCGGAGTGTGTTTTTGGTGGAGGCGGCACCCAACACACACACCCGTTGCACCTAAAGCCACCGGCCGCATCGGGGACCTCTCGCGTAAGGAAAAGCTTATTTTGTTTCGCCACCCAAACTTTTCGATTTCCGATTTACATATGGCTCCGCGACGAGGTCGAGTACAAGTACAACAACCACTCACAGAATAAACAAGAGTCCAACACGAGTGAACTACCACTAATGTATGTGCGTGCTAATAACTAAAGTGTAGCTGCTTTTTATAGGCTGCCCAAAGCTAGCACTACATATATATAGGACTAGCCGACGAGGAGTTTTGTCCTTGACGGCAGATGATAATAGAGAGATAAGAGACGAGGACGTACGCCAATTACCAAGATCGATGCTCGTATCAGTGTCACCCGGCACTAAGCTAAAGATGCGAATTATTCGTGCGGGAAAGAGGCGGCAAAGGTCGCAGCTTGAAAAAGAGCTGCTCGATGGCGACGTGTGTAGATTCAAAGGACGGCACCTTTGGGACACTGTTGGATTCCATAACAGGGAACACAGCGGACGAATCAAGTACTATGGTGTAGCTCCATGCAAAAAAACAAAAAAAAAGTACTATGGTGTAGCTAGCTGTTCACCAATATATTATTGCACAAAGGGAACAAGCGGAAGAATCATGTATTGAGTAATATTCTTTCTGAACTAGAGTGATAGTTCTTTCTGAACAAGCAGAGGAGGCTTTTACTGGCATAATCAAGAAGATGAAGAAGGCTCTTAGGAGTATAGGCAAGAAGAGTGGCGTCATTGGTAAGGCGCCCGCAACTGCTTAACGGCGGCTACGTGGTGCTAGGGTAGCCGTCAGTCTGCGGTTGCTTAGATAGAGTGTGGTTTTCGCTTCGGGAGTTGCTGGTTTTAGGCGTTGCCTTATGCGGTTGTGTTGGCCCCTCTCATGTTGTTGGTGTTTGTTGTATGGTTTTCGCCCGGTTTCTTCCACTAATAAACCGGGCACCTTCTTCTTAATAAATGGATGGGGCAAATCTTTTGCCCCACAGTTCTAAAAAGATAGTTCTTTCTAAACTGGAGTGATAGGAGTGGACTAGAAGTCTAGAACGACTCGATGCTCAGCTGAATCAAAAGCAGTTAATTAATTCCATAACCATAGCAGAGGGAAGCAAACACTACATGCACGTCGACATAAGCAGGTTCAATTATCGAGTTACATACTGTTGGAATTTACTAGTATTTACTAGACCAAGATAAATTCAGAAATTCTCATTGGCACATTATTATATTTTGTTAATTGGGAAAATTAATGAGTCATTGAATAATTAGTAACGGTCACGTTTATTACGGCCGTTTCTAATTCATTCATTGATTAATTAGTAACGGTCATGTTTATTACGGCCGTTTCTAATTCATTAACAGACACGGTTAATACAGCCGTTTCTGATTCACAAACACGTTTATTGTGACCGTTTTTAATTCATAAACGGACGTGTTTAATACGGCAGTTTCTAAATCATAAATGGACGCGTTTATGAGGGCTACTTTGACTCCCAACCTGCACTATATAAAACCGAATCAAGCCAATTTTGGCTGATAGACGCAACACATGGTAGCTCGTCGCACCAGTTCCAGAACCTTGCGCCGCCGTCTTCCAAGTCTTCTCCATCCCGTCTTCCGGCGTGCACCGGTTGAAGGGACAGTAGGCCTCCGGAACCCCGCCTCTTGTGATCCTGTACGGGAGAGGGGCGATCAGGTTTTTGGGGAGCGCACTCGCGCGACTACTGGCATCGAGTTCTTCCCCAACGACGACTTCTTCCCGACATCGCAGCCTCTTCATCGACGACATGGGTGACAACATCAACGCCAACGGTTCTGCCTGCTGCTGCACCGTATGTCTTCTTCATCTTCTGTTTGATATGCTGCTAGAGTTTCTGCTTGTATAGTTGCTCTAGATTCGTTCTGTTTATCTACTGTTTTAGTAGATCGCATGATTAGTTTAATTCCGGTTATTCTAGTCATAATCTGTTTACTGTTTTCGCGATTAAATCTATGCTAAATTGCTTATATATTCAACAATCCAAAAACCTGATTATAGGCAATTTGTATCGCCTGGCTTTCTCGCGTCAACGAAGCCGTTTCCCTTCAAAGGGGTGTTGTACAAACGGTGGCGCATGAGAGCAGTTTACTGGTTTCAAACAGTAACTGCTATGCCGCCACCAAAGGCAAGCCTGAGGGCGAGCTTACTCCTGAACAACAGGAGGCATATGAGAGGCTCGATACTCTTTTCAAGAGTGCCCTCCTCAGTATTCTTGACGACTCCATTGTGGACTCGTACATGTCGTTTGATAACGGCAAGGACATGTGGGATGCGCTCGAGGCCAAATTTGGGGCCTCGGACGCTGGCAGCGAGTTGTACGTCATGGAGCAATTCTATGACTACAAGATGACTGATGAGCGTTCTGTTGTACAACAGGCTCATGAGATACAGTCACTCGCTAAGGAACTTGAGCACTTCAAGTGTAATTTACCGGACAAGTTTGTTGCCGGTGGCATTATCGCCAAGCTTCCACCTTCGTGGAGCAACTTTGCTACTTCTCTGAAACACAAGAGACAAGAGTTTTCCGTTTCGGATCTCATTGGGTCGCTTGATGTGAAGAGAAGGCGAGAGCGAAGGATACACGTGCTCGAGTTGCTGAGGCTGGTTCTAGTGCCAATATGGTACAGAAGAAGAATTACCAGCAGCCCCACAAGCCCAAATTTAACAAGAGCAACTCTGGGGGTAAAGGCAAGTCTGATGGAAGGTTCAAGCCTTCACAGCCTACCAACTTTAAGAAGAGCAACAACAAGAAGCCGAAGAAGGGATCATGCCATGTTGTGGTGATCCGAATCACTGGGCACCTCGTGTCCCAACCGCCATGAGCTGCGCGAACAAGAGAACAGCGGCAAGACTGCCAATGTTGTCATTGGTGACGTTGAGATGAAGGAATCTGGGTACGGTATATTTCCTACCATTCTTTCAGTTTGTCATTCTCCTGAATGGTTGATTGACACTGGTGCCAATGTACATGTTTGTGCTGATGCTTCCATGTTTTCTTCTTACCAGGTCACAGGGACTTCTCCCGTGCTGATGGGGAACGGGTCACATGCTTCTGTTCGTGGTGTTGGCACGGTCGATCTGAAGTTTACTTCGGGAAAGATCGTGCGCTGAAGAACGTTCATCATGTGCCCTCCATCAATAAAAATCTCGTTAGCGGTTCGCTGTGTCGAGATGGTTATAAGTTGGTTTTCGAGTCCAATAAAGTTGTAATATCTAAGTATGGACAATTTGTTGGTAAAGGCTATGAGTGCGGAGGCTTGTTCCGCCTATCTTGTCAGACTTTTGCACTAAAGTTATTAATCATATTTGCCATGAAATTGAGTATAATGTCTGGCATTCACGACTTTGTCATATTAACTTTGGTTGCATGACGCGGCTAGCTAGTTTGGATTTAATTCCGAAATTCACTACTGTCAAAGGTTCCAAGTGTCAAGTATGTGTGCAAGCTAAGCAACCTCGCAAGTCCCATACGACTGCTGAGGCAAGAGACTTGGCACCGCTGGAACTTATACATTCGATCTTTGTGAGATGAATGGCGTGTTGACAAAAGGCGGAAAGAAATATTTCATGACGCTTATTGATGACTCCACTAGATATTGTTATGTGTATCTTCTGAAAACAAAAGATGAGGCTTTAAACTTCTTTAAAATCTATAAAGCTGAAGCAGAGAACCAACTTGATCGAAAATTAAACGATAAGGTCTGATCGTGGTGGAGAGTATTTTTCCAATGAGTTTGATTCGTTTTGTGCGGAACATGGTATAATCCATGAGAGGACGCCTCCCTACTCGCCTCAGTCAAATGGGTGGCCGAAAGAAAGAACCGAACTCTAACTGATTTGGTTAACGCCATGTTAGACACTTCGGGTCTCTCCAAGGCATGGTGGGGGGAGGCTTTATTGACAGCTTGTCATGTCCTAAACCGAGTTCCCATAAAACGAAAACTGTTTCTCCATTTGAGGAATGGGAAAGGAAAAAACGAGACTCTCTTACTTTCGTACTTGGGGTTGTTTGGCGAAAGTCAATATACCAATTCCCAAGAAGCGCAAGCTTGGACCAAAAACCGTGGATTGTGTTCTTCTGGGCTACGCTTTTCATAGCGTTGGTTATAGATTTTTGGTAGTAAAATCTGAGGTATCCGACGTTAATGTTGGTACGATTATGGAGTCGAAGGATGCGACTTTCTTTGAGGATATCTTTCCCATGAAGGATATGCCTAGCTCATCAAATCAGGAGATACCTAATACATCTAGTCAGGAATTGGTTGATATTCCTGATCCTACCATTTCGATAGAACACACTGATAATCCTGTGGAGGATGACAATGAAGTTCCTGTTAGGAGCAAGAGACAGAGGACTGCAAAGTCCTTTGGTGATGATTTCATTGTGTACCTTGTGGATGACACACCCAGTACCATTTCAGAAGCCTATGCATCTCTTGATGCTGACTACTGGAAGGAAGCTGTCCGTAGCGAGATGGATTCCATCTTGGCTAACGGAACCTGGGAAGTCACTGATCGTCCTTATGGGTGTAAACCTGTAGGATGTAAGTGGGTGTTCAAGAAAAAGCTTAGGCCTGATGGTACTATTGAGAAGTACAAGGCGCGGCTTGTGGCCAAGGGTTATACCCAGAAAGAAGGTGAAGACTTCTTTGATACTTACTCACCTGTGGCTAGACTGACCACGATTCGTGTGCTACTTTCGTTGGCTGCCTCGCATGGTCTTCTCGTTCATCAAATGGACGTTAAGACAGCTTTCCTAAATGGAGAGTTAGACGAGGAAATTTACATGGATCAGCCCGATGGTTTTGTAGTACCTGGTCAGGAAGCAAAGGTGTGCAAGTTGTTGAAGTCTTTATATGGCCTAAGCAAGCTCCTAAGCAATGGCATGAAAAGTTTGAAAGAACTTTAACTGCTGCAGGTTTCATTGTAAACGAATCTGACAAGTGTGTGTACTATCGCTATGGTGGGGGCGAGGGAGTTATTCTCTGTCTGTATGTCGATGACATACTGATCTTTGGAACCAACCTTGACTTGATTAAGGAGGTTAAGGATTTCTTATCTCGTTGTTTTGAGATGAAGGATCTAGGAGTAGCTGATGTTATCTTGAACATCAAGCTGCTGAGAGATGGTAATGGTGGGATTACACTGCTTCAGTCTCACTATGTGGAAAAGGTCTTGAGTCGTTCGGGTATGACGACTGTAAGCCTTCTCCGACACCATATGATCCTAGTGTGTTGCTTCGAAAGAATCAACAGAGTGCTAGAGATCAACTGAGATATTCTCAGATTATTGGCTCGCTTATGTATTTGGCTTGTGCCACGAGGCCTGACATCTCTTTTGCTGTAGCAAGTTGAGCCGGTTTGTTTCTAATCCGGGAGATGATCATTGGCATGCTCGAGAGAGTTATGCGTTATTTAAAAGGCACTGCGAGCTATGGAATTCACTACTCCGGTATCCGAGGGTACTGGAGGGTTATAGTGATTCAAATTGGATATCTGATGCTGATGAGATTAAGGCCACGAGTGGTTATGTGTTTACACTCGGTGGTGGCGCTGTTTCCTGGAAGTCTTGCAAGCAGACCATCTTAACGAGGTCAACTATGGAAGCAGAACTCACAGCATTAGACACAGCCACTGTTGAAGCAGAGTGGCTTCGTGAGCTTTTGATGGACTTACCTGTGGTTGAAAAACCAATACCCGCTATCCTTATGAACTGTGATAATCAAACTGTGATACAAGATTAAAAGTTCTAAGGATAATTGAAGTCATCAAGGCATGTGAAGAGGAGATTGAAATCTGTCCGAAAATTAAAAACTCCGGAGTCATTGCGTTGGATTATATCCAAACGTCTAAGAATTTGGCAGATCCCTTCACAAAGGGTTTATCACGTAATGTGATAGATAGTGCATCGAGGGAGATGGGTTTGAGACCCACGGTATGAGTTGTCCACAGTGGTAAACCACTCTATGTGATCGGAGATCCCGTGAATTAGAAGTGGGTGACAAGCTGTTGGACAGCTGAGAGGAGAGTATCCTTATATTTTACTATCCCACTCCGTGAAGATGCAATACTCTCCTGATCTGCATGGCAGGTTGATATTTATCTTAATGTGTTCCAAGCGGCTTACTTTTATAAGCGGAGATGTTGTCCTGCAGAGCATCTCTTGAGGAATACACCTATATGAGTCTGACTGTTAAACGTCGCAGTCCGTGAGAGTTGGGTGCTCTTTAATAAACTCATGAAAGGTCTTGGAGTATGACGCATAAGCTCCACCCGCGGGGAAGCCTTGCGGCAGCCCAGTATCGGTCAAGGGCTTGTGTGAAACTAGTTCGCAGCAAACTTGTAGTTCAAGGCATAGTCCACTATCCAAGTTGTGATCTAGTGTAGCATAAGTTTCTAAGTGGAAGTTCAACTTAACAGTCTCCACTAAGCACCGGTATATAAACAATGTTTTGGAACTGAATGATGAGATATGAGCCAATGAGACTTTGTGGGGGATTGTTGGAATTTACTAGTATTTACTAGCCCAAGATAAATTCAGAAATTCTCATTGGCACATTATTATATTTTGTTAATTGGGAAAATTAATGAGTCATTGATTAATTAGTAACGGTCACGTTTATTACGGCCGTTTCTAATTCATTCATTGATTAATTAGTAACGGTCATGTTTATTACGGCCGTTTCTAGTTCATTAACAGACACGGTTAATACAGCCGTTTCTGATTCACAAACACGTTTATTGTGACCGTTTTTAATTCATAAACGGACGTGTTTAATACGGCAGTTTCTAAATCATAAATGGACGCGTTTATGAGGGCTGCTTTGACTCCCAACCTGCACTATATAAAACCGAATCAAGCCAATTTTGGCTGATAGACGCAACACATGGTAGCTCGTCGCCCCAGTTCCAGAACCTTGCGCCGCCGTCTTCCAAGTCTTCTCCATCCCGTCTTCCGGCGTGCACCGGTTGAAGGGACAGTAGGCCTCCGGAACCCCGCCTCTTGTGATCCTGTACGGGAGAGGGGCGATCAGGTTTTTGGGGAGCGCACTCGCGCGACTACTGGCATCGAGTTCTTCCCCAACGACGACTTCTTCCCGGACATCGGCAGCCTCTTCATCGACGACATGGGTGACAACATCAACGCCAACGGTTCTGCCACTGCTGCTGCACCGTATGTCTTCTTCATCTTTCTGTTTGATATGCTGCTAGAGTTACTGCTTGTTATAGTTGCTCTAGATTCGTTCTGTTTATCTACTGTTTTAGTAGACCGCATGATTAGTTTAATTCCGGTTATTCTAGTCATAATCTGTTTACTGTTTTCGCGAATTAAATCTTATGCAAAATTGCTTATATATTCAACACATACATATCCAGAGAAAGATCTTGAAGTCAAAATGTAAATTATTGAAAAAAAAGCTATAAGTTGAATCAAAAGTAGTTAATTAATTCCATATCTCCACGATAGCAGAGGGAAGCAACACTACATGCACGTCATAAGCAGGTCCAATTATCCAGTTACATAGCCAGAGATCGATCTTAATGTCAAAATGTAAAATAAGAGAGCAAAATAAGAAACTACTGGACCGTCGACACACACAGGCAACGTACTCCCTCTCTGCATTACACGTTACTCTACCTTGACCATGCACGGGATCGAAGAAACGCACGCGCCACTAGTAGCGTATCACACCCTTCACCGGCGCCGGCGTCTCGACGTCGTCGGCGACCTGGCCTCCGCAGACATGCCTGCCGCCGCCGTTGCAACCATTGGCGCCACCGTTGCTGCTGTGGCCGTTGACAGGGACCGAAGTGAGCGGCAGGGCTAGCTTCTCGCCGACAGAGGCGGCCGGCTTGCCGCCGTCGAGGACGTCGCTGCTCTTGCCCCAGATGAGCGAGTAGAGGCCGAGCACTATGATCGCCGCGCCAATCACACTGATACCACAAAAACGGGAGTTAATTGATTGATTAATCAGATGCATGGTGGAGCTTGATTCAGTTAACTAGCAAGTAAAAATTAGTTTGATTTAGTTACCTTCCTAGCGTGGTCTCTTCCTTGAGGAGAATGGAGCCCATGACGGCGGTGATGAGCATGCAGAGTGGCTGGAACGCCGTCACGAACACCGGGCCGCGCGTCTTGGTCACCAGCCCCTGCACGTAGAACGCCACGCCGGAGCACACGATGCCGGAGTAGACGACGGTGAAGAGGCGGGTGTCGAGGCCGACGGCCCAGGCGCTCATGTCCCGGCGCTCCGCCACCAGCGTTATCACGGCGTTTATCACGGCTCCCATCAAGCAGATCACCGACGTCAGCGTCAGCGGCGCCGGGTAGCTGTTCAGCGTGTTTGACTGCGCACGTCCATGCAATCACGTCAGGCACGGCCGGAGACTAATAAGTAATTAAAGGGTTTCGCCAACGTTTATTAAATTTATTTACCTGGAGGACGAAGAATCCGGCCCAAGCGATGCAACTGGCGATGATCATGATGGTGCCGATGAGCCAGGTGGAGCTGCTCTGGGCGGCGGCCGCCGCCGCCGGGTCGGCGTGGTGGGCGCCCTTGGCCCACGGGAACTGCACCACGGGGCCATGGTACATGATCATCAGCACCGCGCCGGTGACGGTGCACATGGTGCCGGCGACCTTGGCCTGGCTGTGCAGGCTCCGGAAGCGGAGCTTCTCCATCCGGAGTATGATGGCCATGATGAAGGTGACGGCCGGGAGGATGTTGACCAGCGCGGAGGAGAAGCTGGCCGAGGTGAACTTGTTGCCGAGGTAGTACAGGTTCTGGTCAATCACAGGCCTGCTCGACAATGAATCGTTAGAATTAATCCATGCATGCATGGTAGAAAGTGTGAGTCGAGTTGCATATATATGTGCATGCATGGTACGTACTCGAGCAACGCGAGGCCGCAGATCTTGATGAAGATGGGCATTGTTATCTTGGGCCTCAGTCCCCTGCAATGTTGTAGAATTGCAATAAATTAATTGCCCACTTAGTATTCAAAAGGACTTAAAAGACACTGCTTAGTGAGTGTAGAACTACTCATAATAAAAGAAAGAAAAACAATTGTCAATTTGTCATATCATGCAATAAGCACTTGATACTTGATCGAGACTCGAGAGTAGTGCAGTGGCATCAACCAAGCTAATGCTTTGGTTCATAACTCACAAGTAGTAGCAACTAGTAGCTAAGCTAGCTAGTGCGCGTACACGCACATGAAGCAAAACGTTGTCGAGCTCGAGTCTTATGTGTCGGTCCGATATAGATTATGCAGAGGCGTCAACCAGACTGATGTCACGGAAAAGCTTAATTGAATATACCTATATGGCTCAAAAAGACCTGGAATTAGGGCCATAGCAAGGCTAGCTATAGGTGCGCGTTGCTGGTGTGTCTTAGCTTGCACCAACTCGTGCTTGTGGAGTGCTTGATTACGTAAGTAGCTAGGGGTGGAAACTAGAAACCGATCGATGGCAACAGTAACAACTAACTTTGGCTAGCTGATAATAACTAAAGAATCTTATCACTCGCTCGATCTAGCTCGTGCAGCTCGAATAAGTAGAACATGCCGAATCGGGTTGTGCTAGCTACCTTCCATAAGAAATCTCTTCAATTACACAAAAGCTACGTCTGCCATCCGACTCATCTTCACAATACCAACGCGTGATCGATGTTGTGCATGCGTATCAAGGAAGTTTGAATTGCATGTGCATACATTCGAGCCATGGACAATCTAGCAAGCTGATCGATCGCCCCAGGAAGAAAATTAACTAACTGCGATATAGGTTGGTTATATTACCTCTCGAAGAAGAGCGCGAATGGCGTCATGACGGCGGTGGCGACGATGTTGCGGTAGGTGACGAGGACGAAGTGGCTCATGCCCTGCTTGAGGGAGGCGACGGAGACGATGTACATGCCGGCGTAGCCCACCTGCAGCAGGACCATCATCATGTACGGCTTCACGTCGTTCAGCACCTTCTTCCCCACACCCATGGCGGCTAAACCCTAGCTAGCTTGATCTCTCCCCTACACTCGACACAGAGATCGAGAGGATCGAGACGGCAGAAGCTAGCACGCAGCTCACTAGGCAGAAGCCGTGTGAGTGAGGCTGCGGCTGCCAAAGGTCACTAGCTCGGCTCGCTTCTCTCGATCGAATGCAGTAGGCGGCGAGGAAATGAGCTCCCGGACGAGCGGTATTTATAACGGCCGGACGCGAGAGGGCGCGCGTGTGTGCGCGAGACTGTCAGAGGGTGGGGCCAGGTGGCCTGCCGGCCAGCTTGGCATCCATGCATTGGCCCAGTCACTCGTGTACTAAACGTGTGGTTCAATTCGCTGGTACTGTAGTAGTGTGGCGTTGATGGAGATGGATCCGAGTCACTCGTGCACCCAGTTTTAGCCAGCACCGGACGCCACAAGTTTTGGCAATTCACTTCCGGGGAGAGAATGTGGCCGGCCGGGGACGTAGCCCGTAGGTGCGTGCGTGTCGACGGTGTTGATCCACTTCCGGGCCAGGCGGGTCGTCTACATCCATGTCTGCGTTGCCGGCTACAGGAACGAAGATGCCCGGCCGGCAAGCCGGCCGATCGGGTACTGTCTAGTGTGTAGATGGAGCTCTACCCAACGGACATGGATGGATGCACCAACGATGCGACGCCGTTGGGTTGGGCGTGCCGGTTTTGTGGACTGTTAGCCACATGGGCAGAGGCAGTTGCCAAAACTACAGTGGTTAGCACCTAGGTCATGCCGAAAACGGATTTTCTCCCGCTGATATGGCGCGCAACTCGTATCTTGGGCCGTCCGTTTTCACGACTGAATATTTAACGTTGAAACCGTTGAACATTCAACGCTTTCAACAGCAAATATCGGCCGTCCAATTGTTGAAACGGACGGCCGAGATGAGTTGTGCGCCATATGACCTGGAGAAGCTCATTTCCGGGTCATGCCTTTACCAAGTGTAACACTCGGCATACGCATCTTTGCCGCGTAGTACTGCGGTACTCTTCTGAGGAGAAACTGCAATTATTTTATCTGTTTTTTGAAACATCCCTGCAATTCAGCACGTAGGGACTTGAAAAAGAGGCTACGTTGTCACAAGAATTGAGTCGGTGGACTCAAAGTGGTGGTTTGTAGTATGAGCCCAAAACCTTACTGCGCGATGGTCGCTGTTGTCTGTGAAGGAGGTGTCACATCAGTGTTGTGGATACTATATATTGAGATAAATGAATTTCACAAAACCATGAAAATCTTCCCAAACAGAGTACTCAGAACCATCACCAATGGCAAAAGAGTCCCGATCAAAGAACTCCACGTTAACTCTCATAGAGATTGTTCCACGGGGGAGGGCCCGTAGGTTTTGCCAGAACTTAGAATAATGTTTTGTCATGTATTAGGTATCTTGTAGGGTTCGGCCATGTGGGTTTATTAATATAATAAAGCGGGGTGAAAACATATTTGGAGCTTCCCGTCCGCTAATGATGTCTCTTTTTTTCGTGAGCTTCAAGTGCTGCTCTCTACTCCACGTAGCTAAAGATTGGCTGTTCGATTATTTTGTTGTGTTTGAGTCCCCTTCTCTACTTGACCCAGCTGCATGTAGAACTTCTAAAGTTGGAATGTGCGAATGTCATTTACTCCCTCTGTTTTTTAATATAAAATGTTTTAGGTGTTGCACATGTTGTCTAGATATATACTAAAGTGAGTGAACATGCACACTAATACATATCTACATACATTTGTGTACATGTGCATGTGGACAAATGGTAAAACATCTTATATTAAAAAACGGATGGAGTAACATTCAACGGAAAAAAATTGATAGCTCAATCCTAGAGAAGGACCACCAATAACTCCGTAGCTTTCTAACCAAATCGACTTTGGCCATTGTATGAATTATAAACAGGAGGAATTGTCTCTTTGATCAGTGCACAGGTAACAAGACAAATTTGCAACGTTCTGCCTTTTGCAATAGTTGCTTTCCAATTAGAATTGTATCTACAAAGATTACCCAAACAAAAGATGGGGACACGGAAAGATTCCAAAGAGTTGTAACAGAAAAGGGAGAACCCACCGTGAATAGTGACATCATAGGAAGATTGGACATAATAAAGACAAGTGGGATAACCTTCCACATCTGTAAACTGAATGGTTGAAGCTATTTGCAGTTGCATTACCTATATGCCACCTCATTCCTTATTCGAACTCTCTAGGTCCCCATTTAGCCATGATATATATGTGTGTGTGATGACCCTTATAGTAATCTCACAAATTAAAGGAGTGTCAGTATCTATCACGCGGTCACGCCTACTTTATAAGTAGAAATTTGAGTATTGAGAATACGAAATACATAGGAATGTTACGACAAGCTTTAATGAAATTAGTCTATCTTTATTGGATTGGAAGGGACTCTCGATCGACCCCCTTCTAACCTGCTAACCTTTTAACAACTTTAGCACCTATGAATATGATGATCATTATTGCAAATTAACAAGTTCCCAATTAGTCTTTCTCTATGAAAAAGATGGAACTTTGTTTGACATGTGAAAAAGATGGAACTAATTGGTGGACATGTGTGCATACGCCCTTACATGCACTCCTCAGCGCAAGAAAACAACAACACGGTAACCTTTCTCTACGTTACCTTCACCTGGCGTTATACCACAAAAGGGAGGAAACGATTATGAGATCGATCGTCTCTCTCTTCCCAAAGAGAGAAAATGACGAGGAGTTTCTCCTGCCCTTCTTTCCCAATGATGGAAACCCTAACCATGGTTTCTTGTGGCACCTAACCAGCTAATAGTGATGTGAAGTTAGCTGTGTCTAGGAGCCCAGCTTTTTCCTCTCGAATACACAAAAACTTTGCCTCTCGATGCACCGAGCACAACTCGCGTGGGAAGATCGAGCAAGGAAGCAAGGTAGCTTGGCAAAGAATTCACCTAACTGGTATCTAGCAATGGTGGAAGCAATTAATCAACAAAGGCCCCGTGGCTTAGCTAGTGCATGCTGATGCGTGGATGCATGCATATATCTGGTGCGCTCTTGATAGGATTTGCATCATAGGCTGCCTCACTCCAAAGAGAGACATAGGAATCTGAAACTTCTGCGTCTATCTAGCTAGCTAAAATGTCCACTTAATTTGTTGACCTCAAGAAACCTCTAGTGTTAAATGGAGTAGTTGTTTTACAGGAAACGGAGGCGGTGTCCCCATCACTTTAGTTAGTATAATCGTAATCAACAAGTTAATGGCAACTTGATTATACTTTATACACATAGATTGATGAGGTGTGTAGGAAATATTGATGGACAGTGGCAAACAATTGGGTAACACTCGAAAATGAACATTCTAATCAAAGTTATCATCCTAAAGCTGCCTGTGCGCGGTTTCGGTTCTTCGACTTTGGGCATTAGTTGATTCAGACACACATATGTTGGTCACAACTGGCAAGTGCGTGGAAGAGAACATATTCAATAATATCCGAATATCACTCTTTTAGGTGATATCGTGATAGATACATTGAAACGGACATGAAATTTTCTGGAAACGAATATTCCGAAATCAACTGAGTTTTCGTCTAGCTACCGTGTAACAAAATTTCAGATCGAAAGTTGATCTACAAAATGGGGAAAAGGGACAAGATCCGCTGCAGAAGTTGATAAAAGAAAAATGAGGAGACAATATTCATGTTTTGGACGACAATTCACTGGATTTTTTTCCCTCTCCAACGCGTGTTAGATGCTTCATTTGTCTTGCCATATCCAATTGGAAGCTTTTGGAAACTTTTCACAGCTATTATTTTAGATCTCTATTTCAATATCGTTACCATGGTATCACCTAAAACTAAAAGGTGTATATCACTAGACAAGTTGGCACTCAACTGGCCAACCATGCAATAGTGACCTGACTAGAGCATTAATTTGCAGAGTTTAGTTTCTCCTAACAGGATATTTTCGAGTTGTTGATCTTATTAACAGGAGGAAATGCACTAGCTAGCTAGTGACACTAGTCACTACACACGATCATTGGTCCATCGAACCATTTTCCTTGTTAATTTTCCAAGAATAGCATCCATATCAGGTCCGATAATGGGATGGGTAGTCAGTAGTCACACGTACAAACAGTGCCCACTGATCATGTACCCATTAGTCGGATCGGTCGACCTTGCGGATCACAAAAAGGCATATGCATATCTATGTACGTGAACATACTTGGACGACCCTTGGAGGCAGTGGCTACGTGGTCAAGTGTGTAGAATAGAAGTGACTCCAGCTTGCATTGCCTTCGTAGTGGACGTATACGTCGATGGCAGACACCCCAAGTTTTCCGCGTAATTCATCATGATTACCATTGCGTATTAAAGTATACGGAAAAGTACATGGCGCAGGCCACTAAGACGCAGTTTTCTTTACTTAGTTTGGTAATCCTTTGATCTTTATCTTAGCTACCAGACGCCGTTTGGGGAAAAAGTAAAGGCCGTGTGGCCTTGAAGAGATTATCTTGCATTATCAATCGAAAATGCGGTTCGCCGCAAGTTGATCCCCTATACATTATTGTACTATATACACACTGATAAGATCAACTAGAATATGGTGGTTGATCAATCAAATTTGCATGAAACTGATCATGCATGGCACGAAACGAGTAATCAAGTCATATTCTACCGGTTCATCTGAGATATGTAGTACTCTACTCATCAGGTTGTACGCAGCAAAGGCTTATGTTATGTTGAGACAGTGATCGCTGTGGAGATCCCACCTGACAACATGCGCTACTAACGACCTGGCAGGGCTACTAGTGGTGGCCGTGGACCAGCTGCTGCCTCCCTCGGTGCACATCCAGTTAGCCACCATTGGTCTTCAAAGGGAATATGGTCTCTGATTATGCAACTTTAGGTACACAATAATATATGTGAGAATGGTCGAAATGGATAGGAAGTACATGTCAGTTCTGACTTCTCCACATAGCATTGCAAGTGTTCAACAACATGCACCCAAAAAAACGTGTTCAGCAACATTTGTATAATGAAAACAGCAAAGGTTAGCTTTTCAAAAGCCTGAACAAACTTGATTAGGAATATCTTTGTCATGGTTAGTCTGTAGTTGCTTCACTGATAACGATCTGGCACCAGCTTGATGAAATGCATCCCCAAGGAGAGCAGCGCCAAGATGGAAGAAGACATTGCATGTATGCACTCAGCTGTAACACTGAAGTCATAGTAGTAGTCTAGAGAGAATACACGAGTCTAATGATCCAAGAAGGCAAAAACACAAAACCCTCCAGGATGACAATCCTCACATGACAACTAGTCTCACTAATGACAGGCCCACGAAGGCAAAATGCATCGTGTGCCTAAACAGTTCAAGCAAAACGCTGAACTGAAGGAGTAATCTGATGCAAAGAATACTTTGTGTTGGGCAAATCACACATCTAAGGTAGGATAGAGTTTTATCATGAGCAGCTGCAATATCACGAGTTAAGACGGTTGGAAATCAAGCATAAATACAGATTTGTTTCATCCATGCACCCCCAAACACATCTGGCATCATTGAGATAGTCAGCAAATGCTTTACAGAGAGCTTAACATCAACACGAAAGCTGTCACTGTCGTGGACCAAGCTTCCTTAGCATATCTAGAACATAAGGCGAATACATTAGCAAAATAAGTGTCTCCAGAACTAAGTGTCTTGCAAAAGTATTAAGTAGTTCCACTGGGCATGAATCGACACTGTAGACACCGTGTTAGGGTCTTGTGGTCAGCAACCAAGTACGCGTTGGTTGATCAGCCTACAAAATAGACATCGTACCTAAGTATCCAGCTATATACTCCACCGAACAGCACCTGCAGAAGACAAATAGCTTTAGAAATGGTTCGCTGCGAATAAAAACTGTAGAATAGTACAAAAGTACAATTAGGGGCTACTTATGATGGACAGCGTTGCAAAAATTTCCAAATATGTCATCATACTGAAATGATGTATATATAAGAATTTGGGAAATATTGTTGTAGCAGCCTCTATTCATTGCCCTCAGTTGTAAAAACAAAGGCCAAACCTAGCAAACAATCATTAACATGTCCAGAAGACGGTCAGACACCATCTATACATAGGCACTATGTTTGTTCTATCTTGGTCAGTACTTAGACTACAGTATTTCTAAAATGAACTAGCATATGCAAGAAGATAAAATAGTTTACAGCAAATGTTAAACGAGGCACGTGAATAATGATATGGTTTCTCGGGATCTGTCCAACTATTAAAGCAAACTAACACGGTAGAAGATATTCCATCGTGAAACGGCTTCGATAGTACTCCCTCCGATCCTGTTTAAGTGTCGATAGAAATGAACTATTCACGTACAATTGTACATACAGCTCACGACACATTTTACGGATCAGAGGGAGTAGGTCATATATCACGCCAGGTGCAATTGTAATAACATTAGCCATTCTTATAGTTTTATTTGGAAATATAGGAACATGCAGCATCAACAAAAATATCTATGCCATAGAGATCAGACAACAAAACTACACGACAATCAATAGAAAATAGAGTGGGAAACTAGTGCCAAGAAACATAATTTTGCCCACTTCCAAATAAAAACGGTGGTTGCACTTATACACCATAACTCCCAAGCCAAAGCTTCAGTGCAAGGTTTTCTTTGGGATCATTGTGTGCCCATGTGTATAAACATGATAGTCCTGGAAATGTAGAAAAGTAGAACATTTTCCCTGAAAAATGGTTCTTAATTACTCCTTGCTATTCCAGTGTCTCATCTCCGTTATCCCAGATTGTTTGAGCTCTATATTCCCTAGAAGTGTATCCAGTAGTTTCCAGATGCCAAACAAAGAGCATAGACAGTTTTATAAAATGACAGATTATAATCATTACTTGATTATACTTCGTCTGTTTCAAAATCCACGTCATTTTGACCATACCATGTACCTCGACAATAATATTATTGGATTCAATTGACCAAAATATTCCATTTATGTTGCAGCTGAAGTGGCAAAGTATGAAAATTGGTGGATTAGTAAGAAATCATTCGGGAAATAATACCTCACGATTTGTGGAAGTTGCAAAGTATTGAATAACGATTTTTGGTTAAATTTGCCAAGTATATAGAAACATATGTAGCTTGACAACTCTTAATTTCCTGTTGATTTTTCATATGCATTCATTTTTCAAATACTATAATGGCATAAAACATAAACATGGTGGTGCGAAATCCAAAAAAACAGAAGCATATCATGGACATATTACATGTAATTTGCTCTAGCATTTGCAAAAAAAGAAAACACATCAAAACTGCCTCCCTCCCCCCACATCAAGAATCAGTCCACAAACTGCCACCCTCCCCCCTTCCCCCGCATCAAGAACGACAGCCCACAAATGACAATTGTGTATAGTGCATGGTTCACTGCTGTTATTTTTGCGCATTGTCTATAGTGTAGGCAAAGTTGACTCTCAGAATTGGACCTATTTATTAATACACGTGTGTGTAACAGTTTATACATATCTATTCCATTTATGAATTTCCGGCATATTACTTTCCAAAACATAGGTGAATGCAAACCATGGGAATTAAGCAACTAATAAATTTAAAGAATATTAATGATTTGCCACTATTTGCAGGTGTCAGGCCTAATTTCCCACTACTCAGGATGTAATTCCTGACTTGGCACTTAGAGTTGAGGCCCCTTTACGGTAAGAAGTCGAAGCCCCTCTTCAGCAACTTGCTCAACAAGCGGAGTTCACAGAGGTCCTTCCAAAGATCTCCTCGATGCGGCACTAGAGATAGAATGCCGGAGAGCCTAGATGTCACAGGTGTGTGAGACTCGTATTGGCATATGCAACCCAAACACCAAACCATGCAATGATGACTTATAAGGCCAAGAGTTTAGGGCTAAACAAAGATTATGATAAGAGGCCCATGTGAAACTCAACGCGGCATAAAGTGAGACCAACAAAATGGATCTGGAGTTGTGGGCCAGCCCACTAGAACTCAAGTCTACGCTGGGCAGTCCCGAATGGGTAGGCCCAAACCTCAAGCGCACAAATCTATTGTTCATCATAACTACTCCCTCCGTAACAAATCTATTGTTCATCATAACTACTCCCTCCGTAACAAATCTATTGTTCATAACAAATCTATTGTTCATCATAACTACTCCCTCCGTACCGAGATATAAGATGTTTTAGACATGTCATATCCGGACTACATACGGATAGAAATGATTGAATCTACATACTAATAGGCGTCTAGGTACATCCGTATCAAAAAAATGCTAAAACATCTCATATTTTGGTACGGAGGTAGTACTTGGATTTAGTGTTGCTAGGTATTACCCCAGTAATCATGTGACTGGGTTATCAAGACTACATCACTTGAGGAGCGTTGATGCACAAGTAGATTGACCATGTCATGAAGTAGGAATAAGAGTAAGAACCCCATAGACACGATAGGGTTGGACTTGATTAAGACCCTGCCAACATGATGTCGCGGGGTATGGGGAGAAATCATGTTAGAATTCTACCGACCAAAAGGATTTAATTTGGCTGTTATGCTAATGGGACATTTCCTCATCTATTCACATTGGTCAATTTAGGTCTACGTGAGGGCTATGTAGACATAGGAGGTCATAATACACTAGCAATATGTAAAAATTGTGGTGGCTAGGTTTTTTGTTGTATGAATTGATATTAGGCTTTTGCAGACCTTGTGTTAGAAATTTAAGAGGTGCTAAAGGTATCTGATGCATGTCGATTTTCAATCAACACGGCCATTTCAATTACCAGTGAAATAGCCTTTGCCGCAAAGAATATCGCATATTGTACTAACTAAATAAGTTGATTCTGTAGTATAGTTTAGTTATAAAACGACCAACCCTTATAGTGGGTATTAAAAGTTGCCTTGGTGTAAAATATGGATATATAAATGTTTGTTGAAATGGAAATGCACTATGCAGAAATAAATTTGAACCAACGCCATTGATCCCATTCACATTCACATACCAATCTCAGGTCAAAAGAGACTGATTATTGTAAGAGTCCACACAACAAAGGTGACATGCATGGCAAGAAGGAAAGCAAAAGCATTGAAGCTGATCTCAGGAGGAGGCAACACTTCTGCAAGGCAAATCTTGGAATGTGGTGGTGGTCCATATGACAGAAACAATAAGTTGACATCCCACGATCGATCACAAGTGGTGCCAACTAAAGAGATTTGAATGACAGCTGATCTCAGGAGTGCTGTGGACTATAGTGAACCGTCACGAAATGGGGCTAAATGGTATGACCATCTGACGTGTCATGCATTCAAATTAGAGTAGTGAAGATAGGACTACCTGTCAGGGTTATACCAAAACAACATGCCAAATGAACATCCAAGGTACAAAAAAAATGGCGCCAGATCCTTATCGTGCCTCAAGAAGAAGCCACTATCACCTTGCGGCTCGACGATAAAACAATAATGGATTCGGGCAGGGAAATACTTCCTATTCAAGCGACTAAATAACATGAACTCATGATGTGCATAATTTCCTGGTGCTGACATGCTGATGTGTACAAATAATGCATATGCGTACTTGATCAATCCATATTACACTAACCATTAGATCTAAATCAAATAGTCAATTTTCTCTTCAAATGGCAATAGCTAGAGCACTATCTTGTAAACATATCATGTTTGTTTCCTGTAACTCAGTACAAACTACAGATAAGGAGATCGAATAGGTATATCTCTATATTTCCAACACAATGGAGTTTGTACAATCCAGTAAAATTGATAGCTCAGTTGTGCAGTCATCAATCTGACCAAGTATTCAAAGCATTAGTCAGCAATCATATATCGACTTTTCAGCCACTCCCTACGTACCAAAATATAAACTCCATTTTGGGTATTTCAATATGGACTACATATGGACGAAAATGAGTGGATCTACACACTAATACGCGTCTAGCTACATCCGTATCGGAAAAATGATAAAATATTTTATATTTTAAAATGGAGGTAATACATGTTAACCAATTGCAACTGATCGGGGAAGGAAATGGATATGCAACAACATGACTCAATTGCCTATAGGATTGAAATCTTATGCATGTCTCATAAATTTCATTGCATAAAGCATACATTTCAATAGTTGGTTTGTGCATAGCTACTAGTTACATTAACCATTACTCCCTCCGTTCCTAAATATAAGATGGTTTAGATATTACACATGTTGTCTAGATACATACACAAATGAGTGAACATACACATGTACACATGTGTATGTGGACAAAGTTTAAAACATATTATATTTGGGAACGGAGGGAGTAGATCTAAATCAAATAGTCAATTTTCTCTTCAAATGGCAATAGCTAGAGCACTATCTTGTAAACATGTGAAACTGTAAGCCTAAACCGGATAGAAGGGGATGTCCAAAGTGCATAAAAGAGAACTGATCAGCATCAGTTTAGTTGGTTTTTCTGGCATAATACAATTTCTGGGCTCTCTTCACTAGGTTGGCAAATACTTTCGCAGCATGAAGGATCGCATTCAATCATACTACCACAATTTTTTTTTAAACTCCACTTTAACTTGTTTTGGATACGTCGTTTTTGTTCTACGCATCATCAAGGGTAGACAAAACTCCAACGTAGTTCTACTTTGCAAGCAAAGTGAACATGACTAGCACACCATTATTAACATAAATCCAAATACTTTAACACAACATGCATAATTCCAACAAGATTTACAGACTGTTTTAAGTTGATCCAAATGCCTAACCTAGTGCATCAGGACTACAGCAAAATGTGCTAATGCAATTATCTCCTAGAACTAGGATGGGAAGGTGCAGCTCGGATGGGAAAGAAATCAAACCTGCAGTACAGTTCTACATTGCAAGTAGACTGAACTAGTCAAGCACATTATTGTGTTGTAACTTTTTATTTACTGAAGGTATGGTGTTCTAACTTCTTTTTACGACAGGGAATCATTGTGCTGTAACTTAACACAATGTTAAGCTAACAATGGAAAGGTAATATAATCTAATTAGGCCAAAGGTAAGCTAAACTCAACAAGGAACCACCAATCTTTCTGCAGACCAGGTCAGTATAGGAAACCTTCCCATCTTTACTTACGTCACTATTGCATCAGGATTTTTCAGAAAATGTGCACAGAAGAAAGTGGACTTAATACTGATGCTACAGATAGAAATGGAAGAAACCAAATTGCCATTCAACTCTACGTTGCTAAGTAGAGTAAAGCAGGCATACAAGCTATCGCTAAGCTGAATCACAATAGTGAACACACGACCATACTAACCTCAGTTCAACAGAATATCGCCTAGTGCTATATAAATCCAAACACCTAACGCAGCCTATCAAGAATATGCCAAAACTTCCTAATGTAATGATCACTGAGGAGAAAATGGGTTATTTCACCATTAAGCCTCAGGAAGGACGACAAAGAAGCCTGACTACCAATAGAATTATACACAACTAGACAAGAATGCTGTTTTCAAAATTAAACCCCAATATGAGCACTTAGCTCAACATGCCAATTTGCCACTTAAGTTTGAACAAAACAGTGTAGCTTAATCCACTATTAAAGTAGCGATGAGCAGAAAACGGGACCAAATATTAGTTCAAGGCAAAGTTAAACTGCTGCAAGAAGAAACCCGCTCAATTTTACAGAGGAAGACAGAGTATGTTGGGATTTATACCCCCAGTTAAGGCCCAAGGCCTTTGACGGTGTCGATGAGCAAGCCGAAGACCTCCTTTGCCAGATCATGGTGGCGCAGCTGCGTGCGCATCTCTGCATCGATCTGGCGCCTCCATTTGGCCTCAGCAACCCTGCCCTCCTCCGCACCAAGCAGCGCCAAACCTTTCTCCAGCGACACCCCGGACAGGGCACGGGCGTTGTTCCTCCAGTACTCACCGAGCAGCTCGGTCACCAGCGGCATCCTCGGCCGCGCCACCGCCACGTCCACAGCAGGAGCGTATCCGTCCTCGCCAGGGTCCTCGGACTCCTCCTCGGCGTCGGCGGCGTCAGGGGCTACTGGAGACGGAGGAGGCGCGAGGTCGGCGCCCAGACGTCGGCGGAGAGGTCCCTGACGCGGCGGTCATGCGGGGTGCAGGTGGCGGAGAGGGCGGTGTTGCAGAACTTGCTCTTGAGGCGCTTGAGCTTGTAGTAGACCTTGGCCTGGTCGATGTGGGCCGAGAGGGAGTCCCGGATGGACTCGAAGAGGGGCCCCGTGTCGGGGAGGCGCGGCGCGCGGCCGCTGCCCGCGCGGAAGGCCGCCGCGCCCGTGAGCAGCGCCAGCTCGTCGGCGTGGGTCCAGAGGTTCTGGGCGGCGGCGGAGGGGACGGCGGCGGAGGGGGAGGCGGGCGGCTTGGCGGCGAGCGGGAGCGGGGCGGAGTCCGGGTAGGTGCGGGGCTTGCGCTTGCGCTCGCTCTTGCGGGAGGGCTCCGAGCCGTAGAGGTCGGTGCGCGGCCTAGGGTTAGGGTTGGGCGAGCGGCGCGGGGCGGTGTTGGGGCGGGAGGAGCGCTTCTTGGAGCGCGGCGGGGAGGGGTGGAGCGCGTCGGCGGCGGGCGCGGAGGCGTCGGTGTCGGAGTCCATGGCGGCGCGCGGCGAGGGGCGCGCGGAGGAGGGCATCGGCGTCGGCGCCGCGGGGAGGAGGAGGGGAGGCGCGCGATTCGAAATTTTGGGTGGGGTTTTGCGGAATTGGGAATCGGGAGCCGAAGGGGAAGGGGAATTGAGGGACTGAGGGTGTGTTTGGTTGAGCTGTAGATTCCTGAAAATCAGCTGTGGAGAATCTGCTGTGGAAAACCTGCTGTGAGCTGACAACTGTGGGAAAGTTGAAAGCTGTTTGGTTAGAACAACTGTGAACTGTGTATTCGATAGGAAATGTCTGTAACACCCCTGATGGCCTGAGAGCAAATATATATGCTAATTAATCGCGAAACAACGATTTGTACATTGTTTGGCGTCGAACTGATCTTTTTGGCAAATTTTGCATATACTAATATTTCATACATACTAATATTTTACAAAAGACATGGTTCAACACTTGATGTTCCATCGACATAACTACAAAGGACATGGATCAACACTTGATGTTCGCCATCGACATAAGTACAAAAGACATGGTTCACATCGACATAACTATTCTAGGTCGCTCTCGCAACAAACAAGGCATTTGCTATCATGTCACGAATGGTGTTCATGGTCACCTCGTTCTCCTCTTCTGGAACGTCATCTCCTTGTGCTTGTGTCGTTGCTTGTGCCGCTTCAGGCATATAGTCCTCATCCTCATCACATTTATCAAATTCCTCATCCTCCAATTTGCTATCACGGATAAAATTGTGCAAAGCCATGCAAGCAATAATGATATGCTTCTGTGTACGAGGTGGGAAACTTGGCATAGCCTTCAATATGCGCCACTTTTGTTTTAGGACCCCGAATACACGCTCAATGACATTGCGAAGGGACGAATGCAGAAAATTGAATATCTCAAACTTCCCTTGAGGCGCACGCTGACGTCGGATACGGAATTCCGGTAGATGATATGTACTCCCCTTGAAAGGAGCAAGGTATCCAGTTCGGTTTGGATAACCGGAATCGACAAGATAGTATTTGCCTGAAAAAATATAAGTTAGCACCAAGAAATAATAAAAGAGACCACGTATTGAAGTACATAGGACATTTTTCTACCTTTTGGAGGCACTGGAAACTGATCTGCAAATTTTGCTAATGCGTGATTGAGGATTCGAGTGTCATGTGCAGAGCCCGGCCAACCAACAACCACAAAGGTAAACCTCATGTCAAAGTCACATATAGCAAGGACATTTTGAGAAGTATACCCGTGCCTACATGTGTGGTTAACCACCTGCTCTTCAGGAACCGAAACTGGGACATGTGAACCATCTATAGCACCAATAGCACCTTTAAAATGAGGTCAGAAGCGACTATCTTTAACCTTTGCATGCTCGTTACTGAAAGTAGGATCTCTCGGCTTGATGTTATCCTTTGCTAATTTTCGCAAAGACAACAACACTTCTTTAAACTTCATATGAACTGTCCACAATGACCTAACAAAGCGGTTCTCAGCTTGCGCAAATGCTTGGGGGCCTCCAACAATCCATTAAAACATTGCAAGTGACTCAATGGATGAAACATTGTTTGTTGACTTCAAACCGTAGGATGAGACAAGCATATCATGTAGTGTCATGAAAACCTTCGGGGTCATCCTAAACATCTTATAAAAATATCTAGGACGACCCAAGCACTCTGTGACCCACTCAATTCCAGTTTGTTGAGCATCTCTGTAAGAACTTTTCTCATAATACCTCTCAGTGTAGAGATTACCTAAGTGACCAAGGGTAGCAGCCTGTTTGGTCAACTCGGCTAGAAGTAGTAGTCCCTCTTGTGCCCTTTTAACTACTTCTTCCTTGTGTGCCTCCATCTACACAAAGCAAAACCAGTAAACATACTTGCCACTTACCGCAAGATGTTCTTTCCACCATCCTTCATCACACTCCACGGTATGGTTCTCATAATCCCATCCTAGTCCAGTTGCATCATGTTTCAACTCCATAAAACATGTATAGCTTCTTTTCAGATTATCCCATTTGTTTTTTAGTTGCAAATGCTCTAACTTTCTCCCAGATTTTTCTGCAAATTTGTCTTCAAGGTTCTTCCATCCGACTTTATTTAGATGACCTAAGGGCCTGTGCCCAGCAAGAACCTCTTCTTTACAAATGTCACAGAAATGCTTGACATTTGCCTTATCCCATACAGCCTTCTCACCCATACTTCAATCACACAAAAATCAATTACTTTAGCTAATATGCAACAATATCATATGCTGTAAATATAACGTCACACCAATATGTACAGATTGTAGAACAAAAATGCATTTTCCTACAATCATTTTCACAAACAGCTAGCAAGCGAACACCATACATATTTCAGGAGGAGAAAAAATTCCTATATATGACTGGACCATACACATAATCAGTGATGTATATCACAAACAATTAATCATACGTTGGCATCACAGATTGCAATCAAAGTCTGGAAAATCAGAAAAAAAGAAAGAAAAAACAGGAGGTGAGCAGGCACGGGATGGAGGAGGAACGGGATGGGAAGGAGGGAGAGGAGGGAAGAGAAGGAGGCCATACCTTTCAGGCTGCGCAGGTGGATTTCCAGCCGGCCGGTCTCTGGACTTGTTCGCAGAGGCGACGGCGCGACGGATCTTGGAGCGGCGGTCGACAGGAGTGCTTGTGCGTGCCGCCGCAACAGAAACGGACCGGTCCCGGTGGTAGAAAGAACTGGAGGGCTGGGTGCTTCCGATCTCCGGCCGGCGCGCCGCCGGACGCCGCCGGAATCGACCGGCGAGGCGGAACCCTAGCCTGGGCGCCGCCCTTCCTGTTCCGGGTTGAGGAGAAAAAGAGGAGTCGGGAGGAGCGGACAGTTCTGCAGGAG
The DNA here is from genome assembly GCA_947311845.1 of Poa pratensis. Taxonomy (NCBI): domain Eukaryota; kingdom Viridiplantae; phylum Streptophyta; class Magnoliopsida; order Poales; family Poaceae; genus Poa; species Poa pratensis. The sequence goes on along the minus strand of CAMZMU010000044.1, from coordinate 37,062,753 downwards.
GAGAGAAATAAAAAAACGAACCGTTATTTTCACTAATGGGATGGCATGGCGGGTAATTTGCACCCCTTTCCTTCGACGCAACGCACTGGAATCTGGGGGTTCGCCCGCTTCCGTTTTACACGTCGAGAATCACCCGCGTCGCCGAATCTGGGGGCTTCGAAAATACCGTTTGGTTGCGATTCCAGCTGCCAGAACGTGAATCTGCACGTAAAATCTGAACCAAACACACCCTGAGCTTCAGTGACTTGTGCGCTACAAGTCACCATGAGACTTGTGTCCATCTCAGCCATCCGTTTTAGATTCAATGGATAAGATTTGTCCAAATTTGTATGTTAAAATAAAAAGTGTTCAGAAAAAATTGAAAAAATTCCAGTAAATCATAAATGCTTCGATTTATATTCTGGAAAAGTTACAACCTATTTCGATTAATATTTTGTAAATAAAAAGCATTTTACCATTTTAGGCTATACATTTTACTTATTCATAAAATAATGGTCCAAATGAAATGAAACTTTCCCAGAATATAAATCGAGGCATTTATGATTTACTGGAATTTTTTCAATTTTTTCTGAACACTTTTTATTTTAACATACAAATTTGGACAAATCTTATCCATTGGATCTAAAACAGATGGCTGAGATGGGCACAAGTCTCTTGGTGACTTGTAGTGCACAAGTCACTGAAGCTCAGTCCGGAATTGAGGGGAGGAAGGCGTCGGAGCGGCGCTCCCCGCTGTAGCGTGGACCAGCGCGCTCGAGCGGTCGTCGCACTTGCACCTAGGTACGAGGAAGGATCAACACGGTTCCTGGCCACGTCTACCAGTTCTTGGCGTCAGCACCGAGCTCGTCACAAATTAGTGTTTTTTTTTCGAGGAATTTACATTGATCGATCTGCTAAATCAATCTTTCGTCCCTGCTCAACCTACGATCACACGAACCCAAGGAGGGATCAGGGACGTGTCCTGGAGGACGACGTCGCCTTGAAGGCCACCTCCATGGCCGCCGTGGCCGCGGACAGCGCGTCGGCCTCGCCGGACGAGCCGCGGTACTTGCCGACGGCCACGTCCATGACGGCGTTCAGGTGGCGCTGAGCGGTCACCACGGCAGCCTCGGTGTCACGGGCAACGGCCTCATGCTCCGCCTCGGCCGCCGCCCATGACGCGTGCGCCTCGGCGTCGAACAGCGCGAGGACGCCGGCGAGCTGTGCCGGGTCCAAGTCCCGGCCGTCCAGAGCCACGTCGGCGATGGCGGAGAGATGCTCGAAGAGCGCGTCCATGTGGTATTTCTTTGCTGTTCTTGATGCCGATGTGTTACGCTAAATTTGGTCGATCGATCTGGAGTTATATATACACGAGAGGTGGAGTAATATGTTCTTCGCTTGTGGCGAGAGGAGATTCGACTTTCGATCGTTCATAGTTGCGGCGGCTTTCGGTTAGCAAGGAAATGGACAAAGAAATGTCATCCATGCGAGCCGCGCCAAAAATGGTAACGTAAAGAATACGTATAATTTCTCCTTCTCTTTTCATTTTTTCCTTTTTTTTCCTTGTTTACGTCTTTTTCCTCAGTCCGGTCCGTGGACGAAAGGAAGGAAGCAAGCCATGACCGCCTCCTCCTCCTACTCCGGCCATCGCGCAACCTTACTCCTCCCGACGTGCCGCCCCCTCCTTCCTCCGGTTGTGGCCGTTGTCGGCCCACCTTCCCCACGCCGTCTCGGACATGCATCATCCACCTCCACCTCAAAACTGCCTCGCACCGGCTTCCACCATCATGGCCACACCGTCCACCTCTAGCGGATTGGCCTCGCTTCGTCTTGGCCACGCCTCGTCCTATGTAGGTGCTCTCATAGATCTTTCTCTAGAGATTTAGATTTTATAAAATCCAAAAGTGATTGCTTGAAAATGTGATTTCTTGACACGTCTACGTGAGTCTAAACTGGTTTTGTTTATCGGACCAACAGTTGCCATCTGGGTTTGTAATAGTGGATGGAAATAAGGCCATTGTGGAGGTCTCGCCTAGTTATGCGTGCACACGATGAGACATAAAACATAATAATAAATATGAAAATAGGAGTATTTAACTGTCCAACATTGGCTCAGTTTCATCGACACGGGGTTGGCTCTGCTATTAAGATAAACACAATAAATTGTTCTATGACATCGTCAGCGTACCTCAGAGAATTAATTTTTAATATTGTACTACCTTTCCTCTCACCCGGTTTCACCCATAGTTTTCTGCTCTGCTCTGCTCGCGCCTCTAACTTGATCACTATTCGGAGTGTTGGATACCTGACAAGTCCTAGAAGTGGGGTCTTGATGGCTTTACCAATAACCCAGGGTCAGTCAGGCATTGCTGACTTGTCCATTCATGGAGCGGAGCCCTTGTCAGTCGTCTTGACGGAGAGGATAAGGTTGATCCCGACTACGATAGTCGGGGACAAGCCTTTATCCAAAGGATATCTAAAGGGTAAAAGGCCGATGTAGGGTTCGCCTTGTTATCACCGCCATAAAAAACGCCAGCCCGACAACATGTGTGTTGTCCCTCTGTACCACGACAAGACGGAGCATGTTCCAGCCTTGGGAAGCGGCACGAAAACGATGGGACGTGACGGGTTTCCCCTGACGAATGCCACAATACTGGAGACGGGCAAGGGCAGCTCCAGACTACAAGACCGTGCCACAAGCGTAGCATCAGCATGTTCCTTCTGTTAGAGTTGTATTTGATCTAGCTGTACGTGTACTGTACCCTGTCGTGTTGTACACATATGTAACCTGATGTATTATATAAAGTGAGAGGTGCGGTCATTGAACCCACCGAAAACCCAAAACCTATTTCTCAAACTTGGTATCAGAGCTCTTTCCTCTAGCCGCCGCCGCTCCTAACCCTAAGAGTCGCCGCGATGACCTCGTCCGCGCTTCAGAGCTCCGAAGCTGCAGGCTCCTTGATCGCCTCCACAGCATCCGTTCCCGCCGGCGTTGTGGGCGTGCCCACCATCCCCGTTCGCTTGGACAACACCAACTTCTCCTTGTGGAGAGGTCTCGCACTGCCGAACCTCGCAGGCGCAAACCTTCACATCTACCTCGACGGGTACATGACCGTGCCAGAGAAGACACTGATGGAAGGAACCGGCGTCAAGGCCGTGACGGTCCCTAACCCAGCCTATCAACGCTGGTGGATCCAGGACCAACGGGTCATTGGTCTCCTCCTCGGAGCCATGGAACCAGACATCGCAGCCCAGCTGATCGGCTGCAAGACCGCGGCAGAAGTATGGGCCGCCGTCCACTCCATGTTCGGCGCTCAGAGCCGCGCGAACGTGAGACACTTCCGCCGCCAACTCCAGTCGCTGCGGAAGGAAGACCTGCCTGCAGCAGTTTATATACAGAAGATGAAGGCGTTGAGCGACGCCATGGCGGCCGCCGGATCGCCCATCTCCGACGATGAGCTCGTGGACTACATCATCACCGGGCTCGGGTCGGCGTTCAACTCGATCGCCGCCTCCCTCACCGTAGGCAACAAGTCGGTTCCCTACTCCGACTTCTACGCGCACATCCTGTCGTTCGAGGCGCTGCAGGCGCAGCAAGCCCAGGCCGAGGGCTGGGTCTCCTCGGCCAACGCAGCATCACGTCCTGGCCCCTACGGCAATCCTCCCAGGCCAGGCGGAGGCGCGCCCTACCAGGGCGGCAATCAAGGTGGAGGTACACCCTACCAGGGTGGAACTCGTCCCGGTGGGCAGCAGGGGCAAGGCCGTCCCAACGGCGGGTACGGCAACGGCGGCGCATATGGCAATGCCGGCAGCTACGGCAACGGCCGCAATGATGGTGGCAACGGCCGTAATGGTGGCAACAGCGGTGGTGGAAACCGCAATGGTGGCGGCGGTGGACGCCGCTGGAGACCTCGTTGCCAGATATGTGGCAATTGGGGACATGAGGCGACGGACTGTCGCAACCGCTACAATCAGGAGTACCAGCGCTCCGGTAACTCAGCCTCTACCAGCATCAACGCCAACGACCACAACCCGTGGATCATGGACACGGGGGCCACAGATCACTTCACGAGCGATCTGGAACGACTTCAAGTCCACGAGAGGTACAATGGGAAGGATCAGGTGCAAGTGGCCAACGGATCAGGTTTGTCTATTTCGCATATTGGCCACTCGAATTTAATCGGTTCATCCCTTCGTTTGCAAGATGTTCTACATGTTCCCAATATTCGTCAAAATCTCCTTTCCATTTACCGTCTCGTTTCCGATAATGACGTGTTTGTTGAATTTCACCGTCATTTTTTCTGTGTTAAGGACAAGGCCACGAAGCGGGTAATTCTTCACGGTAGGAGTCAAGATGGACTCTACCCCGTTCCTTTCTGCAAGGCATCGTCGTCCTCTCCCCATGCATCCGCTAGTGTCAAGGTCACTCCTACGCAGTGGCACCAACGTCTCGGTCATCCATCCAATAATGTAGTGCACTCTATTGTTAAAACAAATGAGCTTTCGTGTACCTCTTCAGACAATTTATCTTTAGTTTGTGATGCTTGTCAGCGTGCTAAAAGTCATCAATTGCCTTACACTGTTTCTTCTCGTGTCACTACCGTGCCTTTTGAGTTGGTTCACTCCGATGTTTGGGGTCCTGCTCGTACTTCTTCCGGGGGGTACAAGTATTATGTTAGTTTTGTGGATGACTACTCTCGTTTTTGTTGGATTTATCTCCTTAAGCATAAGTCTGATGTTGAGCAGGTTTTCTATGCCTTCCAGGCTCATGTTGAGCGCCTCCTGAACGCTAAGATCAAAGCAGTTCAAACTGATGGAGGGGGTGAGTACCTAAAATTAGCTCGCTATTTTCAGCGCACGGGCGTGTCTCACCGCGTGTCATGCCCGCATACGTCACAACAAAACGGTATTGCCGAGCGCAAACACCGGCATTTGGTAGAAACTGGACTTGCTCTCCTAGCTCACTCCAGCCTTCCTCTCCATTATTGGGATGAGGCTTTTCTCACGGCGTGTTATCTCATCAATCGTATGCCTACGCCTGTTATCAACAAGGAAACACCTCTCTATCGGCTCCTTCGTGTTCAGCCAAACTACTCTTTCCTTCGCATTTTTGGGTGCGCTTGTTGGCCTAGTCTTCGCAAGTATAACTCCCACAAACTTGAATTCCGCTCTAAGGCTTGCGTGTTTCTAGGTTATAGTCCGATGCATAAAGGGTACAAGTGCTTGGATCGCTCCACGGGACGCATCTATATATCTCGTGATGTAGTTTTTGACGAAACTGTGTTTCCCTTTTCCACTCCCGGTGTGACAGTTGATATATCCACTCTTGCAGATTCTATCACCTTTCCAACCGATGAACCGGTTACGAGTGAGCCAATACGCAAATATGACCTGTCCTATTTGTCCACTAATTTGTCTGTCGCAGACACTGTTCCATTGTTTCAGGCACCATCGGCTGAAGGCGCTCCTTCTCTGGAGCAGCAGATCGACGCTGCTCCCAGGCGCTCGATCGACCTGCATGGAGACCACCCGATCGACGTGCATGCATGCGATGCACCCGGGCCGTCGGCTGTTTCCGATCCTGCTTCTCCTACGCTGACACCATGCACGCCATCGCCCGTCTCTTCTCTGGAGGCCTCTCCTCGGGGTCAGCCCGTGTCGCCAGCTACCGGCCCATCGCCGGTCGCGACACCATCGGCTGTCCCGTCTCCATCAGGTGCACCAGCACCGACGCATCCAATGGTGACGCGGTTACGTGATAACACGCGAAAGGAGAAAGAGTACAAGGATGGTACAGTCAAGTATGACCCACGGCGTCGAGGATTCTTTGCTGCTCCGCAATCTCATCGAGAGGCTTTGCAAGAACCGGCGTGGCATGCAGCCATGTCCGACGAGTTTGCGGCTCTCTGTCAGACCAACACCTGGGTCTTGGTTCCTCGTCCTCCTGGCGTCAACATTGTTGGTAGCAAATGGATTTTCAAGACAAAACATCGTCCAGATGGGTCTATTGATAAGCACAAAGCCCGGCTAGTTGCACGTGGATTTACTCAACAACATGGGATTGATTATGGTGACACGTTCAGTCCAGTTGTGAAGCCCGCTACTGTTCGCCTAGTGCTCCCACTTGCCGTGTCTCGCGGGTGGACTCTTCGACAGGTTGATGTCAGTAATGCGTTTCTTCATGGTTTCTTGACTGAAGATGTCTATATGCAGCAACCGCCTGGTTTTGAGGATGCTCGTTTCCCCTCTCATGTCTGCAAGCTTCAGCGGTCTATCTATGGTCTGAAGCAGTCACCCCGTGCGTGGTATGATCGCCTGAGTCAGCTTCTTCATCAGCTTGGTTTTGTCTCGTCCAAGGCTGATACGTCACTGTTTGTATTTTCTCGCGACGGGGTTCACATATACATGTTGGTGTATGTTGATGATATTGTCATTGCTGGCTCTACTCCTGAGGCTGTTGATCGTCTAGTGAGTTCTCTCTCCGACAGTTTTCCGATTAAGGATTTGGGTAGGTTGGAATACTTCCTTGGATTGGAGGCCTCTTACAATTCAGGGGGTATGATGTTGACGCAAAGAAAGTATGCACTTGATCTTCTTCATCGAGTCAACATGGAGAATTGTAATTCCACCTCCACACCGCTTGATGCCTCTGAGAAGTTGGTCCGTGAAGGAGGTACACTGCTTGGTGCTGATGATTCTTTCCGGTATCGTAGTGTTGTTGGTGCACTGCAGTATTTGACGCTTACTCGTCCAGATATTTCCTTTGCGGTGAACAAGGTGTGTCAGTTTCTATCTCAGCCGACTGATATTCATTGGGAGTCAGTCAAGCGCATTTTGCGGTATGTTAAGGGGACACTGCAGACTGGTTTGCATATTCGCAAGTCTCCTCCGTTGGAGTCAGTATTTTTACAGATGCAGACTGGGCAGGTGACGTGGATGATAGGCGTTCCACAAGTGGGTTTGCTGTGTTTGTTGGACCAAACCTAATCTCGTGGAGTTCGAAGAAGCAACCCACAGTCTCGAGGTCGAGTACCGAAGCTGAATATAAGGCTTTGGCAAATGGTGCTGCTGAAGCAATGTGGGTAGACTCTTTACTCAAGGAGCTTGGTGTGACTCAGCAGCGTACACCCATTTTATGGTGTGATAATCTTGGGGCTACTTACCTGACGGCGAACCCAGTCTTTCATGCTCGAACTAAGCACATTGAGATCGATTTCCATTTTGTGCGAGAACGAGTAGCAGCGGGTGCACTGGATGTTAGGTTTATTTCCACTAAAGATCAGGTAGCTGATGTATTTACTAAACCAGCCACACGACAAATGCTAGATAGATTTAAGTCCAATCTTAACCTTGTATGTAGTGGTTCAGATTGAGGGGGTGTGTTAGAGTTGTATTTGATCTAGCTGTACGTGTACTGTACCCTGTCGTGTTGTACACATATGTAACCTGATGTATTATATAAAGTGAGAGGTGCGGTCATTGAACCACCGAAAACCCAAAACCTATTTCTCAAACTCCTTCGTCTTATCAAGGCGGCCAGGAACCTGTAACTCCATCATGCTATGTTTATATGGATGGCGGAGAAGCTCCCCCTGGGATTATAAATAAGCCACGACTTAAGACTTTTTAAAAAAAATGAGGCAAAAGCTTTCTCTCTCCTAGAGTTCTCAGGTCTTCATCTTTCTTGAGGATACCCGACGCAAATTCATTACACGCCTCATACCGACCTACAAATACAATATCGTCGGTCCTAGAAACCCTAACAGGTCTATACAAGAGAACATACATATGCAACATAATGAATCAAGTAACCGAACAATGTCATGTAAAAAATGCACGTGCGCTACAAGGTTAGGGCTCAATCCTTAGCTTGAGGGGACTACTCACACATAGCGATTAATTCAACACCAATAGCACTACTAGGAAACAGGCTATCAGTGGCGCACCAAAAAGGCTTTCTGTGGCGCATGGAGGATGCGCCACAGTTAGCTCGCCACTAAAATGTGTTTTCTGTGGCGCACCGTGCGCCACAGAAAGCCCAGGTTTCTGTGGCGCACTGTACAGGGTGCGCCACAGAAATATTTCAGTGGCGCATTTCCCTGGTGTGCGCCACAGAAATAAATGCGCCACAGAAACAAAAATACATGCGCCACAGAATAATTTACAGGTATTCTGAAATTGCTGCTGCCTGCTGTATAAATACAGGTATATATACAGGATTTATACAGATATAATAGAAACAATAATATATTTGACACGGTATATAAAAACAGACACATTACTATGTCATCACATTACTTGGAGCCCGAGATACATAAATATAGTGACAAGTGCCGAATATTTACACAAGTTATGATACAAAAGTTTATCGATCATGTCACACGTTACAAAATGAAGTGTTCACCGCCTACACTAGGATCAAATCGAGTACATCGGCGATGATGGAGAACACGTCTAGCTCCACGGGTAGGATTGAGCCTTCTTCTTGCTCGGCTCCGGGAACGGTTTATAGCAATCTTTCGTCATCCACGTCCTCGTGTCATTTTGCCTGTCTAGGCGTTCTTCGATCTCCCACTTAGACAACCCTGGAGATGGATTGGGATATATATTTGGTTAATAATATAAATAGAGTATGATTTATTCATCTAATTAAGTGGATAAGTCTATAATAAATAAAATAAAGAAGCACTTCTATCGAGTGAGGCAAGGCTTTCTTTTATAATACATCCTACCTCTGGCGTTGTGTAAGGACCCCCATTCTGTCATGACATCTTCCAAGATGATTTGCGATAAGTGCATCTGGATGCGATGGAAGTCTTCTCTAAGGTCAGCGTCGGTGATATCCCCACTAAGTTTGCTCCATTCTTGGAGACTCGTTGGCCACCTCGTTTGCTCTGCATCCCGGACAAACCCTTTCATGTGATGGAGGACGTAGAAGGCATCCTTCACGCTGCCAGGCGCATGCTTGATGCAATGGAACCCGGTCCCATGCCGGAAACCGTGTTTGTTGTCCTTCGTGAAATATTCTCCATTCTTATCTTTGTGGAAGTGGCCTCCCATTTGGGCATAGCCCTCGAGAGCCTCATCGAGAACACCCTTTATTCTGGTGTAGTCTTTAAGACTCCCCGAGTCGAAATAACAGGCAATGGACCACCTCGGGCTTACGACGATGAGTATGCAGTACTCGTCCCTGCTCAACACAATTGAAACGGAATGTTGGAAAGGATCAACAACAGAAGAAATCTATAAGAAAGCATAAGATATGATGGCGGCGACCGGATGTGTACTTACTCGGAAAAGAAAGGCAGAAGAAGGTTGTTCTTATCCTGGTTGTTCAGCATGGTTCTCTGGAGGAACTCCGTGGCCATGGCCCGTGTCGTTGATCCTTGCACCAGCTGGCTGTCGCGCATGTAGTAGGGATCCACTACCTTGACGTACGGGATATTATCTCTCCTGATCCTCATCGCCTGGTTGAGCGCGTATAGGCGGACCAAGTTATAGTCCAGCCGTTTGTAGTGAAACAGATTGAAGACGTCCTCGTACGATATGAAGAACAGATCCGCGGGGGCTTCATGGACGAAGTCGGCCAAGTCGTTTGGCACCTTGACAGTGAACACCGGGTAATTTGGATCCTCTTCTTTAAGAAGGTTGTCCTCTAGCTTCAAGATAGCATTTTGCAAAGGAAGCATGTATCCGTCTGCGAGGCGGAGCAGGTCCCGAGACAGGATCGGTTGACCAGCTTGATGAACTCGGGTCATGCCATCCGCACGGGGTGGTACCATGTCTTCATACCCCGGATAGTCGTCTTAGAAGCTGGCTTACTTCTCTTCCTGTGCTTCTTCTTCTTTACCTCTGGGGATGCTGGGGGTGCATCTTCTGTACCCACATCGATTGAGTACCTGTTGGAGCCGAAGCTGATCACTGGGGGAGGCCCTTTTTTCCCTCCCTCAATCCAAACCTTGACACCCTCACAGACGGTAGGAAAGAGCGACGTGAACGTCTTTGTCACTGCCTCTGCGATGACCGTCGGAATCATACTATTTTCCTCTATCGGTTCCTCGCCTCCTGTTCGAGAACCCCCGGCCTCGTTATTGTCAGCCATGTTCCCAACTATAACAAACAAAACGTCGAAGTTAGTACACCAAATATAAGAAAAAAAATCCACGACACGATGGTCGGAGCACAAACAACCACATGAAAGTCAACAAAGTGGACAAGTCAACCATGTGATGCATGAAAATAAAACATTAGTCTTAACCAAGTACAGTGGAAACATCGGTCTACATAGATAAGTGGACAAGTCAACCATGTGATGCATGAAAATAAAACATTAGTCTTAACCAAGTACAGTGGAAACATCAGTCTACATCGGATCTATGGGTCGTTAGGATCATTCATCTTGGCCCAGAACATCGGATCTGCGGGGTCATCAGTGTCCTTGGTCCCCCACGGCTGACCCGAAGAAGTGCGGAACGGAGGTACGCCGTCCCGCCTATTCACCTCGACCCAGTGCCTAGGGTCGCTCTGGTGATAAGCATCGGGCTTCGGTGGCCCGAACATCTGCATTAGTTGCTGCTCCGACTCCAGCCACTGCTGGTGCCGCCGCTGCTGCTGCTCCTCCCACTCCTGGTGCTGCTCCTGCTGCCGCATCTGCCGCCGCTGCTCAGAGTCGGAATCCCAGTCCTTCTCCCAGTCCTCCTCCTCCTGCTGCTCCTCCTCCTCCGCCCAGATCCCAACAGAAGTGATGTCGTCGTCAGTAGGACCGGCGCCGTGGGAAGGACCGGTGCCGTACGAAGGACCAGCACCGTCAAAAGGACTAGCGCCGAACTGCTGGTAGGACATCAAGTTTGGCTCGTTCTGCAGGAGATGCCTCACATACGGGTCGTCCTGGGGGCGTGCGTTGCGACGTGCGATCTGCACTTCAGCCTGCCGGTGCTCCTTCTCCATGGCCATTTCCACCTCTCTGATCCCCTCCAGTTTGAACTCATCCACACGGTGGCGATCCGCTGGGTAGTTCAGATCCTTATCTTTCTTCTTATCACCGTACTCGTGTACGCGAAATAATCATAGGCGCGCGCCGCCTCCTCCGGTGTATTAAACTGCCCAGCCCAGTGCTTCCTCTTGTTGATATGGATCTGACATCCATACACGTACCGACCAAGCTTCTTCCTATAGGACTCCCTCACACCCTTAAACCCGGCCATTCCGTGCAACTAAAACATATTAAAAACAAATTCATTAGAATAAAAAAACTACACAACTATATACTACAAACTACACAACGTGGAAATTACATAATATAAACCAATAAACAGAACTAAAATTATTTTTGGCAAAGTCATGCCAAAATTATATTCATGCATGTAGGGACATTGATCAAATATGCAAAAGTATAACTAATACATCTTGATCACATGAATAATTTGGTCCATGTTTATTTAACCCTAATACATCGCGAATAATATCACTAATACATATATCTCTCCCATGCATGCATGAAACTCTCAAACTAACTTCGACCGGGTCCTGAGCCGCGGGGTGCTGAGCCGCGGGCGCTGCACATCCAAAGATAAGGAACCCTCACAGGGACATAGCTCACGTGATAAGGAACCCTCTGAAGAAACGACCATCCATTGTTGTACCGCCTATCCAACCAATACATGTAGCGACGGACGTGCTGGTCCTCCTCCCTGATACGGCGACGTACCACCTCCTCGGGGGCCGGCTCCCTCTGCACCGAGCATGGCCCACGCGACCGCCACCAAAGAAGATCCGGGTCGACGACGTCACCCGGATCCCTCACCAAGATACGCGTCCCAGAAGGTTGCACCTCCCAGTGCCAGCCCGGCGGAGTCCAGTCGCGGACATCGCCACTCTGGTCCAACAGTGACATCGTCGCCGAGAACAATAAACTAAAAACACAATTTGTAAGTAAATAAGGAACTCTCACAACTAAAATTATCTACAATCTAAGCTACACAACTATATGTCCTATTTTTAGCAAAGTCATGCCAAAATTCACGAAAAAATTTGACATGACCTTTGCTAAAAAAAAGGGACATATGGAGTACCCGAATTTGCCGAAACGGAAGTTAATCGACGTTCCGGCAAACTCAAGGGCCTCATGGGTACCTGCAGACATTTCACAAATCATATGTCCTATTTTTAGCAAAGTCATGCCAAAATTCACGAAAAATTTCGGCATGACCTTTGCTAAAAAAGGGACATATGGAGTACCCGAATTTGCCGGAACGGAAGTTAATCGACGTTCCGGCAAACTCAAGGGCCTCTCGGGGTACCTGCAAACATTTCATCCACAAGAATGTGGTGGCCAGAAGACCACCACCACTGATCCAAACCACCACAGAACCACCACCACACAAAACCACCACCACAAAACCACCACAAGAATGTGGTGGCCAGAAGACCACCACCACAGAACCATCTCACCTACCTTTTTTGCAAAGACTGTGTATCTCTCTTCGCTTTCGTGCAATCAAAGAGTAGCATGTGAGCTGTTAGATAAAACCAGCGAAAGTAATAAAACTTGATCTACCCTATCTAAAAATTCTCTAACTCCAAAACTGTCAAGTAAAACCTATCTTCACTCATGTTAACAGATAGCATTTCTAGGCCTTTCCCATTTGATTAAATCTTGAAAATTTGGAAAATGCACCTTTATAGATCTCATCTATTCCATCTCATCTTCCTTATCAAATCAAGTTTGAAAGGATTTGAAATAGTTTGCTTAATTATCCATGATGGTTTTGGGAGCTAATCAAACCAGTGACCATTAGTGGAATAATCAAAAACTAGCACCAAACTAAAATATACAAGTTCCACAACTAACAATATGGGGTACTCTACTGCTGCAAGCAAGCAAGCTGGTTTGGGCATTTCGACAAGCACCTACAGTGCATAGTTTCATGGAGAGGAGGGAGGAGGAGGTAGCCGCGGGAGGAGGGAGAGGAGGGAGGAGGAGGGAGAGGAGGGAGGAGGTGGGAGAGGAGGGAGCACCTGCACGGCTTGGTGAGGAGGTAGCCGCGTGCCCTGCGGCGGCGAGGAGAAGAGGTCGCCGCGGTGAGGCCTTGCGCCACCCGTGAAGGAGGTCGCCGCGGGCGTGTCTGGACGGGCAGCAGGCCGCCGGGGCGGGCGGCGGCCGGTGCGGGCGGCGGCCGGTGCGCGTCGAGGTGGCGGTGGAGGTCCTAGGTCGCCGGCGGCGAGTGGGGGGAGAACGGCGGCGAGTCGCACGCGCGCGTTGATTTGGACTCGGTGGTTTTCGAACTGAGTGAGGCCACGGCGCGGGCCGGACCCACATGTAAGTGGGTGCAACATATTTCTGTGGCGCATCCGAACTGGCATGCGCCACAGAATTAAGTGAGACAATTCTGTGGCGCATCGTCTGTGGGATGCGCCACAGAATTTCGTGGGTAAAAGCTAAAAGGCACGGCTAGCGGTTATGTGACAACAACACTAGCATAGCCCACTGGTTCTCACACACACACACCTTGGGGCAGCCAGGTTCGAATCTTGGCTGTCCCACATTTTTTTTTCTTTTAAAAAAATCTTTTTGATTAAATTTAAATAAAGAACACAAACACATTTGTTATTCTTAAAAAAAAATTAGTTATATTTAAAAAAAGAACATACACACATTTTAAAGAAAAGAATATACACACAATTGTTAGTATACCACACATATTTTATAATAAAAAAAATTACTTTTGATATGTGCACAAACTTGCTCTTGCTGAATATTAGTACGGAACAGAGATAATTAACAATATAAAAGGAAAACAAGGGCTAAATAAATCCAAAGATCACATAACTTTTCATTTCAATCAAACGTCTCACATATGACAATTATTGTTGAGACGATCTAGGTCGACATATTGAGACACTTCCTAGCAATCTCGTAGCCTAGGCGAGCGTCCAGAGCGGCATACTTGATGCGATAAAAACTCAATGGAAACTTGCCCCAACCTGATGTGAGGTCCTCTTCTTCCTCCTCCTTCTTCTCGTCATCCTTCTTCTTCTTCTTGTTAATCTTCTTCTTCTCAAGCGTTGTGCCAATAAAAGAATTGGCTAGAGCATAGAGACTCGGAAGATTAGGGAATGTTGGGTTAGGGCGAACGGCCCACTGGAGGTCGACGGCGGACGGAATATGAATTCCGTAAGGCGCCAGCATACGCTGATCGTTGTTGATAGCCGCGCCGCAGAATTTGATGGTTTCGTCCATCAAGAAATCCTTGAGGGCCTGCGGCACCCGATCAGCGTGGCAAATATGGAACACCAACGAGTCGGTCGCCACGGAGAGTTGTAGGACGGCGGCACGCTGCCTCTCCACGGGTGTGGCGTCGGTGAACTCGCAGTCGAGGCCCACGATCTTCATCGGTGCGGCGTCGAGGTAGCGCCTCTTGACCTCGCCGATCCAACTCTCCACGGTTGATGCGCGGTGAGTGACCACGACCTTGAAGTCCATGTCGACGGAGATGTCCTTGTACTTATACTCCTCGCGTGGCTCCATGGCGCGTGGCAGCGATTCGAGAGAGGATTTTAGAGAAGATTAGAGAGAGGAGATGGTGTGCATTTGCCAAATGACACCATTAGCTCTCTTATATAGCTAGCAAGAGAGAGTTGAAAGGGTTCTTCATTAAGATTTGTTTCAACTTCCAAAAATGAATTAATCCAGCGCCCCTTTGTTTCAGCTTCCCAAATCCATTAAGAGTTCTTCATTTCCCGTGTGATCAAAGACCAGCGCGGGAACTGAAGTGTTTGAATGCATTAAGGTTTCTGTGGCGCATAAGACTAGGTGCGCCACAGAAACCAGCATTTATGTGGCGCACACAGGCCCATGCGCCACAATAAGCTCATATTTCTGTGGCGCATGGGAATAGATGCGCCACAGAAATGCATGTTTCTGTGGCGCAGCCAGAACCATGCGCCACAGAAATGTGTGGTGGGCCTCGAAAACCAACGTAGGTGGTGGGGCCCACGATATTTCTGTGGCGCACGGGACTGAATGCGCCACAGAAATGCCATATTCAGTGGCGCATGTATATTTTATGCGCCACTGAAATTTGTGGCGCACCAGAGGGGATGCGCCACTGATAAACTTCTGTGGCGCACCGCAAAAAGGTGCGCCACAGCATGATCATCCACCTATAGCTAGTTTCCTAGTAGTGTAGACATTGCAAGTGAAAGTACCCTTTGATTATTAAGATAATGGAGATGGCTAGGGGATTCACTTTGGAGATGGGGTGATGGCGGCGACATCGGCTCGGTGTGGTCTTCTTAGGTTGCACAGTCTCAATGGCGTCCGCTCCCATGTCCTGTATATAGAGGTAGTGGACTCATAATTTGTAAAAACGATTATAAAAAAATTGTGTTTAACATTTGGTTTTAATAAATTAAAAGGAAAACAGTTCTCCTCAATATAATTTTTTCTCCTTGCGACAGACAAGGCTAAAGGGGAGGTATGGCGAACAGAAAACATGTGGGGAAGGATAATTGGACACTCGTCAAGCAGACTTTTGAAAAGGTTAGATTTTTATAATTACTAGTAAAAGTGCACGTGCAACCCATGTGTAATATCATGGATTTATTTGTCATCCTTTCCGCCTTGTTTTACCTATATTTTTTTTACTCCGGCGATAGTGAAAGATTAAGATAAACATCGCAAAACATACTTCAAATATAGGAAATTTCTAATTTAGACATACAATTTTATCTAAACTTGGCAAGATCAATGAGGCTCACTCCAATAAAAAAACACTCAAGTGATTATAATAAGTAGTAATCAAAAGACATAAAATTTGTCACACGAAAATAAATGATGTTTGACACAACACATAAAAAGTGTTTGTCGTCAATTCAGTTTGTGGCATGCATGATATTGTAAATTCAGTTCACATTAGTAATAACCACATAATTCAAGGATCCTGACCTACAGTATGAAGTAGGTAGGGAAACAAATAAGGGCCTTGACCTTTAATGAGAAGATAAGTATTTGCAAAATCCATATCGGAGTGTAGTAACCTCAATGGATTGTTCATAGACCAATATGAATCGATCAATGGAATGACCGTCTCCCAGAACCTCAATAAATTGTTCATGGACCAATGATCAATGAATAACCTTCTCCTAGAAGCCCAAAAATTGTATGTTCAGACATATTGGTCCATGGATCTTTTGTATGTTTAAGTCAATGGAGTAACTGTTGGTTTTCTTATTTATGCAAAACCATGAATCAGTTCAGGTGTAAACCGTGGATATAGATACCTCGATATCTCCGGTCACGAATCCGTGTACGTGGACGGAGGTGCAGCTGAGGCGTGCAGTGCAGCGGAGGCAACGTCACCTCGAGTCGTCCAGGGCGGCGGGTGCGGAGGCTGCGTCCTGTCCCGGGCAGTGGGACAGCGACTGCGTCCTCTTGCAAGCAACGGCCCGCGACGTCCTCCCTCCTGGGGAGAGATTGCATGCGGAGGAGTGCAGGCAACAGGCAACATCTTGTCCGATCAATTCGGAGGAGGAGCGCATGCGACAGGCGACACTGGCAGTGTGAGTGTGTTGGCTACTCCACGTGGGAGAGATTGTAGGCTGCGTCTGTTAATTTGATGTGATCTAAATTCATATAAAGATAAATACTAAGTTCTGTCGTAGCGAGGGAGGCCTGTTACGGTACGCATCGTTGTCGAGTCAGACTGCAGCCGACTTAGGGTTTTGCACCACCATATATACCTCTTTTAAAAGAGCCGCAGGTTGGGATAAGTCGCATGTTGTAATTCCCGACGTTTGTAACCTCACCCGATCATAATGAATGAAGATTTGCTGACTGACACCCGTGTTTTTTTTCTCTTCCTTCTTGGAAGGATTTTCCACACGTTAAAAACCTCGTATCCCCTTGATTTGTTCTCTTTCGTTCGTCGTTTATTTGCCTATCGATATAACTGCCTCAAGGGGATTTTATTTTTTAGATAGAAAATAATGGATCAGCGTTTCCGCTGCGCTTGGCTCAGCCTTCGTTTAGCGCTAATCATGGTCACGTTTTATATCGTTTGATTAGGGATTAAAGGTTCAGAATTTGTTGGATCTGCCACTTCTCTTTTTATATTAATGGTGATGACTTGTAAAAAATATGATTTCCAAATTAGGAATTAAATGGGCTATAACCCGTAATCATAGGCGGTGGCTGCAACAGAACAGGCCGAGCGGCCTAACGGCCCATCATATGTCCGTATCAAAGACGGAACCGCGCCTTCAGCCAATCAACGGCTCCAATAAAAGCGGAGACCGGGTCCCACCTGCCATCCACGTGACAGGGAGGTCCCCAACCGTTTTCTACTCAATGGCCGTGCAGGCGTACGTGGGTAGGCGCCGCCGCCCTGACCCACCGGCGGGCCCACCGCCCGCGATCGCACACCACGCGTCCCCTCACCTACCCGCCAACCCGGTAACCGAACTCCAGGATCCGCGGACACGTAGAGCCACCGGGGACCACATGTCGGTCACGCAATAGTCCGAATCCCGTGAGCCGACGCAACACAGAGCCGCAACTGTTTCAGGGTATATCCCCTCGAGGACATCGCTACGGCCACGCCACCCGTCTCACTGCCACGGCGGGCCCGCGCGTACAGCCAGGTGTGTACAAGTCGTCTCGGTGACCGTAGCATTTACGTGCGTCAAAAGGCACGCATCACGAGGCACGAGCACGACGCGCCGAGGAGGCCCAGCCAGCCCGAGCCCACTACGCCGCCGCGATTTTTTTTTTTTTTCCTTTTTGCTTACAGGAGAAGCACGCACCTCCTCCCTCTCGCTCGCGGATCTGAACTCCCCAGAAAAATCCTGACCAGAGAGAGAGAGAGAAACCCTAGCCTGCCCCAGAGGTTTTCCGCCACCACGACACCGCCGTGGCGCCGCGCCGGAGAGCTCGGCCCGCCGCCGCCGACCCCGATGCCGCCTCGCCCTCCCGGGCCGCCGCCTACGCCGCCGGAGCCTCGCCGGAGGCCGGCGGCGTCGGCACGTCCGAGCAGGCCCGGAAGGCGCTGACGCTGCGGTCGCCGTTCGACGGCGACGAGGCGGCGGGCCGGGATCCGCTGCTGCCTTCCCGGGTGGCCAGATGGGCGGCGGTCGGCGACGTGCGGAGGAACCACCATAAGAAGGCCCAGCCGCCGCCCCCCGAAGCGGCGGCGGCCGCTGCTGCTGCCGTGGAGCAGCTGCAGCCCAGGCGAGATCCAACGCTATGTGGGACGCGCTGGAGCCGTACTTCCGGGAGCTGAAACTGGAGGATCTCGAGGCGTTGATGCCCAAGCCTCCCTCCAGTTCCAACTGGCTCGATCCATGCTTGATCGTACCATTTGTGGGCAGCGGGAAGGAGGAGCTGGCGAGACGCGCTGATCCGTCTGATGTGGCTGTGGTCGCTGAGAACTCGAATTCGAACTCGGTTCTGGGCAAGGAGAACGAGGAGCCGGAGAATTACAGGGTGCATGTCAATCATGGAGGTGATCTTGCTGCAAGAGGACTAGTGAAGCTAGTCGATAGCAATGGGACTGGCGAAGAGCACTGTGAACAGGATATGCAGGAGGTGATCTTGCAGCGAGAGGAGCAGCCAGTGGTGATTGAACTAGATCCAGGTACTGGAGATGGTGTTGTTTTACGAGCCTGCAAGCAGAATTTGGACAATTCATTGAATTGGCTCCTAGGAGCAAGGGGACGGCTATACTCACGTCGGAGCGCCCCAACAAGAAGAGGAAGCTGTTGGGAGCAGATGCAGGGCTTGAGCGGCTAGTGTGGCTGCCCCCTTGCCGGGCGAGACTGGTCCAAGATGTGATGTATGCTGTTTGGGAGAGACTGATATGGCATCCAATAGGATGCTCCACTGCAAGAGCTGCGAGGTGTCCGTGCACCAGAAGTGTTACGGCGTGCAGGTTATGCCAGATGGCCATTGGATGTGTGCCTGGTGTGACAGTAACAGTATGGCACGGAGGTTGACACTGAACGATGAGGGCAGGATCGTTTCTATGCCTTGTGTGCTTTGCCCAAAGGAGAAAGGTGCCTTGAAACCTGTAAAATGCGACCCTGGTCTAACTGCAGATGGGGGCAACCTGAGTTTTGCGCACTTGTTTTGTAGTCTGTGGGCACCAGAGGTTTTTGTAGAGGACATGGACTCAATGGAACCTGTCACTAATATAGGAGATATCCCAGAGAACCGGACGAAAATGCTGTGCAGTCTTTGCAAGGTTATGCATGGTGCATGTGTTCGATGTAGCCATGGTATGTATTTTCACTCTGTCACTCTACATAATATCAATATAAGCTCGTCTAGATGGTTGCATCTAGAAGTGTGGTCCCTGTGTACGGCCTATGACATTGCTCTACTTCTATAGTTTCCCCTCTGCCTTTTCGTGTTTAAATTTTACATCTACTTTACAAATTATGCAAACGAAAAACTTACAGGACGTGTGTGCTCATATTTAGCAGCAGGCCAACCTTTGTGTGTGAGAAGGTCTCTCTTAAAAACTTACAGGATGCCTTGTCTGAAATGATCTATTGATACTTATAAATGCCAAATTCAGATGGAATAGAGTAGGGTCATAATTAGAACCAGAGTATTGTTTCATATGTCTGGTATGTTGTGACTTAACTCTTACGAGTCAGAAGTAGAAGTGGTACCGATAACAGAAGAAGCAAATTATCAAGCTTATCTATGCGGAATACGCTGTTTTCATGCTAAATTATTAGCCTCTGATCAACCAGCTGCAGGCTTTGCAAGCTTGCATTATATCTGCTAATATTGGCCACAGGCAGGCTTTGCATCTTGAGGATGACGTTCCAACTAAGAATTTAGCTGTTTGAACTGTGGTGTTTGATAATTAGATTTTTGCTGCTTTTTGAGGTTTTGCAATCCAGATCTGATCCTTTGTTTGACAATGGAATGTAATACAAATCTACAGATTTTAGCATAAGGACATACAGTTTACATAAGGCAAGAGGCCCACCCTTTGATGAAATTAAATCGCCTTCCTTTCAATATTCTTGTAAAATTAGCAACCTGCTTTATTTGACAAGCATATTTCATATGGTGCTTTGGTTTTACATCACCATAATAACTGTAAACGACACCTAGCTCTCCAGGGGATGTAATTGGTGAAGAAACATGAGAACATTAGGAGAATTACGGACCCACTTAATGTCTGCTATTCTACTGCCACCATATAGTTCTTACTGAAATCCACAAATTTTGATAGCATGCATAGTGAATAGTGAATACTTAATTAGCCTTCTCTGGTGTCATATGATGGCTATTCCATCATCTAACTTAGCACGTCAAGTTGATTTGACCTGTTCTTCAGGTTGGTCTGATGATTTAACATATTATCCTCTTTCAGGAACTGTAATTCATTCATTTGGTGATAGAATCACAAATGTAATATGTTTTATTTTCTCCCATTGGGTTTATAGGGCTTTTGGCTTATTAAGAAAAACCTTCTGCCGTAATATGGAGAATAATAATTTTTTTTTATTGAATCTGGTTCATATAATAACATGGGAAGACTAGAGCAGTAGATTATAATCCATGGTGTGAATCCTCAAAGGAGGCGTAATATATACCCCTTTAAACTGAACCAGTAACTATGGGTGATGCTTTTCTTGTTGGTATACTCGTATCAAGTTAACAAAACAGTTTATCAAGCAACACTATTCAAACACTCCCAATTTTCTGTGCGGTCATTTTTCGATTTTTTTTTGGTGTAGATAGAATGGTAGATATTGTTTTTGATCTTGTTGTTACTCTTTAATTTTTAACACATGTGCAAATAACTTTAGTTTCCGCTGCATGATATATGCCTTCTTTGGTTATTGACTAATGTTTTTCAGGAACATGCCGGGCTTGCTTTCATCCCATATGTGCAAGAGAGTCAAAGCATCAGATGGAGATATGGGGAAAATCTGGGCTTAAGAATGTTAGACCATTTCTTCTCTGTTGTGCTGTTTGCCTTGGGTGTTTTTGTTTTTTAATAGATTTCTTGCATTTCTGTTTGTAGGTTGAGTTGCGTATATTTTGCTCAAAGCATTCTAGAGTCAGAAGCATCAGTTCTGCACACAACGCCAATGGTGTTACTGAACAGGATACCACACAAGTTAGGCTGGATGATGAAAATTTTACCACAGACAAGAAACAACAAATGAGATTTACACGCAACAGTAAGGACAAATTCATGAATGGCACATCCATTAGCTGTAGTTCGTCCAGCCTAAACAAAGTGCAGACAACGGAGCTGGTTACCTCACCATGTATTAGAGCCATAGAAACTCAACCAAATCAACACACAAATATGATTGTTGATCAGCCTACAGGAGATGGGAATCTTGTGAGCAATTCTAGTGATGTTTCTACAGTTCTCAGAAAGGTACATGCTAATCTTACAAAGCAAAATTTTAAGGTACACATGTTTGGATTTATTGCGTGACTAGGTTTTATGCTTGTGCTTCACAGCTAATTGACCAAGGAAAGGTTAGTGTTGGTGATATAGAATCAGAACTGGGTCTGTCCTCAGAATCTCTGGAAGCTGCTCTTTTGGTAATCCTTAATTGGATAATTACGTACTTCATAAACTGTGACTCTTTGCATGAGCATTTCTACTAGGTGTTGTATTTATTAATTTTTGGTACATACATACATTTAACATGGCCCATCCACTTCGGCTCCATTTTTTAATTTACACTATTGATTTTTTTTCTCATTTGTATGATATTGGTAAAATTTGATAAATTGTGCTTATCACAACTTCTACTTAATTTTACTGTTCGACCTTTACATCATTATACATGTAACACAGCTTGTGTAGTCTTATATGGAAACATAATGCTAGAGAATGAGTTAACCATAATTTATGAATTTGACATATTTGATATGCATAGTGACCTTTATATGTTAACTATAAAGCTTAGCATAGTCATGAAACCAGAAACTATGAAAGCTAACAATTAGATCCGAGTTTGTTTATATGTAATCTCTTAAATTCTTATGTGATGTCATCATTGTATTTGACCTGCTATACTTTCTTGGCCTTAAATCCTTTTTTCTTATAGAAGAAATTTATTCCTTGGCAGCCTGAAACAACCACCTTCTCCCCTGGTCTGAAGTTGAAAATCATCAAATTGCTGCAGAACTCTGTGCATGTGCCTTCTGTTCAAGTGAAACCTCTTGAAGAGAGTTCTATAGCACTGGAAGGTAACAAATAGATGCATTTGTGTGTACAACTACTTTCATTGTGGTCAGTATGCTTGTTAACTTTGCTGCTTTCTTTACCCAGTTGTTAACTTTAAACTCCATAATGTATCACTGCTCTTCTCTGGTCCACTGCCAAAATGAACTATGAAAATACTTACTGTTGGAATTACTACAATAGTTGGTCAATTGCTATAAATGAAGGCGCGAGGTGTCATAGATTATGCAAACAAGGAAAAAACACAATAAATTCACATGTGTGCCTTGTATTCTGAAACTAGATGGGAAAGACCGTGGGCAAACAAAAATGGATGAATTGTAGTTTGATGGGAATTGCTCCTTTCATCAGTTGGAATTGTAGTGTTAGCTACTCACACCCAGTGTGCTAATATTTTTGCAAAACTAGTATGTTGTAAAACGTGTAAACTACGATATTTGACACGCCAGAAATTAAAATCAGGCAGATCCGCAGTTCTATTAGTTTTAACATTTGGCTGTTCGAAATACTCACTTTCGAGGTTCCTTGAGAGTCCCAAACTTGCTCTTTGTAACCGGGTAGTCGTAGGATCGAACTAGCCCTTAAGATTGGAAGGTGGCTCTGAGTCTAAAATCATAAATAATCTATTTCAGTTGCCCTGGTAACTAATTCATTTTGGTTGCTGTAGACTCAAATGATTCTTCCGATATTATGGACAGGTACATTGCTTGGAACTGAAAGTAAGAACTTAACTGATTCGCAACCTTGCTTGGAACTGGAGGAAGGTATCTCTCCATTTGATCATAAATTTCTTGACGGTGATAAAGCTAATAAAGACTGGGCCGATTCAGTAGAAAATCGCTTGCACACTGGTCGTGATTGTGATGATGTCCATATTTATGGCCAACGTGCTCTCAGGTATGGTTAAAAATCCTTTTCTGCTTACATCTTTCTCGGCCAATCTGCACATACACAATTTGATCTGCTAAGTAACCTAATCCAGTGTTTGCCCCGTGTAGCATTGATGGTTATCGCTGCTATATTCATCCATATGTCGAGAAAAAGTTGCAGAATTTGTGGGGTGATATTTCAAATCAAAATATACAGTCTCATAATCATGGTACTCTTTTTAACATCTCACCATCAATCAAATCATATCACTTACTATATTGTTATTTACCTATTCATCTTATAATATTTTTTCTTTTGTCCAATTTAAGTTGAAGAATTGTCATGCGTTCTTCATGACCAAAACCTTTTTGGTTCATCAACAAAACTTGAGCAATTAACGGACATAGCCGCAGCTGATCAAGCTTCTAAAGCAGAATCGTCCAGTATTGTGGAGCATCCACCTTGTGACGAAATAGAGGGAGAAATAATTTATTTTCAATCCAGGCTACTCAATGATGTTGTTGCTATGAACCAGAGATATGGTAAGGAGCATGTTCTTTCGCTCTGTTAAGTCTACCGTATGCTATTTTTACAAAGTACCAAATTGTTTTGCTCGCTGTCTTGTTATATTGTAATGCTAATTCCGCTCGTTGGCCTTGAGAGTCCAGACTTAACTCAATAGTTGAGTAGTTTCTTCTGCTTTCTGAATCGATGTTTCAGTCTTCCTTATATTTTGCAGAAGATCTTATATCCAAGGTTGTCCAGAGTCTTTCCAGAGAATTGGATTCTTTCAATAAACGAAAATGGGACCATATCATTGTAAATCAGTTCCTTCGTGATATTAGGGAAGCTAAGAAACGTGGAACACAGAGAGGAGACACAAAGAAGCACAGGCTATCATAGCTGCAGCTGCACCTTGTGTTGCACCCAGCTGGAGAAACGTAACTGTTTCGAAAGAGGCAGAAAATGTTGCACTGCCTGTCAAACAAGAGGTTCATACTGTTCTTGTGCTTGTTTTGTTGATCTTGTGTTATCGATGTTCATTTTTGTCTTCTCTTTGCTGCAGAGTATTACGAGAGTCAATGCTGGGTCTTTAAGAGTTAGCCAATTGACTATGTTGCCACAAACGAAGGATCCGTCATATTCAAACAGTAAAGTATCAGCAGATACTAATTTTGGCATTTTTGATCTGGCTAAATTTTCCAAGAAAAATGGTCTTCCATGTGATGTGTGCATGCGACGTGAAACTGTATTGAACCGAGTATTTCTCTGTTCAAGCTGCAAGGTGCTCTGTGTTTTGCAGTTTAATGTATTTCACTTTTGCTCAAGTTGCACTTTAATTAAATATTAACCCTGCATGTTTAGCAGGCTGCTGTCCACTTGGATTGCTACCAGAGTGGGATGAATCCCACAGGTCCCTGGAAGTGTGAACGTTGTGAAGAGATGCTATCAGATGCTGTCATCTCTGCCAGTCCATCAGATTGCAGTGGTGGGATATCATGGTTGGCGCAGTGTGGTTTGTGCCATGGTACATCGGGAGCTTTTCGAAAGACTACAAAGGGCCAATGGGTTCATGCTTTTTGTGCTGAGGTATTTTGACTGGCATCTTTATTTTTCACAATGCTGCTTTGCTTAGCTTACCTGCATTGTGAAATTCGTTGAATTTCTGTAGTGGCTCTTGGAGAACACATTCAGAAGGGGGCAATGTAATGCTGTGGATGGAATGGTACTAATCGCACATGCTTATAATTTTAAATTTAGGAAATAGGTTATCTTCCAGTGTTATTTCATTGTTTATATGTTGATACAACTTGAATCCATCTTGTCTTGATTATAAGTTCCTTTTAGTTATCTTATTATAATATGTTCTGACTATTCAATCTATCAAGGAGGAGAGCCTTCTGAAGGGTAAAGACACATGCTCGATCTGCCACCACAATGTTGGCACATGCTTGAAGGTCTGAACTTGTAAATTATCCTTTGGACCTAATCTCTATATAACCACAGGCCAATGCGTTCTAGCTAAGTTTTTCTCTTTCAATTATGCAGTGCAGTACTGTAGGCTGTCAAGTTACTTTCCATCCTGCATGTGCTAGGGATGCTGGCCTTTACATGAACACAAAAAAGATTGGTAACTTGTGGCGGCACAAAGCATATTGTGGTAATCACAGTATTGAACAAAGAAAGGTAACGTTTGCTTTAAACTGCTGGGAGATGGATTTCTGTAATTTGTGACCACTAGGAACTGGTTTTCCTCCAAATCTGCTTTTATAATTAGAAATGTCCTATATACTCTCTATATCAGTCTTATTTCAACAGTATTCTTATTTTCCTCTTTGAACAACTTCCACAGGTTGACTATCAACAACATGGACCTGCGGAAGTCAAGATCATGAAACAAATGAGGGTAAATGTGCCTGTTACATTATTTAATGAAAAGTGTCGAATTTTTGCAATCATGTGAACATTACAGTCTTTTGATTTAATAACTAGGGTAATAAACATTTGAAACAAACTAGAGTTGTGTGTCAAGTATTATATTTCGTGTGAGATCCCTTTGATAAGCAATGTTTGCAAATATCACTAACATAAGACCTGTGCTCTAAAAATAGCACCCGCTATCGAGCTCCTTAGGGTGTGCTTTATGCTGACATAATATTCCCCTTGTGTGACAGGTTGAATTGGAAAGATTACGCCTTCTTTGCGAGAGGATTGTTAAGAGAGAGAAGGAGAAGGTACAGTATCTGTAAATTGCATTTACTTTCTGTCCCTTTTGGTTGCTGAAGAAATAGGCACTAGTATAATCTCGTTCAGATAACTTGTATCATTCCTTTCTGTTAGAAGTGTCAAGTGATTGTGCTGGGGTACATGTACTGAAGTGCATGTTTTCGAAACATTTGTTTAATCCGATGTTGTAGCATTGCCATACTTGTGGTCATTTTTCTGTTGAACCGTCCCTTCAATATCGAAATGTAATTACGCCACATATTTCAATAGTGATGCCTTGAACTTTACATACTTTGACGAGCAACCGGTGCATGGATATAGAGATTGTAATTTTGTTTGCGCACACTTAGTACCATTGAATATTGTAGTTAATAATATGCGTAAGCAATCAAAATTTCCCAGAGATCAACTCCACATAAAATTGTGCCTTATATTTTAAAACAGAGAGAGTTGTAGCAGAAAATTTCAAGACTGATCCCTTCTCCTTTCACATAGATTTTAATGGCCACAGGTATAGTCTTTTACCGATGCTGGGCTATAGTGACCCATTTGTGCTGTTATAGTGGGTGGGCACATATAGGGTTAAGGTGACACCGGTTACTTGTGGCTTAACATTTATTGGTTTTGAAACTGGTCACAGGTTAACAATTATGAACCAGGTCTTGTTAGCTTAATATCTTATTTTGGTTGACTCGACTTATTTAAGCCGCAACAAACTATTGAGCCTTTGTTTGCCAACTTTTTTGTTTCATGCCAGAAAGAGTTGGTTGTCTGTGAACATGATATACTTTCTGTAAGAAGGGACTATGTTGCCTTGTCGGCGAGAACTCCGTGTTGTACATCGGGACCTGGAGCAAGTTCAGAATCCGCCACTACTTCTGTTAATAACAATTCATATAGTGGAAAAAGGCAAAGATCAGATGATATCACAGTGAGATCCGACGAAGTCACGGTGGACAGTACAATTTCCCCAAAACACACTGTCAGATTTCCAATGCATAGCAAGGACACCGATAGGAATACAGCTGACAGTTCGACATCAACAATATCGTACAAGCGGAAGTTGGATGATGGGGAATCACTCACCGATAAGAATCTTCAAGAAAGAGCAACTTTTGCCTCAAAGAAATCAGAAGACAGAGAAATGAAATCAACAGATAAAAAGGTTTGGTCTTTTTTTCTGCTGAAGAGTTACATCCCGTTATACCATCTTGCTGATATTTTAAGCATATGATGTTGCAGCATGGAGAAACAGTTCAAAACGAGCTTGTTACGACATCTGACCAAGCTATGCCACAGAAACAACACCCTCCAAAGAGTTATGTTTATACTCGCCGTTTCTCCAAAAAGAAGCAACGGATTCAGGATGTTGTACAAGTGCCTGGGGAAGTATAGCGGCAGCAGCAGATCAAGTGTCTCTCCTCGATTGCCAGGGAACATGGCTCGGTGTCTACAAAGCAGATGCAGCTAAGCAGGGCTGGCCAGTGTTATTGTCACACAGCCACAGGGGCACAGACGGGCCGTGGTTACAAAATGGCGCAAACCGATTCCTTGAGTGTGAATTGAGCTTCCAGCCAGGTTTGACCCCCTAAGCCGATGCCACTCACATGACGTGGCAACATGGGTGAATTCATCCACTAATTTAGTTATTTAAGGGCAGGTTTTGCGAAATATGATCTGTACATTGTCATCTTTGGAGTTATTAGTTTAGTTTTGTAAAAGAGAACAAGTAACCACTATTAGTGGATGATGAGAGAGGAAAGGGTAGAGCTGTCACTGACTTGGATTGACATCTGTAGCTAACATCTGTAGTTGACAATTGACATCTGTAGCTAACAACCGGTAGGCCATCTGCACATGAATTGTCTCTGTACAACACCAGTAGTATATGTAGGTCCAAATGTACACATAAGTTTGGCTGTTTGGTTGATGCGTGCGTGTGTATGTGTGGCTTACATTAGTTTGTAACTGTGAGATGAAACATTGGCAACTTCTTGATAGAGTAACTTGATATTTATACAGGCTCAGCTTCTTTCCATATGGGACTGTTTTGATGAACTCACATAATGTTTTCTCAAGTTCGCAAGAACAAGGAGATGCCATGAGGCAATCTGGACTAGACTTCCACATTGGTGTAGCCGTCTTGCGTTGAAACCTAACGAATTATGATGACCTCTTATGTATGTTTGTTCCAAATGTCATGATTGTGAACGGCACCAGCGACCTACCTTGGTGCAGCCATGGCGGCATCTCCAACTTTGATGCCGCATATGGACTAGCCACATCACGGCATGTCAACCTCTCCAACCCCCCTAGTCTCATGTACCTTATGTGCGGTGTCTTTGATGCCATTTGTCACCAACTCACCCTGTTTTGGCATGTCAACGTCTCCGACCTCTTAGATTATGATCCCAAGTGGCGTAAATGCGTGTGAACTCCTTGGGTTTCTTCGATTGTTTTGTACAGTAAAAGAGAATCAGGGACCTGTAGCAGTGGACAAAAATTAGGTCCATAATTTTGACCTTCATACACAAAAGCTAGTCATATTACTTTGACTGAAAGCGAAAGACATCTGCTCTTATCCTGCTGGCACATGGATATATCTCAGTTTTCAGTTCACCTTAGCAGAGGGAGGTGATACCCAGGGCGCTATTGTGCTAACGTTCGCAAATAAGCGGGCATATGTAGAAATTTTAAGACAAATTATGAAGTGTAGTAGAAAATGCATTGGGAAGATGTAAGCCACTATCTCTTTTCTCTTTAATTCTCCCACCTTTAATGAGATAAGTGCATCTTGAAAATAAGGAAACAATGTGTTTAATGTTATTGGGTTTGATTCTCATGTGGTGAGAAAGAAACATTTTTTTCTACTTTGAAGTGCATTGCGAAGAGAGAAGTACACTTTATGGGCAAATTTCGAATGCTAAACGTCCACTTATTTCAAGACATAGGGAGTATGTACCAAAGAAATCACTATTATAGAAAAACGACAATATTGATAGAAGACACAACTACTGCACTATAAAATTTAAAATACAAATTTGATATATCATGTGAGAAAAAGAAAAGAAAAACCAAAGAATGCCCTTGTGGCAGATTAGGGTCCTTGGATGTCTCGATTGCGTGTAACCTTTCGACAATGCTGACAACACAAATGTGTTGTGGTGAAGTCTCGGTCTCACGTTCCCCTTACACTACGACGCCGACTCACAGAGGTCGTGGTTTGGACTTGGCTGAACAATCTTTGGACCTTGTCGACAATACAAATGTTGTGTTTTACCTCGTCGTTTGCATGTTATCCTAGGCCTTTGGTGATGTGTATGCTTGTAGTAGTAGGCTCGAGAGAATTTCCGTCGGTATTGTGTTTCTTCTCCTTTTCTTCTTCTAGAGCCGACTGACATGGATCGCTTGCTGGCTGGTGTTACCAAAACCCGACGAATTCGGATGCCACGTCCTATATGTTTGTTCGAAATCCGTTCATTGTCACTTTATCATGTTTGCGGAATTTCGGGTGCATGGCGAAAGCCTTTGGTTGGTGTTCTCCGACTTGCACAACGGCGACCCTTGCGGGCCTCTTGTCCCTCCTTGGAAGCGTTGTCCAACCCTTGCCACATTTCCTAGGTAAAAACCCAAGGTTTGTCATCGGATATCATGGGCATCCTATGGGTGAAAGCCAGGACGGAAGCCCGAAAAGCAGTGCCATAGGATGCCGGCTTTGGACTGCGAGGGCGGTAAAGCCGTCGGCCCGGCTGGTGTGTGGCCTCGGTGCCGGCGTGGAATAGTTACTTTCACTGCATTTGAAGGTTTGTGCTTCCTCTGACGTCGTTGGTGGTGCTCCCTGACTGATTGTGGGCGAGACCCAACTATCCCATTTTTGGCTTCCCTCTTCATTGACGGTGGTTTGGCTTGTGTTGTAGGGATGCGAGTGTGGAAGCCAAGAGTGCGTTGTGGCGCTTATAATGTTTTTCTTTATTTTTTGTAACCTTTCTTTGTTAGTAGAATAGCAAAGCTTTTGCGTCATCATTTGAAAAAACAAATGTCGTCGTAGTGGATCGCACCAGCGACCTAGCTACTCGTTGGCTCTCTATCGATTGACTTGAGCAAATTATCCGTTTTCTCCTAGCTTATACAAGTCTCCAAAACAAAGCAATAAGAGAGAGCGAAAGGCTTTCCGCATAAGAGCTCTTCGAACTTTGCTTATTAAGCACATGTTGAAAACCCAACAACTCTTACAACTCGCTTTGCAAATATTGTTTAGCATCTCCAACCCTCCCGTGGACTTTGATGCCGCATATGGAATCAGCATATCCAGGGATGTCAACGTCTCCAACCTCCATAGTCTCCTAGATTATGGTAACATATGCCTAGTGTCGTTGATCCCAAGGCCTTACTCACAGTGATTTTGCCATATGTCATCAGCTCGCCTTGTTTTGGCATGTCAACGTCTCCGACCTCCCAGACTATGATCCCAAATGGCGTAGTTGCAAATTGACAAAGCTGGGTAGTCTAAAGTGTTTTGGAATGAATTAGGCAGTAGGCACATGTGGCGGTGGACAAGTTAGGTAAGAAAATTTTGACCTTTTGCACAAAAGCAGTCCTCGGATTATGATCTGCCGACAGTTCGGTGATACCTCACTTAACCTTGGATGCAGAGCCGTGAAGATGATGAAATCCTTCTAAAGAGAAGTTTTGGACCAAATCTCCTTCTTGCTTTTTGGCAATTTCAAAATCTGTACACTGTCATTGACTACACCGTGAGATCAGCTACCCAGACTGTCCAGTTCAGAAGCAGAATCGGCAAAGGAACCGAGCGCAAAATTTACTCTACCGACTACCGCTACGGTTCTTCTACCGCCACGTCGGCGGCTCACCTGATCAGTTCTACGAATTCGTTTTTCCTTGTACTCCTATAGCGACGCTACGAGCTTGTCGCACAGCGCCGGCGAGAAGGACAGGACGTCGCGGTCGAGGTCGTAGACGACGTGCGTGTTCTGCTGCTGGTAGTTGCCGATGACGGTCTGCTCCCCGGGCGCCGCGTCGAGCACCAGGCACATGACGCGCGCGCCGGGGTCCTCGAACACGTAGTTGCCGCGCGGCAGCTCCCAGTCGGCTCCCTCCAGGTGGAGCGTCAGCGACGGCACGTGCACGGGCGCTGCCGGCAGTCCTCGCCGCCTCCAGAACGGCGTCTCCGGCAGCGCGAAGCAGAGGTCCAGCGCCGAGCCGGCCTCCGCGGCGATGACCGGCAGCCCGACCTGCGCCACGAACTCCGCCTTCACCGCCTCGTACACGTCCTCCGGCATCGTCGTGATCGACGCGCCCGAGTCGATGATGGTTGATCGGAGCCGCCGCTCCGGCACCGGCAGCCGCGTCGAGCCGACGCTGATGCCCTTCAGCCTGAGGAAGTAGAGCGACGGCTGCGAGGGGTCCTTGAGCAGCGGGGTGGACTGGAATACATTGCCGCTGCTGTGCAGCTCGGCCGGCGCGCCGAGCGTGACGAGGCTGCTCTTGGAGTCGAACATGGAGGTGAAGCAGTAGGAGAAGCTGGTGACGCCGAGCTGGGACGGCAGCGACCACCGGCCCCGCCCGAACCCGGCAATGCCGGTCTCGTTCGCCTGGAAGATGCCCTTGTTGAAGTGGCCGCAGCCGAAGGTTATCTGCCGCCGTTCGGCATTGCCGTCATTGCTTGGTTCGAAGGTGAAGCGGTCGGTGGCGAGCTGGCCGACGGTGAGCGACTTGTCGCCGTAGTGGTAGACGTAGACGCAGCTCCGCTCTCCCCAGCTCCCTCCGGACCCTCCGCCTCGGCCGCCGCACGACGTGAACGGGAGCGCGCGGCAGAGCGGCGCGTCGCAGGGGACCGCGGCGTAGGTGGAGGAGCGGGCGGGGTCCAGGAGCGGGACGGCCTGGTGGAAGCAGTCGAGGCAGGGCGCGCACTGCGTCCACACGAGGTCGCTGCCGGTGTCGAGCGTGAGCGCCACGGGCCGCGGCGGCGTGCCCACGGACAGGTGCACCAGGTACTCGTTCGTCACGATGCTGCCGCCGCCGCCGCCGGCGCCGAGGCCGGCGCGCACGGGGCGTTCCGCCTCCGTCGACAGCAGCCGCCGCCGCCGCGCCCTGGTTCGGTGCGCCATGCGCCGCACGAGCTCGGGCCTCGCGAGGCCGCGCCCGGCGTCGGCGTGCGTGAGCAGGGCCACGATCTCCGCCGCCCGGACGGACGCGGCGAGCGCCGGCAGCGCGATGAGGACTAGCAGCGTCGCCACGAGCCGCCGGTTCATGGTTGGTACTGTAGGTACGTACAGGCAGCGACAGAGTTCAAGAACTGGTACTGAGATTATTCTGCCTACTATTTCTGTTGTGTTCCATTAGCACTAGCAGATTACTGGGAGTACTATATAGTACTGCTAACTGCTAAGTCGTGATTGGATATTCGTGATAGTTGGGTGATGTTAGCTACTGCCTACTGATAGTTGTGGCTTTCAATAAAAAGCCGGGCTCCTTGAGCCTTTCCTCGCATGCCGGGTTATGGGCGCAGATTCACCCACGGCTTAAAAAACAATATTAAAAATGTTAAAAAATTCAAATTAAAATTTTGGATATATTTTAAGACATTTCATGTTAGTATAAAAAAATCGCGAAGAAAAGACATTTTTTTGTAACTTGTGCAAAAAAGACAAATCCGGACGCTCCACACTGATTTTGTACGAGACATTTTTTTTGTCTTTTTTCCCACGAAACTTTTTGTACTAACACAAAATGTACTGACGTATATCCGAATTTTGTTCTGAAATTTTCTGACAAAAAGTAAAAAATGTTATACATAACGGGTACATCTACACCGATGAGTCAAAACACCGTGTCCGTACTGATGCCTACCTCTGGGCAGAAACCAGTAACTAACAATCTTAGAATAAGATTGCTTGAGAACAAAATAAACACCAGCACTTTTGTTGCGGTTGCATTTAGTTGTGTCTACATGGAGCGACGTTAATTGGGCCGTGAAGCATAAGTCATCCGAGGACGGCAACGACGTGCATGTGGTTTGACTTTGACGCCTCGTCGACTGTCTACTGTACTCAGTTAGGCTGGATGAACGCCTGAGAAACTGAAGTAGCACACTCACTGTGTGAGAGTGATCGAGTGAGAACATGTGAATTTCTCGCACCTGATATGAACGCCGTAAGCATTGACCCGAGATGACAAGATCATTCTCTCCACAAATAAGAGGCACACATTCATTTAGCCGTGTGAACCTTGACATGGGGAAAATATCTGCTATTATAATGCCATGATAGCACTCCTCAAATTCTAATTTACAGTCATAATTTTTTTTTGGTGTGATCACAAGCTGTGCATTTATGTTCCCTAGAATTTTCAAAATCAAATTCGTCTTGAGGTTTGTGCTTTACTTTGGAAAATTTTATGATGTTGTTTTTAACATAACTGGAATTGCTTATTTTCTGCAGGTCATCCAAAGAGCAACAAATTAACATATTGGATTCACACGTGGTTTTTACTCCTTCATGTAGAGTAATGGGGGCATACTTGTCCTATGGCAATGTACGTCGAGCAGAGTGGATGGTGACATTTTAATAGATTAGATCATGGATATGTAAGATATTTGTTCCGCAGGCTAATCTGTGTTTCAACACTGTGCCACTGTCTGATCCGTGAGATTTAAACCTTTACTACTGGAACTTTGTAGCGAAATTAGTGTTGTGCATCGTTCTGATACAGGGGCCGGAGGAGTTTCTCCTTTAAATAAAAGCTAAATCAAAACGACCGCCTGAGTTCAAAGGCTGTAAACTGCATTTCACTCCGCTACTTTTCCCCGACAGACAGAATGACATGTAAACATGTTGTTTTCATCAAATACCTGCTGCAGGTGCAAGCGTCTTAATTAATCCGCACCAGAGTCAGCTAGCACCGGTGGTTAGCTCGAGTAGCTAGGACGAACGAGCTCTCTTTCGCCTCTTGGCGGACAAGCCAAAAGCATCATGTGGCATAGCTAATAATCGTACGTGATTTGCTTCGATCAGACGTCATAGTACAAAGTTAGTTTCTCCATGAAGAAACGCTTAACTATCCTTTTTTATAGTGATCACTGATCACCCGCCGCGCGCTATCTTCTTCTTTCGTCTGTTGTTCTTTTGGCATTTCGGTCCAGTTGTGTCTGTCTGTCGCCTGGATCCTAGTAGTAAGCAATCAAGCATGCATGCATAATGAAGCTCACTGTTGCTTTAGTTTGAGTGCTTAGCACTCAAGTCATGCCAAAGCAATTTAATGTTACACTTATTATGAACATCTCAATTTCCATGTCAGGGAAACCAGAATTTGATAGATATATTGATAGCACCTGTGAAGCAGCGCCGGTGCCAGGGCTGAAAACCATCTCTAACGTTTGAATCCTGTGTACATTTTTGCGTATATTTACATCTGTGCGAAATGGTTCTGCAAAGAAGGAAATTTTTGTGATCACTTCATGCTAAAGCTTCCAAGTGTGGCACACAAAATGATAAATCCGGACGCTCCACACTGATTTTGTAGGAGACATTTTTTTTTGTCTTTTTCCCACGAAACTTTTACGCTCACACAAAATGTATTGATGTATATCCGAATTTTGTTCTAATTTTTTTAAACATTTTAACGAAAGGTAAAATATGTTATACGTAACAGGTGCATCTGCACCCATGACCCAAAACATGTCCCTACTGACGCCTACTTCTGGGCAGAAACCAGTAACTAATATAACAATCTTAGAATAAGATTGCTGGAGAACAAAATAAACACCAGCACCTTTGTTGCGGGTGCAGTTTGTTGTTTCTACATGGACCGACGTTAAATGGGCCGTGAAGCATAAGTCAGCCGAGGACGGCAACTACTTGCACGTGGTTTGACTTTGACGCCGCCTCGCCGACTGCCTTAAGCACAAACTGATACAGTACTATGCAGTTAGGCTGGAGCTGGATGAACGCGTGAGAAACTGAAGTAGCACACTCACTTTGTGTGAGTGATCGAGTGAGAACATGTGAATTTCTTGCACTGAACTCCGTGAACATTGACCCAATATCAAGAGGCATGCATGCATTTACTGTTGAAATAATTAGCATTTTCACATTAATCAATCCAAGAGTTAAACGCTACTCATACTAGACATGCAAAAATGAAAACCTACCACAACTATATCAATTGCCCATGTTGTAATCATCAACAAAACAACAATACAGAAAAGATCGTACGAGTTTTTTTGTTTTGAGATTAAGAGCGTACGAGTTGGTCGATGGTATGACCAATGGTGAAACAATAGGAGACTCCGCAACCTTGGCGACAACAGCAGCAACAACATCATCAGTCTTTCCAGTGTCCGACATGGCGATGGAATCCAGTTAGTCGGAATAAGACGTAGTCAAACGAGACGAACATGAGGCGAGACACTCCCCCAAAAAGTTTTTCGCCTCTATCCCGGTGCATAACACAAAGACAAGGTAGCGGAGGCATTCTCTTCGGGACGGCCGTGCATGCGATGGACTAATCGAGGGCAGCACAACGAGGTGGAGCTGTGGTGCGCGATGAGGCACATGCGTCTACATATAGTGCGGGTTGGCCTAAAACATGGGGACTACATATGAGTTGGTAATAGTGCATGATCCAGAAATAATTGATTGATTAACGCGTCCATTAACACAATTAATTTTTTGAAACAGAAAAATATAAACAACATGCATGGGTCTAAACTCGGCTCATTCATGAACACAATGCGCGAGCGTTATTGATAGGCGAGCGGCAGAGAGGGAGCACGTGTGAACCACTCATCTTCTCACCCCTTAGTGAGTGCTAGAACATCCTCCTATATAAGGGGGTCCAACTTCCACTAAACTAGCAATGTTGGACTAAATTTTAGTCCTACCACTTAGGACCTTACGATGTATGAATGTGCCTATGAGAATTTCATAAGTTTCATAAGTGTTGTGTTCCGTTACGGAAGTGTGTAACATCGTTGTTGTGTGCCAGTTCAACTGGCCATGTTGAATCGGTTTTAGCGCGGTTTTCAGATAATTATCCGGGCAAATCTTTTATTCTTAATTAATGGATGGGGCAAATCTTTTGCCTACGTTTCGGGAAAAAAAATCGTGTATCTTGTTAAAACTACTTTACTTCAATAGCCGATTTGTTAAAATAGCTTTGAATTCGTGCCTGTTCTCTATGGGTGTGAATTGGTGAAAAAAGAGCCGATGACAAACGGATCCCACATTGCAATATTCTTTTATAGAGACTGGTATTTGGCGACTCCGAGTTTTCCTAGAGCCAGTGCCCGAAATATTATTCAATCGCCAAAAACGCGTTTGGAGGCCGACTATGCTAGAGCTGCTCTAGGTCGAACGACAGCGTGAGTTCAATGTGTGTAAAGAGCATTTCACTCTGGGACACGGTGTTTTGACTCGTAGGTTTATATGCACCCATTATGGAAAATATTTTAAAATGTGTTTCAAATGTCAAAAAAATTAAACGAAACTATAAGGTGTACATCCAAACATTCTATGTTTGCACAAAAGGTTTTACGAAAAAAACATTTTTTGTGGACTGTATAGAAAAGACAAAAAAATGTCTCATGAAAATTATTTTGTCGCACTGAAAATTTTCTTTTTTACACAAGTCACGATAAATTTCTTTTTTTCATGAAACTTTTTGTGCAAACATAGAATTTTCATACATACACGCAAAATGTTTATTTGGATTTTTTGACATTTTAAAATGCAATTTTCAAACAGTGGGTGCATCTACACATATAAGCCAAAACATATTTCCCTTTTACTCCACTACCTTTCCTCCGACAGACAGAATGACATGTAAACATGTTGTTTCCATCAACTACCTGCTGCAGGTGCGAGCGTCTTAATTAATCCGCACCAGAGTCAGCACCGGTGGTTAGCTCGAGTATGGCGAACGAGCTCTCGATCTTTTCCCTCTCGGCGGACAAGCCAAAAGCATCATGTGGCACAGCTATCCTCAGACTAACTAATCGTACGTGATTTGCTTCGATCAGACGTCATGGCATAAAGGTTAGTTTCTCCACGAAGAAACCTGCGCTTAGCTATCCTTTTCTGTATATAGTCCTCACTGATCACCCGCCGCTATCTTCTTCGTCTGTTGTTCTTTTGGCATTTCGGTCCAGTTGTCTCTGTCTCTCGCCTGGATCCTAGCAGTAAGCAATCAAGCATCCATGCATAATGAAGCTCACTGTTGCTTTAGTTTGAGTGCTTAGCACTCAAGGCATGCCAAAGCAATTTAATGTTACACTTAACCTGAACACCCACATTTCCATGCCAGGGAAACCAGAATTTGATAGATACATAGCACCTGTTAGGCAGTGCCGGTGCCGGTGTCGGTGACCGGTTGTTTGGTGGTGTTCCCTTGGGTTCACGCTCCTGTGACGACGAGCGCTCCTCTCGGAGGAGTCAGATGGCGAAACCGGGTTCGCTAGTTCGTGGAGGATAGATGCTTGAGTGCTACTCTGGTGTTCTATTCCATCACGAAAGTGTGTAACATCGTTTTTGTGTGCCAATTCAACTGGCCACGTTGAATTGGTTTTAGCGCGGTTTTCAGATAATTAATCGGGCAAATTTTTATTCTTAATTAAGGATGGGGCAAATCTTTTGCCTACGTTTTGGAAAACAATCGTGTATCTTGTTAAAACTACTTTACTTCCATATCCGATCTTGTTAAAATAGCTTTGAGTTCCTGCCTGTTCTCTATGGGTGAATTGGTGAAAAAAGAGACGATGACAAACAGATCCCACATTGCAAGTTTTTTTCTTATAGACTGGCGACTCCGAGTTTTCCTAGAGCCAGTGTCCGAAATATTATGTGATCGCCAAAAATGCGTCTGGAGGCCGACTATGCTAGAGCTGCTCTAGGTCGAACGGCCGCGTGATTTCAATGTGTGTAAAGAGCATTTCACTCCGGGACACGGTGTTTTGACTCATAAGTTTATATGCACCCATTATGGAAAATATTTTTAAATGCATTTCAAAATGTTAAAACAAAGATATCGGGTGTACATCCAATTCTATGTTTGCACAAAAGGTTTTACCGAAAAAATATTTTTTGTGGACTGTGTAAAAAAGACAAAAAATGTCTCGTGAAAAGTCATTTTGTCGCAATGAAATTTATCTTTTTTACACAGGTCACAAAAAATGTCTTTTTTCATGAAAGTTTTTGTGCAAACATAGAATTTTCATATATACACACGAATGTTTATTTGGATTTTTCTGACATTTTAAAATGCAATTTTCAAACCGTGGGTGCATCTACACATGTGACACAAAACATATTTCCCTTCACTCCACACCTTTATCCCGACAGACAGAATGACATGTAAACATGTTGTTTTCACCAGCTAACTGCAGGTGCAAGCGTCTTAATCCGCACCAGAGTCAGCAACTCAGCACCGGTGGTTAGCTCGAGTAGGACGAAGGATCTCTCTTTCCCCTCTGGGCGGACAAGCCAAAAGCATCATGTGGCGTAGCTATCCTCAGAATTAGCTAATCGTACGTACGTGATTTGCTTGGATCAGACGTCATAGCATAAAGGTTAGTTTCTCCATGAAGAAACGCTTAACTATCCTTTTCTATAGTCATCACTGATCACCCGCCGCTACCTTCTTCTTCGTCTGTTGTTCTTTTGGCATTTCGGTCAAGTTGTCTCTCTGTCTCTTGCCTGGATCCTAGTAGTAAGCAATCAAGCATGCATAATGAAGCTCGCTGTTGATTTAGTTTGAGTGCTTAGCACTCAAGTCATGCCAAAGCAATTTAATCAAACCATGCACTAGCGACGGTATGTTAGGCCATGCGTTCATTACATTGGCTGGTAGCGACCAGCAACATTTCAGATTGACTAAATCCGTCACCGCCAAGGCGCCAAGTAAGACGGTGTAGGTCGATATGGGTCAAGGACTAGAAAATAGCGGTGCTTACGTTACGTGGTAGCGATGCATGTAATTCATTAGGTGCAAATAGGTAGCAAAACTGAGCTTTGAGTTGGATGGGATACCGAACCACGAGTTGGGTTTTTCCTAAGATGGAAGAGAGATTTATTGCTTCCGAGCATCTGCATCGAGATGATACACACAAATTCAAATAACATTGAGGTAGGAATCATAAATTAGGTAGAGGAACGTGTAGTTTCCGTATGCAATCAATAGGGTCGCTAACTGTTAGCTACTCCCTCCGTCCCTATATAGGTGATCGCTAACTGTTAATTATAAAGATGCAATATTTTATTAATACTTGTCACACCTTAATACTATCACAAATACTCGTGCCTCTAACAGCCCGCTTCTCTTTCTCTCTCATTTTTCTTCTCATCCAACTCAATAAAAAATTTATATTTAAATCCTTATAGCATGCTTATGTTCTCTCATTATACTTGATGTTAGAGGCGGTTTAACGCGACCGATCTATGTAATATGCTATCGGAGGTGTCTAAACACGGACTAGATTTAGCAAAGTAAACAATCTCGGAACCCGAGGCTGTTGGAGACGGTCGACAATTTAAAAACCGCATCACGTAGTTAATCTGTCTGTGTAGTCATGCTCTACATGAACACTTCATAAATGTTTCCCTCCTCTATCATGTCACACCCAACCATTATCGATCACTCTAGACGTGACCCGTAGCTAAATGCGGGTTCCGATATTTCGGTATATAAAGTTACACGGCATACTTTGAAATTTGACGAAATATTTCGATATCATATTTCAGATTGAAACTCCGCGAGTGATACTAATTTCAGAGGGATGCAAAACAAATTCGTTAAAAACATTTTTTGTTACCTCCTCCCACCACATGGTAAAATTGAGTACTCCCTCCGTTCGGATTTAATTGACACACACTTGGTTACACACGGATGTATCTAGACACCTAACAAGTATAGGTACATCTATATTTGGACAAAAGCAAGTCAATTAATTTGGAACAGAGGGAGTACCTTGTAGTTTGTACAGAGTGACCTGCGTTCTTTTGTGCTTGCTCTGGCTATAGTACTCATGAGTCCACGTCGAGGTCGATGCACGTGGTCGCCGCCTCGCCGGCCGTATCGCAGCAGCAGTTGGAGGCTTCGCAGAGCAGAAGTGTCAACTTGTGTGAGATTTGGCATGCAGCTAGACGGTGACGGGTCAAACCAGACCGATCTCACTGAGAGTACGTAGCTACTACTCGCAGAACATGCCATTAGTTTCGCCGGCCGGAAGCTTAGCACGTCCTGTGTCTTGTGGTGTGTTCGTTTCTGCTCAGCCGGCAACCGCCGCAGGGCTGACTCCCAAGGAAGCATGGACTAATTTAACCAGCAACTTAGTTGACAGGTTGTGGAAAACATTGCTCTCGTTTGGACGGGCTCAGTTTGGGGATTCCGCCGGTGATACATAATCTTTAGCGTAGGATTTAACTGACGGCGATTGCATGCTAGGTTAATTTTCCGATTAGGCATCTAACAGTGAACCCGGCCTGTGATGCATAGAGAGATTCCTATACGAGTTGCTAGCGCAAGATCATTATTAGCTTGTGCTTACGTAGAATGGTTTGCTCGGGGTGGGTGTCTGCGTTGCAAAGAAAGGAAGGAGCACGCATGCGAATTGCGAAACCAGTGGAGCTCTGAGCTCGATGGGACACCAAACCGTTAGTTGGGCGGGTAGGTTGATTTGAGTACTCCCTCCGATCCATATTAGTGGGCACAACTTTGTCTAGATACACATGTATCTAGTCTAAATACTTAACTAGATACATATAAATTTAGACAAAGCTATGCCCACTAATATGGATCGGAGGAAGTAGTATATTTCGATCGTTTTCTTTATTTCAATTATGGTACACTGGAAAAAAAATGACACCACTGAGATGCTTACGTCATCCATTCGATTAGCAACTTAAGACCTTGTAAATTGACCAGCACAAAAATCTGCTCGCATATGTAAATCCCAATCAAAGAAAAGTTCCGGCCTAGCCCATAGGATAATGGACCCAAGGTACTACCCCCAAAAAGTACAATGCATCCAAGTTTTCCAAAGTTCCAACAGGCCCCTTTCAGAAGCACACGGCCGTATTAGTGCAATGCCCAAACAACTCCATTACGGCCCGCAGGCCGCATGAGCGCGCATGGTTCCAGAAATTCGTTAACAGCTTCGCACCGAAGTTCTTTTTTGAAATAAGGTAAAAAAATTGCCATTTTCATTAATTAAGAAGAAAGTTTTTAGAGATTTTTACATGCCGGGGCATGCCAAAAGCATGCCCAATACAAAAAATCTACTCTCGCGGCATCGTGCTGCTCAAACTTTTTGCGCCAACGAAGCACCAACGCGCCACCTCTTCCTTTATCTTTGTGATGAGCATAGCGGATGTTATGGATTCATTTCGGAAGATGCGAGCATTCCTTTCTTTATAAATTTCCCAAATCACTAAGGGCTTCTTTTGAGGACCAACTCGGTTCACCAATCCTTAACGGTGGTAAATCCAATCCAATTTGCGGTGTGCATCTCGTGAAGCCCAGGCCAACCTTTCAAGGACTCCCAAATACGTGTAGTGAAGCGACACTTCAATAGTAGATGGTCAGCCGACTCTTGTACTTGATTGCAAAGCTTGCATAGACCATAATTTCGCCATCACCTCCTCTCAAGTCTATCTGTCGTCCATACCCGGTTTCTTAGAATTAACCATGCGGAGATTTTACACTTGGGAGGGGCCCAAGTTTTCAACACCATGGAGGGCATCGTAGAGGTGGTGAGACCTAAGAATTGCATCTTGTAGGCGGATGACGACGAAGGACCCATTTTGTGTGAGCTTCCAAGTGATCTTGTCCGGTATGTCATTTTGGAGATGAACACCATCAAGCATCTCCCAAAGTTTGGCGAATTGCACAATGTGCTCTGTAGTGAGACCCTCTTGGGTGTTGATTTGCGAGACCCAAAAATCCTCCTCCAATGCTCAATAGGGATAGAGAGGGGCCAATGGTCATGGTTCAGTCGGCATGGGACGATAAGGCATAACCGTAGCGTTGTCCTCCGTGGGCGCGGAGACATCCGGTAGAAAGGTTACTAGAGGTGTGCCCTCGAAGAGGAGGAACACATAAGCTTCATGAGATTTTGGAGTGATTGGATGAAACGGAAAAAAGCAACCGAAGTGTAATAATTAAATTTAACATGTCAATGATGACCCACAAGTATAGGGGGTGTATCGTAGTACTTTCGATAATAAGAGTGTCGAACCCAACGAGGAGCAGAAGGTGCTGACAAGGAGTTTCGGTAAAGGTTTCACTGTAAATGCTAGCAGACAAGTTTTTAGGGGTTTTTGATATAGCAGGTAAATAAAATGCGAGTAAGTAAAAGACAGTAATAATAATTGCAGCGAGTGGCCCAATCCTTTTTAGAGCAAAGGACAAGCCGGTTGGTTTACTTATGATGACAAAATGTTCTTGAGGACACACGGGATTCTAGTCAAGTGCTTTCGCTTCACATAGTTGATTAATCTTCATTGTTTTGATAAGTGTTGTGTGGGTGAACCTATGCTAATGCACCGCCCTTACTTGGACTAATACATACTTGTGATTATACCTGCAAGCATCCGCAGTTACAAGAAAGTAATTAAGATAAATCTAACCACAGCCTTAAACTCTGAGATCCTACGCTCCCTTGTGCACCGGTATACTAACGG
Organism: Poa pratensis; assembly: GCA_947311845.1. Taxonomy (NCBI): domain Eukaryota; kingdom Viridiplantae; phylum Streptophyta; class Magnoliopsida; order Poales; family Poaceae; genus Poa; species Poa pratensis. The sequence goes on along the minus strand of CAMZMU010000044.1, from coordinate 37,020,254 downwards.
GGGTTTAGGTTTCTGTCACTCCGGCAACCCCACAATTAGCAACCAAATACACAATGCATTCCTCTAGGCCCATAAAGGTGAAGTGTCATGTAGTCGACGTTCACACGACACCACTAGAAGAATAGCACCACAACTTAAATATCAAACCATTAAATATTACTCAACATAATTCCACTACTAACAGCGTGACTTCTCCCATGTCCTCAAGAACTAAACAAACTACTCACAAGACATCATATGGATCATGATCAGAGGTGATATAATGATGGATAACAATCTGAACATATACTTTAATTCACCGATAAAACTCAATAGCATCAACCACAAGGAGTAATTAACACCGGGAGAGTTTCCCCTATGAACTAAACAAAGTATAGCCCTAGATGTTACAGCGGAACGAGATGGTGCAGCGGTGATGGTGTGATGGTGGAGATGATGATGATGATGATCCCGATGAAGTCCAGCGCGATGACGATGAGGATGGCGATGATCTCCCCCTCCGGGAGGAATTTCCCCGGCAGATTTCTCCCTGCCGGAGAGCTTTTTCTCTCTGTTGTTTCCGCCTCGTGGAGGCGGCGGAATATTTTCTCGGACTCCCCGTGTCTTAGGGTTTCTGGGGGATGAAGTACGCGAAGGGGGAGCGCCTGAGGTGGGCCAGGGGCACCACACCTGGCCAGGGCGCGGCCAAGGTGGGCCCGCGCCCAGGGGTGGTGTGGGCCCCTCCTGGCCCATCTCAGCCTCCCCTTTTGGCTTCCATCTTCTGATAAAATAGGAACATCTGTCTTCTGAAATATTTTTAGTGCTCCAGAAATATAGTGCCTTGACGTGCTTTTTCCAGCTGAAATCTGACTCCGGCAGTTAATTATCCAATGATCATCAAACATGCAAAATAAGACAAAATAACATAAGTAACACTCTTAATATGAAATATATCATTGAATAACAGTAAATTATGCTATAAAATAGTGATGCAAAATGGACGTATCAACCCCCCCAAGCTTAGACCTCGCTTGTCCCCAAGCGAAAGCTGAGCTCAGTAAACTAGAACAAAAGTTTATGGAGTGAAGCGTCGATAATAAAGAATACGGACAAGAAGCATCAGTAATTACTAAACAACACAACTCATTTTAAACAGCAACTACTCTTCATATAACCTAACTTGAACATGAGTAGTGAAACAACCACAATAAAAATACACGAAGGAAATTATAGATTAGTAATGGCACACTTCATTCTTGGTCATAGAACAATAAGCAATCAATACTTATCTTTCGAAAGGAGTCTTTATATTAGAGCTTATATTGCAGAACTTCCACACTCAATTATCACACCTTCTTTACAGTCATTGATAACTTGCAAAGCTATATTCTTAGAGGCAAAAGTCTTTGTGCTAAGACAAGGAAGGATAAAAACATGATGACAATATTAATGATATATGGTTGAATCACAACAACTCAAATGCTTGCTCAAGGAAGAAGGAAATAGGTGTACTGACTCAACATGAAAAGTAAAAGAAAGGCCCTTCGCAGAGGGAAGCAGGGATTAAGTCATGTGCTAGAGCTTTTAAGTTTTTGAAATCATATAGAGAGCAAAAATTAAGTTTTGAGAGGTGTTTGTTAATTGTCAACGAATGGTAGGGTGAAACAGTATTCTCCCTGTCAAACAGACTTTTAAGAGCGGCTCCCATGAAGGACGTTATTTCTACCAGCAAGGCAGATCATCCCTCTTTCTCTTTGGTTTACACACATGCAGATATTTCACTGTTTGTCATTGCTTACTGATGAATCAGGGCAAAAGTGTGAAGAGAATTAATGGTTAAAGTTGTAATTAATTGGGACTGGGCACCCGTTGCCAGCTCTTTTTGCAATTATTGGATAAGCGGATGTATATGCCACTAGTCCAGGTGTAAAGTCTTTGACAAGTAGAATAAAGGATAACCACACTACTTCCTCATGAGCTAGTAAACATTGACACAAAAGGGAATAATAACATTTTGAATAATTTAAAGGTAGCACATGAAAAATTTACTTGGAGTGGCAAGAAATACCACATATAGGTAGTTATGGTGGACACAAATGGCATGGGTTTGGCTCAAGGATTTGGATGCACGAGAAGCATTCCCTCTCAGTACGGTGGTTAAGGCTAGCAAGGTCATGTGGCAAGCATAAAAGTTGGGGGATACACACAAATATATGTAATAGAAGCAACCATGCTATCTTCCCTGTAAGCACAAATGTTTTAACTCAAAGAATACTAATCTTATTGGCTAGCAAGAAAGAAAGATAAAGGGATAATATTTTTGCATGTAATTCCCTCCTTCTACTTAAGTTTTCATGGTATTGTTGCTAATGACCAATACTAAGTTTGCCACAACTAATATAATTTACTTAATGTACCCAAAAGTGGCGTCAATACAATGGCAAGATCAGCACATAAAGGATTGCAGGCTAAAATAAAATGTACCGAAAGTAAAGGTGGAACTTCTCATTAATATTCTGAACAAAGACACACTCAAACCAACGGATACATGGATAACTAAAGGTGACACTCCACATCGCAAACCATCTTATAAGATAACTTCTCTACTCATGATATGACCACGAAATTATAAAAACGAAAGGATAAAGATGATACTGGGCACTCCCCCAAGCTTGGAACAAGCCAAGGGAGTGCCATTACCCCTTGACGATTTAGGCTTGATCTCTTGGTGGTGAAGAAGACTCCTCGTCATCAAATTTCCAAGGCAGAGGCTCCCCATCAACGAAAGAGGATTTGGTTTCCAAGAACCTGAAACTAGCAGCTGAGCTTATGCGTTTGAACCTAGCTTCATACTCACAGTTTTGGTTTTGAAGATCGTAAATTTGCCCTTGTAACTTGGATGTAGTTTACTAAGTGCGAAGATGTTATCCCACAGCTTATCAGTCTCCTTCTTGTGTTCATCAATAAGCTCATCAATGATCTTGTGGTTGATCTCCACTCCGCGCTCTATCATCTTCTGGTACCGGAAAACTTCATGCTCTACTTCTTCTAGCCTAGCCTTCATGTCCCCTTCAACCTTGGGTCCCTTGACATCTTCTCGAACAAGGACTCCATCCACAAGCCGCATCTCTTGAGGGTGCTGCTTCAGCTCATTGATGTATGGGTTGACGACGTTCTTGAAGAAGGTATCCTTCGGGCCCCGGATGAAGACATCTTCTAATCTTGGAGCTAAACCTGGCAGAAACAGCTCGAAAACAAAACTCGACGAAAACACGATATACGGACCTCGGGAGATCCGGGTGATTATATAGCAAAAAGTTTTACGACAAAAGGAAGGTACAGGACGAAACGGGGTCGGAGACGGGCTCCGAGGAGCCCACACGCACCACGGCGCGGCCAGGGTGGGGCCCGCGCCCTGGGGTGGTGTGGTGCCCTCGGGCACCGTTTCCTACCCTTTTCCGACTCATAATTTTCCATATTATATAAAAACAACAAATATTTAAGTTGAAAGTAAATCGCGAACTTTTTCTTACCGAAACTGTTACCTATTCCAAATCAGCTTTGCAGTTGTCTGAATTTGACTTTTTATAAAATCCTCTGGAGTTACCACTTTGATAAATCAACATCTTCATTATAAGAATCTCCAGAAATGTAATGCTTGAGTCTTTGACCATTAACCACTTGTGGTCTGTCCCCATCTAGTGAATTGATTTTAATCGCACCTGAGCGATAGACCTCCTCAATGATATAAGGTCCTTCCCATTTTGAAAGTAATTTTCCTGCAAAAAATCTGAGACGAGACCTATACAATAAAACTTTTTCACCTACGTTAAATTCTCTCTTAAGAATTCTTCTATCATGCCATTGCTTAACTTTCTCTTTAAAGAGCCTAGCATTTTCATAAGCTGCATTTCTCCATTCATCTAAAGAATTCAAATTAAGCAATCTCTTTTTACCGGCAAGTTTAAAATCTCTATTAAGTTCTTTCACCGCCCAATAGGCTTTATGTTCTAATTCTAGAGGCAAATGACAAGCTTTTCCATAAACCATTTTGTAAGGAGACATTCCCATAGGATTTTTATAAGCAGTTCTATAAGCCCACAAAGCATCGTTAAGCTTTTTAGACCAATTTTTTCTAGATTTATTAACAGTCTTTTGCAAAATAGACTTAATCTCTCTATTTGATAATTCTACTTGACCACTTGTTTGGGATGATATGGTGAAGCAATTCTATGATTAACATCATACTTAGCTAGAGTTTTTCTAAAAGCACCATGAATAAAATGAGAACCACCATCAGTCATGAGATATCTAGGCACACCAAACCTGGAAGATAATATCTTTAAGCATTTTTAATGATGTCTCACCATCAGCACTAGAAGTTGGTATAGCTTCTACCCATTTAGTAACATAATCAACAGCAACAAGTATGTGAGTATAACCATTTGAGGAGGAAAAGGACCCATAAAGTCAAATCCCCAACAGTCAAAAGGTTCAATAACAAGAGAATAATTCATAGGCATTTCATTACGTCTACTAATGTTACCTACTCTTTGACATTCATCACATGATAAAACAAATTTTCTAGCATCTCTAAAAAGGGTAGGCCAATAAAAACCTGATTGTAGAACCTTTTGCGCAGTTCTATCTCCAGCGTGATGTCCTCCATAAGCACTTCCATGGCATTTGCTCAATATTTCTTTCTGTTCATACTCAGGAACACATCTTCGCATAATGCCATCTACTCCTTCTTTATACAAATGTGGGTCATCCCAAAAATAATGCCTCAAATCATAAAAGAACTTTCTTCTTTGCTGAGCTGTAAAGGTCGGAGGCAAATACTTGGCAACAATAAATTAGCATAATCAGCATACCAAGGACTTTCGCGTGAGCTTACCTTTATCGCAGCCAATTGTTCATTTGGAAAACTATCATTAACAGGTATAGGATCATCTGAAATGTTTTCTAATCTAGACAAATTATCAGCAACAGGATTTTCAGCACCTTTCCTATCTACAATATGTAAATCAAATTCTTGCAGTAAAAGTACCCATCTTATGAGCCTAGGCTTAGCATCTTTCTTTTCCATAAGGTATCTAATAGCAGCATGATCAGTGTGAATAGTAACTTTTGAATCAACAATATAAGGTCTAAATTTATCACAAGCAAAAACAACTGCTAAAAATTCCTTTTCAGTAGTAGCATAATTCTTTTGAGCGGCATCAAGTGTTTTACTAGCATAATGAATAACATTTAACTTCTTGTCTACCCGCTGTCCAAGAACAGCTCCTACAGCAAAATCACTAGCATCACACATTATTTCAAAAGGTAAAGTCCAATCAGGAGGTTGAACAACAGGAGCTGTGATTAAAGCCTTTTTTAGAGTTTCAAAAGCTTCCTTGCAATCATCATCAAAAACAAAAGGTACATCTTTTTGAAGAAGATTAGTGAGGGGTTTTGAAATTTTAGAAAATCTTTAATAAACCTCCTATAAAACCGGCATGACCAAGAATACTACGGATACCTTTCACATCCCTTGGACAGGGCATTTTCTCGATTGCTTCAACTTTAGCTCTGTCCACTTCAATACCTCTTTCAGAAATTTTGTGCCCTAGGACAATTCCTTCATTAACCATGAAATGACATTTCTCCCAATTAAGAACAAGATTAGTCTCTGATACGTCTCAAACGTATCTATAATTTTTGATGTTCCATGCTATTATTATATCAATTGCTACATGTTTTGGTTACACTTTATATCATTTTTATGCATTTTCTGGGACTAACCTATTAACAAGATGCCACAGTGCCAGTTCCCTGTTTTCTGCTGTTTTTGGTTTCAGAAAATCTATTAAGGAAATATTCTCGGAATTGGACGAAACAAAAGACATCGTCAATAATATCACGAGGAGATCACGGAGTCCAAAGGGGAGTCGGAGCAGACCCACCAGGGGGCCACGCCACACTAGGGCGCGGCCCAGGGTGGGCCCGGCCCCCCTATGGCGTGGTGGCCCCCCTCGGCCACCGACGCCGCCTCTTCGCCTATATATTCTCCGCGACGCGAAAACCCTATTACGGTCGATCATATTCCACGAAAAGTTCCGTCGCGGCCGTCATCGTCAATCTCAGATCGGAGGAGTTCTGAAGCTCTTCCCGGCACCCTGCCGGAGGGGAGATCATCACCGGAGGGCTCTACATCACCATGCCTGCCTCCGGAGTGATGCGTGAGTAGTCCACCCCTGGACTACGGGTCCATAGCAGTAGCTAGATGGTTGTCTCTCTACCTTGTGCCTCCATGTTTAGATCTTGTGAGCTGCCTAACATGATCAAGATCATCTTATTGTAATGCTAGATGTTGTGTTTGCTGGGATCCGATGAATATTGATACCATGTTTATTCAAGTTGTTTATCTATGTGCTCTTGATCTTGCATGCTCTCCGTTGCTAGTAGATGCTTTGGCCAAGTAGATGCTTGTGACTCCAAGAGGGGGTATTTATGCTCGATAGTGGGTTCAGTCTCTAGATATCTGGATCAGTGACAGAAAGGTCTAAGATGGTAGATGTGCTGTTGCTACTAGGGATAAAACATTGGTGCAGTGTCCAAGGGCACTTGTATTGATTACATTACACACTTTACTTCATGCAATAATCTGTTGTTAGCAACTTAATACTGAATAGGATGCGGATGCTGCCTTGAAGGTGGATTATTTAGGCATAGATGCGGTTGGAATAACGGTCTATGTACTTTGTTGTAATGCCCAACTAGATTTCATAGTAGACATCTTGGCATGTATTGCATTGTTATGCCCTCTCTATTTGTCAATTGCCCAGCTGTAATTTGTTTACCCAACATGCTAGTTATCTGTTCTGAGAGAGACACCACTAGTGAACTGTGGACCCTGGTCCAATTTCCTCATACTGTTTACACAACCTGCTGCAATCATCTGTTTCCTGTTACTTGCTGTTTTCCTGCTGTTTTCCACACCATACGTTTAACTCTTTGTTTCTGCAAGACCGGAGAGATTGACAACCTCTCTGTTTCGTGTTGGGCAAAGTTCTGGTTTGTGTCTGTGCAGATTCCACGTTGGTGCAAGCTCCCTAGCGCCAGGGGGAGTCAACATCAACAACCTTCCGATAGATCGTCAAGTCCTACTGGATTGATAACCTTGGGTAGATTTTCAAGGGAAAACTTCTGCTGTCTACATCATAACCTTCCTCTTGGGGTTCACCAACACGTAGCCATCAAGCTGTTTTCTGGCGCCGTTGCCGGGGACTTGGAGGCTATTGGAAAGGGGAGTCTCTCAGTTCCAATCTCTTTACTTTGTTTTTGTCTTGTTTTAGTTTTGTTTTGCTTGCTGTTAAAAATCAAAAACCCAAAAAAAATTAAATTCCTGCATCTAGTTTACTATTTCGGTTGTTACTTGCTTGTTACCATGTCTAGCTCCAGTCCTTTCATTACTGTTTCCCCTTTAGGAGAAATTATTGGGTTTGGACAGGAGAGTGGAGAAACTTTTAAAGGAGCTTGGGAAAGGATGTTAGAACTGCATAGGAAGATGCAACTTAAAATGGACTTAGACATTCTTATTAAACGTTTCTACTTTGGCTTGCTACCTTTATACCAAAATGCTCTAGATACTATGGTGGGGGAGACTTTCTATGAACATGATACAGAAAAAGCCTATAAAATTTTGAATGGACTTGCTCAATTTCCTCAAGAGGATAAGACAGGTGTGCTTACTAGGCTTGATAAAATAGAAGAGTCACTCAAGGACTTAACCTTAGACCACCACATTAAGGAACCACCTCATGTTGAGTTAAAAAATGATTGGGAACCCTTTATTGAAATAAGCATTGGTAGTGAGAAATTTCGTGCCTATTGTGATCTTGGTTCCACAATGTCCATCATGCCTAAGATAGTGTTTGACTTGTTAAAAATTGATGGTATGGTTGATTATCCTGTTTTTCATTTTCATGCTGATGGCACTATTATAAAAAGTGTAGGGATCATTAATGTTGAGATTACTATGCAAAATAAAAATATACCTACAACTTTTATGATCCTTACAAAATCTCCTAGTAATATAGTTTTGGGAAGATCTTTTTTGAAGAGTAATGGGGGATTTATCAATGCAAAATATGGGTTCATGAAGTTTGTTGCACCTATCAACCGAAAGTTTTTCTTCCCAATTAAGAAAGAGGATCCCACCGAAAGAGTGGAGGATTTCAACATTTTTGGCAATACTTGATGCATCTCTTCATGCCTAGCTCAAAGGCATTAAAGAAAAGCACTTCTGGGAGATAACCCATGTTTTTATTTGCTGTTTTATTTTTGTTTTCTTGAGTCAAGGATGCTTGTTTACCTCTGTAGCAACTCCTTTGTATCTTTTATTTGCTGTTTTGTTGTGCCAAGGAGAGTTACTAATGCAAAGTTGGTTTTTATTTTCGGGACTGCATTGGGACAGATTGCTGTTCGTCACCGTTTAATTCAGTAGAAAATCAGAAAAAATCGAAAAATGCTGAAACTTTTTGTGCATGTTCCTGATGATGTTACGCAACTTTCATTATTTCAAAATTTTCATCTGAGCATCGTAAGTGCCTCGAAAAAATTCGTCATTACAGACTGTTCTGGTTTGACAGATTCTGTCTTTTATTTTGCATTCTCTCTTTTACAAGTTTTTAAGTGGTTTCTTTTCGTGTAAAAGTGCCCACTTGAGCCTAGTAACAGTGGCTAATGTTTAAAATAGTTGGCTTGTGAGTTTTGTCTTTGCTAGAACTTTGAAGTATTATCTTTTAGTGCACTAACCTGCTAATGAGAAAAGCTGTTAAGTTTTGGTGTGAAGGAAGTTTTCAAGTGTTGATAGAGGAGAATGATATTACATGATCAAGAAGAGTGAAGAGCTTAAGCTTGGGGAGGCTTACCTCCCCAGCATATTTCAAGAAGACTCAAGCATCTAAGCTTGGGGATGCCCAAGGCATCCCCTTCTTCATCTACAAATTATCAGGTCATCTCTAATGGTGCTATATTTTTATTGCTTCATGCTAGTGTACTCTTCCTTGGAGCGTCAGTGTGTTTTTGTTTTCAGTTTGTTTTGTTTTGTTTGCTGTGCTATACTTGTTGGATCCTAGCATTCATGTTTGGGAGAGAGACACGCTCCACTTTTTCATTAGAATACTCTTGTGCTTCACTTATACTTGTTGAGTATTCCTGTCTAGTTGCTGTTATTGCTGTTAGCTCTCAGTTTTTCATGTATCTCTTGTTAGAGCTTTCAGTTTCTTTTGAAGAAAGTACTCTCTTGCTTCACTTATATCTGTTTGGAGAGTTGTCAAATAAGTTGATTGGTGTTTGGTTGGACCAGAAAAATGCTATGCATGTGGTAGTGGTATAAAATGCTTACATGAATCTTTTTAGATCGTTGTCTTGAGTAATTTGATGCTTGCCAATTGTTTTGAGCTGTCAAGTAATTAATGTTTAAGCTTGTGCATCATGTAAGTAATGGCTATTAATGAAGAACTACTATAAGGATTTTCTGCTATAATAATCTGTTGCATAATTGGAAGTCCATAGTAGTCTAGATAATTTTTGGATGAAGGCTATGTGTTAACAAGGAAGACAGTGGGAGTCTATGGTTCGTCAAACCTTGTGTTTTATGTACACTCTTGCTATTCCAGTTGATAATGATGTTTGCTTATAATAACCTTGCTAGCCTAAACTCTGTACTAAGAGGGAATGCTTCTTGTACATCCAAAACCTTGAGCCAAATCCATGCCACCTGTGTCCACCATACCTACCTATTATGTGGTGTTTTCACCATTCCAAGTAAATTTCTTCATGTGCTATCTACTAACTACTCAAAACTGTTACATTTCCTTTTTGTGTCACTACTTGAAAAGCTCATAAGGACGTAGTAGTGAGATTTGTCATCTTCCATGCTAATTAATTTACAAGGATTGGCAGCTTCATCTGCTTCTCCACCTTTTATTTTGCATTAAAGAGCTGGTTAGTCCACCCTATAAATAAATAAATAGACACTCCTCCATGGTGAATGTTGGTGGGCACCCGAGGATTCGGTTAGCCATGGTTTGTGGAAAGTAAATGGTTGGGAGGAGTGTCACCAATAAGTGCTTGTTACAAGTGCAGTCCTAAAAACTCTCGGAACCGCTCTAAAAGTTAGTTAGCCATGGAAGATGACAAGTACCTGCTATTTGATTTGTTGACACCTGTATACACCATTACCTTACAAAACAATATTTTATGCTCTCTATATGCCTTCGGGAACTACAGCTCTAGCACATGATGTTAATCCCTGCTTCCCTCTGCGAAGGGCCATTCTTTTACTTTTATGTTGAGTCAGTTTTCCCACTTCTTTCTGTCTACTTAAGCAAACATCATTGTCAACTCCAGTATAACAGTTTTTACATAACTTTGTGTTTGGTTGATCATATTCTTTGCATTGACATTATCTATATGATATACATGTTGAAAGTTGAAGCAAAAGCTGAAGCTATTATCTTCCTTTGTGTTGATACAAACACTTTCATGTTGAAATTATTGCTGCTGTGAACTAACTATTATGTTAGACTATTATATCTCTAAATGTTTTATAGTATTATTCATGAAAGTTTGCACTTGTGTGATCACTTATGTTTACTCTTTATTTACTTGCTTGCAAACTATAGACCATTGGCTTGGATCACTTCATTCAGATCATGTGCATTACATTGTTATTTGATCAAAGATTGTGTTGGTAGCATGTCACTTCAAAAATTATCTTTTTTATCGTTTACCTACTCGAGGACGAGCAGGAACTAAGCTTGGGGATGCTTGATACGTCTCAAACGTATCTATAATTTTTGATGTTCCATGCTGTTATTATATCAATTGCTACATGTTTTGGTTACACTTTATATCATTTTTATGCATTTTCTGGGACTAACCTATTAACAAGATGCCACAGTGCCAGTTCCCTGTTTTCTGCTGTTTTTGGTTTCAGAAAATCTATTAAGGAAATATTCTCGGAATTGGACGAAACAAAAGACATCGTCAATAATATCACGAGGAGATCACGGAGTCCAAAGGGGAGTCGGAGCAGACCCACCAGGGGGCCACGCCACACTAGGGCGCGGCCCAGGGTGGGCCCGCGCCCCCCTATGGCGTGGTGGCCCCCCTCGGCCACCGACGCCGCCTCTTCGCCTATATATTCTCCGCGACGCGAAAACCCTATTACGGTCGATCATATTCCACGAAAAGTTCCGTCGCGGCCGTCATCGTCAATCTCAGATCGGAGGAGTTCTGAAGCTCTTCCCGGCACCCTGCCGGAGGGGAGATCATCACCGGAGGGCTCTACATCACCATGCCTGCCTCCGGAGTGATGCGTGAGTAGTCCACCCCTGGACTACGGGTCCATAGCAGTAGCTAGATGGTTGTCTCTCTACCTTGTGCCTCCATGTTTAGATCTTGTGAGCTGCCTAACATGATCAAGATCATCTTATTGTAATGCTAGATGTTGTGTTTGCTGGGATCCGATGAATATTGATACCATGTTTATTCAAGTTGTTTATCTATGTGCTCTTGATCTTGCATGCTCTCCGTTGCTAGTAGATGCTTTGGCCAAGTAGATGCTTGTGACTCCAAGAGGGGGTATTTATGCTCGATAGTGGGTTCAGTCTCTAGATATCTGGATCAGTGACAGAAAGGTCTAAGATGGTAGATGTGCTGTTGCTACTAGGGATAAAACATTGGTGCAGTGTCCAAGGGCACTTGTATTGATTACATTACACACTTTACTTCATGCAATAATCTGTTGTTAGCAACTTAATACTGAATAGGATGCGGATGCTGCCTTGAAGGTGGATTATTTAGGCATAGATGCGGTTGGAATAACGGTCTATGTACTTTGTTGTAATGCCCAACTAGATTTCATAGTAGACATCTTGGCATGTATTGCATTGTTATGCCCTCTCTATTTGTCAATTGCCCAGCTGTAATTTGTTTACCCAACATGCTAGTTATCTGTTCTGAGAGAGACACCACTAGTGAACTGTGGACCCTGGTCCAATTTCCTCATACTGTTTACACAACCTGCTGCAATCATCTGTTTCCTGTTACTTGCTGTTTTCCTGCTGTTTTCCACACCATACGTTTAACTCTTTGTTTCTGCAAGACCGGAGAGATTGACAACCTCTCTGTTTCGTGTTGGGCAAAGTTCTGGTTTGTGTCTGTGCAGATTCCACGTTGGTGCAAGCTCCCTAGCGCCAGGGGGAGTCAACATCAACAACCTTCCGATAGATCGTCAAGTCCTACTGGTCCGATTAACCTTGGGTAGATTATTCAAGGGAAAACTTCTGCTGTCTACATCATAACCTTCCTCTTGGGGTTCACCAACACGTAGCCATCAGTCTCCTCACATCTCTGCAAAACTTTATCAAGATTGTGCAAGCAATTATCAAAGGAAGTTCCGTAGACGGAAAAATTGTCCATGAATACTTCCACAATTTCTTCACTAAAACCATGAAAAATAGCAGACATGCATCTTTGGAACGTAGCAGGAGCATTACACAAACCAAAAGGCATACGTCTATAAGCATAAGTTCCATAAGGACAAGTAAAAGTAGTTTTCTCTTGATCTTGTGCTTTAACAGCAATTTGTGAGAATCCAGAATAACCATCAAGGAAACAAAATGAGTTTTCTTAGACAATCTTTCTAACATTTGATCAATAAAAGGCAAAGGATAATGATCTTTCTTAGTTACTTTATTGACCTTTCTAAAATCAATGCACATCCTATACCCAACTACTACTCTTTGAGGAATAAGTTCATCATTTTCATTTGGCACAACTGTAACTCCTCCTTTCTTAGGGACACAATGCACGGGACTTACCCATCTACTATCAGCTATAGGATAAATTATTCCAGCATCAAGAAGTTTCAATACCTCATTTCTTACCACTTCTTTCATCTTAGGGATTAAGCGACGTTGATGCTCAACAACAGGTTTTGCATCAGGTTCAATATTAATGGCATGTTGACATATAGTAGGATAAATCCCCTTTAAATCATCCAAAGTGTATCCCATAGCTCCTCGATGTTTCTTCAATACCCCTAATAGCCTTGCTTCTTCGTTACCTGAAAGTTTAGAACTAATAATAACAGGATATATTTTCTTTTCATCAAGGTACACATATTTAAGATTATCAGGCAAAGGCTTTAAATCGAAGACAGGATCTTCCTTAGGAGGCGCTGAAGTACCCAAGTCTTCCACGGGCAAATTATGCTTAAGTATTGGTGGTTGACGAAGAAAGACATCGTCAATCTCATTCCTTTCCTCCATAAATACCTCACTTTCGTGTTCCTCCATGAATTGCTGCAAGGCATTGTTAGGAGCAACAGCAATAGAGGCAAGTTGTTCAATTGCTAAATTCTCATTAGGTAATTCAGTTTCATAAAGACTTTTACCAAACTTAGAAAAATTGAATTCATAAGCTTCTCCATCAAATTTAGTATAGATTTTCTCTTTCCTACAGTCTATAATTGCACCACATGTATTTAGGAAGGGTCTACCAAAAATAATGGGACAAGTTTTACTAGCAGCAGAACCAAGTACTAGAAAATCAGCAGGGTATTTAGTCTTACCACATAAAACTTCAACGTCTCTCACAATACCAATTGGAGAGATAGTTTCTCTATTAGCCAGCTGAATAACCACATCAATATCCTCAAGTTCACAAGGACCAATTTCATGCATAATTTCTTTATAAAGATCAAAAGGAATAGCACTAGAACTTGCACCAATATCACATAATCCATAATAGCAATGTTCTCCTATTTTGACTGAAAGCACAAGAACACTTGTTTTCCTAGCTCTACTAGGATGTGAAACAATATTAGAGGCATCTTCACAAAAGATAATATGTCCTCCTTCTACATTTTCAGTTACCAAATCCTTTACTATTGCTATTGTGAGTTCAACCGCTATTTGTTCAGCAGGTTCTAAAGCTTTCTTTGCATTTTTATTAACCACACTAGCTATGATAGAATGTTCCTTAATTTTAACAGGAAAAGGTGGTTTCTCAATATAAGGTTCTGGCAAGATGCGATCAACAGTATGAACTTCAATGCTTTTAATATTGGCAAAATTAGTATTATCTTTGTAAGGCAAATGATACTTATTACAACTTTCTTTAGGAACATCTAGATAAGAGGCAAAAGCCTTGTAACAGTTTGCAATAACTTGAGAATCAAGACCATACATATCATAGAGATTACGAAAATTATCAGTATTCATAAAAGCTTTAATGCATTCGTAATCATACTTTATACCTGATTCAATACCTTTGTTGTTCTCCCATCCTTCAGTATTTTCCTCAATCCGATCAAGAAGGTCCCATTTAACTTCCTCTTTGTTACGTGTAAATGATCCAGCACAAGAGGTATCCAATAGAGTTTTATCACGAAGAGAAAGCCTTGCATAGAAGTTATCAATAACGACATTACCAGGAAGCTCATGAATGGGGCATTTGAGCATTAATGATTTCAATCTCCCCCACGCTTGGGCAATACTCTCTCCATCATGAGGCCAAAAATTATATATATGATTCCGATCTTGATGAATTTCACTTGGAGGATAAAATTTAGAATAAAAGAGAGGCACAATTTCCTCCCAGCCAATAGAACGGCCATTCTTCAGCATCCTATACCATTTTGCAGCTTTACCTGTCAACGATATAGAGAACAATTTCTTCTTGACCTCTTCCATTGAAATACCTGCACACTTGAACAACTCGCATAATTCATGAATAAATAGCAAATGATCCCCAGGAGGGACAGTTCCATCTCCTGCATAGCGGTTATTCGTAACACGTTCAACAATTTTCATAGGTATTTTAAATGGAATTACTTGATCAGGTGGTTCCTCTTCTACTACCGTAGCAGTGGTAGTAGTATTTCCAAACAGGGATTCAAATGGAGATCTCTCCATGATAAAATAAAGCAGCAAGCAGAAATAAAAACAGCACCTACAGTAAAAGTTTCCCTTACCAATTCCACTCACCAATATCGCTTCACTCCCCGGCAACGGCGCAAGGAAATAGTCTTGATGACCCACAAGTATAGGGGGTGTATCGTAGTACTTTCGATAGATAAGAGTGTCGATCCCAACGAGGAGCAGAAGGTGCTGACAAGGAGTTTCGGTAAAGGTTTCACTGTAAATACTAGCAGACAAGTTTTTAGGGGTTTTTGATATTGCAGGTAAATAAAATACGAGTAAATAAAAGACAGTAAAAATAATTGCAGCGAGTGGCCCAATCCTTCTTAGAGCAAAGGACAAGCCGGTTGGTTTACTTATGATGACCAAATGTTCTTGAGGACACACGGGATTCTAGTATATGCTCATGGGGCAACCCTCGTTTCTGAAACTCTGTCACATGTACATAAGCGGCGACTTCTCCAAAATGTTTACCATTTTTAGTTAGTAAGTCCATCATGCTTCACTGTTTAGCTCTGTATACTCTTGCCACAAGGTATGGACGATCTTGTGGCAGCTGTCCAGGCACCAATTCCTGAGTTATCTCCTCCCAGTAGGGATTGCATGTCATCGTGATAAAATAGTCAGGTTTACCCCACCGCTGAACTATTGCCATCGCATCCAGGAACCTCCGCTGCATGTCACGGTCACCACCAGGAAATGTACGTGGAAGCACAATTCTCTTGCCAATCCGATCACCGCGTGACTCGCCGGCAATGATAGTGTCAACAAGACCCTATATTTTAGAGACAATTCGCCAGTTAGTATAAATTATTGAGAACAAATTGTGGCGGCTAAAATTTAATTGTATTAGCCGTTACCTGGTAGAGATCAGCACGTATAACTTTCTGATTTTCTGGCTTTGAGTACCAGTCCAGTCTCATTGTCTCGATCTTTATGTACATGTCAACAGCCCACTGTTGGAAAAGGCGCCCTCCGAACAATATGATGTTAAAGAGCTTCTTTCGAACCTGCAACTTGAAGCAATAGTATTCCCTTGCGCTAACAAATTTCCTAGATTGCGTTGCACTCATTTCATTGTCACCAAAATCCTCATCTGGGTTATCCTCATTGTCATCTAAAAATTGATTATCAACATAAATATTAGTACCTACATGATTCTCCATTTTTTGAATTTAATGAATGGTACAGGACCAAAACCTGGGGGTTCAAAAGTGGTTTGGTCTTCATGTCGTGCGGTATGGTCATCTTGGCCTCTACCCGATGGCATGTCGGTGGGTTGGTTTCGCTGTACAAAATTATCATCTGAAAGGTGGGGCATTGATTAGTTTCCATTTAATTAAAAAGTTCATAGATAAATATTGAACATCATACCTGTTTGAAAATCGGAGGGTTGGTTTCGCTGTACAGAATTATGTTGGCGGTATGGTCTGGTCTGGTCTTCATGTCCAGCGGTATGGTCATATTGGCCTATAGGAATGTTATCATCTGAAAGGTTTTTGCATTGATAAGTTTCCATATAATTTGAAAATACACTGAGAATAAATAATGAACATCATACCTGTTGGAAAATCATAGGCTTGATTTGGCTGTGCAGAATTATCTGCTGCATCTTGCGTCGTGCCATCAGGGGCCCGAAGATATGGCATCCAACAGTTCCAACCGGTCTCCCCACGCGGTAAGTATAGTGGATATGACAATGGGTCGTAGCACCCGTAGTATGCTCTAATATAAAGTGGACGGTCACCTTTTCCATACACGATAACACTCCTATCAAAGCAATTTTGTGGGTCGCTCCCTTCAACCCATATTGCTGCAACCTGAGAAGCAGTTGGGGCATTATACCTTCTTTGATCAAGTTTGATATCTGTGTTCAGTACAATCTTATATTCATCTAGATTTGGAACAGCACCAAGGCTTTTAAAAACTTGAGCATAAGGGTTTCTCTCTAGTATTGTCAGAATCCTCCGTATGAGATCCAGGCGCAGATTTGGAAACCTCTTAATTCTATGAAACAAATTTTCATCTGTATCATCAATATATAGCTGCAAATGTCGAGGCCCATTATCAGCAGACACCAGATCATCAAGAGCATGGTACAAACCCCCACACGCATGAAAGGTATATACACCGGTTCCTGCCGCAGTGCTGACTCGACGATCAAGTATGACTCCAAGGCTTGTGAATGAGAAGTGGGAATTGAAATACCGTATATTATCTCTAAAATACTTGGCATCCTCATCAACTTGACTTGTGAACAACCGTTTCAAGTCTTCAGGAACCTCTGGAGTCGCAATATCCACTTTCCCCTTTCTGCAACAGAATGCAGGCCCTTCGTATTGAAACCGCAATGCTCCACAGTGACGACGGTCGGGTGTTTTTCTGAGGACATGATGTTTTTTGGGCAGATTCATGTAAATCCTGTCATGAGGATCATTATTTGGAGTTCTGTTAGCATGGTGACGTTCCACTCGAATGGTTTCAAATTCCACATCTGCAAGTAAAATGAGATTTGCAATAATTAGGCTTATTTACACAAACCACAATAAGAATTTATATTTGCATTAGTGAATCATGATAGCAATGATGTACCTTGTTGAGCAAATATCCTAGCTTCATCATCAGGGTCAATGTCTCCATCTGCTCCAAGATTTTCGTCTCCCAAGCCGTCTAGACGGCAGTGATTTACTTTAGTACACAATACCCCTAATACATAGATAAGAGAAACTTAACATGACCTTGTGTGCGTACCATCAATGTTTATCGTGTTGACATCAGGTTCCAGAATTCCAAATTCATCTTCACCGTGGTCGTTGCCTGTTAACAATACACAGAACATAATATGTATAAGTAGCAGCTCAGAACTGAAGTTATATTAATAACAGGAGCATAGTATTCAATGAAGAAGTCATAGGTATACCAATAGTACCTATTGGATTATGATTAGTTTGGTTCGGAACTGGGGACGGTTCCAATATAATGGAGTGAGGCTTATGTTGGTTGTGTTGTGGTTCACTGTCGCCACAAACCGGCTCTGAACCTGATTTAACATTGATCAGGGTTGATAGTTGAGAAATAATAATAGAGAAAAATAATGAATACACTAACCGTGCTTTTCAGCAATGCATTCTGGGATCCATGTGTCGAGGAATGTATTGCTTTGCGGGTTGTGAACCCCTGATGGCCGTGTGAGGGGCACTGCATTGTGTTGGAAAAACGACGGGGTTTAGGTTAGTGCTGATTATAGTGGTATTGTTGGGAACCCATAAACCCCCTCAAACGACATTACCTTGTGTGCTATCGGTTATGAGGGATGAAATTGTTTGTGGGTCAGTACCAAAAGCGTGAACAACATCTCTCTTTCGTCTTGAATTTTGCTGCATCTGGTAGGAATCATTCCTATGCAGCCATTGATCATCATCGTCCTCATAAATATTTTCCTTGTCCAATATGAGTTGTGACGGTCGTAATGAATTTGATATCACCCCATCTGCACATATTCTCTGCTGCAATTGTGTGACAGCTGACTGTCCGGTAGCTGGTGTATATGACATCATGTTATACACAGGTGTCATATCTTGCAATGTGTGTGTTCCATCTTCTAGGCCCTTGCTTTCGGCAGTGGCCTTTTTTTTTCTGTTGGTAGGCTTCGCGTCGTCTCTTATTAATCTCATCTTTATTTTGTGAATAATGCTCTCTAGCCCTCAGTCTTTTTAGTTCTTTTGGGTCTGCATATACGACACAGTTTAGCATGTTAACAAACTTCCCAAGCATGCATTAGGCATAATTCTCATGAGCAGGTACCTGGTTCTGGGGTGTTTTCCTCATTGGGAAGTTTGTTATGTTCACGGGACTGTCGTCGTTTAGCTAGTATCTCATCTCTATTTAGTGCATACCGTTCTTTGTCCCGCTGCCTCCTCAATTCCTTTGGGTCTGCAAGGATTACAGCAACGGTTTAGAACTATAGGCGACAAGTGCGCTCTGAGTGTACTTTTTTGATGATCTACTTACCCAAGGCTTGACCGTTGCTCATATCTTGGAACGGGGTGCGTGCACCATTAGGAGTGTGATTGTTGCTTCTATCTCGGAGCGGGCTGCGTGCACCATTCGGATTGGAAGATGCCATACTTGCGAAATAGTCAAAATATTAGATACCTTTTGGAATATGGCACCAACAAAATCGAAATGCATATTTTGAGATGCTTAATCGTCATTTATTTTGGCCAACCAGCAGCAAATGTACCCATCTATAAATTGATGATCTAAATGTTCTCTTTTTGTGTGTCTATGTGCAGTCCCAAAAGGTGTGACCAATATATTACAGGATTTAATTGTTAGCTCCTCCCCGACTGCCGCTACCCAGCAGCTTAGTTCTGGAAATTTTGAAGGTGCGTACTGATGCATCTTCTCATTGTATGATCTGTTACAGTGCATCGTGTTTATGTATATATCCAACCATGGTAGTGATTGTGGGAATTGGATATATACTTTTCTGTTAACTGACGAAAACAATTTGGTATGTCTTCTTTCCATTGTATTTATCATTTTGGGAGAAACATGTGTTTAGCTGGATTAGTACATGAAAGCTATACCTCAAACTTACATAAGTTGCATTTTGACTTAGTATCAGTGTCATTCAATGGTTTTGCCTATGATTTGCTAGCTTAATCTGTTGACTTCATCAATTAGTTGCTAATTGCTGCCTTTTGATGAAAATTGGCTGGTTGTTGCTTGTTGTCTCCTTGGGTTAAGTAGTACCCTCTCTAACAATTGAGCTCAGAGTAGTACACTCTCTAACAATTAACAATTAAATAGATGCATCATGTGCTGAACTTTTTTGCAACATTGGTGGAAAGAATATCTTTTCCTGGAACTAAATCATCGGGTGCATGTGTCTTATAGAGAATTTCCACCAACACGCCTGTTAAATTCATGTGGAACTAAATCACTGCGTGCATGTGTCTTATAGAGATTCTAGGGCAAGACACGAATATAGGTTATGCAGAGATTGCACTTTTTAGATTGCAAAATTATTCTTTTGAGAATGGTACAGGTCATACATAAGCAATTTACATAGGTATGATATTGCACCTGGCGACGGTGAGGAGGCGATGGTCGTCGAGATCGCTGGTTGCGCTTGCCGGCGCCGGCGCAGGACTGACAACGTCAATGGAGGCGGCGGCGGCAAACTGAGATGCAGCGGCGCTGGCGCATGGTAGGGAGCTGCGGCGTCAATGGCGGCAAAAATCTGGAGCGAATGCAAAAAAAAACTGGACGTCTGTCTCACCTGGAGGCAATTGATTATTTCCGTAATTATCGTCTTAATTAAGCATGCCCTTAATTGATCATTGAATAACATTTTGGAGCGATCCTTCCTAACTTATGCGTCCAGGTCATTGTCGTCCTAATTAAGCAGGCCCTTAATTGAGGGATCTTTTTTTTAGATGAATTGCGTCTGCTGGTTTTCGTCTTTCGTCTGCTCAAAAACGTTCCACCAGGCAAAATTGCTAGATGCACACACGAAATAGGTGGGACGAATATGGACCATTGGATGTAATCAAGTGGGCCTGATTGTTATGTGGAAGTAAATCTGTGTACATCTTTTGGGGTGGCCGTAGCAAAGAAAAGTTTGCTTGTTTAATAGTAGTGTAGATTCTGAAAAAAAACTAAAAAAATTTACATAGTGGGTGCAGCTGCACCCTAGAGCCAAATCGCCGTGTCCGTATATTCGCTCATTTTAATCCGTATATAGTCCGCATTGCAATATTTAAAACATCTTATAATTAGAAAACAGGGGCATGGGAGTACGATAAAAATAAAAATAGTACAAATGAGGTGCAGTAGACACTAGACGAGATCAATTTCATAGACAGCCGTGGAGTGGGGAAAAAAATATGACGGGCAGCCGACATGACACTTTAAATAGCCCAATTACGTTTCGGCTGGTCCCGGTGAACGGCAAGTGACAATGGTATCTACGGCCCATCACTGATAAACACCTCCAGTGACGAGCAAGCACTACCTCCCGAACACTTTTTTTTGTGCGGGGCTACCTCCCGAACACGTTTAAAAAGAGTATATTCACAACGATATTTCTAGGTCTCACAAGAATCTCAAATAAAGCATACAACTACGTAACATTTTATACGCATGCAAGAAGTTTCCACAATCTTTTCTCTATTTTGAAACTTCAGGAAAAAAGAGCTATTTTTCGTTTAAGTCTCTTAGGAGGACGGGCTCAATGGAGCCCTTTTTATTTTTTAATCGACAAATTTTTTTTCACAAAAAATCACTAAAAGTTCTAGATGTTGATAATGATGTATTTACGGTGCTGCAAATTTTTAGTTCCAAATAGTTTGTATTTCGACCTACAAATGACAAATCCTGACAAATCTCATTTATTTCAAATTTTGCACTATTCACTCTATCTAGAAATTTTTCATTTGCACACAACTGAAAATACATACTATTTTGTATTGGTTTTTTGCACACTGATAGAGATCATTGTTTACATCAAGATTTTTGTTCCATAATTTTTGAAACTTAAAAATATTGTTTTTGAGTTTTCACAAAAGGGCTTCAAGTAACCCGTCCTCTAAAATGATGCACATATTTTTTTTCATTTTCACATCCACAATTTCTTTATAGTTAGATATATATTTTGACCAACATTTTGGATATACGTAAAAAACATGTCTCAACTAAATCTTTTTTTTTTGAAATTTTATGAAACTCAAATTTAACATTTCTTTTTTTTTTGCAACTGAGCACACCAAGTGATTGAGTGACACAAACTACATTCAAAGGGGAAAACCGGTAAATCCCGTTAACAAACATAGTTCACCAAATGGTGTATATGAAGTAGTGCCACTAGTACATAACCTGCTATTTGTACTACCGCCCTCAATCAAATTTTCCTTCGGTAGAGTGTGGCGGACCCAAAAAGAGCTGTCCCCACTCTTTTTTTTATTTTTCAAGATACATATTTAGGATTTTAGAATTTAAAGTATAAATGCCCATGTCAATCGTTGTGTCCCCCACCAAATATTTTCTCTAGGTCCGCCCCATCTTCGGCATGTAGTGAAGTTTAGCTAATACTCCATGCTACTGCAAGCCGTTTCAAAATTATGTGTGAAAATGATGACCTTAGTTGGTTTCACCTCTTTAACACTTGTCGGCTCACATATAGAAATCGTCTCTAATACCGTAGTCCCCGAGTTGGCTGTAGAACAGAAATCACCTCCAGTATAAAGAACCTTCCATTGGTTCCTATTGGAATAATTCTAAGTGCCAACTGGTTACAACATGTATACCTGTTGATTGTTGTTGTGAAACCGGCTGTATCGGCAAATCAAAGTTTAGTTTTACTTCTGTTTTGTAGAAACACGGTCAAAATAATATGAAGAACTGTAACAGATGGAAGAAACTTATATGGAAAGCAACTATGCTGAAAAAATAAATCAATTCAGCATGTTCACCATTGATCGCTTGCTTAACTTTGTAATAGAAAGCAATTAAAGTGAAAAAAGAATGCAAAATGTCCATAGAACCTTTTCCTCAATCTATCTTTTTATTCAAGTTCGCGTCAAAAGTTTATTCGTGCTTAGTTGGGAATATAGGACCCGACCGGCGATATGATTGAAACAACCCGAAACGACACCTTGTCAGCTATTATTTGACCAAAACACCTTTTTGTTAAAAATAATTCGAACGAGGAGTGATAGAGGGACTTCAAACCGTTGACCTCAACCAAGCAGATTTCTTTTTTTTCCTTTGTGAAAGTTTAAAAACTATAGATCTGTAGTCCGACAGGAGTAGAAACAAGGTGACGGTAATCGAACAGTTGACCTCACACTCAAGCAGGTCACGAAAAAAGCCCAGAACCAAGTTTACCCAACTCGTTTGGTGAAATAATGACGAAGTACAACATACATTAGCTTAAATGCACATCAAATTGATGGTTTCGTTGTTTTTGTTGAACCGGCTGAGCCAGTCTGATCGAAGAACTTATGACCTAGTCCATCGACCAGTTCACTCATCGGTCTAATTTTGTATACTATGGTTCTTTTATACCTCGTATTTACAATGATGGTACAGAGAAAATCATTCGAGACGTTTATTTTTTTATTTTTGAAAGTTTATCCCGATTGTCCACTCTCAGTAGAATTTGGGTAAAATATTTACATTTTAGTTGCCGGTAGGAATATGTCTCGCTGGGAGTATTGTGAAGAGTATGCGCTTACATTGTGAATTTTATCTGGAGTATGCGTTTAGAGACTTTAAGCTAATTGTGTAGCCGTTTTCCGGCTTAAAAAAAAGGTGTAGATGTGCAAATTGGTGTGCAAGTTGTAAACAACTACGGAGTACACCTACTATCTAAACACTACGCTGGCATCAGCGGCAGGCCGAGGTCCAGGCCGTCACCTCCTAAGTCCTAAATCAGGATTAGCATGCTGACATCAGCGGCTGACGACGTGGCTCGATCAGCATGTTGTAGGCGTGAGATAATCTCAAGGACTGGAAGGAATCCAACGCTTTGGATTAGTTCTCACGCGTCACCAAAGCTTTGTAGTTGTGAGAAATTTAGTGGCACAAACCGAATATCCCCAAATAATCAATTAATGTGCCCTATTCAATCGTTGATCTCTCGATGAACTTGTAGCTGAAAGAGACTAGGGTTAAAAAAGTGGAATGCTTCAACTAATCTCTTCCTCAACTTGTAACAGAAACTTACTGGTCCGATGATTTAAACTATGCTTTCAACGGTTATTTCTTAACCTTGTGTTGACATGGATGGCATATAGAAAAGTTTTGAAGAAGTATATATTGATTTGTTTTTTTTTCAAAATTGAAGAACTTTATATTGATAGCCCTCTACTCTAATAATAGCCGAGTATTACCACTTCACTATTCAAAATATCTAAATTCTAGTTGTTGCGCAGGACTATGTCTCGCAATGAATACTGTGCAAGAGTATGCGTTTACACTGCGAATTTCATGAGACGCCTTTAGAGACTCATGTACTTGTGAGGAAAGGGTATAGACGTGCAAACTGGTATGCACGGTGTAAATACCTAAGGGGTGCTAAAATATATAAACTAGCCTCTTTTTCACTAGTTCGGATTTTTGATTTAGTTGACAAACGCATAGATTTAATATGGTATCAGAATCAGGTGGTCTCAATTTAAGACCCGGCCAACACAATATTAAACCTAAAACTTCAAATACAAAAATCTGCGTGTTTCTTTACTATTGAATGTTCTAGCAGCCTGACGTGGATTTCTTTTTAGCACGTGCCGACCCCTAATATTACCACTTCTTTGATTTAAAATTATTTAAATGCTAGTGGCTCCATACGAATGCGTCTCACTGCAGATAAAGTAAGAGATCATGCGTTTACACTACGTATTTTGAGAGATAATATTGGAAATTTAAGCCAATTATGTAGACGTGTAAATTTGTGTACCACGGTGTAAACACCATGGTGACGATGTCGAACGTGTCAACACAAGGGCGTCAGCAGTCAGCACTAGGTGTCGTAAGTGAGTATGCACATGTGCTCCAGCACCTTGAATCTTTCAACGGCGGTAATTGAAAAGTCTTGTAAATTTGGTATAGAGGATGGCTAAGTTTTGGCATGCTCCATGATTTGATGGCAATAGTTGGATAAGAACTATCTACACCTCTCCGAGTCTTAGCTTGCAGCAGTTCTACTATCTTTGGGTTAAACCTCGTCGAGGGTACGGGCGCCATTTGTATTTTGTTAAACCTTCTCCCTATTTAGTGAATGGAGCAAAACTTTTGGCCGGTTTCAAATAAATACATTTTCGTGGGTGTATTAATTTGCCAAGTGGACTTGTCCCTACCTGTATATAAACCCACGGGGCTGCTAGAATTTCCAATACAACAAGAACCTCACTTCTCTCCACGAACATAATTGAAGTCCAGCAATCTGTGCACAATGAAGGACCTATTAGTGATGCTAGGCTGCTTTCTCTTCCTAGCGATCTTGTTCGCCGGGCCAACCACCTCGGCGACCCTGCGCGCTGACCTGACGCATGTCGACAGCGGCCGCGGGTTCACCAAGCGCGAGCTGCTCAGCCGGATGGTTGCGCACGAGCGGCCAGCCTCGGCGCCAGCGCTCAGGCGGCCACCGCGCCTGTGGCCCGCGGAACCACCGGGAAAAAGGATGCCGATTCCGAATACCTCATCCACTTTGGCATCGGCACGCCAAGCCCGCAGCCCGTGGCGCTGACGCTGGACACCGGCAGCGACCTTATCTGGACGCAGTGCGCTTGCACGGCCTGCTTTGAGCAGCCCTTCCCGGTTCTCGACCCCTCCACCTCCGCCACCTCCGCTAACGTTTCATGCAGCGACCCTATCTGCAGCGCGCAGGGGGGGCTCCCGGCCAATGGGTGCAGCGTCAAGGAGAACCTGTGCCTCTACGGCTACATCTACGGCGACAAATCGATCACGATAGGACAGATCATCGAGGACACCTTCACCTTCAGCGGCTCGGACACGGACGTCACCGTACCCAGCATCCGTTTTGGCTGTGGCAGAAACAACAGCGGCATCTTCAAGTCGAACGAGTCCGGCATCGCTGGCTTCGGCCGCGGGCCCCTGTCGCTGCCGTCGCAGCTCAATATCAGCATGTTCTCGTATTGCTTCACGACCATAGTAGAGCCCGGGAGCACCACGGTGTACCTGGGCACGCCGGACAACCTCGGAGCCAACCTCCAATCCACCCCATTCGCACCAAACCCTGCGGGCGGGAGCAGCTCGTGGTACTACCTTTCGCTCCAAGGCATCACCGTCGGCAAGACTCTGCTGCCGATCGACGCGTCGGTGTTCTCACCCAAGGCCGACGGCTCCGGCGGGACGATCATCGACTCCGGCACGGGCATCACCTCATTCCCGCAGGCTGTGTTGCAGAGCCTCCAGGAGGCTTTCGTGTCACAGGTGCCCCTGCCCGTCGCCAACTTCTCGGAGGCCCTGGCATGTTATGCTTCTCCACAGCGGGGGCAGCGGACCCGAAGAACGTGACCATGCCGAAGCTGATCCTCCACCTGGAGGCTGGAGGGCGCCGACTGGGACCTTCCGAGGGAGAGCTACGTGCTAGATGTCGCGGACGACAGCGGCCCCCTACTGTGCGTGGTGATCGGTTCATCGGGAGAGACCAACACGACGATCATAGGCAACTTCCAGCAGCAGAACATGCACATCGTCTACGACCTGGAGGCCAATAAGATGGTCTTCGCACCCGCGAGCTGCGATTCATTGTGACTGAATCACATGCATGTGCATGCGCCGATGCGTGTGTACAGTTCTATCTACGTACTGAGTACTGCTTGCACTACTAGAAAATGCCTCTCCGCCGAGTGATCTCGGCTTCGCCGAGTGCTAAAACGCGGGGGCAACTCGGCGAAGACACCTATGCCGACGCAGGACAAACCAAACTCGGCGCAGCGGTGACCACTCGGCAAAAACGCACTTCGCCGAGACAATACGATCCCAGTACTCGGTGAAGA
The DNA here is from genome assembly GCA_947311845.1 of Poa pratensis. Classification (NCBI taxonomy): domain Eukaryota; kingdom Viridiplantae; phylum Streptophyta; class Magnoliopsida; order Poales; family Poaceae; genus Poa; species Poa pratensis. The sequence continues at coordinate 36,993,763 of CAMZMU010000044.1, read as the reverse complement.
CCATTTTCTCGGCAACGACCACAAAAGACACTCAGCAAATCTCCGGTCTCGGCGAAAATAACGGCCACGTGGCACCTGACAGTCGGACCCACGGGGCCATGACGGGAGCTGGCCTTCGCCGAGCATCTCGCTCGGCGAAGAGGTAACCGCAAACAATAAAATAATTGGACATTTCTTTGCCGAGTGTCTTGCTCGGCGACGAAAGTGCGCGAAAGTTTTTTTGTTTGCCGCGCAAATTGTAGCCCCATTGCCGAGTTTGTCGGTGGCCAGCACTCGGCAAAGAATAGGGCGGGAAACGAAATTACGCTCCGCGCCATTTCTTCGCCGGGTGGTCTCCTTCGCCGAGTGTCGACCTCGGCAAGGATGGTGGGCGGGAAAAATATTTTCGTTTCGCGCCATTTCTTCGCCGGTGGTGAGGTTCGCCGAGTGTCCCGCTCGGCAAAGATGGTGGGCGGGAAAAATAATTTCGCTCCGCGCCAAACCTTCGCCGAGTGGTGCATTTCGCCGAGTGTCCAGCTCGGCAAATATAACGACGCCTATAAATTGGCCACTCCTCACACAGGCTACTCATTCACACAAAACATTCCAGCGTCACTCGGAGAGGCATCTTTGGGCAACCAGCGGCAAGACGTCTCTGATGACCTGCGACCGTTCCAAACGGTTGCAGATCATCAGAGATGTTTTGCCGGACGGTTGTAGATCATCAGAGACGTCTTACCGCTGCTTGGATCGAAGTGGCGCTCAAACACAAAACATTCGGATTCCCGAGCTCAGTCCCACACTGCATGTGATATCGCAGCCAGTGTGGGACTGTAGCTCGGGGAAATCGTATGTTTTGTTCATCGATGTGTTGTCTCGCACTCCCGCAATGGTTAAGCTGGAGGAGAAGTGGAGCGGGCGCACACTCATGGCGACGGTGGGAGGTAGCCGGCCACCGGTGTCACCGGAGACGGTCGTGGGGGCGGTGGTGGTGCAGTGCTGTGTGAACCGCCGCGACGCCACGGTGGAGGTTCTACGTGCGCTTCCGCTTGAGCGAGGACTGCACTCGCGTCCTCCATGCCTCCCCAGCCTCGTCGTCAACGGCGAGACGCTCGCGATGAGCCACTGGCATCATGGGCACGGAGGGCGGGCATCGGAGATTCCGTACCTAACGAAGCTGAGGTTTGAGAGGTTCCCACGGGAGGTGTGTGAGCCCAAGCCGCGAACCAATTCATCAACTGTTGTAAATTTTTTCTTTGTTTGTTAGTCAATTATGTTCGTTTGTTCCAAAATGTACTAGTGTTATTTGTTCATGTTAAATAAAATATGTCTTTAAGATTAAATATGTATGTGTTTTATAATTAAATTTATTCTCGTCAGCACATACCCTGTGTTCTTATCCACTCCACCGACAACCACCTACCACGCGTGTTTCACCGGTCGTCATGCAATTAATTAACAGAAAACAAAACCACACTTGTCCCGCACGAAGGTTCTGCTCTTCTAGGTGGAAACTCCCATTTCGGGTGCAACGGGTGGAACCATGTGAAGACATGGGGCCAAACTGGGTTCCAGATGCTCCTATGACCTATCCAAACACAACCAAGGAGAAAAGTCCTTGGAGCTACCCCCTTTCGACGCCCGTGGAAGGGGTAGACGAGACGGTTGACTTCCGGTCAACCGTGGGGGGGGGGGGGGGGGGGGTTCGACGGAACCGGGGGCCGCGGAGCGTCGGAACCACACCAAAACCTAGGTGGTGCCATATCATATGTGTTAGAGTGTGGTGGGAGGCTTGAAGATCCAACATGATACTCCGAGGTGTGACCGGCTTCACAAACCACACTTGTCCCGCACGAAGGTTCTGCTCTTCTAGGTGGAAACTCCCATTTCGGGTGCAACGGGTGGAACCATGTGAAGACATGGGGCCAAACTGGGTTCCAGATGCTCCTATGACCTATCCAAACACAACCAAGGAGAAAAGTCCTTGGAGCTACCCCCTTTCGACGCCCGTGGAAGGGGTAGGCGAGACGGTTGACTTCCGGAAAACCGTGGGGGGGGGGGGGGGGGTTCGACGGAACCAGGGGCCGCGGAGCGTCGGAACCACACCAAAACCTAGGTGGTGCCATATCATATGTGTTAGAGTGTGGTGGGAGGCTTGAAGGTCCAACATGATACTCCGAGGTGTGACCGGCTTCACAAACCACACTTGTCCCACACGAAGGTTCTGCTCTTCTAGGTGGAAACTCCCATTTCGGGTGCAACGGGTGGAACCATGTGAAGACATGGGGCCAAAATGGGTTACAGATGCTCCTATGACCTATCCAAACACAACCAAGGAGAAAAGTCCTTGGAGCTACCCCCTTTCGACGCCCGTGGAAGGGGTAGACGAGACGGTTGACTTCCGGTCAACCGTGGGGGGGTGTTTCGACGGAACGGGGGCCGCGGAGCGTCGGAACCACACCAAAACCTAGGTGGTGCCATATCATATGTGTTAGAGTGTGGTGGGAGGCTTGAAGATCCAACATGATACTCCGAGGTGTGACCGGCTTCACAAACCACACTTGTCCCGCACGAAGGTTCTGCTCTTCTAGGTGGAAACTCCCATTTCGGGTGCAACGGGTGGAACCATGTGAATACATGGGGCCAAACTGGGTTCCAGATGCTCCTATGACCTATCCAAACACAACCAAGGAGAAAAGTCCTTGGAGCTACCCCCTTTCGACGCCCGTGGAAGGGGTAGACGTGACGGTTGACTTCCAGTCAACCGTGGGGGGGGGGGGGGGGGGGGGGGTTTCGACGGAACCGGGGGCCGCGGAGCGTCGGAACCACACCAAAATCTAGGTGGTGTCCTAAGATATGTATAATAGTTTGGTCGTACACATTATAAAATGAAATTATAAAAAATAACCAACAAAAAGAGATTATATAAAATAAAATGATAAATTATAAAAGGTCTTTGCCGAGATGGACACTCGGCGAAGACGCCTACTCGGCAAAAAATAACGCTGAGGCGGGGACTTAGTGGAAATTTGGCCGCCGAAATGCCAAAAATTCCCCATTTCCCCATCCCCGCGCACGCCCTCTGCCTTTCTTCTTCGCCGCCGCCGCCAGCCCGCCACCACCCACCCACGCCGCCCCCGCCGCCAGCTCCCTCTGCTGCCGCCGCCACCTCTCCCCGTCCGCCGCCACCCCCACCGCCACGAATCCCAGGCCGCTGCCCGGCCCCCGCCGCCACGAGCCCGAACCCTACTACGGCCTCCGCTGCACCCTCAGCCTCTTCTGCTCCGGCTCGACGCGGCTCCGGCTCCGGCATCTTCGGCCTCCTCTACTCCGGCCTCCGCTGCACCCCCTCCATCGACCAAGGTAAGCATCAAGCAGAGATTTTGGCTACGGCTAGGGTTAGGGGAGGTGTTGCGCATCGCCTGGAAATTATGGCAACTCTGTAGGGTTAGGTCTCATTAGGGTTAGGTTGTATGTCATCTCTGTAGGTCTAGCTGGGCAAGAATCCTGTCGTTTTTGGATCAGTATCTCTGTGTAGCTTCTGTGGATGTGTCTGTGAAACTCTATTTTTGTCCAATGCTGTTTAATTAAGGCTAATAAGATCAATTAGTCACGGTATAATTAAGACATATCATGTTAATGGTGAGATGATGTTATGCACAATTATAAAGATGTGTCGGTTCATCTTTGTTGATAATAAGGTTAATAGATAATTGAATTTATAGAAGCCCGTCTATCTATTTGTTCTACATTCTCATTTACATGCATCGTTGTACCATATTAGGATGATTCTCCCGTCCATACCAACAACTTCTTTTTCCCTAACAATTTGTGATCCCACCGTTGGTAACATGCATGGTACATATAATTTCACAAAAAAACAACCGCCAACAACACTAATGAGACATGATGTAAAGTTCCAACAACCATCTAGGAGTGTAGGTATCTCTTTATGGAGTTCGAAGCTTAATTTGTTTTTTGTTGTATTAATATGAGTTTTGGCAATTTCTTCTTATGTGTTGATTAAGCCTAATCAACACATTCTTTGTGATGACAGGTGATTGAGACATGGCAGGGCGGACTCACAAGCCGGGCGCCAAGGAGAAGCAGCTCGCGTCGAAGAAGAGTGTTGCCAAGGAGAAGGAGCTCCTCATCAACAAGCGGCCCCTCAGCCGGGTCGTCAAGGAGAAGCGGACTCACAAGGTGGGCAATGTGTCTAAACTATACGCGCAGGGTGCTGATGGGACTCCCGTGCTCATTGGAAGGAAGCGTGACGGGCAGCTACGGAGGAGACTTCCGCACGGCGTGGTAGACCCACGGGATCCACCAAGGCGCCCCGGGGTAGGCGCCCTACTGCTCGCTTGAGTAGTCCTCTGCCCTCGGTGTCGTCTTCCGAGTCAGAGGAGGGGGAGCAGCCCGAGGAGCCCTTGGTGGAGGAGGATGTGGGCTCTTTGCCTAGTGATGATAACTACCAGGACCGGCTCTCGGAGGTGTCAGAGGAGGAGGAGCAGCAGCGTGAGGAGAGTGAGGGGAGTGAGGAGGATGAGGATGCCGTGGCGGATGAGGATCTCTTGACAGATCATCCACTAGACTTGATCGGTGTTGTGCGCGAGGGTAAGGTGTACTTGCGAGGGCCTTCGAGCTTTCCAGAACGCAAGTCACATGGCCTACTTGATGTCTCATCAGATGCGTAAGTGTTGGTTGAAAATGTTGTTACCTTCTACTTTAGTTACCTTTTCACCACAAGCATTCTGACTTATGTTTTCGGTATGTGCAGGTCATTCAAGTGGGTGGGCCCAAAGTGGGAGCGCTTACCTTCAGGCGTCCTTGGCCTTCTTATCAAGAGGCTTTACCCTGGCATTATCGCCTTGAAGAAGGATGGAGTCGCCACTGGTGAAAAGGTGCCCGCTTGGTCTTGGAACCACTTCACGATGGTGCCCGACTCCACCCACGGCCACCTCGGCATGCGGCTGATCACCGAGTTCTGGGTTAGTAATTTATATAACTTTACTACCTTAATACAAAGAGTTTGGATTTCATCGTGCTAACCCCTTTGTCGTATGCTCAATGTTTGTAGGACTTTTTCACACTCGTCGATGGTGAAGGTAAAGCGGAGGCGGCTGAAAAGGTGCTGATTAAAATGGCGAAAAAGCTCATCCCCGACCAGCTTTACGAGGCCCGTATTGCCGCTGTTGTCCAGTTCTATGCAGAGTATATGCACAGGACAATCACCAAAGAGGACGCTAGGCCCATACACATGTCGAGAGCCCAGTACTTGAAGGTAACCACATATATTTTCCTACTATTCTCCACATGACTTGATGAATAGTTCTACTCATATGGATCTTTCTTGTGTCAAATAGGTGATTCCTCAATGGCTAGCCGCCATAAGCCTTGCTACAAGAAGATTGTAGACAAGTGGGTGTCAGGAGGGTTCCAGGTGCAAAACAAGTCGGCACGGGAGAAGCGGAAGATGGTAGGCGACCACGGAGTCCACCGTCAAGGCCCCCTCACACTCGACGGCCTCGTGGCACACAAGGTAAGAAATCATTTTTGTCCTTTCCATTCAAGTTTTTATTTCTGTCCCATAATATTTTTATTTTTTCTTTGACCTCAATTGTATGCTTCCTTTTGGTGTCAATTAATTGTAGGAGTTAAAGGAGGGAGTGAAAAAGACGAAGATGCAAGTGTTCGTTGAGACCCGGAGGCCAAAGAACCCGGATCCGGCTAAACCCTTGGAAGAGCAGTGGATCACCACCACCGCGAAGAATCAACACAAGAACTACTGCTCCAAGTTCAAGGAGGTCAACGGTGACGCGTCCGATCCTTTGACCTCTCCTTTCGACCCCAAGGTTGCTATGCTCGCGGGACAAGGCAAGCTGAATGGCCGGCCTTATATTGGCGGTGCTTCATTCGATTCATCGGGCATCCCATCACTTGCCGAGATTCGTGCTAGGCGTACGAGCTCAGCGCCCGAGATCGAGCGCCGCCCAAGGGTCGGACTTGATGCCATTGCTGCAATGGAGGTACACGTGTCGTTTTTCAACCATCTTTTCCACTATTGTACATGTTTGCATCGCCATGACCGCTTCTTTTACATGGTTGCAATCCTCTAGGCTGAAGTTGAGAGAAATAGGAATCTCGCGGCGGAGGCTACGGCGAGGGCGCAGGCTGCAGAGGAGAACAACAAGCAAATGCATTCACATATGTCAAGCCAACAAGCATGCCTCCAGGCCCTTATGTCGGTAAGTGCTTTAACTTTTTCTTTCAACTAAAGCATGTGCTTGAACTTTGCGAACTAACCCTCCTCTTCGGTTTGCAGAGGATGCCCGCGGATTCGTCGCTTCCTCCTTTACCTCCTCTTCCTCCACTAGTTTCCCCCTACTCCTCTTGGTAAGTGCTCTTGGGACTAGATAATAATATGATTATGAACCATATGATACACTAGCTAGGCAATAATTCATCTTTTGTTTGCTTACTCGTCTAATGTGAATCTTCATAGGAGCATCGATCGGCTGGATCCCACACTCCCACGGATGGTCAACACGGAGGGAATGGTGGAGGTCAAGACGGAGGGAATGGTGGAGGCGGAGCTGCAAGCCCATCATCGGCGCCAACGGCCTCCAACAACCCCGAGCAACTCTAGGTAAGCTCAAGTCCCATGCCTCTCAAATAAATACGAACACATGCGCATCATTTGCAAGAGGGTTACATCATTTCCAAGAGAGAACTACCTTGACAATTTTAAATTTCTTATCCTTGCGGAATGGCCTGTTGCTACACAGGTCTGAGCAGCGGCAACTCTTGGAACAACTCATAGAAAGACCCCTTATAAATGACAGCCACATTGTAATATTAAGTAAATACAAGTATGGTTGTTCGGGTAAAAAACAATAATTGACAGCATTGACAGTACATGAATGTACGATGCAGTATTCAATTCAAAATTCGATCCATTCTAATATAAAGCTATTGTTCACTGCAGGATACTGTGGTAGTATATTACATTTCTCCATTTTAATACAAAGCTATTGTTCACAGAAGAATTTACCATTTTTCTTGTTCTTGTTTTATTGATCTGAATGGATTTGAAACAGATTGATCTTTTGTCAATGGTATCAAAATAATTCTTTTGTATTTTCCGAGCAACAGGAGAGGGAATGAGGGATAGTACCTAGGATATAGTACTTGATGTAGAAACAGTAAAACAATTGTGAATTAACAGTGACATAACCTCATAACATAAACTAGACAATGAAAGTGTATGCTTGCTCTTTTCCCAAATACATATCTACCCACATTTCCACACTCATGTCTTGAAACTAATGCTTAGAGTTTTCAAACTTGTAGGATTGCATCCACGAGGCCTTCGGTGACTACTAGACTTGTGGACTTGTGCTACTGGATGCATTTGTGAACTTTGAACTTGTTGGCTGGATGTATTTTGAACTTGTGTTGTGTGCTTAGAACTTGTGGACTCTATTTGGTGAACTTTTGGACAATGTGTGATATATTTTGTTATATGTGTCTCATTTTAATGTTCTGGGTGTGCTGGGAGTGATCCAGTGATATAATTGATATCTATATATGCATACTGTTTTTTGCAAATGCAGGGATTAGTAAAAAGCAGGGAAAATTTGGACCAAATTGCATCTTCGCCGAGTCAAGTACTCGGCGAACACGCCTTCGCCGACACAGGCACTCGGCAAAGACGCGCCCCAGGTGCCATTTGGTCACCTGGGAAGACACTTCGCCGACAATTACTGGTTTGCCGAGCAGCACACTCGGCGAAGTGGTGCCAAATGGTGACCTGGGAACAAATTTCGCCGAGATGTACAGTTTTGCCGACACGTACACTCGGCGAAGGAGCGCCAAATGGTCACCCAGTGTTGTCCCTTCGCCGAGCCGTGCTGATGAACGGGCACTCGGCGACGTCCGGCACTCGGCGAAGGATATGCACGGCGAAGCTTGGCGCCGGCACTCGGCGAAGGGATGCCACCCAGAAGGAGGACACGTGGCGCCATCTGTGCGATCCTTCTTCGCCGAGAGCCTTCACCGCCGAACTCGGCGAAGCTCTGACACACGCCTGACGCCCATCTGACAAGGGACGCTCCAGATCTTCTTTTCTTCGCCGGGTGTCAGGTACAACGTCTCGGCGAAGCTGTCGCCGTGCATCCCCGACAAAATGCACCCGGCGAAGAGGCGTCGCCAAGGCATACTGCGCGAGTGGGCTCTGCCGAGTGCCAATCTCGGCGAAGTGTTCGCCGAGGCCAAATCGAACGTTCGCCGTGTGTTTTGACCACCCGGCGGAGAGGCATTTTCTAGTAGTGTTGGTTATAGCCTTCTAGGTAAACACGAGCACAACAAACAGCTTGTTAACCTGTTTTGTGTACGTACATGTGTGCTAATTAAATAAAGAAGGAGAAATGCTTTTTATACCTCGGCCGATCTCAGCTTTTGTAGTCACGAAACCCTGTATCATTTGTGGAAAATGGTTTTCATTTCCGAATATACACGACTGTCAAGAAAGAGACACTTGATCTGAACATTCAGATTCATGCAATCACGAGGGAATGGTAAGTTTTTCTTTCGATAAAAGACTTTTGCCCTGGAGCAGGCAGCGCATCCCCGCCATCTGGGACTTGAGGAGGGGATCCAGGTGTAGAAGATAGATCTGACATGTGGGTCCCACGCCCACTGGTGTACCCTATGTCTATTTTGGACGGTGTGAAATTTTGGTGCATTTGTTCCGTCTATTTTTGCCACTTAGATCTGACAGATGGCCCGGAACGAACGGTTTAAACACGCTAAACGTAAGAATCTGTGCATGTGTCAACAATCTGCCCAATGTGTGGTCGTTCTTGTCATTTTGGTCAAATGTGATGGTTTTCTGGCGCGACTGCCCCAATTGTGGTGATTTTGCGTCATTTACTAGGCATCTTTTGTTCATCCACCACAGAAGGCGAGCGAAGGCATGTAGGCACTGGTCGATCCACTGGTCCACTTTAGTTGGCCTTCGTCCTGGCTTGTAGCACACGCCTGCCTGCACATGAGCTGCATCCAAACATGTTTTTCTCTTTTTATAGTTGATCCATCGAAGTATAATAACAATCTAACTGAGCTTTTGCATGGAAAAGAGTGGGTATATATGCTAGAGCCTAACGAAGCCTGACTGGTTTTTAAATATACGATTCGATCTATAGAGAGCATCTGGTTGATGATTTTCTGATTTCATGGTTAGTTTTGACCAATTTCTGAGCGAAAATATCCAACTAATTCAGATCTATGTACAAAAATCCATGGAACAAGAACTTTTAAATTTGAATTTTTTGAATTATATATATTTTTATGGTTTTTTAATCTCCCTACGTTCTCGCGAATAAGGCGGCATCTAAGTTCGACAAAAGTTACAGACAAAAATATTCACAGCTACGACGATACCAAGTCAATTTTAATAGATTCAACACAAAACATATTTTCATCTAATATTGTAGATGTTGATATTTTCTTATATATATTTGGTGAAACTTAGTAAGCTAGCTTTAACATTTACTATATTTATACGACTTTCATTGGAAGCACCAAAGTACATACAGTGTGAGTGACAAGTTGATAACATAAGACTCGGACTCGACCACACGGTGTTAAAACAATAGAGGAAGTTGCGCCGAATGTATATGAGTTAATTCATCCGGAGATCAAGGCCAGGAGGACGGTCGCTCAAGCCCTCCATAACGGTAATTGGATTGAAGATATAAAAAACCCTATTTCGATCAACACTTTCATGCAGGTTCTGGCTATTTGGGAAGAATGTCAGGAGATCCAATTACTACCGCACGTTGAAGATAAATGGAGCTGGTCGTGGGATCCAAAAGGAGCTTTAACCACAAAATCAGTTTATCAAGCCCACTTTAAGGCAAGATTTCTAGTGAAGTGGCTGAAGCGATATGGAAAACATGGACACCTACAAAATGCAAAGTAACAATGTGGTTGATCATTCGAGGAAGAGTTTGGACAGCTGATCGGTTGGCTAAGAGGGGCCTCCCACACAACGAAAAATGCTCTTTTTGCAACTCATCAGAGGAAAATGTTCAGCATATTTTCATGGGATGCGCGGTCGTGAATTTAATTTGGGGGCATTTACTGAATTGGACAAATCTCCAAAATCTGGTCCCTTCTACTCAAGCCAACCTAAAAGAGTGGTGGGTGCAGGCCAGGGGATCGATTAATGGAAAGACTAGGAGCATGCTCGACTCCTTGGTCATTCTGATCGTATGGACGGTTTGGCGAGAGGGGAATAGCAGGGTTTTCGACAAAGTTTACACGCCAATGAACACCCTAACCGAGCTGATTAAACAAGAAGCAAAACAATGGGAACTAGCTAGTTCTGGTCGTCTTACTCTGGAGTTTGGTTAGTGGCGCATACGTGGCCTTGATCTTGATCATTCTTGTGACATCTGTATAGTGGTTTTTCAGGCTAGGTCATGCTTTGTGTGTCATTCTCTTTCTTTCGGCCGGCGGCCTTTTGTAAGACTGTAGTTATAAGAAAAGTATTCACAGTTACGATACCAAGTCAATATTAATAGATTCATCACAAAACATATTTTCGTCTTATATTGTAGATGTTGATATTTTCTTCTATATGTTTGGTGAAACTTAGTAAGCTAGTTTTAACTTTTATTAAATTTATACGACTTATTCACTGGAACCACCAAAGTACAGTACATACAGTGTGAGTCCTGTTCAAAAAAAGCATACAGTGTGAGTGACAACATAAGACTCGGACTCGACCACAACGTGAACAGACTCACCGTTGGTTCCATGCAACTTAATGCTGTGCACATAATAAGCACGCGCATGACACGATCACACGATACAAAAAACAACTTAGACGCGGGAAAACAGAGAGAGATATATGTCGGGACTAGACAGTCACAGCTGGTCGCAGCGCGCGGGCACGAACATCAACTTATTGGCGTCCAGGTCGTAGACGATGTGCATGTTCTGCTGCTGGAAGTTGCCTATCATCGTCGTGTTGCTCTCTCCCGACGAACCGATCACCACACACAGTAGAGCGCCGCCGGTGCCGTCGGCGTCTTCGACATCCAGCATGTAGTTCTCCCGCGGAAGGTCCCAGTCCGCGCCCTCCAGGTGGAAGATCAGCTTCGGCACGGCCACTTTCTTCGGGTCCACTGCCGGCGAGATGGTGAAGCACAGGTAACCGTCGGTGTTGTTGGCGACGGGCAGCGGCACTGCGACACAAACGCCTCCTGGAGGCTCTCGAACACGGCCTGGGGAAAGCTCGTGACACCCGTGCCGGAGTCGATGATCGTCCCGCCGGAGCCGGTGTCGTTGAGCGCGAACAGCGAGGCGTTGAACGGCAGCCATGTCTTACCGACAGTGATCCCTTTGAGCGAGAGGTAGTAGAGTGTCGACGGTGCCGTCGATGCAGGGTTTTGCACGAACGGGGTGGCTTGGATTGGCCCCGTGGCATGAGCTTCGAGGTTGTCCGGCGTGCCCAGGAACACCGGGCTGGCCATGCCCTCGGCAATGGTCGTGAAGCAATGCGAGAACCTGCTAACATTGAGCTGCGAAGGCAGAGACAGCGGCCCGCGGCCGAAGCCGGCGATGCCGGTTTCATTAGTTCTGACGGTTAGAAGGTTGATCTGGCCACATCCAAAGCGAAGGTTCGGCACGGCGACATCCGTGCCGTCGGGAGCCTTGAAGGTGAAGGTGTCCTGGGCGATGGTGCCAAACGTGGACGATTGGTCAGCGTAGCGGTAGATGTAGAGGCACATGTCTTGCTTGACTGTGCACCCAGAGACTGGGAGCCCCCCGTGCTCGCAGAGAGGGTCGGAGCATGACACGGTGTCGAAGGTGCGGGAGGCGGAGGGGTCGAGGACTGGAAATGGCTGGTCGAAGCAGACGATGCAGGAGCACTGCGTCCAGATGAGGTCGCTGCCTGTGTCCAGCGTCGCCACCACCGGCTGCGGGCTCGGCGTGCCGATACCCAAGTGCATGTTGTACTCACCCACTGGGGTGCCGCCCGGGGAAACAGGCGCGGTCACCCCCTGAGAGCGGGCGGATGAAGAATACAGGCTGGCCGCGCGTGCGGTCGACCGAGCAGCCATCCGTCGGAGCAGCTCGAGCTTGGTGAAGCCGCGTCCGCTGTCGACGTGCCTGAGGTCGGCGCGCAAGGCGGCGCTGGCCGCCAAGGTGGTCGGCCAGGCGCATATGATCGCTACGAACAGAAAGCAGGGAACAAGCTGCATCACTGACATGTCCTTCATCGTACACGCACTACTAGACTTCGATCAATTCCTGTGATAGGTAGTTTTGGAGGAGAGAATAGAGTTGCTAGTTGTGTTGGATGTTGTTGCAGCTAGCCGTGTGTATATATATAGGGACAGACCACAAGTCAACTTGTCATACAAAAATCCACGGAAAGTTACATATGACTACAAAATGACCCTGGAACATTTGTCAATGCGGTTGTCGAAAGATTCAAGTCGCTGAAGAGCATGTTCAAACTTCCTCACAGCAAACGGTTTAAAAAAATCGTGCTGGTGTGGTGGAAGGATTTTTTCCCACCACGACTGGAGATTGAGTTGAAAAGATTCGAGATTACACCGTACGACGTGGCGGGGCCACACAGGAGTATGCGCGTAATACACCTCACATAAAAGATAAGTTTGGATCTGGCTCCGCAGTTGCTACGCATGGCTCGGTGTCTCTTGCAGAGACGCAAATTCATGTTTGTTTCCGACAGGTTCTACGCACGACAATTTCATGCAGAGGTGTCAAGAATGGATGTTACTCTCTTGGCGTAAGTCATGCGTGGGACCCAAGGTGGTCCTACAGTGACTTGAAACGAGATGCTATGGGATGTCGTGGGTTCCACTATATCCTCTGGTGGTACCTGGCTAGCGAGATGTGATTAGCCAGTCAAGTGGTGATGGTAGAGGTTGCTTTGATGACGAGTATGCTCACTCCGTGGAAATACAAGATTGTTGATCAGCGAATGTCGATGCATGCATGCTTTTGTGCTTTTATTGAAGATGGTGGCTCGAAGATTAGCTTTGAGGGGCTCATGATCGGCCTATGGTTGGACTCGTCATTATTGACGCATGTGCAGCGATCCCTTCTCGAAGGTTTGTCCTAAGAGTTGTTTACTTTTTGTACGTTTCGTTCTTTTACCATATGTTTAGTGTTAGGCCAATGAAATTGTTGTCACGAGGTATTAGGTTTTTCGCAGGTCAGTCTTTGTTTGGTTTCGATGTCTCGCTTGCTGGCATTTAATGATGTATGGTCATGTGCATCAATCAAAACAGAGGCCGGGGTTATCACCGTTTTTGAAAACAATGCAATTATCACGTCTTCAAAGATTTTTTAATCTGAAAGTTTCAGAAAACATTTATCTCTTCAAACACCAGTCTGATTGACGTATTTTTCACCATTGGTTTAGTCACGATGAGATTTTTTAAACCGAAATATCATGTTAACATGTTTTGAAAACATTTTTTCATAATAACTTAGATGGTAGGTTATTTTATGTTATTCTAGATCCATGCAAGGTTGCATTGTAATACTTTTAGTTAAATTCTGAAAACATTTAACTGTGCATAAAATATCTGCATGACATGGCAATGCCTAAAAACATGTTTGGCTTAACAATTGAGTCTCTAACTGTGCATCATGGCAATGACTAAAACATGAAAACTATCTGGCAACTATTTATTATTATCTTGTCAATTGTATATTCTAATCTAGCAAGTTGTTATATAAAAATGATAACGAGTGTGGCCAAAATTTTCATAGAAAGATAGGAACATCTGATCGAATTTTGAAGTCTTGTCAATTTGAAATCAACAGTGAAAGACAGATCACTAATCGGATTAAGGCCTTAGAGAATAAATCAATTTAAATATTTGGAAATTGCAATAAGTTTGATAACGTCAGTGATGAGTTGTCAGGAGTCTGAATGCATTGCATTGCTCTACCTATCAAGGAGGAGCTCCAACTGAACTAATCACACTGAAGCACTAACTGAAGCATGTACCAAGTTAAAGTCCACATTTCATAACTTTTTGGGGAGTTCAGTTTATGCTTAGCTCGACTCTTTTTGCGAGAAACTTCCGATCTATTCATCAACTGTCAAAGCGGTACAAAGAACACAAGAAGTAATAAAAATTACATCTAGATCCGAAGACCACCTAGCGACGACTACATGCACTAGAGCGAGCCGAAGGCGTATGTGTGTGCGTGCGTGTGTGCGTGCGTGTGTGTGTGCGTTGGTTGTGTTCTGTTAGCGAGTTAGGCGGGAGAGTCCAGGTCCTGTACGCTGCGGCCGGTCCGAGCTGATTGCGTTGGAGCGCGTCATGCGGGAGCTCTGGTGCGTGCAGGAGTGCGGTGCGGCGAGTGGGGCACGTCGTGGGCGCGGCGTGGAGCCTGTGTGTGCGGGCGTGTATATGTACCCCTGCCCTCTGTAACTGCTGGAACACCCTGTTGGTGTTAGGGTAAAACGGTACCTCGTTAGAGTCCGGGTGCGTGTTTATATAGGCTGGAAAAGCCCTAGCCGTGGCGGTACAAGAGGGTTACCGTATAGGGTAGAGTACTACTCTATACCTATACGGTAACATATACGGTGTACATTATTTCATCTAACACTCCCTTAATCTAAACTTTACAAAGGTTTAGATTACGCTTAAACTCATCTAACTTCGTATTACAAAGGTTTTAGTAAAGCCATCGGCAATCTGATCCTTGCTAGAAATAAACCTGATGTCCAGCTGTTTATTGGCAACTCGTTCTCTGACAAAGTAAAAATCAATCTCAATGTGCTTAGTGCGAGCATGAAAAACGGGATTGGCAGAAAGATATGTGGCACCAAGATTATCACACCAAAGGCAGGGTTTTTGAGAAAGAGAAACACCAAGTTCCTTTAAAAGAGCCTCAACCCAAATCAACTCAGCAGTAGCATTTGCAAGCGCTTTGTATTCAGCTTCAGTACTAGAACGAGAAACTGTGGCCTGTTTGCGGGCACTCCATGAAATCAGATTTGGACCAAAAAATATAGCAAAACCACCTGTGGAGCGTCTATCATCAAGATCACCTGCCCAATCAGCATCTGAAAAAGCACTAAGTAGTGTGGAGGCAGACTTTTGAAAAGTAAGTCCAACCTTAACTGTACCATGAATGTATCGTAAAATCCTTTTTACCGCTGTCCAATGATGAGTAGTGGGAGCATGAAGATACTGACATACTTTGTTAACAGAGAACGATATATCAGGACGTGTCAACGTGAGATACTGAAGTGCACCAACAATACTTCTATACCGAGTGCTATCCTCAGAACCAAGTGGTGTGCCGCCAGTCAAGGAGAGAGGCTCAGTAAGAGAGAGCGGTGTAGGACATGCCGTACAAGTGCTCATGCCACATCGTGTAAGCAACTCATGTGCATATTTTTCTTGGTTCAAAACTAAACCATGTGCTGTTTTGTGAACCTCAATACCCAAGAAATAATGTAAGTCCCCAAGATCTTTGAGGGCAAAAGCATGTCCAAGATTGCGAAGCAAAGCAGATATGGCTTGATCGGATGAACTTGTGACTATAATATCATCAACATAAATCAGAATGAACATTGTTATACCTGACTTGTTGAAAAGAAAGAGGGATGTGTCGGCCTTGGATGGAACAAAGCCGAGATCATGAAGCTTGGAGCTAAGACGGGAATACCATGCTCGATGAGCTTGTTTTAATCCATAAAGAGCTTTGTCAAGTTTGCAAATAAAATTTGGTGCAACGGAAGACTCAAACCCAGGGGGTTGTCTCATGTAAACCTCCTCTTCCAGAACGCCATGTAAGAACGCATTCTTGACATCTAGCTGCCTTAAACTCCTGCCCTGAGAGACTGATAATGCAAGAACAAGTCTAATAGTGGCAGCCTTAACAACAGGACTGAATGTATCCTCATAGTCAATGCCATACATTTGCTTGAAACCTTTAGCAATAAGACGAGCCTTATACCTGTCAATCGTACCATCAGCATTTTTCTTGACACGATAAACCCACTTGCAGTCAATGATATTCTTATTGGAGCTGGGAGGAACCAAGTGCCAGGTTTTATTCTGAATAAGGGCATCATATTCATCATGCATGGCTTGATTCCAATTTGGATCATGGAGGGCTTCATTTAAATTCTTGGGTTCTCCTGTAGAGGTAAGAAGACCATATCTAACAGTACCATCAGTGTATTTTTGGGTTGTACAATACCTTTCTGGAGACGAGTACGCGGCTCAGCAGGAGCAGCAGGATGTGCACGGCGTGCAGCAGGAGGTGCACGGCGCTGCGGCACAGAAGATCCAGAGGAATCCTGCGCAGTGTCATCATTAGCAGAGGACGTGGCAGGCGGGGAGTGGGGAGCATCCTGCAGTGTCATCATCAGCAGCGGGGCCAGGTGAGGTGGCAGGCGGAGATTGGGGAGCATCCTCCGCACCTGAGCCCGCACCAGGTGGGGACTCGGACGGCGACGGCGACCGGTCGGACGACGTGGCGGGCGGGGACTGGCGACCAGGCGCACGACCATGCGCACGCCCAGGGGAGCCCGCTGCAGATCCTGACGGGGGCGATCCGAGGCAGATTCTGCCTCGAGATCAGAAGCTTCTGTTTCGTTGTTTTGCTCCTGCCCTGAATCATTATTTGATGTGCTGGTTTGCGCCATTTCTTCAGAATTTTCAGCAGAATTTGCATCCGAGTGTGCTTGCGGTGCTGGAGCAGTATCCTGCGGAGGTGTAACAACAGGCACAATTTGCAACATATGATCATTAGTATGCACACCCCTAGTTTGTTGGTCCGAAGTTGGCATGGAAGATGGAAGAAGAAGTATCTCTTCGCGAAGACGACGGCCAGCATTAGGATGAAGGGATGCAAACGGAAATATGTTCTCGTCAAAAACAACATCACGAGATATGTAGACGCGACCCGTAGACACGTCAAGACATTTGACACCTTTGTGGAGGGGGCTATATCCAAGAAAGACACATTGCTTGGAACGAAACGAAAGTTTATGTTTGTTGTAGGGACGTAAATTTGGCCAGCATGCGCAGCCAAAAACTCGTAAGGAATCATAGTTAGGTGTAGCGCCAAGGAGTTTTTCGGTGGGAGTGAGAAAATTGAGAGTCTTTGAAGGCAAAAGGTTGATCAAAAAAGTGGCTGTGACAAAGGCATCATCCCAATATTTTAAAGGCATAGAGGAGTTTGCGAGTAAAGCAAGTCCTACTTCAACAATATGGCGGTGTTTGCACTCAGCCGAGCCATTTTGTTGATGAGCATGAGGGCATGAAACATGATGTGTAATACCCACTTTTTGGAAGAAAACATTAAGCTTTTCATATTCTCCACCCCAATCCGTTTGCATGGTGATTATTTTCCGCTCAAACTTACGTTCAACAAATTGTTGGAAATTAAGAAACACTTGATAAACATCAGACCTTTTCTTGAGCAAATAAATCCAAGTGAACTTGCTATAATCATCGATAAAACTTACATAATATGAATGTTTGCCTAAAGAAGGAGAAGCAGGACCCCATACATCAGAAAAGATCTGTTCCAAAGGAACAGTGGATACACCGGTAGAAAGAGGATAGGGTAACTGATGACTCTTAGCTTGTTGGCAAGGATCACATATATAAGGATTTATTTCAGGCGAATAAGAGAGTTTATTTTTCCTAATAATTTGTTGAACAATAAAGGACGAAGGATGTCCTAGACGACGATGCCACGTAGATGATGAAGGCTTGATGGTGATGAACGCATGCTTGGAGGACCCCGTGGAGACAGGGACAAGAGGATAGAGACCACCATGGCAAGGACCTTTAAACACGATTTGCTTCGTTGCCTGATCCTTAATCAAGAAAAAGAATGGGTGAATTTCTATGAAGGCATCATTGTCTAGGGCAAGTTTATGAGCGGAAATTAAATTCATGGAGGCACTAGGCACATGTAAAATATTACGAAGTTGTAAGGATGTATGATGGGTGTGCAAAACAGAGTGACCAATATGTGCAATAGGCATACCTTGTCCACTGGCGTTGTGGACTTGATCTTGAGCTTGATAATGATCATGGGTGGTCAGCTTGTTCAGTTGCCCCGTGAGATGGTTGGTTGCTCCGGTGTCCATATACCAGTTTGTGTCGACGCCGTAGGCGCCTTTTGCAGGTGGCGGAGGCGTATCATCCTCGTCATCATCATCATCATCACTGTAGCGCCACCAGCAATCGCTCGCAAGATGGCCCTCCTTCTTGCAGATTTGGCAAGTTACACCTTCTTGCCATGGTGTGGGGGTGCGGTCAGGTTTGCCACGGCCCATGCCACGGCCACCCTTGGGACGGCGAGGCCCCCTGTTCTGGCGATACTGAGGACGTCCATCATGACGGCCTTGAGGCTGTGGCTGGTGGTGTTGTTGTATGTTGCGGTTTTGAGGCGGCTGACCTCCACCGTAGCCATAGTGCTGATGCCCGCCACCACCACCATAGCCGGGCTGCTGCTGTCCTCCTCCATAGGCCGGCTGCGGCTGTCCCCCTCCATAGCCTGGCTGCGGCTGGCCTCGAGGTCCTTGGCGCGAGGCGGCGTTAGCCGACGAGGTGAAGGTGCCCGAGGACTGCCCAGATGCGGCCAGCATGTTCTCCTGTACTCGTACGCAAGAAGCTGCGAGCACATGTCGTGAAGGGTGGTTGTCGGCACGGCGTTGATGGAGGCAACGAGGGGGTTGTAGGTGCCATCCAAGCCATTGAGTATGTAGTCGCGAAGCTCATCATCTTCAGTCTTCTTGCCGGCGGCAGCGAGCTCCGACGCAAACCCCTTCATCGTGGAGATGTAGAGGGAGGCCGACATGTCCAGCTTCTTGGTGTTGATGAGGGCGCCGCGGAGAGTGGAGATCCGCGCCTTGGACTGCGAGGAGTAGAGATCATTGAGCGCTGCCCATACGTCGGCAGCGTGATCCAGCCCAAACACTTGAGCCAGGACATCCTCGGACAAGGAGTTCACGAGGTATGTCAGCACGTTCTGGTCCCGTGTGATCCAGGCGTCGTAGGCCGGATTGGGGACGATCTTCTTCTTGCCTTCTTCTTCAACCTCCACGTGCTCAGGCGGAGCCGGATCGGAACCCTCAAGAAGTCCCATGACCCTTGCTCCACGAAGTGCAGGAAGTACTTGAGTCCTCCAGTAGAGGAAGTTCTCCCGCGTGAGCTTTGTAGCCGGCGGCGCTCCAACAGCACCCGGCGCAGCAGACGACGAAGACGCCATCAGATCGTAGGGAGGGAAGGGTGGGTTTTGCGGTTTTGAGATTGATTTAGAGATCAACCAGGTCGTGGTCGTGGTCGTGAGATCGATCTAGAGATCAACCAGGTCGTGATCGTGGTCGTGAGCTCGACGGCGGCGGCTGAAAGCAGCTGCGGCGGCGGCAAGGTCGTAGATGGCGGCCAGCACGCGATGAGAAGCGGCGGCGGCGGCAACTAGAAGGGAAAAGGAATCGCTCGTGATACCATGTTGGTGTTAGGGTAAACGGTACCTCGTTAGAGGTCCGGGTGCGTGTTTATATAGGCTGGAAAAGCCCCAGCCGTGGCGGTACAAGAGGGTTACCGTATAGGGTAGAGTACTACTCTATACCTATACGGTAACATATACGGTGTACATTATTTCATCTAACACACCCGAGCTAGAGCACCATGTAGCCATTGTAAAGAAGAAATAGACTTGGGCGTCCGTGCGCCCACGGCAGCGCTCGTGCGCCGGCCGGAAAACCTTGTCCAGTGTGTCCATCTTCCTCCATCGTTTTAGCGATTGTGAAGGAGAGGTAGCTAGGGTTGCCCGTGTGGCAACGACAGGTCGGAGCATGACACGGTGTCGAAGGTGCGGGAGGCGGAGGGGTCGAGGACTGGAAATGGCTGGTCGAAGCAGACGATGCAGGAGCACTGCGTCCAGATGAGGTCGCTGCCTGTGTCCAGCGTCGCCACCACCGGCTGCGAGCTCGGCGTGCCGATGCCGAAGTGCATGTTGTACTCACCCACTGGGGTGCCGCCCGGGGAAACAGGCGCGGTCACCCCCTGAGAGCGGGCGGATGAAGAATATAGGCTGGCCGCGCGTGCGGTCGACCGAGCAGCCATCCGTCGGAGCAGCTCGAGCTTGGTGAAGCCGCGTCCGCTGTCGACGTGCCTGAGGTCGGCGCGCAAGGCGGCGCTGGCCGCCGAGGTGGTCGGCCAGGCGCATATGATCGCTACGAACAGAAAGCAGGGAACAAGCTGCATCACTGACATGTCCTTCATCGTACACGCACTACTAGACTTCGATCAATTCCTGTGATAGGTACTGTTGGAGGAGAGAATAGAGTTGCTAGTTGTGTTGGATGTTGTTGCAGCTAGCCGTGTGTATATATATAGGGACAGACCACAAGTCAACTTGTCATACAAAAATCCACGGAAAGTTACATATGACTACAAAATGACCCTGGAACATTTGTCAATGTGGTTGTCGAAAGATTCAAGTCGCTGAAGCGCATGTTCAAACTTCCTCACACCAAACGGTTTAAAAAATCGTGCTCGTGTGGTGGAAGGATTTTTTCCCACCACGACTGGAGATTGAGTTGAAAAGATTCGAAATTACACTGTACGACGTGGCGGCGCCGCACAGGAGTATGCGCGTAATACATCTCACATAAAAGATAAGTTTGGATCTGGCTCCGCAGTTGCTACGCATGGCTCGGTGTCTCTTGCAGAGACGCAAATTCATGTTTGTTTCCGACAGGTTCTACGCACGACAATTTCATGCAGAGGCAGGTGTCAAGAATGGATGTTACTCTCTTGGCGTAAGTCATGCGTGGGACCCAAGGTGGTCCTACAGTGACTTGAAACGAGATGCTATGGGATGTCGTGGGTTCCACTATATCCTCTGGTGGTACCTGGCTAGCGAGATGTGATTAGCCAGTCAAGTGGTGATGGTAGAGGTTGCTTTGATGACGAGTATGCTCACTCCGGTGGAAATACAAGATTGTTGATCAGCGAATGTCGATGCACGCATGCTTTTGTGCTTTTATTGAAGATGGTGGCTCGAAGATTAGCTTTGAGGGGCTCATGATCGGCCGATGGTTGGACTCGTCATTATTGACGCATGTGCAGCGATCCCTTCTCGAAGGTTTGTCCTAAGAGGTGTTTACTTTTTGTACGTTTCGTTCTTTTACCATATGTTTAGTGTTAGGCCAATGAAACTATTGTCACGAGGAATTAGGTTTTTCGCGGGTCAGTCTTTGTTTGGTTTCGATGTCTCGCTTGCTGGCTTTTAATGATATATGATCATGTGCATCAATCAAAACAGAGGCCGGGGGTTATCATCGTTTTTGAAAACAATGCAATTATCACGTCTTCAAAGATTTTTTTTTAATCTAAAAGTTTCAGAAAACATTTATCTCCAATAACGATGTTTTCCCGGTTAAACTGGGACTGGGGTTATCATGTACTTGCGAGATTCACTAGTAGAAAAAGGGCATATGGTCCCGGTTCGGCTGGGCTATCAGTCCCGGTTGCCCAACCGGGACTGGCCAATCGGGACTAATGCTAGTCCCGGTTGGGCCACGAACCAGGACCAATGGGTGTCCACGTGGCCAGTTCTAGCTGGGCGTGGGGGGGAGACTCATTGGTCCCGGTTCGTATTACGAACTGGGACCAATGAGTGTTTTTTTTTTGTATTTAGGGTTTAGGGTCTATTTGGGCCACCTCCCCTCTCGCCGGTGCCCCCTCTCCCTCTCGCCGGTGCCTCCGTCGTCTCCCCCTTCTTCGCATCGCCGACGTGCTCTCCATCTCTCACTCGCCGGCATATCGAGGCCAAGCTTCGATATTTCTGTGCAGGTACTACTCGTCGGCTCTCCATCTCGCACTCAATTCGATGGTACTACATACAAATGAAGGAACCACTATTACACATCATCGTCATGAATATATTACGCACACTCATTCGTCGTGCTTGGTCGAACATATTAAATGTACACACGAGTTTCATGCATATATACATCTCTTTTACACTCGCATTTGAACCGGCCATAGTATTCTCCCTTCGGATAGGACCTCTGCATCTAAGAATCCCGCAATTTCCTCTTGAATTGCTCGTACGCGATCTTGTGGTAGAAGACCGTCCCGCAGCCGTTCGATCTAATTTAAAGAAGGGGTCAATATATATGAATGAAACTAAACACAATTGATGGCAATAAACTAAAATTGTGAATATTGTTTACGTACTTCAAGTTGTTCTAAGAACCGGCTCTTGGATCGCTCTTGGGTCGTCTGGCGAATGAACTCGCAAACGTAGTATCCACATAAATTATTCCCATGTTCCTGCCTCAAGCACTTTACGAGAACAGAGTTCAATCAAAATAATAATCAAGCATGATAATGGTATTGAAACTAAAATCAAAGAGATGCGCGGAATAATAATCAAGCATGATAACTTACACTTATTTGTTCAAATGTAAGCTCGGCGCCCAAATACCCCTAGCCTTGGCGGTGAACCGTTTCCAAGCCCTGTCCGGCAAAGAAAATGAATAAAGGAGTTATATATTAATTGCTTGCTACCAGGGAATGAACGGAAAGTTGCCGATATAGTGCCATAATGATTGAAATTACCCTTGGAGGCATTCCTGCATGTCCGCCCACTCCTCAAGGGGTTTACGTTTCGAGTCCATGACAAGTACTACTCCTTTGTCAGGTTTAATGATTAGCAGAATAAAGTGGAAGCTGCGCACGCATAAGTCATCAATTATACACTTAACATCGAGTAAGCGAAATAGAATGTGTACAAGACAGTAACACTCACCCGTAGTTGTAAGGAAATAGTATTTCCCTTTTGGTTTCGTTAAACCTTAACGCCCTTACCAAGTTATCCTCTGTGTCGTTGTAATGACGTTGAGAGATACTTGATGAATGTAATATGGGTCAATGAACCCAATGTCATAGATTTGTCCTCTTTTGCATTGGAGAATCTTCATTCTGCATAATTAATATAGTGATGAGTAAGATTATACATGCAATGAACGAGCTGAGCTAGCTAGAGACTTAATTACAGAAATAATACTTACAGACAATAGGCACTGAGGATAGCTTTGTCGATGGCGTCTTGTTGGTATAACTGAAATAATTCAGAAATTCAATCATTACCACGCATTTCCATGCCCGTAATGCTCGTTTCTATAGGCCACGTAGATCCAGTTTCTCTTCCTCACAGGCTCGCATGTACCACTTATGCAATCTTCGCATTTTTGTTGGTAGACCGTTGACTAGCTCAGGTTTGACGAGATATGCCCGTACCGGTAAGTGTATGCTACTTCCTGGAACACTTCTAATTGCGCTAAGTAGTCCGAATAGACATGCCCTGAGCAGCGGCCGCTTCTCCGTATATTGCAACAAACTCAGGATCGACGTGGACTGCACCTGTGCTCGACCCCTCCTCGGTATTGGAAAACACTTTGAGCGGGGGGCACGACTGGTTTTTCTGTTCTCCGAGCTGGGGAACTGATTTCCCGCTTGCACTACTACTCTTCGACCGCTCCTTATTTGCCTGAACCGACTTGCGAATCTGGCGGTCATAGTCTGGTGTCAGCCTTGGCGGGGGTTGTTCAAGGGCTTTTTCTTCTGGGGTGGAGGGGAACTCTGCCGCTTTCGGCTTCTTCAGGCTAGCCAACCACTCTTTATGTTGGGCAGTTGCGATCGCGGCATTTTCCTCCACCGTATAGTCATAAGGTCTCATGGGAAGATTCTTATGAGGTACTTTTGGGAGGGGCGACCTT
This sequence comes from Poa pratensis, assembly GCA_947311845.1. NCBI lineage: Eukaryota > Viridiplantae > Streptophyta > Magnoliopsida > Poales > Poaceae > Poa > Poa pratensis. The sequence continues at coordinate 36,969,957 of CAMZMU010000044.1, read as the reverse complement.
TTACGTTTCGGTGATCGCTTACCCCTCATAGTACCAGCGGTGGGCGGAGACGGCTGACGCGGCGGCGGAGACGGCTGCGCTGGAGACTGGTGAGGCGGTGAAGAGGACTGTTGCGCTGGAGACTGCTGAGGCGGTGAAGAGGACTGTTGCGCTGGAGACTGGTGAGGAGTCGATGGCCTTGGCTGCCAGTTTGGAAGCACGATGAATTCCTTTGGCCATAGAATGGTCGCTTTTTGGCTTCTCCAAGTTCAAGCACCTCCCCATCTTCACCTGCAGGGTGTTCCAGCTTCAGCTCCTCAAAATCTTTCATCACTTCATCCACCCCGACAACAGCGTAGCCATGTGGAACCGAGAGAAATGGTAAGTTGGATTAGGTCCAATTGGTACGGCATAGCCGACCGCCACCTTCATGGTTAAGTTATAAACTTTCACATGTAGCTCACAAGGTGTGCTCTCCGTGATATCATCCACTGGGTAGCGACGAAGAGGAGCCACCGTCAGTGCATCATCAGTACCATCCTGGAGCTCCGTGGAAGCCACGCTGCTTTTCCGATTCGATGGGCCGCCGGTACCATCGCATGCAGCTTCTACCATGTGCCGCTGAGATTGGCCGCTAGTACCTTGCTGGCTAAGTGCGGCAATTTGATCCTTCTGCCGCTTTAATTCTTCTTCTATATTACGCAGCCGGTCTGCAGCAGCGCGTGCTTCCATTGCCTCCCTTTCCTTTCTCCTCTGATGGCTTCTATCAGGAAATTTCTTCCTGTCCGGGAATCGCAATTGTCTTGGGCTTGGAGCCTGGTACGCCTCGTGTTCGTCCGTCGTGTTCCTCATTCCCAAGGGCGCGTGTGAGCTCGTCATCCTCTCTATCGGGAATGAACCGTCCCTCTGCAACATCCTTTACTGCATTTCTAATGCCTTCGATGGGTAGTAGGGGCTTATCTTTGTGTGTTCTGTTATATATGCACTTCCCTTCTGCGTCCAACGTGCCCCCATGCCCGTAAAACCAATTTCTTGCCCGTTCGATCCATGCGAGTGGCTCTGGAGTGATCCCTTTAGCCAGCAGGTCCGCCTCAAGTTTCTCCCACTTAGGCATGCTAAAGGCGTAGCCACCAGGCCCCATAGTATGGTGGTAGATCTTTTTAGCAGCATTTGCCTTATTTTTTGCAGACTTTTCCTGAGCTTCCTCCGATTTTTGTACGCCACAAATTCTTCCAGTCGTCTTATCTTCTCATACCCTTTATCGAAGTCCGGAGTCTTATTTTTCTGACAAACTCGTTGTTCAATCTTTTCTTCCAGTTCTTGAATAGCTCGGCCATCTTCTTAAAGCCCAGTCCTTGACTTTTTGCTCCATGTTTTGCCGGGCAATCTTTTCTGCCTCATTTGGATCCTCCTCATCTGGATCACCTCTGGCGCCGGCAGGGTGAAATTAAGCATGAGCTTTCTCCAAAGTCTTTCTTTGCCCACCTCGCCGACATATCTTACTCCTCCCTCCTTTGGCTGATGCCATTCTCGAACGGTGATCGGGATGTAGTCCCTAACAAGAACTCCGCATTGCTTTACCATTTTTTTTGCAACATCAGGGGGAGCAGTCGGTGTGCCGTCTTCAGCGACTTTTTCGATCCTGTACCTTTCTTGGTCACCCAACTTTTTGGCTGGGCCTCGTTTTGTCCTTACAGAAGATTTGCTCGATCCGGAGGGCTAAAAGAAGAAAGAGCGTTAATATATGTATATAGACAGCAGAGGCTTAATTAATTAATTTATATATGCACCTCGCCGGAGTTTGCAACATTTAATGTTCCACCGGAGCTTCGGCTTCTCCCTCGTCGGCTTCTCCCTCGCCGACTTCTCCCTCACCCCAGCCGTCGGGTTCTACCTCACCGGAGCCGTCTCTTCGGTTGAGAGACTCATCTCCCTCACCGGAGTTGTTCAGAAACTGCGAGGTGACATCGCCAACATCTTCCGGCCCGCGGATTATATCCTCGAGGATGTTTCCTGATTTTCGTCTCGTTCCATTGTTTCTGCAAATTAAGAACAATGCACAAAACTTTAGTTGGGTAACTTGTTCCATATGTCAAGATACATCTACCCACAAAAATGTGAATCGGATATGTGAATGCAAATGTGAATACAAAGGTAAATTTGCTAATTTTGCTAACACCTTAATTTGCTAATTTTGCTAACACATACATTTTGCTAACACTTTAAATATTCTTAAACAAGCTATTTTAGGTGTATCGTAAACTCGTAAACTCGTATCGGACCACATGAACTAGTATCGTAAACTCGTAAAGGTCGGAACTAGTATCGTAAACTCGTAAACTAGTATCGTAAACTCGTATAGGTCGGAACTAGTATCGTAAACTCGTATCGGACCACATGAACTAGTATCGTAAACTCGTAAACTCGTATAGGTCAGAACTAGTATCGTAAACTCGTAAACTAGTATCGTAAACTCGTATAGGTCGGAACTAGTATCGTAAACTCGTAAACTAGTAAACCCGTAAACTAGTATCGTAAACTCGTAAACTCGTATCGTAAACTCGTAAACTAGTATCGTAAACTCGTAAACTCGTATCGGACCACATGAACTAGTATCGTAAACTCGTAAACCCGTAAACTAGTATCGTAAACTCGTAAACCCGTAAACTAGTATCGTAAACTCGTAAACTCGTATCGGACCACAAATTTTCCTAACACAAATTCAATCAAATATTGACGCTGAAATACAGACATGTTCAAACAGTCCAAACAGTCCAATTCATATCAATTTGTACAACATTTTGGCCAACATTTTGATGAATAAATAAAAAGTACAAAAATGCGCTACCTCCGCGGCCGTCGAGGGCGTGGCCGGAGTGGAGGGCGCGGCGCGAGCGGGGCGCGGCGTGGAGGCGGCGCGTGGAGGAGGCCGGCGCGTGGAGGAGCTAGGCCGGCGCGTGGAGGAGGGCGCGGCCGCGCGTGGAGGAGCTAGGGCGGCACGTGGAGGAGGGCCGGCGCGTGGAGGAGGCCGCGTGCGTGGGGGCGCGGCCGTGGAGGGCGCGGACGTCGACGACGGCGGTGGGGCGCGGCGGCGTGGGGCGCGGCGCGGAGTCGGGCAGCCTACCGGCGTAATTTCGCTCCGCGTTGCGCTTCTCTCCGTCCTTAGTCGATTTGAGCGATTTGGGTGAAATGGGGAAGAAGAAAGGGCGCAGGCAGTTATAACAGGGGTCATTGGTCCCGGTTGCTGCCATGAACCGGGACCAATGCCTCATTGGTCCCGGTTCGTGGCAGCAACCGGGACCAATGCCCTGGCAAATTAATGCCAGATTTGCTCGCGCGTCCATGGACTCATTAGTCCCGGTTCTTTGTATAAACCGGGACCAAAGAGTCCTTTTTCAAAATTATTTCGAACTTTTCAGTTCTGAAATGTTGTTCCCGCCTTTTTTTCTTATTTTGGTGTTTGAATATGAATTTCAAATGGTTTTGAATCTGAAAATACTTTCAACATGAAAAGTGTTTAAATTTGAATAAATAATCCAAAACCATTTTTTATTTTTTCAAATTACTTATCTAAATATCGTTTTTTGTTTTTGATTGTCAAAAATGACATTTTTTGTGAAGCAACTACAACAAATACGGTGCAAAATGGCACCCATCCAATTATCAACAAAGTAGACCATATTTTATGGATAATCCACAAATATTGGTAATTTTCTCGGTTTCTAGCTAATTTCGCCTACTTAAACGACTTTATGCCTATTTTTCGAAAATAATTCAAATTTGAACTACAAGTGTGTGATAGTTTGCTTTGAAAAATTTTCAAAAATGTTTTTAAGGTGCACAATTAGTGGTTATATCACAGAACCGTCGATAGTTTTGGATAATTCGACCCCTTACAATGAATAGTAACGGCGGCCATTTTGACCGTTTTTTCAAAAAAGTCAAAGAAAGTGAAAAAATACTCAAAAAATGAAATCCTTTGGCATGGAGGACTTTCATGTGTACATAGTTTGTCAAAATGTGCCCATATTTGACACATAGCTGTATCTTGGTACGACAAACAATGTTGCAGAACTGAGTTTTTTCAAATTACTTATCTAAATATCGTTTTTTGTTTTTCGATTGTCAAAAATGACTTTTTTTGTGAAGCAAGTACAACAAATATGGTGCAAAATGGCACCCATCCAATTATCACACAAAGTAGACCATATTTCATGGATAATCCACAAATATTGGTAATTTTCTCGGTTTCTAGCTAATTTCGCCTACTTAAACGACTTTATGCCTATTTTTCGAAAATAATTCAAATTTGAACTACAAGTGTGTGATAGTTTGCTCTGAAATTTTTTCAAAAATGTTTTTAAGGTGCACAAGTAGTGATTATATCACAGAACTGTCGATAGTTTTGGATAATTCGACCCCTTACAATGAATAGTAACGGCGGCCATTTTGACCGTTTTTAAAAAAAATCAAAGAAAGTGAAAAAATAGTCAAAAAATGAAATCCTTTGGCATGGAGTACTTTCATGTGTACTAGTTGCTAGGATAAATGATAAACCTGAGTTTTGACATAGTTTACAAAAAACTTCTTCACAAAAAGTTCAATCATCTATAAACATGTAAAAGTTTTGGGTCAAATGGCTTATTTGTTCCCGCGCAATTTATAAACATCTACAAAAAGTCCACCAACCGGGACTAAAGGGGCTTATTTGTAATAATCATCTCTTTATTTTAAGAAACATCCTTAACAACATCCCATACAGTGACATAAAAGGTTTAATACATTATTACACATCACTAACAGTTACATTACTACATAAATGGACTTGTTCTCGTCGTAATCCTTAACAGCATTAGGGGAACGGCGGGAGGAGCCAGCCCGGTTCCTGGCCGCCTGGTTCTCGCGCGCACGTTTGCGGCGGAGGGCACTAGCCATGGAGGATGATTCTTTCAACGCCCAAGCCAGCTGGGAAGCCTCCTTCGCCTTGAGCTGGTAGGCAGTCTAGGCTCGCTGAACACGGTCGTCGCGGATGGACTGCAAGGAGGCTTCAATGGCCTCCTACATCTGCGGTCCGCCGCCCTCTTCCCCATGGTCGCTCCAGTCGAAGTCGTCGTCGTTGTCCTCCTCCTCGTCGGGAGGGACGGCGGCGGCTGGTGGAGGTGCGGCGTCACCTGGTGGAGAGCTCGTGGGCATACGACGGGATAGGCTCCCGCGGTAGCGCCCAAGCGCGCTCTGCCGAGCACGCTCGACCTCGTCCAGAAGGCGCTGCGGCGGGCGTGACGGATCCATCTCGTGGATACGATGTCTTCCTGGCTGAGGGTTTACCCCATCGGCGACAATACTACATATAGATCTGGGGTAGGACACGTATGTGACCAGGGCAGCGCTGGGGTAGGACACGTACGTGACCAGGGCAGCGCTGGGGTAGGACACGTAAGAAATAAGGCGGGAAGAAACAGACCTTTAGTCCCTGTGCGAGCCACCAACCGGGACTAAAGGGAATCCCACCAATAAGGAAGAAGCACACGGATCGTGTGTTTCTTTCGAGCGCTTGTGAGCCGTTGGATCAGGGGTGTGTTTCTTTTGAGGGCTTCTGAGCCGTTGGATCACTCTGTGAGCTACCAACCGGGACTAAAGGGAATCTAACCAATAAGGAAGAAGCACACGGATCGTGTGTTTCTTTCGAGCGCTTGCGAGCCGTTGGATCAGGGTGTGTTTCTTTTGAGGGCTTGTGAGCCGTTGGATCAGGGGTGTGTTTCTAGTCCCGGGCCGTGATACCACCCGGGACTAAAGGGGCCACGACCCTATATATAGCCCACCTCTCGGACATGTTTGGCACTCACTCTTTACTCATTCTAGTTCATTTCGTAAACAAAGCATTTTGGTATACAAAGCATTCGGATTCCCGTCATACAGCCCAACGGTGCATTTGATATGCAGTCACTCACGAGCCACCGTTGGGCTGTATGACGGGGAAACCGTGTGTTTTGGGCATGTTTTTACCAAGTGGGCGCGCTGATCGGGTGGGCGTGTGCTTATATATAAGGAGGCTCCACACCGCCCTCCGTCCCCTCCCCAAGGTGCTGCCCTCTCCCTCCCCTACCTAGGTTGCATGCACCTTAGGTGTTTGATCAAATTCCCCAATCATTTTTTCAGATCTCGGCGACGATGTCCGGCCTGTTGGATGCGAGGGGCGATGTCCGGGACTGGGCTCCGCCGGGCTGGCACTGGGAGGTGGTATCTTCCGGGACGCGTCGCTTGGTGAGGAATCCGGGTGACGTCATCGACCCGGATCTTGTTTGGTGGAAGTCGCGTGGGCCACACTCGGTGCAGAGGGAGCCGGCCCCCGAGGAGGTGGTACGTCGCCGTATCAGGGAGGAGGACGAGCACGTCAATCGCTACGTGTTTATGTTGGATACGCCAGCGGTGTATAACAGTGGATGGATGGTTCTTCATAGGGATCCTTCTCACGTGAGTATTGACCCTGTGATGGTTCCTGCTCTTTGGGTGCGCAGCGCTGGCCGCTCAGCACCCCGTGGTGGGAACCGGGACAAAAGCTCCAGAGCCAGACACGTGGCGTGCCGCGGAGCTTTGGTCCCGGTTCGTGTCTCGAACCGGGACTAATACCCCTCCCCTGCCTATATATAACCCACCCCCCCTCTTCTCTCCTCTGTTTTCTTTTCTTGGATTGGTGGGAAGTGGGTGCTAGTTTTTTTTTCCTTTGCCACGCACAAGATGTGTTCGATGAAATGCCCGACCCACACTTAAGTTCACACAAAATGATATCCTCGACCGAGGTTAGCAACTTTATCCTTTTCATTTGTAATTGATACAGAAATATTGCATGTGTCGATTGATGCATGTAAAATGCATACATGAACTTTGCATTATTTTATTCATATTCCAATCATATTTGCATCATATAAGGGTGATATCAATGTTTTATAATGATTTTGGGAATATTTCACAAGTTCCCCTATTTTTCTGGAATTAACCCTGCGCAGGCAGAAAACCCTATTTTCTATATTTTGATGTTTCAGGGACCCAAACGATGTCCAAATGACTTGCAAATTTAGGAGCATCAATATTTGGAAGGAAGAAGACCTGGGAGCGAAGGAAGCGAACAAACGGAGGCTCGAGGCCCAAAAGGGGTGGCCCACGAGGCCACAGTACCTGGCCACGTGGGGCCCACCTTCTGGAGCCTCGATGCTCCGTTGCCGTCGATCTTTTCTCCACCGACTTCGTCTTGACCTAAAACCGACTATAAAAATAGTCCACGAGGCTCTTCGGAGAGGAGCGCCGCAGAACCACAGAAACCAAGAAACAGAGATCAGGAGCTGCAGATTGGAGGGGGAAAACTCCGGCGGGGCGCTGCCGGAGAGGTCTCCACCTCCTCCAACGACTTCTCCACCGTATCCATGATGAAGAGGGAGTAGTCCACCCCTGGACTATGGGTTTGTGGAAGTAACTTATGTATCTCTCTCTCTCTCTCTTGAGTTTCACTAATTAGCACCGTATGAGCTGCCGAACATGATTACGGTCATCTATGTAATACCTTTGTGGTGGATCTTTATGAGTTAATATATGTGTGAGAATGCAATTGTTTTGTTTCAGTTATGAAAGTAGATGCATATTATGTACCCCGTTCTTGTTTACTTGTTTTGATCAAGCATGTTTATGAGAGCGTGTGTGGGGGAACGTGTGCATTAGATGGAGTAACGGGGGTGGCTAGTGCGGTGAACGTGAGAGAAAGTTCCGCGATCCACTTGGGTGTTTTACCTTACTTTGTTGCCTCACTAGGGATAAAAAGAAATACCTTGCTACCGGAGATGTGGGTGTGACCATGCCACTACTCCATGACTAGATCTAGCATGTTCTTATTTCAACTTCATGTCATGAAACTTAAAGCTATGCTCTGATTTATCTTAATACTAAGGTGTTATGATTTAGTTCGCATCTTAGTGGAGTATAAGAGAGATTAATAACCAAAAGATCTCTATGTTAGGACGTGATGCCCATATGATTAATAACTTGTCATGAAACTTTGTTGCAATCTCATATGTTAACTCTTGTGTTCCATTGTCTACCACATTATTAAAGAGAGAGTGCATTTGTGAAACCATGAACCCCGGTCCATTTTTAATCATAAGAAACACCTTTCCAACAACTTTCATCCATCTTTCATTTTCAGCCATTTATAAATCCAAAAATACAAAAATACTTTTGCATCTTGCATTCATCATATAAAACCCAAAAATATCATCCATCATTGTTTCCATCATCCTTGCATATTTATTTATCATCATTGCATTTTTATTTATTGTTTTGTATTCATAACTTACTCACACCTTGTGCTTGACAACCACTTGGTGAGGTTGAGGGCACAAAACAATTTATTTTTGTTTGCAGGTTTCCAAGGGAAGGATAAGGAGGTAAAGCTTTCACTACTGATTCCCCCAGAGTTCGATATAAACCCTCGAGTCATCCCTCGTGGGGAAAATAGTCTTGCCCGTGCTACACACTCTGCTATTGGGATCTCAACCTAACCCATTTAAGGGCCATCAAGACGTATTTTCTGGCGCCGTTGCCGGGGAATCATTGCTGCAAAGTTTTATCCAAGGGTATCTCACAACAAAGTCAACTTCATCATCAAGTTGTGCAAACACCTAAGCTTGGGGAGGTTGCACCTACGTGAGCACCATCTTATCCATCTTTATCTTCAAACCATTTTATTTTGTTTTGTTATTGTCTTGCATTTTGTGTTGCATTTGCATTTTGTCTTGCATATTTTATTTTCAGTTTTGCATAAAAAAATTAAAAAACACATAAAAACTTGGAAAATGGAAAAGAGAACCTTCTGGCCATTTAGTGGTAAGAATTTTCCTCAAGATATGAGTATCCCTGTTGAGAAATGTGAGGTAGATCCTAATATTGTGAAAGCAATTTATGAAAACCGTTTTTATGGGAAACCAAAAGAAGATCCTATATCTCATATTAATAAGTTTTATGAAAGGTGCGAGATGTTAAATTTGAACCATGCTAATGTTAAACTTAATCTTTTTCCTTACTCCCTAGGTGGAAAAGCCTTAGATTGGATATTGAGATGGCCACCTGGAAATTTTAGCACCTGGTTTAATTTAAAAGCTGCTTTCATTGAAAGATTTTGTTCCATGGAAAAAATTTGCAATCTTAGACAAAAACTTATCATCTTTAAACAAGAAGAGGATGAACCTTTGGTAAAAACATGGGAAAGGTTTAGATGTATAGCTTTTGGAATGGAACATGGTCTTAGGGATTGGATGCTCATGCATATATTTTATAGAGGATTGTCTGAAACCTCTAGAGTCTTTTTGGATAATGAATGTGAGGGTTCTTTTATGAATATTGATGCCAATGATACCCACTATCTACTTGAGGGCCTACTTTTGGAAGTAATAATTAAAGAAAGTCTAGAAAAGGCCCAAGTACCTGAAGATGTCTTTGATGACCGTTATGAAATATTTAACCTATATAATAGGGAAAAGAAAGTTGAGGAAGTTAAAATGCTTAGTGAAGTCAAGGAACCATTGCTTAACTTAGAGAATTGTAGCTTGCATGAATTAATATCTATCTTACAAAAATTTGCAAGTGATCCCTCCATTAATGTTAACCAAGAAGCTATGATACAATCAAGAAGCTAATCATGTTTTGGTTCTTATATTGCTAATCATGTTTTAAAAGAAAAGATTGCTAGGTACAATCAAGAAGCTATGATACCACCTAAGCTTGGGGATGTATGGATTCCCAAAGTGCTAGTTACCATTGGAAAAGAGACACACCATGCTATATTAGATCTAGGATCTAGTGTCTCTGTTTTATCTAAAGAATTATATGAAGTACTTGAATTAAAGAATCTTGAAAAATGCTCTATTGAACTTGCACTTGCTGATGATTCCATTAAACATGCTATAGGAAGAGTAAGTTTTGTTATGGTAGAGTTACATATGACTTTTGTACCTGTTGATTTTCTAATCATGGATATGGGGAATAAATCCTCTAGTCCAATTATTCTTGGAAGACCTTTTCTTCGTATCACAGGTGCTATCATTGATTCAAAAGAAGGGAATGTGAAGTTTCAGTTTCCACACAAGAAATGCATCGAACACTTCCAAAGGAAGAGGGACACACCAAAGTTCAAGCTCCCTCGTGAGCTTCGTCCACAATAATTATCAAGTAAGAAGCATAACTTATGGCTATAAAGAAAGCGTTTTACGGGAGGCAACCCGGTTGTTTTTTTTTGATTTTCTTTGTGTCCTCTTGCTGTAACAACAGACTAGGTTTATAGTTTAGTTCCTGGAATTTTTAATAAAGTGCCAAGTTTTACCCATTTTGGTGTGAAAAAGTTGCTTATAGCATTCAGAGATATTATTCCAGCACGAATGTGTGCACGTTATGATTTTTAATTCCTATTCTGTAACTCCGAATGAGATGATATTTAAACCTGTAGTTGCAACTTTTCATCATCTCTATGCATGAATTTTGTCAGAATTTTTAGACAAATTTAAGTAGGGTAGAAAATACGTTTTGCTACTGCTGTTTTTCTGGACAGATTCTGTCCCATTTTGTTTGATGCATGCTTAGAACTTTTAGCTTGAATCTTTTAGATCCAATTGAGTTTATGAGTAGGTTCTTTTGGGTTTCATCTCCATAAGAGTGGCTGGGTTTTTTCCGTTGGCTTGCCAAGCCTATCACAACCCTTCTCCTTTATCCGGGCTTGGGACCGGCTATGTTGAGACAACATAGGCGCATGTTGAGATGGATATGTGGCCACACAAGAAAGGACCGGGTTAGGAATGATGATATACGTGAGAGAGTTGGGGTAGCACCAATTGAAGAGAAGGTTGTCCAACACCGTCTAAGATGGTTTGGTCATATAGAACGTAGGCCTCCGGAAGCGCCATTGCATACCGGACGGATAAAGCGGGATGAGAATGTTAAGAGGGGTCGTGGTAGGCCAAACTTGACATGGGAGGAGTCTGTTAAGAGAGATCTGAAGGATTGGAATATCACCAAAGAACTAGCCATGGATAGGGCTGCGTGGAAGTTAGCTATCCATGTGCCAGAACCATGAGCTGGTTTTGAGATCTTATGGGTTTCAACTCTAGCCTACCCCAACTTGTTTGGGAAAAAAAGGCTTTGTTGTTGTTGTTGTTGTTGTTGTTGTTGTTGTTGTTGTTGTTGAGTTTATGAGTAGGCATACAACATAATACACTTACTGGACATTCATATGAATTTTTGTCTAAGGATTATATGCAGCAAGAAATCTATTTGTTTATCACTACTAATGTCACCCCACAGAAAAGAAATGGGAGAAACGGTGTTTTGAAGTTTTTTCACAGGGATTAGAGGAGATGCACCAAGAGCTATCTAAGTATGGTGAAAACCATAAGCTTGGGGATGTGAAGACAACCCCACTGAACCAACACACTCTCGGTTTGCACACGTCTAATTTCTGTTTTTCGATCAATGCACTTTATCGCATAAACTTGGAGCGTCTTTTTGTTTGTTTAGGTTTGATTTTTATTTTGAGAGACCACCACATTATCATTTATATAGGAGAGAGCTACTGGAAATTTGGGTTGAAATATGTTGGATGCCATTATTAGATTGGAAAAGGGATGTTTGAGTTGATTTTAAAAGATACATATAGTTGCATGATTCAAGAGCTTGTTAATGAGTAATAATTTGTTAGTGTTTTATCAAGAGTTATCTTTCATTCATGTTTTGATGCTGAATGTTACTTTACTTTGTTTAACATGGATTAGTTAGTTCTATGGACACTCATGCATGCATTTAGACGGTCAACTTTCTCCCTCTTGCTAGCCCAAAAATTCCAACAAGCAAAGACTTGTTTCCAACACCTTCAACCAAAGTTTTTCCAGTGAGTCCACCATATCTACCTATTAGCTTTATGCTATTCCGAGTATGTTTATCATGTTATTTTGTATCATTTATACCTCTGAATTAAAATGCTTATGTTGTTGATTGTTATGGGAAAAGTTGGTGATATAGCTCTCACGAACTTGATGCACACTTTACTTTTATTGCACTTAATGAACATGACCCATTGTGATTAAAATTATGATGTTATGAGCTTGACAAATGTCTTTGGTTGAGAGTTAGCCAAATGTGCTGTCACATGGCAAGCTTTCAACATTGCACTTCATTATATTTAGTTGATGTCATGTACTTTTGTTTATGGATGCTTACCATGGGTGAAATAAATGTGGAAATGAAGTAGGTTTAAATGAGTTTGTATAAATGGTTAGAGAGACGCCTGGGCCGCTAATCTAAGCCATGCATCATTCATGGTGGAAATTTACTTACATGCTATGGTGAACCTTCTGTGATACACCTTACAATAAAAAGCTATCCAATGGTAAATAAAAAGGGTGTTGAGATTGTTCATTATGTTTGTTTGTCTTGTCATTTTGATATGGGCTTGTTCCATATCCTGGGACAAGAGGTACCCCAGTTGACGCTCTTGATGATACTATTTTACTTACAATGATATTTAAATTGAACTTGCTTTGTTTTCCGAGTTGAGTAACACATGGAGTAGGTACTCGTATTCAAGGGGCATGAGACTTTCAACCTTTACTTTGTCAAGCACATTACTCATATTTGCTTTCACTTTAAACTTAATCATTCAAGATGCTATGATAGGGGCAATGAGAGCTTGACACCAAGGAATACCACATTGCAATCATTAACTTAAGTAGAAGCATTTGGAAGTTAGATGAAACTTATTCATGCTTTACCTCTACTCATATATATATCTTTCCAAAGTGTCCACCTTTTATATTCAGATTTTCATCTACACTCTATGACCATTGTAGGATGTTCTTACTTATCATTATGCATACTTGTGGTCCATAGTACTTTTTCATTTATGTTACACTTTGTGAATTATCATTGAACATCCTTACATTGAATATTTGATATCACTTCATAAACTATCTTGCATATTGTTACATCTTATTAAGAATGAACCATTTGACTCTATGTAGCAACAGTAATCATCTTTGATATCCATTGATAGTATTAAAATGCAAAGTCCATGTTAGTTTTATCACCTTCATACTCGAGGACGAGCATGGGTTAAGCTTGGGGATGCTGATGCATGTAAAATGCATACATGAACTTTGCATTATTTTATTCATATTCCATCATATTTGCATCATATAAGGGTGATATCAATGTTTTATAATGATTTTGGGAATATTTCACAAGTTCCCCTATTTTTCTGGAATTAACCCTGCGCAGGCAGAAAACCCTATTTTCTATATTTTGATGTTTCAGGGACCCAAACGATGTCCAAATGACTTGCAAATTTAGGAGCATCAATATTTGGAAGGAAGAAGACCTGGGAGCGAAGGAAGCGAACAAACGGAGGCTCGAGGCCCAAAAGGGGGTGGCCCACGCGGCCACAGTACCTGGACGCGTGGGGCCCACCTTCTGGAGACTCGATGCTCCGTTGCCGTCGATCTTTTCTCCACCAACTTCGTCTTGACCTAAAACCGACTATAAAAATAGTCCCCGAGGCTCTTCGGAGAGGAGCGCCGCAGAAACACAGAAACCACGAAACAGAGATCAGGAGCTGCAGATTGGAGGGGGAAAACTCCGGCGGGGCGCTGCCGGAGAGGTCTCCACCTCCTCCAACGACTTCTCCACCGTATCCATGATGAAGAGGGAGTAGTCCACCCCTGGACTATGGGTTTGTGGAAGTAACTTATGTATCTCTCTCTCTTGAGCTTCACTAATTAGCACCGTATGAGCTGCCGAACATGATTACGGTCATCTATGTAATACCTTTGTGGTGGATCTTTATGAGTTAATATATGTGTGAGATTGCAATTGTTTTGTTTCAGTTATGAAAGTAGATGCATATTATGTACCCCGTTCTTGTTTACTTGTTTTGATCAAGCATGTTTATGAGAGCGTGTGTGGGGGAACGTGTGCATTAGATGGAGTAACGGGGGGTGGCTAGTGCGGTGAACGTGAGAGAAAGTTCCGCGATCCACTTGGGTGTTTTACCTTACTTTGTTGCCTCACTAGGGATAAAAAGAAATACCTTGCTACCGGAGATGTGGGTGTGACCATGCCACTACTCCATGACTAGATCTAGCATGTTCTTATTTCAACTTCATGTCATGAAACTTAAAGCTATGCTCTGATTTATCTTAATACTAAGGTGTTATGATTTAGTTCGCATCTTAGTGGAGTATAAGAGAGATTAATAACCAAAAGATCTCTATGTTAGGACGTGATGCCCATATGATTAATAACTTGTCATGAAACTTTGTTGCAATCTCATATGTTAACTCTTGTGTTCCATTGTCTACCACATTATTAAAGAGAGAGTGCATTTGTGAAACCATGAACCCCGGTCCATTTTTAATCATAAGAAACACCTTTCCAACAACTTTCATCCATCTTTCATTTTCAGCCATTTATAAATCCGAAAATACAAAAATACTTTTGCATCTTGCATTCATCATATAAAACCCAAAAATATCATCCATCATTGTTTCCATCATCCTTGCATATTTATTTATCATCATTGCATTTTTATTTATTGTTTTGTATTCATAACTTACTCACACCTTGTGCTTGACAACCACTTGGTGAGGTTGAGGGCACAAAACAATTTATTTTTGTTTGCAGGTTTCCAAGGGAAGGATAAGGAGGTAAAGTTTTCACTACTGATTCCCCGAGAGTTCGATATAAACCCTCGAGTCATCCCTCGTGGGAAAAATAGTCTTGCCCGTACTACACACTCCGCTATTGGGGTCTCAACCTAACCCATTTAAGGGCCATCATCGATGTACGGTGGTCATTTCACTATTCAAGATGTTATTGTAATGGTATTTGATAAACTTAATTATATGATGCAGATGGATGCACGGATGCGATGGATGTACGGCGAACGACGCAGTTCCGAGTTTATTGCAGGCCTGCATAAATTTATCGATGTGGCTGAGGCAAACAAAGTGGATAATTTTATGCCTTGTCCATGTGAGACTGTCGGAACGTCAGGGAGTACTCTAACCGAAAACCATTCAAGACCACGTGCTTCGGAGAGGTTTCATGCCCAGCTATAATTGTTGGACCAAGCACGGAGAAAGAGGGGTTAGGATGGAAGACAATGAAGAAGAGGAGGATGATGACAACTATCCTATGTTCCCTGAGGAATGCGGTGATACTGTAATGGAAGACGTTGAAGAAGAAGGAGGTGAACATCGGGCATCAGATGAGCCCGCTGATGGTCTTGGTGGGGTCATTTCTGATGCAAAGCGAGAATGCGATACAGAAAAGGAGAAGCTAAAGTTGGAGGCCATGCTAGAGGATCACAAAAAGTTGCTGTACCCAAATTGCGAAGATGGCAGCACAAAGCTCGGTACCACACTGGAACTGCTGAAATGGAAGGCAGAGACTGGTTGTTCTGACAAGGGATTTGAGAAGTTACTGAAAATAATGAAGCCGAAGCTTCCAAAGGATAACGAATTGCCCGAGACTACATACGAAGCAAAGAAGGCTATCTGCCCTCTAGGATTAGATGTGCAGAAGATACATGCATGCATTAATGACTGCATCCTGTACCGCGGTGAGGAGTACGAGAATATGGATAAATGCCCGGTATGCAATGCACTGCGGTACAAGATCAGACAAGATGACCCTGGTGATGTTGAGGGCGATGACGAGCCCCCCGGAAGAGGGTTCCTGCTAAGGTGATGTGGTATGCTCCTATAATACCACGGTTGAAACGTCTGTTCAGAAACAAAGAGCATGCCAGGTTGTTGCGATGGCACAAAGAAGAGCGTAAGAAAGACGGGAAGTTGAGACACCCCGCCGATGGGTCCCAGTGGAGAAAAATCGACAGAGAGTTCCCGACATTTTCAGATGACGCAAGGAACTTAAGATTTGGTCTAAGTACAGATGGCTTTAATCCTTTTGGGGAGCAGAGCTCCAGTCATAGCACTTGGCCCGTGACTCTATGTATCTACAACCTTCCTCCTTGGTTGTGCATGAAGCGGAAGTTCATTATGATGCCAGTGCTCATCCAAGGCCCGAAGCAACCCGGCAACGACATTGATGTGTACCTAAGGCCATTAGTTGATGAACTTTTGCAGTTGTGGTCCGAACCAGGTGTACGTGTGTGGGATGAGCACAAACAACAGGAATTTGACCTACGAGCGTTGCTGTTCGTAACCATCAATGATTGGCCTGCTCTTAGTAACATTTCAGGACAGTCAAACAAGGGATACAATGCATGCACGCACTGTTTAGATAAGACTGAAAGTATACATTTGGGAAACAAGAATGTGTACCTGGGGCATCGTCGATTTCTTCCGAACAGTCATGCCGTAAGAAAGAAAGGCAAGCATTTCAACGGTGAGGCAGATCGCCGGAAGAAGCCTAACCTCCCTGATGGTGATGTTATATATGACATGGTCAAGGATTTAGAAGTAATCTTTGGAAAGGGTCCTGGCAGTCTATCTGTTCCGAATGACGCTGACAACCACGTACCCATATGGAAGAAGAAATCTATATTTTGGGAGCTACCCTATTGGAAAGTCCTAGAGGTCCGGTCTTCAATCGACGTGATGCACGTGACGAAGAATCTTTGCGTGAACCTGCTAGGCTTCCTGGGCGTGTATGGGAAGACAAAAGATACACCAGAAGCACGGGAGGACCAGCAACGTATGAAAGACCCATACAACAAGCAGACGGATAAAGGGCGTCAATACTTAAGCAGCTACGCTCTTACCAAAGCAGAGAAGGAAATCTTTTTTGAATGCCTGAGCAGTATCAAGGTCCCGGCTGGCTTCTCGTCAAATATAAAGGGAATAATAAATATGGCAGAGAAAAAATTCCAGAACCTGAAGTCTCATGATTGCCACGTGATTATGACGCAGTTGCTTCCGGTTGCATTGAGGGGGCTTCTACCGGAAAATGTTCGAGTACCCATTGTGAAGCTATGTGCATTCCTCAATGCAATATCTCAGAAGGTCATCGATCCAGTAACTCTACCAAGTTTACAGAAGGCTGTGGTCCAATGTCTTGTCAGCTTCGAGTTGGTGTTCCCCCCATCATTCTTCAATATTATGACGCATCTCCTGGTTCACCTAGTCGACGAGATTGCCATTCTCGGTCCTGTATTTCTACACAATATGTTCCCCTTCGAGAGGTTCATGGGAGTCTTGAAGAAATATGTTCATAACCGTGCTAGGCCAGAAGGAAGCATCTCAAAGGGCTATGGAACAGAGGAGGTCATTGAGTTCTGTGTTGACTTTATTCCTGACCTTAAGCCGATTGGTGTTCCTGAATCGCGGCATGAGGGGAGACTGAGTGGAAAAGGCACGCTAGGAAAGAAAGCACTGATATGTAGGGACGGGCATTCTTTAACTCAAGCACACTACACAGTTCTACAAAGTTCCACCTTCGTGGCTCCGTATATCGAGGAACACAAGAATTATGTACGCTCCAAGAACCCGGGGAAGGCTGACTCCTGGATTAAAGAAAAACACATGGAGACTTCGGCAGTTGGTTGCGATTACAGCTCATGAATGACACCACTGTCGGAGATCAGCTCTACTTGTTGGCCGCGTCACCATCTTCGACTGTATTGAATTTCCAAGGGTACGAGATAAATGGGAATACATTTTACACGATCGCCCAAGATAAAAAGAGCACCAACCAAACAGTGGTGTCCGCTTTGATGCAACAGACGAGAATGGGCAAAAGGACACATACTATGGTTACATAGAGGAGATATGGGAACTTGACTATGGACCTACTTTTAAGGTCCCTTTGTTTCGGTGCAGTTGGGTCAACATGAATGGAGAAGGGATAAAGGTAGACCAGCTGTACGGAATGACAACAGTGGATCTCAAGAATCTTGGTTGTTACAGGAACGAACCATTCGTCCTAGCCAATGATGTGGCTCAGGTTTTCTATGTGAAGGACATGTCCTCCAGACCGAAAAAAAGAAAAAAAGCAAACGAATACATCAGACGATGAGCCAAAGCGTCACATAGTTCTTTCAGGGAAAAGAAACATCGTGGGAGTCGAGGACAAGACAGACATGTCAGCAGATTATGATAAGTTTGATGAAATTCCGCCCTTCACAGTGAAAACTGACCCAAGCATCCCGTTAAATAATGAAGATGCTCCATGGTTACGGCCGAAGCGATCATAGGCCAGGGACATACGCGAAGAAGGGTTCATGGCTTTTATGTAAATCAATGTAATGTATTAAACCTTTATGTGATGTGTAGTAATGTATTAAACCTTTATGTGGTGAAAACCATAATACATAGCTCGGGTCCATTTTTATTTAACCATAATACATCACGAATAATATCACTAACTTTTGCCGGGTCCTAAGCCACGGGGTGCTGAGCGGCCGGCGCTGCGCACCCAAAGAGCAGGAACCATCACAGGGTCAATACTCACGTGAGAAGGATCCCTATGAAGAACCATCCATCCACTGTTATACACCGCTGGCGTATCCAACATAAACACATAGCGATTGACGTGCTCGTCCTCCTCCCTGATACGGCGACGTACCACCTCCTCGGGGGCCGGCTCCCTCTGCACCGAGTGTGGCCCACGCGACTTCCACGAAACAAGATCCGGGTCGACGACGTCACCTAGATTCCTCACCAAGCGACGCGTCCAGGAAGATACCACCTCACAGTGCCAGCCCGGCGGAGCCCAGTCCCGGACATCGCCCCTCGCATCCAACAGGCCGGACATCGTTGCCGAGATCTGAAAAAATGATTGGGAATTTGATCAAACACCTAAGGTGCATGCAACCTAGGTAGGGGAGGGAGAGGGCAGCACCTTGGGGAGGGGACGGAGGGCGGTGTGGAGCCTCCTTATATATAAGCACACGCCCACCCGATCAGCGCGCCCACTTGGTAAAAACACGCCCAAAACACACGGTTTCCCGTCATACAGCCCAACGGTGGCTCGTGAGTGACTGCATATCAAATGCACCGTTGGGCTGTATGACGGGAATCCGAATGCTTTGTATACCAAAATGCTTAGTTTACGAAATGAACTACAATGAGTAAAGAGTGAGTGCCAAACATGTCCGAGAGGTGGGCTATATATAGGGTCATGGCCCCTTTAGTCCCGGGTGGTATCACGGCCCGGGACTAGAAACACACCCCTGATCCAACGGCTCACAAGCCCTCAAAAGAAACACACCCCTGATCCAACGGCTCACAAGCGCTCGAAAGAAACACACGATCCGTGTGCTTCTTCCTTATTGGTTGGATTCCCTTTAGTCCCGGTTGGTGGCTCACAGAGTGATCCAACGCTCAGAAGCCCTCAAAAGTGATCCAACGGCTCAGAAGCCCTCAAAAGAAACACACCCATGATCCAACGGCTCACAAGCGCTCGAAAGAAACACACGATCCGTGTGCTTCTTCCTTATTGGTGGGATTCCCTTTAGTCCCGGTTGGTGGCTCGAACAGGGACTAAAGGTCTGTTTCTTTCCGCCTTATTTCTTACGTGTCCTACCCCAGCGCTGCCCTGGTCACGTACGTGTCCTACCCCAGCGCTGCCCTGGTCACGTACGTGTCCTACCCCATATCTATATGTAGTATTGTCGCCGATGGGGTAAACCCTCAGCCACGAAGACATCGTATCCACGAGATGGATCCGCCACGCCCGCCGCAGCGCCTTCTGGACGAGGTCGAGCGTGCTCGGCAGAGCGCGCTTGGGCGCTACCGCGGGCGCCTATCCCGTCGTATGCCCACGAGCTCTCCACCAGGTGATGCCGCACCTCCACCAGCCGCCGCCGTCCCTCCCGACGAGGAGGAGGACAACGACGACGACTTCGACTGGACAGACCATGGGGAAGAGGGCGGCGGGCCACAGATGCAGGAGGCCATTGAAGCCTCCTTGCAGTCCATCCGCGACGACCGTGTTCAGCGAACCAAGACTACCTGCCAGCTCAAGGCGAAGGAGGCTTCCCAGCTGGCTTGGGCGTTGAAAGAATCATCCTCCATGGCTAGTGCCCTCCGCCGCAAACGTGTGCGCGAGAACCAGGCGGCCAGGAACGGGGCTGGCTCCTCCCGCCGTTCCCCCTAATGCTGTTAAGGATTACGACGAGAACACGTCCATTTATGTAGTAATGTAACTGTTAGTGATGTGTAATAATATATTAAACCTTTTATGTCACTGTATGGGATGTTGTTAAGGATGTTTCTTAAAATAAAGAGATGATTATTACAAATAAGCCCCTTTAGTCCCGGTTGGTGGACTTTTTGTAGATGTTTATAGATGTTTATAAATTGCGTGGGAACAAATAAGCCATTTGACTCGAAACTTATAATGTTTATAGATGATTGAACTTTTTGTGAAGAAGTTTTTTGTAAACTATGTCAAAACTCAAGTTTATCATTTATCCTAGAACTAGTACACATGAAAGTACTCCATGCCAAAGGATTTCATTTTTTGAGTATTTTTTCACTTTCTTTGACTTTTTTTAAAAAACGGTCAAAATGGCCGCCGTTACTATTCATTGTATGGGGTCGAATTATGCAAAACTATCGACAGTTTTGTGATATAACCACTACTTGTGCACCTTAAAAACATTTTTGAAAAAATTTCAGAGCAAACTATCACACACTTGTAGTTCAAATTTGAATTACTTTCGAAAAATAGGCATAAAGTCGTTTAAGTAGGCGAAATTAGCTAGAAACCGAGAAAATTACCAATATTTGTGGATTATCCATGAAATATGGTCTACTTTGTGTGATAATTGGATGGGTGCCATTTTGCACCATATTTGTTGTACTTGCTTAAAAAAATGTCATTTTTGACAATCGAAAAACAAAAAAGATATTTAGATAAGTAATTTGAAAAAACTCAGTTCTGCAACATTGTTTGTCGTACCAAGATACAGCTATGTGTCAAATATGGCACATTTTGCCAAACTATGACACGGGGATGACCATAACGAGGCCATTTGACCCGAAACTTATACATGTCTATAGATGATTGATCTTTTTGTGAAGAAGTTTTTTGTTAATTATGTCAAAACTCAAGTTTATCATTTATCGTAGCAACTAGTACACATGAAAGTACTCCATGCCAAAGGATTTCATTTTTTGAGTATTTTTTCACTTTCTTTGACTTTTTTAAAAAACGGTCAAAATGGTCGCCATTACTATTCATTGTAAGGGGTCGAATTATCCAAAACTATCGACGGTTCTGTGATATAACCACTACTTGTGCACCTTAAAAACATTTTTGAAAAATATTCAGAGCAAACTATCACACACTTGTAGTTCAAATTTGAATTACTTTCGAAAAATAGGCATAAAGTCGTTTAAGTAGGCGAAATTAGCTAGAAACCGAGAAAATTACCAATATTTCTGGATTATCCATGAAATATGGTCTACTTTGTGTGATAATTGGATGGGTGCCATTTTGCACCATATTTGTTGTACTTGCTTCACAAAAAATGTCATTTTTGACAATGGAAAAACAAAAAACGATATTTAGATAAGTAATTTGAAAAAACTCAGTTCTGCAACATTGTTTGTCGTACCAAGATACAGCTATGTGTCAAATATGGGCACATTTTGACAAACTATGACACGGGGATGACCATAACGAGGCCATTTGACCCGAAACTTATACATGTCTATAGATGATTGACCTTTTGTGAAGAAGTTTTTTGTAAACTATGTCAAAACTCAAGTTTATCATTTATCGTAGCAACTAGTACACATGAAAGTACTCCATGCCAAAGGATTTCATTTTTTGAGTATTTTATCACTTTCTTTGACTTTTTTTTAAAAACGGTCAAAATGGCCGCCGTTACTATTCATTGTAAGGGGTCGAATTATCCAAAACTATTACGGTTCTGTGATATAACCACTACTTGTGCACCTTAAAAAGATTTTTGAAAAAATTTCAGAGCAAACTATCACACACTTGTAGTTCAAATTTGAATTACTTTCGAAAAATAGGCATAAATCGTTTAAGTAGGCGAAATTAGCTAGAAACCGAGAAAATTACCAATATTTGTGGATTATACGTGAAATGTGGTATACTTTGTGTGATAATTGGATGGGTGCCATTTTGCACCATATTTGTTGTGCTTGCTTCAAAAAAAATGTCATTTTTGACAATCGAAAAACAAAAAACGATATTTAGATAAGTAATTTGAAAAAATAGAAAATGGTTTTGGATTATTTATTCAAATTTAAACACATTTCATGTTGAAAGTATTTTCAGATTCAAAACCATTTGAAATTCATATTCAAACAACTAAATAAGAAAAAAAAAGGCGGGAACAACATTTCAGAACTGAAAAGTTCGAAATAATTTTGAAAAAGGACTCTTTGGTCCCGGTTTATACGAAGAACCGGGACTAATGAGTCCATGGACGCGCGAGCAAATCTGGCATTAATTTGCCAGGGCATTGGTCCCGGTTGCTGCCACGAACCGGTTGCATGTATAATCTTACTCATCACTATATTAATTATGCAGAATGAAGATTCTCCAATGCAAAAGAGGACAAATCTATGACATTGGGTTCATTGACCCATATTACATTCATCAAGTATCTCTCCAACGTCATTACAATGACACAGAGGATAACTTGGTAAGGGCGTTAAGGTTTAACGAAACCAAAAGGGAAATACTATTTCCTTACAACTACAGGTGAGTGTTACTGTCTTGTACACATTCTATTTCGCTTACTCGATGTTAAGTGTATAATTGATGACTTATGCGTGCGCAGCTTCACTTTATTCTGCTAATCATTAAACCTGACAAAGGAGTAGTATTTGTCATGGACTCGAAACGTAAACCCCTTGAGGAGTGGGCGGACATGCAGGAATGCCTCCAAGGGTAATTTCAATCATTATGGCACTATATCGGCAACTTTCCGTTCATTCCCTGGTAGCAAGCAATTGATATATAACTCCTTTATTCATTTTCTTTGCCGGACAGGGCTTGGAAACGGTTCACCGCCAAGGCTATGGGTATTTGGGCGCCGGAGCTTACATTTGAACAAATAAGTGTAAGTTATCATGCTTGATTATTATTCCGCGCATCTCTTTGATTTTAGTTTCAATACCATTATCATGCTTGATTATTATTTTGATTGAACTATGTTCTCGTAAAGAGCTTGAGGCAGGAACATGGGAATAATTTATGTGGATACTACGTTTGCGAGTTCATTCGCCAGATGACCCAAGAGCGATCCAGGAGCCGGTTCTTAGAACAACTTGAAGTACGTAAACAATATTCACAATTTTAGTTTATTGCCATCAATTGTGTTTAGTTTCATTCATATATATTGACCCCTTCTTTAAATTAGATCGAACGGCTGCGGGACGGACTTCAACCACAAGATCGCGTACGAGCAATTCAAGATGAAATTGCGGGATTCTTAGATGCAGAGGTCCTAGATACGAAGGGAGAATACTATGCGCCGGTTCAAATGCGAGTGTAAAAGAGATGTATATATGCATGAAACTCGTGTGTACATTTAATATGTTCGACCAAGCACGACGAATGAGCTGTGTGTAATATATTCATGACGATGATGTAATAGTGGTTCCTTCATTGCTGTATGTAGTACCATCGAATTGAGTGCGAGATGGAGAGCCGGCGAGTAGTATCTGCACAGAAATATCGAAGCTTGGCCTCGATATGCCGGCGAGTGAGAGATGGAGAGCACGTCGGCGATGCGAAGAAGGGGGAGACGACGGAGGCACCGGCGAGAGGAGAGGGGCACCGGCGAGAGGGAGAGGTGGCCCAAATAGACCCTAAACCCTAAATAGAAAAAAAAACACTCATTGGTCCTGGTTCGTAATACGAACCGGGACCAATGAGTCTCCCCCCACGCCCAGCCAGAACTGGCCACGTGGACACCCATTGGTCCCGGTTCGTGGTCCAACCGGGACTAACATTAGCCCGATTGGCTAGTTCCGGTTGGGCAACCGAGACTGATAGCCCAGCCGAACCAGGACCACAGGCCCTTTTTCTACTAGTGAACTGAGCAAAAGTGAGCTACCTCCAGTAGAAACTCTAGCTCGTTTTATCTTATACGAGTTGAGCGGAACTTACTAATTAGACTTATTTGCACCCGTACTTTTTTTTTTGCATGGCGATGACGGCCTTGTTCTGATATTGGACATCCTCAACGCGGAGGTTAGACCGTTAGAGAGCACGTGTTTACACTGCGGCACACAGTTTACACACGCCTACACTGCCTAGGTAAATCTCTAAACACACATCACAGTGTAAACGCATGTTCTCTCTCACAAAAGTCGTTGTAAGACCTAACCTTGTGCATAGACAAGAATTTATAGCAGTTATCACTTATCAAGATAAACTTTCCCGACACTTTTGTATATTGCAACCTGCTTGTCAATGTGAGGATTAATATCACGGGTAAAAGAAACATTTTTCTCCAACGTTTTTTTTTACTATAAGAAACACACGGGTACTTTTGGTGCCTACTTGGCTATATAAACCTAGAGAAAGCCTTAATTTTGTGCCACGGAAGGGGTTATCTACTACTCCCTCCGTATCAAAATATAAGTCACACTTGCTTATTACCAACCATATGTATCTAGACACGGATGCGGAGTCGTCGGGTTCCATGGTGGGATCAAGACGGGCCGCCAGACTCGGACCCCGACGACTCGGACCCGCCATCTTCACTCTGTAGAAGACGACTCCGACGACTCGGACCCGCCGTCTTCACGCGAAGGAGAAGACGACTCCGAAGAGGACGAGTCGCCGGAGGAAGAGGAGCCAGAGGACCCGTCGAAGCCGTATTCTAGCCAGGAAGAATACGACGCCGACGACGAGGACGACGAGGAGGTGGCATCGGAGGAGGCACTGGAGGAGGAGGCATCGGAGGAGGCGCCGGAGGAGGAGGCGCCGGAGAAGGACGCGCCGGAGGAGGACGCGCCGGAGAAGGAGGATCACGCTCCGGAGAAGGAGGCGCGAGAGGAGGATTCGCCGGAGAAGGACGCACGGCCGGAGAAGGAGGAGCACGAGCCGGAGGAGGAGGAGGAGCATGCGCCTGAGGAGAAGGGAACCGGCAAGAAGCGACGCCGCGCCGCGGATGACAATGGCGCGGAGGCAGGGCGTAAGCAGAACAAGTAGAGTAGATAGTTAGTTCAATAGTTAGTTCAATTCTACTCTATCGATCCTTTGTAAGTAGGCCCAGTGTGTCAGTAAAGAAATTAGAGGAAACGGTTGTTTATCGCCTCCGTTTGCGATGTTATATTTTGTGCTATAAATGTGCCACTGCGACAACCCTAACGCTCTCGCTCTCACTCTCACTCTCACTCCACAGTCATAGTGTGGCGGCGGCTCCAGACCTAACCCTTATCTCGCAGATCTGAGCGGCGCATCCGGCCGGCATCGCCGCCGTGCATCTTCCCCCAGCGGCGCGTCGGCGAGCTGCCGCGCATCTTCCCCCAGCGGCACGTCGGCGCATCTTCCCCAGCGGCGCGTCGTGAGCCGCCGCGCATCCCCCCAGCGGCTCATCGGTGAGCCGCCGTGCATCTTCCCCGAGTATGTCGCCGACGCGGATCTACTGGTCTATTGCCGTGCATCTTCTCCGGGTATGTAGCCGACTAGATCTTACATTTTATTTAAAGTAGCATCTACCGATCTAGTATTGTAGTACCGTCTAGTATTATAGTATTTGAAGTCTAGTACTGTGTTGTGTCTGTTTTTAGTACTGCCGATAATGAATACATCCCTCAATACTAAATCTTGCACTATTTTAAGTCTACTAGGGTAAATTAATGTCAACGCTTTGTAGTACTACCGATGATGAATAGATCCCTCACTACTAGTACTACCGATGATGAATAGATTAATTTCAAACCATTTTTCAATGTGCTAATCCTCGTTATGGTTTTGTGTAGCTAGTGTATGAAGTAATAGTATATTTCGGCGACAATGCATAAAAATGGTGAGGCAATTGAAGGTAACATCACCTTCAAGTTCTGCCTCCAAATCGTTTCGATCGGACCGCAAGCACACGGATATAGGCGCTTAAGGTGTAAACTGTTTTCATCTTAAATTGTATTTATGTCATGTAGCATCATATTTGGCTCTTTTCTAACTAGACATCCATATATTTTATATGCAGAAGCGCCATGCAGATCCAAACAAGATTTAAAAGAGCTAAATACAAAGTGGGATCATATCCGTGAACCGTCGCTGTTGTGACGTTTCGCTGCACTGTTCAAAACACTTTTTTAATTAAGAGTGTCTTGGACAGTGTAGCCGAAATGTCACAGCGGTGACGTTATTATATTTCGGCGACACCGTCCAAGATGGAGCAAGCCTCAGTACGCAGAATTTGGCAAGATTAATTTGCTAAGGAGGCTTGCGAGCTCGGTGTGGTTTCTTGTTTTTAGTTTCTCCATCTATTTTGTGTATGTGTGTAGCAATTTGGCTACAGATGTGATTTGGAGAAACATGAAACCGCTACTCGAGTCTTTTGCTAGGTCGAATTCCGTTTTCGGCGCTTCGGAACTGAGGAAGAAGGTGGAGCTGGAGAAGAGTGGAGTGTCATAAAAGTTAAGTTTAGGGAGGCATGAGAATGATAGGATTAGCGAGGCATGTGTAACTCATCTTTTGATGCTATGTAATGATGACAATTCTTATATATGTATGAATGGATTTGCTAGCAACTTTGTGCCTCTGCTGTGAGATTTTGAATGTCAATTGGCAACCGCATTGCTGCTGTAGGCTTATGAAGAAATCTCAATGCAAACGAGTAAAATAGAATCTCCGTTACTGATGCACCGATATATCGGAAACGGAGATTGGTTGGCAACCATAGCCAACTTATGCCTCATCGTTGACGGTTTTTTGCCTCCATTCCCGATGAGGTCCTTCACATAGGCCACGGACGCGGGGACACGGACCCTTTCTCCGTTGCCGAAGGGGTTCTTTGCCCGTTTCTGATGTGTCGTTCTGTACTAGTGTATGTAGGTACGGGATGGCCGATGTGACAAACGGCATATGTATTGAGTGACACAATACAACCCAACATCCTTTATCTAGGGTAAAAAGGAAGAAGTATGATGTGGGAGTGACAACATACCACGCTAGCCTTACGAGGGTGACCTAGCAACACAAATGATTATTTTCTTTCAACTATGCGTTTTAGGACATGTAGCCGTCATAGAAGTTTACCATTAAAGCATGACAATTCTGTGTACTTTTTATCCATAACATGATAATCACCATAGATGGGAGAGAGGATTGAGTGAACCCATGAACCCATGTCCATTGTTCCTATAAGAGAAAACCTTTGTCTTGTCCTCTTGCATTGAAGAGGATTGGGACACTTTCACATTCTTGTTTTGTTACATTAAACTTCCATCCATTAAATCAACCATCTTGTTCTTTAAACCTATTTAGTGCATAATCAACTAAAACTTGTGACACTTTAGTTGTAGGGAATAGATAACTTTTCCTTCTTGCTCCTGCGGATCGATACCCTACTTCCACAATGAGAGGTGCTGCAGTGATCCCCTGCTCTTGGGGGTTATCAACTGCGCGCGATGCGTTTCATCCATCTGCCGGATGTACTCCGAACCCGTCATTTCGATGATGTCGGAGTCCTCACGGAGCATGGCGTGGCCGACGTCCGTCGCCTCCGCCGCCTCCACTTCTGCCGCCGCGTGCGATTCCGCCACCTCCATTTCGCGGCGGATCTGCGCCCACCTCTCCGGCGTGAGCTTGGCGCAGGTGGTGGGGAGGCGGCGATGCATGGTTGAGGAGGTGGAGGATGGGGCTCGGCAGCGATGGAGGAGGTGGAGGTTGGGGCTCCGCAGCGGTGGATGTGGAAGAGAAGAGAACGGCGGCGGATGCGGATGTGAGTGTGGAGGTAGGGTTTGCTCCGGCAACACGACTTATAGTCGGAGGTGGCCGGTACGCCATGAATGCCGGCCGGTGCGCCGTGAATGCCGACTCCGGTCAAGCCATATCCACTCCGCGTGGCTGGGCGGTCAAGCGTGGGACCGCACTGTCAGCGACAAGGAGGCGGACGCATCCGGGCACGTCCGGGCGGCCCCAAGCCCGCCCCACATATGGGCTGGGTTTGGGGTGTGCCGGACCGCCCGGTCGTTTGGGATGGCTTTGGGGCTTCCCTTGGATGGCGGTTTTCGGCCCAAAACCTGTCCGGGCGGTCCGCCCGGACGTTTGGGCTGGCTATGGGGGACTCCCCCAAACTGTATGCGGACACGCCCGGACGTGTCCGCGGATAGTGACCGGACGACCCTAAACCCCCATAGTTGGTGCTCTACAACCACAATGTTCAAATCTTGATACCCAAAAACATGCAAGCCAGTCCATCACAGAGCTAGTTTGCACGTCCATCACAGAGCTAGTTTGGAAATAAATAGTTCAAATCACCTTATTACAACAAATAATTGTATCTAAACAAATAAAAGTAGCCGGACATAAGAGTTCACATATTCGGACACAAATCTATGCAAATTAAAATTCACTCATTTCCCATGAAGACATACATATGCTCCACCAGATCATTGAGTAGTTGGGTGTGCGCTGTTTCATCTCGAAGTTGTCGATGCATCTCAAGGAATTGCATGACATACTCCGCTTCTTGTTCAGGTAGGTGGACATATTCTCCCGGCTTCTCAAAATCCATGCGAGCTGCCCCTTCTCTCTCATCCTCCACAATCATGTTGTGCAAAAATACACAAGTCATGACCTGCCATAGTACCTCCGGATCCCACATCATGGCGGCTCCATGGACTATACCCCAATGAGCTTGTAGCGCCCCAGTTGCCCTCTCGACATCTTTCCTAACAGCCTCCTGTGCAGCAGCAAATCCACATTTTTTGGACCAGTTGGATTGCTGATAGTCTTCACAAAAGCCGCCCACTGAGGATAGATACCATCTGCAAGATAGTATCCCATGGTGTAGTCGTGTCCGTTGACGGTGTAGTTGCATGGTGTAGCCTCCCATCACACAACCTCTTGAACAGGGGAGAGCGTTGGAGCACATTGATGTCGTTGTGAGAACCGGGTATGCCAAAAAAAGCATGCCAATCCACAAGTCTTGAGATGCCACAACTTCAAGTACAATTGTGGCCTCTTTGCTGTGACCTTGGTACTGCCCACGCAAACCCGTTGGACAATAGCATACCAGGAAATCCTCTTGGTTTTCCTAGGGCCAATAGCCTTGCGGTGTCCTCGGCATTAGGTTCTCTCAGATATTTCGTTCCAAACACCTTCACGACGGCGTATGCAAAGTGCTCCATAGGCTCGATGCATGTACTCTCTCCCATCCGGACATACTCGTCTATGGCATCCGCGGCTTTTCCATAGGCAAGCATTCTCAAAGCAGCGGTGCATTTCCGCATAGGATAGTAGGATAGTTTTCCGCAGCAATCATACTTCAACTTGAAGTAATCATCATACTTTGTTACTTCCTCCTGTATGTGCGCGAATAGTCTTGAGCTCATCCGTAACCGACGTCGGAAAAACCCCTCATGAAAGACCGGCTTAGGACTCTTGAAGTAATCGTCATAGAAATTTCGAGCGCCTTTGAGCATGTCACGGGCCACGGTGATCCACCACTTAATTGATCCCTTGAAGTTAAGAACATGCTCCTCCTTCTTCTCCATTTTCTCTTGAATGCTCATCATCGACATGGCGGCCTCCTCGTCTCCGTCGTCAAACATGTCTTCGTCACTAGACCCGTCGATGAACTCCATGTAAACCAACTCATCCATGGCCGAGTAATCGTACTCCTCGTCGGACGAAGAATCCATGACTACATACATGAACACTTAATCAAAATCCGGCTCCGGCATTTACACAAACACTTTGAGAGCGAGGTGGATGTTGGGCGATGCAAAACCGGGAGCGGAGAGTCCAGATGAGGTTCCTCCGGCGACGGGCTCCGACGACCGCAGAGGACTTGGCTGCGGACATTGTACCTTCGGGGCGGTGGCGGTTAGTCCAGGGGGGGGGGCAGAGTGGTGCGGCCAAACTAGACAGAGCGGAGGAGGAAGAGGAAGAAGCAAGGGTTTCCGTCTGATTTAGGGGAAAATAGGGTAGGCTCGCGTTACCAGGTCCGACGTGGCGGAGGCGTCCGGGCGGCCCCAAACTCACCCCACATATGGGCTGGCTTTGGGGTGTGCCGGACTGCCCGGACGTTTCGGCTGACAATAGGGGTGCGGTTGGGTGGCGGTTTTCGGCCCAAAACGTGCCCAGGCTGTCCGCCCGGGCGTTTGGGAGAGGTTTGAGGGACATGGTTGGAGATGCTCTTATTTGGTTGTGCCACCTTCCTCCATTCCATACCATGTGAGAGATACATGAAACCTGACGAGATTTTTCCTCTAGGTTTTGATGATTTTTCTATATAGTGCTTGTACCGCTGGTTTTCAGCGTACTTTTGTACTTCATACATCGGAAACTTTGTACTTCATATATCAGAATTTTGTACTTCATACTTCAGAAAATTTGTACTTCACGATTTTGTAATTTTTCAAATTTTGTACTTCAGATTTTTTTTTTTTTATACTTTTCGTTGAAACGATAGAGAAAAAAAGAAAGAAAAAACAAGAATAAAATAATGTGTTCTTGGGAGAGAAAAGGACAAAAAAAAAGGTACAGACAGCTAGACACTCGCGCTGCTGGCGGAGCGCGTCGCTGACCGACCTTCCGCTAGTTGTACACACCAAAACTTTACGCTAAGAGAAGCAACCCGTGGTTCGATGGTTAGGAGGGTTGTTATACCCTCAGCCCACCAGAGTTTAAACCCCAGGTTTGACGCTGGTGTTTCTCATTTAGGCGGAATATTTTCAGTGGGAGGCGACGTTCCTGTCGACAACGAGGTGCCTGTGATGACTTCGTCAATCTCAAGACCTGATCCGTCAACTCAGTCTCTCGAAATTGTGTTTCGCAAAACTTGACGCTAAGTGTACCCACAGTCTAGCTCATGAGCTGGCTGCTTTGGGTGTAGGTGGAGTTCACGGAGACCATATTATGTGGACGACAAGCTTCGCTACTGATGTGACCGACAGATATATACCAGTATTCCATGTAAAAAAAACATGAACCATACCGAACTCGGAGCTCCATTGCCCTTTGCCCCAGCCAATTCATGCGCATTTTCTCTCGAATCCGCCTATGGCCCATCTCGCGCGCGTGTGAGGAAAGAACGAAAGGCTGAATGGCGAGCTGAGACCCATCAAACACGGACCCCAGAAGCAGGAAAATCAATCAAGAAGTCCTTGAACTTCACATACCGGATGCTGCTGAACTGGGACGATTTTCACAGAGCATAGGTTTTGTGATGAATGCCGAGGCCGGTGGAGACTTTGAGTTAAGTAGCGACCTAGCTGAATAGCATTGGCATTCTTTTTGGGTGGCGGCCAATGGAGATCGCCGGCACGTCGCCAGGAAAGAATTTGAAGGAGAGCATATCAGTGCTCTGGAATTATACTGCATGCACGGCTAGTCTTTGCGTCCCCGGCAGCCTGACGATTCCGTACGGCACGTCAACGCACGGACCATTCTCCGTACGTCGCGTAATGGACTTGTTCTTTTTCTCCGGCGGCAAGTTATCTACCCAAAGATATACGATGTTCTTCGGACGTTTCAACCAACAAAAGCTATAGCGTCGTGTGGCCGACCCGGCAAAGATTCGAGGCATTCTGATTTTCGAGATTAGGTTGTCAAATATCGTAAGTGGTCCTGGCACTCACTACCGTGAATATTCTCTCGACAACATAGTGACAATTAACAATCGGTGCAATTAAGGCGAGGTCACCGAACGGTTCGTTATGGTAGTACCTTTTTTTTTCAAAATGATGAGCTACCCGGCCTCTGCATCGAAGAGATGTACTATATGACTTTTTTAAATTTAAACTGGCAAAAAGATTTGCAGCGAACGAACATACAAGTCAAATCCGCCAAATAGTGAATAACATCATAACTAGCACAAATCTCGATAGAGAAAATGGGGCCTTGTGCCCCAGCTATAGCCCTCGGCGGCTCACTGGCCAACTCGAGAGATAGCGCCTTGTATTGTTGTGCACACTCACCAGAACTTGCTTCCACCATCTTCGGCCAACACAACTCTGGCGTGTACATCGATGCGAAGACCCTCGCCAACTCAATAATATATCAATAATATTGTATTATTGTTATCAATATATTACCTTTCATAAAAAAAGCATCAAGTGAATTTCCTTCACCGGATTAGTGTTGCCTGATCTGTCGTGACCTGAAGATTTTGATGAAACTTATGACTTGTGCACAGTAAACTCCAACTCCAAGTGCATTGCTCTGCAATAGATGACAAGGGATATGGACATCTAAAAATATTAAAATTCGAGTGTCTACTCTTGCGCACACACTAGTAGCTAGCTCCTGCTGCGAATTCAGGCATGTGTGTTAGTGGGTGGATCGGTGATGTATTTCTTTGAAGAGGTGGCTCAGTGGATGTTGTGTGAAAGGTGTAATGCGCATGCAATTAACCGAGGAATCTTTCTGTTGTTTTATGTTGATCTAAATTCATATAAAGATAAGTCTAACTTCGGAGCGAAGCGGAGACCCGTCGCCGGAGGCTTGGGCCATAGCAAAAATTCACACGTCTTAATATTCATGCAAAAAACTATACACCTTAGATTCAGGAACGGGGAGTATTGTTATTTTGATGTGATCCAAATTCATATAAAGATAAAAGCTAACTTCGATCCGGTTGCCCACTTGCGGGGTGCAGGGGCGGCAGCCCCCGCGGTACGGTACAGATCATTTCCGAGTTGGATTGCAGCCGACTTAGGGTTTTACCATCATACCCCCGCGGTATGGTACGGATCGTTTCCGAGTTGGATTGCAGCCGACTTAGGGTTTTACCACCATATATACATCTTGTAAGCCGCCGGTTTGGGATAAGTCGCAAGTTGTAAATCCCAGCGTTTGTAACCTGACCCGATATAGTGAAGTATTGCCGGCTGGCGCCCATGGTTTTTTCTCCTCCATTGTTGGAGGGGTTTTTCACGTTAAATCTCGTGTCCCTATTAGTTTGATCTTCTGCTTTCTTTATCGTTTCTTTGCTATCGTTTATAACACTTTTAGTACCAATAATTGATTAAATGTTTATAGAAAATTGTGTAGTCACATCTTTTCCAAAAAGTGTTTCTTGCACCTGAGCTCCAATGCTCCTGGTATTTTTAGAAAAATAAAAATTATATCTAAAAGTCTCAAACAAATCTGAAACAAATCATGCATTTTCTCATTGATATATACTATAAGTGCGAAAAATCTCAATGCAAAAATAATTATATTATAGGCTACACTAAATTGACAAAATTTGGAGATTTGAAACTGTGCATTGTTAACTATACTCAGATCTATAAATTTGTCATTTTTATGTATGTCAAAATACAAAATATTTCTTATTGTGATTTTACAGTCTATAGGATACATCACCAAGAACATGCACAATTTTTAATAGATTTTTCTGCAACTTTTAAATATATTTATAGAAAATTTTAAACTACCAGGAGCATTGGAGTTTGGGTGCAAGAAATCTCTTTTTTCATGGATCTTTTTGTGACGTTTACTCGGATGGCTTCGCTATATATAAATCCAACAAAGCAACAACCACAGTGCTCAACGAAAAACAATTAATACCTGCACGGTGACAGCTGCTGAACGGTGCTAGTGTGTGCACAATGACAAAGGACATGTCGGTGTTGCAGCTTTTGCTCTATGTTCTCTTCCTCACGGTCTCGTTGGCCTGGCCGATCGCCGGGTCGGCGACCGCCGGCCCTGCGGCTATCCGCGCCGACCTCACGCACGTCGACAGCGGCCGCGGCTTCACCAAGCGCGAGCTGCTCCGCCGGATGGCGGCTCGGGCGCGGGCTCGCGCGGACAGCCTGTGTTCACCACCCGGCCGCGGCCGCAACGCCCACGCGGTGACTGTGCCGTCGCCCGTGGCACCACGGGCAAATACGACAGGAATTCCGAGTACCTCATCCACTTCGGCATCGGCACACCGAACCCGCAGCACGTAGCGCTGACGCTGGACACCGGCAGCGACCTGATCTGGACGCAGTGCGGGTCACTAGTATATGGGATGCTTTTTGGGGCACTTTGATTGGGGCACTAAAGTGCCCCAAATAGTAGGCCAAAGGGGGCATTTTTTTTAAAATGCCTCTAAATGTCATACATATTGGGGCATTTTTGCAAAGTGCCCCTAAATATCATACATATGAGGGCACTTTAACAAAGTGCTCCTAAAGAAAATACCTATTAGGGCATTTCGTTAAAGTGCCTCTAAATATCATGCATATTGGGGTACTTCTAAAAGTGCCCCTAAAAGACATGCCTATTGGGGCACTTTCGGAAGTGCCCCTAAACTTCGCTGCACTATTTACAGACATGACATACAAAAAATTAACAGTGTAGCAACCCCGTGAGAGTTATTTGCTTATGTGGACATGTAAGTATGTATCGGGCATGTACTAACTGCAACTGTAGCCTCGTCCTTAGTCTCTTCGTAGAGGTAATTAGATCATCTTGGTGCTGTTAACTGCTAGAGAGTACCAAATTCAGCGGCTATTTTGGCGCTCCAACGGACGCGTCATAATTTAGCGCGTGGTAAAATCGACTCCGTGCAGTGAATATTCTCGCTCCACGCGCCGGGTATCTACTGCGCCGGCTACATCATGTTGGACAACGAAATGTCGCGCGCAAGTTGACCAACTGCCAGATCTGAAAACTCCTTGCGCTCGTGTCAACGTCGGGTTCCCCCCCACCTACTCTGGCGAGCCAGGTGTGCCCCCATTTTTGGCCGCCGCGGCTTTCCCACTTTCTCCCCACCAAGACGCCGCCTCCTATGGGCGTGCGCGAAGTGCCGCTGTCATGAATTGGCGCCGCATTCGCCACCGCCGCCGTCGATTTCCACGCTTCTGCCGCGGTCGCCACATCCCCATCCCACTACCTAGCTCACCGCCATCGGCGCACTATTCTTGAGACGCCCAGCCCCGACGGGGGCCGCTACAACTTGGCGCACACAAGGTGTTTAAAAAAACACTTGCAAGGTAAAAAAAGGTATAGAACCCTTGTTTGTAGATGTTTTTTGTTAGCGCTATTTGTAGTTTAAATTAGTTTTAATTCATATTTGTAGATGAGTTCATCATATGATTCTTTCGATGAAGAATTTGACCTTCAAGAGGAGGACCTCACATTAATCTTGGCTATGCATGCGGCTAGAAAAGTGAAGCATGGTGGTTCTGTTTTATTACCTTTGGGTGGTGTAATTTGTTGATATTAAGTTCAATTGGCAATTCATAGAGTTTTATGATTTGATATGATTTACTTGATTAATAAATAATTTTGAATTTCTATGCTTTCTTTGACTTAAGTGTTAGTAATTTGTAATTATTAATAAGAAAATATCATATTTAGGAATAATTCTTAAGTAAAATTGAATAATTCAAGTGTTTAACCTTATCAAATAATAATAATAAAGGATAATATAATAAGTTTCCAAATTTATTAAGTACAACATTTATTTTAGTACTTATATTTATTCATTTGAATTATTGAAATAGTATGATTATGATTATAGATGTTTTATATTCACTTTAGAACATTTAGGAGTTATTTATAATTACTCTTTATAGTAATATCATTTATTTTATCCGAGGAAATAATTTATGTATTTAATAAAATTCTTTAATGACTTTAGGATGTTTTTTATTAAAATCATGAAGTAATTGTTCCATACATTTCCATTAATTTTAAGTGATTATTTATTCAAAATATTACTTACTCAAATTTTAAGTATTTCTTGTACAAATTCAAGACTTAAAGAATCTTAGATATGTTTAGCTGAATAAAAAAAATTACCATAAAAATTAATCATATTTGTATTCCTTAGGAAATATATTCCTTAGGAGTATTTGAAGTTGATTTTTATTGAATTCGATTTGGTGTGCCCGGACCAGCCCAACACGGGCAAGGCCCAATAGAGCGGAGGCCAAATCGGCCGGCTCCCTACCCCTCTCTTCTCATTTCTCTCTGGTCCCGGACGATCTCGCTCTCCTTCCCCACCAGGCGATGGCGCCGCCACCGCCGCCTGGCGCTTCTCCGGCCATCACCGGCCATCTCCGGCGCCGCTCGTCACCGTAGCGAATCCGCCCTGCTCTTCCCCACCAGTTCCCCGCCGCCTCAATTCGGATTCGCCACCACGCGCCCAATCGAGCCACGCGCCCGGAGACGGAGAGAGAGGTGGCTCACGGTGGCGGACTCCATGGACGCCGCCGACGAGACGGGTAAGCATCTGTCTTCTTCGTGTTCTGTATGTCGTGGTGGTGAGGATTTGTTCGGCGGTTGGAGTCTCGGCTGCCGCTGCCGGCCTGTGAGTAGAGGGTACTGTCAGGTCTGCGCCGCGCGTGCGCCGATGAGAAGGATTCCCCTCCTCTCCCGAGCGTAAGCAGGTTGTTGAGGGGTGTTCTTCATGCTCTGTTCCTATTTTGATTTTGGTCGCGAGGGCGTGGCTTTGTTGGGCGGTGGGAGTCGCGGCTGGCGTTGCCGGGGGTGTGAGCAGCGGGGGGATGTCCGATTCCTGCGGCGCGAGGGCTGTTTCTAACGAGGACGGGTGGTGGCGTCATGATGCGGGTCGTCGGCCGGCTGTTTCGTCGCCGGAGAGCGTGATGTAGTGGATTTCTCTCCTTATTTATCATCATTATCGTTTCGTGCAAGTCTCACTGTTTCAAATTGTGGTGCGGGAATCGCTTGAATCGCTTAGTGTTGTGTGATTATTCAAGGCAGTGAGTTTTGTGTTGATTATTTCTAGGCTGCATCCTTCCGGTGGTGTGTGAGTTCAGGTTGTTTGTTTCCATATAAGCAAATGTTTCATATCTAATCGGGTTAGCAACTAAGAACTGTTGAAACTGCCTAGTGTCATTGTTGTATAGGTTTGTCGTGTAAGAAAATTGTTTGGACCATTGGTCCCAGGAGGCCAAGCTGATACAGGTAGCTGGTTGTACCCCTTCTCCATGCTCTGTATCAGAAATGAGGGCCTTTGTGCAGCACCAAGCGTATTTGACAATATCAGTTCTCGCGAACCTTTGACGTCATTTTGTTTCCGTTCTAATTACTTGCTTATTCCTCCAGGGCAATAGGTTAACGAAGTGATCTCTTGCCTTGCTCTTTACTCAAAAAAGGTTAAGCATGAAAAATATTGAATGGAATGAAAATTACCGGCGAGTAGTTCTCGTAGCAGGTTACTTCTACATCAGATTCAGCAGCTAAATCATTTTTACCAGGTACGGTGGTGAAGGATTAAATGTTATCCAGTAGTCTCAGTCTTTGCTGTCCATAAAAAAGGTCACTGAAAATATGAAGGCATCTAGGAGCATCCTTGGCATGCATATTCAGATATTCTGATCTGTACTACCGAAAGACATCCACAATACCATGAATCTATGTCACTCTGTGCAGTTGATTGTTGGAGTATATAGTTATACTACCTGGCCTGTCTGGTCCAGTGTCGAACTGCTACTTTGGATGCCCTTTTGGAGTATGGTGTCGAACTACTACTTTCGTTGTTTAAATCTTTCAGTCTTTCATTATCTTTTTCTCTCAGTCATATTATTTTTCTTCAGTCTCTCATTTATCTTCATTTCTTGAGACTCATTATATTTTCTTAAATCTCTCAATCATTCATTATTTTAGTCACTTCTCACTGAGTTTTTTCAGTCTCTGATTTCCTTAGTCTTTCATTATTTCATTCCTTCAGGGCATTTCTTGAGACTCTCATTTATCTTAATTTCACTTGTTTCTCGGCATTTCAAAATTCAGTTCATTTTCCTAAGTCTCTCTTTATATTTCCTTCAGTTTTTCATTACTTCAGTCTCTCATAATTGTCATTTCATCTGTCTAAGTTTCTCATTAATTCAGTTTCTTCAATTTTCATTTAGTCAGTCTTATTTGCTCAGTATTTTTCCATTCCTTTTTTGTGGTATTTGGGTGGGGTAACTCCGCCTACCATCTTTTTAAGTTGGTAGCCGGTTCCAAGCCCAGGTAAAGGAGGAGGAACTTTTTTCAGTGTTTGACGGGAGCGGCCAGCCGCTAGTTTGACGGGAGCAGCCAGCGGCTAGATTGACAGGAGCGTTTCTGCGCCTGATTTTCCTCTTTATCTTAGGCCAGCGGAGATAGAGACGCGGCATGCTTAGGTGGATAAGGGGGAGATGGATGGGAGCGGGCGGCGCTGGCATACGAGCTTTGTCTTTGTCTTCATTTCTTTTGCTGCATCGTCTTGGTTGGGGGTGTTCGAATCTGTGGTTGCATACATGTGTTTTTTTAGTTCATTTTGTATGGATTGGGAGGGTAGGTATTTTCTTATGCGCAGTGAGAGGTGTAGTGTTTATTTTGTTTTGTCAGTATCTTGTTCCATTAGTTCTCAGTCTCACTTCCGTCAGTCCCTCTCTTTTCTATTTATTCAGTCTTCAGTCCTATTTGTTTCAGTTCTCATATGATCGTTGTGTAGTTATCATTTATTCGTTGTTTAAATCTTTCAGTCTTTCATTATCTTTTATGTACTTAATCTTTCAGTCTCTAATTTTTTTCGTCGGTCTTTCAGTTACTTATTTCTTCATTATTTGTTGTTGCTCTCATATTTTCTGTTTTTGCTCAGTTATGTCTTAGCCTTCATATTTGGTCCCTTTTCAATTTTTCTTTCATTCCCCATTTCTTCATATGTTTTCAGTTATATTTGGTCGTTTTTCAATCTTAGTATATCTTCAAATTGTCCTTCAGTTTTATTTCTATATTCAGTCCTAAGTTTTCAGTTGTCTCACTCCTTATTTGCAATTCTTGTCATTGATCCTCAGTCTTCAGTCTGTATTTCTTCAGTTTTTCTTTCAGTTTATTATTCAATCTAATTCTTTCTTTAGACTGGAGCCCTCATTGTATCTCAGTCTAGTTTTGCTTTACAGTCATTATTCTTCATTCTTTTTTTCAGTGTTTGAGGGAGCGGCCGGCGGCGAGATGGACAGGAGCGTTTCCGCGCCTGATTTTCCTCTTTATCTTAGGGCAGCGGAGATAGAGGCGTGGCATGCATATGAGAAGGCGGAGATGGATGGGAGCGGCCGGCGCTGGCATACGAGGTTTGTCTTTGTCTTCATTTAGTTCGCTGCAGCATCTTGGTTGGGGGTGTTCGAATCTGTAGTTTCATCCATGTGTTTTCTTAGTTCAGTTCGCATGGACTGGGAGGGTAGGTACTTGCTCATGCGTGGGGTGAGGGTGTAGTGTTTATTCTGTAGCATCAGTTGTGATTTTTATTCAGACTGTAGCTAAGATTTTGTTATAGCTGCCCCCAACATGTTCAGGGGATGTGTAGTGCTGGCTACCAGGCCCACTGATGTGACATCTCAACGTACTCTTATTGCTAATGAGGGGCATAGATGATTTTTAACCAAAGTTGATCCATATTGGTTATCTTATAGGTTACCCATTTGCTTGTTCTCAGATATGGTTTAGTAGCCACTAGGTATCAAATGTTCAAATGTGATGTTGATTACGGTCTACTGTTTTTTCTTTTTGGAAAACCTTTCCAGGTTAATTGGTTTGAAGAACATAGAAATCGTGTCTGTAAAGGGATTGGAGTTTGGGAAAGTGTATGGTAAAATGCCCTTGAATGGCCATATGTTATAACTTTTAATTTCAAGAAGTGTT
Source organism: Poa pratensis (assembly GCA_947311845.1). Lineage (NCBI taxonomy): Eukaryota > Viridiplantae > Streptophyta > Magnoliopsida > Poales > Poaceae > Poa > Poa pratensis. Next base: position 36,930,192 of record CAMZMU010000044.1, on the reverse strand, counting down.
AACTGTTCCAGGTTTACATCTAGTTGACAAGCAGGTATAAGCATGCTTTTTGTGTGTGTCCATGTAATCGCTTCTAGGCTCTTTACCCCCCCCCCCCCCCCTGTTGTCACATTTTGTCTCATTCTTAAGTTTATTTGATATGGTTGTGATAAAGGATAATCGAGGAAGAATTTTACTAGCATGCCTACTTCAGGACTGAGGCTTGTAATCATTCTTCTTTCTGCATTTATAGTTAAAAAGAATTATTGTGAGACAAATAAGTAGAAACTCCATCTTTCCGATCTGGCATATTAGCATGAGGTTTTGTTGGTCTACCATACTTGTGTCCATGTCACCATCTGTATGTCTTAATATTTGTGCAAGTAATACCAATTAAGCTGCAAGACTAAGTCAATGATTGTATGAGTTAAGCGCTCTCCTGTTTGTACTACACACAATAGCTTGTTGCTGTCAAGATTTACACTGTCGAACATGAAATGAACTAGAATTAAGTCTTGGAGAATCACACAAACAGCCATTACCGGATTATCTCGTCGGCCTAATTAGATTGAGCAAGCTATCCAGTGTGACTTTCGTTACTTTACTGCATGAACCTTGTACTTGTTCAGTTTCGGTCGTTGTGTTTACAGTTGGCAGATTTTAGTCTTATGTACAGTCTAACATCATTCTGGTCGCTTAGCATTTGCCAATTGCCAGATCTGAACTCTTATCTTTTTTCCCTTGTGTTTCTTATGTGGGAGCCCCTTTCGATCTCATGATCTCATCCCCAGGGCTGAAGCAGCAGCAGCTTGGGAAGGAGTTGGTAGAGAACTACGGGAGTTGGTAGAGGACGTACGGAGTGTTTTTGTTTGCTGGAGAAGATGAGCTATTTCGCTGCCTGGGTTCTGGGCTTGGAGCGTTGTTCACAGTTGTGAAGATGAGTCTGGGTTTTGAGGAGTTGGTAGGTCTTTTTAGCTACATGCTTTTGACTCAAAGAAACATGTACTCAAACTGAGCCGGTCGAACTGAAGACTGGGCTAACGAAATTGGAGGCCTGATATGTGTCTGTTCGGTTAAATGAAAACAGTCATTTTTTGTCCCTCTGTTTTGAGTACTACAGCTGTCAACTTCTGGTTGGTTCAGAAATGTGTCTGTTTCTGAATTTTAAAACAGCTATCTGTCCAATAGTCACTCCCAAAATATATTAGGGTACTAATATAATGTGTGTCCTTGTAGGTTTTTTAGGGCACTTCTCCAAAGTGCCCCGAAAAGTTTTGGGGGCATTTTGATTAAGTGCCCCCAAAACTTTTCGGGGCACTTTGGAGAAGTGCCCTAATAAGTTTACGGGGTAGTTTTTCAAAATGCCCTAAAATCTATTCGGGGCACTTCTCCAAAGTGCCCTAAAAGGTTTAACTTTTTGGGGCATTTTTTCAAAGTGCCCTAAATACTTTTCCAATCACGAGTATATTGGGCACTTTTTCAAGTGCCCTAATAAGTTTTTAGGGCATTTATTTGACTTTTCGGGGCACTTTGAAGTGCCCCTAAATCCTTACCGTGACGTAGTGGGTGCGAGGTCTGCTTCAACCAGCCATTCCCGTGCTCGACACCTCCGCCTCTGCCTCCGCCCGCGGGCTCTCATGTTTCGATCCTCTCTGCGCGCGGGGAGGTCTCCCGCTCTCCAGGTGCGCCGTCAATGACAACTTCTGCTTCTACACCGATCGATCGGTCACGACAGGCAAGATCTTCGAGGACACCTTCACCTTCCAGATGCCCAGCGGTGGAAAAGACGGCGGCACGGTCGCCACCGTGGCGAAGCTCCGCTTTGGCTGCGGCTATTACAACACCGGCACCTTCAAATCAAACGAGTCAGGCATCGCCGGCTTCGGCCGCGGGCCGTTGTCTCTGCCGTCGCAGTTAAATGTCGGCAGGTTCTCCCACTGCTTCACGGCCATCGTGGAGTCCAAGACCAGCCCGGTGTTCCTGGGCACGCCGGACAACCTTGAAGCGCAAGCCACGGGGCCCATCCAATCCACACCGTTCGTCCGAATTCCTGCGGGTACGAGCAGCCCGTTGTACTACCTTTCCCTCAAAGGCATCACCGTCGGCAAGACGCGGCTGCCGTTCAACGCGTCGACGTTCGCGCTCACCAAGGGCGACGCCAGTAGCGGGACGATCATCGACTCTGGCACGGGTATGACGACCTTCCCGGAGGCCGTGTACAGGAGCATCCGAGAGGCGTTCGTGTCCCAGGTGCCGCTACCCACCGCCCCCACCGAAGAAGTCGGCAACATTCTGTGCTTCGACACCCCGCCGAAGAAGAAGGTGCACGCCGTGCCGAAGCTGATCCTCCACCTGGAGGGCGCGGACTGGGACCTCCCGCGGGAGAACTATGTGCTCGATATCGACGACGACGACGGTACCGGCGGCGGGCTGTGCTTAGTGATGGGTTCGTCGGGCAAGAGCAACAATATGACGATGATAGGCAACTTCCAGCAGCAGAACATGCATATCGTCTACGATCTGGAGGCCAATAAGATGGTCTTCGTGCCCGCGCGCTGCGACAAGCTTTGAGACATGCACGTTCATGCGTGTAATGCGCGCTACGTTCGCACTGGTTCTAGGTTAAAAAAAACGAGCACAAAGAAGCAGGCATTTTCGACGTAATACTAGTGCTAAATAAAGAAGCTGAAAAGCTATTTACACAGAGTCTGATGTCAGCTTTTGTCGTGAAAAAAAAAAACACTCGTGAGCACGAATTTTTATCACCTCGCATGACAATGGTTATATCAAAAAAACCAAAAGGTAAATTGTAATGATAATTTTGGATAACTAAGCTATTTCATGATTAAGTCCAGAATATGTATAACTCGAACATCCTATATGCATTAGACTAGATGAAACAGTAGCAGTGAACATGCAACATATAGACCGGATCACGTCGCACGTACTGATCATTTGCAGATGATTCATGAGAATATTGGTGAAGACCGGTTGAAAATGATAGTGAGACAAGGGTATCCAACACCTCCCTAGTTGGACGGTACATGATCTGTGATGATAAACGCGAGTAGTCGCGCAAAGTGCTTCATAGAAAACCTGATTTTCTCTCTTATGTATATGATCACAAAATCGAGAGATTCCACAGATCTACTCTCATGTTCATTAGTGTACGCCTGTGCTCGGCTGGAGTAGAGTACAATGACGGTGAACGCAGTGAGAGGTGGCGAAAGCACTGCGTTCAATGTAAGCATGAGCACAACAGGCCGGCTTGTTCTGTGTACTAGTGCTAAATAAAGAAGGGGAAATGCTATTTACATACTCCCTCCGTACTCAAATAAGTGGAGATATAAAAATTTTAAGACAAATTATGGAGTGAAGTAGAAAATACATTGGGAAAGTGCAAGTCACCATCTCATTCCTCTTTAATTACCCCACCTCCAATGAGCTAAGTATCTGTAGAAAATGAGAAGACCATGTGTTAAACGTTATTGGGCTTGATTCCCGTGTGATAAGAGGAAAGTATTATTATCTACATTCAAATGCATTGGGAAGGTAATACTCTTTTGTGGAAAAATTTCGAATGTTAAACGTCCATTTATTTTAGAACGGAGGGAGTATACCTAGTCTGATTCCAATCTCAGTTTTTTTTTGCGACAAGATATCATCTGACAACAAAAAATTGTTCGTCACATTAAATCGGTCACGTGAGGAAACCCTGTATCATTTCTTGAAAATGGTTTCTATTTATGACTGTAAAACTAAGAGCCATTTGATCTGAACATTCAGATTCAATTCGTGCAAGCACGAGCGAATGATAATATTTTCGCCGGTCAACTATAAATATCGATGAGAAACAACTATCTCGAAGGCGAGTGAGAAACAGTCACTGAGTTTTAAAACAACGATATACGTCTACCAAGCCACTCAGGAATTTATCATTAGGCGGTGAGTGAGCTCGGAGAACGACAGTATATCTCGACCAAGACAATATTGCTTGGTCACTATAAGTAGACAAGAAGGGAGGGAGAATCCGATTGTGCCATCGCAGTCAATGGATCTCGAGCAGTAGAGTCCATTTGCATTGATTGAAACCACTCTTTGTAATATCTTCCTACATCAATACGGAGGGAAGAAACATGAGCATGCCTGGTTATTATCTTTGGGGAGAACAAACCTGTATGAATCCTTGTCTTTCCGACAAAACTCCCGAGTGGAGCCTCATGACGAGAGTGAATCCTTGTCTCTGGGAAGAAGGGGAAATGCATTTTATACCTAGTCCGATCTCAGCTTTTGTCGCCACAAGATATCATCATACGCAAACAAAAAAAAACTTCGGCGCATTAAATTGGTCACGTAACTTTGGTTGTAACTGAATATGCCTTCAGTATATAAGACACAAAATGGTCGTGGTTTGTGATATGTGCTATTGATGATCTGAGCAATATTTCCTGTAGTTTTCTAAGTTAAGTGGGTCCCTTCTTGTTTAATAGTCCATTCTTGGTTGGTGAATACATATTTGCTAGAACCATGAGTTACCAAAAGATCTCTAGCCTACGACTATTAGCAAACCATCTATCTATTACCGAAAATAGATGCGATTCCGTGCCTCCAAAAATAATAGTTAATATTAAACATCATGAATACATTAAAAATCATGCACCTGTTTGTTACGCAGACCATGTAATGCACAGATCACTGGTTACGATACACAAATAAGAACCCACTTGCTCATGACATGTTCTCTGCTTCTCTAGATACTCACAACATGTAATACTTGAAGGATCTATCTAATCTATAGTCAATATTCATAGGTTCAAACAATCCTGGCACTGTTCTATAATGCCATTTCCTGGAATTGGCCCGAGGCTGAAAACTATCTGGGCTGTCATCGCGCTCCCGCTGACCGGCGGCATACAGCGCCTCGCCTCCAGGCCGATCCAAACCAGAGTGGGCTATACGACGAGCTGGGTGAAGCCAGCCTGCCCATATATCCATGGGTCGGGCTGCAGATCAGTACATAGCCAGGACCCACTGAACACGGACCACAAGCAGGAAAATCCATCCAGCTTTGCCTCATGCATTGGCACGTCATTATTTTGCGAAAGAGGATTCCGAAGTCCCTGAACTTCACAGACAGGATGCTGCTGAACTGGGACAATTTTCAGAGAGCATTGGTTTTGTGATCGAGGTCGAGGCCCGTTTTCAATTAACTACCGACCTAGCTCTAGCTGAATAGAACGGAGAGCACGGTTGGTGAGGCAGGGAGGAGAGAGAGGCGATCGTGCTATCGTAAAAACACATCTAGGGTTCCGTCCCCCTCGCGGGCGACGCCGTCGGTCCGCTCCGCCTCCGGTGGTCTTAGACCTTGGAGACGTGGCGGATCATGGCCTCTCGCCGGCGGGAATGTTCCCGTCCTTTGTTTAGGTTTTTCAGTGTCTATTTCGAGATGGTGAGGTGACGGCTACATCTTGAAGTCAAAATAAGGTCCTCCCGCCCTATCCTTGTCGTGATGGTGCGCCTAGCGTCAGCGGAGTGCGCGTGGAGGTTTCTGTCCGGTGGATCTCCCGGGATCTATTCCGTTTTCGAGGCTCTCCGTGTGGTTGCAGGTCTGATTCTTGTGATCTACGGTTGTCATCATTGACGATGGTTACTGCTCTGTTGCGCTGGTCCCTCGGGATATTAGCACGACGACTTCCCGTTTGTCTACTACAACAAGTTTTACTACGACAAGTTTTACCCCGCTCCGATAAGGGAAGGGGTGAGGACGGTGACGCTCCTTTAGCTGGCTTCAGTGTTTATGGTCGTCGTTACATGGTCTGAAAATCTATTTGTAATTTTTATTACTTTTGATTCGTTATACCGATTTTGATTATCTCTATCTCTACAATATAATATGTCTTGAGGTGGTGCTGGTATGGTACGTTTTTTAAATTTTCAATTTTATCTCTGGATCGCTAGGCTGAGTTAGAAAATATTACACGGATATGCCAGTAAAATATGACCGGTTCGCTATATATCCCTATCTCGGGACTCCACCAATCACTTGCATTGATCTTCCAGACACGGCCTGCTGCTGCTCACGGTGGTCCGGGTGTCCGCCGCTGGTTCGTCGCCGTAGTCGCCGAGCTGTAGCCGCGCTCTGCTCCTCCTCAACAACCGTCGGTATCGTCGGTGAGGCAAGCTCGGCCGCCGGCCTCTTGCTGCTCGCGGTTGTCCGGGCCCCAACCTGCGCACCGACAAGCTCGCCGCCCCTGACGCGCAGCATCCCCAGACCCTCGCGGCCGTGACTACCAGCGGCGTGACCACCTAGACACAGTCCAGCACGACACCCTGGCGCTGCTCCTCCGAGCACATAGCTTCCGCTCGTGACGAAGGCAACGAAGGACAGTGGCAAACGGCGACCTTCACGGCGCTGCAGCACGACCCGTGCGCGCTGATACCCTCGGCCAACAAGAGCTGCGCTTCACCTCCAGGCAGTGCCGCGAATCGATGTAGCGGAGCCGACCCTCCCTCTCTTTCTCCTCAATTGGCACCACGGTCTGGTAGGCACCATGCGGCCAAGCTCTGTGTGGAAGCTGAACGAATCAAATTGATTCGTGTACACGCAAAGCTTGGAAACCTTATCTCTTTGGTGGATTCACATTTTTATCCTCTGACTTTGCTCTATTTATTATGCTCAAATGAACGTGGTATTTTAGCCCCATTCCTCAATACATTTTCATACTGAGCCATCACTTCTCAGATTATGAATCTACATGCTTGCTGGTAAGGTGGATGCAGACATATGACTGGGTGCTACCACATTTGTTCGTTGATAAAAATTCCTTATATTTCGTGGATGTTCGTTTGTTTAAAAAATATATTTAAATCTTGTGGTTAGAATATATATGCATGGTTTCTAAATGGACACATATAGAAGTGTTGTCCAAATTAATCGTACTGTCATGTGCCTTTGTGTAGATGTGATTCCTCCAATTCGAATATCCTACGCTCTATAGCAATATGGACTCGTTGTAATATTAATACGGGATTTCAAGTTATCATTTTTTTATATGAGTTGTATAAAGATTTTTGTTTTTTCTAACCATGTTGTTGTATAAAGATTATGTTGTATCAAATGTTTGTCACTATTAGTTTTAAAACTGCCAGTTCCAACGCAGAGTCACTTTGCTATATTTGTAGAATTGGGAAAAACTATGTTAGTCTCCTCACCCTAGCATAAATCTTAGATCAAACCGATGTTCAATCCCACATGGAGAAAAGACCAGTGACAAAATCGTGCCGGAAAACCTACGACAAAAAACACGATGAAACTAGCCGAGAGCGTTCCTGAACATGGAAACTCGTTTATCGCCCCTCCCTCCCTCGTTCTCGCCCCAGCTTCACAACCGCGTGCGAGTGTGTGATCTCTGCAGACCAACCCCGCCCAAGTATAGTAAGTGGCAAGAGGATCGAGATCGTCGGTAAGAGAAAATTCATGTGACAAACAATTTGTATTTTTCTTATTTCAAAGGGTTTAAAAAAATAGCCTATGATTTTGTAGTGGTATAAAATATATTTGGACCCGTTGCAACTCACTGGCATTATGCTAGTCAATCTAAGATTGGTTGACCTTTTCGTAAACATACTGGACGTACAGCTACTCTTTAAGGCCACGGCAGCCTGACGTTTCAGGCACGTCAACGTACGGATCCATTTCCGGCGATAAACGTTCTGTTGGATACGGTGTTCTTCTGACGTGATAACCAACAACAGCTATATATGCATGGCCTACCGGGCAATGATTCGAGGCATTTTGATTTTTGAGGTTGTCTAATCGTGGCCCTGGCACTCACTAACCGTGAATATTAATTCCCTCGACAACGGTTGACACGCAGCATGACAGCACTGCCACAGCATGGTAGTACTATGCTGGGTGTTTGTAATGCGGCGTATTATTTACGAGTAATGTCTGAAAATAAATCGTCTGCGTTTTTCGCACATCTTAGTCTTTTTTTTCGCACATCTTAGTCGAAGGAGCTAAACATCCTATCTGGATTTTCCTCCATTCCTACGTGAATCTCAAATTCTCAACAGAGACATCCGATGGCTGTCGACTCGGAAATAAAAAAATCTCAAGAAACTCTTGGATGTAGCAAAACTGTGTTTACAAGACCCTAGACAATAGATGAAGGTGCACAATGCAATCGCATGCCATTGGTCAGCTTCTTACAACGACCACTATCAGAAAAGACTACAAGGACCACTAGTGGCTAAATACCATCTAGTAGGAGACGACCACCGCTTGCCATGGTGCAAAGCGCATTGAGGTTAACAGTGCAAAGCATATAAAGTTCCAAGCATCAAAAAGCTATGTCGTTTGTACGGTACCTTTTACTAGTACCAAAGAGGGGTAGTACGAATTTTAATCCAGCCATTGATTACTTTGGGTAATTTAGACTTGGACGTAGATCTTTTTTAGAGTAGTCGTCGATAGAGAGACGAGGCCCACAAACCCACTAAGGATCGATTGGCACCTCGTGTCGTCGTCTCCAATTGATGCCCCCCCCCCCCCCCCCCCCCCCCCCCCCCCCCACCCCACACACACACCCTAACCCTCGTTTCATACCAGAGCGACCATCTCGATGTGATCACAATATTTATCTAGGAAACAAGCTAAATCTTAATCTGGCGTAATTCAGAGTTGATAAACCTGACGCGTGTCCTTCACAATTACTCTAAAAAATACTACATCTAGTTGGATGTCCATGGCCGTCACAACAATTGGGAGATCCTCCATGCTAGTGTGGGCGGCGACAAGACGATGTAGCTGGTCTAGCTACGCCGCCACCATCTCAGCATCATAGGGATCGCCTGCCTTGTGTTTAGGGTTCCGACAAAGGACTTTGATGGCTTGGCTAGGCATTAGGAGACCGACAACCCAGAGGAGCGCGACAACAAGGCAGAGTTGCGGGCGTCTTCTCGGAGGAGCGAAATGAATTTACAGTTTAGAAAAATAGAGATGACCTTTGTAGGGCTGTGTAACTAGTAGGAATTGTACTAGACACCTTTTCACCACCAGTATGAATTGATATGTGCCGTTGGATCCACGAAAATGGATGTTCCTTATTCACTTGGGGGTACCACAAAAGGCCTCCTAGCACTAAGTCATGATTAATTGATCCCTAAAGGCCATTTAGCATGAAAATGACCCCTGCTTGCCATGGTCAAGTTTATAGCCTGCTCTTTGATTTCTCTTGAGAGCTGCTGTATGGGTTTGAAGATTTTTTTTCGAAGACACTACAGCTTTTTTCCCCCCAAATTCCCCAAGCAAGCAGCTAGTTGCACTCCTCGAATGGAGTTAAACTTCTTTCTGAGTTTTTGTATGCAAATTGGATGTTTGTCGCTGCAGTTGCCACCATGCACGTAGGATTGGTTAGTGGCAGAGACTGGCAGTACCATTTTTCTGCTTAAATTTATATTATCGCTACTTACCTATGAATTGATGGGTTCGTTCTTTCACATAATCATTTTCGTGAGGTGATCTTAGCTTCGTGGCATGACTCATGAGAGCTTTTTTTTTTTTTGTCAGACGAAAGCTTCAAAGATTGGTTGGTAGGGAATCGCTCAGCACTAGGCTGGCTCGTACGTGATGTATATATAGGGTATGTTTACATTGTACAGTACAGAGTAGGGAACGGACAGTTTATACAACACCGTACCGTGTACAGCTAGAGTTACTATCTAATACAACACACAGTTTATCAAAGCTGACATAAGACTAGGTATAAATAGCTTTGCGACTTCTTTATTTAGCACTGGAACGTAGAACACGCATGTTCCTTTGTGCTCGTTCTTACCTAGATTCAGTACGTTCGTAAAATGCACGTGGACGTTCAGTGCCAACTTCTCACAGCTTGTCGCAGCGCGCAGGCACGAAGACCAACTTATTGGCCACCAAATCGTAGACGATGTGCATGTTCTGCTGCTGGAAGTTGCCTATGATCGTCATATTGCTGCTCTCTCCCGACGAACCCATCACTAAGCACAGCACGCCGCCGGTACCGTCGTCATCCTCGACATCGAGCATGTAGTTCTCCCGTGGGAGGTCCCAGTCCGCGCCCTCCAGGTGGAGGATCAGCTTCGGCACGGCGGGCACCTCCTTCTTCGCCGGGGTGTGGAAGCACAGCTTGTCGCCGACTTCTTCGGTTGGCAGCGGCAACTGAGACACGAACGCCTTCCGGATGCTCCTGTACACGGCCTCCGGGAAGGTCGTCGTGCCCGTGCCGGAGTCGATGATCGTCCCGCTACTGGGGTCGCCCTTGGTGAGCGCGAACGTCGACGCGTTGAACGGCAGCCGCGTATTGCCGACGGTGATGCCTTTCAGCGAGAGGTAGTACAGCGTCGGCGGTGCCTTCGACGCAGGGTTTTGCACGAACGGGGTGGACTGGATGGGCCCCGTGGCCTGCGCCTCAAGGTTGTCCGGCGTGCCCAGGAACACCGGGCTGGTCTTGGACTCCACGATGGTCGTGAAGCAGTGGGAGAACCTCCCCACCTTTAGCTGCGACGGCAGAGACAACGGCCCGCGGCCGAAGCCGGCGATGCCGGACTCGTTTGATTGGAAGACGCCGGTATTGTAAATGCCGCAGCCAAACCGGAGGTTCGCCACGGCGGCGACCTTTCCGTTGGGCGCCTGGAAGGTGAAGGTGTCCTCGCCGATCTTGCCTGTCGTGACCGATTGATCGCCGTAGGAGTAGGTGTACAAGCAGAAGTTGTCATTGACGGCGCACCCGGAGAGCGGGAGGCCGCCACGCGTGCAGAGAGGATCGAAGCACGAGAGGCCGCGGCCGGTGGCGGAGGCGGAGGTGTCGAGCACCGGGAATGGCTGGTCGAAGCAGACCTCGCACGCGCACTGCGTCCAGATCAGGTCGCTGCCGGTGTCCAGAGTCAGCGCCACGTGCTGCGGGTGCGGCGTGCCGATGCCGAAGTGGATGAGGTACTCGGAATCACTGTCGTTTTTGCCGGTGGTGCCGCGGGCCGACGACACAGTCACCGCGTGGGCGTTGCTGCCGCCGCCGCGACCGGGTGGTGAACATAGGCTGACTGCGCGAGCCCGCGTCCGAGCCGCCATCCGGCGGAGCAGCTCGCGCTTGCTGAAGCCGCGGCCGCTGTCGACGTGCGTGAGGTCAGCGCGGATAGCCGCGGGGCCGATCGCCGGCTCGACGATCGGCCAGGCCAACGAGATAGTTAGGAAGAGAACATAGGGCAAAAGCTGCAACACCGACATGTCCTTCATCATCGTGCACACGCTAAAGACTGTTCGGCACCTGTCACCGTGCAGGTGTTATTTGTTGTTCGTTGAGGATTGAGGTTGTTCTTGGGTTGGATTTATATATAGCGACGGCACCCAAGTCAACTTCACATAAAGATCCACGAAAACATTTTACTACAGAATTCTCTATAAACACTTCCTCAATTATTGGTACTCAAAGATTCCTCGCTCAAGCGCATGCGCATCACACCTTTCACAAACATCCACTTATGACTGATCAGCTCTCTCCAAAGGAAAAAACATACACCGATCCACCCATTTACACAGAACCTGAATTCGCAAGTTGGTGGTAATAGTGTGTGCGCAAAAGTAGACACTTGAATTTTAATATCATTAGATGTGCATATATATTTGTCATCTGTTGCAAAGCAAAGCAAAGCAATGCGCTTGGAGGCGGAGTTAACTGTGCAGAAGCCATAAGGGAAATTCAGTTGGTGCTTAAGGAAATAGGGAGGTGCCGCAAAAAAAAGGATGTTTTTAAATCAAAGACTTTCACCGAATTTCTATTTCGTACAAACGAAACGAGTTTTCTTCCTTTAAGTTGTGCTCTTTGTCGGACATGGAAGAAAAAATAAATATAATACAGTATTATACTATCAACTTTATCATGATTGTTGGCATGTACTGTAATATACTATGGAGTATATGCAGATAAGAAAAGTTACAGGTAAAGTATCATGTCCTCAAGGCAGCCTCTCTTTTTATTTATGAACAACGACCGATGACTTTTCATTACTGTAGCAAAGCAGACGATATATTTTCATACTCATACTAGACAGTACAGAACTTTGCAATTCAACTTCAACATAGCAAGAAGTAAAACTTTTGGGGCGTGTTTGGTTGCCCACGAAGCCCAGGACCGCACTGTTCGAAGCCATTTTGGCCTGTTTGGTTACCTGCCCCGTTCGGCTAGCCTGCATCTGCACGAGCCTTAAAGTAACCTGGGCCAGGCACGAGAGGAACGCCCGATTCCATCGTTTCTCCAGAGCCACCCTCACGTAGTGCAATTTGGGGAACGTGGAGCCGAGCTCGTGCAGGCCAGGGAGATGGCGCGCGGCCGCGGGCGCTCGCGCGCGCACGCGAAAATGGTGGCGGGAGAAATTTCGCTCACCGCCATGAGTTTTGCCTCCCCTATTTCACCCCCTCCTCTCACCGCCGAAGCTCCCGCTACCATCCCCCCCCCCCCCACACACACACACATTTTGAGCTCTCCGGCCAAGACGAGATTCACCGACGACGACCAGGTAAGCGGCGCCTCCTTCCACTCCGGTGAACGGTGGTCCACGGCCGCCGGCGGAGCGCTTCTTCCTCCACCTCGCCACCGCTCACGCTACGATGCCGGTAAGCACAATCGAACCCTAGGACTTGTACTTTAGATCTGACCTTATGGAGTAGATTTTCAGGCTATGATGTTGTTTGAGCATGTTTAGGATTTTGATGCACCCATATCTGCTGTTAGCAAGGGGTGACCAGCTGTTAGCATGGTTAGGATCTTGATCTTGATGCACCCATATCTTCCTTCGTCACAGTTGTACTTTAGATCTGACCTTATGGAGTAGATTTTTAGGCTATGATGTTGTTTGAGCATGTTTAGGATCTCGATCTGCTGTTAGTATGTCGTAGGATCTTGATCTTGATCTTGATGCACCCATATATGCTGTTAGCAAGGCGTGAACAGCTGTTAGCATGTTTAGGATCTTGATCTTGATACGCCCATATCTTCCTTTCGTCACCATTGTAGGACCTGTCTGTCGATGAGTTTGACCAGGCTCTGCTCGAAGGGGAGAGCCAGCTCGCTCTTTCTCTTGTCCCGGACTCACAGCCGGATGAGGTGCCGGAGTACAAACCAATGGAGAGGTTTGAGGTGCCCATGATGCCTTCACAGCTGGTCACGCCTTCTCTTGTTCCGGAGGGCAAGACCAAGAAGAGCAAGATGGGCACTACCATGAAGTGGCCTCCATTTCTGTCCACATTCGTGCTCGACAAGATGTGCGACCTCATCGCCAGTGGGGTGAGGACTGACAAGGGGTTTAAGGAGGTGCATCTGAACATAGTTGCCAAGCTGGTTTTTGAGTTCTCAGGCCAGGAGGTCACCCCTACTCAGATCTACAACCACCTGAGGAAGTGGGAGAGTGAGGTGGATCAAGGTGTCAAAGCTGAAGGACCTCAATGGTGCACTCTGGGATGAGGACACTCACAGCATCATCTTGGAGGCGGAGCACTTGAAGGGCCACATCATGGTTAGCCTTGTGCCCTAACTGTTTAACTATCTCTTGTGCGAACAAATTGCTAACTGTCAAACTGTTTTTCGTCCGTAGGATCACCCCAAGGACGCTGAGTTTCTTAACAAGCCTATTCAGAACTACACTCAGATGCAGACCATCTACTCCTTCGGTCAGGCCACTGGAAGGCATGCCATGGGGTCATCTGAGCCTCTTGGTACGCCTGATTATCCTGACACGCAGGAGTCGGACACCATCGACGTTGATACTTATGTTCCCCGAGCCGCCAAGGCTGATGATCATGCACCCAAGCTACCTGACAGAGGGGAGAAGAAGAGGAAGAGGGGTGCATTGGTCGATGAGGAGGTGCTCGTCTTCACCAGCATGACGGAGGCCATCAGGGATGTGGCATCCGCTATCACGGACAGTGTGCCTATGGACGTGCACCCCGGCCTCTACGAGGCTGTGATGAGCGCCAAGGGAACATTCAGTGAGACCGCCAATATTGCTGCTCTTGGCCACCTCCTGGACAACAAGGCGCAAGGCTTTGGCTTCGTTTTGATGGCCGAGGACCACCGTCTGCTCTGGCTCCAGAACTTCCTCAACAAGATGAACTTGCGGTGGTGCAAGCATGCTAGATGATGATGATGATGATGATGATGATAACGACATGATGTATATTTTGGGTAGCTAGGACAACAAAACTACTTATGGCCTGTATATTTTGGGTGCTTGAGGTGGTACATATGCTAACCCCTCACACGATGAACTTGCGGTGGTAGTACGACACCCTTTTTTGATGTGGTGGTAGGTTAACACCATACTAGTTAGACAGTAAACACTTGTGCTGCTTGTAGTGCTGATCAATGCATGCTTGCTTATGTTGCTTTTCTTCATCATGTGTGGCTACCTTTGCAACTTTTTGCTTCACTGATCATGCTTTTCTAATGTTCATGTTCTTTGTTGTAGTGATATGTGGTTTTCAGAGGCAAGAATCCAGGAATCTACACAACCTGGGGTGCTTGCTCGGCTCAACTGTACAACTTCCCCAACAACTGCTGTGAAAGGTTTGAGACAGGGAGGCCCAGGATGCCTTCTACATGTCCCAGGAAGAAGAGCTCCCTCTCGACTATGGAAGCATAGCTGGATCAAGCCTTGGATCAAGCCTTGCTGGAGGAAGCATAGCTCGATCAAGCCTTGCTGGATCAAGCAAAGCTAGAGGAAGCAAAGCTGGATCAAGCAAACCTGGAGGAAAGACTGATTGCATGTGGCGGCATCAAAGACTTCATCACCCTCGTCCTGATCGTCGTCATTGTGTATTTGTGGCAGTTGTAAGTGTGTATGATCATTAAACCCTGAACCTCCTAAACCTCAGTGGGCTGGTAAGCTCAACACTAGGCGTGCAAGGTAAGTGGAACAATAACAATCTGAGCAACCAAACACACTGGTTTGTGTCTGTAAACACCAATCTGGGCATCCAAACACGAGCACTTGAAAAATTTGCATCCAGCCGAACGGGCCTGGCTGGCAGATTGTTGGCAACCAAACTACATGCACAACATGGCCCAAGCCACGTTTCTTTAGGGCCAGGCCCAGTGGAGCCACGGATGCAAAGTGCCCAAAATCCATGCAGGTAACCAAACAGGCCCTTGATGCTTCACTTTTTTTTCGAAAGGGGAGTTTAACCCCGGCCGACGGCCGTAGATGCACAGAGTCTTTGATGGATCCTACTTTTAATCGTGAACAACGGCCGATAGATCTTGACAAGTATGGGCAAATTCAGGAACAGTCATAGGTAACTGTATTGGCTCGCAGGCGTGCCACAATGGAGCTGCTATGAGTTCCATGACTCCACCGAGCAACACATACTCCTTCACATGTTCACATTATGCTTTCCTGGGACTAAAAAAATCATGTTCTTCATCAGGCCAAGTTGACTAACTCTCTCGCTCATTCATAGTTCGCATCTAGACATCACACAACCGTTAGATCTTCTTAACTATATCTATTTTTTAGATCCAGCAACACCGGCTTCCCATTTTCATTAGTAGGTAGAATATTTACAGGGTGGCCCGAAGGCCGAAGGTGAAGGATGAACCGAAAAGAAACTCAGAGAAAAAACCCCTTAAAAGCAGAGGGTTAAAACAGGTTTTCAGGGTGGTTCTCAAAGCAGTTTACGTAGCTTCTTAGCGCCCACAACAGCCCATTCGAGAGCGTCATCTCTGATGGACTACACATTGTGTGAGACAGTGGATTATTTTCGGTTGAAAACCCTGTTGCTACGCTCCTTCAAATGCTCCAGCAGGCAAGAATTAGCAGAGACTTGATGGCCTTACGGTGGGGGTTCATAACTATATCTCAACCTTTGACAAGCGGTGGAACCTTATAACCGTGGACATATCAATAGCAATAAATTTTCGTCATAAGCTGGTACTCAAACTGAATTGTGAGTGATGTGTGATTTTTTTTTTTCATGGTTACATATTGGAAGAGATATTGTCTCTCCCATCAAATTATCCAAAGATATTATTACATCTCGGAAAAGGTTCCACTTCAAAACATAGAGACGATAATAACTGAAAAATCAGATACCATACAATCTATTTGCTAAACCGCCACTCATGTTACGGCATAAAACAACTGCTTTGTGCGATTACATGATATATGTTGCCAAATGTGACAACGAAATGTGAAAAGGGAAAACGATAGGCTCAATAATGACACGTCCAATGTCCGTGTCGCACTCTTGTTCCCACTGAATTTGTGAAATTGAGCCACACCCAGTTATATTGTGACAGCATCAGGTTCGAAAGGAGATGGGTTTGATGGCCATATGACTGTAGGACAAAAAATTATATTGTTAGCCACCAGGGAGTGCCTCTATTCCGCTGCGAAAAGACTGCAAATATATCACAAATCATCCCAAAAGACACTGAGTTGGACGAGCACCGGCATACTAACCGCTCGTTGATCAAACAGGAAAACACATTATCTTATGCCACCGTCCACGGATTGGCTAGGCTTAAAGCCTAGCTGTAGGCAATGAGCTTTGTTCCCTATGTGGGGTCGCTCCCATAGAGGCACTGACTTGCCATTTCTCCTGCGAGGGTATCCTTGTTGGAATACTCATAGTTGGATTTTGATTCTCATCTTGGTGACTTTTCGATTGGCAAGCACGTAAAATGCAGAATCCTACTGAAACTCTGAGAACCTTTCCCAACAAGGTTCGCCCAAATGAGGGCCCCCGTTCGATACAACTACATGCAGCAATATTCTACAGAGAAATTCACATATGCAAATACACTAGAGAAAGAATGAGGATCATCTGATGCAGTTGATGCATCCATGGCGCCTGCGAGAGGCTCCCAGCAGAACTCGGGGTCCCCCAGGGTCTGATGAGCCAGGAACAGCACCACCTGCCTCCCCCGGTTCTGGCGCAGGCGCTGGAGGAAGAAACGAGTCATGGCTTGCGGCAGTTGACGGGTCCATGAGGGGAGGAGATTGATGTGGTCCTGTGTCACGGAGTGGAATGATGAGAAGCAAATACATAAGAACAGGAGTTCATGATGCAGCACAAGCAGGAAACTGAAAAGAAAATGCAGTACTAAGCATTTGCCTTTCTTCTATCTCGATAGTAAGACTGAATTTGATCCTGAATTTAGCACACACATGCAGAACATTCCTATCTGCAGTACTAAAAATTCGATCCTGAACTTAGCACACCCATTATTGACCTCATATTGCACTGCTCTTCTGTTGCTCTTATCCCGAAAATATGTCAAACAATCTGGTGTCATTTGATCGGAGTCAGGAAAGCTTGATGTAAATTGGTTCGCATTTTACAAGTATGATCTTTGGATGAGAGATCTTCTACGCTATACTGAGAAATATGCACGTTCATTCAGTTGGGTAAGATAAATCCATAATCCATAGAACTGTTAGGCAGTGCCAACTTGAACATCAGATAGTACCTTCATTTCAAGGTTGAACTAGTAACTTAGTAAGAGCAGTAGGCTGACCCAAAAAAAAAATTTGGCACGAAACATCTCCACCAACGATCTGCTACCATGGCTTCTTTGCAGGTTCTGCACGGTCAGCTGACAACTATATCTCCATGTATTAATCATATGATAGCTTATTTGATTCACGCTCTTGTTGTGATGCAGGCCTTCTTCTAGTTAAATGCCATGGTTTCCATGATTTAGGAGGCTTAGATCGATTGATGTGCCTCGCTATGCTGACTACATTTTGAGCAGTGACGTATTTTAATTTAGACGTTGGGCTTGTGGCCATTAGGTACATACTAGCCATGAAGTTTCTACTCCAACCCATTCAGGATGTGACGAGCGACATATACAGTGTTAGGTTCGGCGTCAGGCGTCCAGCAAGTTTATTCATGTATTAGGTTTAGACAGTTTCTGATTTGGGAAGGACAATGTTTGCAGTGCCCTGAAGAATTAACAACTAGATCTAACTCCTAATACTTATGGGAGCAGAAGTTACTGTAAAATTTCCATTGGATAAAAGTATAAGTAGCTGCCATTCGCTCCATAAGTATTCGCCCAATTGTACAGCGGACTACTAGATGGTAAGGAAGCAGAATAGTTACCAGGGCATGTAGTTGAAGACCCGAGGATAGCCTGCACACCCAAAGAGGTAAGGATTTTGAACTCAAAGAACACAAACAAAGAATATTAGGGCTTTTTGCTTACGATGTCACAATGCTTCCGTTAACAAAGCCACCATAGCTGCAAGACGAGACACTGCAGCCACCACTGGTGGGTTGGCAGTCTCGTTACCAAGCATTAATTGCTATTTGAGCACTGCATACTTGAACATGACGCTGTTAATGAAGATGGTGTGCAGTACAAACTGTGGAGAAGAGAAAATGGAGATTATAGTCTGAAACGCGTTGAAGCAATAAAACTACACTGAACAAAAGAGGGGTAACTTGAACTTTACTTGAGATCCCCTGGACCACAACTGCATTCGACACATTTACCGGCAGTTAGTGCATAGGTCCCATTTGCCACAAGCAATCCATATCCGAAGCAGAGTTTGGAAATGTTGATGCACAAGCTGGTCATGGAAACAAATAGCAAGCATCATTAGAAAAAAAATCAACAGAGAGGTACAGAAAAAGTAAGCAGCTCCAACTCAACTATCACTATTGAGCATGTTAACAATCATAAAAAAAAAGAGGAAAATCAATGACAGTGAAAGACCCTTTACATAAATGAAAGCAAACATCCATCAAATAAAAATTATAAGGAACCCCTCATTTGTCAAAATTCTTATGTTTCTTTCCTGCCCACCATTCAAGGAATCACCTAAAGAAATCCTAAGTTTTGGTACCCTGAGTAATCATAGAATGTGCTGTCTTATTCATTTTTTTCTATTTTCTAATTCACATGATCCGAAGAAACCCTGTAGCTACCATACAGATTAATAGGTTCACTCAAAGCAAGAGTTCCTAACAATCATGTTGTGCTAGATCACCCATGTGACCACATGTACCTCACCAAACACGAAGAGGTAATCTTATACAACCTAGTAAGTTGCAAGCATGCTTTATGCCAATTCTGGACGACTTGTATGAGACACAGTAAAAGGTAAGAGTATTTATGCATCCAATAATAATCACATCCATATGTTAACATTAGTGAAATAGCTAATATGTTGGACCTCGGGAAAATTCGGAACAATATGGCTATTCAGTGCAAACTTTTGGCTCGGCCTAATGAAGCTGTACAGATATATACATGTTTTGCAGCACTAGAGAATGGAAGACAAGCAACTTAAGATTGAACTGATTGCAGGAGGGGAAAGTATGTATTGTCAATGCTAGGGCGACAAAAGAAGGAAGAGAGTCAGTGTGTGCATGACAAGGGCTGGAAGATGACTTTTGTTCTCTAGCACATGTTTCCAAAACAGTTGTTTTTAGTCTTCTTGTTAATGGTATTTCCTTTCCTTGCTCTGTCCTTTAGTCTGTGTTGTAAACAGGTAACAATCGTAGTATGTTGCATGCAAATAATCTCTCTCTCTCAAGATAAAGCCAGGACTTCATTCTTTTGTTGTACAAAACATAACATTTCTAGTAACTTTACCAGCTAAAGATGGTCTAAGTATCATCAACAGAAAACAGAAAGTTTTACATAATGACTTCACAATGATCTTTTTCTGCCGGTTTACTACTCTAAAAAGAGAAGCATAAAATTTCATGGCTATTACTCAATAAATCTCCACTGAACTGACATCCACATATGATTCATGGCTGCAAGCATGGTTTGTCCCAAGCCTGGACAAATAATATGAAATACATTATAACGTATTTACGGCTTTTACGCACCAAGCATTCGTTAAGTCCGAACCTGAAGGTTGACATTTCTTGGGTAGCCTTGGTGGCAATATGTTGACATTGTGGAAAATTCGGAACAGGGTGACAATTCAAAGCAAGCTTTTGACCCAACCCAACGAAGTTACACAAACTTATTCTCCTTTTGTGGTAATTGATAATGCTACGGAAGAAGGGTGAGCAACTTAAGATAGAATGATTGTGTGAGAGCTCAACGGCTCAAGGATGTTTTCTTAATCCTAGGATAGTCAAAGAAAGAAAATGGGCATCTACTAAGTGTGTACAAGGTAGGAGATTGAAGATGACTTCTAGGTGAATATGGGTAAGGACGATAACGCATACAGTTCCACGCAGATGAACACCCAAAGGCGTAGCTGATCATCAAAGTAACTGCTAAAAACCAAACTCCTGATTCCGAATAGCCATAGCACCATCATCCAACTACCAACTATGCAAACAATTTTTGTTTTCAGTATCAGTTCAAAACTTTGGTATTGCCCTGCTTGTTCATGGTAGTTCGATTCCTCGCTCTATCTGTAAACTGGTAGTGATCCTAGTATGATTTATGCGAACAAGCTTTAGCTTTCAATATAAAGCCAGTCCTCCCGTTCATTTTGTCTATAAAAGGCTTAACAATTATAATAACCAGCTAAAGATGGCCTAAAGTATCATCAATCTGAAGCTTTACAGAACTATGTGCCTTACATTTGTCTTTTTTGTACCTGCTCTGCTACTAGAAAACAGAGAAGCATAAAAGTGTTCATCGGCTATTGCTGAGATTATATCCTCAGGTGATTTATAGCAAAATTGGTAGGAAAATAATGTGGACGGTGGCAACGATAATATGGGGAGATTATATTACCTGGCAATGGAATCGCAAGAATGTCGCCAGGTGCCACAATGGGGCTTCCCATGGCATTGACATTGCTGAGATCCGTGACGGTGGTGGCATGTGTCGCGGCGATGGATTCCACGGTGTCCCCAACCCGCACGACATAGGATAGGTACACCGCGGGTAGGTTGTTGTCGGTGGAGTTGAGCAGACGCAGGGGAAGGGGATGACGAGCGTCTCGCCGGCGTCGAGCAGCGCGTCGGGGTCCTCCTGTGCGAGCCCGTTGGCGCTGCGGATCTGGTCGGCGGAGGCGAGCCCCGCGAAGACGACGTCGGCGACGGTGGCGAGCGTGTCGGCGGGTCGGGCGGTGTAGCGCACGGAGACGGACCTGCGGACGCCCTCGTTGCAGGCGCACCGGGTGGGGACGCGGAGGGGGAGGCCCGCGGGGAGGATCCGGTTGGCGGCGCCGGGGGAGGCGAAGTCGAGCGCGTTGGCGGCCATGAGCGCCGCCGGGTCCGCGCCGAAGAGGGACGCCACCTCGGAGACCTTCATGTCGGCGTAGAGCGTGTAGCCGAGCAGGGCGGAGCAGGAGTCCGCGCCCGCGCATGGCTCGATCGTCGTCTTCGCCGCCGCGGGCGCGCCGCCCGCCGCCGCGAGGATCACCAGCAGCGCCGCCGCAGCCGCTAGCCTCGACATTGGGGCACGGCGAGGGGTTTAGGGTTTGGGCCTCGATGCTTAGGAGGGGGGACAGTGGAGTGGGGAGCTGAGCTTGAGCTCTCCACAGTGGGAATCGAAATTTTGGGGTGTGTACTCCAGCCGAGCAGGCGGAGGCGGAAGGGTGTGGAAATGCCGACAAGGAGGCCAGCTGTCAGTGACACGTGGGCGCCGCAGGTGTGGGCCCGCTGGTCAGTGAGAGGGGGGCATATTTTCCCGAGGAGACTGTGTGCGCTTGGAATCTGTGTCGTGTGCGGGGGCGGGGAGACAAATATCTCGTGACCAACTCTATTTATGTCGATCTGAAAAAACAATCCCATTAAAGTCGTGTTAGTAATAAGTTCAAAAAAAAATCGTGTTAGTAATGATTTGTGGGCCACGCCAACGTTTTGGGGGTAACATAGGCCTTGCTGGAGTTGGGCTTGGGCCAAGCTAAGTATAGGCTAGCTAACAAAATTGAGAAAAAAAACTTGTGTCTCAATGATTTTTTTTCTGATAAAGGGAATATATGAACATGGATGACACCGATACATCTAGCCTCTACGCCAACAAGATACTAAAAGGAGTCAAAATCAAGGATGCGCCGAGCCAAATTATGACAGAAGAAGAAGAAGAAGAAGAAGAAGAAGAAGAAGAAGAAGAAGAAGAAGAGGCGACCCCGCGGTCCTTGTTTGCGCCGGCGGATCCGCCGCTCCCCTCTGCCTCCGGTCGCCGTTCCGGCACCGTGAGGTGGAGGGAGCTCCGGCTCTCCCGTGTGTCTGTAGATTAGGTGTGTGTGCCTGCGTGGCGCCGTCGTGGATGGAGGCGATGGTGTCGGCGCTTTGGGCGTGGTGCTTCCCCTCCCTCCTCCGTTCCGGCCTCGCCGGGGAGGTCGTGAAGCTTCTTTGGGTGCTCGTCTTCTTCCTCGTCCCTCTGGCCGGCCGTGGCGGCGAGGAGAGGGTTTGGAGGTGGTCGGTGTCCCACTTTTGTTGCAGGTGGTGCTGCTTGGTTCTCTCTGGAGGTCCTGCTCCGGCCGGCCGAGGTGGCGAGGGGAGCAGGCTCTGGAGATGGTGGTCTGCAGGTGGAGGTGGTCCTGCGCGCCGCGGCGGCGGCTGGAAGATCGGTGGACGCGTGAGGATGGTGCTGTGGCCGTGATCTTTCAACGACTCCAGATTTCGTCGCTGCGCGGCGGATGGATCATGCGGCTGTCTGCTACATGTGGTGGTGCTTCCTCTCGACGGTGGGCGGTACGGCGTCGCCGGCGGCGCGTAGGAGCTTGGGGCGCGGCGAGGGTCTGATCGCGTTTTCTCTCCGGTGGCCTAGGGTGTTTCCTGCACTTTGCTGGGTTTCTTTGTAATTTTGCGTTTGGTTGGGGACCTGGTTGTAAAGTGTGGAGGCTCCTGTCTTTGTATCAGACCCTTCCTCAAAAAAAAAAAAAAAAAGAAGAAGAAGAAGAAGAAGAAGACACGGTCGATCAACAAAATGGTTATAGCAAACTTTAGCTTCAACAACCCATGAAAGCAAATCGAAGGTAAAATAAGAGGCGCTTCAACAATGGCGACTTCAAAAAGGGAACAACCCATGACACTGATGTCGCTGGATCCAACCAGGGAGGTCGGATCATGAGTTTTCACCCGAAGAGAAGTCTGAGCGTATATAGAAGAGAAAGAGATTGGCTGGATATAATAATAACAAATCTCGAAACTCGGGTTCAGAAGCATCATTTTGTTGTTGGCGGTTGTCCATCCTCAAGGGTGCTCAATTTAAATAAAAAATACAAATCCTTTTGGTGTATTTGGGAAGCTAGAAATAACTATATTGGTGGAATTAAGGCACATTCACCCTTGCAGGTGTGTGTTGCGGCATAGACATCTTAAGAGCGAATTGGTTAATATAATGGAGATAATTCATCTTTGATACCTCATCATATTTGGTGTACTCATCAACATATATTGCCAACTACAAGTTCCTCTGTCGCTGACCTCTCTACTCTCAAGATGTTCTTGGACGCGGCGTGGAAAATGTCTCAAGTCTAGCACAAGCAGGAATTGAAATTTACATCCAGCTCTTATATGGGGCCTAAATGAATGGTGTATTCATCTGCCTTAACTCATTCAGCCGAATCGGTGCTTCAAACTGAAGTATTTGAACTTTAGTTTGTTGTTATGGTGGTCAGGAATCATCAGATTTGGAACCTGAACTGCTTCACGGACTATGCAACCCTACGAATGCGGTTGCAGACTTGAAGCAGCTAAAAAGATCCGGATGTAATTTAACTTTTCCTTCTAGAGTCCTCTATTTTAAATCTGGGGACTGGATTGTAATTTCTTTTTCTTTGTGGCCTTGGGTGGGATGTAATGTGTACTTTGATCATATCCAGTGAAGCTAGGGCCCTTCTGGACCCTCCCTTTGTTCAAAAAATAAAAAATTGTCCATGGTGCTACATTTTATCAAAAGAATCCGAACGAACTTTTCTTTGTGGTGTGTCAGTTTTGTCTTTCAGTTGTAAATCAAGCTGACCTTCACCGTTTGAATCCAAATGTAATCCATTTCAAGGCGATAGAGTCAGATACAAGTGGATCGAGGCAGACGAGTTACACGATCTGCTCAGAGGTGGAATCTTTCCTTGTTTTTGGTTGCACAAGGACAAAGAAACCACCCATATGGCACTATGCATTGTCGTTTCAAATTTCTCCTAATCAGTTTGACATGCTTAAGAGTTGTCCAATACTAGCTGTTAGCATCATTAGTCAGTCCTACGTTCACCAGGTTATACTACATGTTAGTACTTCACATAAACATGTCCTCATGCTTTTTATGCGCTACCCAGCCCAAGTTGACCATTGCCATGCCAAAAACTTCAGATTAATTTAGATGGACTGACGCAAAGAAGAGCCAAGCTTTCAGCGTAGCAATGCTGCTCGAGTACAGACCTTCAGTACCCCAAAAACAATGGTGAATACCTTGCAAGAGTAACCAAAAATAAGAGAAAACCTCTTGCAATCCTACCCACAACTTTCTGGTTCTGAGGATCTGCAGGGACCTGAGCAGGAAAAAATACAGCTCGCAAGTTCTTCTTCATCTTCATTTCTGCAAAGGCTTCATTCACTATCTCATGGATTCATTCTACGGGTTCCAAAAATTATTCACTGCCAGATCGGTTGAATGACCGCCGGATGACAGGCTGGGGCGAGCGATAGCTCGCCTTGGTTAACAATGTGAGTTGGTCAGGTGCTTCAAGCTTGAGACGTCAAACAGCTCCATGAATCTGAGATCAGTGCTCCTCACTTTTGCAGCGGCGAAGCGCTGATACTCGTCGAAGACTGAAGATAGGCACCATTTGTGCAACTTCCTCATGCATCCGACGACGCATCCAGTTCGGTGCTGTAGATACACATATGCAAGTATTGAGCATAAAGTTACTAAACTTCAAGATACCAACTATGAGCCTGTGAAGTGGTAAAGCGGAACTAAATTTACCTTGCCTCTCTTGCAGTGAATAAGCAGCGGTTGATTTCTTACATCTGTGTCAAAGTAAAACCAAAAGGAGTAAGAGAGATGAAATGCTGTGATGCAGGTGTGTGAGCGTCCGCATAAAGATGAATTACCTAGGACAACTTTGAGTGCCTCCCGGATTTTCTCGTCGGGTATTTCAACAAATGGTTCCTGCAGTAACAGAGTTTCAGAAATTATCAGGGCATGAATCCTGCTTTTGACTGCCAAAGAGTAGATTTATCAGCACTTTGGATGAAACACTAGATAGAATTAGAGACCATGATGAGCTGTTGTAACACGACATATGGTGCATAGAGTTACAAAATCCTATATTTATTGTATCTATAGTATTCTATGCAAACCACTGGAAGAAGCTAGATATCTGGTCATATGACTGGAGAAAAATGTACGACGGTCCAGGCAAGTCCGGGAAAAGAATAGATGACCAATTCCGTGGAAACTATCTGCTGGTGAGTTTATACGTGCCCCAGTTTCCTTCTTCAGTTGTTTTAATAAATTCCATAAACTTTAATGGAGAAAAAACCCAACTTTTCTCTGTCTATCTGTCAAGATTATGGAATGAGGTCAACTAGCCAGATCCGCATGCATCACCTATCCATTTTGCAGGTAGGATTACGAACAGCATTTGAATGCCCTTGTCAAATGATAACTATATTCGTAAAATGGTCAGATGGTGATTGTGCTGACCAAACAATAGATTATAGACCATCTATGACCCATAAAACAACATGAAGAAAGAAACCAGCCAGTTCATGAACACATGTCATGGATGACCTTGAAGCTCAAACATAAAATAGAGAAAAAAATTGGGATAGTTGCATTTTTATTGTTAACTGTAGCATCAATATCTAAAGCATGAAAATGTTTTTTAACACTACAAGATGATTTTTAAACGCTAAAAATAAATTGGACTAGTCGCAAACATAGTATTGGGTCCAGAATATCTAAAGCAAGATTGAATATACTATATGTTATGCTAGTTGGCGACATGTTCAGATAATATCTAATAAAAACTGTAGTCACTAAACAAAAGTTTGTAGGAGCTTTTTCTGACAATTATAATACACTTTTCATCAATCAACTCACTAAATAATGACACTTAAACTTCCATAAGTAAAACCCTGCAAACTATTTTTCAGTAAAATATGTCTCCCTTCAAACATTCTTGCTCAGTTGTTTTCACAAAATTTTGAAACTTCACATACCAACAATTTACTGCAACTCTTCTACATAAGGAAACATATGAAATTGTTCTGAAAGTCAGTAAACAGACATGTAAAATCAGGATAACTATTAACCAGCAAGAACTCATGGAGAAGCAGCTCCACCTATGCTTATCCTTTCATGCAGATACAAAGCATCATACCAAGATTAGATGCAAAGCACTAGCGAGGTACATGGTCAAAAGACTCCAAACTGCTTTCGTGGGATAATAGGGAACAGGACAACTTGTGACAACTACAATGAAAATGGTTCCATCAAAAAATGGTTTCTGGAGGCTCAGATCTATTGCTGACACTGTCACATATTATATGTGGTGATCCAATCATCCAGCCGACAGAGTGTATTAAGTGTTGAATCTATGTTGTTCCATTACCATTAAGAAGAACCCAATTTCTATTTCACCGGGAAGAATCCAATTTATTGTCCATACTCATTTCCATCTGCTAACTGTGGTGAACAGGGCAGCTTACAGATCTCAAAATACTGCAGTCAGATCTAGGTTTCCAGTGCTATCCCTCTCATCGAGAACAAAACTACAAAACAACACACCGGACAGCCAGGCAGTTAAATCAGAACTGTTTAGAACTTAATGCATGGACCTTGGTTGCAAACACTGATAGGTCTCGGATTATTGGTCGGTTATGGTGGCTTTAGTGAGCCCATTGTGGATCAGGTTGCCAAATACTACCTAGTCAGAACCACTGGTGGTGCTGCATGCATCAACCAACAATTTTAATTCACGGAAATTGCGTTTAGCCTGTTGGGACCACCTTACAAAAAAAAACTAAAGATCAGCATATGGCATGAACAGGAGTTGCAGGATCCATGAACTGCTCACACTGAAGTGTAAACAATAAAATTCCTGTGCCGAAGAGATTACACCCTTTATGCTAGAAGAACAAAAAAAAAAGTATTCCATGATTTAACAACTTTGCAGTTTTGCAGAAAAAGTAAAACATACTCAAACAAGAAGCAACAAAAAAGAAAAGAAAAGAAAATGGGACACTGTAGTATCATGGAGATGCTCTCTGCCAAAAGGGATGGATGATGCATAATCATTGGTGGCCTTGGAGGTTCAGGAACACACCAAAAAAATACTATTGGGAATATTGGGAAAACAGTTTTTTTATGATAAGTAACACAGCTGGCTCAATTTGTCAAAACAATGCTGAAAGGGACCACTGCCGATAATGCTATAAAAGTTGAAAAAACTGATCGGATAGTACTGGTGGTAGGAGATGGATGTATCATGTGCCTTTGGTCCGCTTAGGCAAGTCTGTTCATATACAAATAAATTTCTCGGGGTTGCATCGGATTCTCCCCCAAATCATGCAGGTACAGTGTATGTACTGCACTAATCTAGGATGCGCCGCGCGACACGATCAAGGACTTGGAAGACGCCAAGCAATTCTTGTATGGTACCGAACGTGATCGTGTCTATCTGCCCACTGGGATTCTACTTCTCCAAGAATCGCCGTCGACAAAAAACTACAGCAGAGAATTTCGTACTGTAAAAATCATAGGGAAATTGTGCAATATCTTGGGTTACCTTGCGCCCCTCGATTCCGAACTGGTAGAGCTTGATTCCGTTCTTCGCGAGGAACTCCGTGTTCGTCTCCGGGTACGGCTCCGGGCACAGATACCTGAGCGCAAGGACGTCAGAACCAACCACAGAGGAACACAACACCGCCGATAATCGCAGACGCTGCACCGGAGTGGAGAAATCCTCACACGATGGAGCGGAGGTTGAGGGACTTGAGGAAGCGGAAGTTGGGTGCCGCCGGGAAGCCGGAGCGGTAGATGCCGTCGTCGACCATGGCGAAGTTGAGCGGCGGCACGAGCGTCCCCTCGACGTCGCAGGGCCCCGCGGCGGGGGGCATGGGGAAGATCTTGGGGGGCTTCCCGTGCTTCCACAGCTCGAGGCCGCTCATCTCCATGGCCTCCTCCCGCTGCTCCGCCTCCAGGGTCCTCTGCTTGGGCATGATTTCCAGCTTCATGGCTTTCTCGCTCGCACGGGGAAGGGCAGAGCCGTCAATTCGGGCGGAGATGGTATGCTTTGTGTGCGTGATTGTCTCGGGCGGTGTGGGCGTAATGGCCTAACGGGAAGGCTCTGGTTATTTATAGGAGGAGAAGGGGAGGGAAACTCTGAAAAGTTGTAGGAGGAGGAAAAGGTGGGTAATTGGAGGGCAACTCGGAGAGAAAAAACGTGATGGTTATTGATGGGGATAGGAGAACTTTTTAGATAAGGAGATGATTAATGTGTATCATGAGATTTGATCTCAGGCTGGTTCAATTATTCTTGTTGATGGGTTTTTATAGCAAATGAAACATATTGATACCAAGCAGCTACCAATTACATCCACCCTTTGTAACAACATAGTGTTAAAATTTAGTCGAGATATTAAGGATGCACATAACCAAAAGAAAAATACAGAAACAAAATTCCCCCGTTGAACTGATCAGCGAAACAGCGGGAACTAACTCCACAAATGGCCACACCTGGACCGTAAAAAATGTTCTCCGAGAAACGAAGCATCCAAGAAGGAAAGAGTGCACAAACACCATTGTCGGCTGATCATCATATCATGGGTTTTCACCCTGAAGAAAGCCCAAATATATTCCAGACAATGCTTTCAACAAGGAAGCAAATTGAGATCTGTCGTTGGCAGGTACAACCAGTAAAGTTCAGACCCAGAGTCTTCGCTATGGAAATCGAGACTTGGTGCCCAAAGTGCATTACCATGAATAAAGTCCACATGTGTTGTCGCCCCCGCTTGCCAAGACTGATGTGAAACACAGATCACCTTGCTCACATTCGTCACACGCACGACTTCGACATGGACTTTGTCATGCTAGCGAAACCGCAATCC
This sequence comes from Poa pratensis, assembly GCA_947311845.1. Lineage (NCBI taxonomy): Eukaryota > Viridiplantae > Streptophyta > Magnoliopsida > Poales > Poaceae > Poa > Poa pratensis. The sequence goes on along the minus strand of CAMZMU010000044.1, from coordinate 36,901,190 downwards.
CGGAACGAGTAGTGAAGCATCGTCTTCTCCCCATCCGTCGGTATGCTTTCTCCTTTGAGTGTTGCTGATCTCTACGATCCCATGAATCTCGCTTAGGTTTTCAGCCCTCGTTGAAGGCCTGGTAGCCGTGGAGCCACTATGACTTGGATCGGGAAGGTGAGGCGAGGCGGCGACCATAACCTCAACCAGGCGTGGCATTCTGGAGGCCACATCACCACCATACCCTCGGCTGGGAGCAAGATCTGCATGGCAAAGGCGAGGGGACGCCACCACATCGATAGATCTACTCAAGCGCCGCATCTTGTGCCGCCCCGCTGCCAGCAATCACGACGATAACGAGTCCACACACCGAGACGCGGCTGCAGGTCACCGGAGGAGGCACCGAAGGGGCACAATCTAGCGTTGGGGACGAAGATCCAGCGCAGAGCACGCCACTGATCTTGCTGGACTCGCTGGCGTCCGTCGCGCCATGCGCCGCTAGCCAAGTCGGCCACGAATGCACTCTGTTGCAAGATTCGATTTATTCAGTCCTTCCGAGCGAGAGGAGAAAAATCCCCCCCCCCCCCCTTCCCCCTGCCGTCCGCCGTCGGGCGGCCTCCTCCGGCAGTGGCGGGGGGAAGGGAGGAAGTGGAGGGTGGCCGGTGGTGGAGGGCAGCTGGGGTTCCACCGTGCCGCCTCGAAGAGGGACATGGGGGGCAGTTTTTGTTTTCTGAAGTTCCCGATCCTTGTTGATGGTTTAATGGGAAAAAAAAGTTAATTTGACCGGCTCATCATTCAAATGGTCGCTTTCACTCTGTCGCACGGCATCGCGTGCACCAATGCCATGCAGGCTACCGGAGTGTCGCTGTCGCCTTCTAAGGCCGAGAGCCCGTTGTTGCACGTTTGAAGGTTGAGCACCGCCATGAGACCAAGGACGAGCGTTGTGGCACATCCCAAGGCGGAGCGGCTACCGCCATAGACGGTCTTTTCCCATGCAGCCATGGACAAGCTCGAGGAGGGAGCTCCAATATTGAGCGTGCCCTCTGCATGCACGGAGCTAGCGAAAGACGGGGTGCCGAGAGGTATGGGTCAAGAGTCGTTAGATCCCTCAATGGCTTCCGTGAATCGGATTCGCGACCGACGAGCCCGGTAAAGGTGTAGTGTTTTGGGGATTTCTTGATACTGCAAAGAGTGTTTCAAAATGCTACGAGTATCTATCTTTTTATTGTGTACCTATGAGTAAAATACTGGAATGATGTCCGAGTGTATATTACAAAGGGATTTTTTCCAATGTTGTAAACGTGTTTTTATGATGTTGAATGTATTGTTCTTTTTGTTGCAAATGGTAACACGGTTTAACATTATGCTGCAACCAAATGAGAACTTGTTGCATACCTTTTTTTTTGCTACAAGTGTTTCCTCGAATGTTGCAACCATTTCCCGATTTTAGAGATGACGGAATAAATGTTTCAAGCCATGTTTCGTACACACCTGAAAACCTGCTACACACGAGAGGTTTTGTTGCGACGATCGGACGCTACAGGTTTAAGAGGATCAGAGACGGCCGGCTGACGCTTAGCGCTTGCCTAGATTATTTCTATGAATTAAAGTCTTATGGCGCTGAAAGGAGAAATCGTACTAGGCGTGTGCCCTGGAATGTAGAGGTCAGAAGATGTCTTCCATTATCTATAAATAAAAAAATCCTATGATTAAATTGGGCAGGGGTGGTGGTAGACTTTGTGGTGATTCAACTATTGTATAGACAAATTTTTAACGCGTGAGAATTGATCTAGCATCCGTGCAAATATCAAGATTATCTTATCGGGGTAGATAGCAGAAGCACACATTTGTTTTTCTTGTACCGTGCGTACAACTCTCTCTCCCTCCCTTTTGCTGAATGGTAGGGACAATGGTATATTAGACAGGATTTTCGTTCTATGCCGGTGCTAGTTCTCGATTAATTGCTTGAACTTCTTGTAAATCCCAGTCACCTGAATTTGCTAAAATAGTAAAATGCAGCAGAAAAGTCTGTAACTTTTCGCAAGAAATTATCAGGTCAAATAGAGGGAAACGATCGAGAGCAAAGAAGAACTTGCGCAGAAGCCGTACGGAGCACGATAAATAGTTAACCGAACACGGTACTCCCTCCGATCCAAAATAAGTGTCACAGTTTTGAACTAGGGTCAGTGCAAAACTACGACACTTATTATGGATCGGGGTAGTATTTTTTTTTACTAAATGGCCCTTAATCAAACTTAATGCTAATTGTGATCCTTCAAATAACTTTCAGCCAAATATGACCCTCGGCATAAAACGCCATAGTTTAAGGCGTTCTGAAAATATCAGAGGCTCTCGAAATCTCAGAAAACGTCATATACTTAGGCGTATCCCTAGTCAGAAAAACGCGAAAAGTTCTAAGTCATTTGGGAAAAGCCATTTGATGTGGCGTTTTTAGACTCAGAAGCTCTGAAAATCTCAGAACTGTAAGATTCTCAGAGCCTCTATGATTGGAAAACGTCACACCAGATGACGTGTTCTGAGATTTCCAGAGCCTATGAGCCTATGACGTCACACCAAATGTTTTAATGTTTGTTTAATTATTTTATTCGATCAGGAGCATATTATGTCGGGAGCCAATTTGAATTTCCGGATGACTAGTTTCTTTTATCCTTCTTTTTATGAAAATAGAAGATTCTTATCTCCAGTCTTTGCACAATTGCACAATTCTTACATTCCTTTGCAAAAAACAAAATGAGGATGGTTTGTATCAGCAACTAATTAGGTCTAAATATCTGCACTCATACTCCTTAGCTCATGTCAAGCTTAAACCTTTGCATTGTCACTTCTGGTTTGGCCTCTTGAAAGTAAGAGGTGTTTCCTTCAGTCTCCGTAGAAGAAATATAGGAGATGGCTTGAGAACTAGATTCTGGGAGGACTTATGGTTAGGGGAAAAACCTTAGCGTGTTACTTTTGCTAGATTGTTTAATTATCTCATGGTAAGAAAGTTAGTGTGGCCGGAGTTTTCACTGAAGGGAGGAGGGTTGTGCTAAATTTTAGAAGGAATTTGCAGGGTGAACTAGCGGAGATGTGGTAGAATCTACATGATTTGATTGCAGATGTGCATTGTCAGAAGTGGACGATAAGCTGTAGATGGGTTTTGACTAAATCAGGGCAATTTACTGTTCGATCTTTGTCCTGAACGGTATGGTCAAGCGCGGCGGCGTCTCTGACATGCACGTTGCAGCCGTGCGATGGTAGAACGGATGAAGCAGCCGTGCGTCAAAACGGCTGCGCTGTCGTGGGTGCTGACGGATAAGGCTGTCTCCGTTTTGGTCTTTGAATCTGGAAAGCTTGACTTCGTATGTGGATCCCGTGGAATCTCCCGAAGTTTCCAGGATCTTGCCTTGTGCTACCCCTAGAAATACTAGTGCTAGCATTAAGTTTTTCCCAGGTTTGATTCCATGTCGGGCATATCCGTGCGGCCGTGATTAAATCAAATCGTGTTTGTAGCTCTCAGATCTGACGAAACCGATGAGATGATCAAAGATGGGCTAGAAGATTTGACGGGCATCGGCGCATCGCGAGGACTTTCCTAGCCTTGTTTCCCAAGTTTTAACGTGGCCTTACATTACAGATCACCCGTTTTTTACGACTAAAGGGTGGCGAACAATTAGTCGTATTGTATTTTATTTTTACCTTGTCGCCCTTCTCGCTAACAAGTTGCTCCTCGTCCTAGAGAACGAGTTAAAAAAAAATAGGTATCACGCTCTCCTTTGTCACTTGATACTTTGTTTATTGTATTGGATTTTATTAGTCTCTTCTAATACCTCTCTACCAAACAAAGTCTTAAGTGGTATCAGAGATCCAAGGCTCAGTTCATCTTGGAAGGAGATGCAAATACGCGATACTTCCACAATGTCGCTAATGGCAGACATAGGAAGAAACGTATACACTCGTTAATCCAAGATGAGGGCTTTATCGAAGGACAAGATCAACTCAAAGAGTACATCACGAACTTTTATAAGGGGCTGTTCGGTGATTCTAATGAAGGTACCGTTACCCTTGATGAGGCTCGTACCGACGATATTACCCAAGTAACTCCGGAGAAAAATAACCTTCTTATCGCACCCTTTACGGAAGAAGAGATAAGTAAGGCGGTTTTCCAAATGGAGCACAATAAGGCACCGGGCCCTGATGGTTTCCCTGCTGAATTTTATCAGCACTTCTGGAAAATAATCAAACCGGATTTACTCGAGTTATTCGGATGTTTGCATGCCGGTCAACTAGAGTTATTTCGCCTTAACTTTGGGGAAATCGTGTTACTACCAAAGATTCAGGAGGTTGAGAGGATACAACAGTATCGACCGATATGCCTCCTGAATGTTAGCTTCAAAATCTTTATGAAAGTGGCAACCATTAGGCTCAATTCGGTCGCAGATCATGTGGTAAAACCTACCCAAACGGCTTTTATGCAGGGTAGGAATATACTTGATGGGGTCGTTACTCTACACGAAACCGTCCATAAGATGCACACTAGAAAGTTAAATGGGGTCATTTTTAAAATCAATTTTGAAAAGGCCTATGATAAGGTTAAGTGGTCGTTCCTCCAACAGACTCTGAGAATGAAAGGTTTCTCGGAGGAGTGGTGTGCCTTAATTCGTAATTTTGTTTCTGGGGGTAGTGTGGCGGTCAAAGTTAATGATGATGTCGGCCATTATTTTCAAACAAAAAAGGGATTAAGGCAAGGTGATCCGCTGTCGCCTATACTATTTAACATAGTGGCTGATATGTTAGCGATCATGATTGAACGGGCAAAAGAGGATGGCCAAATTGAGGGAGTAGTCCCCCATCTTGTTGATGGGGGTCTATCAATCCTTCAGTATGTGGACGATACAATTCTTTTTATGGAACATGACATCGATAAAGCTGTGAATCTGAAATTAATTTTATCAACATTCGAGCAACTATCGGGGTTGAAGATTAATTTCCATAAGAGTGAGTTATTTTGCTTTGGCGATGCTCAGGACGCAGCTGCTCAGTACGCCGAGATTTTCGGTTGTGAGCAAGGTCAATTTCCTATAATGTATTTGGGGATTTCAATTCATTACAGGAAATTAACAAATGCGGAATGGAAACATGTCGAAGAACGTCTTCAAGCGAGGCTATCTAGTTGGAAAGGCAAATTACTATCACTGGGCGGGAGATTGGTTCTCATTAATTCCGTACTCACGAATATGGTACTGTATATGATATCCTTCTTCAGTTACCAAAAGGGGTCTTACATAGATTGGATTATTTCCGATCAAGATTCTTTTGGCAAGGTGATAGTGAGAAAAAGAAATATAGACTGGCTAAATGGAATGTTGTTTGCCGACCAAAAGATCAAGGGGGGCTGGGTATTCACGACTTACAAGTCAAGAATTCAGCTCTCCTCGGAAAGTGGCTTTTTAAGCTATACTAACCGAAAATGGCGTATGGCAAACGATCCTTAAGAGAAAATACATTGGCACAAAGGCGGTATCACAGGTATATTGGAAACCTGGTGATTCTCACTTTTGGGCGGGTCTAATGGCGGCAAAAAAACACTTTTTCCGCTCCGGTGTATTTAACATTAAGGATGGCTCGGAGATTCGATTCTGGGAGGATAAATGGTTAGGAAATACCACCCTCCGGGATCGATATCCGGCTCTATTCAACATTGTGCGTCACAAAGGGGATACCATAGCTCAGGTTATGCAGACTTCACCTCCAAATGTGACGTTCAGACGGGATCTCATTAGACCGAGACTTTCGTCTTGGAATGCTTTGTTGGCATGGTTGACTTCGGTTCAACTTACACAAGGGTATGATGAGTTTCGTTGGAGTTTATGTGGGAATGGAAAATTCTCGGTAGACTCCATGTATAGGGCGCTAGTACATTCTGATGTACCAGTCGATGATAATAAAAAGATAAGGCAAATGAAAATACCACTTAAACTAAAAGTGTTTACGTGGTATCTTCGGAGAGGTGTCATTTTAACAAAGTATAACCTTGTTAAGCGAAACTGGCATGGAAGCACTGAGTGTGTATTTTGTCCACAACAGGAGACAATTAAGCACTTATTCTTCGAGCGTAGTATTGCACGTTCCATTTGGTCAGCTATCCAAATAGCATCTAACTTATATCCACCCAAGTCCGTTGCAAACGTATTTGGCAACTGGTTGCATGGGATTGATAAGAAGTTAAGAACAATTATTAGGGTAGGAGCGATTGCAGTTATATGGTCGCATTGGCTAAGTAGAAATGACAAGGTTTTCAATAACAAAGATTCTTCTCGTTTGCAGGTACTCTACCGGTGCACATGTATTCTCCGTTCGTGATCCACCTTACAACGGGTGGGACATCGCGACCTCTTTACGGAGGCATGTGCACGTTTGGAGGAGGTGGCGAGGGATATTTTTATCCAACATGGGTGGTCGCTTGATCGTCGCATTGGTCCTCCATAGACAGGGGCTTTCACCCATCACATTAGCTTCCATTTGTAATTCGGTTGATGTACCTTTTGTGTTTTATTTCGTTGAATTGCGGCTGTGTGCATTCATATGCAGAGGTCGGGTGTAATGCTTAAACTCTTTAAGTAATAAAGCCATTTATCTAAAAAAACAAAGTCTTATTAGTAAGTTATGCAAACTCGTACAGTAAGCAAATAAGTGGGTGACACACGATGACCCCAACAATTGATAATCCGGTCGATGGCAACCGATCGATACCGCCCACAAAAAAGTCCCCTCATGGATCATGGTGCATAATCACTCACGTCCGCAGCCGCGTCACGGTGCAAAACTTGCTTTGCTTTGCTGTTGACGTCTCATTGGAGCGATGGTCGGCGGTGAAATCGTAACCATGGCTCCATGAGCCATAAACAACCGCCAAGCCTCCAATCCTGCGTAAGTAGCGTGCGGAATTCGTTTCTGTTGGTAGAAAACTTGCTTGCATCGATCACGGCACACTAGCCAGCAAGCTAGGCGAAAAGGGTGCGTGTCTGATCTCAAACTTTTTGGAAGCTTTGTAAGTGCTTTTTAGGTTGCGGTTTCTTTTTCTGCAAGCAAAAAAAGGAGAAGTTGTTATGATCTTGCATAATGCTTGGTGACTGATAAATGTGCGTATGGATTTCATTGAGCAAAATTGGCTCGGACCTAAAACACGGTGCGCCTAATGCGCACATAATCTAGATGGTGTTTTCACATGGAAAAGGTTGTTCTATTGTATTTATTTATTTCGTGAGAAAGAAATGATCATTTTAGCATAGTTCTGTAATGTCTGAACATCTTTCCACAATACATGTGTGGGTTTGAAAGGTCTTGCCATGTCATCGTTGGAGGAATTTAAAGTCATGTGCCATGGTAGAGAAGACGAGCCTTATGTTAATCCTCCACATCACCTAGAGAAGGCAACGAATATAAGTTACAGTGTATTATCTCTTATTATCATCTCTAACAAAATAAATGGGTCGATCCTATTTTTTTAGTCTTATCTTTATTATTTCTCTCCAAAACTGAAAGCCCATTTCATGCAGCTTTGACTCCTCGTTGCTGGCCATTCTCATCAAGCCTTAATGTACTGACCTGTCTCCGCCCAAATGATGATGGACGTCGTCCATCCCGTCTACTGGAGCTCCTACCCTACCTCTGGACTCCGGCCCCTTCAAGTCGAGCATGCGGACTACATTGAGCTCGCAAATAGCTGCGAGCAACATCAGTCCAAACATAAATTGGACCCGGAGTGAAGTAAATAAATATATTTATATACTAAAATTTTATACTTATCTGTTAATTGCTTTTATCAGACTATAACTTTAGCGAGCATAGTATTATAGTATCAATTAGTTGTCATATTAACCACATTTGAATGCTGCTAATAATAGTCTCATATGTGCTATATAATTTTCATTATATTGTTGCAATGTTTATGAATAATAAATTATGACATGAGAAATTTAAATCTTTTGTTGTAAAAAAAATCCCATAAATTATTTTTGATAGTTACATAACTTATAGAGCATTTATTTTTATGTTTGTATACATGCATGTGTACTCAAATCTATTTTAATATCATGGTAGAGATCTCTAAAATGTATAGTCTAATGAATAAATAAATACAATAATAGTGGTTTCTCGTGTATGATTAGCAAATCACATTTATATAAACTTCTAGAGTACAAATGGAAATATTAGTAGTAGTCTTGCAACTTGGGTTTGATTATAAGGTTAAATTATACGTGTGCTTTCTACTATTGAAATATCATCGATCGCAATAATCAATGGATATTATATTTTACATATGATTTATCTGTTATTCTCACATGCAATGCGCTTGGTATCATCTGGGGTATGCAACCGATTATATCTATGTTCAAATAAAAGATTAGGCACAAAATCAAACATGTAAATCTCGTTAACATGTATTTTAGTTTAAAACATCCACACAAGAGAGACTAACTGAGGCTGGGGTTTTAACTCCATTTCGAGAAAAAAACACAAGAGAGACTAGCTGCCAAAATAAAACATGTCGTCGTTGATCGAATTGGTTTCTTCCTACGTGTTACACAATAGTAGACTATTGTCGACTTGGTCCTGAAAATAGTACAATGGTTACTAATATTCTTCAATATTAGGAGCCCTTTTCCTCTAGGGCCCGGAGCGGATGCCCTTTTTGCTCAGCCTATGGGCCGGCCTTGAGGCTGTAGGTTGTCCCTGCTCTAATGTTCTCCTAGATTCATCTCGAGCGGTCTTGATTCGGTCAGAATGATTCGATCGGCCTAGGGCACTTTCATTCTGGTGGTCGGCGATAGAGAATATTCAGCGTGGTGGTTGTCCATCGATCATAGCAGTGGTGTGGAGAGGGAGAGAGACCAGGCTGCACCACAAGTTTTCAGAGGCTCTCCAAAAAATTACAGGCCAGCCATTACTTTTTCCCTCCCAGAGTTTCCCATGTTCGTTGTCCCCAAGAGCTGAGCTATCACCAGAGCAGGAAATTTTTGCCCCACATACAAGGACAATCACCACCTATCCATCCTTAATATTTAATATATGTAGTTTCTTTCATTTGAATTCTACATAATGAGTAAACTATAACTCTCCAACCAATGATTACTTAGACCATTGGTGCAATTCAAGGCTGGGAATATTTCACATTTTTCTTCTTCCAAACGGTGCAACCACCTGTCGACAGATATAGTAGAAGGAAAGCATAATGCACCATTTCTTACTAATAACACGGAAAGTGAAAAAAAAAAATCGAGGGTCACCCCTCGTGTGTCCTCTCTCTTTTATCTTCCTCCAAACCACTTGCATAACTTTTTGCCACCGTCTTACAACTTTTGGAGCCAAGGATTGTGTGCCTTTCATGCATGCACTTGATGCTCCTTAAAGATGGCTGCTTCGTGCAGTTTCATCATCTTAGGCAGATTGTTCGGTCCATGAGATGACATGAAGGAACAATGCATAAGAAAGGGACCAAGAGGATGAGAGAAAAAAAAACGGAGCTATAAGAGCCCGTGCTTTTTTCTGGAGTGAGAGGTCGTTGTCATCCGCCGAGAGATGCCAAAGTGAACACAGCATTTGATCGAAGTCAGACACGTCTAAAAGTTCCATAAACAAGAGAGCTAGATAGATTCGATATAACTAAAAGCAAAAGGACGACAAGAAACGAAACATTGTGCGGTCGATCGAGCAGAGGCGATCAACCGATCTAGGCGGCGACAACTGAATTTCCAAATGTTTAGTGGCCTACTATATATATAGTGCTTGAAAACCATTGTCTTTTTATCTTTTTAACAAGAGCTTTCACAGCATATCCGGCTGCCTTTGAACAGATGCTTCTTCTCCTTTTGCAGTAAAGCGGATCCGCAACAGAGACGTCTGTGACTGGCCATTGTACACCAATGGAGCTACAAGCAGCCGAGGGCAGCTAACCCGATCAAACGATTGGACAGCAAACGAAAGAAGACTGCAGCAAACACCTATCCTAGGCTTTGATCGTGCTGCTGTCTACATGTCCACTGCAACCTTCCAATTCCATCATTGTTGCGCACCTTGCTGTATCTTTTAGGTCTTCACTAGGTAGATGTTTCAGCACCCAAAACAAAAAAGCAACTCAAGTGAACCGAGGCAGTCAAGCTACGGTTGTAATTCTGACACTTGAGACTCGGAAGAGGTAGTAGTAGAAGTGTCTGTGAATCTTCAGTTATAATATCGTTCAGCTATTGCGGTTTATACGCGTAAGAAACCGCGTGTACATGAAGGAAATGTACCACGAAATAATTTGTACTCCCTCAGTCGGAATATATACATCCAGTTTAGCGACATCCTTTTCCGAACGGAGTGAGTATATTTGTTCAAACAAGAAGGAGAGATCTCATAGACTTCCATATACACTAATAGTAGAATATATTTGCATTGCACGCACCTACAGCCTACGGGTGGTGGAGGTGGGTGGAAGCAAGAATAAAGGGAGAAAACTGGACGGGGCAGATCGACTGCGTTTTTTTGGCGATGAACAAAAGGCGGGAAGAAAACAAGTACCACTAGTATACAGATGCTGACTGCTGCGAGATCCGCACATTCAAGAGAATATTCCGTGCCCGAATCATTCAAAAGAAAAAGAATCATTGAAAAGAAGAGTCCGGCCAAGGTATATATGTATTTTTCTGCGAGAGAGTTTTTGGAGCTTAAGGCGAGAGGGGCGACAGGAACCTCACCCAGCTCGCAACAAAAGCATAGCAATGTTCCTTCCCATGCGGACGTGTCTTTCCAGGAAATAATGGCTGCGTTGTTGGTGTGTTTGGAATAGAACTAATGTTTCGTCATAGCATCTCCAAGCATGGTAGCTATATTCTCCCTATACGTCCGGGCGGACAGCCCGGATGCGTTTTGGGCTTTTTTAGTCCACCCAACGGCGGCCCCCAAACTCTCCTCAAACGTCCGGGCTGTCCGGCTCCCACCAAAGCCAGCCCATATGTAGGGTGGGTTTGGGGCCGCCCGGACGCGCCCGGACGCGTCCGCCACGTCGGATCTGGCAAGGCAGGCCTACCCCAAATATCCATCTAAAATTCCGGCGCGCCGGCCACTTCCACTTTCCCCTTCTCCGCCTCCATTTCCCGCCGGCCAATTTCATTCCTCCCGCCCCATCCACCTGCAAATCCGATGGAGGCGACGGAAGGAATCGATTTGACCGAGAACGGCGCCTCCTCCCAGTCCGTCGAGCAAGCGGGGGCCTCGGCGCTGAAGCCGGAGACCATCGCGCGGCGGACGCGGCGCCGCAGGCAGCGCCTCCGCGAGCTCGCGGCGGAGAAAGCGGCGCTGGAGGCTATGTCAGAGACGGAGGCGGAACGGATAGCGAACGCGGAAACGCAGGGCGACGAGCCGGAGTTGTCCACGCCCGTGCCCGTCGTCTGGCGTCCTACGCAGGTTCCGCATGTCCCCGCGCCGGCAAGGAGGTCGACATCCTCCACGACGAACCCGGCGGAGGATGCGGGCAACATCTTCCACCCGGATGAGTACCCGTCGCAGGTTCCGCCGACGCAGGAGAACGAGATGATGGGCGAGTCTCCGCCGCTCCAGCGGACGCGGGATGCTTCCGGCGTCACCGCTACCGACGTCGCCCACAACCTGTTCAACGAAAGTCAAATCGACTATACGGTATGCATCTCTACCCAAACTTCATAATTCCGACTCAATCTAGGCCTTTAGTGTAATCCTTAGCATGTTTAGGATGATAAGAATGATTATATGCTGGAATTGATCCGGGATGGGGAGGATCCGGCATCACAGGGTCCGTCGGCGGTGGTGGGCGAGTCCGAACCGGTGGGGAATGCGGACAAGCCGAAGGCCCGGAAGGCATACACGCCAAGAGGCTCGTCCTACTCCACTTTTGAAGATGTTTTGCTTTGCCGGGCTTGGTTAGCCTCAAGCATGGATCCTATATGTGGAACCGAGCAAAAGGGCACAAGGTTGTGGGAGAAGATACATGCCCATTTCCATCACCAAAAGGAATACATGACACCCACCCCATTGTGTCCGATCGCAATGCCGGCTCTCTTCAACATAGGTGGGCGGCAATTCAAGAAAGTGTCAACAAGTATTGCGGTTTCCACGCACAAGTGGTGAACCGGAATTCTAGTGGCGTCAACGTGACTTCCTATGTAAGCTATTCCTTATGATTTGTTCATTTGCATCTCTTCATTTTGCATCAAACTTCATGGGTGGTCATTAAAATTGTTGGCTACTTTGTGTGTTTGATAGACAAGTTTGGCCGCCACTTTGTACCATCAAGTGGAGAAGAAACACTTCACCCTCTCACATTGTTGGCTAGAGTTGAATGGAAAGCCCAAGTGGATGCTCCAATATGATGATCACAAGAATCCGGCCAAGAATGGAAGACCAACGATGGATCAACCTCTTCCATCCCAATTGGATTTGATGAGGAAGATGGGCCATCCGAAGGTGGAGGTGGCCGGAAGAGGATGATGATGGGGAAGAAGTGGGAGAAGGACCGGGTGGCACGAGACGACGCCGCCGCGAAGATGTCCACCACATGGAAGGACATCTTCGAGAAGAAAGATGATGCCATGCAAAAGTTGGAGAAAGAAAGGGAGGACAAGAAGGCCGAGAGGTATGACGCCTTCTTGGCTTTGCAAAAGGAGAGAATGGAGTTTGACCGCATCCGGCTCAAGAGAGGTTGGACATTGAGAGGGAGAAGTTGACCGTGGCGAAGGAGGAGGCTTGGTTGAAGCTCCAATTGGAGCAAAAGAAGATAGCCAATGCCTATGAGATGGAGCAAAAGAGGATGGCGGATGCCTATGCCATGGAGCATGAGAAGAACATGATCGCAAAAAGTATGGAGGAACAAAAAATCATGTTCCAAGACGTTTCACTCTTGGATGAGGCAAGCGCCAAGTGGATCCTCATGATGAAGAAGAAGATCTCCGACCGTGACATCGGCGTTGATGGCTCCGGTGGATCCGCCCCTTCATCCGCCCCTTGATCCGCCCCATAATCCGACTTTTGTATCGGACAACTTGTTAAACTTTCATTCAAATTTGAACTCTATGTCTTGTAATATGATCCGGTATGTATCGGATCGGATCGACGTTGCATGGCTTGCATGGATTTGGGTGTCAATTTTTGTGCATTGTGGTTGTAGGAGCCCAACTATGGGGGTCGTTCGGTCGGTGTCGCGGACGCGTCCGAGCGCGTCCGGGCGCAGTTTGGGGGGCGGATTTGAGGGCTCCGATTGGAGATGCTCTCATAAACTGAAAATTTCTCTCGCAAAGCATTTACGAATTGCGATCGACTTGTAGCTAACTGTTTCTGACTGTTTCTGACGCCCATCGGCGGAAATAATGAGGAGGCAGGCTGGCTGGCAGCGGCGATGGCGGGCGGGCGCCAGCCGTACGTGCTACGTACTCGTGTACGTATGTCCTCGTCAGCCCGCTTCCGTCGTCGTCGTGTTGCGCGCCGGAGCGTGCGGCTGCGCTTCGTCTCCGCCAGCTAGCCGGCGGCGCTTTCGTGGGGGACCGGCCGCCGGGCGAGCCGCCGCAGCTAGGGAGCATTCGACCGTTGGGCGCACGGGGAGGCGCAGAGCTAGCGGCGGAGGACACTCGAACGATGATGATCTGCCCGTGGAAACTTGCTAGGAAATGGCCGTCGATTGCCGATCTAGCAGGAACTAATTATGCTTCGCGTCTTCGTCGTCGATCGGTTAGGCAATCAAGGCGACGAGTGAGACGGTTAGTTAAGGACGGGCATCATCAACTGATTTCGATCGCTCGCTTCCACCCTCTCCCTGTCGATCTTATCCGCGACTCGATCGATCGATCGATCGCGTTTGTCGTCGTAGCTGATGTGTCGCTGACCGTGATCAAACGTGGTCCAGCCCCGTGACTCATGTCGACTCAAGACGCATTGCCCTAGCTAGGAACCGAAAGGCAGCCCCGGTCCTGAGATTTCTAGGGCCCGGGGCGAAGGTAAAATTTGGGGCCCTTGATACAATTTTTTTAATACTTTATACAAACGTAGAGGCTTGCGAATAGACTCAACTCTATTCGCGCATGTACACCCTACTTGTATGAGCACGTCTGAAAGACTTAGCTGGTTTAGTCGAATACTCGATTTTAAAATTGGCGAAGTCATCACAAACGTCTCATTATATATTTAATATGTATTGTTATCAACAAAAATTAAAGTGTATCGAAAAGTAATATTCATATCAAATAATTTGTACTACCTCCGATCCATAATAAGTGTCACAGTTTTAAACTAACCCCAGTTCAAAAATGCGACACTTATTTTGGATCGGAGGGAGTATGTTACCTCATAACTTTCTTTTCTATTAGGCCCCTTCTCCAATAATACGTCCAGTGTTACTCTTCAAAAAATTATCCATAGATCCTCTCAGTGATGCTATCAACTTCCCAACTCCATTCATTTATTCTTTTTTCCAACTACGAGATGGAAAAGCTTTCAGGGTCATAGCCACGCTGGAAACAAGAATTAGAGAATATCAAAAAATTAGGATTCGTCGATCCCTACCTTCGTTCTGTCAGTTCTTAGATCGCTTGGGCGATCCATGGAATGCATCGGACTCAGCAAAGGCAACGACGGCGCCAATACGAGAGAGAAGGGAGGCCGAGACGAAGAGTTTCAGATCGGGAAATTTGGGACGGTCTCGGATTCACGAACAAGTATAGACGTATAGTCGTATACAACTAGTCGCGTCGTTAAATCGATCCAGAAGTACGGAACGACTCACTTCTGAAACACGTACGCAAAGGGCCTTGTCTCTCCTCTCCATGCGGTAACCACATTGGCCCATCTAGAAAAATTGCTACTGCTAGTGTGGAGGTTATGCCGAACGGGTATACCTGCCACGGTGGATAAAACCAGGCCCACTAAGGAGGCCCATCAGGTAAAGCCGGAGGGCTTAATGGAGAAGGCCTCATGGTCTTAGGCGCAAGGATAAGCCCTGGGCTGGCTTAGTGAAGTCCAAGACGAAGGCCAGACCGCGTTCGCCTTAGGGAGCAAGTTAGGGTTTGTTACCGTGTTAGTCTAGGACTCATGATCTATGTCGGTTAAGGCTTTCCTTGTGGGGGAAGGCTTGGCGCCTTTATAAGCCAGCCTTCCAGCAGCCTTAGGGCACGCATACAACCTCATTGTAACCTGTACACATATCTTCCTTGAGTGAATTATAGCAGCACGTAGGATCTCGCCACCGTCGTGAGATCCGAAGCTGGGTAAGATCGTGTGTGCAATCCCGTCACTGGAACCCTCTACGTTCTTCCCCACCTCCTCTACGGTACGTATGAATCCATATAGTAGTTCCGCGTTACCAATACCTCGACAGTTGGCGCCCACCGTGGGGCCCAAGGCGTCGGAGTTTTGTTTCAGGCGGGAGCATTGGGCGAGATCGGCAAGACTATGGCGGTTGGTCGCGCCCGCATCATCAACAACTTCGGGTGCATCGAAGACGACGGATCCTAGGTCCCAGCAAACAACGCACTCGTATCAAGCTTCGTCGTCCCCTTCGGCACCATCAACATCTTCATGGGTTTCACGGCTGAGGCATATGGATTCCCCAGGGGATCCGCCGCCTTTGGCCCACCCACCACCCCATCGATTATGCAATCGAGCAGCAATACAGATCGGATCAGGCCTTTGTCTATCGCGATCTGAGTGACTCTGATACCCAGAGCGATTCTGACTCCAGCTCTTATGGGCTTATGGAGCCCGCCTCTCGCTTTGTCGGTGTCATTGACACGTCTGGCCCTAAGCCGGCCGAATCTGACCCTGAGTCGATATTACCTGCCTTACAGATAGGAGCAGACTCGGAAGCCGGATCTGATGGCACCGCTCCAATGGCGGAAGATTCAGATCTCGATGAACATAAGGAGGAAGACTTTGCAGCACAGGTTGCCGCACGAGGCTATGGCTCATCTGACCCAAACGAAGTCTTAATGACTTTCCCGCACAGATAGCTGTGGAGGATGGTGCTGCCGCGGCTAAGCCAGACGAGGCTGAAGTTTCCTCTAGCATCAAACACATTGGTGACAAGGCGGAAAAGCCAGAGGAGGTATTGGACCCAAAGGGCCTTCCCCGGCTACGCCTATTGAAGAAGACCTGGAGCGGTCAAAGGAGGCACACATGCGCGCCTTGGAGCTTCTCAAACACCTTTGGGCCAAATCCAACCGCGGCTGAACTTGAGGAAAGACGGAAAGCGCTCCTAGCTGAGACTGAAGTCAACATCAAGTATAAGTTGTCCCTCTTAACAAGGAAAAAGAGCTAATCCTAGTTGGAAAGGCTCTAGAAGAGGAAGAGTATCAGCATGAGCGCGATGTCGAGAAATTCCGAAGTACGAAGTATACGTGACCCTCTTCTGCATCGGGATCTGTAGGGAATCTTCGAGAAGCCTTCTGCCCAAAGTCTTTAAAGCCTTGGCAGAAATACTCTTTCAGAGTTAACCCTGACGGAGTCATATTCTTCTCCACCCCGGCCAAAAATATAGAGGCAGCCAGGGAAATCATGGGAGACGAAACAGTCCCAATTGAAGAGCGCCACCACTATTCTAAGATGCTCATCGAAAAGGCGGTAGAGCAGCAGGCTAGGCAGACTCAAACTCAAAGCTGGCGGACGACACGCGTCTTTGCAAGACGTCCGTTGCTTGCGGTGGGGATCCAGAGGAACCAGCGGGTTCCAGTAGTCATGGCAATAAGGGTAAGGACCCAGGAAGGACAAAATTCCTGACAAGCACAGGGATGAGTAAAAGACTGGGTCCAACCGCCATAGTGACAAAGGCAAGGACGACCACCGGCAAAAGGATAACACGCGCCACAAGAAGAATGATCCGCCTCGCCGTGAAAGAGATTAAGACAAGGGAAAGGACGCAAGGCGTGGGAGCGACCGGCTTAACATGCCACCTCCACCCGCAACACGGGCAAGAGACGAAGGAAACAGGGGCAACAGAGATCTGCCTCAAAGGCGATCACGCTCCCGCTCCCCTCATCGCCAAAGCCGTCAGGAGGAGCCACGGCGTAGCCAATCCAATAAGGGGTCAGCCAGGGAAAACACTCATATCTCAGACGCCCGCATTCGTCTCGATGAGATTAAAGCGGCCAGAGAGGAGTCTTACCTGGGCCCTGTGTGCTTTGGACCGGCGATTCGCAAGGTGCAACTCCCATCCTCGCTAGGCAATGTCAAGAAAATTGTGAACAAGTACAATGGCATTGACAAACCGGACATATGGCTGCCTGATTATATCCACGCCGTTGGTATTAATGACGGTGATTACAACGCAGCCGTACGTTTTCTTCCACTCATGTTGGAGGGAACGGCCCGGTTGTGGATCGACACTTTGCCAGAAAAGAGTATCCACAATTGGCAGGACATGCAGAAAACATTCATGCAACACTTCTCATGCACATACAAACGTCCAAAGGCTTACTCAGATCTACTAAAGTGCGCTCAAGTGAGGGAGAGTCAAGCAGAGCTTTCATAGCTCGATGGACAGAGACAAAGAATGCATGTGAAGACGTTTCTGAAATCCAGGCCATACACGCTTTTATGAACAGCCTGAAGAAGGGCAACATGATGAGGTACATGTTAGCCAGCCAAAACATCAAACACCTCGGCGAGCTCTTAGACAGCGCGAACAATTACGCTGCAGCAGAAGACGACGCTCGAGCTAACGATGGCGATCTGTGCATGGACATAGCTGTTAAACCGGAAAAACGAAACAACAATCAAAGCCGGAAAAAGAAGGAAGCCAACGATGCGCCAGGACCATCAAAGGAGGTAGCCTTTGCCAATAAGAAGGGTGGCCAGAGCGGGGCTAGCAGATGGCAGAAGAAGGGTGATGACAGTCAGGGGTCCAGACCCATTAAAATCACCTATGACGACATCAAAGATGAACCTTGTGCCCATCATAGCAAGCTTGGCAAGTGCACCCATACCAACAGGCAGTGCCGCCTTAACGATGATATCAAGAAGGATCCTGACGCTGGCTTCAAGGCAAAGCAGTTCAAGCGCAAGAATCGTAAAGACAAAAAGAGCAGAAGGACAACGAGGAAAGTGCTTCGGAGCCGGAAGATCAGGAGCCAAAGCACAAGAGGAGCAACAAGTTTCCAAGGGTCGAAACAAGCCTTATTACTTTCCTTGCCACTCCTGCGGCCAAAAAGGAAAAGGCAGCCTGGAGGGAACTCAATGCCACTATGCCAGCGGTTCCCCAGTATCTCAACTGGTCCGAACATCCCATTACATGGGACCGCAACGATCATCCTTATCATATTCCACAGAACCCAGGGAATTACACCTCGTTGTAAACCCAATTGTGCAGCAATGCAGGCTTTCTAAGGTGCTTATGGATGGAGGTAGTAGCATCAACATCCTCTATCTTGAAACCTTAAAGCGCATGCGCCTTTCTGAGACACAGCTAAAACATAGCACAGTCAAATTTCACGGCATAGTGCCAGGCAGGCAGGCCAGTTCTATGGGAACAATCGTCTTAGACGTCACCTTTGGTGACGAAACAAACTATAGGACTGAGGAAGTTGCCTTGAGGTGGTGGAATTCAAAAGTGCGTATCACGAATCTTTGGCCGCCCAGCCTTTGCCAAATTCATGGCACGCCGTGTGATGGTCCCGAAGAGCAAGGCTTTGATACCTGCAAAAATAATCGGGATTAGGTTGAGACTCAAGTGCAGAGTGTATAGTAAGTGGAAGACAGTTTTCCCCACGAGGGGTGACTCGAGGGTTTAATATCGAACTCTCGGGGAATCTGAAGTGGTAGATTTATCTTCTTATCCTTCTTTTGGTTACCTACAAAACAAGGTTAGATGTTTTGGTCCTCAACCTCACCTGTGGTTGTCAAGCACAAGGTGTAAGAATGATATCAGGATAGTTATGCAATGCAAACAAGAAATAAATATGCAATGATGGTGGATGCAATGATAAATGATATTTTTGGGTTTTTGAATGATGTATGCAAGATGAAAAGTATTTTTGTATTTTCGGATTTAATGATGGCTGAAAATAGAAAAGTGGTATATGGTGTTGGAAAGGTGTTTCTTATGATTAAAAATGGACTGGGGTTCATGGTTTCACAAATGCACTCTCTCTTTATAAAGTGGTAGACAATGGAACACACAAGTTAACATATGAGATTGCAACACAGGGTTTGATAACAAGTTACTTAGATATATGGGCATCACGTCCTAACATAGAGATCTTTTGGTTATTAACCTCTCTTATACTCCACCAAGATGCGAACTAAATCATAACACCTCAGTAATTAAGATAACTCAGAGTATAGCATTAAGTATCATGACATGAAGTGAAAATAAGAACATGCTAGATCTAGTCATGGAGTAGTGGCAATGGTCACGCCCACATCCCCGGTAGCATGGTATTTTAGTTTATCCCTAGTGAGGTAACAAAGTAAGGTAAAGATACCAAAGTGGATCGCAGAACTTTCTCTCACGTTCACTGCACTAGCCACCCCCCGTTACTCCAACTAATGCACACGTTCCCCCACACACGCTCTCATAAACATGCTTGATCAAAACAAGTAGACAAGAACGGGGTACATAATATGCATCTATACTCATAACTGAAACAAACATTGCAATCTCAAACATATATTAACTCATAAAGATCCACCACAAAGGTATTACAACGGTGACCGTAATCATGTTCAGCAGCTCATACGGTGCTAATTAGTGAAGCTCAAGAGAGGAGAGATACATAAGTTACTTCCACAAACCCATAGTCCAGAGGTGGACTACTCCCTCTTCATCATGGAGACGGTGGAGAAGTCGATGGAGAAGATGGAGACCACGCCGGCAGCGCCCCGCCGGAGTTTTCCCCTCCAATCTGCAGCTCCTGATCTCCGTTTCGGTGTTTCTGTGTTTGTGCGGCGCTCCTTCCAGAGAACGTCGGGGGACCTTTTTTATAGGCGTTTTTAGGTCAAGACGATGTCGGTGGAGCGAAGATCGACGGCAACGGAGCCACGAGGCCCAAACGGTGGTCCCACGCGGCACAGTACCTGGCCGCGTGGGCCACCCCCGTTTGGCCCTCGGGCCTCCGTTTGTTCGCTTCCTTCGCCCACGGTCTTCTTCCTTCCAAATATTGACGCCCGTAAATTTCCAGGTGATTTCGTTGACGTTTGGGTCCCTGAAACATTAAAATAAGAAAACGGGTTTTCTGCCTGTGCAGGGTTAATTCCATAAAAATAGGAAATATAAGATATTCCCAAAATCATGATAAAACATTGATATAACCCTTATATGATGCAAATATGATTGGAATATAAGCAATTAAAGTGCAAAGTTCATGTATGCATTTTACATGCATCAACATCCCCAAGCTTAATCCATGCTCGTCCTCGAGTATGAAGATGATAAAACTAACATGGACTTTGCAATTTAATACTTAACAATGGATATCAAAGATGATTACTATTGCTACATATAGTCAAATGATTCATTCTTCAAAGGAGTAGCAATATGCAAATAGTTTATGAAGTGATATCAAGTATTCAAGACAAGGATGTTCATTGATAGTTCACAAAGTGTAACATGTAGCAAGTAATATGGAACACATGTATGCATAATGATAAGTAGAACATCCTACAATGGTCATAGAGTGTAGATGAAAATCTGAATATGATAGGTGTACACTTTGGAAAGATGTATATGTGAGTAGAGGTAAAGCATGCATAAGTTTCATCCAACTTCCAAACTCTTCTACTTAAGTTAATGATTGCAATAAGGTATTCATTGGTGTCAAGCTCTCATTGCCCCTATCATAGCATCTTGAATGATTAAGGTTAAAGTGAAAGCAAATATGAGTAGTGTGCTTGATAAAGAATGGGTTGAATGTCTCATGCCCCTTGAATACAAGTACTTACACCATGTGTTACTCAACTTGGGAAACAAAGCAAGTTCAATTAAATATCATTGTAAGCATAATAGTATCATCAAGAGCGTCAACTGGGGTACCTCTTGTCCCAAGATATGGAACAAGCCCATATC
Organism: Poa pratensis; assembly: GCA_947311845.1. NCBI lineage: Eukaryota > Viridiplantae > Streptophyta > Magnoliopsida > Poales > Poaceae > Poa > Poa pratensis. The sequence goes on along the minus strand of CAMZMU010000044.1, from coordinate 36,880,150 downwards.
AAAATGACAAGACAAACAAACAAAATGAACAATCTCAACACCCTTTTTATTTACCATTTGGAATAGTTTTTTATTGCAAGGTGTATCACAGAAGGTTCACCATAGTATGTAAGTAAATTTCCACCATGAATGATGCATGGCTTAGATTAGCGGCCCAGGCGTCTCTCTAACCATTTACACAAACTCATTTAAACTCACTCTATTTCCACATTTATTTCACATGATAAGCATCCATAGACAAAAGCACATGATATCAACTAAATGAGATGAAGAGCGTGTTGAAAGCTTGCCATGTGACAGCACATATGGGCTAACTTCCAACCCAAAACATTCATCAAGCCACAAACATCATAATCTTAATCACAATGGGTCAAGTTTTATTATGCAAATAAAAGAACATTGTGCATCAAGTTCGTGAGAGCTATATAACCAATTTTTTCCATTGCAATCAATAACATAAACATTTTCATTCAGAGGTAAGATAACACAAAACATGTTAAACATACTCGGAATAGCATAAAGCCAATAGGTAGATATGGTGGACTCACTGGAATAACTTTGGTTGAAGGTGTTGGAAACAAGTTTTTGCTTGTTGGAGTTTTTGGGCTAGCAAAAGGGAGAAAGTTGACCATCTAGATGCATGCATGAGTGTCCATAGAACTAACTAATCCATGTTAAACCAAGTAAAATAACAATCAGCACCAAAACATGAATAAGTGATAGCTCTACAAAAAGAATTTGCAAACTATTACTCATAAACAAGCTCATGAATCATGCAACTATATGTATCATTAAAAATCAAGTCAAACATCCCTTTTCCCAATCTTATAAAAGCATCCAACATATTTCAACCCATATTTCCAGTAGCTCTCTCATATATAATGATAGTGTGGTGGTCTCTCAAGACTCAAACAAAAACAAAAAACGACGCTCCAAGTTTATGCGATAAAGTGTTTCGATCGAAAAACAGAAGTTGGACGTGTGCAAACCGAGAGTGTGTAGGTCCAGCGGGGTTGTCTTCACATCCCCAAGCTTATGGTCTTCACCATCCTTGGATAGCTCTTGGTGCATCTCCTCCAATCCCTGTGAAAAAACTTCAAAACACCGTTTCTCCCATCTCTTTTCTGTGGGGTGCATTAATAGTGATAAACAAATAGGTTCCTTGCTGCATATAATCCTTGAACAAAAATTCATATGACATGTCCAGAAAGTGTATAATGTTGTATGCCTACTCATAAACTCAATTGGATCAAAAAGATTCAACTTAAAAGCTCAAAGCATGCATCAAACAAAATGGGACAGAATCTGTCCAGAAAAACAGCAGCAGCAAAACGTATTTTTCTACCCTACCAAACTTTCTCGAAAAATTCCGAAAAAATTCATGCATACAGAGGATGAAAAGTTGCAACTACAGTTCAAATATGAGCTCATTCGGAGTTACAGAATAAGAATTAAAAATCATACCGTGCACTGACTCGTGCAGGAATAAAATCTCCGAACGCTATAAGCAACTTTTCAAACCAAAAAGGGTAAAACTTGGCACTTTATTAAAAACTCCAGAACCTAACTAGACACAAATCTCTTGTTACAGCAAGAGGACACAAAGAAAAATCACACAAAAAATAACCGGGTTGCCTCCCGCAAAGCGCTTTCTTTATAGCCATATAGCTAGGCTTCTTACTTGTTGTTTTATTGTGGACGAAGCTCATGAGGGAGCTTGAACTTTGGTGGTTCCCTCTTCCTTGGAAAGTGTTCCATGCACTTCTTGTGTGGAAACTGAAACTTTACATTCCCTTCCTTTGAATCAATGATAGCACCTGTGGTACGAAGAAAAGGTCTTCCAAGAATAATAGGACTAGAGGTTTTATTCCCCATATCCATGATTAGAAAATCCACAGGCACAAAAGTCATATGTAACTCTACCATAACATCACTTACTTTTCCCAAAGCATGTTTAATAGAGTCATCAGCAAGTGCTAGTTCAATAGAGCATTTTTCAAGATTTTTCAATTCAAGCACTTCATATAGTTCTTTAGATAAAACAGAGACACTAGATCCTAGATCAAGTATGGCATGGTGTGTCTCTTTTCCAATAGTTACTAGTACCTTAGGTATCCACATATCCCCAAGCTTAGGTGGTATCATAGCCTCTTGGTTGTACCTAGCAATCTTTTCTTTCAAGACATGATTAGCAATATAAGAACCAAAACCTGCTTGGTTAGTGTTGATGGAAGGATCACTTGCAAATTTTTGTAAGATAGATATTAATTCATGCAAGCTACAATTTTCTAAGTCAAGCAAAGGATCCTTGACTTCATTAAGCATTTTAACTTCTCAACTTTCTTTTCCAACTCAATCAGCATAAGAGATTCATTTTAGCAAGTTTTTTTGGAATTTTTAATTTTTTATGCAAAATTGAAATAAAGATGATATGATATGCAATGACACTATAAAAACAAATAAATTGCTTTAGTAAGTAAAGATGGATAAGATGGTGCTCACGAAGGTGCAACCTCCCCAAGCTTAGGTGTTAGCACAAGTTGGTGACGTTGACTTTGTTGTGAGATGAATGCGATGATGCACACCCTTGGATAAATCTCTCAGCTACGATTCCCGGCAACGGCGCAGAAACGTCTTGATGGCCCGAAGAGCAAGGCTTTGATACCTGCAAAATAACGGATTAGGTTGAGACTCCAAGTGCAGAGTGTATAGTAAGTGGAAGACAGTTTTCCCCACGAGGGGTGACTCGAGGGTTTAATATCGAACTCTCGGGGAATCTGAAGTGGTAGATTTATCTTCTTATCCTTCTTTTGGTTACCTACAAAACAAGGTTAGATGTTTTGGTCCTCAACCTCACCTGTGGTTGTCAAGCACAAGGTGTAAGAATGATATCAGGATAGTTATGCAATGCAAACAAGAAATAAATATGCAATGATGGTGGATGCAATGATAAATGATATTTTTGGGTTTTTGAATGATGTATGCAAGATGAAAAGTATTTTTGTATTTTCGGATTTAATGATGGCTGAAAATAGAAAAGTGGTATATGGTGTTGGAAAGGTGTTTCTTATGATTAAAAATGGACTGGGGTTCATGGTTTCACAAATGCACTCTCTTTATAAAGTGGTAGACAATGGAACACACAAGTTAACATATGAGATTGCAACACAGGGTTTGATAACAAGTTACTTAGATATATGGGCATCACGTCCTAACATAGAGTCTTTTGGTTATTAACCTCTCTTATACTCCACCAAGATGCGAACTAAATCATAACACCTCAGTAATTAAGATAACTCAGAGTATAGCATTAAGTATCATGACATGAAGTGAAAATAAGAACATGCTAGATCTAGTCATGGAGTAGTGGCAATGGTCACGCCCACATCCCCGGTAGCATGGTATTTTAGTTTATCCCTAGTGAGGTAACAAAGTAAGGTAAAGATACCAAAGTGGATCGCAGAACTTTCTCTCACGTTCACTGCACTAGCCACCCCCGTTACTCCAACTAATGCACACGTTCCCCCACACACGCTCTCAAAACATGCTTGATCAAAACAAGTAGACAAGAACGGGGTACATAATATGCATCTATACTCATAACTGAAACAAACATTGCAATCTCAAACATATATTAACTCATAAAGATCCACCACAAAGGTATTACAACGGTGACCGTAATCATGTTCAGCAGCTCATACGGTGCTAATTAGTGAAGCTCAAGAGAGGAGAGATACATAAGTTACTTCCACAAACCCATAGTCCAGAGGTGGACTACTCCCTCTTCATCATGGAGACGGTGGAGAAGTCGATGGAGAAGATGGAGACCACACGGCAGCGCCCCGCCGGAGTTTTCCCCCTCCAATCTGCAGCTCCTGATCTCCGTTTCGGTGTTTCTGTGTTTGTGCGGCGCTCCTTCCAGAGAACGTCGGGGGACCTTTTTTATAGGCGTTTTTAGGTCAAGACTATGTCGGTGGAGCGAAGATCGACGGCAACGGAGCCACGAGGCCAAACGGTGGGTCCCACGCGGCCACAGTACCTGGCCGCGTGGGCCACCCCCGTTTGGGCCTCGGCCTCGCTTGTTCGCTTCCTTCGCCCACAGGTCTTCTTCCTTCCAAATATTGACGCCCGTAAATTTCCAGGTGATTTCGTTGACGTTTGGGTCCCTGAAACATTAAAATAAGAAAACGGGGTTTTCTGCCTGTGCAGGGTTAATTCCATAAAAATAGGAAATCATAATATTCCAAAAATCTATAAAACATTGATATAACCCTTATATGATGCAAATATGATTGGAATATGTAATTAAGTGCAAAGTTCATGTATGCATTTTACATGCATCACGTGTTACATCTACAGCAAG